>JAREYC010000001.1:77825000-79110000 GCA_030015325.1 Cryptoblepharus egeriae | reverse complement strand
GATAGATGGTATTCCAGCCCAGGCATTGATTATGGTCATGAAGGGGGCAGGATGAAGGGAAAGGACATAAATGTGTCAAATAAATGTTATTCACTTGAAAAAAAACCATTATTAAAGAATATCTTGGGTTTGAACTCAGATGCCAACAGGGCTTAGACTGGGCTTAGGAATTGCTCATTATCCTCTCCAGTTTTTCATGTGAAATCCCTCAGGGTAGTATCCTGCTTCCCACATCTTTTCATTGTTTATATACGATACTGCCAAATAAGATTGTACAGGGGGGAAGGGATTAGGCACCAACAGTAAGCTTATAAAACACAGCAGTGCCTCACCTATCCACCTGACTGTTCAGATGAAATATATATTGATTTTGCTCCAATCTAATTGAAATCTGTGGATTTGCTTCCTTTCGCAGACTGCTGAATTGATGCAGAGATACCTTTGCAAGGTAGCTGGAAGTAGGGGTGGAGGAAAGCCCTTCATTGGGTTCTACTCCCATGCTTTCCAGAGCATTATAAATAGTAGTAGTTTTCCCTTTCACCATCACCATGGACAATTAATGCCCTGTTAATAAATTACTTGATCCCAAGTTCTCATCATGCCACAGGACACTGATTGAAAACTGCTCGTGTGTGTAATGCTGAACCCCACTGACCACTGGTATAACCCAGTTTCTCAAGTTACCCAAAGTATGGATTAGACTAAAAAATACATTGGTGTATTGTATTTTTCTTCTTATGTTGTGCATCCCTTTGAGCTAGGAAAGGCAGTATGTAAATCTTTGTTAATAAATGTATGACTGTGGACTGCTGAATCCTAGTTCCCCCAAACACGTGTTCCAATAATCTGATCAGGACTTTTCAATTAATAGTGTGTGACCCTGATGTAAAAAGGTAAAGGTGTCCTGCAAGTTGTGCTGCTAGTCGTGACTGACTGAAGGCTGTGGTGCCCATCCCTATCTCGAAGCCTTTAGAGCCAGTGTTGTCTGAAAACACTTCTATGGTCATGGAGCCAGCATGACTATATGCTGAAGCTCATGGAACACTATGGGTGAAATCCAGAGTAACTACGGGGAGTCCTTGCTCTGGAATAAGAACAAATTACTTTGGATTGCAATATGAATTTCCCATAGGTTTTCATTAGGTAGTGCAGTAACTATGGGTGCACATAATGTCTCTTACGTGCTTCCATAGTTATTCTGGATTGTGCCCTAAGTTACCTTCACACCAAAGTGGTACCTATTTATCTACTTGCATTTGCGTGCTTTTGACCTATTAGGTTGACAGGAGCTGGGCTAAGGACGGGAGCTCACTCTGTCTTGTAGGACTTGTGTCTTGTACCCTGTCCTGCCAGTTAACAGGCATACAGCCCAATCCAGAGCAACTAATCTGTCCACATAAGAGCCCTTAGGTTGCCCTATCTAACACTAGGTTGGAGCAACTGCAAGATGCTCCAGCCCAGTTACTCTGAAGGAGGCTTAGGGCAGAGCAAGGCAAGATAGGGTGCCCTAAGAGAGGTGGACCTGCTCTGCCCTAACTGGGGCAGCCTAAGCAGCTCAGGAGAGGCAAGTTGAGGGCATGTTTAGCATTGCCTAGGGCAGAGCAGTTACTCTGTATCCAAAGCCTGTTTCCAAGGCAGAAATGCCCTCTTCCAGCCCTCAGAGTTATACCACCTCAGGAGCAGGTATAGTAATGAGTAGACCCATAGGGGTCCATGATAAGGCCCGAGTAAGAATGGCAGTGCTGACCAAAAATCTGAGTTCTTGGCCAGCCTAGCTGCAACCCCTGCCTCTCAACCTCAGGATATGGAACAAACTACGTCTGCCCACAAACCTCAGGATACAGCAGGCCACTCCAAGAAGCCCCTTCTATTCACTGTAGAATGTACTGGCATCTCATCAGGGACTCCTTATAAGGCAGGCACCCAGTGGCGTCACCAGACTGGTGCGGCTGGTGTGGGCTGCATTGGGTGATGCGCTCCGTATGGGGTGATGTGCCGGAGGAGTTTGACTGTCCTTTGGCAGGCCCCGGGCGTCAGCACACCCATTCAGGCCTGCTCCAAGGTGGAGAATCAGCCAGAAGCTGACACTTGTCTGAGGAGCTGGCCTGAACGGCCATCTGAGATGCACTGCACAGACACACACTGAGCATGCCGAACAGCTTCAGAGGAGACTTCCTTAGAACAGAGAAAGTCCGCGCCTCTGCACAGCCATTCGGCCTCACTCAGGAGGCGGAGCGGCAGCCGAATGGCTTCAGAAAGAGTACTGCACAGGCACCAACTCTGACGCCTGCACAGTCTCCCCCGAAGTCAAAAGGCTTCAGAAAAGTACTGCGCAAGTGTCAGAGATGGTGCCTGTGCAGTACTCTTTCTGAAGCCATTCGGCTGCCGCTCCGCCTCCTGAGTGAGGCCGAATGGCTGTGCAGAGGCGCGGACTTTCTCTGCTCTAAGGAAGTCTCCTCTGAAGGAGACTTTGGTGACTATGCAGTCCAGGTGGGGGGGCGGGCGCATCCCAGGGATGACGCACAGACTTCCGCACCAGGTGATGTGCAGAGTCATGTCACCACTGTATGCACCACAGCTGTTCCTTGTTCAGTGTGATCTGAGGGGTGTCTCCTCAGGAGCAAGTCTTCCCCTTGTGTCAATTACTTAGCATGCTCTGGAGCAGTTAGGGCAGCCCAGGCTTCCTGACTCTCTGGATTCAGCATAACTTTCTGCTCTGGATACAGAATAGTTAGGAGAGTGCAGTTAGGTCAGAGCAGGCTGAATTTGCTCTGGATTGCAGCCATAGTATCTTAACCACTTGCACCACTACAGCCCTGATGTACCCAGCTATTTTTGAATTATTTGTTCATTAAAATTATAGCCAACCTTTTTCCCATTATGGAACTCAAAGGGGCATACATGAAATTCTCAATTAATGATCCACCAAAGGACTGATCAGACATAGACCATCTAGGAGACTGTATCACAAGCTCTCTGATCTTGCCCTTGGAGGGAATTTTTCTGGCATAGAATTGCTGGAAAACTTATATTGGAAAGCCTGAGATCTAGTAATATGTCTGTGTCTACTCAGCCAAATATACACATATTTCTGGATCTCATGCAATTTCCTACATATCATCATAGGCATGGGTGAGCCCCTAGAGGCTGCTGCATGCCCGAACCAGCCCTGTACTTTGTTTAATTGAAATCTGTGTAAGTGGCTCAAACTCTTTGCCACAGTATTTCCCCTGAGATCAAAGATTTTTCTATATAGAAGGATATCAGGAAGTGAGGCTATAGAGTGAAACCATAAAACAAGTCACTAGGAATGCCAGGTTTCGATCCTGGGAACTAAGTTCCTGATCTAAGAAGTCTTAGAAGTTGCTGCTGACTGATGCAGTTGAACCTACTGTAGTATGTTACTCTAAAAAAAATAAATAAAAGCTCCTCCAGGAAGAGTTTTTCTGAAATTTTCAAGTTAACCAAGGTTTCAATGAGAAACACAAAAATATGGCTGGGTCGGGTTTGATCCGCTTACCTCACAAATTGCTTGGGCAGATAAATCCACTTGCTATATATATTCAAATAATAAAGATGGTGTTACTACAGGTCTAACAGGCTTATAAAAATAATCAATACTCATATTATGGGAGTATATTCAGAACAGACCTGGTTTGGAAGACAGATAACGTGAAAACTAATATTGTTACGTAACAAAAATTTCTGTGAGAAAAAAATGTTGGCTTTTCCCTCAAAGCAATGATTTAACCCTCACAACTGATGTTCTTTCTCTTTCTCTTTTTAAATTTTATTTCGGAGGCTTCTCCTAAAAAAGAAGTTCCACAAACAACCACAAAACAAATTGCTCTCATGGTACCTATCTGCTGCTGCCAAAGTTTGATTTAATGTTATGTGCCCATGGCTGGCACATTTACAGAAACAAACAAATAAACAAACCAAACTGAGTGGATGGCATTTAAACTTATTTCACTTGAACTAATGTGCTTTTAAAATGTACCCCAGAAAACCTTTCCTCCGTAGTTACACAGTGTACTGACATTTCCTCTGTCAAATAAAATATACTGTATATTTCCCACAGGTAAATAAATACAGCCCAGGTGTATTTCGTAAGTAACATTTCACTGACATTTCCAGAATTCCAAAGCTACTACTCACATTGTAGAGGACTGATGACTTGCTGTGTGAGTTTTCTTAATGATAAACTATAGTGATAAATTAGAGGTCACCATGTGATGCTATTCTGTTATGGAACAGATACAGCACATATGATTTTTTAAAAAAAATTATTTCAGAAGATTTATCCTTATAATCAATAGTAACTAAAAGTCCCAAAGGCTATGTATGCTTGGAAACATAGCTTGAATGTGGCCTGAGTTTGTGGTTATCATATTTTACTAGATTTCTTTCCATCACATATGAGGTAGTCATTACTACAATAGTATGTCTGTATCTGTCAATAAGGGTTTCCTGTGAACATTCATGTTCAGTGAATTGAACTGTAGTATCATGTTAAGTGAAAGGAAATATTTGCTTGTATGGAAGCTCTAGAACAGAGGTGGCCAACCTTTAAATATTACGGCCCCTGGGCATTAAGCAGTTGTGTAGAGGACTTACAGCAAAATCCTAACCATGACTACTCAAAAGTCAAGCCCATTGTGTTTAATGGGTCTTTCTCCTGGGAAAGTGTCTTTAGGATTGCAGCCTTAAGTGGTTTAAGGTGCTGTACCTGTCAACCTGAAGATCAACAGGTCAGCAGTTTGAGACCCAAGTACTGCAAGATGGAGCGAGATCCCTTCAACTGTCCAGCTTCTGCCAACATAACAGTTTGAAAGCATGGAAATTCAAGTAGATAAAGAGGTACCATTTCAGTGGAAACATAACAGCGTTCTGTGCTCTTTGGCGTTTAGTTATGCCAGCCACATGACCATAGAGGTGTCTGTGGACAATGCTGGCTCTTTGACTTAGAAATGGGGATGAGCACTACACCCTAGAGTCCGTCAGGACTAGCAGGGCAACCTGTGGCTGGCATAACTGTCTTTTATGTTTAGAAGATATTTAACTATCCCTCTTCTACACAACTGTTAAAATTCCAAAAAATTCCAGTCTACAGTTGAAAGGTTGGACACCTCTGGTATAGATGGTCAAAAATGAAATATTGTACAGTCATGGGCCCTGTTGTCACCATAATGGTAAAGTTATCTCTGAAGGTATTATCCTGATAATACACACTCTGCGGGTGGAGTTCATTTCTGTTTCTAAGCCATAGAACCAGCATTGTCTGTAGATGCTTCCATGTGCACAGCACAACATTTTGCCACACTGCAAAGCATGCACCAAAATGTGAAATGCCATTACCTCTCCTCCATATATGATACCTATTTATCTACTTGCATTTTCATGCTTTTCAACTCTTACATTAGCAGGAGCTGGGACAAATAACAGGAGCTTGTCATGCAGTACTTCGTTCTTGAACTCCCAAATAGTTGACCTTAAGGGTCTCCATGCACGGTTACTTAACCACTGATATGGAGCATCCAATACTAGAGGTAGGCGATTATTATTAAAGGGGTGTCCCATATTAGTTTTCACCATACTAGAGTACCAAAAATAAATAAATAAACCCCCCAAAACAACAACACTCCGTATAAGAAGTGACCTTTGTGGGAGATATAAAGTTCTAAGTTTTATTTCAATTGCTCCTCAATGTCTGAAAGCTTTTCACAAGTTACGACATGGCAGGGCTAAGAAATCATGTGTTTTTATAGTGCTGGGATATCTGTTGTTGTGTGTTGTGAAAGCCATTGCTCTTCCTTTCATCCTCAACCATGAATGTTGACAATAATGAACAGCATCTCATTTACCTTCAGCCATCTATTTTTAATCTCTGCTTTCACAACAGATCACATTTAGTGTCTCCCGCTGTGATTAAATGTCTCAAGCATAATGCTTACATTTTTTGTGGGCGCACTGCATATGAACCAATTCTAAGGTTTAACTGAGGAATATATATTTATGTTCTGGTTTCACAGAAGCAATGTTGTGCGTGTGTGTGTGTGTGTGTGTCTGTGTGTGTGTAAACTGTTATAACAAACATCAACTGAATTGTAACAGAAGAATAGAGAAGATTTCCATCTTCAGTGGAGGTGATTTATATCAGCAATGTGTATTTTATGTGTATATCAGCAATGTGTTGACTATACATGTGGATGGAATGTGAGATAAGGTCTACAGTCATCTTGAAAAAGATGCATCATTTTGAAGCTGCCCAGATTGACTGGTATTCCATACATTCATTATGTTACTAATTAATTTTATGAAATAATGCATTTTTTAAAATGAAATACATTGTGGAAAAATTCAGCACTGGAAAAGACCCCTCCATCATTGCTTCAAAGTTAAAGCTGAACAAAGTTATGTCCCTTCCCCGCAAATTCAAATCCTCATTTGTAGGTAGAAAATTGCGGCTGTTGTTTTCATGATTTTTGGAGACTGGGAGCACAATCCTAACCAATTTAGACCGGCACAACTCATCCTTCTCCCCCTTCCCATGGTGATGTGGGAAAGCCAGTGCATTTCGGTGAACTAACCTAACTTCCCACCCCCACCCTAAGGAGTGGTGCAGAAGTGCATTATGGCACTTTTGTGACACCCCCAGGCCAGCATGAGACTTGTGCCAGGAATTATGCTGGCCAAACTAGGGGTTAGGAGGGCATGGCATGCTATAGTCCATGGAGTCACAAAGGGTTGGACACAATTGAATGACTAAACAACAACAACAACAACAACAACAACAACAACAACTAGGGGTCAGGATTGCAGCATGAGAGGCCAATCCGGAGTTCTTCAGAGCCAGCAATATACTGCCAATGCTGGGTGTCACAAATATGCCATAAGGCACATCTGTGGCACCCAGAGAAGAGAATCTGCTAACACAGAACCAGTGCCAGTCACAGCCAAGCCTCAGTGTGCTCAGAGGCCCGCCAGCATTCTAGCAGTACCAGCTTGCAGTAAGTAGTATTGGGACGGGAGTTAGGGAGTGGATTGAACAGGTGAACGACAGTTGGGGAAAAACTAGGCTGGAAGAGGTTGGGAATAGTGGAGCTCTGCTCTGCCAGATCCTGAAGTCTATGTCAGACTGAAAGGCCCAACACAGAGTGTCCAGACTTTGCACCAGTAAAATACTATAAAGACAAGAAGTGCCTTCATGGGGCTTGTGGCTTTCCCTGAAAAAAAGAATCAAAAAATGAAGATAAGAAGTACCTTTAAGGGAAAGAAGTACCTTTAAGGAAAATCCTGGCAGCTTTTGCTCCCAACGGATTGCAGGATGCAATGATAAACACTTTAGGGGGTTTCTTGGCAGCACCACCTATATATAGCAACAGTAGCACACCTGTTAGTGGCTACAAAGTGATGTGTGCCATTTTCTCTCAAAATGCTCTAGATCAATGGTTCTCAAACTGGGAGCCATGGTTCCTTGGGCAGTCATAGAAACCAGCCAGCTGAGCAGCATCCTTGAGAAAAAGCTCACGACTTTATGCGATGTAGACCTAATTGTAGTATTGTACCCCTAATATGGAGCTGCAGTCAAAGGAAGCCACTGGTCAAAAAAGAATTTTGCTAACAGTTATTGGAGGGATTCGGGATTGGAGGCACCGTTTTTGTGGTGTTTCCGTTCAATCCTGGCTGACAGATCCCAGAAGGTGGTGCAGGGGAATGCCTATTCAGCACTCTGGCCTCTTTGGTCTGGGGTGCCACAAGGCTCCATTCTATTCATGCTATTCAACATTTACATGAAACATCTGGGAGAGGTCATCCGGAGGTTTGGAGTGGGTTGCCGTCAGTACATCGATGACACCCAGCTCTATCTCTCCTTTCCTCCATAGTCCAAGGAAGCAGTTAAAGTCTTGAATTGCTGTCTGGAGGCAGTGGGGATCTGGATGAGGGCAAACAAGCTGAGATTAAATCCCAATAAGACAGAAGTTCTCCTGGTACGGAAGTCAACAACTTGGGTATTGGAATATCATCCTGCTCTGGATGGGGTTGCACTCCTCAGAAAGAGCAGGTCCATAGCTTGGGGGTTCTCCTGGATTCACAGTTGCTCCAGGTGCTGGCTGTGGCCAGGAGAGCCTTTGCTCAGCTTTGGCTGATTTGTCAGCTGCAGCCATACCTGAGTCACTCTGATCTGGCTACAGTGATCCATGCCCTAGTGACATCTAGATTGGATTACTGCAACATGCTCTACATGGGCCTGCCTCTGAAGGTCCAGAAACTCCAACTTGTGCAGAATGCAGTGGCTTCTGTGGTCGCCAGAGCTTAGCAGTTCGACTCTGTTGGACGCTGCTTTGCTGTCTTCACTGGCTGTCCATTCTTACCATTCTTGGTAAGCCAGAGACTGCTTACTTGCTTCCATTCTGTGTGGTGATTCAATTCTTAGGTAACAGGTAAATACAAACAATTGGTAAACAGGTAAGTTTTCTAACCAAGAACTCTGTCCAACAGCAGATATTCTCTTCTCCAACCAGGATCAGGCCTAAACATCATTCATCGAGCTGCTCTCCTTTGACAGCATAGAGGGGCTGGTGGGGCTGCCTCTGGTTGTTCGTCCTCAGCTTCTCCTAACTCCTTGATTTCTCCTCTTTTCTCTCTCTCCCACACTGCCATCTCCTCTGGAACACTCCTGGTCTTTATACACGGGGTGAAGTAGGGAATACACTTCCCGGGTCAGTCATCCTCATTGGACCAAGATAAGTACATGAAGTCCTGGGCTAGTTCCTCTGCAGGTGTCAATCATCTCTCTTCACACACCATTTGATAGAATCTCATTGGCATAGGCAGAAGTGGAAAAAAATTATAAGAAGAAAAATAATCTGCTATTGCTGCTGCCTGTCAACCCTTATGCTGTCACCAAATTACTTTTGCAATTGCCCTCTGTTTTAAGGGAACAACATAATTCTCTCATAATTATGTACCAACTAAAAATCCTCTACTGAGATTTAACCCTAGCTTAAATCCTCACTATGTACTCTGCTACTATTAATACCTTGGAATACAGCTAATGTGCAACCAAAGTAGACCTTATCCACTACATTGGGAATGTTACCTCTTTCCTTGCATAACAAAATCACTTAATTTGTATGTAACAATACTATTCATTTTTGCATTATAACAGTTCATTGCTAGAACCTTCTTAAAAGAACTGGGCACGACCTTTAAACTGCAAAGGGAAGCAATTGAGGCTGATTCCCATAACCTCACTGCCCATTTTCCTCTTAATTACAGTTTTCCGATTTGGGGGCTGTTATCAAGCAGTTATGAAAGTAACATACTTAAATCACTGTCATATCAATGCAAACCTTCAGAAACTGAGAGAATTACAGTGGAATATACTGCAGTCCAGCCAACTGTGCATTATAAATGGATTAGAAAAAAATTAGTCGTTTGCCCATGCAACTTATCTCTGGGTCTCATATGAAATCAAATCTCCAGTCATACACTTCTCCAGGTAATGGACTCAAATACTTTCATCAGATTAATACTGTATTTACTAGAATATAATGTGCCATCGAATCTAATGTGCACACCAATTTTCAAAGGCTTGAGATAAAAAATGTTTACTGGCAATTGTAATGTACAGCTGCAAAGCAGGTGTAAACTTTAATTTTACCACATTTGAGTTATATGATGATAAAATGACAATAGGTTTATGTAATTATTTTTCTACAGACATGGCCCTGTTAGTTTCAGCAAGGTTAATGTATCATGTGTACAACACAGAGCAGTTCCCTAAAACAGTTCACAAACAGTTCACAACGAGGTTCGAAGGTGTGGGCTGCACTGGGTGACATGCATGGGGTTGTCAGAACTAACATTCCTAAACAATGCCACTACTGGTCAAAATTTTAAAATCTTGGTGCTTTCTAATAAGATCATCATCAATGACAGTGCAACAGTCACATACTAGCTTGGGGATGTTGCATAAGTGCTGTAAGGCACTTGCACCATGTCTGGGAGGGTTAGTTCAGTGATCAGACATGCGCTGGCCTTCTCTACACCACTACAAGTATGGGGAGATGATTGAGTTGCACTGGCCTAAATTGGTTAGGATTCTGCCCTCAATGCATAATTCCATGCAGAACGAAAAAAACTTTGTTTAAATATCTTTATTTAAATATCTTTATTTAAAGCCAGCAGGGGCATGGAGATGGTACTCACTACCCAGGACATTGCTCTGCCCACTGTATGGGAGGAAGTCCATCTTCGGGGTTATGCAGTGGCCTTTTGCAAGTAATGCCAGTGGCCCAGGAGGACTTGGTGGGTAAATGTTTCCTCTTCTTTAAAAGCTAAGTGTGTTCTTTAAAACAGAAGACTTTCTGTTTGTGAATCTCCTGGGATTCAGGAATGTTTCATGTGCTTTGATACTAAATATGTTTTATGCTGTCCTAGAACACATTCAGCACTATAATAAGACTCTGCAAAATAACCTTCAACAAATTATCTTCTACAAGCTTCCATAAAAAGTAACACTCCACCTTTTCCAGTAGTAAAAGAGAAATAGATTGCTTGCACTGCACTTTCTTGGAAGAAGGAATCAGTGTCTTAGGGATGACATGGTGTATGTGGTGGGAAATGCCGTCTACTTAATGCTACTTTCAGACTTAATTTTAAAGAAACCAAGTGCTGTGAGCGCTTTAACTGTAATTAAGAATGCAAATTAAACTTAGGGAATCTTCTGACGTTTCAAAGGGCTTGCCCATGACTGACAACAAGATAGGCAGTTTTAATAAATTTGCAGCGTTTGCTGTTCTAGTGACCTCAAATGTACAGCGTTAGATGATTCACCCTACAATCCAGAGTAACTACGGGAACATGTAAGAGACATTATGTGTACCCATAGTTACTGCATCACCTAGTGAAAACCTATGGGAAATTCATATTGCAATCCAAAGCAAATTGTTCTTACACCGGAGCAAGGACTCGCCGTAGTTACTCTGGATTGCGCCCGTAAACAGAGTAAAATACATTTCCAAATAGAAGGAGATAAAGAAGTCTGCATGTATGCTCAGTTCTGCCCCAATCAGGTGGTATGTATGTTCTGGGCATGCCATGCTTGAATCATGCCTAGAAACAATGGTTAATTCTCATATAAATCCAGTGTGTTTTTAAAACTGTGGGTTTGGATCCACAAGATGGGTTTGAGCAAATATCAGGTGGGTCTCTCATTTCAGTGCGTTCTTTTTTGTAAGTATTAAACTTGATGCTACTATCATATGCAACTGAACTTGGGAAAATATGAGAGACATGTACTTTTAACAGGCTACTATGTATATGCTTTTAACAATGCTAGTCAATTGTGCTTACTTTCTGGTAAGTGTGGATTTAATATTGAAGATTCCTCAATTTTCTATTCTTTTTTAAACTTTTACTTAGTGTAAACTTTAAATTTACGTACCTAATTAATTTATAAGAATGAATATTCCTGTTCCCCCTCTTGCCCTGCTTTTCAAGTTGTAATCATCATATGATTCAGTATCTACACTAGATGGTATATCACCTAGATATAGGTCTGTCACCTTGGCCCAAAGACTGGAAAGCAAAATATTTACCCCTGTACTTTACCATTGGTCTGGCTTCAAGTCTTCTGTCCTAGCCCCCTCAGATATTTGGAGAGAGAAAGGGCTAAAATTTTCACTTTCTCTTTTCTCCAAACCCCCCAGAGACAAAGGCAGGATATAAATAAAGTACTTAACGTCAACTGTAATCCTATCCACACTTTCCTGGAAATAAGCTCCATTGACTATAATGAGACTTACTTCTGAGTAGACAAGCATAGGATCGGGCTATTCAAGTACTTAACTTAAAGCCATACCCATAAAGAGGAAAAGTGGAGACTGGCTGGTATTGCATCTTATGTACTTGTGCTGTGAATATGAATAGGTATTAAAACACCATGCTTTGGATGACCCCTCCCATTTTTAGAAAATATGTTAGAAAATATTCTATAAAGAGCTGAGACAATTATCACTAATTGTCAACTTCGATTTATATAATAGTGTAGCATGCTTCTCTTTTTTAAAAAGACAAAACTCAATGTCCCTGTTTAGAAATATGTGAATGCAACAAAATCCTGAATTTCAAATCAATACAATTAGTTATGATAGGATAAAGACTGTCTGCAAACAAAAGAAAAGACACAGAGCAAACCTCAAATTTGAGGGCTCATTAAAACCAACAAATTGCCAAATTCAATTTGCAAACACGAGAATTCCCCTTTGGATTTAAATCTTTATGAAACGCCCTCAGACTGTGCCACATGTGTCCTCATGCTCAAATTTGAATTTTGGATATGTGTTTCAGTGTCAGAGTTTCAAGAAACTCTGCAGATTTAGAAGAAGAAATCAAAGGAGGATCAAAGATCAAACTGCAGGAGGATCAAAGATCAAACTGTAATACCCAAGGATGGCTTGTTTATTCTAAAATGAGAGTAATTTCCAGGCATATGAATTAATATTTAGCGGCTGCTCTATAAATTCTGTCAGAGGTAGGTGGCAGGGGGAGTTTTCCATTTAAGACAGCTAGCTACATGAGAATATTCAAATATTCCTAAGCATCTGTTCTCTTTTATAAATTTTGATTTAGAGCCAACAGATTTATGCTGGAACCCTAAACTTTTTTGCTAGGAATTATGTTCCATTGAAACAATTTAGGTTTCCCTCAAAGGAACAGGATTGTCCTGCACTACGTGGATGCTGGAGCTTGGATAGCTACTTTCAGGCTAATCTGGATTATCTTATGGGGGTGCGGAGGATGTGGTCTGCACTGGGTGTCACAGTCAGGAGGGGTGACACTTTACTGCCCATGTTTCCATTTGGCAATCTTTGGCCAGCCCGATGATTATCATGTTTTTACTGCTTGCGGGCAAGAACATGAACTGGCTGAGGCCAGGAGTGTGAAGATCACCAAACAGAGGTGGTCCAGAGGTGGGTGTTTCACATTCAAAGCAACAGGAATGCCCAAAATGCTGGGGGGATTGAAGTGCTAAGCATTGTCATGCTGAGCCCTACATCAGGTGGCAACAATCCCAGAGACATCTTTAGGCTGAAATCCTAAAGACACTTTCCTGGGGGGTAAGACCCATAGAACACAATTGGACTTACTTTTGAGTAGACATGGTTAGGATTGTGCCCTTAGACTACTTCAATCCTCCAACACTTTCTAGAGAAAATAAGGATGTTCATGTTACCCATGCTGGGATAGAATATTTCCTTACTCCGTTTGGACACCACTCTCCAACCACCCTCTCACCATGTCAGAAGCAAATATCTGCACATCACTTCCTACCCTTGCAGTAGGTGGGTCAGAAATGCACCTTTCCATTCTAAACAGATACCACTTTGGTGGGAAGGTAACAGTGTTCCATGTGATCTGGCATTAGTCATGCCAGCCACATGACCACGGAGTTGTCTTCCGACAACACCTGCTCTTTGTTATTATCTTAGTCGTGACTGACCCTTAGAATCAGTGAAATCACCTCTTTTCTTTTTGTGCTCTCACAGACACAATCTCAATCCACCTCTTGAAAACTAGTGGGTCAGTGTACTGTACACATTAATTTCATTTCTTTTCTAAGAGAGCCAACATTGTGCAGACTGATTCTTTATGACTCATCCTCTCTTGGGTCCTTGAATCTTCTATCGTCGACTTAACTTTAGCTGGTAATTGTGTGGCTAGAGTTTGATAGCTTGTAACTCCAGCCCTTTCTGATTGACCTTGCCTCTGGCTAGCTGGAGCTGCTCAGCTGGAGAAGCTGCAGGAATGTTTGGGTCCCAGTATACCACGCTTTGAATATTTTGCACATTAGAGGTCAGGAAAAATTTCCACAGAGGTCAGAGATCAGTAATGAACCTTGGGACTTGATGATGTTAGTATTTATTTTTGTATTTCCCCTACCTGACTTGAATCATTGCTTGAATCATTGCTGTTAAACAAAGCTCTCACTTTTGGATTGTGCCATGCTTCAGTGTGAACAGAGTGTAGGCTACCCTCTAGGAAGCTTAATTCAATCAATGGGTAGGTCCAGGACAAAATGTTATTTCAGTTTCCACTTCCTTTTCTGATCTTTTGTTGTTGTTTAGTCAGAAAGTTGTGTCCGATTCTTCGTGACCCCAAGGACTGCAGCACTCCAGGCCCCCTATTCACCACCAGCTTCTGAAGTCCATCCAAGTTCATATTCATTGCCTTGGTGACATTATCCAACCACTTCATCCCCTGCCATCCTCTGCCATTTTTGATCTTAGCCATTTACTAATATGCAGTTCTGGAATCTATGCGTACTTCACAGTCCCAATCCACTTATGTGTGTGCATGTGCTTATGCTTATATAACATGACTGTATATTGACAGTTAAACAATGCTAGTTTCAGCAGCACAAGAGACTAATAGGATTGGGCCCTAATTCCTACACCAGCATGAGGCATCAGAGATGCCTCTTCTACATATGCCTCTCTTCGACATGAGGCATCAGAGGAAAATAACAGAAGTAATGCATCATCAACCTGTTCTATATATTTCCTAGTCAGGGCCACTACCAGGGTAGCATGAGACCAGCAAGACCACATGCAAACTAGTACTCTATAACATTACTGAACAAATAGAACAGGGGTAAAATGTTTCATTTTAGGAATATTGATAGATATTTTTCCCTTAAGTAAAAGCCAACATATATAAAATCAATTCAAACTACAGAAAGTCTCATACTTAGTGACTGCATTACCGACTGCATCCAGACAGTAATGTAGCAAGTGAGGATGTGTGGTCTACCCCAGGGGACATGCTATGGAGCGGTGACAGGAATGCCACCTGAGCTCCAATCAAGCAGGGACCCTGGAACAGTCTGCATTGTGCAGTAATTGCCTTTCCTCATTTCCCTTGATGGAAGTTGTCAGTCAGAGGCTGGATAGCCAGGAGTTCCTGTAGCAGTTACTTTCACTGAACTTGGGGTTGAACTAGATGATCTCCAAGGTCCCTTCCAAGTTTAATATCCTGTTATTCTAAGCAATGATAAAGAAAAACTGCTGCAGTCATATGAACTGAAATCTATTGACTGCATCTACAAGTGAGAGAGAATTGAAGCAGAAATGTTTTTGCAGTTCAGTACTCATGATTATATGTTTGAAAAATGATGGTTAGAAAACTCTCCATACTCTTTCCTGATCATTTCTGGCTGTATTAAAGTTTGAGTCTCTTGGGGAAATGATGTTGCAGTATTGTGGTGAATGGTACATCAACAATGTGGGACATTTTTAATGCTGTCAGCAGCACAGGCAGTTTAATTATCAATAGAAGTGTGATTCAGACTAGAAATATGAGGATAATGGAGATATATATACACATTCGTCATGGAGCACAAAGTGGTGATTAATATGGCCTCTTTGTTGTGTACTCTGCTGCCTGTCATGGATGTACGTCATTCTGAAAAAAATTCATATAAAAAGGAACACCAAAAATATTTTTGATGTTTGCTGCTGCTAGCTTGGAACATTTTTTTCAAATGTCATCACCATTTAGAAGGACTTTTGTTTTTATTAAATATTATGCATTGTACTTATGCCTTGTGACTTAAAGGTGAGGGGTCAGGTACACAATATTTATTCTCTTACATGTATATCCATACAGTTTCTTCAAAGAGCTAGTGTCTTCGCTTCCCAGTTCTACCCTCAACAACCTTATGAGGGAAACCAAGCTGACTGGATCAAGGTCACATGTTGAGATGGATCACTGAGTGGATATTTGAATCCAGGTTTTCCTAGTCCATCTCTACACCGTTCTGTTGCTCAGATTTGCCAGACTGTGAAATTCAAAAAGGAAATAGTGCCAGGCCAGATTTCTCTGAGTTGTTGGGGCGGGGGTAGAGAATAAAACCCAGTTTAGATTAAATACTACAGCCAAGAGGTCATGCATATGTAGATCCTGGTATAGCTGAAGAGGAAAATCAATCTGGGTTTTCCTCCTGTTTTTCTGGGATCTGATAAAAAAAGAAGAAGAAACAAAGCCGGGCTAGATTTTCTGGTTGGGTAACAACCCCTTGGAGGCCTCAAAGAAGAGTCATACGAGGCCTTTTTCTGGTTGGATTTCAGAGGTGATCCTCAGAGTAGGAATTTCCCAAGAATTCTCCACACACATCCCAGTCATCAAATTGGGCTATGAGGATTTTTCTCCTAAAACCAAACCAAATAAAACCAAATAAAACCAATTTCATGGAGGTATTTACAAGTTGGTTTGCAGAGGAAATCCTCAAAGTGGGAATTTTCCAGGAATTTTCCATACACATATTCCAGTAATATAACCAAGCTATAAGATTTTCTTATGACAACAACAACAAATAGAGATTGAGATATTTCATACTGGAGCTTCCTCAAATTTGTCTTGCATCTCACCCCCCTGATGTTTTAGGAGAACATTTTCACATGAACTAAAGCTGAATCAAGATTCCCACCTCAATGGTTCTGTCTTGGAGTGTAATATTAGGCAGATCCAAGACTCTGCACATTCACCTTATTACCACTGAGACTTTGGCTGCTATCCAGAAGTGCACTTGGGCTGCCCTATCTATCACTGGGGTGGTCCAAATTCAAGATGGGGCAGCCCAGTTATGATAGAGAAGACTTGGGGCAGGCTTAGGCAATATAGGCTTCCCCAAGACAGGTGGAGCTGGGCTGCCCTTGCTGGGGCAGCCTAGGCAGTTCAGGAGAGGCATGTTGAGGGCATGTTCAGCATTGCCTAGGGCAGAGCAGTTACTCTGTATCCAGAGCCTGTTCCCAGCTTCTTCCCCTCTTCCAGCTTCTCAGACTTATACCACCTCAGGAGCAGGTATAACAATGAGTAGACCCGTAGGGGTCCATGATTAGGCAGAGTAAGAATGGAAGTGTTGACCAAAAATCTGAGTTCTTGGCCAGCCTAGCTACAACCCCCGTTTCTCAACTTCAGGATATGGCAGAACTATGGCAGCCCACTTACCTGTGGATACAGCAGGCAACTCCAAGAAGCCCCTCGTATTCACTGTAGACAATACTGGCATCTCATCAGGGACTCCTTATAAAGCAGGCACCACAGCTGTTTCTTGTTCAGTGTGATTTTAGGGGGTTCCCCAGATGTCACTGACTTGGTGCCTACTGAGCATGCTCTGGAGCAGGTAGGGCAGCCCAGACTTTCTGACTCTTGGATGCAGCATAACGTTCTGCCCTGGATTCAGAATAGTTGGGGCAGCCCAGCTAAGGCACTCCTCACTGCCCTCACTCTGGATTGTGCCCTAAGCAGGCATGACCTGACACCGCATGTCACCCGGTACGGGTTGCAGCATGTCACACCAGGGATGCGTGCATCACCCCCGGGATGGGACTGTGCGGGTGCCAAAGTTGATGCCTTTGCAGTCGCATCTGAAGCTGATTAGCTTCAGAAGAGTACTGTGTAGGCGCCAACCCTGATGCCTGCGCAGTCTATTCCAAAGCCGGCTGACTTCAGAGGAGACTTCCTCCTCTCTAAGGAGGAGCAGCGTGCTCTTCCTTAGAGTGGAGGAAGTCTGCGCATCTGCCCGGTCATTCTACCTTGGTCAGGAGGCGGACCGGCAGCTCCTTGCTGCCACTCTGCCTCTTGACCAAGGTGGAATGGCTGGACAGTATGGCTGCACCTGACATACGCAGTACATCTCTGTGTAGGCATTGGTCCTTGCTCCGAAGACAGAGCCAGGGGTTGCTGCTCCGCCATTGAAGCAAGGACCAATGATGCACAGAGGCATACTGCACATGTCCACAGGCATGGATATGCGTAGTGCATCTCTGCGCGTTGTGCCTCAGATGGCCATTCCAACCAGCTCTGAGGCAGAGCGGATGCGTCTGGCTTCCACTCCACCTCAGAGCTTGTCGGAATGGAGGTGCTGAAACTCCTCTAGAGCGTCATCCCCCAGCGGCTCATCACCCAGTGTGGCCCGCACCAGCTGCACCAGTCTGGTGACACCACTGACCCTAAGGAATGCATGTTGCTACTTGCTGCTCGGTAGCTACAGCATAGATTGTGCTGCAACACATCTATATTCTAGCAGCTAAGCTATGAATCTGCAGAAAAATAGGACTATGGTCAATCAGTAGTAACTGTAAGGCATGAAAAAGTACATTGGGAATTGCTCAGGAAAATTCACTCACTCACTCTGATACAGCTTACCCTTGAATAAACCAGCATAGAGTCAGTCTGTATAAAGGTGACACCTCTTAGCCCTTACACTATATTACTTCAGTATGAACATTCTGTTGCCTGAAGCAAGGGACAAGATGGTGCCTCCAGGCCATGTTGCCAAGTTGACATTGCATGCTCCTAAAGAGACCTGGGTCTCCTAAAACTCCTAAAGACCTGGGTCATCCACATTCTCAGGCCTCCTTCCCCTATATCAGAGCAAACCTTTAAAATAATTATGCTGAGAGTTGGTGATTGGTGAAAGTGATTGCCGAGTGAGTCGCTTGGTTGAATGGGGGCTCAGGCTGAGTTCAGTGGGCTTATTCTCAAGTAAGTGCATATACAATTGTAGCCTGGTTTGAATTAAAAATAATAATAATTGCAGAAGGAGAAAGAGGTCAGAAAAAGCAGCCTGGCATGACGCTGCTGCCTCTTCAATGGATCACTCCTGCTTTATTGGGTCATAATATTTTCATTCTGAGAGGAGGACAGTTTTGGAAATTCCTTCGAGCCCAGGCAGGAGTTTCTGGATTTATTCTTTGAATAAAGCACAGGAAGCTAGACACAGAGAGAGTCAGCCTCTTGAGAGAACTGCTTTCCCTCCAGAACGTCTTGTTTTTAGACTTTGAAAGTCTCAGGAGTGGGGAAAAAAGAGGCAAAAGCCACAGAGAATGCATAAGTGAGGCTGAAATCCTTTGCACACTTTTCTGAGAGGAAGCCCCAGTGAACACAGTGGGACTAATTTCTGAGAAGATATGCATAGAACGTAAGAAGAGCCTTCACTGGATCAGGCCAAAGGCCCATCTTATCCAGTGTCCTATATCTCACAGTGGCCTACCAGATGCTTCAGAGACTATCCTAATTCTTGGTGCCCTTCCTTGCACCTGGTATTCAAAGGAAGTCAACTTCTAAATTCAGGAGGTTGCACGTACCCATCACGACATGTCAACTGTGATGGAATTTCTTCCACAAATGTATCCCATCCTCTTTTAAAGGCATACAGGCCAAATGTCATCACCACATCCTATAGCAAGGCGTTCCACAGACTAATTACATGTTGGATAAAGAAATATTCCTAACTGTCCCAACCCTCAATTTTAGTGGTTGTCCCCATATTCTGGTGTGTGAGAGACAAAAAAGAATACTCTCTCTCCACTTTGTCCATCTCCTGTAAAATTTTGTATGCTTCAATCATGGACCCCCAGCACCTTTTTCTAGACTGAAGAGCCACAGCTGTAGGCTTTCCTCATAGGATTCCATGTCTACTCAGTGCATATGGCACAAGATGGAGGGATGAATCTCTAGCTTAAGAGTTATTTTTTTAATGGTGCAGGCAAATAAAGCCTGTACTTCCTCTTTGAAAGATAGTACTGCAAGCTGTTTTTTTCAGAGGCAGATACTGGGCAAAATCCAGAGTAACTTTAGGGTGTCCTTGCTTTGGTGTAAAAACAACTTACTCTGGATTCCAATATGAATTTCCCATAGGTTTTCACTAGGTGGTGCGCTAACTACGGGTGCACATAAAGTCTCTTATGTGCCAACGTAGTTATTCTGGATTTGGGGGACTGTAGCCTTTTGCAAGATCTTCTCATTCAAGGGTGGTATTCAGTGCAGAAACAGCATTAAAGCCCAACACCATATGCGGAAGAATGCACCATGCGATGCATCTGTGCTGTGCGGCGGCCTCCACTAATCTGCTACTGAAGCAGTTGTTTCACCCAGCCTCACGAATGGGCCAACTTTGCACTATGGCCGAGTCATGGTGGAAATTTCATGCAATTAAACAAAGTGCTGCTGATCTGTTTCCATACAGGCAACACACTCAGAATTGTCTGGCTTGTGATAGATCTAGAAACTATCTGGGTCAGCCATGAGTGGAAAAAACACACATAACTCTATCCTGCTGTGGTCAACTTGCCAGGCTGCAAGCTGGGTGAGCTGGTTGTTCTGGGTTGCTGTGGTTTGGGCTAGGAATTTCAACATTTCCCGTTGTATCTGCCAAGGAGCCAGTTCTAACCTTTTACATGGTTGGAACCAAAATGGAAATTTTCCAAATGGCGGACGCAGAAAAGGTGTCTGCTGAGCACAGACTCTTATCTCTATGATTTTACTATCTATTTTTACTCTTTCTACTAATTCACCCTGTTTTTGAATGGCTTGGCTATATTCCAGGCCTTGTGCAACGCTCCGTATCAGGCATACGCTGACATAATGTCTTCTGCGTTTGCAGGATTTTTGACAGCATGTACCATGCTGTGAATCATGTTCACAGAGAAATTCAAATCATCCCTTAAAAGAAAATCCAGGTTTACACCTTCCTCACAGTTATTTACATAAAGCGTATGGTCCCCATGGTTACCCAAAGGAAGATGCAGTCTTCCCCGAGTTGTATAGAGATTTAAAAAAAAAACACACTTGAAACTTAATGTACGAAACCTTTCAGTTCTGTACTGTGCTAGCTTATTATCTGATGTGTCATTTCAAAAGTAGGAACATTATCTTTAACTATAGGAGGTAACTTTTATAAAATTTGTGAAAGGCACTAGACCTGTGTTTTTCAAACTGTCTTGCAGAGTTTGAGCCACTCTAAGGGCGCAATCCAGAATAACTACAGGGAGTCCTTGCTCCGGTGTAAGAACAATTTGCTCTGGATTGCAATAAGTTTCCCATAGGTTTTCACTAGGTGGTGCAGTAATTACGGGTACACGTAATGTCTCTTATGTGCTCCCGTAGTTACTCTGGATTGTAGGGCCAGTGTTTGCACTGCGGGAGGAAGGCAGTGACATGATTCCTAGGATTGGCATCCAGAAGTGGGTCACAATCATGTTTTTTTCAGTATTTCAAGATGCAGGGAGCCCTGAGAGCCCTCCTTCCATGGATCTCCATGGATCCCCCAGACCCTGGAAGGCTTGCTAGAGAAATGTTGCCTGCAGCAATCTGATTGTGAGGATCACATTTGCTGCCTTCTTCCTGCCCCTACCCCTGCCCCTATCTCTGCCAGCTTTGGGTGCACAGCCTAGGGCTCTCAAGCTGTGACATTGTGACACCCAGGTTTGAGAATCACTGCATTAGGCTTTTGCCAGAAGACATACACAGACATAAAGAGATATGCACAAAAGAGACTACATATTTGTATGGTTTTTTAAAATATTATTTCTGTTTCAAGCATCTTCCTAGGGCTTGAGAAAGCATGCATTTTTTTCCATGAGGTAAGGGCAGAGATTGTGACTTATCTCATACCCAAGCTTAGCAAGAATTGAACCTAGGTCCTTGAGGTCCTCATCATCTGACACACCAACAGCCCATTGGTGTGCAATGATAAACAGTGATGGGCTGCAAATAAATTAACAACCGGTTCTCTGCCCATCTGACAGCCACTTTTAAATGGATATTTTTAAACTTTATATGTCCTATCTCTCATTAACAACCGGTTCTATAGAGTAGGTGCGAACCTGCTGGAGCCCACCAGTGATGATAAGAACTATTATGTGTCCTGCTGGAGAATTTTGGCAAGTGGAAGTTTCCTCAAGGTAAGAGGATATTGATTCCCTTACCACAGCATAACAAGTAGCCAAACAAGACAACTCTATAGTTGGTGCAAGTTCATATTATGAGTCATTTAAAATTTGTTTGGAGAACATTACAAGGATGCAAAATGGGGTGAACAGAGCTTTGAGTGAACTAAAATCTATCAAAGCAGAATGGGGAAAAAACCAGTTGAAAGATTAGCCAGTTAATGTTTGCTGGTGTGGGTCTGGAGAAAATGAAATCAATGTAATGTTTTTTTAAAAAATAATATCTTAGTCAAGGGTGGCCTGTAAGACAGAGGCCCAAATTGTGTTTTGTTAACATTTGACCAAGCAAAAAAATTCGACATGTTGTGATAAGGCAAAAAACTATGTAGAACAATAATCACGGCAGAATACCAGTAGTATATCTTAGAAGTAAACATGAACATACATGAATGGTCTTAAAAGTTGACATGTGTCAAAGGAAACTTTTCCTTTATTGTCTACCAAGAAAAGGTGCAGCTCACCTTAAGTACATATTTTCTCTCTAATGATGGGGATTGTTTCCAGTCATTAGGATCTGTCTGGCAGAATATTCAAAAAAAGGAATATTGAGTTCTTTATCACAGTGAGACTGTAATTGCCTGGGGACCTGGGCCCTAACATTGCACTGTGTTGGGGTTTTTTTTAAGAACAGTTATGATTAATTACAAGGTCAGGCCAAGAATTTCATCAGACAAGTCTGACAAAAGGAGAAAGTTGTGACAAGGTTTATGATAGGAGACAAGAATGAATGTGGGAGGAAGCAACGTTCTTTCCCACTTTGCTGGGCGGTATAACATGCTCTTTGGAGTTTTTGTTCCTACTCTTTATGGATAAAAGGGTGGGAAGTGATTTTGCTTTGCAGCAACATGTTCAGTTCCTATTCAGGGAGAGTCTGTAGCTCAATAGTAGAGCATATATGGAAAGTTCCAGTTTAATTCCTGACATATCTGTGTTAAAAGACCCATGACTTAATCTGTGGAAATACTCCCAGTCAGTAGACAATACTGACCTGGATGGATCAGTGGCCTTCTTCAGATTAGGGATGCCATAATTCTCTTCCACACAATCAGGACAGGACCCTCTGTCCCATTTGGCAGTATGTGAATACAATCCCCCCAACTGGGATTGTCCTGGTTTTTTGGGACATATGATGACCCTACTTCAGATATATTTTTAAGTCCATGTTATATGCACCTTAGATGCTTGTCAAGCCCAATGTTTGAAAAATGCAGTTTTTATTGTGCTGTTATTTCAGACATCTCTTCTCCCAGGAAGTTGTCCATCATGATCAACATCCTGAGCTTCCTACAACCAGTCAACTGCTACAGATTCCACACACACCCATTTGTCCATAGGGATGGTGGGAGGAACAACTGCTACTATTTATAATACTCTGGTAAGCTTGGGGTAGGACCCAATGCAGGGCCTTCCCCCATACCTCCAGCTACCTTGCAAAGATATCTTATCCATCAATTCATCAATTGGTGACAGGAAGCAAATCCCACTAATTTCAATTAGATTGGAGCAAAAGCAATATATAGTATACTATATTTACTCAAATATAAAGCTCACCTTTTTCAGCCAAATTCAGTCTCCAAAATCAGGGTGCACATTAGAGTTGATGTTAATTAGAATTGAATAAATACGGTATTTTGATTATAAGTATGGGTTGCACATTAGATTTGATGGCGCATTGTATTCAAGTAAACACAGTATTTCATCTGAACTGTTAGGTGAATAGGTGAGGCAATGTTGTGCGTTATAAGCTTACTGTTGGTGCCTAATGCCTTCCCCTCTGAACAATCTTACTTAGCAGTATCATATAAACAATGAAAATATGGGAGAAGCAGGATACTACCCTGTGGAATTTCACATGAAAAGCTGGAGGAGCTAATGAGCAATTCCTAGCCCAGCATCTGAGCTGTTGGCATCTGAGTCCCAACCCAAAATACCCTTCAATATTTTTTCAAAAGGATCACACTTATTTATTTGACAAATTTGTTTCCTTTCCCTTCATTCTGCCCCACTGATGACCATATCAATGTACTGATGACCATATCAATGACAGATGGATGCAATCTATCAAAAAATGGCTACGTGGGATCCAACGCTTACCAGGTCCTTTTAGAAGCCTGGCCTTGGTAGTACCCCATCATTCTATCAGGAATTTCTCTTGAAGGACCAAGTGGAAATGGTCTTGTGAGTCTCTGAGAGAGCTCCTGTACATCAATGCTTTTCAGCCACTGGTATTCATGCCATCTGACATGTTAGATACTAGTTTAAAAGCATACTTTTCCGAGATAGCCAGTCATATCCTGGATCCTTCTTTGGACTGTGCATAGCTAGCAGTTGTATGGGGGGGATGACTGTCTACCCTGGGTTACATTCATGGGGTGGGGAGTCACACCACTAGTGATTAAAATCACAAAAATCATGGATATTAAGAATAACACCATCATTCTATACATTGCTAAGTGCATAATTTACAGAAGAATGCAATTTTTTTAAAAATGAGTGAAATATCTCCATTATATAAAACATTATGACAAAATAAACCTGTCTTATGTAATAACTAAAAAAAACCAATGAGACTGGTTATTCAAAAGCCAATGAGACAGTATTGTGACACAGCATAGAACCATGTTAGCAAGGTGACAATTTGGGGAGAGTGACACAGGGGTGTATCCACTATTTGTGTTTAGGGGTGCCATGAACACTATCTTAACTGAAGAGCCCAAGTCTAGCAGATGGAGATAAACAGAGTGGGCAACTGCCTGGACTTGAATCCCAGATTCAAGCAGGTAGACCTGGATGGCAGAGAGACCTGGACTCCCAGTCTGAAACTGTCCTCTAGATTGCCCTGGTGAGACAAATCTTCTAGGCACATAGACCTAGGCTTCCTATTTGTTGGCTAGACCTTGGTTCCATTGTGAGACTGCCTTCTGGAGCCACCTTTTCCAGGTGGGTAGACCTGGGCTTCCCACAACCTTAGGCACAATCTCAGTTCTAAATATTCATTGTAGACTATAGTCTATCAGTAATGACTAACAATGATGGCTGCATTGAACATCCAAATGTAGGGGCAATAAAAAGCAGGCCTCTGTCAGTCTTGAAAGACTATGGTATCGTGCTCGGTGCTGCATACGCTGCATGCGAAGCACGAAAGCCTGGGTTGGATTGTTATGGAGGATAGGCTATTACCCAAGCAGCAAATCCCCCCTCTCCACGCCACTGAATTAGTCCAATGGAAAGGCAGAGCCAATACGATTGGATCCAGCTGGCGTCGCAGAGCTGGGCTAAGGACAGGAGCTCACCCTGTCTTGTGGGGCTGACCCGGATCTGCTGGTTAACAGGCACAGTGTCTTAACCACTTGCGCCACGCACAGTCCACTGTAGGGGCAATATGTCAATGAGTATTATGTGCATGGGAATGATAGCAGGTGAGGACACTGACATCCATCCAATGCTTCTGGAGAAACATTCGCTGCTTATATTTTCTAGCCATTATTATCATCAATTTCATATCATGACTATCTCTGTTCATAGTTCATGACTATCATGAACAACACAGGGTTGTTGTGAGGACAAAAGTAGGGAAGAAGCTCTGAGCACTTTAGATAAAGGGTCGCAATAAATATAATAGTGATTACCGGTAATTAATATTTAATTTATAAATTTGTTATATGGGGGTGTCAAAAATTTATGAACCCCAGGTTAGGGTTGTTATATGTCCCAAAAAACAGGGACAATCCAGATTTTGGGGGATTGTGTTCATATAGGGCAAGTGTGTTAGAGGGTCCTGTCCTGATTTTGTGGAAGAGAATTATGGCAACCCTACCCCAGGAGTCAAATGACCCAGTTATGCCACTGATGTGTAAAACACTGGCCATGGAAAAATTTACAAGGACAGTCTTTTTCCGACTTCAGTTCATGAACTGAAGCTTTAATCTCTTTTAGGAAATCCCAGCTGCCATCTGCTAAGGCTTGAAACATCTCTAATTAGCCCTCCATGAGGAGATTCAGATTGTGTGTAAAACTACAACTCTTCACACTTTCCCCTCATATATCTAATCTTGAAACTGATGACATGGGATAGAAGCCAGAATAGGAAATGTCATCTCCATTTTCCCAGTTCCACTGGAAGAGCTGGATTGCTATGACAACCTCCGTACATGAAGTCTGAAGGCTTTACAAGATAAATACATTCACGCTAAAGTGTTTCCTGAGAGGAAGCTTAGGATAATACAATATTGATGTTATTATGCAACATCCTTGTTCAAGGTCTTGATTTCAATCAGAACGTTGTTCTGAAAGAGTTGCATGCAGTGGGTGGGAAACAAGGTTCAGAAACAGAAACAGAACTAGAAGACACCAAGCGTAGAGATGTGACACTCCAGAGCATGAAGTAGAGAAGAAAAAAGTCACATCTAAAGGGTTGCTTCATAGCATGACACATCTTTGGTGTTACAGAATAGGGAAATCATGCTGAATATAGCTGGTACTACTAGACCCTAGAACTTTGCTCTGTGCAGTAACAGTGGATGGGTAACAAGGAGGGTCCTTTGGGATCCAGTGATTCATAATATCTTTCAGTAAGGTAAGGTAAATTTATGCCTTGTCAATTTAGAGCTGTGAACACACCCTAGAAACCAGACCATCTGCCATTCACTACAAATTGGTTTTTGTGAACGATGATTTTGGACTAAAAACAAACAATATATGAATAAATTTTTAATGCTAAAACTATGATCTGATTGAACTGAATTCTCTGTAGCAGAAGGCAGGATCAGGGCGGGGGCTGTCAGCCTGCAGGACACTCCAGGAAACGGTACAGTTCCCCAGGTACGTTTAACTGCTGCTGGGTGCCCACAGCGCTGTGACTGCTCTGGCACACCCCTGAAGGGGAAAGTGACCGTTTAAAGTTCCAATGGTGGGTTGCAATCCATCAATTTGAGCACCCCTGCTTTGGATATTGGACCTGTTCTTCCTTTGTTGGTCCTAGTTTTGTTTCTGCAAAATTTTTCCCCATGCAGATTATTCAAAAACATTCAAAAACAACATTCTCATCAATTTTTTATTAAATCAAGAGGTCATTCTGTGACCTACCAACTTTGGGAGAGTATCCTGGGAATTATACATTATCAGGTGAATACTGCTCGATAAGAGGAAGATACCTCCAGAGCTGTAAGCATAGGAAGTTCGTAAAGTATCCAGTTTTTATCAGTATCAGTTTTGGTGTCTTCTTGCCTCTGAGGCATCTTCTGTATTAGGAAGATGTGGTTTGAAAATCAGAAATAGCCTGAAGATGTGCATGTTTTTACAGATGGTAGAATACCATTAGTCATTGTGTGTTCTTACTATTGGTGTTGACAGTTTGTACGTAATGTAAAAATGAAGAGATATTAGAAGGTTAGACCATTTAATCCTATAGTTACGTTATTTAAGATAACATGGTGTTGCAGTGACATCCTAACTTGAAAATTTTATTGTTTTATTACGTGAATTGGTGTAAGCATCAGGTGGCTTGTGTTCAAAACCAGGCTGACCTCAGGATTACAGAATCTATTTTGTTGTTTTACTGGAAGCCTCAAGGTCAACACACCTGAGCCACGTGAAAAATACTGGCTTAGGTGAGTGATATATACTTTGGATCAAAGTAGACATGTATATTACATAACATGACCCAATGGGGTTTTTTAATTATAATAACCATTGAATGCAGTGGAATGTAATCTAGCCATGGATGGGAGTAGAGGGATTTTGCCCTGGCCATAACTCTAATCCTGATCATACCCATGTATACTATTTTAATTGGAAAAAAGCTTCTGTTGAAAGCAATGGAATGTTTTTTTCAACTAAAACAGTGCATGGGTGTGTGTGAGATTGGTATTAGAACCACCATGTCATGGTAAGGTCCGAAATCCTATTAGGTCCTCACTAGTTTCACCTTCTTATGGCTTCTCATTTGCTATTAAAAAACAAAAATGAAGCCACTGTACCATGTTACATGTACCATGTACCATTCTGTGTAATGTCTGATCCTTAAGAACTGAGATATCAGCTCATATATTCTAATACAAAGTTTTTGGTGAGATGCAAACCACCAAGTAGTATAGAGGTGGTCTCCGGTAGTATGCAAGACACCTGCTGCTCAGCAGCAAAACTGGGATCACACGCCCAGAACTCCCCTTGTTCCACCCTCACATGTCCAGAAATGTCCCCTCCTCACTATCCTTCCACCACCCTCTACTACCCCTTATCTGTACCAACTGACACAGGGATTGGATCCAGCACCAGCAAGTCAGCATACATCTTCACCCTTTTGCAAATAGAGTATTGAAACAAAAATAATGTTTTTGTACCCCACCAGGATTCCCTGTTTTGTGGATCCTTTCCTGGGAAAATAATCTTAATTACTTCAGCTATTCTTTCCCCATAAATTCCTGGTGGATTGTGCTCATTATCTTTATAAATACATCCAGAGTATATGAGAAAGCACAAGGATGGTTGGTCTTTGCAGATTTCGAGAGAACTAAAATTAGACGTACAATGACACCCCAGTAGCGTGCTCTCTTATGGAACAACTCCAGCCTCATCATTATTTAAGTTAAATGATACAGAGGGAAGTAAGTGTAATAATGAGGCAGTGCAATGTTTTTCTTTAAAATACTTTCCACCTGAATGCATTTGTGATTGGCACTGGGTGGATGCAGGCAGAACTGATTATGCTAATTTTTGATGCAAATCAAGAAGGGAATCGGTCTCATGCTCCAGGCACTATTCTTGAGGAGTTTATTGTGCTTACAAGTAATCCTCCCACAAATTACTGGGGATGGGAAAGCTGGAACTTAGACAAATAGGCAGGAAAAAGGGCTGCAGATTATTCCCCACACAATGGGGTCCTCGTGGATGGCTATGGAAAAGGAGATTAAGGGCAACAAATTGAAAGCACAGACAAACAAACTGAGCGAGCCTCTTCATTAAAAATAAAGTTAATTTCTAAAGAAACCTCCTGACCCCATGTATGATTCATCATTCCCCACAGCTGTAGAGCACACCAGTATGATGACATTCAACGTTTTTATCCCAAGATGTTCTTTCCAGAGCATTCTCTAGAGGCACTCTGCTGGGTCTCATTAACTAATAAACATGCCCATCCTTGTGCCAGGTGCAGGCAGCAGTCACAAAAAAGAGCCTTTGTATTCTAGGGGCCAGTCAGTAGGCATGATTGGTCACAGGGACTCTGTGCATAGAAATGTACTACCGCATGTGGCAGGGGAAGACAAGCAGTTCCAGTAATAGGACTGATGGAGGTGAGATAATACAAGACTGGTCCAGACTGATTATGCCTGATCTTGCCTTTCATGTGAGAAAATCAGGAGTATAAATACAAGTAGATCTCTGAATATGGAGTAGATTGCTGTCTCATTGTGTTCAATGGGACTTCCAGAAAAATGTGGATTGCAAGTTGAATCCCCCATTCCAAGACTGTGGTGCCCAGTGACAGATTCTAAGATGGTGGAGCTTTTCTTGATCCACCCAAAACAAAGCTCAAACCTCTCAAGGAGGTCTCAACACCCACCTTGAGAAGCACTGTTTTAAGGCATTGTAAGGCCTGTCGAGCATAGCTCTGGTTGCCTTTGAAGGATTCAGCTCAGGCTAAGCTTAGGATTGGCCCTTAAGTTTACAAACGGTACATATGGGTGCAGAGGATCAGCCAGCTTAATGGGCTTCCCACTCTTCCAGCAAGCAGCTTCCATGATGAGAATTAACAGGGGTGGGGTAACCCAATAACCAACTTTCAAAGAGAGGATTGGGTGGGAAAGGTGACTTCCCTTTCTGGTGACACTATCTACCCTTTTCCAGTTGGCTCAGGTTCACCTGGGGGCATGCAAAGTTATGTGGAAAGGTCATGTGCCTGGGCTGTGGATGTTGCTTCCCACAGTCAGAGAGTACCATGTGCAAATTGTCTTAAACAGTATATTTCAAAACAGTACAAAAGTACATGCACTGACAAGCATTGTCTGAAGTAGAAAACAGATATGACATTATGTTTATGTAGCCCACCATGATAACATCTCAGTACTTTATATGCTTTCTGCTTTCAATAAATCAAGAAAAATCAAGTGTCTCCTTTCTACATTCCTCAGCATAATCCAGTGCCAACATTTTTGTTGTATAATTTACATAACTTAAAAAAAATCAGCAGACAAATCTGGTAATGCAATACCTAAACATTCTTTCCTTCTCAGGTCACACTTGCCCGAGGTCTACTCATTCTAGGGTGGAAAACTGAACTCGGTCCAAGATATGCAAGTTTGCCAAATCAAACATTTGACAGCATACGTATCCTTCCTCTACCTGTGTGTGCAGTCCTGATGCCCAGAAAGTCCATCATGCTCTACATTTGAAATATGTTGAAAATGATCGATGGAGTCTTTAAGTTAAGATTTAAGTGAGATGAAGGGAAATCTTCAGTTTGCTTTTTCTTTTGATGAAAAAAATCACAGAATAAAACCTCCTCAATTTACAATAGCTTTAAAAAGAAAAAAAGAGAAAAGTGGCATTATAAGAAGTGAAAGATTCTCCAGTGGTGAGCTGGGCTATCTATGGGAGGCAAAACTAATTGCCAGGAGTTTATACTTTGGACCAACCCAGATGAGCAGTTTGGACCAGCCCAGATGTTCAGTGGCAGAATGCATCAGTGAGCCACATCCATGAATGTCAACACACATGGGATTTGCAGCCACATATTTCACCCCAATTTGGGGGTTTCTTTGTTTCCAAAGATATGTTCTTCCAGTTCTGTCAGTCATCTGTGGCAGACTTTCCTGCAGCTTTTAGTTGCCAAATGGGATAATTTTTGCCATGAGCTTGCTATTATGAGGGCTGAAAACTTCCTGGCTCAGCACATCAGGTGACATACTACGCCAACTTTTGCAGGGAAGATTTGATCATTAAGTTCTTTCCTCCAACCTAGAAAGAATAAGGCTCAAACTTGACCAACTTTCCAGCACTGATATAGCTATGCCAGTGGGGCATGTGATGCATCCTGCATTTTGGGTGAGTCACAGAAGCCATCTCAAGGTACGGGGATGTAAATTCCCTTACCTTATTGCTGCATTGCCTTTACCTTGCTGCTGGAAAGTTGGTTAGGACTGAGCCCTAAATTGACTAACTGGCAATTGATTGCTGATCACCCAAGACAAAGACCCTGAATATACTGGGAAATACAGGTTTCACTGTGTTTACACCAGTACTTACACTGCTGAATGCATGTAAGCAGAAAAGTCCCCCCACTTTGGCTTTGAATCCAAGAAGTTCCATTTTAACTACTGTATTACATGTCCCTGGTCAATTTGCTACTCTTCTTAAAGGGGTAGCAACCCAAAGCAAGATTGGGAACCCTGTCACACAGCAACCAATTAACATATTGCCAGATGGGCAATATACTTTTTTCAGTAACAGGTGTGTAAGTAGAAAATTACTAGTACATACCTGCTTCAGTATGACAAATCTTACAACAGATGTGCCAGTCATAGCAATAGCATATACTTTGCTGGTTCAACTTTACTATAGAAGTTCTTTCTCCATGTTCTATTTTCAGATCAAGAAACAGAATCCTTCCTAAGCCAGTTGATTGATTGTCATTCATCCAGAACTACAGATGGAGCCAAGGAAGGGAGCTAGTGCATTGACAGGCAGGTTCGGTCACACTTCTTCATGTGCTTTCTGCCAAAGAGATCAGAGACCCTCTCTGCAGTTCCTTGAACAGTGATACTTTGGTTTCATTAGTGGTTCATATAAAGGGAAAGATGGGGGGGGGGGTTTGGAACAAGCACTTCATTTTTAAAGCACTTCAGTGCCATGTTACCTGCCAATAAATGTTCCAAAATAAATCTGGAATGGTTTGGTTACCGCATTCCAATTCAGCAACAGGTTAGTACAAGTACACATAAAATAAGTGCAGCATTCCAATGTAACAACCACTATTTATGAATACATAAAACATCAGTACTGGCATGTGAGTTCATATAAGGGGGATTCATGATGTGACTTCCTGGTGTTTCTTCCCTACTCAGTTTGTAGTTCGTGCTGGAGAAGTAACAGCCTGTCTCCATGAAGCAATTCATCATGCACATCTCCAGCCAGAATCCGAATTGATCTAGGAGTTTTGCTGTGCCAATGTCTCAGGGCCTGTGATTATCCAATGCTTGCTCCTGGCTGGCCATTCTTTCTCCATGCATATGCTCTGTATAGCAACGACTGGAGGAATTTAGAAGTCTTTGTAAACTTTTTGTTCATCTCCTAGTTTGTCTGCAACACCCAACAGGAAAACCCAAAATGTTGCCACTTCTGCCTATTCCTTATATACCACATACTCTCTGCCCTAATCATCCATCTTTGCTACTTGATTTCTGAGAAAAAGTGCAGTTTTATCTAGAATAGCACCTGTCTGATCCTTTCTGACTGCACAATCTTAACCACTGGTTAGGCCAGCACAAGTACCTTGCTGGATGGGGGTGGGGGGGAGGAGTATGCAAATGGGTCCTAAAGCACTTCTGTGCCATTCCAGAGATGGGATATGCTTACCATAAAAAGGGGAACAATGAAGTTTCTTTTTCGAGGACACAAGTTAAAGTCCAGGACATGCCCAGGAAAAAGAGGACACATGGTCACCCTGTGCAAGACCTGACTTTGCAAAAAAGCACATGCTCAAGTGAACCAATCAGTGGTGTCACTAGGGCAGTGGTTCTCAATCTTCCTAACGCCGTGACCCCTTTATAAGTTCCTCATGTTGTGAGGACTCCAACCATAAAATATTTTCGTTGCTACTTTATAACTGTAATTTTGCTACTGTTATGAATCGTAATGTAAATATCCGATATGTAGGATGTATTTTCATTGTTACAAATGAAATATGTGTTCTATGCGCACATTGAACACAATGGGATTTATTTCAGAGTAGGCATGCATAGGATTGGGCCCTGAGGCTGCAATCCTATCCATATTTACATGGGAGTAAAGCCCCCTGACTATAATGAGATTTATTTCAGAGCAGGCATGCATAGGATTGAGCCCTGAGGCTGTCAGCCCCAGTGCACGCGCAGCTACAGCTGGAGGTCTGGCAAGCCTGACCTTGCCCTCTGCACCAGGGGTCTTTAGGCGACCCCCAGGAAAGCTCTAGGCGATCCCCAAAGGGGTCCCGACTCCCACTTTGAGAAACGCTGCACTAGGGTTTGCCTCACCTGATGTGGGAGGCCAGTGGGTGACTCTGCCCAAAATTTTTTAGTCCTACCCAATGCCCAGTTCACTGTAAATTCTTATATTTAAACCAGTTCAGTGTAATTTGGTATCACTTTCCCATAGAGCTCACACCTTTTTATTTTTGGCCATAACTTTTGATAGGAAGGAGATATTTCAAAATGACATTTTGCATTAGATTATGCTCTTCAATATGCATCCAATGACAAATGACAGAATGGGGTTTTGCACACCATCACAAGTTCCAAAATGAAGACAAAGGGCAAAATCCAGAGTAACTACGGAGAGTCCTTGCTCTAGTGTAAGAACAACTTACTCTGGATTCCAATATGAATTTCCCATAGGTTTTCACTAGGTAGTGCAGTAACTGTGGGTGCACATAAAGTCTCTTATATGCTCCCATAGTTACTCTGGATTTGGGGGATAGTGAAGGACAATGAAGCCCTTTTAACCTGACCAAAAGGTTAAAAAAGAGAACAAATCTGGGAATTTTCAGTCATATGGTCACCCTACTTGTACCTGATGTGATCTAAAGTGTCCCCAGCAGCTACTATGGCTTCATTTTGAAAAGGTTATTGGAGAGCTTCAGTCTAAGAGATTACGCTTCACAATTAATTTGGTCTTAAGTATTACACTGAACCATCTTTACTCGTTGCCATTTCATTTTTGGGTCTTCTCTTGCCAACATAACTAACCAATTAACTTTCATACTCCAAGAAAACTACAAAAGAACCTGTGCATAAAACTGAAACAAACATAAAAAATCTACCAGTGTCTTTTGACATCTACTGAATTTTTCTCAGCCAGGCAAATGCCCTCCCGGCACAGCACTAATCTCTCACTCTGTGGGTTTTGGGTAAGTTATTATTGATCTGTCATACTTTTTTGACAGTATGCTACTTATGTAAACATGCTTAAAAGGCATGCAGTTTGAATTGTTGCCTTTTCACAAGAAACTCCTGTGAAAAAGTTGTTTTGTTATTCTCCACTTGACACATTAGTCATCCAACCAATGAGCAGAAACACAGTGACGCAACCTTGATGACTGTCTGCACGTAACAATCAGAAAGCAGAAGAGAGCGGTAATCTGTTTTGTTCAAACTAGGTGGAGAATAACTATGAATAAACAACATCCTTATTCATGTCTTTATGAATTATTCATGATTGGAGCAAACAGTACACAGCTGACATCATTTATGGACATTGTTTGACCAATGCAGGGATGGCATCAAGGGGTCAGCCAGATGGCATCAAAGATTCATGGGCACTGGCTGTGGACACATACCCATTGGAGGGGCCACATGGCAACACCAGTGGTAGTGGTAATGCCTACTTTGTCATCTGATAAGGAGGACATCATGGCTTTGCTCCAGGACCCCTAGGAAACCAGGCTTGGACTGTTTTGAACATGTGTTTGTGTGTGCATGATTGTTGACATTTCTTCTGTGCAGTTGATATCCTATGCTATACAACAGAGATACTTGTTGGTTTAATACAGTATGAATGTCTTCCATCATTGTATTCAAGGTGAAGCACATGGAATTTACAGAGGCACTGACAGTATCTGGGCTATTTTGCTTCAGCGAGGTGCTTTGTCATGTACCTTCGGATGATGCCTCATGCTTCACGAGGTGGTTGAAGTATGAGAATTGGCACTAAAAGAAAATGTTACAACATCCAAAATGAGTAATTAAAGAATCACTATGAACAAGCAGGTGAAATTAGAGCAACTGGGTCTAAACTCTAAACCGAGAAAGGGGAGTCACCGTGACATGAGAAAGGCCAAGGCGGGGAGGGTGAGGGACATGTCAACAGAACTATCCAATTGCAGGACAAATTGAAATCACAGCACACATTGGCTGCCTCCTCAAACTGAGCCAATTGCCTGAAAAGGATGCCATATCACTGATCACCCATAAGCAGTGAGCCAAGATCTACAATATCCAAAGCACGTTTCCTGCACTGTCATGTACCCAATGGTTTTGTGAAGACTTTAGGCCATTAAAGTCACCAGCAGAAAAATGGCACGAATGATACCTCAGCTTATCAGAGCCTGGATCAGCCTCTCATAAAAAAGATAGGCATGTTTGATCTCAAGGAGGAGGCGAGACCACGGAGTTTGCTTTGTGCTCAGTAACCTTAGCACCATCAACTCTGGAATGAACATGAGTGATATCATGGCCAAAAAAGATACTTTTTTGATAGGGTGGGGTTTGACCAACATTTTTTTTAAAGAAAGCTTGGCCTTCCCATTTACTTTGGTAACATTCATTCTCTATGCATCATGATGCCACAAAAGTACTTTTTTAATTGCAAGCTGTAGGAGTAGCAAGTTCATATATGCCTTTTACTGCTTTCAGAAAGTGATCAGTAAACAGCACCATCATCCCTCCTTCTAAAACACACATCATAGTTTTGATTGAAGTCATTCATCCCTTCCTTCCCCTCAGGAAGGCATCAGGCCTAGATACTGGTTGAGGACTCACTCCCATCAAAGGGCCCACTTGGCTTGGCCAACCCATGAACCTTCAGTACTGCTAGGGTGGTGACACTGTTGGGGAAGGATCTGCAGGATTTTAGCCCAGGGCTCCGCAGAAAGCTGGCACCATCATTGCCACTTCTCACTTTTCTATATTTTATAGCCCCATCACACACTACTACTTCATTCCTGCTTTCTCCTAAACTAAATGGAACTTGAAGTTTAGCAGAGTCAGTTCATCTATTCCCATTTAACATAAACAACAGCAGCAATACAATTCTAATAAGCAGCCGTTAGCTGTGAGGTGCAATTCCTTGTCCCACTCTTGTTTTTAGCTTATTTCTTAAAATGTGGCAACCACATACCCCCATCTTAGCCGCAGCTTCCTTGGTTCATTAACTCACTTCCTCACTTTCAACATCCACTTCCCAAATTCAGCAAACTCTCCCCATTTGTTTCCATGACCCCCGCAACAACAACAACCCCAACCATGCAAACCACATGCGTGGGACCAAAATTCTGCCTAGAATCTCCTTCACACAAGTTTCGGTACAGCCACAGTTTCTGTACATCCGTCCCAACACTGAGTCCTCAACATCCAGCACAGCATTAAGGAGATTTTGCCCCCGGGTGGTACAATAAGGAGAATGCGATATATATAAAAACAGGCAATCAATTCCAATCTTGCTCCTTAATTTTTATAGTAATTGCATTAAAATTAATACAACTTTCTTCAGAAAAATAAATGTTGAATGGAAGTATCAGTGTGAAATATACTACGACTTCTCTTTCTGACAAGTAGGAAAACAAAAGGTAGGGCAAAATTTGTTGCCTTGTTTGTCCCCAGCATTGCACTTTGCACTTCCGTGCTATTGCTTTTTTGTTTGGCCACCACTGAAATCCAGCCACCCTGGGAAAGCCATAAAAGGCAGATCATAATGTATGATCAGTCATTTGTATGATCTCCCTCATTTATATGTGTATGATCTCATGATATATATATATGTATGATCTCCCTCATTTATAATTGCCCTTCCCAACTCAAGATCTTCCCCAGACTGGATTCTTTAAACTGCCCTCTTTGTGGTTTGTTCAGACATCCCCAATCGGTATTGTTTCTGTGCTTTTAACTGCTATCCAATTAGCAGAAATCCCATTTCGCATTTCCAAGTGGATATGGAACTGAAGAGATCTCAACCTGTTAAACTTCTGCCCACTGTGCTACTGTTAAAAGTGCAGTTTTGCCTCGCCTGAGAGATGAGGGTACCCGATGTAATCATCAACATTTATTCAATATTCCCACCCCAATGATGTGGGGAGGAAAAGTGATGTGGCATGGCTGCAGACGTGATGTGACATGGCTGCATGCACAATCACTCTTTCCAAATCAGTTTATTGAGTCCTCTCCTCTCTATATCCTCACCCATCCTGGCAAATTTTCAAGGAAAAATCTGTTTGACATTAACCACTTGGAATGCGGCTGTTTCTGATTGTAGGGCAAGAGGGGAGAGAAGTGATGCCCTTAGCGCAAATTTAAATTTCAGTGTACATATCAGTTCTTTATCAAAAGTGTTCAAATTTCCTAGAGAACCTCTGCCATCTTGCGTGGAACTCATAGATCCTTAAACCAAAGAAACGAAAGAGTCTTCATTTTCTGATCAATGAAGTGGAGACACTCTGCACATGTTAAGAATGCAAGACCATCCTGCCCATAGCTGGCATACCCATGTGGCAGGGTGAAGAAGAGGCTTACAGTGATAGTTGTGGGAGGCACTGGTGGGACATGTCTGTATGCACCTGCTCAATACCTCCTCCAGTCACATTCCAGCCTGAGCGCCAACTACATTAGTTGTGCTCCAGAACTTGGCAACTGATTAAGGAGGGGAAAGGGTGGTGGTGGCAGAAGCTCTTGCAGGATGCTAGCTGTGGTCACAGATCACTTTCCAAATTCTGTAAATTGATCTGGTAGGGGTGAACTCAACAGATGTGGCCATCCTTTCCAAATCACTCTCCAAATTCTGGAGAGCAATCCTGAATAGGGAGACAAAGCAATAGATGGAAGGTCCTTGATAACCAAGAGCAGGCTGAAGGTTTGGTGGCCACCATCTCATCCTTTGATTGCTTTTTAGGCTCTAGATGAAGTTGTTAAAAGGCAAAGGAAAAGGTGACAGCTGAAGCTTCTGCTGGTTCTCAGCAAGAAGGGGCTGCCATCCCTTCTGGATCATTCTCTAGAAGCTCCAGCTACTTCTCAGCTATTGCTGCCAAACCCGTTCCAGCTACAGAAGATCCAGAACTTCCGAAAGGGTAGGTGCCACAGCTGACACTCCTGCTGGGGCTTGGCAACAGATACAACTCCACACACACAACCCTTCACACTTCACAGACATACACAACACAACACAACTCCACACACACACACACACACACACACACACACACACACACACACAAAAACCTAACCCATTCTTTCACACACACACTCAGTGTATCTCCACCCGCACAAAACCCAACCCCCACACTCCACAAACATGCACACACAACCCAACTACACATACACAACTGTTCCCTTGTCATCCCGTCACAAATCCTAATGCTGAATGTTCAAACAGCAAATGAAGGGGAGATATTCAGTACCAATAAATGCTTCGTTATCATTGCTGGTTTCTAAGCTGGACCAGGGGTCCCTTTAGTTTTGGGCCAGAAGCTGCTTTAAAAGTCTGCACTGAGTGCACCTTTTAAGATAGTATGTCATAAAGTGAAGAATAGGACAAGAAATGTAGGACAAGGAAAATGTAGGACAAGACAAAATAAAAGCTAAAAATGCTTGTATATATTACTTTCATGTGGTTACCGTAATTTAAACACTATATTGTTATTCAATTTAAAACTCTTACAGTGCAATCCTAAGCATGTCTACTTAAAAGTAAATCCTATCATATTCAATGAGGGCTATACTAGGGAAAGTGTGTTTAGGATTGCAGCCTGATATATATATATATATATATATATATATATATATATATATATATAAAAGAAAAAAGTCACTGACAGACTGACTGACTGACTGACTGACTCGTCACCGCCCTGCCAAAACCGGTGGGCCTAGAAGTGTGAAATTTGGGGTGGGTGTTCCTTCCGTGACGGAGGGGTGCACTAAGAATCAGTTTTCAGAAATTCAAACGGGAAGGGGGTGAAAAGAGGCGCAACGCGTTTTCCTCCCTATACTTTGCATTGAGAATTGCTGACTCATCGATATTCCTCCCCAACTGCTGGGCCTGAAGCATGGAATTCTGGGAGTTCCTTCTGTCCCCTGAACTCCCACCAAGAACCATCTGGAGAAATTTAACCCTTCAGGGGCTGAAAAGGGGTCAACGTGTTTCTGTCCTATACTTAACATGGGAGACTGAACAACACCCAGCCAATTTGGTGCTCTGTGCCTGGTGCACTGGTGGGATGTTGTTCAGGGGAAGAGGTTGCACTGGCGAGGATGCTGCACATGGGGGAAAGTTGCACATGGGGGGAAGTTGCGTATCGAGAAAGTTGTGCATGGAGGAAGTTGCGCATGGGGGGATGATGCGCATGGGGGGATGATGCACATGGGGATGATGTGCATGGAGGAAGTTGCGCATGGGGGGACTGATGCGCATGGGGGGATGATGCGCATGGGGGATGATGCGTATGGGGAAAGTTATGCATGGGGGTTGATGAGCATGGGGGAAGTTGCGCACAGGGGAAGTTGTGCATGGGGGAAGTTGCGCATGGAGGGAAGTTATGCAGGGGGGATGATGCACATGGGGGAAGTTGTGCATGGGGGAAGTTGGTATGGGGGAAGTTGTGCATGGGGAGGAAGTTGTGCATGGGGGGATCATGCGCTTGAGGGATGATGCGCATGGGGAAAGTGTGCATGGTGGTTGATGCGCATGTGGGGTTGATGCTCATGGGGGTTGATGCGCATGGGGGAAGTTGCGCATGGGGGTTGATGTGCATGGGGGAAGTTGCGCATGGGGGTTGATGCGCCTGGGGGGATGATGCGCATGGGGAAAAAGTTGTGCATGGGGAATGATGCGCATGGGAGGATGATGTGCATGCGAGTTGATGCACTTGAGCTAAGTTGCACATGGGGAAAATTGCGCATGGGGAAAATTGTGCATGGGGGCAAGTTGCGCATGGGCGGATGATACGCATGGGGGATATTTGCACATGGGGGAAGTTGTGCATGGAAAGTTGTGCATGTGGGGATGATGCGCATGGGGGTTGATGCACTTGAGCTGAGTTGCACATGGGGAAAAATTACGCATGGGCAGATGATATGCAAGGGGGAAATTTGCACATGGGGAAAGTTGCGCATGGGGGAAGTTGTGCATGGGGGAAGTTGCGCATGTGGGGATGAGGCGCGTTGGGATGATGCACTTGACCTAAGTTGCACATGGGGGAAATTGTGCATGGGGAAATTTGCACAAAGGGGAAAGTTGCACATGGGCGGATGATGTGCATGTGGTATAGTTGCACATGGGGAAAGTTGTGCATGGGGGAAAGTTGAGCATGTGGGGATGATGCACATGGGTGTTGATGCACCTGGGGGAAGTTGTGCATGGGAAAAAGTTGAGCATGGGGAAAAGTTGCGCATGGGGGTATGTTGCACATGGGGGGATGTTGCGCATGGGGGAAGTGGCGCATGGGGGGAAGTGGCGCATGGGGGCATGTTGGCCTTGGGGGCATATTGCGCATGGGGGCAAGTTGTGCATGGGGTGTTTATGTGCATGGGGTGTTTATGTGCATGGGGTGTTTATGTGCATTTGGTGTTTATGCACCGTGGGGGGATGGCATATGGGGAAATGTTACTCCCGCAATGCAGGTACGCGTTTCGCTAATAAACAAACAAACAAACCAACAAATAAATAAATAAAATTATTGCATTTAATTGATGAATTACAAGAAGGCTACATGCTGCCCACTCACAAGGAAAAGGAAGACAATGAAGATTTTTTTTTCCCCAGGAGAAACAGTTAAAAAAGAGGACATATGGAAGAGTGACCATATGTCATAACTGGAAAAGAGGAGAAGACCTCCCTGAAATGTAGGACACCTAAGAAAAATGTAGGACATGACAAAATAAAAGCTAAAATCTCATATAAATTGTTTAATTGTGTATAAGAAACACTCAAATAATTGTGGTCAATTTAAACATTACGCAGTGGTGTCTTGGTTTATGTGCATAATTAGCTCTGGAAGCATGCTTGTAATCCAAAATGCTTGTGTATCAGAGCAAATTTTCCCATAAGAAATACCGGTAATCGAAACTTAAACTATTTGTTCCACAACCCAATCCACACACACATATATATAGTCTACTACATATGTATGTATGTATGTAGCTTTCATGTGGTTGATCAAAACACTATATTATTCTTAAATTTAAAACGATTCCATATAATTTATTAAAATGACTTTTTTAATTATAAGAAGACGGCTACATGTTGCCTTCAGGAGAACAATAAAGATTTTTTTTTCCCCAGGACAGAAGACTGAAAAAAGTGCAGGTCCTGAAAAAAGAGGACAAATGGTCACTCTGGACCTTGTGGTTTTCTTCCTCCTCTTGACATATAGTCCACCTGCTTCCTCCTCTTCCTCCAGGTCCTGGACAGTTCTCCCCTAGAGGGCGTGTTGAGGCTGTCCAGCTCTAGGAGAGGCTCCCATAAAAGGACAGGAGGAGGATCGGTCCTTCATCCTCCTCCTCCTCCTCGGTGGCTGGGATTGGAAGGCAGCGGGGTTTATAAATCCGTGCCGGGAGGAGTGGAACAAAGCGCTGTGCAGGGAAGTAGAGCAGAGGCGAGCAGAGCAAGAGGAGAGCAGAGCAAGAGGAGAGCAGAGCAGAAAAGGCAGCAGCATTCGTGCGCATTTCCACTTGGCATCCCTTGGAGTGGCTTCCTTTGGTGCTCTCCAGACTGGCCCATTGATTTTGTCGGAGGAGGAGAAGGAGAAGGACTTTCCAGGGCACCTCAATGAAGGAAAGAAGAGCCATCCAGAAGCTGTCCAGCAAGGCGATCATGGATCCCAACCCCAACGTCAAGTGCAAGATCGTGGTGGTGGGGGACACCCAGTGTGGCAAGACCGCCCTGCTCCACGTCTTCGCCAAGGACTGCTTCCCAGAGGTGGGTCGGGCAAAGAAACACCCTCCCAGGGGGCAGGTGGAAGAAGGCGCATTGGGGGCCTTGCAGGGGGGTTGAGATTGGGAGGCACTGAAAAAGCACCCCTTGCATCTCTCTGGGTGCCCTGGGCGCAGGGAACAGATGATCTCTTTTTTCAGATTATTGTAGAAATCCTAACCACACTTTCCTGGGAGTAAGCACTGTTGGACACAATGGGACTTCCTTTTGAGTAGACATGCTTAGGATTGCAGTTAGTCCACTTTTCCCCCCTACTTTTTTTGTGTCTTACATTTTCCTACATTTTCTTTGTATCCTACATTTTCCTTGCATCCTACATTTCCCTGCATGTTCTTAGTGTCCTGCATTTTATTTTCACTGATGACACAAGTGCTGCAATCCTGGGAGTAAGATCCATTGAATACAATAGGGCTTACTTTTGAACAGACATGGTTTGTTGCCCTTTCAGATCAGGCAGGTTTGCGATCCCAAGAAGTGCTATGGATTCCAGTGGGAGCCACTTCATAAGAACATGATCCCTGCTGGATCAGGATCAGGGGTCATTGAGCCCATCTTCCTGTATCCCACAGTGGACCACCAACAGAGTGATTTTCCACATGTCCTTTTTTCCAGAACATGTCCTCTTTTTTTAGTTTTTTTGTCCCAGAAGAAAATCTTAATTGTCTTCCTTGTGAGCAGGCAGCATGTAGTTGTCTTGTAATTAATAAATTGTATGTAATAGTTTAAAATTTAATAATAAATTGTATAGTCTTTAAATTAAGCGATCGATAGATTAGATAGGAAGGAATGAGAGTTTTTCAGCTTTTATTTTGTCTTATCCTGCATTTTTCTTATGTGTCCTACATTTTGGAGGAACCTATTCTCCTTTAATGATTATGACTTATGATCACCTTGCACTGGCACCAGGCATGTAATCGTAGTTAATCTGAGTCAGGATAGAGAAATCAAGTGTTCTTATTATCCATCTCACCAAGTCCATATCACCGTTTTAATAAGCCTCATGTGAGATGGCCCCCTCAACTCTGTCCATATCAGTCCTGAATTTTTGGCTTGTCCTGCAAACCGCAAATATTCTTGCAGAGCAAGGTTTGATTTTGCGGTTTTTTAATCATCATCATCATCATCATCAACTGAGAGCCAGAGTGGTGTTGGGTTAGGGAGCTGTCTAAGATGTGGAAGATCTCCCTTCAAACAGGAAGCTTCCTGTTCCAATCCTATGTCTACTCAGAATTAAGTGTCATAGTATTAAATCAGGCTTCCTCCCAGGAAAGTGTTGATAGGATTGCATCCTGGCCAGTAACTCACTCTCAGCCTCACCTACATGACAGGGTTGTTGTGAGGACAAAAAAGATGAAAGCTTGTAAGCTACCTTAGATATTGCTTTGGCATGGAAAAGGTGAGGTATAAATCACTTAAATAAAGCCATCATTATTTTAAAACCCTGTTTTATTTCAGGGAGGTTTCTGTGTGGCTGATAGTTCCAGATCTCTCCCACTTCCACTCAAGACTGACGTGTCATAGCAGAATTTCTCCCCATGCTGAGCTCTAAACCGGTTCTTCTCCCATTATTTGAGTCAGTGCTGAGAACGCACTCGTGAAAAGGTCACCAGAATGCCTTTTGCCACAGAGTTCCCATGGGTGAATGTTGCCAATAAGGGGTAGAAAATAAAGGAGACACGGATTAAAGTGGACTGGATATACCTTGGCTACCAATGGAGAATTTTGTCTTTGAATTTCAAGGTGTGGGAATGTACAGCAAATGCTCTTCCTTGCAAATGCACAAGAAAGTGGCTTAACTTCTGAATGGATAGCAACTGGTTTAAATATTGGGAAGGATGAAGGGGAAATGTCTCTGTGGGATAAGGTTGCCATATGTCCCGAAAAACAGGGACAGTCCCCATTTTGGGGGATTGTGTTCACATACTGGCAAATGGGACTGAGGGTTGTGTCCTGATTTTGTGGAAGACAATTATGGCAACCCTTTCGTGGTAGCTTATATTGACTCCCTCCTTCCCCACCATTTGTTGAATGCCCCAAAAAGATGCTGTAATGAATAACGAAGTCCTAATCTTCCTTTGCTTCTCTCTTTTGCTGTCCAGAACTATGTCCCTACTGTCTTTGAGAATTACACGGCCAGTTTTGAAATTGACACACAAAGGATAGAACTCAGCCTCTGGGATACTTCTGGTAAGAGACTTGTGTTGGTGTGGCAGGAGTGCCTGCTCTGTGTTTCATACCATTCTGGTGACTAATATATCACTCTTTGCATAATTAGAAGCCATTACACACATCTCTGTTGTTAACACCCTGTGGAGTAACTATTTGCCTCTTTTGAACTTCCACGTAGAAGACAATGACTGTTTAAAAACTGTACTGCAATATGGTGATTGTCTTCATCAGAGTTACCTGACTCCTGATTCCATTTCTGTCATTCCCCTGATTCTTGGGATAATTAGCTGAACAGATGGGAAGGGTTATTATGACTATCATGAACCTTTCATTTTAATATGTGTCACTAGTGCTGTGAAAATCAGCATGTATTCTCCTTGTGCTGATGGATGATTATAGAGAAACAAGATCAGTAACTAACAAATGTTTCAGTAAGTTAAGAAGGATGCTTTTTTTTAAATTCAGCATTAGGTAATAGATGTACCCAAAATTCATCAGAGGACCTTAACTGAAAGGAGGAAGATTGAGTGAAACTACAAGCACATGCGTCAAGTGTTGCATGTGAATATAGTCAGTGGATTTGTCTGTAAAGCCAGCAGGGGGTAGAAAAGCTTTCCAAACAGATGGTACCAAAAAGATAAGAATGAGTTTAGTGGTGGCAAATTTAGTGATAGGCAAATTAACCTACACATAGTTGTAAGTGCAGCTCAAGACTATAGGGAGCTAATTCACCTCCCTCTTCTTTGAGATGCTATAATGGAAACCTGTCATTTATGATGGTTTTCCCACCTGCTTCTACACTAGTATTCTGCATCCTTCTAACATGGATTGCCTGCCCTGTAGTTGGTACATCTTCTCTTACCTCCCCCATAGGAGTCAGTTTTGATGTGAGGTTCAGATCTTACTCATTATCTTCTGAAATTCTGCTTTTTCCTCTAGCATAGCAATAAGATGGGAGGAGAAGGTACAGCTTGGAAGAGGGTTAGCAGGGAGAGAGAGAACAAGAACTGTTTTTTGCCATTGTAGAGTTTGCAGTGGTTCAAAAGTCAACTCCATAATAAAGTTGGCACTATCTATCTACCAGGAAATGCTTTACAGTTCATGTACCTCCCGTGTACCATTACATAGAATGAAAAATCTCAAAAGGTGATGTGTAAGCTGTCTAAGCTGTTGGATCTGTTTTGGATATATGGAGAGTATTTTTGGTAAGGCCATCAGAGGCCTGATTTAAAATTGCTTTGGGAGTCGCATCAGACTGTCACTTCTGGGTTGTAGTCACCAGACATGAGCCCAAGAGGTAATAAGCAACTGAGCAGAAAAGGATATCGGTCAAATATGGAAGTGGGATGTATTGTCAATGATGTCATGTGAGAAATTGGGCAACCCAGAGTATGTCTCTAAGGCTGCAATCCTAAAGACACTTTCCCGGGATAAGACCCATTGAACACAATGGGGCTTACTTTTGAGTAGACATGGTTAGGATTGCGCTCTTAGTCCTTCTTTAAATGTCTTGGAGGTTTAAAGAATTCTACATCCCACCCTGACTTGCTTGGATATATATGGAGAAATGATACTGAGTGTGCAATCTTAACCAATTTAAGCCAGCGCAACTCTCCCATCTCTTCATTCCTGTAGTGGTGTTGGGAGGCTTGCACATGTCTGAACTAGTCTAACTCTACAGGAGTGGTGCAGTAGTGCCTTACAACACTTTTGCATCATCTCCAGGCCAGCAAGCGACTTGTGCCGGCCTAACCAGGGTTTAGGATTGCACTGTAAATTAGTTATAGCTTCCGCTGAGGAAATCCAGATTGCAGAGGGCTATCAAGTTCTATGCCTAATGGCGAATAGTCCCTCTTCTCAGTAGTAATGGCAGGATTAAAAGAACAGTATGCAGGAGAGCTCCCCAGAAGGAAACAAAGGAATGTGCAGGGTGGTGAGAGAAACCAAGGCAATGTGAGGGCTGGCTCTCATCAGTCTTAAAGATTGATCTCAGTTTTAAAGACTGAGGAAAAAATGTGGGGTTGAGGGAGAGAGACACCGACCACCCAGAACGGTAGCGAACCATCCGAGGACAGAGCTGGCAAAGAAGCTCCTGCCTTCCAAACACAACCCAAAGTACAGTTTCATCCTTTCTGGTTTGGCAGTCATTTGAGGGATTGGAAGGGTGCCAAAGCGCAAAATCTGTTTGTGGCCCAACGGACTATCCATTTGGGGAAGGGAGCTTGAAGCCAATAAAAAAGTGGCCAGACTCCGCTTGTCTTGTAAATCTGGCAGCCCTACTACAGCTTTTTTGAAGAGACCACAATTAAGCCCTTTCTGCCTTAGCAGCCTTCAGAGCGCACTACTGCTGCTGGCATCCTTGGAATGTGCGCTTCCAGATGTGGATGACAGCTGGGAGGCTGGTTGTTCTGGTTCTCTTTATTCACCCACCCCCATGGAGGAATGCTGGTTGCCTTTCCCACTCTTGGGGTGATAAAATTTGTCTCTCTCCCTCCCTTCCACCCCCATTCCTTTACTGAAGTAACGGAACCGGATGAAAAAGAAGCAGGCAAGGCCATGTATTTGAAGCACCTTAAACTTATTTTAAGTGCTAAGCTTTTGTGCACTGTAGTTAGCCTTGATGAAATGGACATTTTGCTATCAAATGTTGGTATTCCAGGTGGTACAAGTCTGTTCTAATAAATTAACTACATGCATTAACAAAATACACTTTTTAAAAGGTTTTACAGCTTTAGTTGCCTCAATTTAAATTCTTAGGCTGCAATCCTAAAGACATTTTCCTGGGAATAAGACCCATTGAACACAATCAGGCCTACGTTTGAGTAGACATGGTTAGGATTGTGCTCTTAAAGTTAATCTGATTTTCTAATCTCATAACTGTCCAAAAATGATATTGGGATATGATGTACTGTCATGGCAACCCCACCCAGACCATATGTCCTGGGGAAAAAAACACAGGGACAATTCTGATTTTGGGGGATTGTATTCACATACTAGCAAATGGGACATTGTGTCCTGTCCCAATTTTGTAGATGAGAATTATGGCAACCCTAGATCTGGGTCATTATGCAGACCTTGGAATAATGACCTAGGAAGTTGGTCCTATTGATTTTGGTGGGATTTCTTGCAAGTAAAAGCATTTGAGATTATTCATATGGGTTTTAGAAGTTGACTAAATGGGAGTTGCTCATGGAGATTATATTTTTGTATTGACTTCATATCCTGTCTTCCCTCCATGATTGATTTCAAAGATTATGTAGGCCCATCAGGTGTTCTCTCCTCTTAGGCAATAATGAATCCCATTGTACTTGTGCATTGTAATACTATGCTCTAAACGTAGTCAGAAGTGTCCTTCACTGTACGTAATTAAAGCATAGTCTATATTTCAAACAGAGGTGTGAAAAGTAACCTCTTAGGGGTCTAGTTGAATATTGATATTTTAAGATGCCACTTAAATCTGTGATTATGCATATCTCTGCTTTCTGAAAATGTGGATTGTGTCCATCTTCTGGTCATCTGGTTCTCAGATCTTGTGATGTCTTCCATGCTCTGCTACTCTTGTGGTTCTAGCTAAAAATGAGCTGTAAGTATTTCTAGCAGCCTACTGCTGGGCAATCTCAGGTATCAAAGTGTTGAACAAATCTCCATACTATTAAAGACTGACCTGAGTCAGAATTAAGCTTTTGGACCTGTCCTCAATGCACAACAGCACACTTGTCATTTAGGTGAATTCTGCCTACATAGGTCACAGTGGCAATTACTGAGGGGACTGTAAAGAACAAAGATAGGTATATGTTGGTGGTCCTTGCATTATTTTCAGCTGTAATTGGGACCAGCAATACTGAAGCAAGACAGGGCTTGTAAAAGCAAGACAGGGCTTAATCTCTCATATTTTATACTGAAAATGCCTATACTTGCATTTTGATTATCTGGGAGGCTATAATCTTGAGTTGAAAGATATAATTGCCCAGCACTGTTGTTGCATTGAGAATGTGGAATTCAGAAATGTGATTGAAACACAAGAATAATTATGTTGTTATGATGTGAATTAATACACTTTAACATATCCTATGGTCATCATTGTCCAATCCCATCTATTATACATTATACTATCCAAAACCATGCTAAGAAATAATAGGCTATATTTAATGATGTCTCTTGAGATGTTTACAATATATCCGAGGATGCTAGATGGTAGTATTCCTAAGTTACTAAGTATGTCTAAAAAAGATTAAATGTTAATGCTGGAGACCAGTAAACAAATGTCTGTCTTCTTTTAAATCCTCCTATATCGCATATGAAGCCTTTTAAAAGTCTAATCTTCAGTAAACTGAATATCCCTTTGAAATGGAGGGTGTGATAATTCTCCTGCTGAGTACAATGACAAAAGACCCACAGATGAATAAACAAAGGTCACAGCCTTTTTACAACCTGCTGTGTGGCCAGCCTTGGCTTGATTTCCTTCTCATATGTTTGCAATCTTAGACTAGTTAAATCTATAGTAGTCAACAATGAAAGTGCTGATATCATTTCAGGAGTACCCAGCAAAAATAGATTGGCACCCCAGAAGTTGCAGGTGACAACATGTTGAATGGTTAGGAACAGTGATGGCCTATGCTGTAAATTAAGCAGTGGTTCTGAAAGTGGGGGTTGGAATTCCCTTGTGGGGGTTGGGACTTCATCTTGCAATCTGGTACATACTTTTCTTGGAGTAAGTCTCATTGAACACAATGGAACTTAATTCCGAGTAGGCATGGAGGAGTTCTGGCATCACAGTTCAATGTCATTTCTGACCATGACATCCCTTCTGGGGGGTGTCCTTCTCAGAACTGGGTTCTGGGTTGAAATGCTGGAGAAACACTGAATTAAAGAATGAGATTGTGCCAGTCTGCTGCCCCAATGTTTAAGTATAGTTTGACCTCTAGTCTGCTGAATTTGGGAGCAGGACACAGTGCAGAAATAGTGAAGTCAAGTCTGTGTACAGAGCTAGGGTTTGAGAAACTTCATGGTCCTTATTAGGTGGACCAACAATTTCTGAACACCCACTCAATGCTATAGATTAGCACCTATGATTTTCAACAAGAGAACTACAACATAATTTAAATATCTGCATAGCTCTTCCAAGTGTTCAAAGCACCTGACATAAAATTTTGTTATTCTTAACTTGCAGGGTTGTTGTAGGTATATACATATTTCCGGTGAAGGAGGGTATGCTGAAGCTTACTTATGGTCACCTACTAAATTCATATTTGATTCAAACCAGGGCTAGTTCAATCTCACATGTATAGCACAATCCTAAACATGTTTACGCAGAATTAAGGACACAATCCAGAGCAAATTCAGCCTGCTCTGACCTAACTGCACTCTCCTAACTATTCTGTATCCAGAGCAGAAAGTTATGCTGAATCCAGAGAGTCAGGAAGCCTGGGCTGCCCTAACTGCTCCAGAGCATGCTAAGTAATTGACACAAGGGGAAGACTTGCTCCTGAGGAGACACCCCTCAGATCACACTGAACAAGGAACTGCTGTGGTGCCTACAGTGGTGACATGACTCTGCACATCACCTGGTGATGTTCTGTTGCCAGTTTGGCCCTCCTTTTGATGTCGTAACACCTGCAGATAGATTATTATAAAATTATATAGCACAGGCTACTGTAGCAGTAAATGAGCTCATTGCTAGGATGTTGATTTAAGAGTTATATTTCATTTGGCACTTCAAGGCACCTTCAAGTTCTGTTTCAGGGAAGCCATTAAGTCCATTTACCTGTTTCAGGCTTCTGTTGTGTATCCTATCAAAGTGAAAGCCCATGTTTTTAATCTCATTAAAATTGCGTGTTGGCATTCAAGTATAATGTTTACACATAATGCTTGCACACATCTGTATAGCAACAGAGACCATCTGTGGACTTACTGTATCCCTAGCTATATGTAGTAAATTCTAGAATACTAAGGGGGATGAAAATTTTTTTTTCTGTGTGCTCCAGCTGACTGATCTCAATGAAGCTTACATAATTTGGATGGTGTGGATTAGCATGTAATTAAAACCCGAAGGATTTTATCTCTTCAAAACAAATTAGCCTTGCTTTAAATCTGATGTTCACTGTATTTTTCATTCCATGTAGAATTGATCATAGATCAGAGAAATGATTTTGTCCCCTGAGGCATTCTGTAGAAGTCTGAGAATTCTGGTTTATTATAAGATGTACAAATGGTATGATTATTATGGTGGAACCCATCAGAAGTTGTATTTCATAAACCCCATTAGCTTCCTCTCTTCAAGTCTTGCAGAAGGTCATTCAGCTCTGCAACTGTGACTTGTTTTGGAAAGTGGAAAAAGTAGGATTTTCAGTCAATAGATGAAAGAAACCTTTGTTAACAAATATACGCTTCAGGGAGGATTCAGATTATGAAAACCTGAATTTTTAATACCAATAGACTGAAAACTTGTGACTCTTACTATTTCTTGAAAAATCATTTACAAACTCAAATTCTGCTAAAATCAATACAATAGTTGCTTCAGAATTGTAAGTGGAGCTGTGTTTTGATTTAACTAGGGCAATTTTGTAATTGCTAATTACATGTGGTAATTGGTCAGTATGAGTAATTAGTAATGAGTTTGATGAGCTAGACTTTTATGTCTAGGTCACTAGCCCAGGTGTTTCACCTAAAATGCTAACAGTGACCGCAAGTGATTACTTGTAATGTTAAGTAATGTTAAGAGCACATGTTTGTAACAAATAGAGGTGGAACCATTTTAAACAGTTGATGAATAGTGGATGCTCACTGTGCATTTGCCTCTATAGAAAAGCCAAAACTTGAGTGTGAGTATTTATTTGTGTGTGAAATGCTTTGTCTTTAAACTTGGGTTTAGACATTTAGCAAGCATACCAAATTTATTATAGTTGGGATTATCACCTGTACTTTGTCAGGTATCAAGATGCTGGTCACCTTTACTTACACTTCATTTATTTCAGTACATAAAAAGTAACTGAGTGTGATTTCCAGCATTGGAAACCATCCTTGCATGAGGCCCAACTTCTCTCTCTCTCTCTCTCTCCTTCCGTTATTACAGTTTAATAGTTTCATGTTCTCTCAAAGTCTCTTGGGAGTATAATAGTTCGGAGGAAGATGGAAACAGCAGCTGGAGATGCATCTGGAAATTTCTAGCCCCTCTCACAAAAGTACAGTTCCCAGGGTTTCTGTGTATGTGTGTAATAAATGACAAACCAGTTTAAGACTATAGTACTATACATACATACTTGAAAATGTGTTCCATGTAATTCAGTGGAATTTGCTTTTGAGTAAAAATCTATAGGATTGTGCTGTAAATCGGTAGTGGGAATGTATGCGCACAGTGAGGAATCTGTTTGCAGTGGAATCACTCAGTGGATAAGAACTGTGTAGCCAAATTCAAATTATTCCTTTAGATTATGTTTAATCAGCACCAGATTTTGAATCTAATATTATTATAAAGCATAGTGAATGTTCTTTCCTTTAGAGAACTTCCATCTTGGCATGAAGTCTAACTCAGGGGTGTCAACAGAAGGCCCAACGTGGCCCCCCAAAGCTCCTTAACTGACTCTCAGGGTCTCCCAGCACCACCATATGCTCTCAGTTGCTGAGCTGTGCTGAGGTGTTACTGATGAAAAGCAGGCCACATAATAATAGGACTCTTATATCTTGAAAATAAAATTTGTTTATTTTCTCTTCTGTCACATACAGCTATTAAGTTCCTAAATGTGGGAAAAGTGCTTATTTCCAGGTATGACTTGTTTTATGATATCACTTCCTGTTTCATGATGTCGCTGTTGGTCCTCAACAGGCTTTACAAATGCTATTTTGCCCACTGAATGAAATGAATTTGATAGCCCTGCTCTAACCGCTCTATTGGGCTTGTTTATTTTGAAACTTTTATTGAGTTTTGGGGGGTTTGTTTTTTTGGGGGGGAGGGGGAGGAACAACTCCAGTGGACAGCAAGTTACTACATTGTGAGCACAAACCTAGAAGCATGACTTCTTTGAATTAAGTCCCATTGTGTTCAATGGGCTTACACCCAGGAAAGTGAATATAGGGTTGTTGTAGCCTGCAATTAGTTGAATGAAATTTACTATGGGCGCAATCCAGAGTACAGAATCATAGAATCATAGAGTTGGAAGGGACCTAGTAGGTCATCTAGTCCAACCCCCTGCCTGCAGCAGGAAATCCCCCTAGAGCATCCCTGACACGTGTTCGTTGAGCCTCTGCTTGAAGATCTCCAGCGAGGGAGAGTCCACCACCTCCCTTGGCAATCTGTTCCACTGCCGAACCGCCCTCACCGTCAGGAATTTTTTCCTGATATCCAACCAAATCTCCTTTCTTGCAGTTTGTACCCATTGGTTACAGGGTAACTACAGGGAGTCCTTGCTCCGGTGTAAGAACAATTTACTCTGGATTGCGATATAAATTTCCCACAGGTTTTCACAAGGTGGTGCTGTAACTACGGGTGCACGTAATGTCCCTTATGTGCTCCTGTAGTTACTCAGGATTGTAGGGTATGGGATATAGAGCTCTTATTTCCAAATTCAAGTGATGCACTGGCATTAAAAGCATATTTGCAATCCCTATGAAGCTGATGACATGTTTTGTTTTTTAAAAAATCTGAATCCGAAGCTTTGTTGGAGTTACAGTGAATTATGTCAATCTGTGCATTTTCTTCTGCTTGGGCATGGTTTCAAATTTTCTTTAACCAGCTTGGGGAAAGAGATTGAACAGAGTGCTATTGAGCTGCATTGAAAAGGGTCTGTTTAGACTTGATACACATTCCCAAGATTCCCCAGACTTTGAAGATTTTGTTTGGGGAAAGGAGATTGAATTCAATAGGGCATTTCATCATTCCAATCTTGCAGTTTTATTCCTATTGGGGCCATGAAAAAGGAATCCACTATTGCTGCTGAATGAAAATAGAAAACCTATTTCTTGAGAAGCCTGTTATTTTGATGCCCTCTGACAAGATGCAATTTAAGCCTGTCATTCATCCCTTCAATGAGTTCCCAGAGAAGAATGCCAGTTCATTATGTTTACATCCCAATTTAAGGGAAAACTGTATATACATGCTTAAGCATGCAGCCTTATAATGACAGGAAACTTCTCTGTAACTTAGCTCAGTAAAAACAATTACAGATCTGACTATCTGGTATAGGAGCACAATATACATGTGCATGTACATATATGGTATGTTTAACTGCTGCAGGAGTAGTGACTGAGAGCTTAAGTATGTGTTTAAGGAATTTATTTTTTTCTGGGTGAGGCTCCTATGTCTTCTCTCGAGCAAGGAACATCTCTCTCTCTCAGTTTTAATGATCCTTAAATGAACAGCTAAACGTGTCCGTACCTGTCTCAGACTTCTGATGAAAAAGGAAGGTGGCACTTATGCCCAGAAGATAATGAGAGCTGTGGGTGGAAATACCAATAAGTTATAATTCCTACCTGATGCAACAATATGTCAAGTGTAAAATATTGGATAACATACAGGACATCCAGAGCAACTAATCTGTCCACATAAGAGCCCTTAGGTTGCCCTATCTAACACTAGGTTGGAGCAACTGCAAGATGCTCCAGCCCAGTTACTCTAAAGGAGGCTTAGGGCAGAGCAAGGCAAGATAGGGTGCCCTCAGAGAGGTGGACCTGCTCTGCCCTAACTGGGGCAGCCTAAGCAGCTCAGGAGAGGCAAGTTGAGGGCATGTTTAGCATTGCCTAGGGCAGAGCAGTTACTCTGAATCCAGAGCCTGTTTCCAAGGCAGAAATGCCCTCTTCCAGCCCTCAGAGTTATACCACCTCAGGAGCAGGTATAGTAATGAGTAGACCCATAGGGGTCCATGATAAGGCCCGAGTAAGAATGGCAGTGTTGACCAAAAATCTGAGTTCTTGGCCAGCCTAGCTGCAACCCCTGCCTCTCAACCTCAGGATATGGAACAAACTACGGCTGCCCACAAACCTCAGGATACAGCAGGCCACTCCAAGAAGCCCCTTCTATTCACTGTAGAATGTACTGGCATCTCATCAGGGACTCCTTATAAGGCAGGCACCCAGTGGTGTCACCAGACTGGTGTGGCTGGTGTGGGCTGCATTGGGTGATGCGCTTTATATGGGGTGATGTGCCGGAGGAGTTTGACTGTCCTTTGACAGGCCCCGGGCATCAGCACCCCCATTCAGGCCTGCTTCAAGGCGGAGCAGCAGCGAGAAGCTGCCACTTGTCTGAGGAGCTGGCCTGAACGGCCATCTGAGATGCACTGCGCAGAAACACACTGAGCATGCCGAACAGCTTCAGAGGAGACTTCCTTAGAGCAGAGAAAGTCCGCGCCTCTGCACAGCCATTCGGCCTCACTCAGGAGGCGGAGCGGCAGCCGAATGGCTTCAGAAAGAGTACTGCACAGGCACCAACTCTGACGCCTGCACAGTCTTCCCCGAAGCCAAAAGGCTTCAGAAAAGTACTGTGCAGGTGTCAGAGATGGTGCCTGCGCAGTACTCTTTCTGAAGCCAGTTGGCTTCAGAAACAACTGCGCAGGTGCCAACTTTGGTGACTGCGCAGTCCAGGTAGGGGGTGCGCGCATCCCAGGGATGACGCACAGACTTCCGCACCAGGTGATGTGCAGAGTCATGTCACCACTGTAGGCACCACAGCTGTTCCTTGTTCAGTGTGATCTGAGGGGTGTCTCCTCAGGAGCAAGTCTTCCCCTTGTGTCAATTACTTAGCATGCTCTGGAGCAGTTAGGGCAGCCCAGGCTTCCTGACTCTCTGGATTCAGCATAACTTTCTGCTCTGGATACAGAATAGTTAGGAGAGTGCAGTTAGGTCAGAGCAGGCTGAATTTGCTCTGGATTGTGTCCATTAGCTACAATCCTAAACACACTTTCTGGGAGAGTTCCACTGAATATAAAGGGACTTACTTCTGAGTAGATAGGCATAGGATTGCACCCATAGAATGGTACACCAGGACCAGCGTGGAGTAGCAGAGCATTGGGATTGGATATGGGAAACATCATGATCTTTAATCTGGTTGATTTGGATCATTTCCCAGAAGAAGCCATCAGTTTAAATTCTGTTATTCCTTGGGAAGGTTATGGCACTTCTGACCTCTAGTATATGTTGTCCAAAAATGTCATGAAGATGCCTGTCTTAGTATATTTAAAACTAAGAATCTCCTCCTAAATGTACTTTCTCTTTGACCAAGCTAAGGACTAGTGGCATCTCACTAAAATTGATAATGGTAGGCTTAAACTATCTCCCTCCCCCACCTTTTAACCAGGACTAATGACATCGGATATTGTGCTAGGAAGAAGGAAATCCCCACTTCCCGAAGGTTTAAATAGCCTGTTTCTTTTTAATTCTTGAACTGATATATGAGCATTGCACTCTCTCATACACTGTGGCACCCTTCCTGAAAATGTTTCTGAAGTCGGGCCCAGGCAGGCGGCTGAATGAAGGCTGCAGGGCACTTGGAGGAAAATCTACTGAGCCAACTGCTTTTTGTTCACGTGTTCCCATTTCCTTCAAAAACGACATTCCTCAGATTTTTTCCTTGTGGTCTTTAACTGTCCAGCTTGACTACTTTCCAGGCAAGTTCCTTTTGGTGTTTATCTTACTACACCCTGAAGCAGCAGGGGTTGTTTGGCGAGACGGATGGTCTCTGTACAAAAGGTTCCTGATCCTGTTAAGCACAACCTCTGTATAGCCTTAAAAATATGCCTTGCATTTTATATGTTTGGTTCTGGATCTTTTAAATATCCACAAACTCCTTAATCCAAAGGGTGAATCTCTAATGTGCTACCTATGGTGCATACCAATGCAAACATATTGAGCAGTACAATTAACTGTGCCCTGTACCTTCAGATTCTCAACAGGAGAACTGCTTAAGAGTTTTTAAGTCCTAGTTTGCCTTAAGATATGCCCTGTTGTGACAAGAGATGTCCTTGGGGACAACCAAAAAAACAGTCACTGGAGGCGATGCTGAAGAGAGAAATTCTCTGTGATAACAATGTAAGATTCCAGAAATTCACAAAACTCTGTATGCTGCAAATAACCTGTATTAAATTGACATGGAGAACATGATGCTACTGAAATAATAATAACTGGATCTGTGTATATTAACAATTGTGTGTGTGTGTGTGTGTGTGTGTGTGTGTGTGTAATCAGTGTTAGCCTTTGGATAGTAGTTAGAAACCTATATGACTGAAGCCCAATCCTAATGGGCCTGGATGGCAGTGAAATGTGCATTCCATTGGTGTTGACTGTTATAAGTGATGCGCAAGCCATAAAAAGCACTCTGGCTTGTATACCACTGGTGGGTTAGCAAGAAGACTGGGGCCTTTCCATGTGCTCTGGTGCAGCCAGAGGAAGCCTCACTAAAGCTGATCTAGTAGGGGAAGGTGGGAGAGGATGAGGGAGAGCAAAATAGGGACGTAGAACATTGGAATAGGACAGTAATGGTGATCAACCATGCTGAATTCAGCCCATCAGTTATGTATTAAGACCCATCAAGGGTTTGTCAAGGACTCTGTGTTTGTAGTCCCAGGTAAGCAGAAAAAACTAGAGTCTCTCATGGGCCATGACATATACTGGTGGAATGCATTTGACTAATTGAGTCACAAGCTGCTCAATCCTGTTCTATATACCTGAGGCACTTCAAGAACAGTCCAGAGCTGAGATTGGAAGTGTGCCTGTGGATCAGTCATACTGGAGGAATGTTGTTTTACGGATGCAGTAAGGAGGAGGTTGGGCTGGGGGAAGGTTCTTAGTAGGTTTGATGGGCCTATCATCAAGTATTAGTGAGTATCAAGTATTATGAGTAGTGTCACACACACATAATTTCACTCTGGACAGGGTTTGCTTTGACTCCACATGGTATAAGACTCTAGCTCTGCAAATACAACTTGTGTGTAGCTCTGCAAATACAACTTGTCTGTTTGTGTGTGTGTGGGTGGGTGTAATCCTAACCAACCTTCCAGCAGTGGCATAAGGGCAATGCAACTCTGATGTAAGGGAATAAGCATTGCCTTACTTTGTGAAGGTCTCAGTGACTGCCTCCCAACTGGGTTGTAACATGTGCCACACTGGCACAATTGTGCCAGTGCTAAAAGTTGGTTATGTGTGTATCCCTGTGTGTTTTAAAGGACTGACTTGGCTTGCTGTTTAAATGTATCATGATTCAGTGATCAAGCAGGTTCTAAAAGGTGAACTAAGGTTGACTTTGGTTCAACAGTTGTTGTTGCAAAGATGAGAGATGGTCCTTGTACTACTTGTAAGGCTGTGTAATGCTTCTAGTAAGAGCATGGAGAGCCTTTTAAAAAAAAAAAATCAGTTTTGGTGTAACCCTTAGAATACCAACCAGGTCCATTAGACCAGGTATGCAAATATATGCAAATTAGGCTATTTTTAGATGATAGAGACTTCAGAAACATTGAGCCTAGATCTCTGGTGGCAAACTGGCCACAATTTCTGTAGTGATCAGAGAGGGCTCAAAAATGACACTGGTGATAGACCTGATGCAATAACTCCCCACCCATGATAGCTGTAGTTCTGCAGCATTCCTAGAGGAATTCAACAATGGAAAGTGTCTATCTGGGTGTAGCTACACTTGGAATTGTCTAAAAGTTAAAGGAAGTCTCCTAGTTCTGTTGGACAGGACCTCAAAGAGAGGAATGTGAGGGAGAAACCACAGTGAGATGTTGAATTGGCAGACACCAGAGCTGAAACCCTTGTAGGACATCACTTCACTTGTTCACACTGTATTTCTTTTGTTAAGTCTGTAATCCTAACATATTTCACTTCTCTTAACAGGGTCTCCTTACTACGATAACGTCCGCCCACTTTCCTATCCAGATTCCGATGCCGTCCTAATTTGTTTTGACGTTAGCCGTCCAGAAACGCTTGACAGTGTATTAAAAAAAGTACGTAAATATTTAAAAGTAACAATGATTTACATGTAGAGATATGAAATGTCACTGCTTCTGTTTGTATATATGAACTTAAATCATTAAAACAAGCTGTCTAGAAGACTATGGATAGTTTTAATTATAGAGCAAGGAGTCTGGGATTAAAAAGCAAAAAACAAATCTCATCCATTTACTCCCTTTGCTTCAATTACATGTTTCAAAAAAGTAAGGCTTATATAGCATGCATGTCTATTCAGTAGTATGTCCAGTATGTCCTGCCCTCCACTTGTCTTCCTTAGCTTCAGAATGCTCCCTCCTCCCCACTTTCTCTCCCTCCTTCTCAATCCCTATGCTGGCCAAGCTCAGCCAGGGCATTTTAACCTTCACATTGTTCCTACAGGGAGGTCAGTACACATCAGTGCGCCAGCTTAAGTCTCGTGGTGATGACATAGATGTGTTTTATGGCACTTTAAAGATGCTCCGTGGCTGGCGCAAGTGGCTTGTGCCAGTCTAAGCTTGCCTCTGGATTGCACTTTAATTCTCAGAATAGGGAGGAAAGTTTAGGATTAGATTCCCAGGGTTCCCTATGCACAGGCCTCTGTCAGTCTTGAAAGACAATGGTATCGTGCTCGGCGCTGCATATGCTGCATGCAAAGCATGAAGCCTAGGTTAGATTGTTATGGAGGATAGGCTGTTGCCCAAGCAGCAAATCCCCCCTCTCCACACCAATGAATTAGTCCAATGGAAAGGCAGAGCCAATACGATTGGATCCAGCTGGCATCGCAGAGCTGGGCTAAGGACAGGAGCTCACCCTGCCTTGTGGGGCTGACCCGGGTCTCGAACCCTGGCCTGCTGCTTAACAGGCACAGTGACTTAACCACTTGAACCACCCACAGCCCTATGCACACTTCCCTAGGAATTAGCCCCACAGGTGGGCCCAGGCCGGTTCGGGCCGGATCCTGAACTGGTTGTTAATTTTGGCCTGCCGCTAGCGATCCGTTTGCTAGTGGTGGGTTAAAACATGGGTGAACCGATTCGCCTGGGGGGCCCACCACTGCGCTTGTGTCAATCTTGACGCAGGCAGAGTCACATCCTGTTCAGGACGCGATTCCGCCTCTGCCAAGGTCGGCACAGGCAAAGTGGCGTCCTGTTCAGGATGCGTCTGCACCAAGATTGGGCCAACCTTGATGCCAAGACGTGTCTGCGCCTGTGCCAACCTTGGTGCAAGCGCAGACGCGTCCAGGACGCTGCGCATGCGCCAACCTTGGCACATGCACAGTATGCCAGGATTGTGGCCGCCCCTCGCCCCGCCCCTCTCCCTGCCCTCCCACAGCGCAGCCTCCCCCGCCTGGCCCGCCTACTTCCATTGAACCGGTTGTTAGGCTGGAAGGAACCAGGGTGTTAGGGGTGGAACCAGGCCCACCCCTGATGAGCTCCATTGATTATAGTGGGATTTTCTGAGTGGACATGCATAGATTGTGCTGTTATTGTGATGTCACCTGGAATTTACCATTAGGATTATAATTTCAAATCCTAGTCTTCCCTCTGCTGAGGGAATCTAATATCTAAAAGACTGGAAAGGAGTTAACATTTCAGTGGTAAAGCACATGCTCTGCATGAAGGTTTCACATTCAGTTAGTTTAATCTCTCTTGCCTATAATCTTGGGCAGTTCAGGGTGACCATATAGAATGGAGGCCAGAGTGCCTCTATCTTCAACCATTGCATGGAAGAGGGAATTGAAGCCGGTTTAGCTCATCATAGAAGGGTTTCAAAAGCAACAGTTGCCTAATTCCCTCTTATATGCAATATTTAAAGGTAGAGGTAGTCTGTCCTCCATTCTATATGGTAACCCTGGGGCAGGTGCGGTATCCAAATTGAACAATATAAGGCTGGATGGATCAAAGGTCTGAGTCAGCTTAGGTTAGCTTGGTATATTTAGTTGTGTTTGATCAGGCAGGCCCTGGAAAATTCCATGTTTGATAGCATGCTGACTCAAGAGATTTCAGTACAACTCTGCAAGCTTCTTAACTTCCTTGTTAACTTCTAATGGCCACATAAAAAGTGATGTGCACTCATAACAGAAAAGGATTGTTGAACTCTATCGTTTCCTTTTAAAGGCAGTTTCTTTTTCAGTTCAACATTATGAAGTTCAACTGACATTTATTTTAAGCACCTTGCAGAATGGTGCTTACTTTATAACCATACAATCCTATATACTTGTCGAAACAAAGTCCACTATGTTCAGTGGATCTTATTCTAAGGAGTGTGTATAGGATTACAGATCAAATATATTTAAATCTGGCATTACATGTGAAATGTACTGCATGCAGATACTGACTTGAAGTCCCGAATGCTAAAGTCTGAATTTTCATTGCTACCAGAAACATTTCCTGTGGCTGCCATATTTACATCCTAGAACCACCCACAGTTCTCTACATGTGTTTCACTGCATCTGGGGTCTTGAACTCAAGAGATTGTAATAGTCCTCCCTGCTGCTACCTTGTAGGCAGGTTTAGGAAAAGAGGAACCTGAAGGAATACATGTGGCTCATTTTTGGAATACATTTGGAATTCCTTCCATTCTGGAAGGAATGCATGTGGCTCCAATTCAGACTCTAGTTGTCAGGATTCCTATCCAGTTAAGTGCATCCTAAAAAGCCACATTTAGTATTTCACATTTCCAGTTTCAAATTCCTCTTATTTTCTGTGCAGTTATTCTCTTCAAGAGAAACTGCTAAATAGGCAATCTAATATTCCCTTTCTACCTTTATTTCCTGCCTCCCAGTTCAATGAACAATACTGATGGTCCTGATCGTCACTAGTACTGCCAATGTCAATAGGACTTTGCAATCATGCTTTTCTCATATGACCTACAGAAGATGACCCAGTAGAGTACGGAAAAGCTGACACCATTTCAGTTTCAGTGTCAACAGTTTGACTTGCAGAACAATTTTGTCAAATATTTTAAAAAATTTTAAATATACAAGAGCAGATTATAATGTAAAACAGCTGTAACAGCATAAAGCAACAACAGTAGTTAAAAAGAGTCTCTGGAATGTTCCTCCCTCCTCAAAAGCTAAGCAAAATAGGTCTTTTGGCCCTGCTGGAAGCCATGTAAAGGTAGGAATGTCTTCAAGTCTGGTAATCTATTCCAGACACCTATTGCCATAATAGGGAAGTCCCCATACCTTGCCACCATCCCCTTGGTTTCAGATGGTGGTGGTATACTAAGACGGGCCCTTTCTGATAATTGTAGGAGATATGCAGATTATACATAAGGGATTATGCCTTTGTTTCTTGTTTTTGACTGCAGTTCTAACTCGCAGTTAGGCTGGCGTAAGTACTGGCATTAGACCTGTGCTGACCTGGGGTGTCACCAAAGTGCCATAAGGCACTTCTGCCCCACAACTGTGGTGGGTAGGTTAGGCAAGTACACCAGCAAACGCTGATCTCCCTACACCACCATGGAAAGATATGCCAGGTAGTTAGGCTGGCCTAAATTTGTTAGGATTGCTCCCTTAGTTTTTCAAAAGATCTTTGTGACACAACTTTTTGGCCAGTTGTGGATTCATAATTCATCACTTAAGCTTTGGTGGTGTACATAATAGGTAAAATAGCTAGCAAAAATGAGCTGTGACTGTGCCCCAATAGGACTTAAGCATTTAGCAGTAGACCTCTGCAGGTGTTCTTCCAGTGCATGAAGGAGGAGCAGATGACACATGTTGTTCCTGGTTCAGCTATTCCTGCTTAAAAAGTATTGTATACGTGTGGATGCTGTGTGGATTGCTATATGCATGTAGGGCTCTTTGTCTGATCAGGAACCTAGAAAATGTGAATTCCTGATTGAACAGAGCCTCCTACACATCAGCTAGGCCACATATAGACCTTCAACTGAACAGACTGAGGTTGGAAGCAGTGGTTGGCATGCATGAGCTTGTTCCTTTATTTGGTTAGAGAAAGTCTGCTTTGGGGTTGTGTGGACTTTAATTCCATTGTTTTCAGGGCGCTAATGGTAGCAAATTTACCATAGCGTTATATCCAGTGTGTGCATCACACTGGGAACACAATGAAATTATGCCTCTGATATTGGATATTAGAATTGCTGTTGATTTGCTATGTGGGGAATGGCATTGCTGCTGGACAGAATTTATGGATAGCATGTGTATTCAAGAACTAAACTTTGTATTTGAGTTCCGGTTAATTTAATGTAGAACAGGGGAGTAGGTGTGTATCCTGGTGGATGACAGTATTTTATCTAAATATATAATTGAAGACCTGCTTGGAATGTTGGCATTTGGGAATCTGTTAAAACTTGCTTCTGTTAACACCCTTGATTATATCTATTGTTCTGTCAGTTGAGTAAATGAGTCACAGGGAGGCAGAGTGCCACTTACGCCATGGCAATCAGCCTCTTTGTAGGAAATACCAAGTCCCTTGTCTTTTAATCTTATTTCCTTGCTCACCTCTACTACCTATAATGATGGAAGCTTATCATTTTGTGGTCATAGAGCCAATGTGCTAAATGTTATAGAGCCTATGTATTAAATGTAAGATCTATTTTGGCAAGGGAGTGACCCTCCCTTCCTGTAAAAGAGGGTAAAAGATATTAAAGGCCAGCTCACACACTTTTTAATTGGAAGATCCTCACTCCATGGTGGAGCCAAAAGGTACAGTTTTCCACACTGCCCTTTTCCATCTGATGGAGTTGGTGTCTTTCAAGGACTTGGAGTGCAATCCTTACCAACTTTCCATCCCTGGCATAAGGGCAGTGCAACTCCAAGGTAGGAAGACAAATACTGCCTTACCTTGAGGAGGCCTCAGAGACCACCCCCTACTGCAGACTGCAACCCATGTTCCACTGGCACAGCTATGCCAGTGCTGGAAAATTGGTTAGGATTGCACTTGTTCCTCCACTATGCCAGAGGGGTCTCCAGCCATGCGAGTGTACAACCCGGCCTAAAGATTGAGTCACATTTTTTCCTTTAAAGAGAAGTGGCAGATTCAGAAATTCCATGTACAAATGTTCTTGTTTTCTATCTCACTAAACTTTGGAGGAAGCAAGATCACGCTCTTATCTGTAACTGAAACACCACCAGCACAAGATAACTCTTAAAATTGCCTCAATGATTCTTTTTTTTTTAAGCCATTGAAAATTCACTGCTAAAATTGTACCATAGTTCAGTTTCCTGAATACAGCTTTGAACGATTCTGTTAATGTTTCAGGTTATGAAAACATCAGTGTTTTACTCCACTGCATTGTTTCTTTTTTAAAATTCTGTAACACATAACAATAAAGCACATTTCTTCAAGCACCTTAACAATTTTATGGTGCCAGTGTACTAACAGCATCATGTTTTCTTTACAGTGGAAAGCTGAAATCCAAGAGTTTTGTCCCAACACCAAAATGCTTCTGGTTGGCTGCAAGTCAGACCTGCGCACAGATGTTAGTACATTAGTAGAACTGTCCAACCATAGGCAAACACCAGTATCCTATGATCAGGTAAATGATGTACCATGTCTTGCTTGTTAATGAACACTGAAGAGTTCTGTACTGATTCATTCATTCTCTTGATGGACATTGTAGCAAATATGTATTGGCTGTTTTGTTCCACTTACAGCTATCCATGTCTGCCAATGGCTTGTTAAAAGTTTTATGCTGGATATAGACTGGATTCAGTATAAACAGCCACAGATTAGCTCCTGTTTGGCTGCTGTGAAATGTGTTGTCTTGATCGGTTCTAAGGTGTTGCATAGACCCAATTCAGCACCACAAAACAGTTGCAGGTTCTACATGGAGGAGGAGTGACAGTTTCTGCATCTGCCATCATGTAGATTTTTCCATGCATTGGAGGGGGGGAAATTGCACAAATGGTACACTGAACCATTCACAAGTGGACATCATTTGTGTGTTGACATAAAGGAAGCACCAATAGCTTGATGCTTCCCTCATAGATTAGAGTTCTCTTCATCCATTAATAGCACCATGAGTAGCACAACATAAACTTCAGTTTCTGTGCCAGCCATAGAAACTATCCACAACTCCCTAACCGTATGTCTCTCCCACCTCCTCCACTTTCTCATGTTGTTCATGCTGTATAAGTAAACTGGGCAGGACTCCATCTGGCTTTACACATTCACCCTCCCTGCAGGGAGAGAGTAGAGCCTCACCTCCAGTGCCTTTGTAATGCTAAGCAAGAAAGCTGAGCACTGCTGATTTCTTTAACAAGCCAATGGCATGAGTGTGTGTATACAGTGATGCCTCAAACTGTGAATGGGAAATTTATGTGAAACTAATTGCAACCTTTCTTCTCCCCATGGAATGGTAAACATTGAAGACTACATGGTATTTTTTTAATTGCAAAGCTCCATAAACATACATCTGTATAAGACCAACAGTCAAATTGCTACTTTCCAAAGCAAACACCATGCACGCTTGGAATAAATTTTCCATTGGAAATAGTGAAGCTGGGGTACTGTGCCTTCACCATTCTGTCACAGTTCTGTAGTGGAATTCACGGGACCTGTGGGATTCACCTCTCATTTTGCATATGACAATATCTGGCACTGCAGTTCGTATGTACCAATTTTGCCATACTGCTAATAGTGGTCTTTAAGCAGTGTGGCACCTGGTCTTTCAAGCCTGTTGAATGGCTGTTCCCTTCAGGCCTTATATTGCTGGATTTTGAAGGCTACAATTTAACTCTTTCTATAGTATCACACAAAGGCTGCAATCCTAACCTCCATTTAGGCCGATATAAGCTCCAGCACAAGTCCCATGCTGGCCTGGGAATGTCACAGGAGTGCTGTAAGGCACTTCTGCTCCACTCCTGGGGGAGGGTTAGGCCAGTGCACAGACATGTGCACTACATCACCTCAGGGAGACCAAAGCGAGGAAGTCCCAATGTTCTCCTCCTTAGTGGTTTCCAGTGTGTGTAGTGATAGTGAGGAAAACTTATTGGAGATTTAATTGACTACTAAATCGTTCACTATTAAATTATTCACCATGATCTCATTGGGAGACCTGGTCTCAAGGGATCTCATGAGACATGGTCTCATTGGGAGAGTTGCTTTCTTAATACATATTAACATAATTCTTTTCCCAGTGTCGTAAAAGCCAGCATGAATGGGGATTATATAAGAAGTGCCCACTGGATCTAGTCCAGCTTCCTATATCTCACAGTGGCACAACAGATGCCTCAGGGAGCACCAAGACATGCATGCTGGTCTCCTCCCCTGCATCTGGCTTTTTGAGGTTGCCTGCTTTTAAAATATAGAGGTTGCACATACCCATCAAAGCTTGGAACCATTACATGTTTCCCATTTATTGTGTTTACTAAAGGGTTCACATACAATCCATATGCACTCTTCGAGCCATGGACTGTATCTTACAGGGCTATCTTACTTAAAACACAATCTTAACCAATTTTTCAGCTTTGGGCAATGCAACTCTGAGGTAAGGGAACAAACATTTCCTCCATGACTGCTCCCCAGCTGCAGGATGTAGTACATGCCCCACTGCCACAACTATGCCAGTTCTGGAAAGTAGTTTAGGATTGTGCACTTTCTTACTTATCTCACAGGGCTCCCTTGGCGTTCCTGATCCACCTTTTCTCAAGATCTTCTAGATAGCAGAGGAACTTCTGCATTCCTAGAATGCCTGTGTGAAGGCAGGGAGGTGCTGCAGAACCCTATAAGGGGAAGTATAGAGAGGGTTTGTAGGCACGTAAGCAAGTTGCTTAACTGACTTTTCATGAAGCAACCCACATGTTCAAACTGACATCTTCCCTGTTATGGAGATGCCAGTTAAACCAGTTTCCTGGCATTTAACGTGCCAGGACACTCATTTTACTGTTGCAATTTTGCAGAAAGCTGCAGTCTTACTTAAAGCGCATGTGAGGGAATCAGTTCAAAATTCCAGTTCTGCTTATCTGAACATCCCATAACCTACAGTTCCTGGACTCTTTCCAGATCATTTCAATTTGACAGGATGTTCTATAGTGATAAAGTACACAAAGCATTTCCTAATGTCAGTGGCAAAGTTTGTTTGTACAACCCAAACTGGCAAGCTAAATTCTAAACAGGCAGCTTTTTTCTAAAAATCTGAGCATGTCTTAATGTTGCAACAATTGAACCAAGTTTTCCCCTCCAATTTCTGTCCAGAACCTCCATAGGAATCCCTTCTATATGCAGTCCCTCCATAGGAATCCCTTCTATAACCCTTGGTTATTAAAGAAGCAATAAGAGGCTTGGGGGACTAAAATTATGAGTTCTTATTGTAGAGAAAACCAGGATGTTGTACTGATTCGGGAGCTGGATTTGGAAGATCCAGGTTCAATCCCCCTAAGCCATGAATCTTGCTGAGTGACATTAAGCCAGCCACTTTTTCAGCCTCATCTTGCAGCAGTGGTTCTCAAACACTTAGGGCGAGGGCAAATCCCCATAATCATGTCCCTGTGGGGGAAGGAAGCTATGTTTATACTAAACAGATGTGCTGCCTAGAACTGGGTGATGTGGGGAGCCCCACAGAGTGCTTACAGGACTCCCTGCAGTTTCAAATAGCAAAAGTTTCAGCTGCAACTTACTTTCAGTATTTGGAAGTCGAAGGGAGCCCTGCAAACATTCTGTGGGGAACAGCCCCCAGACCCTGGTAGCAGCCCTGTTTAGCATAACATTGCCCACTACCCCTCGCAGAGACATAGGCTGCAATCCTAAAGACACTTTCCTGGGAGTAAGACACACTGAATACAATGGGGCTTACTTCTGAGTAGATATGGTTAAGATTGTGCTCATAATCTTGGGGATCATGTTGCTGCTTTCCCTTTCCCCACCCCTTAAAGGGAATGGTGGACCATTACATGAAGTGGGAGGTGGCAACCCTCGAGTTTAAGTACCACTGCATTACAGGATTGTTTTGAAAGACCAGTGGAGGGAAGGCCCATGTACACCACTCTGAGTTCCTAGGAAGAAGGGTGGTATAAAAATGTGAAAAATAGTGTTCTTCAGGATCACCAGGGTCTGGGGGGGGGGGCTGTGGGGAACCCCACAGAATGTTTGCAGGGCTCCCTTCGACTTCCAAATACTGAAAATAAGTTGCAGCTGAAACTTTTGCCTCTGATTTTAAAGGGAAAATGGAAAGTTTGATTGATAAAACTACTTTTTTCTTGACCTATGTTGTATACTCAAGTTATACAGCCACATTCTAACCATGCTGACCTATTGATTTGAAGGTCAAGTTGCAAGTACTGTGTTTGTGTTTCTCTCTAGCCTAGTCCAGTGCTTGTCAATCAGTGGTACTTGTCCTACCCTATGAAACTGGGGAGTATCATTATCTGAAAAGCACTGCCCGAGTCCTCTTTATACCTGACATTGATGCCTGAAGTCCTGCAGCTAGCAGAACTCTGCATAAGCCATCATTGTTGTCACTTTAAAAAGACTTGGATTGAGGGTGAATGAGCCAGACTACAAGGGACAGACTTCCTTTTTTCTGAACCTGGTCAGGTCTTTTGTGTCAACAACTGTAGGTTAGAATCGGAATACATTAAGGCATTCCGCTTGTCAGGGTAAAAAAAATGTCAGTCAGCACAAACTTACAAGTCAGTTCTAGCTGCGCACAAATAGTAGTGCATACTTCAATAGGTCATGCAGCATGCTCAGCTTGGCTAGTCGGTTATATTTATCCAGCTGCTCTAGATCCTTGTAAAAATCCTTGACCTGCTCACCAGCCAAAGTGCCACATGTTTGTTGCATCAAATTCCCCGGGGCTGTTTAATAAGCTGTTTAAAGCAGACTCTAGGACCATTAAAAAAGCTGTCATTTGTCATCCCTTTTCCTTAACTGTCTTTGCCTGAACTGTGTATGCCCAACTTTTGCTTAGGAAAGGGTGCAGGCAGAGGTGTGGGTAGCACATGACTTGCCAGCACTTGAAACAATGAGATCTAGACCCATGACATAAACATGACCACACTTTTTTTGCCATGAGTGCTATTGGAATTCCTACAGTCCAGAAATACATGGGTTGAAGGAGTCAACTGTTCCTCAGTTCTTCCTTTAGATAGGTAGACACACAAAAGTCCACTGTTGAACCTGTTTAGCTCGAAGAAGCCAGATTCCAAGTTCAATACAGATTAAAACAGATATGAATGACAAATCCTGGCTCTCTATTAATTTCCACTGTTTTAAAAGGCTGGAGTCAGAGCAGCACAGGAAAATGAGTTTTCACAAAACCTCATGCATAAAACCAGTACACAACTGTAATAGTATGGCTAACTGTAAGCTCTGTATGGACTTATGCTCATGTTTCTATATATTTTTCTCCCCTCAGGGTGCAAATATGGCTAAACAGATCGGTGCAGCCACTTATATTGAATGCTCAGCTTTGCAGTCAGAAAACAGCGTAAGAGACATTTTTCACGTTGCCACTTTGGCGTGTGTGAACAAAACAAATAAAAACGTTAAGCGGAACAAATCTCAGAGGGCAACAAAACGAATTTCACATATGCCAGGCAGACCAGAACTTTCTACAGTCACTACAGACCTGCGTAAGGACAAAGCTAAGAGTTGTACGGTCATGTGAAGGATTCTTATTTTGGAACGGAGGCAGCAAGGACCAAGTTTTGGGTGGGATGGGTGAAGACTCCACAGGAAGTGCCCAGTGAGAACGGTCTATTGTATAGACAAAAGTCAACGTTTTGAGGCTGTGGTTCACCTTCTGTTGGCAAGAAACTCTACTTGGGTGCCGGTATGTCGAGGAAACGGTGGGAAGAGATGGCTTCTGAAGGGATGTCAATAATGTTACTTGGATGAAATACCAAATACAAAGGAAATCATTTGATTGTACAGCAGAAGTGAAAGGATTGGTAGCGTCTGAAGAAATGATGCCCTGATGGATGCTTATTTTTTAATCTATTTTTGAATACCAACATTGAGATTTTTTTTATTTACATGCTAAAATGTTGCTTTAAAAAAAAATCCAAGGTATTCCTCTTCTCTCCTCATTGTGAAGCTTGCCCTGAATGATACAATTTGGTGTTTTGTTTTTTGTTTTTTTGAAAGAATATGATTGCTTTGGCTTTTCCTTACTCCTTTAAAATAGGAAATGTATTTTGCTGTCATCCAGAAGAAAACACTGTGTTGTTAAGAGGCTCTTAAAAATACAGCTTTTCTGAAATGATTAGAGAAAGAAAAATGCAAGCAAGCCAGGAATGAAAAGGGCTTTCAGAGACTTTGAATGATCAAAAAACCCAGGAAGACTAGAGAGAGGAGCAATGTGTCTGTTAAAAGCAGGTGCGCTCTACCTCTTCAACATTGTGACCACAATAAACTTTCTTGGAATGATCTGAAAACTCAATTTTCATGGCTTCTGTGTAAGGACTTTGTATACTGTATGGATGTCATAGGTTGAATTACAAAGCCTAATGATTGGTGCTGTGAGTTAGTTATAAACGGTCTAAATTAGAAAGGAATGTTAGGTTTTGTTTTTTGTTTTTGCCCTCCAAAATTGGCTCCTTTTGTATAAAGGAAGCACATATCTCAGCACTGTGTACAGGAAAAAGTGCTGTTCTGCTATATGACTTTTCTACAATTCTATACTGGGTGTTCTTTAAAAAAAATTAATGCTAGCACATGAGCCAACATACACAATAATCTCCAGGATGATGATGCTGTATCTCTAAAATGGCTGCATATGGAGGACCATTACACATTTCTGTTGCTTTGTAATGAGCACTCTGAAGAACTGGGGGTTGGGGAGGAAGGAGGAGTGTGAGGAACAGCAGAGGCTTCAAGGAATCCCATGTGGAAACTGGATCCTGCATTAATCCTAACTGGCCAAGGCAGGCGTATCCAGACAGTGATCATTAAACATTACTTGTGTGACCCAGATTCTGTCAAATTCCTTTTCACTGACTGATGACTATTGTTACATCCACAAAGCCAATCTTGAAAATAGTTTGCAGATGTTGTTATGCTAGAGGAACACAGTAGACTCTCTATCTAGACTGGCTCCATGACTTGTTGAATTGCTAGCACTTTCTCCCAATGCTTCATTTTTGAAGTATTTCTTTTTTTATTTTTCCCACACAAATTCCAGATCTGTTGCCACCACAATATGCTTTTGGATTGATGCATCGGTATGCTTCAGGCAGTATTAAAACTAGCTGGCGAGTGCTTTCTGTATTTAAGTATTGTACAAAGAAAAATAAGTTAACTGTTACAAAGAACATCACTTTTTAACAGATGTCAAGTCACTTTGTATGTTTGGTTATTGTTTCTGCAGTATTTATTTTTCTTTTAAATAATAAAAAATGTTTAGTCGTTGGGTACATCTCTGACGTGTGTGGTGTTTGCCATGGCCAGGTAGTCAGTGGCCCCAAATCTTAGGGCTAAAGAAGAAGAAGAGTGCAATCCTTAGCACAGGGGTCTCCAAACTTTCAAATTCAGGGCTTCAGCATCTTTAAAAATTGTATGCAGAAGGGAATTTCTGCAGGTGTAGCTTCTGATCTTTGGGATGAAAAGCTTCACCTGCTGAAATTTCCTCCTCTACACAATTGTTAAAGGTCAAGGAGCCCTGAAGATGAAAGTTTGGAGACCTCTGCCTTAGCATGTCCATTCAGAAGTAATTCCCATTGTGTTTAACAGTACTTTCTCCCAGGAAAATGAGGTTAGGATTGCAGCTGAAGCAGAACAATCTGGCTTAGTTTTCAGTGGTCTTGTGACTTACCCTACAATCCAGAGTAACTACAGGAGCACGTAAGAAGCACTTACTCTGGATTGCTCTATGCATTTCCCATAGATTTCCCATAAGTGGCACCATAACTATGTTGGTGTAAAAGGTCCAGTAGTTACTCTGGATTATGCCCATCCTCTGCCTCTGCATATTCATATAGATGAGTCCCACTGTATGAAATGAGGCTGACTCCTTGGTAAGCAGGTGTAGCCCTGCAACATGCTTGCTTGGATTTAGATCAGTTCTACATCTAGTCACTGGAGACAAATTTAAAGGGCCAATTCACCCGGTACTACTTTTGCTCCAAAAATTGAATTTCTTATTAATGAGATCAGCATGTGCAGTAATTGATTTTATAACTTACTTCCACATTCTGGGAAGTTGACACATTGCAGTGACTTTCTGAAACACTCCACTTGGCACAAAAACACATGCTTGTGACAATTTACACTGTTGTTAATGGTTTGGTGAGCTTTGCGTTGAAAAACAGTATATAAATACTGTTGCCCAAACACGAGTATCTGGGCCAAATTTGATGTTAGCTTTGACAGCTTGTTGGGCTCCCATAATTGAGCTTTCAAGACTTTTCTTTTAAACAAAGCCACAACACAGAAAAAGAATAACCCTATTTGGAAAGGAGATGAGGTGGTCTCTGTAAATAAGGGAGAAGATTAAGCCATATTTTCCCCACTGAATATTGCTTTCCCCCTTTTTCCCTTCACGGATGATCACAAGTGAGCAAGTATTGTATGATATGGATCATACGGGATCATAAGTTAATATGGGATCATATGGGACCATAAGATCATATGGGAATAGGTATTAGCTACACTAGAATAAAGGGAGCTGGGCTGATTGGTGACACGTGGTTGCCAGTGCTGGTGTGCAGACAGACTGGTAGGAGCCCTTTATCTCTTGAAAACTAGGGTAGCGTGGCTTAGAATCAGAGTTGTCCTCAGCTATGAACTCACCAGAAGTCCATGGCAAGCCTCTTAATCCCAGCTGCAGTAACACTAACTGAGGGCGATACCCTTTCCAACTTTCCAGCACTAATGTAGCTGTAATGCAATCTCAAGGTAAGGAAACAAATATTATCTTCCTGTGATAAGGCCTCTGTGATGCATCTGACTGTACGATATAGCCTGTTGACATGGCTGCATCAACACTGGAATGCTGGATAGGTTTGGCCCCTACCTTACAAGATTGTTGTAATGATACATTACGACTACAATCCTAACCCCCATTTTGGCCACGAGAAGTCCCATACTAGCCTGGGGGTGTCATAAAGTTCTGTGCCACTACTGGGGTTCTAGGCCAGTGCACAGGCATGTGCTGGCCTCCCCACACTACCACAGAAGTGGGGAGACAGTTGTGCTGATTTAAACTGGTTAGGATTCCACCCTAAGAGTCTTGACTAGTCAACACATGACTAGATCAAACCAGCTTCTCAAAGATTGTGCTGTTCAGAGTTGCTGGTTAATAGGGAATGAAATGTTCTCTTTAAAAATCTTGCTGTTTTATTGAGAAAAGGGATTACTCAGATGAGTAATAAAGCAAACCAGGCAATCTTCAGCAAGAAACAGCTTGTACTGAAGCATATGATTAGTAGTTAACTATAGAAGGTAAACCTCCAAAACAATACGTATATCAATCACTTAGGGACAGGGGTGGGCACAACCTGGCCCAAGAACTGCTTCTCCGGAAGTGGGTGGGGCCAGGGTCAAGGGGCGGGGCCAGGGGCGGTTTTTAATTTAAGAATTAAAAAAAATTAAAATAAATTACTTACTTCAGAGTAGACCTGCATAGGATGGTGCTCTGAGGCTACAATCCTCTCCACAGTTTCCTGGGAGTAAGCCCCATTGACTACACTGGGACTTACTTCTGAGTAGACCTGCATAGGATGGGGCTCTGAGGCTGCAGTCCTCTCAACACTGACCTGGGAGTAAGTCCCATTGACTATACTGGGACTTACTTCTAAGTAGACTTGCAGGATGGGGCTCCCCCTCTTTAGCCTCCCTGGCTGGCCAGAAGAGGCAGGGAGAACGCGGTGGCGCTGCGCTCCCCCTTGCTGTGCGGCCGAACCAGTCCGCATGTTTCTGGGGGCCCCCTGCCGCTGCCAGTTCACCAGCGGTAGGGGGATTGGAAGATCCAATCCCCCAGAACCGGAGCAAACCCCCTTGTGCTCACCACTGCTTAGGGAACAAATGAGTATGAGTTAACATGGAATTATTAGCAATTTAGTGCATGGAAGGGGAGGACAATTTTAAGGCAGGGTCAATGCTGAATTAAATTATGGACAGGGGGAAATACAGTATTATCAAATGGGCTTAAATTTTAGAGACTTCAATAGAAATTACATCCTAGCAAGTGGGTAAATAACAGAGCCTTCCAGCCTAATGCTCTTGAGAGGCAAACAAAGCTTAGGACAGCAATACATGTCTTGCCAGGAGGGCATCAGGCCAATGAGGTAGTGAGGGTTGGCACTGCAACAAGCGCAATTGCCTTTGTTGCCAGATGTAGTATCAGGTGAAGCAGCTGCATCACATAATATTAATAGGAACAATTTACTCAGGGATTGCAACAGGCAGGTCATCACAGCTGGTCAAACATTACTTCACTGACAAATCATAGGATGCCTCTAGCAAAGTCAGCCCAGAGAGCCTACCATTGATAATATCCATCTCTTTGATCAAATGGTGGAAGCATTTTGTTTGGGAAATGCTTTCCACAAATTCCATTATTTCAGCCTTTTAAAGCCAAATATGGCCACTCTCCAATTTCCCATTTGGCTTCACTCTCTCTCTCTCTCTTTTAAAATTTCACACTTGAGGCACAAAAGGAGCTGGTCATCACTCAGTCACTAAAACAAGAAATTAGCCAAATGGTGAAGAAGGTGAGCGCGAGGCAATGGTTTAAAAACACAGAATATGGGGAAACTCAGGAGAATGTGGAAGCCTTGGAAACAAACTGGATATCTGGGACTTGTAGATGAATTAATGTTTTGAAGCTTTCAAGTTGCATTCTCCATGGACACACTGAAGAATAAGGCAAGTCAAATTTGGGCCCAATGAACATGCATAGGAATCTATGTTGTGAATCCAACATGGTTAAATATATATTTATCCAATATTCTATTCTTAAGCTATAATTTCACGGATATTTCCTCCTCCCTCCAAAAAGACTTACAAATATAAGCTAAATAGTATGACATTATGAATGACAAGAATTCAACAAGAAGTGGGACTTTCTGAAATGGGCTCACAGTTTATACTATTCCTGTTCAGAATATGGTGTTTATTTAGATCTTTTCATCAACAACAACATTTCCTACAGTGGTTTACACAGCAAAATGAACAGTTGCTTTCCTCTGCTGGAGTTCCACCAGTTGAAATGTGTTGTTGAAATGTGAGGTTGTTGAATCAGGGGTGGGCAAACCCAGGCCAACAGGCCATCTGTAGCAATGGGGGACCTCCAATTCGGCCCTTAGGGAGTCCAAGTCTCCAATGAGCTTCTGGATCATCAGAGACCGTTCAAGATGCATCCTATAGACTTATATGTTGTAACTTAACATATGTATGTTACATGCATATGGATGCAGGATGGGCATCTGTCTGCTACCACCGAACCATCATCCTTCAAAAACAAAGACTTGTGAGAAGACGTTTCCTGCTCATGTGTGTCTGTATGTTGAAGCTAATAAATGCTTTCACTCAGGGGTGAATGCACAAAGGCTGATCTCTTTCCTGGTTTTGAGTTCTCTCCTACTGGACTTATGTGAATTATAAGTTATAAAATTATGCCTCTCCTTTTTTTGGTAGTTATAAACATTTATTCCAACAACCTCATATGGATGCACACACACAAATAAGCTGCATTGGATTGCCAGATGCATTTCTCAAAAATCTATTTTTAATTGGGGGGGGGGGAACATTTGGCAGAACATCATTGTTTTGAAAGAGGAAATCTTGACTGTTTCCAGGAAACTTGTGCAATCCTGGAAAGAAAGAGATGGCTTAGCTTTAGCCCACTTGTTTGTAAGAACTTGGAAAGCTGTTTAAGTCTGTAGAATTCCCACTGCAGCCTTTAGTCTTGGAGGTACTAAAAAGACTTTTCAACTTAATCTTCTAATGCTAAGGAAGACAACTGTGTTCCTCAATCAAATACTCTTTTTGTCTTTAGTGCTTTTCTGGATCAAACTGAAAGGACGTGTAGTCCAGCATGTTTTTTTTCAGCAATAGCCAGACAAATGGCTCTAGGAAACTTGCAGAGCATGGTGTGATGTAGACATCTCCTGAAGTCTCACCACCAGGATGATCAGAGTAGTCTCTGCTGAAAGGACTTGGCTACCAGAAATTCCAGGGTCCAACCAACCCCTCTCGTAGCAATGGCTATTCATCCAGTGGCAACTGAGAAGTAGTAGAGGTGTGTGGTTGTGTGGTAACAGGAGCGGTTGATGGGAAAGGGGGTTCTGGCACATAAATTTTCCAATCTGGGATGGGACTCTGGCTCATAAACCTTCATCCCTCTCTTAAATTGGTTTTACATCAAACTAGCTGCTAGCCAAGGCCTATGAATTTGGAATTTTTATTCTTAGACATTCATCAGATACACAGTAATCTTAGGCAAGAGTATCCCATGGAGTTCAGGAGAAATTTCTCTTGGGTTAATGTGCATAACATTGCAGCATTTGTCCATTTTTAAGGCTTTCACTAAGAAGGAATACCAACCAGATGTATTCCTATATGCAGGCTGAAGGGATTGAGACACAGGAATTCCAAGGTCTAGAGAACAGACCATGTCAATCCTTACACTAAACCAAAACTGATACTTCTAGGCAAGAAACTCTCTTTGAAACACACAATGAAAAAAAGGATTTTGGTGTTTTCTTTAAAAAAGGCAACAGCACACCTGGAAAACTTTACAGCTTTAGCTTTGGAGCTCATTTGAAGTTCACTTTAGGCCAGTCAGGACTGAGGAGGAAATTTGTATACTGCTTTGAGCTCCTTGAGATGCAAAATGTAATTAATGTATATTGCATCTGAAGTTCCTTCTAGGGTTAATTTGTGGGTCAAACAATGTGGACCCTGCCTCTTAAGAGGAGTCTGATGACATTCTGATGGATTCAGGATAAGATTCTGGCCATATGGATCTGACCATATTTCATCAAAACAAGCATGAAATAGCTTTAGTCAAAGAATCTTGGGGCCCCCATATATCTGCTTGAGGTATTGGGAATACACATCATCGATCACCTAATTCAGTTTCACACAGTCACCCCAGCCATCATTAGTCATGAAGTGCTCTGCCTGGCCATTAATAATGAATGGATGGCTGGAGAAAAAGGAAGAGGCCCTCAAATGCGTTTTGCGGCATATTCAAAGGATGAAATGATGTATGAGACAGTTTTTGCTTTAAGGCTTAATTGACAGTGGACTTACTGGACTATTTCATCCTTTTCTAATCTGCTGTGCAATATGTACAATTAATTTTAGTCAGCAGTAGGAAATTCACACACTAGTCAATTCCATTTCTTTAACAAGCAGGGTATATGGAAAGACACTACCTAGGAAGTTTTCCACCACATAGCACACTCAGAGCATGATCAATCAATGCCAGTTCTCAAGAGCAAGTATGTACTCTGAACATACTTGTTTTTTAAGACTGGATTTTCAATGGTATTATGAGAAAGTAAGAAATTCTAAGAGCAAGTAAGTCAATGCAGACACAAGAAGGTATGTGGGGAGGAGATGGAATGGGGTGAAGATTGGGGAGGGCAGAGTGGAATAAGCACTGTAAGGATTTGTGGCAGTGGGGTCCCTAATGTCTAACCCCATTTCTGGCTTTGATCTGCCTTCCCTGTCCACTTGCACCAGTGAAATTGGTCTGAGTAGATCTATTTTGACTCCAGAGGTTTACAAATGTTGCCTGACTCAGAGGAGACCTCAGGGACTCAGGTCTTGTAGGGAACAGCATATACTCAGGGCAACACAGCTGCATCAAATGGGGAGGTAAAGGGTAGGACTGGAACCTTAATTCCTTAAGAGTTATGAAAGGACTTCTCTTTGATTAACACATTTTTGCCTCTATTCCCTACTTCCTATGTATCTAGACCAGGAGGTCTGGTCTTAAGTGAGCTACCTGCATACCAGAAAATAATTCATCTGAAGGTTGCCTGCTCGAGATCACTAGAAGACTCTGGAGTGAATCCTTGATAAGCTGAGTGGAGAGCCTTTGGGTGGCAGCCAAAAGGAGCCAGCTGTGAAGCCTTTCTGGGGGGGAGGACAGCAAGCCAGAGTGGGTGTCCAGACCATGGCAAGATTCACCTGGAATGTAGCCAGGTTTTTGAAAGAAATAACTCTCTGTTGATTGTAAAAGCTTCTTTGAGATTTAGAAAAGCCTATCCATGTAAACTGCCTTGAATAAAGCCAGAAGGAGCAATTGAAGATCAGAATGGCAGTATATAAATACCTGTTTGTCTGCCCCTTCTACCTACCATTCTTTTTCTTACCTATAGCTGCATATCTACAACTTTCTATCAGCTTCTTTGCCTCTAAATTTCATTTATCCCTTAGATTTCCCCCCATGATCCTCAACCTGCACAATGTATGGGTTTGAATCCCAGGAAAACTGACTCCTCTTCCTGCAGTATTTGGACTGCAAACTGTTTTGGAACAGAATATTTTGAACTGGAGCAGCTAATCAACAGCAGAAGCATTATTTCCAGAAGTCCAATATACTGTAGAATAGATACTGTATTGTATCTATAGTAGCTAATATGTTTTTGTTTTTAGCTAATTTTCAGTGAGAATTAAGTGTGATTTGATGTGAGTATAAGAGATGATGGGCACAATCCTAACCATGTCTACTCAAACGTAAGCCCCATTGTGTTCAATGGGTCTTACTCCCAGGAAAGTGTCTTTAGGATTGCAGCCCAGGTCCAATAAATTCAATCTCAGCCTCGCAGTTCTTATGGGATCTTAAGCATGTCATAACACCTTCCAGACTGTAAAATAAGAAGAGTGAAATGCTTTCTACTCCTGTGACTACAAAGTAAAGTCTACAAAATTAAAACTGCTACATAATTTAATGATTGTCACTGTTGGCCCAAAATATGGCTCTTGGCCTATTTCAAATCAAAAATTCAGTTAAAGCTGGATCAAGTGAGAATTCAGGGGTGTGGGTCTTGGAACAAATCTTTTCCCACCAGGCAGTAAATCCTTTTGTGCTTTCAGCCTAACATAATGTCAATGCATTGCCCTGATACATGAATGACAGATAATGCTGAATGGGCCAGGCGACTTAATACTATAAAAAGAGATAGACTGATTAAATAGTGCATAGCTGGAATAGGGCCACAGCATGCAACCTTATGGAAGTGTGAAAAAAACTTTAATAATGGCTTCTAACAATATACCAAGAAAATTATCGGTAATGGAACTCATCAGAAATGAGCTATCTCTTTGTAATAGGTGAAGAGATTTAAAGTTTGGAACATATTATGGAGTTTTATTACATGGAACTAGGACAGAAAAAGAAGCATCGGATGAAGTTTGGAGTAGCTCTTTGGTTTGATTTTATTTTTTAACAGAGAATTCACAATTGCAGCTTTCCTCTGACACACATTACATGAGGTATGACAGTTTCAAACACTGTTTTGGCAGTAAGCTGCATTAAGACTATTTTTTTTATTTTAAGGATTTATACTACACTTTTTCCATGCCAACACAAATGACCAAAGTAACTTAACAGTTTTTTTTAACTGTACATGGTAAAGAGTAAAACAATTATTGAAAACAAATCATGGCACTCGAACAGGGGTCTCCAAACCCCAGCCCGTGGGCCAGATGCAGCCCTCAGCGAGTCTCAATGAGGCCCCAGACAAGACCCCTCGATCTCGCCTTTGGTAGTGTCCAGTGGTAGTGTCCAGTGCCAGATTCCAAGATAGTGGCACCCAACTTTTTGTGACTTTAAGCCAACTTGAGTCCCTCTGGGAGAAATGTGGGATATAAATAAAGTTATAGTTGTTGTTATTATTATTATTATTATTATTATTATTATTATTATTATTATTATCATCATCATCATCATCATCATCATCATCGTCATCATCATCATCATCATTATCCATAAATACACAGCAAACAATTACATGCTGGTTTCATTCACAGCACCAGTCGAATCCTTCCCAAGAGTCTAGGACTGTGTGATGTAACGGCGTATAATTTGTGCTGATCCCAGAAGAGCAGCTTTCTGCAGTTGGCAGAGTGATATTTTGTCAATACCAATAGTTTTCAGGTGCCTGTCAAGGTCTTTGGGCCTTCTGTCTCCTTCCTCAGTGTTCCACTCACGAGCCACAACCAGGTCTTATCCTGATCCACTTTTCCTTCGATCTTGGCAAGGAATTGGCCATGCAATACTTTATTCTGCCAACTGGCAGTCCGAGCCTGAATTGCACTTTTGCGATATTCATAGTTGGTCTGCTGCACTTTCAACAACTTTCTCTTGCTGACTTCAGTCAGAGCAGATTCCTGGCTCTCTCACACATAATCTGCTAGGGCATGTTTTTCTTCTTGAACCGACTGCTTTACTTGCAAAAGTCCTCTGCCCCCTGATCTTCTAGGCAGGTACAGCCTGTCAACATCACTACGTGGATATAAAGCATAGTGAATGGTCATTAATTTCCTTGTTTTCCTGTCCAAGTCATCCAGTTCCTTTTGTGTCCAGTTCACAATGCCAGCAGTATACCTAACTACAGGTATGGCCCAGGTATATATAGCCTTTATAACGTTGCCGCCATTCAATTTGCTCTTCAAAATTTTTCTAACCCTTTGTATGTATTCTTTGCTGACCACAGTTTTTACATGCCCGTGCTTGATATTGTCCAGCTGCAGTATGCCCAGGTATTTGTAGGCTTCAGGTTGGTGGCATTTAACGGTTTGACCATTCGGCATTTCAATGCCATCACTTTCCGTGATCTTCTCTTTCTTTAGTGCCACTGTGGCACATTTGTCCAGGCCAAACTCCATGTTGATGTCAGTACTAAAGACTCGGACTGTATTGGTGAGTGACTGGATTTCTGCTTCTGACTTTCCGTAGAGCTTCAATTCGTCCATGTACAATAGATGTGAAATTTTCTGTGAATTTTTGGCAGTTTGGTAGCCCAGATTCGCTTTCTGTAGGATCACTGACAAAGGGATCATCGCAATGACAAACAGCAATGGGGATAATGAGTTCCCCTGGAAGATTCCCCGTCTAATGTTGACAAGTCCATAACTTTCATTGGCGACGAATAATTCTGTCTTCCAGAGTTTCATTGCATTTTCAATTTGTTACATTTTTTGTTGATCCCGATTATTATTATTATTATTATTATTATTATTATTATTATTATTATTATTATTATTATTATATAAATTTTCCAGTTTATGGAATCTTACATGAGAGTAGGTCTGGTTGGAAACAGTGAGTCTTTACAAAGGCTTTCAAAAGGTCTGGCCCACTGCCTTTTCTGCTCAAAACTCTGACATACTCTCAGCCAGTGCTGAATGCGCAGAGTGTTTGCAAGTGGTTCAGCATCAGAAAAGCCTGGAGCGCAATCTTGTAGAAAATGTCATGGCAGATGAGAGTGGTTGGCAAAAATGCAAATCTGCCTATGTGGTATTTCTTATTTTGAGATTAAATTCTGCCAGCCAAGCTGCTCCTCAAGTGTTAAATTGGCTTTTCCAAGGCAAGCTCCTCAGACCTGCAGCAGTTGACAAGGCAGCCTTGTAATATATTTTTTGTCTTTATGCACCATATGTGAGCTACATTGTATTTTATCAGGCTGGAAATCACTTCCATCAAGGCATAATAGCCTGGAATAACCCGGCTAGTGTCACACATTTGAAATACATCAACAGTGCCTGGGCCTTCTGATACCTTCCCTGGAATCCATTTTAGGGGAAATTGCACTGACTGCTGTGGCTGCTGCTGGTCCAGCCCAAAATTGCCTGACAAGGATTTTTTTCTTTCCAAGGGAAACAGCAGGAAAATGTCTGCAGCTCCTGGTCATTATGTACAGAACTAATAATGCTGATTTCTCAGTTAGCGGTGCTGGAGCATTGAAGCTGATAAGGAAATGGTCCTCAACCTTTTTGGCCCCAGAGACTGGTTCTGTGGAAAAGAAATTTTCCAGGGACCAGCCCGGGGGTGGGGGGGACTTCTGCCTCTGGCGACCAGGAGGGAGGGCTTCCCCACAGGAGCACAGCACAGCTGCTCCAGCTGTAAATCCCATTATAATATATAGAGCTATTGCTCAGTTACTGTGGGTAGGTTTGCAGGTGAGAGCCCAGTGTCTCAATGCATGTCTCCTCAGAGCAGGATTTTCAACCTTTTCTCAGTGCAACATGCATTGAAAATGCACAAAACCATTCTAGTCACTCTTACTGGAGAGTAAGGCTGCAATCCTAAAGACACTTTCCTGTGAGTAAGACCCATTGAACACAATGGGACTGACATTTAAGTAGACATGGTTAGGATTGTACTCTGAGCCTCACTGACTGTAATAGGACTTATTTCTGAGTAACAGGCATTGGATTGGATTCTGAGGTTGCAATCTTATCCATGCTTTCCTGAGAGTAAGCTCCACTGCCTACAATGGGACTAACAACTGAATAGACAGGCATAGGATTGGGCTCTGAGGATGCAATCTTATGCATGCTTTCCTGGGAGTAAGCTCTGCTGCCTACAATGGGACTTACAACTGAGAAGACAGGCATAGGATTGGTCTCTGAGGCTGCAATCCTCCAACAGAGCCTGCCTGCTGTGAGGAGCGGGAGAGGCACTTAGAGGAGTCCTCTTGTGGACCAGTCAGGCAGCTGTCAAATACCTCCAGTGGTCCCCGGACCAGGGTTTGAGAAACGTTGTGATAAGGGGACTAGCAATAACTGGAAGGCCTGGTCATGGAGGGAAAAAAAGACAAATGAAAAATTTAAAAAAGTGGAAATGAAATACGTTCCAATTAACTTTAAGTGAAAAATGGCAAGAATGACACTATCACTATTTTTCAGCTTGGCACCCTAGCTAGTATTCCTAATTCATTTTAGAAACAAAGCTCTGCTCAATATTGAAAGTTTGCATAAATGCAAGCACAGAATATCTGGAAGAAAATGCCACTCCTGCCCAGTAATTCTTTTTTTAAATAAAGCTGACTGACAAATCCATTTCAGGTAGAGCTATGCCTGGGGATGATATCTCTGAGACCCCTGGAGTGTTATCTGTATCTCTGTCTGACTTTCCTAAAACCATTCAAAACATTTAGTGCAGTGGTTCTCAATCTTCCTAATGCTGTGACGCCTTTATAAGTTCCTCATGTTGTGGGGACCTCCAACCATAAAATTATTTTCGTTGCTACTGCTGCAGTGCTGTGCACACTTTCCTGGGAGTAAACCTCACTGAACTCAATGGGAATGACTTCTGAGTACACAGAATTGGGCTCTAAGGCTGCAATCCTAGCACTTTCCTGGGAGTAAGCCCCATTCACTATCATGGGTCTGACTTCTGAAAAGACCTCCATAGGACTGGGATCTCAGACAGCAGAGCCAGCCACAGTTCCCTGAGAGTAAGTGCCATTCACTTATCATGAACAACAACAACATTGAGGGGGCTTACTTTTGAGTAGAGCACAAGGAGCAGGGCACAACAGTCGGTGGACAAGCGGGGCACCCACCAGACAGCCCACCCGCCGGAGCTCTGGCGCCACGCTCACACCATGCTCACACCTCAGCACGCTTCATTCTCAGCCCACAGGAGCACTGAGGATCTGCGGAGTTGGTCTACTGCGGAGTTGGATCTGCGGGGGTGGGGGTGGGGGAGGAGGAGGCTGCCGTCTGTGGCAAGTGTGTCGGGCGACTTCCCCCCCCCCCCCCAAGACTTCCCGCTTCCCGACTTCTGAGCTGCTTCTCAGTGGCTTCTTCCAGCTGCAGCGGCTCCAGCGTTTCTGCCAGGTCTTCCCACCTGGCCCTCTGTACCAGGGGTCTTTAGGTGACCTCCAGGAAAGCTCCAGGTGACCCCCAAAGGGGTCCCGACCCCCACTTTGAGAAACGCTGATTTAGTGCATGCTGAACTGACACTGTAATATGCCTACCTGGCAGGATTAGACTACAGACCCTTAGTCCTTTAAGTTGGTTGTTGTTTTTTATTCCTTTCATTGTATTTATTTATTAAAATAGTAGTAACATCCCACAGTCACAATTGCCTTGTGTACAGACAAGTAAAGCTATAGCTACAAAGCAATGTAACCAATGACAAAAAATTCTGACTTTTCAGAAGGTTTTCGTTAAGCTACCTTGCTGCAATTTACCTTGAAGCCTGTCGCCTGTAATATTTCAGAATCTGTCAACAGATACAGAAGTGTCAGCCCAGAGAGGGCAGGAAGGAAGAGAATTGGGTTGCATTCATAGCAGCAGCAGCACCACCTCCCTGGAAAGTAAAGATAATGACCAAATTCGTCAGTAATGATCCACTTTATATTGTATAGCCTAATTTTATTCTAATTTCCTTGCACCAATAACATAGCTGGTATGTCAATCAATTATCTTCCACCTACATTGATTTGCACAAAAATCTGTCCTCATATTGCCAGAAATTGAACAAATGGCTCGTTAACACAACAGCCAGATAAAGAGGTACCTTGGTTTATGAGCATAATTTGTTCTGGAAGCATGCTTGTAATCCAAAAAGCTTGTACTGTATATCAAATTTTCCCATAAGAAGTAATGGAAATGCAGACCATTCGTTCCACAACCCAAAAATATTCATATAAAAATGATTACAATACTGTAATATAATACAAAATCATAAAGAAATAAAAATAAAGAAAAATAAAACAAATTAACATGCACTTAGGGCAAAATCCAGAGTAACTACAAGGAGTCCTTGCTCTGGTGTAAGAACAGCTTACTCTGGATTCCGATATGTATTTCCCATAGGTTTTCACTAGGTGGTGCAGTAACTACGGGTGCACATAAAGTCTCTTACATGCTCCCATAGTTACTCTGGATTTGGGGGTTAGTCTCTCATGTCCCATAGGCTGCAATCTGCTATCTTACATAGAAGTGAGCCCCACTGATTATAAAAGAGCTTACTTTAGAGTAGACATGCAAGGCTAGGTCTTTCAGGCTCCTTTCCATTGCCCCCTTAAATAGGAGTGAGTCCCAATGACTGTAATAGGCTTAGGGTGCAATCCTAAGCATGTCTTCTCAGAAGTAAGTCCTATTAGGTTGAGTTGGGCTTACTCCCAGGAAAGTGAATTGCAGCCTTACTTACATTACTGTATTCATGCATAGGTCTCTCAGGAGAGGCTGCGCAGGTATTGGCAGAGCACTGTATCCCAGCCAGAACTATTTTTTTTGCTTGTTTAACAAGACACTGCTTGTTCATCAAGTCAGAATAATTAGACATGTTTGTTTTGCAAAACGCTCTCAATCCAAGTTACTCTCAATTCAAGGTTTTACTGTATGTGTTTTATTTGTATAGCTGTCATGGTCTTCTGTCTTGGAACGAAAATTTCCTTGTTTCTTGGAAGGGAAGAAATGACCATTTCACCAGTTGTGGTGAAGACTATTCTCCGCTCCAAACCCCACAGATACTAGATTTAACATTTCTTTTAACTTCATGTAACTGAACCAAATGGAATGCAGACTAGCATCTTGGCAGGCGGTAGAAACCTCCTGTTCCAATAATTGGTTAGCAGTCAAACCGAATGAAGCAAAAATGAAAGCAACTTAGCAAATTGGTAGGTTTGCACTTGTTTTTAAAAAATGCTTTTAAATATTGTCTTCCCTGGTGAAGAGTTCAAAGGCTACGTGGAGCATTAATGCATCAAGGTTTCTTCTACCTCTGGATATTTGGCTTCATATTTCATTCTCCCACGATAGAAGTGCAAATGATTCTTTCGTTTCAGCCTTTCCTTAGAGTGGATTGCTGAGAATATCACAGTAGTTGGTCTCTAAATTTCTCGTTATGAAGATACTGGGGTATTTCATGCTGAAATTAAAACTTCATTGATAGGAACACATACCCTATAATCCAGAGTAACTACAGGAGCACGTAAGAGACATTACTTGCACCCGTAGTTACTGTACCATCTAGTGAAAACCTATTGCAATCCAGAGTAAATTGTTTTTACACTGGAGCAAGGACTCCCCATAGTTACTCTGGATTATGCCCATAGAGTGATTTCAGGAGGATTTTGATGAACTGCTCTCATGGAAAGAAAATAGGCTGTCTTAATTTTTAAAGGAGCAAATGAACATGAACATGAACCTAGTGCTTAAAGGATTTCCCCATCATTTTAAGGATGTTTCCACATTGTCCATAAAAGACCTTTACACATTTCTGTGTGAATTATGGTGTGTGGGTTCATTTTTACAAATCAACAATTTCTATACCATTTGTATACACTGTGTACAGATACTACCTGCACAGAAGGGAACACATGAACAACCAGGTAGAGACTAACAATGGTTACACAAATGTACCCGTGTGTGGACAGCTTTCTATTTCAAAAGAGATCATGTGCATGCCTTGATTTTTGATAGGAAATTCACAGCCCCTTCCTATCTCAGCCACATGACAGTTCATAAACCAGATCATCGTTAAGTGTTTCTGAGCTACTATAAACAGCTGGAGATGCACCACATGTGAAGCAGCTCTTTGAGATTGTTCCAGTGTTGGAAAGTCAGTGGTAGCGGCACAGAAAGGGAGGTTCTGGGTGTTCTAGGTAGGAAGGGTAGGGTTCAGAGAGATGGAATGTGTGGTTCTCGGCAGCAGAGTCACAACAGATTTTATCCTCCATTCTCCAATCTACCTCACCCCCTTCTTCTCCTCAGGCATATGACACCTACATAGCTGCTGTAGGTCTGAGAAGACACATAGGTGGCTCAAAGGCCTACCCAGATGTAAGCAAAAAAGTTTGATTGCCTCTAGTTGCCTTTTCCTTGCACCCCTTATCATGCAGCATGTTAGTGCTAGTGAATATATAGTGTAAGAAGGGATAGAATTAAACATCCCTTAATTCTAAAGCATATATTTAAATCACTCCTATTAAAACCCACTCAAATTAAAGGTGTTAGTTTGCAGAGTTGTGCCTCTATCCATATTAAAGCAGGCCTCCATCAGTCTTGAAAGACTATAGTATCGTGCTTGGCGCTGCATATGCTGCATGCGAAGCACGAAAGCCTGGGTTGGATTGTTATGGAGGATAGGCTGTTACCCAAGCAGCAAATCCCCCCTCTCCACACCACTGAATTAGTCCAATGGAAAGTCAGAGCCAATACGATTGGATCCAGCTGGCGTCGCAGAGCTGGGCTAAGGACAGGCCTCACCCTGTCTTGTGGGGCCGACCCGGGAATCAAACCCTGGTCTGCTGGTTAACAGGCACAGCGTCTTAACCGCTTGTGCCACCCATAGCCCTGTTATATCCCATATAATTGTACCTAAATCCTTTTGCCATACTTAGGCATGACTGAGAAAAATACTCAAAGCATGAATAAAGAGATAAGAGGAGGCTTAATGATCAGTGACTGAGATTGCTAGGTAAAAGAAGCAGATTTGACACAAGTGAAAGCTTTCCTCTAAGGATCTATGGGGATCTTAATAGGGACCATAGCTATCATAAAGAATTAATCAACCTCACCACCACCACCACCACATCCCACACACATGGCAGCTATTTACTTCAGAAGACAGCTTTCTGTCCATGAGAATTCAAATAAATGAGAATCAAAAAACCTTGATGTATTAAACCTTGAATTTTGTTTCATGGTCATATGGGGATAGTGGGGTTGAAGGCTGGGGTAGAATGCTGGAAATGTTGGCATTCCACAGCCTTTGAGGAAAATGATTGGGTAGAGAGAAAAATGATTGAAAAAGGAAACGTGCTAGGATTAGTATATTATCCTGGCTTCGCTTTACTGTCTTTAAATGTAGATTAATTCCAGCTAAACATTACAGATTCTAATAATCCAATGGCAAACATTCGTAAAAGGCAAATCTCTATTAAGTGGCTTGATCATGGAACATATTAATTTAAATTAAAAGCTGATAATAGCAGATGAAAGAATATCCAAAGTCCACTGATACTAAGAGCGGTTTGGCATCCTTGTGCAAAATATCACATCATTCTCTTTCAAGAAGAGGGTGTCTGGCATAAAGTTCTAAAATACTGATGGACACATGCTGGTTGAACTGGAATTTGGGAAACCTGGATTCAATTTTCAACTCAAATCTCATAGGGTGAAACTTTCAGTCCAACTTCACAGGACTGTTACGAGAATAAAACAGGGAGCACAGAGTTGGACATGCATGTTACCCTGAGCTCTTTGGGCAGGCAAGTCCCTTAAGCCAGTGCAGATGTTTCATAAAAGTGCCATAAGGAACTTTCATGTCACTTCAGGACTCAGGAGGAGAAATCTGGCTGGTAAGGCTAGGGAAAGGTGTAATGGGGGGCATTCCATGGCTGGGGAGGGGGGAACAGGTGGTCCTATTGGTAGACTGGAGCCCAGTGGGTTGTCTGGGACACATAGGACAGATCCTAGCCCCACTCCTGGATGATTTGGTACAGTGCCAGGTTGTTCAGAACTGCATCCCCAATTTAGGTGGCACAACCCATTGGGGCTGTGCCACATTACCCCTTGCCTTGGGTTAAGCCACAGCCAGCCCCAACCCTTTGCTGGGAATAGTGCAAGCCAGCCGAGATAAATGTCAAAAATAATACTGTTCTGCTTGCACCCATCATCATAAGAATTTGACAGCGGCACAGAAAACAGGATGAATGGATTTTATATATATATATAACTAGCGAAAAGTGTACCTGCGTTGTGGGAGTAAAATTCCCCTGTATGCCATCCCCTCACTGAGCATCAATTCCCCATGCACATCAACCCACATGCATATCCACCCCACGTGCAACATCCCCCATGTTCATACGCAACATCTCCCCTATGTACATCACCCCCCATGCTCATCAACCACCCATGCGCATCAGTCTCCCATTTGCATCAACTCCGCATGCACAACATCCCCCATGTGCAACATTTCCCCTTGCGCAACAGCCCCCATGCACATCATTTCCCCTTGTGCATCATTCCCTGATGCACATCATTCCCCCATGAGCATCAACCCCCCCCCCATACACATCAACCCCCATGCTCATCAATCACCCAGGCGCAAATCCCCCATGCATAACATTTCCCATGTTTATCCCCATACGCATCACGTCCCCATGCGCATCACGTCCACCATGCACATCATGCCCCCAATCTCATCATCCTCCCCATGCGCAGCATCCTCCCCATGTGCAGCATCCTCCCCAGTGCAACCTCTTCCTCCGAACAATATTCCCCCCCAGTGCACCAGGCACAGAACTCCAAATTGGCTGGATGTTGGTCATTCTTCCATGTTAAGTATAGGACTAAAACACTTTGCACCCCTTTTCAGCCTCTTAAGGGTTAAATTTCTCCACATCAGTTCTGGGTGGGTGATCATGTGACAGAAGGAACTCCCTCCCCGAATTTCTTGCTTCTAGGTCTGTGGGTTGGGGCAGAATGTTGATGAGTCATCAATTCTTCAATGCAAAATATAGGGAAGAAAACACATTGCACCCCATTTTACCCCCGTCCGGTTGGAATTTCTGAAAACTGGTTCTTAGTGACTCCCTCCATCACAGAAGGAACACCCTCCCCAAATTTCACGCTTCTAGGCCCGGCAGTTTTGGCAGGGCGTTGATGAGTCAGTAATGACGATGAAAATTAGTTTTATAAAACGCATTGCGCCCCTTTTCACCCCCTTCTGGGTGGAATTTCTGAAAACTGGTTCTTAGTGGATCCCTCCATCATGGATTGAACACCCTCATCAAATTTCACGCTTATAGGCCCGGCAGTTTTGGCTGGGTGTTGATGAGTCAGTGAGGATGATGAAGGTGCCTTTTATATATATTGATCATGTCATTTATCCATTTCTCTATCCTGTTTTCTGTGCTGCAGTCAAAATTCTTATGATGTATACACACTCACAAATGTATGGACAGATACCTGCATACATACACTGACAAGCACAGACACATGTACAATGCTTGTACCATCCATACAATGACAAATAAGTACCATGCTTGGTATAGTACCACCAATATAAGCACACTATGAAGAAACCTTTGACTAGAAATCACAGCATAAATTCAGCTGTTCTTTCTACCTCATCTAGCCTCTATTTTTTAAAACGTTTTTCTGATTCGAAGTGATGGGGAGGGGATGGGGAAATCTTTTCAACTGAATTCACAGCAGAAAGAGCAGAGGCTTTGTGAAACTCAGTAGGGTCATGAGGGCTTGCCAACTTAAGTCTAGTTTGTTGTCCTTCTTATCCCCCTAATAATAATCTTGGAAGAAATCCCTCAAATGTGTCAGATGCTCATTTTAAAGGGTACTGCCATGTAAAGGGCTTACTGAATATCTGAAAATGTGTATTTGATTGTCTTTGCGGCTAGACAGTGTCAAGGCCACAGCTTTTCTTGCATTGGCCAGAGCGAGAAGGCTACAGGGCAGCTCTAGAGTCAGCGGCATTCATGTGCAAAACAGCAGTTGAACCCAGCACATTATCTTTTAAACAAAATAAGTCTTTCAGGCAGTACCAAGCAGCCTAAAGGATGCAGTCCGCTTGAAAGTTGGTTATTTGTCTAACCAAATGCTGTTGTAGCATCTGCTTGCAACTAGCCAGAAATCATGTTTAATAACAAGAAAATCTACTTCAGCCAAATCCCTATTGGGAGGGCTTTCACCTGAACAAAAGGCCCCCGTGACCACTGATTTCCATAACAGATGTAGTATCTGATGCATGACAGCTCAGTGTAGTGTTCCTGTTCCATTATTCCCTGGCATATCCATCTGTAAGAAACAGGCCCTTTCATTTTATTAATTGCTCTAGTGTCCTCGACATTAGAGTGCATTGCTCAGACAATACTTTTTTGTGCCACATGGATCAGGGTAAAAGGCTGGTTTCCCTTTCGCTTAAAGTTAAAGGTTACTGCCTTTAAATTTGCATTGATAGTCAAGGACAGAAGTCTTTTATTAATCCAAGGCTATTTGCATTTTTTCTTTTATTTTTGCACCATGAAGAAGAAAATCACCTGTTTACCTGTCAACCTGTCCCATGATCTATAGTATTAAGAAAGATAAAACATGTGAGTTCCACCATAATTACATAGCAGGAAATGTGGTACTGTACAGGGCTGTTTATAGGAATATTCATAAAGCCTTTGAATCAATACATATGGATAATAAGGGGATAATTGGGAGAGCTATTTACATAGGTTTCAAGCTCATAAATGCAGCATATAAAATTCTAATTAAAGGATTTCTTAATAATGTTGATCCTGACCAGTGCTTCATGGGCTGCATTTTGCTTCGTTCATCTATGAAGTGTTAAAAAAATGTCTTTTTCAAAGGAAATGTCTTTCCTTCGTGTTTTGTTTAAAAAAACCTTATTAGCATATTAAAAATATTCATCACATTCAGACCTGATTGTATCCTAAAACTGAACTCACTCTATTTTGTGTTTGAGCTAGTGGGACATCCAAGTTGAAAATATAGTTTCAGCTCTTACACCATAACAGTGAAACAAATATTAAACAAGATTTAGTATCCATTTTAAACTTGACAAAAAATTTAAAAAATTAGTTAAGAAGATAGGCTTGCAAATTTTCACAACTAGTGTCACAGTTGGACATGTGGGTTACAGGAATATGCATGGGAAACAATGCCTTCCAAGTATTTATGATCTCTGGTGCAGTCTAGTCAACCTGAAATAGGCCAGCATAGTTTTGAGAATGTCACTCATGGCCTATACATCAGCAGATTGTATAAGACAGAAAAGATTTTTTTAAATGATCAAGCAATTTAAGGCATTATCTCAACAAAGAAATGTTAAAATGTTTTTAATAGGGTAATGGAAAGAGAAGGGGGATGATGGAAAGAGAAATTAGGCACTCAAGAGAAAATGCAGCTTAAGAGGATTTATTTTGTTTGTCCTTTTGTACAGTATCAGCTCAGAGGAGGTTGTGATCAATACATGATTAGTAAGGATATGATACCTCATAAAATTATATTTTACCCTCTTTTTCCTCCTGGAAGCTCAGGGCAGTGTACATGCTGTTTCTCTCCTATCACAACAGTCCTTTGAGGTTTGATAAATGGTTATAGTGACTTGTTGCAGGATCATCCAGTGAGCACCAAAATGGATTAGGGATTTGAACCCAGGTCTTTATAATTCCAGGCTGACTATGACACACACTGGCTTTACAATGTAAGTATTCACTCTAAACAGTATTGGCCCTGTATGTACAATGTATTCACTAAGAAAATAGGTTAGGTTGTGCTCCTAGATCTGATTACTTTCAAAGAGGATTTGAAAGACACATTTGTGGAGAACAGATCTGTCGACAAATATTAGGCATGCTAGCTAAAAGAAATTTCTAATTCACAGATATATCTGAAAGCAAAATACTGGAAATAGAGAAATACACCATCTTTCTGGGATCCAGTGATGCTGGACTGAATGGATCCATGATTAGAGCTATCATCTTGCTATGCCAATTATTCTAAGCACATTTACATGGAAGGAAGTGCTATTGAAGTTTACTAATGGCACTAATCTGCAAGTGAATGGCTTTGTATTCAGAGGACCAAGCAAACAAATATTTCTCTTAACCGGCAAAATCAATGATGACTGGTGAACCATCTTAGTCTAATATTTTTCATCTTTTAACCATATTTTATCGTATAAGGTGGCAGGTTACATGGAAAAATATGGCTTATATTATTTCACTGCCTTTGTCATGCTATTGCGCCAAGTGTTCGAGTATTAAATGAATGAGGATTTGTCAAAAGACTGCACAGCAAGGAGTGCCTCTTTCATTATAGACGGTGAAAGACATCAAAATAACACTGCTGTGTCATGTAAAATCTAACATCAGTGGAAATTGTGCTTACAGCATAAACTTATCTATCACTAGCACTATTACAGCTGCTGTTGTCCCGGTGCTAACCATTGCAAAGATGGTGTAAAGCATGTTTGAAAACAACTCAAACACGAGTGCCAGGATAGTTCTGTGGTTATGGAGATTGTCTGAAACCTGGAAGCCAGTCACTCACTCTGAGCCTCACCAACCTTACAGGGCTATTGTGAAGACAGCAATAGGGGAAAAACTAAAGCTTTGCAAGCAACCTTGGACACTTGCTTTAGCACTTGATTTTGAATAAATAAATAAATAAATAAATAAATAAATAAATAAATAAATAAATAAATAAATAACTTGATGACATCCCGCACTTGATGGACTTACATGGTGTTTTTATTCCTGTTTAAACTTGATTGAACTTTCACTATTTGGATGCCATGGGAAGCCCTGTACTTTCTCTTCACTTTGTGATCTATAGTTTGAATAAGTGGCTGAACCTCTTTGAAAAATATAGCACATTGTGAAATGAAATGTTCCATGATGATTGACAGGTGGGTGACCCATTCATGCCAGGTTCCCAACATTCCAAATTCATTCCAAACAGAAGAGGCACACAGCAGGGAGACCTCATGCCATGTGCTTTGTAAGTAAAGGAAGGATGGAAATCTGCCTCTCTATTTGCTCAACATCTCATAGGAGCACATAGGAACATGCAAGCTGGTGACGGAACTAGCAGCCAATTTGGACAGTGTGGAGACAACACCGCTTCCTCTAGACCTTAACTTCTTATATTGGGATAAAATTGGTAGAAAGACTTTTACTCCACAGGGAAGAGAGAACAATTATAGCTTATCTTCAGAGACTTATCTTCAGTGGACTGTGGGTGGCGCAAGCGGTTAAGACGCTGTGCCTGTTAACCAGCAGGCCAGGGTTTGAGACCTGGGTCGGCCCCACAAGACAGGGTGAGCTCCTGTCCTTAGCCCAGCTCTGCCACGCCAGCTGGATCCAATCATATTGGCTCTGCCTTTCCATTGGACTCATTCAGTGGCGTGGAGAGGGGGGATTTGCTGCTTGGGTAACAGCCTATCCTCCATAACAATCCAACCCAGGCTTTCGTGCTTTGCATGCAGCGTATGCAGCGCTGAGCATGATACCATAGTCTTTCAAGACTGATGGAGGCCTGCTTTTTTTTAATCTTCAGTGGCTATAGCAGATTATCTTCAGTGGCCACAGTTTATCTTCAGCTTCTGGAACCCAACCTGGAAACAAAAACATAAAACAACTTGGGTGTGCAGAAGCACCAAGGATTTTTAAATATTTCATACTGAAATGCATTCATATTTGAAGCATTAAAAATAATCTGAGAAGATGGAAGAGGAGTTATTTTATTTGTCACTTACTGGCACAGGTCCTATCCAATGCTTCCTGCCCACAACATACACAGAACCAGAACAGTATTCCACATCATAATCTCACTAGATTAGATGTGCTTACTAGAATTTATGAGCTATCAAGAGAATGGAAAATGTATGTGTCCTGTAGCGAAATATTTCCTTGCAATGAAAGTGGTGGTGAACAAGGATGGCCTCTGCATCAACAGTAGCTGCTTATTTATTGCACACAAAAATGATGATCTAACGAGGCCTTAAAAGATACATTACCCACAGATAGTCATCATGTACAGTGGCGGCTACACTACTTCATCTCAGCTGGACTCTGCTTTTTAAAGGTATGCATAAGGAAAGGAAGTGATTTTTCAAGGGGGGTATGAATCCATAACTATTACATAGTGATGAGTAGTGAAAACAATCACTCTTCATGTGCTTCATAATTTGTGGATAGACCTAAAAAAAGAGTAACCTTTCAGCCTATGCACAGAAAAAGAGGGCATGATGTGCAGATACGACAGATGGGGAACCACAAAGTAACAGACAATTGAAACCCCTCTGAAAAGCAGTACTTATAGCACACCAGCTGTCTAATTGCAGGGTTGCACCTCATCTGTTAGGTCCACCCATCTTGACAGACAGAGCCAGAGGAAGAAATGTTTACTTTGTTTCTCAGACACATTCAAGTTGGATATGGGCAAATATAATTGCCTCCATTTCCTTTCCTATCAGAATTTTCCTATCAGAATATCAGAATTTTCCTGTCAAGTATTTCAAATTATCTGCACCCAAAGTTAAGTTTGTTCATTTGTCTCATTTAAGTAAGGTTTTAGTAAGGGTATGTTGACATACTCTATATTGCACGAGTCCAGCTTTTATTTTAAACCCTTGGTGTGTCTTGGAGAGTTTTCAGAGAAGCAGTTCATATGTACAAAGATGAATGGTCATGATGGGAATTCATGTCTGAATCAGCATTTAAGTCCATAAAGTCACACACTTCCTTACTCACTGACTGCGCAATCCTAATTCTGTTTTAGGTTGGCTCAAGGACTTGGGTTGTAAAAGTGCCATAAGGTATTCTTACACCACTGCTGAGTTGGGTTGTCATCCCCATGGAGTTAGTGGGAATGGCACAGAGTGGGAGATGCGTTGGTCTTTCCAGGCCACCGCATGGTTTGCGGAAGGTGGGAAGAAGGCAAGAGGGGATGGTCTGGGGCAGAGGAGGGCAGGCAGAGGGTAGACCAGTGTTTATTTTTGGGCATCTTCTGCTTAAAGATCTCACTTCCAGCCCTCAGCAGGCACCATGAATGCTATTTGGCCAAGTCTATGAAATTTGACACCCTTGTTCAAGGGCTTCTCCTTAACATCAATACCAATTTCCTTAAAATAAACAGGAGTTAAAATTGGCAGAGAATCCTAGGCATATTAACAATCAGTGCAGAACAAGCTGGGTCCGGATCTAACTTTCCAAACAATAGTGAAGGAATCTAATCTCAATCTTCCCGTTTTTGCCAAGGAACAATATGACTGGACAAGCCTGTAAATGATGTATGAAATAAAAAGTCTTCTGTTCCCCAAGTACAGAGCACAGGAAGCACTTAATGCTTTAATATGTTATCTATTTGCTAATTAGTGCTGTCTTTAGACAAATTGTCTGAGTTAAACACAAACAAAACCTCAGGAGTCTCATAAATAACTCTTCCGTTCACCCACATCTTTCCCCCTCAGTAAAGTGCTCTCTTTCCATTTCACTTGGTTTACTGTATTGTCGTTTTCCAAGAATCTTTCTCTTGTCTTCTTCTTCACTACAATCGTGAGTTGAAAAGAAGTGTGAGATGCAGGGCCTACTCAGCACACAATGTACAGAATTCAAGAACTGGGGAAATCCTGACGGAAAGGAATCAACGGTCTCAATCCAGAGACCGATCAAAAATTTAAAAGGGTTATGTCACTGTATTCGACATTCTTCTATTCTAGTATTTTTTCCATTGGAAAGTTAAAAAAGTGCTTTAGCAGCATGCACAGTTGAAGAGGGCAGAATCCACTAAGAAGCATGTGTTCATCTGAGGAGCACCAGTACTAGGCAGATTCTTCATGTAGGTGGACTCAAATTCAGAAGGAGTAAAGTCCAAATCATAATGAAATGAAACTTTCTGAAGTGGGGATGATTTTGAACTCCCCTATCAATATTGCCCACTCATGATATCAGGGTACCACATATTATATTATTGAGGCCATAATCCTAATCTTAATAATATAATCCAGATTATATTATTGAGGGCACAATTTAGGCTGGCACAACTCACTCCTTGTATTTGTGGTGATGTGGGGAGGGTGGCACATGTTTTTGCTCTGGCCTAACCTCCCCCCTGCCCCAAGAGTGGCACAGAGGTGCCTTATGGCACTTATGGAATACCCCCAAGCCAGCATAGGACTTATGCTGGATCTTGTGCTGCCCCAACTGGCCTCAGTCAAACTCAATACAGACTACTCCTGTGTCACAAGCATAACTCAAGAACTAAAAATTAATGCGGAGCATGGAATTTCAAGAGTGAGGTTCTCATGCACCACATACACCTCAGCCTCCCCCACCCTGCAACTCCCCTAAGCTTGCAGTGGTGTTTAATTCAAAACACACAAAAGAGACAGAAATTATCCTACTAACCCTTCATTCCCATCAGCTGACTGTTCCACCTGAAACAGCTGGAACAAGGACTCCTCTAAGCTTGGAGTGGTGTCTCCGATACATGCAAGGAGATCTTCAGCTATCCAGAAACACCTCTCCCGAGTCTTGATCCTTCATTCCACCAGCATGGGACTTGTGCCATGACTTTTGCAGACCTAACAGGGGTTAGGATTGCAGCCTCAGTTCATTAGCCGCAATCCCGTGCAGGGGAGAGCTGTTACTGGTGTTCCAAATGTGTTTCATTGTCTTCTGTGTCAGGTACAAATCCATGCATGTGATGCAAGTATGGAGCTCCACAGTTTGGAAGAGAATGAAGCATTTTTATAGGCAAACAAAGCTCTAAGGGCTCATTGAATGCCCATGGCGTTTCCTGCTACTGTAGCAAGCTTTGATTTATTCAAAATGCCTGGGCTTTCATGGGGTTAAGATGATTGCCTCCCAGACCATTACACGGCAGGAAAGCAATGTCGATCCTTAATTACCTTCATTTGCTTTGGCTATACCGATGATGCCATCAAAATCATCCCAACAGATTTTACCCCATTCGGTTTTCTTTCTTGCAATTAGATGCTTTTTATATATTTCCATACAGGGTTTCAAGCAGGAAGGAAAAGATTTTTTCAAAGAAATCAGCCCACAAAGTTTGTCTGATTAGAACGGGGTTATTGAATTTCACTGTAATGCTCAGCAAAGGCTATTGATTTGCTAACTCCCAGGAATAATTCCTACAGAGCACAAATACTTCAGAAAGTATTTGGGGTTGGTATTACTTGCTGGCATTTTGCCTAGACTAGTGGCTGTTCCTTTTCTGGAAAATCTGTCAGCGGCCTTGGATTCTATTTGAACATGAGATGCTGTTGATGCACCTGCAGTGCCTGGGATAGATTTTATTTTTGGAGATTGTTTTTCTGCTCTCTCTCCTCTGTTGCAAATTCCCACCAAAGACCCTCTTTGCTTCTTGATCCATAGTAGTCTAATTGTTCAATGTGTGATATGCATCTGAGGCAGATGTCAGGTGTACTAGAAACATAGAGGAACCCAAATCAAATGCAGTGGAGTAATTGTGAATCTCTTCCTCTTTGTTCTTGAACCAGTTTCCAGATGTTAAACACCAGAAATAGATTGTTAGCAAATATTATTAACCCAATTGTTAGCCCAATCCTCTAAGTTTCTCTTTCAAAGCAAGACAGGCTGTGTTGTGTGCTATGGTGTGAGCGGTGATAGGAAAGGGGCTTGGGACAGTCAAGGCCCTTTATCATCAGTATGTCTCTTCAAACCTGACCAGCACAGCTGCCATTAGTTGGGGGTAGTATCTAGTGCAGGTTGTGTGGGCCATTTCATCCCTGACCTACCTGCATCCTTCTTCTATCAATCCTCATCCCAGTACACCTACCCTGGTTACTTATTAATGTCAGTGTGGCTTCTTCTATCTTCTATGGAACAAATAATGCTCCTTAATATCTTCAGTGATCATCTGGAAGCATGTAGCAATATGTTCTTTTGTAATGGCATTTATCATGCTGTAAAGAGTCTTTCACAAGTGGCAGAGCCATAGAATAGGATTTAGCCTTTACATAACTTCCATACAAACAGATTATTCTGTTGCAGCAAAAGCACAAATATGTGACTTTTGGCACCTTCAAGACTCACTAATTTACTGTAATATATGTTTTTGTGATCAACAGCTGGTGCCTAGATAAATTCTAGGCGTAAATTCGCATAAAGAAGATAAATTCCTAAGAATTCAAAATTGACATTTTAATTTTATAATACTTGACAATGTTAAGTCAAGTCATAGAGTTGGAAGGGACCCAGTGGATCATCCAGTCCAATCCCCTGCCTGAAGCAGGAAATCCTCTTCTTGTGGGGACCTGGGTCTTGAACCTTGGCCTGCTAGTTAACAGGCACAGCGTCTTAACCGCTTGTGCCACGTGAGGATAAATTATACAACATCAAGGAAAATCCTGAACAATACAGTCTCTACTTTTAAGTTCAAGTTTTGGAACAAGAAACACAAGTAAATAAAGGTTAAAATCCCAAAGGTCATGTTCTGTCATGTTCTGTCATTTCTAAAGTGAGATGAGGAACAAGGTGGTCTCAATAACAATCTACTGTTATTGTTGAATGTGATAAAGTGTGCGATCTAAGCATATCAATTCAGAAGGAAGTCCTATTGTATTCAATGGGGCCTACTCCCAGAAAAGTGTCTTTGGTTTGCAGCCTTCATAAAAGGAGCTGTGGCATTGTCTTATTGAAAGTCTGTGTTCATGTATCAGTCATTGCATCAGGTAATATGCCAAGTTCTATATTGCCAGGAGTTAAATGTCAATTGAGCTGTTCTTTAGTTCCAATATTCAGCTACCTCCACACATGCTGCAACAAGTTATATTATAATTTGGCCCTTGTGGAGTTATTCTTAATGGGCTGATCCGGACAATATGTCCAAACCGGCTCTGCCCACATGCAATTAGGGGCATGTGCATTCATATCTCTGTCATCCCTTCCAACACACTGTTTCACTTATAATCATGCAGGGGATGGTTCACCTGAATTGCTGCTTTACTCATGATTAAAATACTACAATGGAATTTCAGTTGCACATAAGGGAATGGTCTGGATGAACTGTTCCGTGTGATTAGGAAGGGGCAAAAGTTCCACATCCTTAATCACTCATGGGTGGGATAACATCAGAAGAGATCCTAAGTAGGCATTCAGATATAAGCAAAATTAAGTACGACGTTAAAAAATGTATACAAACAAAATTATTTTTTCAACCTTAAGAAAGAAATTAACATCAGCTGCTCTTGCCCATCCCCATGTGGAGAATAAGTTTCAGGGTTACTCTTCATAGGAGAGAAGTGGAGTCTTACTTTCCCACTCAATACCATCACTCCATGGAAAGAGGTTTCTGTGCTGCATTAGGTATAATTTTTTGAATACAGAAAATTTTCTGAACCACTCATTTAGAAAGAAATTTGGGGACCATATTCCTTCTGTAATGTAGGCACCCATTGTGGTGAGATTGCCTGGGAAGATTATGAATGCTATAATAAGGAGCAGTGGGAATCTATATGGGAAGAGACTGTACGTGAACCGTCGTCCCAGATAACCCCCCTTGGACTTGGACCTTTTCCCGGACTCTGTTGTGGTTTGGTCCATGAAGGACTTTGTGGAGTTGCACAACAGGGGATGGGGAAGCACCAGGAGGAGGAGGGGAATCACAGTGGGCCCTTCTTCTTGCTGGTATGCGAGGGGAGGTGGTAAAGATTCTCCCCCGTTTGATGGAAGGTTATTGGGGGAGGGCAGACAAAGTGGAAAATTTGAGTGAGGACGAAGAGCAGGAAGGGCAGTTGGAGATTCTGCCCTGGAAGGAGGTGGAGGCAGGTCGCAGGGCTGCAGAGGATCCTGGAACAGACAAAGAAGGCTGTTAGAGACCTGTTAATCCCTCACCTGCGGAGAAAGAAAGACATTGACGTTACCTGTTGAACTTACCTGTTTATACCCTTTCATGGGACTTGTTATTTGAGTAAGCCTGAGAGCTCTAGTGGAGGTTTGGATACCTGTAACCAAGAAGTGCCTTGTATAACCATTATGCTTTGGTGCCGCAGCTTGCAGTAAAGTAATCTGGTGTTCTATACTTACTTGTGATTGCCTTTTCCTTGAAGCCATCATGATGAGAAGAGCAGATGATGATGATGATGATGATGATGATGACACTGAAATCTCTTTCCCTAATGGGGTCCCCAGTGTAGAAAGGGGGCTAAGGATGGCGGGAGAGAACGGGGAGCGCCACACCCACTAAGAACCAATTTTGGTAAATTCAAACCAGAAGGGGGTGAAAAGGGGTGCAATGCATTTTTATCCCTATACTTTACATTGAAGAATCACTGACTGACCAGCCCCAACCCCTGCACGTAGAAGCATTTGGGGACAGTATTCTTTCTGTGATGCAAGGATCCTATAAGAACTGATTTGGTGCCCAATGGTACCTGGTGCCTGGTGTTATTCACTGGTTCATGGTGCCCACTGATGCCCAGTACCTGGTGCCCAGTAGGGGTGCCTGTTGGTGCCTACTCGTACCTGCTACCCTCTGCGCAGTTTTGCCTGATAGTGATGCACTGATGGAACCATGCCAATGGGACATGTACTGCATCCTAAGTGGAGGATAATCATGAATGCCTCCTCAAGGAAAGTATATTTGCATCTTAGCTGACATGGCTTTGAAACAACTGTGTTGTCTATGGTATTGTTTTCACCAGCAAAGGGGTCTCTCTACTCTGGTGGCACACATGCCTGCGTGACATCAGGATAGTTTCTTAATGCTCCTCAAAGAACTCATCCTATCACCAATAGATAGATAGATAGATAGATAGATAGATAGATAGATAGATAGATAGATAGATAGATAGATAGATAGATAGATAGATAGATAGATCTTGAAACTGTTCCTCTCTTTCTTTGCTGGAAACTGGGATAAAGCAGGCTTCTGTCAGTCTGTGAAAGACTATGGTATCATGCTTGGTGCTGCATATGTTGCATGCAAAGCACAAAAGCCTGAGTTAGATTGTTATGGAGGATAGGACTGTGAACTGTGAACAGCCCTCTGGGGAACTGTGAACTGTGTACCCAGTTTCTGGGAAACTGAAACCCACAGGAAACTGGGATAGAAGAGCAGATACTCCTGAAATTTCCCCCTGAATTCCCTCTTTTTTTCAATACCGTTTCACTCCCGTAGGATGCACATGTTTTTGCAGTACAGTCTTGGAACTGGATATAGCAAATGCATCCTATTGAAGATACATAGAAATAATAAGCCTCTGAGAAATGTGTTCAAAGTCGGTAATACTGAGGGCTCAAGATGATGCTGTAGCATACTGATAAGGGCAATAAATATATTTGGAGGTTGTTGTAGGAGATTTGTTAAATCTATCAGGTAGGCCTAAGCCTGACATTAATGCTGGAGAGCTAAATACAAAACAGAACAGACCATAAATCAAAAGGAGGCAGTATGATAATTACTTATTTCGCTGATTAAATCTCCCATAAAGTGAGATGTACAGTATAGCAAAGGTCATTAAGGCTTAACCAGGATATAACTCAGCACTGTCAAAATGCCTGAATGATTCTCCAGAATCCCTTGATTTTCTTTTTTTCCAATTAGTGAGACCGGAAATCTATGGAGATAGAGAATTTCAAAATGAACCCGCCTTAAAATGAATCCTTACTTGGCTGCTGGTTATGGCAAGAACCACAAAAATGGAGAGAATGGTCACTTTCCTGATAATATTTTTTAAGAAGATATGATAAGGTTCAGTATAATTATCCTTTTCTGTTGTGAAGCTGAGTAGCTTGTGTAAAATAAGGTTAATGTTGCACTATGCTGGAAAGGAGGTCTTGGTGGGAAGATGGAATGCAGGCAGGGGACGGGGAAAGTTAGATCAGGCCCAGGAATGGGGTGGGTTTGGTGATAACAGTTTGTGCTGTATCCCAACCCTGGGTCCTGGAGCCTTATAGCCTAACACTTAGGCTATACCAAATGTTCTCCTATTTCGCCAGTAGCAAAGCCAGATCCTCCTTCAAGATCATGTTTGGACCCAACCAAAACAGGGAGACCAAAACAACTGACCAAAACAAGCACCTGTCCAAAACAGGGAGAATGGTGAGGGTGGACGGAATGGGATTATAGAAGGGCAGAATTAGGAGGCAACAGGGATGGGATGGCTAGATTGGGTTTGCAAAGGGGTTGCGTTCAGTGGCAGCAAAGGCCACTGATTCCAAACTCCTTTCTTGGTCCCAATCCATCTTCATGGGTCAATGCGGCCTTGTGCCAGCAATATCACTATTGTATATCATTGGTGATATCACTGGTGTTGACTCACCAGGCCAGAAAGGGAACATTACCATCTTCTGAATCCCAAGGCCAAAATTCTCCCACAGGTGTCGGCAGGTACTATATTGGTGCTGCTGCATTATCATGCAGGGAAAGTAGTATTGGACCAGTACTCACATACCTTATTCCATTTGACTATAATAGATGATTTCAAAAAGTGTAGCAGATTTTACTATGTGTGAACAAAGGCAACTCAGAGTGAAAGCAATTACTCATTTTTAAAAAACCACACACAAAAACCACTCTGGCAGAGATTGTCTTTCAACACTGAAGAAATTGTTCACCCCAAAACAGTGTGAACTTTTATCTCATGTCTGCTCAGTATCAGATTCTGAATAGGTATATGATTAGAGACAGGACTAATGACACCGATTTCACACTTGCTTAAAACAAGACAGACAAGATATTCAGTATATTGCATGGTAAAATGAAAGATAGTTCTTTCCAATAGAAATAGCAAGCTCACCTTAATAATAATACTACAAACATGATGACACCATAAAAGCCCTTTGTAATAATCTCCAAAGGACTAAACTGAAAGAAAAGTGTTCAGTAAATTTTGAACAGCATTTTTATATTTGCTGCAGCTGTGTGGAAAAAGAGCTCTATCAATTATAATTTTTTTTCAGGTCATCAAAATCCACAATTCTCACCTCCAACATAACGATGATTAATGACAGTGTCTGCCCAGTGTATAGAAGAGAAATGGGTTCACTTATCTAGGGTGTTCATGCTGACAAAAGATTAGTGGCAATACCTAGGCCATCCTATCCCAAGCTGAATGTTCGTGAAATATTTGAATCCATCTGGAGATACACTGATAGAGAGAAACCAAACACCTCAATGGAGAATGTTGTATTTGGAGGCAATTCAGGATATTAACAGGATATTAGCTTTTAATGTCAGTATTTAATGATGCAAGTTGGTTATATGATGCATCAGTTATTGCTTCACTGCCATCACAGAAAATATTTGTAGCTTGATCTTGCAATTTTGAAGTCAGTGCAAATGTTGTGATGGTAGTTGTTTGGCAGTGCCATGATAAAAACTTCCTGGTCTCCATAATTGTGTGGCAGATCCTGACAAGTGCACATCACACACAATTCAGATGGCTAAACTCAAATGAGGTGTTTGCATTTATGAAGTCTAATGAAAGTAGAGTCCAGGAGATCAACAACCGCATCATTTAAGTAATTCCACAAATCACTTTTCAAAAAGACCAGAAATAGGAAGCTTCTGGAATCAGGGCTACTTTCTAGATCTTTTGAGACACTTTTCTCACCTGGAGAAAGTCACATTGTGAGAGACTGAAAGAGTGTGATGAGAAGGAGATTTGAAGGTGAGAAGGTTGCATTTTGGGTGGGGAAAGGCAAACTAGGAGTGGACAGAGCCACAGAGGGTAGATAGGATCAGTGGAAACCTCCTCTGCAGTACCCTATTCTCTTTTTTTGGGCCAGCTACTGTTACACAGGGATGCTGGCCAGCTGTACTGTACATAAATTCGGTTTTATATATATATTCTGCCAGCTATGTATAAATAGCCCATCGGACTATTCGAGTTAAGGAGGAAAAAAATCCCCTTACCCCAGCTGCCCTCTAATATGTATTGGATACAGGCCAGGAGTTCTGGCTGCACTAGTGCAGGTAAGGATTGGGTTGCCCATTGGTATATCCTACTCCTGTACCAATGAACTCCCAGGTTTCAGCCCATGAAGTCCTTTCATTTGAAACACCCACACTACACTTCCGGAGTGACCTCTCTATCACCATCACACCACCACCACTCCCACAATCCATATAATGGATGGCCACATAAGTGCTTGAAGAAAGTTTCTATCTTCAGAGAGTCAATCTCTAAAACTGTTATTGGGGTTCAATCTTGTACAGACGTTCCCACTTTCCCATAGTTTGTTTTCAGATGGTTCTGCTCTCTCAGCACCTTTCAATTATACCCAGAATTCACTCATTCAACATATGCTTCATTCTTTCAACCTCTCCCAGGTGATCTAAAGGCCAAAATTGTCTTCCTTGATGTTGATTTGCATGTAACATTATGATCAAATTGTTTTTTGGCATTTCCTTATGACTTTTTTTCAGTAAATAGCCATCATTCAAAGATGTAAGATATTCATTGCACACATACCTTTGTTTATTTTACAGTAATTTGTTATGCATTTTGTCTATATGTTAATAAATATGTGTATTTAGGCTTTTGCAAGTGATATTTATGTCTTTATTGTTGGCCGTTTTGCAACTGAAAAGCTGAAAATGACTGGGTTCCACTTTTCAGAGGTTTTTTATTTTTGGATGGTTTTTATTTTTAGATTAGTACCCCTGGTATTTCTGGCACTTATTGTAACATGTACAATAAGTGGGGGATACCTGTATTTCATGGACTTTCATTGGAAGTCCATTGACATTGCCTTCATGCAATGGTGCCTTCATGCACCAGCTCACTTTTAAAAACAAATGGTCTTTTGCAAAATGTAAGCTTTGCTTCCTTGCATAACCATTGTGGAATCTTCTTCTACTGAAACATTAAAACATTAAACATTAAAACATTAAACATTATATTAAAACATTTGCTTTCATGAGAAATATTACCAAATCTATGTTTGAAATACTTCCAATACCACTACTAGTAATTCTTGGTCACATTATTTAGTGACAGCATGTGGCTAGTGCTGGGTACATGAGTCTGACCCACTTTGACAAGGAATGAATACCCTATGAATACCAAAGGGATTGTAGGAAATAAATCCAAATCCATTACCAGAACTAGTAGGAGGTAAAAGATTTATCCTCAACAATACAAAGAAGAGCCTGGAGGAAAGGAGAACATAAAACAATATATTCCACATGTACATGCAGCTATTGGGGAGAGAAGAAATTAAACAATGATTGTTACTTTTTCTTGCACCTCCAAACCATTCTTAAGAATGAACTGGCAATGGCAAGTGGTTCTCGAACTTTCAGGGAGTTTTACTCCCTAAGTCTTTGTGGAGGAGGGACTAGGGCAGTGACGTGATCCCCAGGATTGCACCTCTGTGGGAAAAGTAAAGCTATTTTTAAATCTAACAGAGGTGCTTTTAAGGTCTGGGGTGGATGTGGAGTCCCACAGAGTGCTTGCAAGATCTTCCTCTGCTTGGAACAATTTAAGCATCCTCATCTCACCCACCATTTCTTTTCTGGCAGTTGGGTTCCACCAGCCCTGCTGTGCAAACTTTCTCTTATGATCAGCTATCAGAAAACACACTTGTCCCTTCTTATTCAGCAAGTTTGATTTTGGGATTTTTCTTTGCAATGTAAGTATACAGTGTGAATGGCCACCAAGGTATGCCAAGGGTTGATATCTCCATCATTCTGTTTAAAAAATGAAATGATGGGAACACAATGACAAAGAACATGGCAAACCAGGGCTTGGAGGACATACCAGACTCTTAAAGAACTGTTTGTTTCTTGAAAAGTACATAATATTGTTTTAGTCCCTATAAAGAGCTCTATTTACACCTTCCATAATTCTCCCTCCCGTTTTACTTGGTTTGTCAGCACAAAATGTACAGCAAACCACTATGAACTTCCATATCTCAGATGGTGGGACGACAAGCCTTGTGAATGCTATTGCAACTTCCATGATAATCCTGCTTTTCAAAAAGGAAGACTACCAATGTGGGTGGCACAGTCTTAAATATTGTCTATTGATCACTGAATCTTCTATATTTGGTTCTTTATTACTGTAACTCTTTCTGTCTGACACTACCAGTCAGGGGGAAAGACAGCTGATTGCAAAAGCTTCAGTATATAACACTGTTTGGAATATAATTTATCATTGCTTTTAAACAGAGCTGAAAGTGTCAAAGTATTTTCATCTTTGATATACATTTGAAAGCGGAGATGACAATGGATGAATATTAAACTAAATGGAAGTTTGTTATAATTCATGGAGGAGCTGCTTAAGTAAATTAATCATCCTCACAAATTTATACACACTACTGGGAGTGAAATTTGACTTTAATTGGTTCCTCATGTGGCCATCTAGGACTTAATTCAAACTGTCACTCTGCTTTTGAAAGCATTTATTATTCAGACAAAAATGGAAAGTAGATTAGACAGCAAACTTTATTTTTAAGGTTTTACTCCACATGCCAAATAGGTCAGCTTCCTAAAATCCATGAAGATGTTACAGGTTCCCTGATTCCCTGACATCACAGGCTAATCCCATCACTTTGTTACCTGTTGCTCATGATAGCATTTTACTCAGGATTGCCACCAGTTTGGCTAGGGCAAAATTCTGCATTGGACCCCAGTGGTCCTATTCTCAGCTTCTTTTTGCATACTGGGTGCTACTGCTGCCACATGTATTGAGAGTTCAGTGGTTGGTCTGGTGGAGAGGGATATCTGATGCTGTCTTTCTTTTATTTATTTATTTAAGTAATTTTTATCCCGCCTTTCTTCCCCCACAGGGGGGAACTCAAGGCGGCCAAACAATTAAAAAACAATAAAACACCACTAAAATTACATATGGTAATAAATAGAGATAAAAACACATTAAAATGTAATTAAAATACAATGAGATTAAAGCTAAAAACGTAGACTAAAAACGATAAAACAGAAAAGATAAAAAAGATAAAAGCCCCCCAACCTCTGCCCCCATTTAAAAAGCTTTTTTAAAATAAAAGGTTTTAAGGCTCCGCCTGAAGCTCTGTAGTGAGGGAGCTTTCCTCAGTTCTATGGGGAGGGAGTTCCAAAGCCGGGGTGCTACCACCGAGAAGGCCCTATCTCTGGCCGCCACACCTCTCGCGTCTCTTAGTGGCGGCACAGTTAGAAGGGCCCCCTCAGATGACCTTAGGTGACGGGTCGGATTGTATGGAAGAAGGCGGTCCCTCAGATACCCTGGACCCAAGCCGTTTAGGGCTTTAAAGGTCAGGACCAGCACTTTGAATTCAGCCCGGAAACGAATGGGCAGCCAGTGTAGTCGCTGAAGCAGTGGCCCGACAGAGTCGAACCGATGAGCCCCAGCAACCACACGGGCCACTGCATTCTGGACTAGTTGAAGTTTCCGAACCGTCTTCAGAGGCAGCCCCACGTAGAGTGCGTTGCAATAATCTAGTCTCGATGTCACTAGGGCATGGGTCACCGTGGCCAGATCTGAACGACTCAGGTATGGTTGCAGCTGGCGGATCAGCTGAAGCTGAACAAAGGCTCCCCTGGCCATAGCCGCCACCTGGGACTCCAGGACTTCTCCAACCTAGCTTAGGGCAAAATCCATAGCAGTTACGGGTCCACGCAGTTACGTCACCCTCTAGTGTTATCTTATGGAGAGTCATTTTAACTGCTCCGGAGCAAGGGGCTTAATGTCACTTTAGGATATAGGCCCACGTGTCTTTTCTGTTGGTTGCTACTGATATCTCTCAGTCTCTTTTATGACCTTGAGCCCTTTATAGGGGACTTTTATTGAAGACCTCCAAATTCAACTCATGTATTAAAAAACTCAATTGCAATTTCTGGAAATGTTTGTGTAATTTATATCCATGCCCTTACTATTTGATTGTAGTCTGGATCCTACACAGATACACAGGTATTTGTATATTTATACACAGATGTATTACATATGAGGTCTGGATTTCTGCACTAGGAAGCACTCAGAGCACAATCCTAGCAGGTGGAGGGTGTTGCCAGAGCAGGCAGGGAGTAGGAGGCAAGGCTGGGACATATGCTGGATCTATCTCATTCCCTGGTGGTGCTGAAAAGCCCCAGGATGCTTGGTTCTGCACCACTTCCAGAGATGGCATAATCCAAGCAGACCCATTGGGGCTGCTACCATGTTACCCCGGATAAGGGGGAGAATCTCCACATAACCCACAGTAGAGCAGCAGATTTTTTTAAAAAAATATATTATAAGAATTATTTAAGGAGGCATTTTGTTTCCTAACCATGATGAACATTCTAGTGTCAAATGCATTGAATTTGGTCAAGAACCTACCATTCAGCACTCTTTAAAATGTTGTATATTATTTTTTCAACCTCTGTTACAGCCATTCCAATAATATATCTGCTGAGTTCTAGCATTTTAATCCATAGTGACTGAGAGCACAATCCTAACAAATTTAGGATTCAGCTGGCATATCTTCCCATGATGGGGTGAGGAGATTGGCATATACCTGTGCAATGGCCTAATCCCCTAGGAGTGGGGCAGAAGTGTCTTAAGGGACTTTTGACACCCCCAGGTCAGCACAGAATTTATGCCAGGGCTTATGCCAGCCTAACTAGACCTCAGAACACCCAATCCTATTTAATTTCTCTATGCTTATACAGCTATAATGTAACCGTAAGGTAAGGCAGCAAATATTTCCCCATAATAAGACCCACTGGCATGGCTGTATTGGCACTGGAAAATAGGTTAGGATTGGTTCCACAATAAATACATGAAGCAAAGGTTCTTACCAATTCTACAGCACAAAATTATTTCCTTTCCTGTTTCACTGCATTTTGGTGGCCTCCACGACTGAATTATACTGACTTGGTCTCACTTCAACCTTAGTCTTAAACTATCCTGTCAAATCCTTATCTACCTTGAGTTGTCTACTCATTGACTTGTCATAGATGTTTCAATCAAACGAATCACCTCCAACTCACCCCAATGAAAATGGCTTTTTCAGCTTGCTAGCTATATGACTCTCAAGAGAGTAACCACAGCTAAAGTGGCAAGCTATAATCATTACATAGTACAATTTTTCCAGAATTTTTTTTAAAGCACCCTCTCTCCCCAATTCCTAAACCGTATTTATCATAGAATCACTCTAACAATAATTACCTGAGTGGTTTCCCAGTTCCTTATGGCTGGTAGGACCTTCTAGTGCAATCGTCCATGTGGATTTAGTTGGAGAGTTTCTATAGCAGATGTGAAGGCATCCATTGACTCTGGTATAAATACTCTCTACTAAGAAGATCAACTTGGAAAACATTGTTATATGTTAACAGAATGGTGTAGCACCTCCTCTCCCACGCAGATAAGGTAATATGCAGAATAATATTTAGGTGAAATTGGCTTTGGATGGCAATTTAAACATTTAAACTAGAAGATGATTTTAGATTTATTGGTGTGTTTAAAAAGAATATTAATATAACAATAATTGATGCTGCAGTGAGACGTTTATTCAAATATGCATCTCTTAGGGACAGTACAATAGGATGTGTAGCACCTTCCCAGATCCAGGTCAAGAAACAATTTTAAAGCCTAAGATGGTGCCATGCTTGAAAACAGAAATGAAACCACACATTTATTTCAGATATTTTTATCCTGCCTTTCAGGTTTCAGAGACGCCTTCAAGGCAGCTCACACCTACAAATTCAAAGGTAACCAAAAGTCATGAACCTTCACCACTTCTCCTCCTCCTCCTCCTCCTCACAAGCAGCTACTATATCATGATCACTTTGAGAAGAGGGTGGAAAAGGCGGTCACAGGTGGAGGCAGCAATGGGATTCTTCACTATGCTGGTTTCTTTTTTCCTTGTTATACATTACTTTCTTTGTTGTAACTTTCTACATTATCCACTGATTCAACTCACCACTGTTACCAGGATCCACTTTTAAATGCCTTGTAACAAAAAACTTCAAAACCCAAAGCTCAGTACTGTTAAGTGTCACTAGTTGCAAGCTTTACAGGGTTAAATATATCCTTAAAGACCCATTTCTCGGTACCTTGCTCCACAGTTGTCACCCCTGAATGCATCAGTATAGATCAGATGGAGGGCTATAACAAATACCTGGCTTGATGTTGGGGCGGGAAAATAAATTTAAATAAATACATTAGAGATGAAACATAGAGCACAATCCTCACCATATATGTCTATTCAAAAGTAGGTCCCATTGTATTCAATGGGTCTTACTCCCAGGAAAGTCTTTAGGATTGCAGTCTGACCCTACAATCCAGAGTAACTATGGGAGCACGTAAGAGACATTATGTGCACCCATAGTTACTGCACCACCTAGTGAAAACCTATGGGAAATTCATATTGCAATGCAGAGTAAATTGTTCTTACACCAGAGCAAGGACTCCCCATAGTTACTCTGGATTGTGCCTTAAAATGAACGAATAAATTGGATAATGAATGTGCTAGGATTTCTCCAACCACCAACCACATCACAGAAATATAGCACATACTCAAATGTGCCCCTATTCGCCAACCTCCTGAGCTCCTTCTAAGACCTTCAGAAAGCATTAAAAATTACTTATGGATTTTGGGAAAACTAGGAAATGAATTTTTTTTGGCCCTCACAACACCTTCCAAACCTAAACACAGCATAGCTTCAGTTGTGTTCAGTCAAGTTGGTCAGAAGCTTGTAGGGGGACAGAGACTGGCCATGGGCCAGGTAAAGTCTTGCCAAGGGCTGCATCCGGCCTCTGGGCCAGGGCTTGAGGATCCCTCATATAGATGCTATATGGTATTCAGCCATAATTTCAATTCATTAAATTCCATTATTCTCCTCATTTAGTGGCTTAGTGTGGTATAGTGTCCATACAATGCATTCCAGAGTGTCAGTGGAGAAGCAAGAAACCTGGAAGTGAGTCATTCATTCCACATGTAATAATGCACAGGTGAATGCTGCTGCCAAAGTTGGTAACACCAACCATAAATTTGGTGAGACATAGCAGAATGTACATAGCAGAATGATCAATGATAAGTGACTTGAAATCAGTGGGCTTAAGTGCATCTACAATGTTGTGATGGCCTGGGCCCAGTGTATTTCATCAGTGATGAAATGCTGAAACTTATCTCCTCCTTTATTCTGTTTTCATGACTTCAAATGCTGCGTTAATTTTCTGTCAAGTAACGAATGAGGATGAAGAAAAAAGTGGACTGTCTTGTCCAATCAAGGGCAACGCAAGGGTGTGCATCACCTGGTGCAGGAATGAGCTCGTCACCCCGGGATAGCACATTATCTCCGGGATGTGCATTGCCCCCAGTCTGCGCATGTGCTAACCTTGGCACATGTTCAGTGCATCTCTGAAGGTGCTCAGATTACTTGTTACGTAGACGGTTACCATGCTGGTGGGAAGGTAACAGAGTTCCATGCACCTTGGCATATTATCATGCTGGCCACATGACTATGGAAGCATCTTTGGACAATGCTGGCTCTTTGGCTTAGAAATGGGGATGATCACCACACCCTACACAACCTGTGATGGACACCTTTACCTTTACCCAATAAATATACAAATCCCATATATTTAAAACTTGTATATTTCACTGAAACTTTTGTATTTCACTCCACAGGAGAAGACATATTTGACTGGACTACACTACTGTCCGCAAAACTAAGTTCTGGCAAAAACCCAGCATTCTAACTCACTGTATATAGCATTCTACATATATTTTATAGCTTTTTAATTATATTTTTAACTATATATACATTTTATAGTTTATATTTTAATAAACTGTAAAACTCATTCAGTCTTATTGACAAGAGTTGAGAAAGTGATGAAAAATGTACCTAGACAAATAGTTTAATTTTTAATTAATTTCATCCCCAATAAATCATTTTTATTAAGAGATATTTTTCATGGCAACCTGTGCCAGAAATTCAATTAGTCATTACATGGCTAATGTAACCCTAGTAAAAACCCTTTGATAATTTAACCCTAGTAAAAGCAAACTGTGTGCATCAGTGTTTTCACAGATTCAGCCAACTTGATGATGCCTTGTGTTCTTTTTCTTCACTTCCTCTTTTACTGCTTTGGATGTCAAGGCCTTGAGTTCATGGTGGTGAATGCTAACAAAAAGGAGTTGTGAAAAACAGGATGAGGAGAAAAGGGATTAAGAGATGGGTGGGAGAGAAAGAGAAGTTTAAGAAAGGAAGAAAGGATTTGGGAGAAATTGATGTACGAGAGATTGAGAATGAGATTAAAAGTGTGGAGAGAGAAAGATGGGGAAAAGATAACGTCTCCTTTGGTTTACTGATTGCTTAGTTAGATGGCAGATGCTGTGATTACATGCTTTGGAGTTTAATAGCCAAATGATGGCTTCAGACTGATGGCTTCACTGGATGATGTGTCAGAGGGGGGTGATGCGCCGGAGGGGGTGACAAACCCCTCCTACATGTCACCCCACTCCTGCATGTAACCCCATTCCAGCATGTCACCCCTGGACTTCTGCAGCCTAGAGCCGAGCAGGACTGTTTGCATGTGTGCATTCAGGTTCCTCAGCCCAGTTCTGGGCACGACGGATGTGCGGGCCTCCACACCAGTGACAAGCACCCTCAGTGTGCCCCTGTTTATTCCCTATCCACAGGAAACTCAGAAAACTGCACAGACAACTCAGAGTGCATTCAGATGTGCCTACAAAACCCATTTACTCTGACAAAAGGAACGGGGTTTCTCCTTCCTTCATGCTGCAGTTGACAGAGAAAAAGGCTTCCACTTGGAATGATAATAGTCAGCTTAGCACCTTCCCTATGTTTAGGCTTCTCTGCCTAAATCCTTTGGATTAATACTATTTGCAGATTTCATTAAAATATATATGCAGTATATACATTGTTTTTCAAAATTGTTAAACAATTCTGGGAAAGGTGAGGAAGCCCATAGTGTCATAGCCAAGAGCCAATCAGTTGTGAACTGTATATGCACAGACAATTGCAGCTTCCTGTCTGTATGACTGGGCTTCCCTAGGTAGGTCTTCCTTTTTAGGAATGCACATCTAAGAATCCAGGATTGTGTGTCTGCCTTTGGAACACAGCACTCTGTGCCTTCAGGCTTCTCCACATCCCTAGCTGGCAAGATATAAAAATAGCCCTGTTTAATGCAGATTACCTCTTCAGTTTCCTTTATTTTCCCTTCCAAAACCTCTTTGTTCCAAATCTTCCGCAGATGAGTTAGCATTTTGCAGTGAGTCATCGCCTGAAAGATTAAGTGTCAGCTGCGAGACGGTACGCTTCAAATGCAACAGATGCAAACAAATAATCGCAGCCTGTTCCTAATATAAAGTATTATATCATAGATTCCGCAGGCAAGGCAACCAATAACAAAAGGAAATAAAGGCGTAGACGGCATTGTGTTTATAATTATAACTCTTTTGCCCAAAATGTTTCATTCTTGTGCAGAAACCAAGTGGGAGATTTTAGTGAATGCTCTGTTGGTGCAGTATACTGTACCTGATACTGAGGGTGGTTCTTGGCTTAATACGGCCAATTTCAGGTACATTGCAGTAACACGAGACTTTCCCAGGATTAGTAAAGAGTGACTCATTTATTTATCTAAATACATTTATTTACCAGGGCATCTGTATCTAGGAACCTTGAGGGGGTTGAAGCATCCCAACAAGGGCCTAGAGATGTGCGTATCTTTTCATGTTAATATGTTATTAATTTTATTAATAATAAAATGTTAATAACCTGTTTTTTTTTTATTCACACTGAGCACCCAAACTTGCTAACCATGGATAGGGGAAAAAAAACTAGATTCAGTGAGGCCTGGGTTCCAATCTCATGTAGCTCACAGGTGATTGTCATGGAAATCACTTTACCCCAGACAGTCACAAATAAAGAGCCGGACACAAGTGCTGGATTGAGGGCCACTTTTATTAACTATTTAACATCTTAGAAATAAACAGGGACTGCTCTAAAATAGCCGTGCGGTCTAAGGGGATGCGGCTCTCCGCATATTTCCCCATCAGATGTTAAAGGTGGTAAAGGGCGTTCCCAGCCTGGCTCAGGGCATTTCTTGAACAGAGTTCAAGGATGCCCGTCTTTGCCAACCCGAAGGTCAAGGTAGCCGGACGCGCAGCCGCCGGCTGTCCGGCCAGACACTGCGCCTAGGTTTCCCATCCAGGTAAGGGGGTTCGTCAGACTTACCCCCGGAGCCGGAAGAGCATCTCAGGGTGCTTCCTCACCCCCAAACCCTTGCTACCTAAGGCTGCACACCGAGGCCTATCCTGCCTACTACCGCACGACTCCTGCCAAAAGTGACCGGGCTGAAAGCCAATTAAAGTTAACTCTCTCCCTCGTACAGCTCAGGGTAGGCAAAAAAGAATGCCACCAATGGCCAATCAGGTGGCATACAAAAAATTCCTACCCGGCCCCGAAGCGACCAGCTAATCCTAAGTTGTACCAAGGGAGGGAGGGTGGGGATGCTTGCCAGAGCCCGACTGCAGATCCCCAGGCAAACCCACCCGGGAGAAGTCTGGCTCCGCCCCCTCCAGCCCTCTAGCAGCCAATGGCTGCATTGCCTTGCACTTGCCCGGCTCTGCACAGTGCCTGCAGAGGGGCAAAGGGAGCCCACGCTGAAGGCGCGCAGGCTCCATTACCCCAGACAGTCACAAATAAAGAGCCGGACACAAGTGCTGGATTGAGGGCCACTTTTATTAACTATTTAACATCTTAGAAATAAACAGGGACTGCTCTAAAATAGCCGTGCGGTCTAAGGGGATGCGGCTCTCCGCATATTTCCCCATCAGATGTTAAAGGTGGTAAAGGGCGTTCCCAGCCTGGCTCAGGGCATTTCTTGAACAGAGTTCAAGGATGCCCGTCTTTGCCAACCCGAAGGTCAAGGTAGCCGGACGCGCAGCCGCCGGCTGTCCGGCCAGACACTGCGCCTAGGTTTCCCATCCAGGTAAGGGGGTTCGTCAGACTTACCCCCGGAGCCGGAAGAGCATCTCAGGGTGCTTCCTCACCCCCAAACCCTTGCTACCTAAGGCTGCACACCGAGGCCTATCCTGCCTACTACCGCACGACTCCTGCCACCCGGTGGGCCAGCCTGGCGCTTGGCCCCACCGCCCCACTACAAAAAAGGGAGCAGTCCCTGTTGCAAGTTAAACAAGAGAACATCAGCAGCCATGGGAGACAAATGCACCCCATCGGCCCTGTATAACTCTGACCGCCTCCAGTTAATTTGGGGTGCCAGATGACTGCACCACCCACACTAGCGAGGAAACGAGCCACATAAGTGTTAATACGCCTGCGTGACACGTTGACCCTCCTGGCGCTTCTAGCGCCTGACCACACACGTCTGGGCAACGTCTCAGACCAGACGATGCACACCCCTGGGTAATAAACCTTAATCTGGGAGAACTCCCTAGCGATCTGCACTCTCAAGGACACAGAGGCCCTCTGAGTGAGATCATTCTCTCCCAGATGAACCAGGAGTACCTGCGGAGGCGGGTTCCTATCAAGGAACTCTAACAAGGCGGGCATAAACTGCCCCCAGTGCATCCCCCTCTTGGCCACCCAGAAGATAGAGGCCCCAGATCCCAGCCCAAGCTGGGTGCCAAATCCGCTGCATTCGGCCCTCTTCTTGTCCCAGAAGAGGATGGAGTGGCCGATGAGCAGGATCCGAGTTCGGGTTCCTCCTAAGAGGGAAAGAGAAAAACATAGCCCATTAGAATGCGACTTAAAGCATCAAAGGCCAAAGAACAACACACGTATCTAGCCAAGCCCTAATGGCTGGTCAACGGGCCCGGGTGCGCCAGCCCGAGCCCCTAACCCTAAGAAAAGCCCCAAGGCAAAATTAAAAACCGAAAGGGTGCCATCCTATGCAGGATGCTACACCAGCATGCCCGAACCGGCGCCAGCCGGGCCGCTTTAAAAAAACACGCTCGAGGCATAAGCCCCCTCAGATTTACAAGCCAAGCTGTCACCAGCGAGGCCCGGGCATTCACCCTTCAGATTCGAGGCAAGAAGCCCCCTCAAATTTACAAGCCAAGCTGTCACCAGCGAGGCCCGGGCATTCACCCTTCAGATTCGAGGCAAGAAGCCCCCTCAAATTTACAAGCCAAGCTGTCACCAGCGAGGCCCGGGCATTCACCCTTCAGATTCGAGGCAAGAAGCCCCCTCAAATTTACAAGCCAAGCTGTCACCAGCGAGGCCCGGGCATTCACCCTTCAGATTTGAGGCAAGAAGCCCCCTCAAATTTACAAGCCAAGCTGACGCCAGCAAGGCCCGGGCATTCACCCTATACGAAACGCAACATCGATTGGGCACGCGCCCAACAAAGGGCCAACCCGGCCGGGAAGGCCCTCGGCAAAGCCACGAACAGGCAATGCCCATCTCTCTGGGATAACAGGCCACAGGAAACGTCTCTCTGGGATAACAGGCCACGGAAAAACTTGGGCACGCGCCCAACGGCAGCCAACCCGGCAGGGAAGGCCCCAATGGCAAAGCCACGAGCAGGCAATGCCAATCTCTCTGGGATAACAGGCCACAGTAAACGTCTCTCTTGGATAACAGGCCACGGAAAAAACTTGGGCACGCGCCCAAACGGAGGCCAACCCGGCTGGGAAGGCCCCACTGGCAAAGCCACTGGCAGGCAATGCCAATTTCTCTGGGATAACAGACCACGGGAAACTTGGGCACGCGCCCAACATAGGCCAACCCGGCTGGGAAAGGCCCAATGGTAATGCCTCGAGCAGGCAACACCAATCTCTCTGGGATAACAGGCCCTGGAACTTCTCTCTGAGACAACAGGCACTGGAACTTGGGCACGCACCCAAACATAGGCCAACCCGGCTGGGAAAGGCCCATTGGTAATGCCTCAATCAGGCAATACCAATCTCTCTGGGATAACAGGCCCTGGAACTTCTCTCTCAGACAACAGGCAATGGAACTTGGGCACACGCCCAAATACAGGCCAACCCATCTGGGGAAGGCCCAATGGCAAAGCCTCGTGCAGGCAATACCAATCTCTCTGGGACAACTGGCCCGGGAACTTCTATCTGGGACAACCGGCCCAAAAAACATCGGTAAAGCCAACCATTGGCATTACCTCCGTCGATCCGGGATAACACGCCTGACAAATAACAGGGAGCTCTGATCCCCATTCAACCATGAAGGTATAAAACCAGGGAAGCTATCACTCCCAAACCTAAAGGATGTAGGTATCTGACCACCACCAACCGATCCTACGGATGGTGTGAGTGGGCATACCCAATAAACTAGCCAAGGCGGCTACCCCAATACAAAGTGAATGCAAGCCATAACAACTGTAGAGTATACTAAGATGCGTAGGGCGGTCCAAAGGCAAACCTAAATCAGAAAAACAGTAAGGGAGGACCCTCCAAATGCTACAGTAAGGGACATCCCACCAGTTACAGTCCAGTCATATGCTAAGCCCCTTGGCCCTTCGGACATTCTCAGCCATATGAAATCTAAGGGCATACCTGGAGGAACCAAGGTCACCTCCGTCACCAAACTACCTGCCTTGTTACCTTCCAGCGAAATGCTACCAAGGGTGGTCCAGGGTAAAAGGCACTGGAGAAAAACTGCAGAAAAGCCACTCTGACATCGTACGTCATGGCTCAAAGCTAGTGATACCACAAACCTGATACGTATGTCCCCCAGCAAAACACACCCAGCCTACATTAATTAATATCAATATGCAAACGCATAAAAGTTGCTTGATAAAAGCATGGGAGGTAACTGAGCCCCCAGTGATCCTTGCACTCCACTTGGCAACTGTGCCTCTACCATGAGTACTTGTATGTAAATGTCAAAGGTGCCCACCGAACAGCCCCAGAAGGCAGCAAAGCCACTTGTGATCCACATACACCTGAAAGCTAAACCCTGTTGTGGGTTATAACCACCCATTCATTACTTGCTGTTGCAAATGCAAAAGTATCAAAGGAGCCTGATAAAGGCATCAAAGGCAGCCAAGCCACCAATGAATTTACTAATCACAGTGAAACTAAACCCCATAGCAGGCCATAACCACACTTCCTACATCTATTAATGTATGAGCACAATCCTAGCCATGTCTACAATAGGACCCACTCCCAGGAAAGTGTTTTCAGGATTGCAGCCTATGTCAAATATACAAGCCGCCCGATAAGGCATCTAAAGTAGCTGAGCCACCAATCATCCTTAGACATCCTACCTATGAATGTAATTATGCACACTATAAAGCTTCCTGTTGAATCACCCCTGTGAACATGTACCATGGGGGGGGGGGAATTGTCTGTTAACCCGGGAAAAAAGAAGCAGGCCAGTGTGGAGTTTATGACTTACTAAGCCAAGCCCCGTCTCTGATGATATAGCTGAGAAAACACAATGAAGATTTTGCCTGCTATCCAGGCTCAGTAGCCCCACCTAAAGATATTAATCCGCATAAGCATAACAAGATGATTGGTAATCAGGCTCATAAGGCCCGAAGCCACTACCGAGCCAGAATTCAGCAACAGGCAAAGCCCAACTGTAGGCCATAGCCACATGGCATTCAAATACTGATGTGAATACGTATAAAAGTTGCCTGTCAACCATGCACAGAAAATAACAGAAATACCTAGTAGCTTATTGCTCATCATTATGCTAGGCCTCACCATGTGACAGCCACACATCCATCAGTTATTGATGTGAAATATATAGAAGCACTAAATAGTGGAACCACCTTACAGCTTATTGCTAAACATAAGGCTAACCCAACCAGGGTAAAGGCAGATGTGAATATGCATAAGCATACAAGTAGCCTGTCAAGCGGGCACAAAGGATAGCAGAGCTACTCGTGCGTATCGCATCTGCAGGCTAAGCCCCCACCCATGGGTAAGAACCCCATATTCTGCATTTATGCACTCAATATTAAGTGGGTGCGTGGGTGTGAATTTACCTAAGTAGAAAAGTTGCCTGCCAACCAGGCACTGAAGGTAGTAAAGGCCCTTAGAGCTCCTTAGCCTAACTGCCCCAGGACAATAGCCACATCCCCTCCATTCACATATGTGAACATGTATAAATATCCAGTGTCGAGTACATAAAGGAGGAAAGATATCAGCGTATATGAAACCAATCATCAGGCAACCCTCAAGGCAGAAAAAGCCACACATCTCTCACTTACAGATGCGAGCATATAACTATAGCCCAGGAGGTAGCCAAAGCCTCCTTCAAGCATAGCCTTTCACCATGCTAAGCATCACCGAGAGCAATAACCCTACATCCTACACCCACCATGAACTTGTCGTAGGTCAAATTGCCCTCAAACCATGCACTAAAGGCATGGGAGCCACTACCAAACGCACTGTTCTGCCCTAAGCCAAAAAATCCCAGTGGTAACAATAACCAAACCTCCCCCTGCATGGATATTAATATTTAGGAAGCAAAAGTTTGCCCATTAACAGGCCAAAATTAAGGTGCCCATAACATGTATACAGCTCCTCAAAATGCAAAGCCCCTCTGTGGGTTAAAGCCACCATGCTATCCTTACAAATATGACTAGAGCATGTAGAAATATTGTTCAAAGACATTGCTCCACTAATCTGTTGACCCTCAGGGTCTTAAGCATGGGGTCACTGACGCTTAGAGCCTGCTAAAGTTAAAACAATCGGGGAAATTGAGACATCACTAACTGACCCACCTACAGCATGGATGGAATTGGAGGATAGAGGCTGCATAAAGCAGCACAGCCAATAACAGTGGCAGAAGATCCCCCTACCGACAACAGTACTTAACGAGGACCACCAACATGCAGACCTAAGGCCCGAAGGGGGGAGGGATAAACCCACAAGCCCACAACAGTGCCAGAAGACCCTGTTGCCGGGCAGGGCAGGAAAACCAGATTGAGAAAGGGGGTCCTCCATGCTGAGAGGCAAGCAATCTAATGACATAAAAATCATTATCAATATTATCTTGACAAAACAAATAAGGGGGTGGGGAACCTGAGTCAGCAAAAAAAAGAAGGGTGTACCCCAAACAGCCCCTAACAGGCTGAAATGCACCTAGGAAGAGGGGATGTTAGCCCCAATCCCCACAGGGCAGGAGAAGCACTGGGAGAAAGAGCATGAAGCCCCAATTCTCTCAACCCAAAATGGCACCCACTGTCACAAAATGGCAGCTGCCACCCAAGCAGCACTCATCTAATGGCAGCCACCCCCGGTGAAGAAACATTAACTCTGGCAATGGAACCTTCCCAGGGCCAGCCAACCACCACCCTGTGTGTGTTTAAGGTTAAACTCAAAGGATATGGGCAGCATGAAGCTGCAGCAGCAGCAGCAGCACATGGTGGTCTCAGCAGAAGGCACCGGAGGTCAGGCAGCAAAATGGGAGGTAGAAACAGCTTAAAAAGAGGGGGGCCTCAAAAGGATGCACCCCATCTCCCTACCACCTCCAATAAACTGAAGTCAGGCTCCAGCCCAGGCCCCAGTAGAGGCCCTACCTTCAGCCTAAGGGAGAGAATAGCTAAGGGGGAAGAAGCCTCCATTCCAGGCTCCAACCAAGCCCCTCAGCCAGTAGAAAGAAAACCTCAAAGTGAAGCCAGGGAGGAGATCAGCACAGCTCCTCTCCTGATGCTTGCCAGAGCCCGACTGCAGATCCCCAGGCAAACCCACCCGGGAGAAGTCTGGCTCCGCCCCCTCCAGCCCTCTAGCAGCCAATGGCTGCATTGCCTTGCACTTGCCCGGCTCTGCACAGTGCCTGCAGAGGGGCAAAGGGAGCCCACGCTGAAGGCGCGCAGGCTCCATTCTTTTAGTGAAATCTGTTTCACCCAGTTGTTGTGAGAATCAAGGAATCAAAAGTTTGAAAAGAGCCTTCAAACCATCTTGAGCTACTCAAAGGTGGATTTCCAACTTCAGACAAATATCTATCACATTATACAACCAATATAGCTGTAGTTGAGAAGAATGAAAAACAAGTCAAAATCATTGATTTAGCAATACCAGGTGATAGAAGATGAGAAAGAACAAGATAAAAGCAAATACTAAGATTTACAAATAGAAATAGACTGTGGCAGAAGACCAAAGGAATCAGATACATGCTCCACTCTTTCAACCTCTCTCTATTGGTCTAAAGGCTAAAACTGTCTTCCCTAATGTTGATTTGCATGTGACATGGTGACCAAACTATTTTTTGCATTTCCTTATGACTTTATTCAGAAAATAACCATCATTCAAATATGTAAGATATTCATTGCCCACACATGCCTTTGTTCATTTTACTGTAATTTTTGATGTATTTTGGCTATGTGTTAATAAATATGTGTTATTAAGGCTTTTGCAAGTGATATTTATGTCTTTCTGGTGGCCAATACTAATAAATAATAAATAGCAAAGAAGTCAAGTACTTTGAAAATGGGGATTTTGGCTGGGGTAAAAGGGTCCTGTAATAAGGACGGGCGCAATGGCATAATGATTGGTGTAACAACACTTGTTGGGCCTATTTGTTCTTATGCTGGAAAAAAAACTAATTTTTAAATAGGGCAGATTAATCCCTGACATGATGCTAAAGGTTCAGGTAGACTATCTTAACATTAGAAAACCTTTGAACACAATCCTACCATATCCATATCGTTTTGTTCAATGGATCTTACTCCTAAGAAAGTGTGTTCAGGATTACAGTCTTTATGGTGGTGTAATTAGGGAATTGGACTGTGATCTGGAAGAACCGGGTACAAATCTCCCCTCAACCACATTTCTATGGCAAATGTAGGTTAACATCAATTTCTTATTATTACACTAGCTAGCTGTCACTTCCAGGACAAGACTGGCAGATATGGCCTATGTACATGAAATTGAGTACTAAATTACTACTAAATAAGCCAAGATTGCATAGTTGATCCTCCAGAAAGGAAGGTCACAACAAGCCACATCAAAGCAGATGTCCAAACCCAACCATCATCACTAACTGAAATTCCCAACATCTCAAGCCCATGTGGATTGATTTTCTGTAGCAAAATCTTTTCACTTTAACTCTGTAGTTTGTGTTAGAAGCAGGAATTTGAGCAGCTTCTCATATCGATGTGAGAAAAGCTGAAACTGCTGACAATTTCTCTCTGCACGGTTATTCTATATAACTATTAAACGTGCAAAAGGGCTATACTTCTACCAAGCTACTAAATGAGGACAGACTTGTCACATAGCGATGCTTCATCAGTATCTGGTAGGAGAGTGCTAGACTTGTTTTCCTGTTCCAGCTACAACTAATAGCAGAAGAAGACAGCTAAATGATTTGTCTCTCTGGAGCCTTTCAGAAATCATAGGTACATTAGTAAGTTTTGGTAGGGAAATATCTTTTCAACATGAGCCCCCCATCTCTCTGTGTGTATGTGAAGATGTTTTTTTAAAAAATTAAAGTTTTGTTTTAATAAAGCATCTTAAATTTTTCAACATTCAGGCTTTTAACCTATGCAGTAATTAATGAGTAAGTCGAACACAGATTCACTGGAGCTGACTTTTGAGTAAATACGCTAAGATAGGATGAAACACTTTTTAATCTTATAATTTTTGTGACTTCAGTTTTCAAAACAATTTTTTTAAATTTTATTGTCATTTTAAATTGAAGCAGAGGAAATTAAATAAGTCTGAATTCAATCATTTTGGCTTAACTAGATTGTGGCCTGGACTGTTTCTCTTGCTGTGTTGCAATTCAAACTTGACAGTTCATTTATCTGTAACATCTGGGATAAAATATTGGAGTATTGAACGTCAAATAACTCTTTGAGGTATCTTTCAAGCAAAATAGTTTATAACCAATTTCCATTATGATTATACCTTTGGAAAAAATCTGCTTTCGTCCAAGTACTTCAGCTCAGCTCAATTACCAACTTGACCTTTCCCAAGGGCACACAGAAAAGATCATATACCATACCTGCATTCAGAGTCACATATTGTTAGGAGCAGTTCTAACCACTAGTATATTTTTTCACATCAGAGCAATGTCGGATAATAGCCACATAAAAATACATATAAGCACAAGAGATTAAGCAATGTCAGTGCATTCTTAGGAAGCACTGGAATAGGCAGGATGATGTGCCTACACTGCTTCCTGCACTTGGTTGGGGCTGCTGCCTTCTACCATGGGGCAAGAGGAAATTTTAACCCTAATCCCAGATAACATGGCAGCAACCCCAATGGGTATAATTGTTTCTGCATTGCAGAGCTTAGCAGATGCAAGCAGCCAGAGGCTGCTCCACACAGTCTGAGGAATGGGGTTGGGATTTGACATGAGTGCCAACGCTCCCTGCCTTGAGACCACCTTCCCCCAATAAGGAATGCCGTTCTTCCACCCTGCGCTGCTCAGGTCTCTGTGTCAGCCGAGCTTGCCTGGTATGGAGGATGTTCTATGTCCATGTGCCAGTGCAGCTTTTCCACACACTAATATGATTTTAAACATATTTATGCAAAGAAAGAATTGCATGTCAGTGTTAACAGGTACGTTCTTGTTTGTGGGAGAAGTGGACTAAGTAGCACTGAGGATAATCCCTAAAATCCAGAGTAACTACGGGTGCACATAAGAGACTTTACGTGCACCCGTAGTTACTGCACCATCGAGTGAAAATCTATGGGAAATTCATATTGCAATCCAGAGTAAATTGTTCTTACACCGGAGCAAGGACACCCCGTAGTTACTCTGGATTGCGCCCAATGAAAATTATTCCCTAACTCTAAACACACTTACAGCTTAGTCCTATTCTTTCCTTGGTGTCACCAAATCCAGTGGCACTAAATAATCCCCTCTGTGGCACAGGGGGTACACTCAAACCTGTGTTAATTAAAATCATTGGCACAGATCTGGCTGGACACATGCCAGCTAGACAGGGGGTGAGGATCTGGCAGCTGCACTGATATCTCTGATCCACCTGCCTTCCCCATTGGCATACCTGCTCTGATGGAAAAGAGAGATTCCTCTTTTTATTTATTACATTTTTTTTACATTTGATACCTTGTTTAGAGATTATATTACAGCATTGTTTTATTAAATACACTTAAGAATTTTTTTTAAATGCCAAGAAGATGCTATTAAAATTTTCCAAGACTGCTTTCTGTAGTCCCCTGGAGATGGTTGCTGATTCATGGAGAATACAGGCCAAACCTAAAGGGTTGGCAACCCTATTTGGCTTGGTTTTGCCACAAAACTGAACACCAAGTCATTGCATTTGAATAAAGTCCGATGAAAAATGGAATCCTGCAAGCTGGTATAAAAACTTGTTGACAGCACCAGGTGGCAAAGCAAAGTATTCACACTGGCTTAACAGCACATTGGCCAAAGCAGATTCTTGGACACTCAGCCAGATCTCTCAGTTCTACAGACACTGAATCTTTTGTGGACAACTCAGCATAATTTTCTTTATGAGCTTTTCTGCCCCAGCTTTTTATAATCTGCATGCATAGAGATGGGGTGGCAGTATCAAAATGTAGCCCAGTATTGGCAGTCTAAATGTTCTGAATATTGTAATATGCTTTATGACAACTATAACAAATGTTTCATGTATATCTAGTACAGCACTATTAGCTGTGCTTGAGATTTTATGTAATTATTGTCATCATTTGCCAGTACAAATGAGTAAATAAGTCAAATCTTTTTTTTCAGTGAATGAAAGTGAGTTGGGTTTTCCAAAATATAATGCGTGGGAAAAGAGTACATGGGGGATAAACCATTAAATTAGAAGTAGATGCCAAAGCAGAAGTGATATTATCAAGATGGTTGTTTTGCTTTTCAGGAGTCCAATTCTCTGCTTTGCTAAGCTAAGGCCATCCCCATTTGTTGTAGGACACAACCCCAACCAACTTTCCAGCACTGGCATAAGGGCAATGCAACTCCAAACAAACATTGCCTTATCTTGAGGGGGCCTCTGTGACTGCCCTCCCCCAACTGAAGGATGTGTCCCACTGGCAAAGCTATGGCAGGCCAGCGCTCCCTGTGACTCCTTTTAGGAGTGTAAAGGGTTCCAGACCATAAAGGGTTTGAGTCCGTCAAGTGAGTTCCTCTACTTTTCCTACCTGCTAGCAAAGACTGAAGAGGAAGAGGGTGGGGATGGGGAAGTGCCTTTCTTTCCAGGCTAACTGGAAGGAGAGGAGGGGAAGAGATTACCCTGTCAACAGCTTGGCGTATGGAACTTTTCAAAACCAAGATCGCTGGAGGAATTTATGACAACTAGGATTCTTAGTATGGCTACTGCTCAAGCTATGCAGATCTGAGCATCTAAACAAAAAGGATGATGGCAGCACTGGCATGATTCATACCACAGCAGGATCACGACCTATTTCTTGTTCTCAACTCACTTTTAGAATATCTCTGCTGTTCCAAAAAAGTTAATGTAGTGGTCTGCAGGCCCCACTGGAGACCACTCTTTGAGGGAGGAATGAGTATGGAGAGCCTCTTCTTCAAGACAAATACTGGAAGTCTGTGTATATCTAAGTGGAGTTAATTCTGCAGAGGTGGTCTTTGAAAAGTAACCAAGAAAGGTATCTTGTCATCGTTGCCCAATGGAGCTGATCAAACTTCTGTCCTTAAATGGTACCACCATTGTCTTTGATCAATATACTGCTTGGCTGAGCTGCTGAAGTATGGTGCAAACATATGTAATAATAATTCTTTATTATTATCAGGGTGACATATGCTATTGTTTCAGGATTTTGTCTTCTTTTTAGCCTTGTGTCCTGATAAAATCTTCATTGTCTTCCTTTGCCTTGTGAGCATGTAGACTTCTTGTAATTAATAAATTATATGCAATAAATTATATGTAATTTAAATTTAATAATAAACATCATAGTATTTCAATTAACATGAAAGGATGCTGTGTTTTTACGTGAATGTTTTTAGTGTTTATGTTGTGTGCTACCTTTTTCTTGGGAATCCTACATTTTAGGGGGCCTTGTCCTCTTTTGTGATTATGACATCTGGTCGCTCTGTTCGTATAGATTCTTCACACAGTATATATGATAAACTAGGCATGTTGTCTCCTGCAGCCTTATAATCTGACAAAGGAAAAAAAATTAGAGAAGCAGATGCAGGAGAGACAAGGGCAGGAGGGTTGGCCAGTTGGAAAGAAAGTCTTGGATGAAACAAAGGCCTGCATGACAACCATAGCCCAGAAGAGAATATGAAAGCAGCAACTCACTTTTCCAAGAGATCAAAGTGTTTTACAAAATAATGACCCGAATAACAATCAATTAATGTGAGAGAAGGAATGTCAATTATATTGAGCTTCTGGCTTTTGTGTCTGGCAGGGATGTTTGCATATTTCATGAGTAAACTGCATCCAGAAATATTTCACAAACAAGCTGTAAAAGGAGAATTTTCAGGGGAAATAGATTCAGTGGGTGATGCCAGGCACGGCACTACAGGGTACTGCATAGCAAGATGGCAAGCCCATCAGCCTGACTAGAAAATGTCTAGGATAATGGATAACACCATGAAAACAGCCATGGGATTTCATGACAAGAGAAAGAACTTCTACATTATAGTTGCCCACAGCAAATCAAGTAGGAAGCTCATGGGTACAAGTCATAAGGAATAGAAAGAGCTGCTTTCTACTTCCTGAGGAATGACTGGAGAACCTGAGCACAACAACATCTGAGACACCACAAGCCAACACAGACTTCAATGAGAGAGGGGAGAACCACTGGCCAACTATGTGGAATCACCTGGTCTTAAAGGGTGGCGCAAGCGGTTAAGTCGCTGTGCCTGTTAACCAGCAGGCCAGGGTTCGAGACCTGGGTTGGCCCCACAAGACAGGGTGAGCTCCTGTCCTTAGCCCAGCTCTGCGACGCCAGCTGGATCCAATTGTATCGGCTCTGCCTTTCCATTGGACTAATTCAGTGGCATGGAGAGGGGCGGATTTGCTGCTTGGGTAACAGCCTATCCTCCATAACAATCCAACCCAGGCTTTCGTGCTTTGCATGCAGCATATGCAGCGCTGAGCACGATACCATAGTCTTTCAAGACTGACGGAGGCCTGCAAAGGGTTAGCATTAAGTAAAAGAAAATATGGCAGTCAAAACACTATTTGGACCTGTGGTGAGGTAAGTGCTTTGCACTTTTTCTTTTCTTTATTAAGGTGCCATCCCTGAGGCCCACATTAGTTGTGACAAATTGGGATTTTTAATATGTGGGGCAGTCTGTCTAAGAAAATAAAATAGCATTAGAAGCAATTTGGGGTTCATTTTTATGATTCTTTAATGATCTAGCTATAGTTTATTGCTACTTTAGTGAGTCGTCACCAGAGTTTGATACCAGGACGGTCTTTCTTCATTTTGTAAGAAATTTTGATGGTTTCTCAGATATTCTCTAGTGAACGTCAACATTAATCCACCTCACACAAGGTGAGCTGCTGACTGAGTGTCCTCTTCAGCAACTGGAAGAAGAACACTGCAGCAAAACAACAATTCTTTTTTGAAAGAAACTTGCCCTACAATCCAGAGTAACTACGGGAGCACGTAAGAGACTTTACGTGTACCCGTAGTTATTACATCACCTAGTGAAAACCTATGGGAAATTCATATTGCAATCCAGAACAAATTGTTCGGAGCAAGGACTCCCCGTAGTTACTCTGGATTGCGCCCATGGAGTTTTAAATCCTTCACCAAGATGACAACCAAATAGGCCACTGGTTTTTGGTACTGGAATGACCAACTCTGGCTTTTTAAATTGCTTGAAAGAGATAATTATAGCAATCTCCAGAAAGGGCAGTTTCAGAGTGTGCATAGTCTGAGAGTATTACACATTATTCTCACACTCTTTCTGGGTGGTTCACATGAAATAATCCATCTGTCATCTATTTGTTTTCCACCTGTGCATTCCCAACAGTTAAATCATCTATATATTAATGAGGAAAATCCAATCATGAGACCAGTAATAAAGTACCACAACTTCAGTGTGAACTGTTGATAGCACTCCAGTTCTGTCCGTTTTGTTTGCTTCATTTGCTTTGTGCTTGCTCCCAAACTGACAAACAGCACAAGCCTAACCACGTCTACGCAAAAGCAACCCTGTTGTGTTCAATGGGTCTTACTCCAAGGAAAATGTCTTTTGGATTGCAGCCTAAACAGACTGGGTAAAAAGCAGAGATGAATAGTTTGGTTAAATTCCATCTGTAAGTCCATGGTTTCCAGACTTTTAGCTCCAGCACCCACTTTCAGAAATGGCATTCTATTGAAATCCACATACTTTTTGAGACTTAAAAAGGAGTTCTGCTATAGAAAGAAATGTTTATTTATTTATCTATTTATTTGCCAGTAATAATACCAGGAAGAACATGTGCAAACATTTTTCTTCCCCTGAACCCAATTCTGTCTACTCTGAAGCAAGTTCCATTATAGTCAATAAGGCTTACTCCCAGGAAAGTGTGGATAGAATTGCAGCCCTAATCTACATATGCTTGCAAACTACAGGGCAGTAAGCGGCTGTCTGATTATTGATTAGTATCAGGGCTTGAGGTAATTAGTTAGCTGATCTTTTCACTGGAAACTCTCTCTGCTACTACTGAACCCATCAAAAAACAGGTCCTGATCCACAGTTTGGGCAACACAACTCGAAATGATTTGAACTGATATTTTCTCCAGAACAAAGAACTTGTCCAACTCTTTCAGACACGTGAGACCAATCTTCTGCATAACTTGAACTTGTACTTCTTCACTAGGCACAGGGGAATGTGTACTCTTCATTTAATAAAGATTTTTTTGGTATATACTGTACCTTGATTGTGGCCTAAATTTTTAGTGAAGTTAGTAAAAACAGTTCCATTCAGTGGCATCACTAGGGAGATGTGGGAGTGATGTGCATCAGGGGAAACACCACTTTTTTAATCCTGGTATTTTCAAATAATACCATCAAGTTATATATCAATCCATGCGTATATGATATGCAATTAAAACAAACCATAATGAAACATCTCTATTCTATTAAAGTTATAACCCCCTACAAAAAAAAGTGGGGCAATGGTACATTACTATGCTAGAGCATGGTGTGTCCATCACCTGAGTGATGTGGTAGGCTTCCGCACCAGGTGAAGCCAACCCTAGTAACACTTCTGGTTCCATTGGCATTGATCAATTTTGCTTCAAACATGTGACTAGATCAAGGTTAGCCAAATGTTTTGGCAGGAGGGCCACATCATTTCCCTGGTAATGTGGCAAGGACCAGAAGAATGATTTACATTTCAAATTTGAATAAATTTACATGTCAGATTGTATTAATTATTACTAGGCTTGCCTGCAGCCCAATAGAGGAGTCTTGCCCGAGGGCTACATTGAGGCTGGTGAAGGGCCACATTTGGCCCCAGGGCCGGGGTTTGTACACTAATGGACTAGATTAACATGTTATTAATGGCAGCAGTCATTTGGCTGTACAGAAAGTTTGGGAGATTGACCTATAATGAAAATTGTGATTTTTAACTCAGTTAATTTCAAATCTTTCCTTCTGCATACCCAAAGTAGATGTTTAACAATAAGTATTTTGTTTGCTACAGCATATTATTATTCAATTTCTAAATTACTGTTATCACTTTTTAAATAAATAAGAAAACAGATCTTCTGCACATAATGCTCACCACACTGAATTTCATGTTGGATTGCCTTAAGATAATTTACCAGAATATGGCTGAGATCCTAATCCCCAGTTAGGCCAGCATAAGTCCCAGCACAAGTCCCGTGCTGGCCTGGAGGTGTCACAAAAGTGCTGCAAATCACTTCTGCGCCTCTTCTGGGGAGGAGGGTTATTCCAGTGCACAGAAATGCGCTTGCCTCTCTACATCACCACAGGAACAGGAAGACTGATGTGTAATGCCAGACTAGGTTAGGACTGCACCCTCAAGGTCGTAATAAATTGCTGTTTAATCAACCAAATCATGCATGCAGGCAAAGGTTAACTGAGCATGAACCCATCCAACTTCCTTTGTCAAGTCAAGACAATTTGTAGACTAATAAAACTGCTCTGATTGCACTTAACAACACCTGCTTTGAAACCCAGCCTCATTAATACCATGCTAATGAGTCAGAAGCCTTATTGCAAGGGCAGTATCAAAGGCACTGATTTTTCTTCATTTCAGGCTATCTGCACACAGATAAATAACTAGTGATAAAAATGCTGCAGGAAAAAGTATAATTTCTAAATATTATTATTTGAGTTGGTGCTGTTCTGTAGGGCTTTTTTTCTTTTTTAAAAACCATTTTTCCCTTTGGTATCTCATAATTTGACCCAGTTTGTTGTCCTGAAGGGCTTTTATAAGAAATATAAACCTGTAAACAAAAAACCAGAAACAAAACAAAAAAACCCACTTGAATTTTTGAATCTGATCCACCGTAGCTTAAAAAGATATATGGATACTAACTATGGATCAGTGGAATAATAAAATCAATACTAATGCTATAGTCATATGGAATTCCATCAAGACACACTTTATAGCCAAAATGGATAATAGCTGGAAAGTAGCAGATAAACTGGAAAAACTGACTTTGTGTATTGCTTCCTCCGGTTAAATAGATTTTGTAAGTTTCCAAAGTATAACAAAAACCTGAAGAACCTGTTTTCTGGAGATGTCAAAACTGGCATCCATCATGAGCAGTGATATCTCATCTCCTTCAATGCTCCTTATCTCCTTCAATGCTCTGCAAAATGCTCTGCAAAAATGATTTGCATCCAGCCTAGAATGCAGAGTCACAAAAATGATTTCCATTTTTGGAGATTTTTCTTGATGCACTTCTCTCTATTAAAATGTTGCACCCACATGGTAACCTACATCCAAAAAACTAATGTATTACCTTTTCCAGGATTTGGCAGAAAGATTTCAACCTGGCTCACTTTTCTCAGCCATTGCTTGAAGACCACAGGTGGTAAATGAGAAGAGCTGAATAGGACAATAAAGAACAGGAGGATATTCTCAAGTGCTTGAAGGCTTGGTTGCATGCCATCCCTTTAAATGGAAATCCTCTGAGGCTTGAAGATTGTCATAATGAGCCTTTAGTACAGTCTGACATGTCTTTTCTGAGGCCCTTTTTCATTATTCCTCATTCGACTTCTTTTGACTAAATGCACGAATCCATTTCAAAAACAGAGATTAAGCCATCATTGGCACAGATGTTTCAGCATTAGCCAGAAGGGTATAATGAAGCGACACTGGAGCCGAGACAATGACGAGCACTTGAGAATTTTTCATCTCTACTGGGGAGATAACTGGAGAATGTGATGATGGAGAAAACACTGCATTGCCTCAATTATGGTAAATTAAAACAGAATGGTATGAAACCCCTTTTTCGCTATGATTCCAGAATCTGTGAAACCCCTTTCTATATATGCTTCTCCTTAAATATGAATAATGAATTCTACCACTACAACGTTTCAAAACAATTTGCACTTATAACCACAGATGGAAAGTCATTGCCCAAAGTCATGCTGTTTATTTCTAGGGAAGATTCAACTAAGCTGTAAATCTGGAGAGTCTGTGCATTGTGAGGAGTAAGCTTCAGTCTAAGAAGCGTAGCCCCAAATCAAGATGTCCCTGATTTGAATCTCATTCTGCCATGACCTTACTGTGGCAAATGACTCCATCTCAGCAAAAATAGGGTATAAAAAAACAAAAGAGCCATGCTGGATCAGGCTGATGGCCAATCTAGTTCAGCATCCAGTGTCTCACGTGGCCCACCAGATACTTTGGGAAGCCAAAAGACTACCTTTTGCCACTCCCTTGCATCATTCAGAGATAGCCTATTGTCCCACTTAGTTCTCTTTCTAAACTTAGAAACCTTAAGCCGACTTCAGATTAATTTGCTTCCCTTATTCCCCCAATAGCCAGCCTTCATTATGCCCAAAGGGATGATGAACCTCACCATCTCTGTGAAGGCAAATAGTGGGTAGTTCAACTGTTCAAGCTGCAGGGGTCCAGCATGTTCTCTGGCCATAGTAGCAACACCTTAGTTGTGGTAGCCATTTTGGTTCTGCAACAACTCTATGCTCTGGACAGCTCAGAATTGCGGGGGGCAGTCAACAGGCCTCCTCAAGATAAGGAAACTTTTGCTTCTTGATCTCTGACAAGCCTCTGCTGCCCTGATGCGTCTCTTTGGATCTCTGCCTGCTATTTTGCTAATATAAAACCAAAGAGGGTAAGAGAGAAGGAAGTCCACCAGTTAGGATCTGGTGTGTGCTTGTGCCACCAAGATTCATCCCCTCCAATTCCACCTCCTGTCCACCCAACTATCCGCTGGAAACTCCCCCTTCTCACCCTCTTCAGGCTTACCCCGGGTACACTGCTTGCCTTTGCTGCCAATACTATTTGTGGCTTCCAGAAGCATGCTTGGCAGACACCTGGACCACTGAGAAATGGAGAGATAAGACACTGGAACTGTTCTGCCTAGTTCTAGTTCTGTTAGGTTTTTGTCCGGCTTCAAAATTATATGCTCCATTTCAAAATTGGTGTATCTCCTTTTGTGGTTAATTTTGAGCATCTTTATAAAGATTCATGAAAATAAAGTCAATCCCCAACATCAGAGATATATGCAGTTCATAAACCTATGTATTCTTTTTTAGCTTTGGAATGTCAGCTTGGTAAGCTTTTCCAGCCATATTTACATTTCATTTCTTTCACGTGTTCTGTTAATCTAGAAGTCTTATGGGATTAACGAAACAAAATGCGATATGTGAAATTCCTGTGTTGGTGCTGTGAGAGGTAAAGCTCCTTTTGCATAGTTATTAGGAATAACTCTGCACAGTTCCAGTGATGCAGCAATGGTGTGGCTGAGGTTACTTGAGGAATCAATAGTCCATTCCAAAATGAGCAATAGAGAATCACTGCAATAATTGAATTTGCACAACATTATATGCAGAATTCAAGCATGACAACCAGCATGCCAAAAGAGGGTATGATAATATATAGCATTGCACTAAAGTGGGAGCAGCTGTGGCATGGTCCATTCAAACATTTCTCCGGTCACATTTCTAAGAAGATTTCTGTATATAAACACCATACATCATAGCAGAATTGCCAACCCAGACAAGGTCAATGTAGAAAATAATGATACCATAATACTTTGTGGGACTTAATTCAAGATATTTCTAAAATAGTACATTCAGAGTCCGTGCTACCAAAGTAATGTATGGATCAATCTATACAGAGAACCCAGAAATGATTAGCTCACGGCTTGATCTTGATCCAAAGGTTGCCACCATTTTCTATCAGGGTCAGGGCTGAATTTAGATTTGATGAGGCCATAAGCTATAGAAGGAAATGGGGCCCTTTATATGTCCAGCTATCCTTTGTCAGCAACAAATTGTCGCTTTTTTAGTTGAATATATACTACATGGTAATTTATGGACCTAATGAGTATCTAAAGCCATTTGCCCATAACAAAATATGTATTTTATCAAAGTTATTGTTGAACTGAAATACAATTTAAATTTTTTTTTTTGGGGGGGGGGAGTCCAAGAGAGTGAGGGCCCTAAACTATAGCTTGTTTAGCTTATACTTAAATCCGGCATTGATCAGGGTTCCTGGCCTGCAACCAGATACACAACAAGTAGAAATTCAAAAGAGATTTTCTTTCCCCAGCAAAGAGAAGTACAGTGGCGCCTCACTTAAAGATCTTAATTCATTCCGGAAGCATGCTCTTTAAGTGAAATGCTCTTTAAGTGAAGCAGATTTTCCCATAGGAAATAATGGAAACTCAGACGATTGGTTCCACAACCCAAAAAATATTCATATAAAAATATTAACTGTTTATAAATATGATTACAAAACACTGCAATATAACACTGTACAAAGCACTGTAATATACAGTAACACACAACACTGCAGTAAAGGAAATACTGTCCAGTACTGAACAGTATACCTTTGAAAACCTTCATGGCTGGTGTGAGGGTTACAGAGAGGAGATGACTTTGGCTGCAATCCTAAAGACACTTTCCTGGGAGTAAGACCCATTGCACACAATGGGGCTTACATCTGAGTAGACATGGCTAGAATTGTGCTCTTTCACAATCACTAATGGAGTCACTGCTATACATTGGCTCAATGGAATCTATTGTCTTTTTGTGCAACTTTAACATTCCCAAGCTGCTGACAGGGAGCAGCACAAGAACATTGATAAGGCACACCTTCCACGCTGCCACACACAGATCCCACATACAGACCTGACTCAGGCTGCTCCCCCCCCCCCCGATGTCCCATGAGTTCCCTGGCAATGGAAGCCTATTCCAAACTTTGCCCAGGGCCCCACTGTAACTCAAGCTAGTCTCCTCATCCCACCTGTGAGTTCCCTTGCCATGGAAGCCTGTTCCAAACTTCCTCAGAAGTGCTCTTTATTCAAGACAGTGCTCTTTAAGCAAGTCAAAATTTCTGAGAAAATTTTGCTCTTTATACAAAATGCTCCTTATTCAAGACACTCTTTATTCAAGGTACCACTGTACAGATGAAGGAATTACAACCTGATGAACTTATGAATGTCAATTTTTTTACCCCAGAACTTAGATCTCTAAGGGTGCAATCCAGAGTAACTAAGGGGAGTCCTTGCTCCAGTGTAAGAACAATTTGCTCTGGATTGCATATGAATTTCCCATAGGTTTTCACTAGCTGGTGCAGTAACTATGGGTACACGTAAGGTCTCTTATGTGCTCCTGTAGTTACTCTGGATTGTAGGGCAAATCACTCCAATTATGGAAACCTGCATAAGACCAAGAAGGGCCCGCAGCTGTCACTGTAAAGAAAGTACAGAAGAAATATCAATGCCATTGAGGTTCTGAGATAAAAAAAGACATTTTGCACAGCTGACAACATTAAAAAAGAAAAGTCTCCTGAATCCAGAAATCAAGACTAAAGAGGCAGCTCAATCCAAATAACTGTTCATAAGGTAATGAAGTCATCATTGGGTGTACACAGTGAAAGGATAAAATCAGATGCAAAGTGGTTGGTATTGATGGCAGATGCATGCAGGAGTCAGCAAAGCCTGTTTGGGAAAGCTTAGAAGAAGTTTAATTCCTGGTTTGGTAGGCAGATGTTTTTCTCATGGAAGAAGAATGTTTCCTCGCTTCAGTCAATAACTCTTCGACATCTGCTGACAATTGCTGTAAGAAAGTAGAAGCAACCTTCACATCTGTGGAGGTGTTAGATTACTAACCTCTCTCTCTCTCTCTCTCTCTCTCTCTCTCTGTGTGTGTGTGTGTGTCTGTCTGTCTGTCTGTCTCTCAAGCATAATTGTAGTTGAACTTATTTATTTCCATCTTTAATCCAGTCCATTTCAGTGGTTTGATTTGCTTGATAATATAATGCTTTCAAGCAAAATTAGCTGTAAAGAAGTCTCAGAAATACAAAAGCTAGAATCCAGTTATACAGTATATTTGTACAAATAGTGTTTTTCTCCTTGTTGGCCATAGCAAGAGAAATGTGCTCACAGTGTACCATTTTCTCTATTGAATGAAAATATTTATATCCCGACATTCTCACAAAACATTATTTCAACATGAAATCTGCCCTCTAAACTAGCTTATGGGTCCAATCCCGTTCTCACATTCCCGTTCCCAATCCCGATCCCGATCCCTATCCCGTTCCCAATCCCGTTTGCCCTGATACTGCAAGGTATGCTGTCATGCTATCTAACCTGCTCATCTGCATAGCTCCACTGGACCAGAAGATTGCACATAGTCAGAAATACTACACAAACCAGCCACTGGTGTGATTCTGCCAGCAGTGGGGCAGATTAGGGGTGGGGTTGGTGTGTATCAGAGGCATCAAAAATTTCCAAACCAGTAGAAAGGTAATGATTGTGGCTGCTTCTGTTGACCCTATGCCACCTAAATCACCTACCTAGAACATTTTTAAAGCAATTATCTATCAAAAGTCTCAACTTGCGCGAGAAACATTTGCATCTTATGGCCAGTGTTCCGTGTCAATCAGGCGAGGAGAGGGAACTGTCAACATTCCTAATCAATCTTCCATCTCCATAGTAAGGTCAATGCATCTCAAAGATAAGGGAGCAAACATTCCCTTACCATGAGAAAGCCTCTGTGACTACATGTCAACTGCAGCTCATGCCCCACTTCCACAGTTATGCCAGTACTGGAAAGTTGGTTAGGATTGCACTCACAATTGTTTTATTCTGGGTGTGCCAGCTCTAAATGGCTTTGTAATTGTGAGATGTTTTCCATCCTATGTTAGTCTCCGAAGGTCTTTAGTCAGTCTGATGGGGCTGCCTATCCTTTTGGATACACAGAAGAACATCCTCATTCCTTCCCGACAACTGCATTTAGGCAGTATTGCAACTTTGTAAATGTGTAGTTCAAAACTAAGCATAAAATGTAAGGTGGGTTTATTTTTCCTGAGCACTCCCAGCCCTTGGACAGAAAACAAAAGTACACTACATGGCTGCATCACCCAGTATAATCATTCCAGGCAGTGGTGTAGCTAGCTAATGATCATGTAGCCCAGTGCAAACCTAAAAATGTTGCCCTGGAAGTGATGTCACAACCAGAAATGATGTCATCTGGGGTACTTTTAAAAAAAATAATTTTCCCCTGCAAGAACAAAATCAAATTTAATTAAAAAATATAATTGTGTCCTTTATTGGATAGGGAAACTGTGCTGGGGCAAAGAGGAATGATTTTCTTTCCCTGCTAAAAGTGCCTGTAGACCCAGTGAGCATGGGTAACTGTATTATTATATATGTATCATAATAAATGAAAAAGAGAGCTGATTCATATGAACATCTTATTAGTGCCAAAAAGTATCAGAATTACATCTCATTGGCTCTCAGAGCAATCAGTAGCATGAGAATATCTGATTTTTTAAAATCCACTTTTTGTTCCATAGGCTTTTGTATTTTCATTTTCTGGTTAAATGGCCATAACTTTGATAGAATAAAGATATTCCAATGGAGTTTGCTTCATTGTACTCTGCATAAAATTACCTTTCCAAGGATATATAACATAATGGTATTATCATTCGTATTCATCCCGTTTTTCACAATTTTAGCCACTAGTGTAGCTCATGTTGTAGCCCCCCTAAAGGTTGTAGTTTGGTGCAACTGCACCCCTTGCACCTCCTAGCTATGCCATTATTTTCAGGAATACTAGGGTGAAATAACACATGTTAAAAGCTAGTAGTGTTTTGTAGCTCTGCTTTAGTCTTTGGAGTCCTGGGAATTGTCCTTCCTTTTTACAACACACTAGCTCAAACTCTGACAATTTACCAGATGGAGCGCTTTGTCAAAGAGAAGCAGATCTTTCTAATATCACTTTATTTCCTCTCCAGGGTAGCATAAATATCCTTTTATTTAATGTCTGTGTAGATGATCTTTCTATGCTGTACAGAGTACTGGCAACATTTTCTTGTCTGTGCAAGAGATGCAATGCATAGCTTTGCATATGATCACCATTAACTTTTTTTAAAGTGAACAAATAAAGGCACTTTCAACAGTGATTATCCAATATAGTTCAGATAAAGTCCAGAAATAAGACTGTGGGGAGGAGGGCAGAGGAAAGTGGTTTTTAAAAAAGGTATGAACTTTTGAGAAAATAGAGTTACATTTTGAGCAATGTTTTCTTCACATATGCAGGTGTTTAGAACATATTTGTGATATTTTGTACATCCAATTCATTTTGTAACATTCTCATAATTCTCAGAGCATAACTATCTCACAGGCTTATATGGGTGCCAAGTTCATGCACTTTAATTGTCACAATTTCCCTTAAAACTTTCTATTGTAGAATATTTAGGTTTCTAGGTGACATGAGTGGTTTACTTCAGCCTGTGCAGTTCCCAACACATGCAGTGGCAACCTTGTTCATTCCCCTCACACACTTCTTGAACCATCCAACTGTATAAAAAAGTAATGACGGGAGGAGAAGTGGGTGATACATTTCTCTCTGGCTTCTAGCAAGTGGGAAAAGATCAGTGCAACTTGTGCCTGTGATGGTCTGAACGCAGGAGACACCTGTTTTAATGCAAACTGGATCCGGTTCCTCATTGATTGGCTGGTTCTGCTTGAAAAGAATGGTCAACAGTAAAAGAGCATAAGGCCTTTTTAGTCATGGCAATCTATATCTAGAATGCTTTCCCAAAAATTTTGACATGGTACCCAGTCTTTCATCTTTTTGGAATTAGGCAAAAAATTGCTCTGGTCCTTCACCGTGACAAATACCGGTAGTTGGTTTTAATTCTGGGGCACTATTAGAGGAGCAAGAAACCTGGAAGTGGGTCTTTAAAGCTATTTTTCCACTTGGATACCAAATAAGTGGAAAATAGCTTTATAGACCCACATCTGTGTCACTTATTATGGAGATAAGTCAGCACTGGGCTCTCTCATTGAAAATCTGCAGGCTCCAAGAAAGGGTAAGTATGTGCGGGCAGAGGTTAGCTACTGTGAGAGACTGGAGAGGCTAAGGGAAAGTTGGGAGAAGGTGAGAGGGAGGCACTCCATGGTGGAGAGAGGGCAGATGGCAGGTATTCATGTGGCAAGCAGAGAGTGGGAGGCAGGGCTACAACCCACCAGGCAGGGGCAGTCCCAGGTTGCTTGGATTTGCACCACCAGTTTGGGTGGCCTAGAACTATTGGTGCTGCTGTGGCTCTCCCTGGGGTAAGAAGAAAGGTTTTGCCTTGCCCTGAGGTGGCACAGGTTAGGATCGCATTGTTAATTGCCAATTATCATATGAAAATCTTTAATACACACTAATTCTGTTTCTCTGCAGACAACTTTAATTTCCATATTAAATTTTCAAGAGGCCAATGTTGGAGGTCTGAATCTGACTGTGCTCAGATGGACCCTGCAAATTTTGGATTAAGTAGGTGTAACAGCATGCTGAACAATTAAGAAAAATACCCCAAAGCCCAACTCTTAGCAGAATCAATTTGGATGTAGTGAAATCCTCTGACAATTCCCAGAGGAACGGCATGAGTGAATTTATGCAAAGCTCAATCTCTTGATTATTTGATAGCCAACTCTGTCCTTTTTTATATTCTCATGTTTCTCGGTTTCTCATCCGCAAGATGCATATTCAACCGAGAAAGCCATCAGTATCCAAGATTTGCATAATACTGAATGGTATTCCTATGATGTTATATTACCACACGGAAATTTAAATAGACAAAAGAACCCTTTGCATAAAGTGTGCATGAAAACACATGATTTAAAGTACTGCTGCCCAGTCACTGCTCACAGATTCCAATGTGCAGCACTCACATTGTAATTTAGAGGAAAGATAAAAAAAACATGTGGAGAAGAGTGGTGAGAAGCCTTGATTTCTAAGTATTTGCACTCAGTGTCATGGTTTTTAACCCTGTACACAGATTGCTGAAAGAAAAGAAGCTTTATCAACTTTATAACTGTTCTGATTTCTTGTTAAACATTTAAAATCCACATTTTTTCAGGCAGGTTCTCTCATTCCACCCTTTTTCAATCCTGCTTAACTCCAAATCCAAACTGTTTTGCTAATACAAAACTGGAACAAAACACTGTTAACAAGAGGTCTTTACATGATCAGTTCTATACTGAACCTGCATTGACTGTTCTCTTAAATTTGGAAAGGCATTTTGTAATATTCTCAAGTTGTTCATCCTTTCAGGGGAAAATGGCAGCCATTTTGTAAATACAAGCACTATCAGAAAAAAAATTATATAAGCAGGAGGCTGAGATAAATTGTGGATTTGGTGCAGGTTCACTGTTTATTTCCATACCGCGCCATGATTTTCAATGAGGGTTCCAGCTGGTGATGGATAAGCTCAGGTTAAGCTTTCAACATGTGCTGCCAAGCAGATGGTAATTTAGAAAAAGATATACCATCTCTTGTTATTTTACGCCCGTTAACTAGCACGCCATAAGGATTTACTGTTATGAGGCAAGCGCTTAATCTGCTTGCGTCCTCTACATACCTTCAAACCTGCACTCTGAAATTGCTTTTCCAATCTCAGCTATCCTGCTATAGTGGCATAACTGAAGATGCTTCAGATGTGCCTGATGTAAGCTTGCAGGTGTTTGTTTTATCGGAGAATTTGCTGTTTGAGAGCAAGAAGTTTTCTTGAAAAAGAGAAAAGCATGGTTTTGAAGGCAGGAGCACTAGAGAAACAGGGTATCATGAGGAAGAAAGTTATATTTGGAATAATAAGAAGGTAGTTCTTTGGAAACCCAACTGTCTATCATTTGGGCCTTATGGAAAAACCAGAACTTTGAATTGTGTCCAGAAAGAGACCAGCAGTCAGTAATCAGTTTTTTTTTTAAATAATGGCAAAATGTGAATCATATACATAATTCTGGTCGGCTATCAAGTAGTTAATCATATAGATAATTCTGGTCAGTTGGACTGCTAAATGTGGTCACAACGATATGCTGTACAGTAATGATGTGGAGATCTAAAGTTTGAGAACTGTTTACCAACTTTCAAACAAAACAATATTAAATGATACAATTTAAGTGAAATTTCATTCATTCATCGTTTCCCATTGAAACCAGCGTGTAGGAAGTAGTCATGGTTAGGACTGCAGCCTAATCTCTCTGACAGGCAATCTCTCAGATACTGTATCAGGGTCTGGAAAAAAATGATTTACATGTCAAATTTGAATAAAAACACACAAGTCACATATCAGAGCATATTAGAGACAGATCTAGAGGATTGCGAGGATTGCCCAAGGGCCAGATGGAAGGGTCTTGCTGCAGCCACACTGAAACTTGCTGTGGGCCTTTTCTGGCCTTGGGTCAGGGTTTAGACTAATGATTTTCAACCTTTTTCATCTCATGACACGCTTACCAAGGCACTGAAATTGTCAAGGCACACCACCATTTATTTTTACCATTGACAAGGCACACCAAACTGTTCAAATGCCCCAATTTTCATATTAATGAATGTCAATCTCCACATTCCTGTAGTACATCTAAGGGCTATCTGTGGCACACCAGTGTGCCATGGCACACTGGCTGAAAATTACTGGTTTAGACACTCCTGGTTTAGGTTGACTTGGGCTATAGTTCTTCTGGCCATCTTTTACAAAAAATACTGCTCTTCATTTGCTGTTAATTTTTTTACTTTAATTATTTTAATTTATATTTTCTGTCTTACCTATTATTAAAACATCATATTTGACGACCTAAGATAAAACACAGTGCATCAAATATTGGAACTGAAATATGAAGGGAATTGTTCCATCATGGTGCCACTCCCCCCAAGTGTTAATCGGAAATGGACCATATTGCATTTTATATGTTTCAGCTGCAATTCTCTCTCTTGCCTCAAAAATCCCTCATGCAGTAAGAACCAATTTACTAAACATGCCCATCATAATTATTTTTAATTGTAGTCATATGTATGTGTTTCTGTTTTGTGGGATATTTGATGAGATCATTTTTCATCCTAGGAGGTTGGTTTTGATGATAATACAAAGTGACTGCAGTGGCCAGGCTAGAGATACTCATGGCAAATGGAAAAAAGAAGGAAAATAATCACAATGGAAAGATCTGATTATTATGCTTACATATGTTTGGTCTCTTTGCAGTTTGAATGTAAAGCATTATGATAACAAATGCCCTCTAGAGTCACCATCATGGGAGGCCAGCACATCAGTCCCATAATGGACATCATTTTATGGGGAAGGTAATGCTCCAAGCAGTGGTTGTGATGATATATTATTGCTCTGCCCCACTGGTTTTTATTAACTATAACTTCTAATAGAATAAAGATATTTCACTGCAAGTGGTTTAATTGCATTCTGCATGAAATTTAACATCAAATGATATATAACATGATGGTATTATTTGAAAATATCAAGATTTAAGAAATTTTGGCCAGTGGTAGTGTCACCTCCCATGTGCATCACCTGTTGCAGCCCACTCCACCACTTTATATGTATGAACTGCACGTGAGTTATGTTTGCTCACCCTGTTAACCTTTAACAATGTCACATACAAATAACTGGCATGCAGAGGATCTGTCTATCCTGAAAACACTTCTTTAATTATGGTTCTGTCAGTTAGGCTTCAATCTCACATCTTTTTTGTCTCCTTGATTGTTGGTTCTCCAAGGGCACCATTTTGGTTATACTACCCATGTACACAGCCCATAAGCAGAAATAATTTGCTAAAATTGGCTATAGATGTCGTCTTATACCTGTTCACCTCATCTGAAACTTCTTAAAGCTATTACTTGAACATCTTTTGGAAGCATTATATGGTTACATAATTTGAGTGGTGCAGCTTAACAAAATACCCATATATATGCTACATTCAGAAGTCACCCCCAATATTATCTTCATGAAAATCAAAATAATTTTTTTAAAAAATATGTATAATTGTAACTTTAGTCAAGGTGTATGCTGTGAGGTAAAGGTATCCTCCTCCTGTTGTCCTGCTAGTCATGATTGACTCTAGGGAGTGATGCTCATTCCTGTTCCAATGCTGAAGAGCCAGCATTGTCTGAAGACTACTTTGTGGTCATGTGGCCAGCATAACTAAATGTCAAAGGTGCATGGAACACTGTTACATTCTCACTGAAGTGGTACCTATTTATCTACTTGCATTTACGTGCTTTCGAACTGTTAGTTTGAACTGTTAGGTTGAACTGGCAGGAGCTGGGCAAGTGAAAGGAGTTCACTCTGTCATGTGGCACTTGGGTCTCGAACTGCCAACTTTCCAATCTTCAGGTTGACAAGCAGAGTATCTTAAACCATTGAGCCATTGCAACCCTGTTAATATATTTGGTCATGTTCAATTTCAATAAAATGGTGACTTTGTTCTTAGCGAAACTTACCAGAGCTCTTGGTACAGACACCACTAAAATGAATAAAATGCAACTAGACAAGTGATTAGGATACCCAAGTTCCAGAAATATCATTTTGTCTATTGATGACCCATCATGAAAAATTACACAAATGTTTAAATCTGATTTTTGGCAGAAGAAACTAAAATAGCAGACTAGAATATTGGCCAAAAACGGAAATCCTCCTCTAAAAAATGATAATTATAGTACATGGTGAAAAAATGCCAAGTGTCCCTCCCAACTGACAAAATGCAATGAATATTGTTTATAAGCAGAATGATAATAAGCAACCATTTCCAGATATTTCTAGTACCTTAATGCTCTGTGATGCTGGGGAAAAAAACAAAAATGCTCATGTGTAAGAGGTGGAACCTTTGGGGAGTTTTCTATATAGAAATACCAGACTTATATCTTTCACTAATATGGAAAGTAAATACAAATACTTTGCCAGGATTTTCTGCATGGAGTCAAACACAATGAAAACTACCATATGGGTGGAATAAATAGAGCATATTAGGGAATATGCCAAACCAGTAATAGCAATGAAAACAATGGTGCCAAAACTTGAATCATGGCTACAGATTGACAGAGGCAGTCAAGTAGGTAAGGTAATGATGTCACACATTGTATTTGAGAGGTGTAGGCAATAAAAATAAAAATAAAATAAAATAGTATAATGGGAAAAAAGGCAGAGTCTGGGGGCACAAACCTAACCAATTTAGGTCAGCACAATTCACCTGACATATCTTTTTGTGGTGGTACGGGGGGATCAGTGTATTCCTGTGCAGTGGCCTAACTCTTCATGAGTGGGGCAGAAATGCCTTGTGACACTTTTGTGACACCCCCAGTTCAGAATGGGACTTATGCTGGGGCTTCTGCTGGCCTAATTGGAGATTAGGATTTATCAGTCAACATGAGTTACTTTTCTTTCTGATGCGAATACACCTCCTGTTTTTAGAGTTATGTGCAAAAAGAGAATTGAGAGCAATTGAAGAATCGATCAAGAACACAAAAATATTGTACTAGATTAGAAAAAGCAGTTGTCAAAGCAGAAACAAAAAGGACTTGTTTTATTTGCTCTATGACTATCTGGACCATGTAAAGAAATCTTTATGGATTTTATGTTTCCATAGTATGTTTGATTTAAGAGTAACATACAGAAGAGTAATATGCCAAAATACACTTCCACTACAATTGATGTGACAGCAGCTTTTCCAAAGCAGTATCACCCTGTTGAAAGAAACAGCTATGGTTGGGATACTGGTGGATGTCAGCAGAACAAAGTGGTTCCACTTGTCTAAGTACCAGATCCCAATAATTGTTGATGTAAAGTAACTGTATCTTTTCCATTATCCATGCTCATATTTTTGATGTGTGGTGGAACAATCATTTCTGATATGTTTATCAGATTTTTGAAGGATGAAGTTCTGATACTCTACAGATCACCAGTTTGAAAGAAACTCTTGCCAGCTCTCAAAAAAGCAGTCTGTTCTTTCATTGCTTGAGTATCTAACTAACAAGACTCTGCAGCACAGCACGTTTTGGAAGTTGTACCATCCAGATCATGATAATTCATATCAGTACATTACTGCAGCCCCGTCTGGGACTGATGAGTCAACACTTTCTCACATTAGTCTGGTGTTAAAGTGGCTGTGTCAGAAGGAATGTTGCATACACTAAGTCAAGTCAATGGACTGTGGGCTCCTCTGTCTTTCTAACAAGGTCATCAATGTATAACAAGGCCTCTCCTGTATTTGGAGTCCCAAGAGTAGCTGAGCCAACCGATGTGTAGAGTTTGGAATGTGTAGATAAAGGTTTTCATCAAATGATTGAAGTAACAATTAATTCTAGTACTCTGTTCAAACTGATGGAGCAGTAGAGTAGAGTAGTACCACAAGTCACTCATGCCTTAAACCCAGAGAAGTTTGCATTCTGGCTGAAGTCAGTAAACAAAGTGAAAAAAAATCATTAATGTAATTTAGCTAGATAAATCCTGATTTAATACTACTTATATTGCTCAATATTGAAAATTGAAATGGGGTCACTCAGTGACTGGCTAAGAAAACAACACAGATTTCTCAAAGACTGGGGAATACATAACTTTGATGATGTCATACCATTACCTGATGAGAGGATCGAAACCCACCTGGTCTCTCCATCCACTCCCCCTTGACTTCCAATGGATAACTTTGACTGGCTAATCTCTATGCACATACCAGTCCTGGGTGGGATAGCCATTCCAGACAGGAAAAGAAGCTGGATGTACACAAGTCTAGGGAATATTGTAATTTCCAAATTAAGGACAAAGGCTTCTTGTCATATACATTATCATCTAGACTCAGTCCTGAGATAGCCAGATTTATAACATGCCTTGAATAGATGCCAGTTAGACCCAAGCCTGAGATAGTTAGAAGGATTTATAGTAGCCTTTTTATGCAGTTGTGGGAGGAATGGAATGTGTGGTTCTGTCTATTTGATGGCCACAAAGAATGGACAGTCACATACCAGTCAGCCCATCAGAAAGCAGGATACTCTGTGTGCAGGGATATGCCAGTCCAGCATTATTGAAAACTGCATAAACTTTTAGATGGGAGTGAGGAAGAATTTGGAGTACTGTATACTTGTAAGCAACTAGTTTCCTCCATGAAGTTTCTAGTCATCAAACCTTGTGATTGGTTAATTAAATAATTTGTAGTCTCCTCATTAAAGATGAGCATAAGGGCTAAAGAAACTTTGGGTTCTTTTGAGTCTCTTTTGACTCTTATACAAAGGACTTTGGGGTGTGGTATCATCTGCTTCCCTGAATAAGCTCCCTTGTCCCAGCATCTGCACATGGACTCATAGATGGCCTGGGACTAAGGGTCTCCAATGGGCAATTTAACCAGATGAGATATAGGGATAGTGTCAAGGGTATAATTGTTGTTTTAGACTAATGCATTTTCAAGATGTTATTATGCCTCTTGCAACTGCTGCCTTAAACCTTTATTCTGTGTCTTCTTCATCTTTGCATTATTCCTGTCTCGTTGGGTAGCTTGTTTGGCTAGACATAGTCATTGACACAACTGAGATATACTTCAACTGATGTGTCACTCCACTTGTTTTTGAAGGCATTTTATACCTACTGCCAGGTACCTATTTATCTACTCACATTTACATATTTACATATTTCTGAACTGTTGGGTTTGCAGGAGATGGCCAAGAGACAGGAGCTCATGCAGTCTTGCAATACTTGGGGTCTTGAACTGCCAACCTGCTAACATTCTGGTTGGCAAGCACAGTGTTCTAACCACTGAGCCCCTGTGTAACCTTCTATGTCTTAAAACTAAAATACATTTCATAAGCGGTGATAATTTTGCCTAAAGGTACAGAATCCTGCCTAGCTGCTCAATCAGGGCGCAATCCTAACTGATTTTGGCTGGCATAACTCACCTGTCTTCCTGTTCCTGTGGTGGTGTGGGGAGGCTGGTGTATATCTGTGCACAGGCTTAACCCTCCTCTCCAAGGTGTGGCACAGAAATGTCTTTTGGCACTTTTGGGACACCCCCATGATAGCATTTGACTTTTGCCAGACTTAAACTGACCCAATAGGGAGTTAGGACTGCAACTCCAACCTACCAAGTACGCATAGAGGACTAGAAACTTGAGGAATGAATCCCAAATTGGAAAAGGGAGCTCGGTGCCTGCCTGCAGGGGCAAGTTAGAGAAGCCTTTAGGAGCCCAGGTTCCCTGAACTGAGTTGCTGGCTAAAGCAGAATGATTGCGGTGCTACCAAAAAGTTTTTAAAAATCCCTTCAGTAGCACTGTTGGGTGCCTTGCAAGATCTTGCTAGCTTCAGGCTACTGAATATGCACAGCAGTTTCTGGGGAGTTAAATGTCCCATAAAACAAACCTGGGGGGGGGGGGACAGAGAGTGTGTGTGTGTGTGTGAGAGAGAGAGAGAGAGGGGGGGGGGAATCAGTGAATGACCCATACATACTGAATCATATTATCCTCAGGGAAAATAGCTCTCACTCCCATCCCTGGCTTAGAGCTGCTTAGAAACTCAACATCTGGGTGAAGTGATGCTCAGTGCATATTACATTTGCGCATTACATGCTGGACACATGCCAGCTGCTTTTGCCTCCTTCTCATCAATCTTTCCTACCCCATTGGGAGCCAAGACATGCACAATGAACAGAATGTGCCACACAGTCACTATGGCAATACACAACTGCCTCCTTGCATGACAGTCCACAGCAGTATAAGAACGTACATGCGTTGCATAATTAGGACCCAATTTTATTCATGGGAACAAAAATTTATTCTCCCCCCCCCCACCAATTGCTCGTAGAGGAAGCTTGCACCTTGTAGCCCATATACAATTCATATGTGAGGAGTGTTGGTGATGGTTATCCATCACTAATGAGAACAAATGACTCATACCTCAGTTCTTGGCAAAGTGGTACATGGCTCTGCAGCATGTGCATGTGTAAATATTTTACATTGACTTTGTACACTAATTATATATTTGCATTTGGCTGCTTTGATCATTTGGAAATAGGCCATCAAGCAGAAGTTGAGACACTTCTAAACAGCCTAGATCTCACCTTGTTACATTTATAAGCCCAGTTCTTGGTCCTCTGGTGGTACCAATATTTGTGCCAAACCACAATGAGTGGGAGTGAGAAGGACAGATAGAAACTATCTCACTCTGGTCTGTACTTAGGTGTTTAATTGTGTACCATCTTCTCATTGTGGCTATGCTTTGAAGCTGCTTAAAAGATCCAACATTTGTAACGATTCTACATATTTTAACTCATACCAGCTTTCTGCTGAGTTTGCGTTTCGACCTTAAAAAAAATTTTCTCATTACTCGATGCTGAAAATGGGACCGAGTTCTGCTTATTAACTGCCAAGCTCACACATCCTCAACATTTGGTTCCAAACTCTTGCACAGCAAGAAAATTGCAAAGCAACCCTGGAGAGATGGCAAGCCTGATCACCTGGTAAATAATATGACTGTAAACATAAACTTGTTTTCTGTGGTTTCTGGCAAGTTTAATGGGAAAAATGGAGCTCACTGTCATCACACCTACTCATGTGGAAAAAATGCTGGACCTTTTGCTTTTTCCTTTCCAGGATAGTTAAGAATTTATTACAAATAGTATCATGCTAATAAAGTCTGTCTTATTCCAGTATCATATAGGAACCCTGAGCCTATTATTATTAATTAGTAGAGTATTTGTTGAACCTCTGTTTATTTTGTTCCAGAGACCCCTGATAGAATTTCAGATGCCTGAATGCCTGTGTAAAGCAGTCCCCCTCCCTCTCCTTCAGAGCCACTCACAACTGTGAAAGCCAAGCCAAGCCATTTTATATATATAACAGGGACTCTAAAGATGAATACTGTATAGGTGCCACCTTTGTAGGTTCAAGTGGTAGCATCACCAGGGTTTTTGTCACCCTCATGATGGACTTCCTCCCATGCAGATGGTGGTGGGGAAAGAGCATGATGTTGTACTATTGCCCTTCCCCTGCTGGTTTTTCAGCTGAGCTTTTAATAGAACACCGATATCTCAGTGTGGTTTGTTCCATTACATTCTGCATGAAATTACATACAGTGGCGCCTCACGTAAAGAATGCCTCACGTAAAGTATGTTTCACGTAACAAACAAAAATTTCTCTAGGATTCTGCTTCACGTAAAGAAAGTGCTTCAGGTAAAGAACACATTTGTTGGCAGCTGGGGCAGACGCACTGGCCGGCAGCCTGTTTAAAAAGCGTCAGGGCTGCCTAGCACACCTGCCCATAGCGAAAGCAACACTTCCATGCTGTTCGTCCTATGGCTGGGTGTCCACTGGGCAGAGGGAGAGAAGAGCAGTGGAGAAGAGGAAAGCAGCTCAGGGCTAGCCAGAAGGGAGCAGGGGAGAGAGAGGCTCAGGAAGGAGAGAAGGAGAAAGTGGGGAGACACTTTGAAGGTGTCTTGGATTGCAGCCTCCTAACCATGTCTACCCAAAGTAAGCCCCATTGTGTTAAATGGGTCTTACTCCCAGGAAAGTGTCTTTAGGACTGCAGCCTAAGTGGACGTCATAAGATCATGCACACTGAATGCATGTTTTGAATTCAATCCCAGTGTTCTGTCATCATTTTTACATCCAGTTAATATTTTTATATGAATATTTTTGGGGTTGTGGAACCAATCGTCTGAGTTTCCATTATTTCCTATGGGAAAATCCACTTCACGTAAAGAATGTTTCACATAAAGAACATGCCTCCGGAACGAATTAAATTTGTTACGTGAGGCGCCACTGTATTGTTCAATATATATCATGATGGTATTATTCAAAGATTCCAAGATTTCTTCACTGATCCAGGGGAAGCAAATATTTTTTAACAGACTTTCAAGTTGTTTTTTCCCACTTTTATCATATGATTCTTACCATCAGATAGAAATGCATGTTTATTATATTTTCTGATTGTTGTTTAGTCACACTTTGCTACAACTGTTTCAACCTTTCTTTTCTCATTTCCATCAGCTGAAATCCTAACAGCCTAGACTGAAATGAAAATAAAACTATACCTATATTATTGAAAGCTGTTTGTTAGTCTTAGGAACTCACTGGAAAAGATTATTGACATGAAAAGGTTAAAATGCTGGCTGAAATAAAAGTCAGCAATAGCTGATGAAAGTCCAAAATGAGCAAACTCATTAGGCAGCTGGCTTAGACACATCACTTCCTTTTACTTAATTGGGATTGTTCTTAGAAAATAAGCTTGCAACTCCCAAAAACCTGCTTCTTCATCAGCTCCCCTTTCCAAAAACCAAAATGTTTATCACCAGTATTAAATGAACATCAGAAGGTGAAGAAGAGGAAAAAAATTGAATGCAACTACAAATATTCCATAAGGCCTGTGACATATAAATTTGTTAATCAAGTTGAGCCTTTATCAGAAAATAAATGGGGGAGAGGTTAGGGGTTTTTTTAAAGTACGGGAGGGCTGAAATGTGTGTAATGAGTGCACTAGAAAATAAACAAGAAGATTAAAGTCCTGTTTGTCATGGGCAGAGATTTCCGAGATGCTTAGAGCTCCTTCCGCAGCTGAACGCCACTCAGATTAAAAATGATCTGACAGCAAACATGCTGACTGTGAAAGTGGGGCTTTACATCCAAGCTAATTACAAAGTGCATATTAAACATAAGGCCTGCGAGGAGAGCAGCTGCAAAGGCCTTTATCATTATTAGAAGACTGCCCACCTATATAATAAGAGTAATTATGAAGACAGGGATATTTAAAAGGAAATTACACATAAAGGCACATTACATATTTCGCTAATTTTATGGATGTGCTTAACAACTTGTGTTAAGGTGTCATTCTCTTTATTCCTTGGGACAGGTGCTCTTGCGGCTTACAAAAGCCAGTGTGGTTTGCTGGGCAAAACCAACAATTTATTCATTTTCTTTTCTAAAGGAAAACTGACTTCTCTGGGATTGGAAATTCTAATTGAATCCAGGTGCAGCCACACTGCCAAATCTATACTGCTCCATTACACTGCCATGATTATACCACCCCTGCTTCGGATTCAAAGAGCAAGCTCAGTCAGAGGCTAACTGTACGTTGCTCAGAATGAAGTGGTGGAAATTTGGGCTGTCCCACTCAGTGGGGTAGCTAATGATCATGTAGCCTGGTGCATAGTTCAAACGTTGCCCTGGTAGTGATGTCACAACCGGAAGTGATGTCACAGTTTTAACCACTAGTCCCAAGCTCAGCTTATAGCCCCCCTAAAGCTTGTAGCCCAGTGCAATTGCACCCCCTGCACTTCCCCTAGCTATGCCACTGGTCCCACTTCAGACTGCAGGTGGCTTCATTTAAGAATCTCGACATCTACATCTAACCCATCAGTATGGTGTTGTGGTTTGGGAGTTAGATCTGGATGATCTAATCTCTATTCAGTTCAAATCTCTACTCAGCCATGAAGCATCCTGAAAGATCTTGAGTCAGATCTCTCAGCCTCATCTACCTCACAGGGTTCTTGTGAGGTCAAAAGAAGGGAAGGAACCCTGGATCCTATCTAGAGCTCCTTGGAGAAATGTTGAAGTAAATAAAATGTACAGAAAAATTTAGGAACAAGACCATGGTACACCTTTTTATCATCTATGTGAGGGAGCATTAAAATATGCATAGAGTTGTGCTGTTAGAGTGGTATACTAGGTCTCTGTGTTGCAGCACCTCAGTTCTATTATAGTGCCAGTTAATAGTCCTGGACAAAACCTTGATTAGGATCCCCTATAGCACCATCACCTCCAAGGTTTACTAATAGTCGGTAATAGATGGTGGCAACTCTTCCCACCTTATCTACTGACTAGTGAAAGAGTTTCAGTCCCACAGGACAAAGAAAAGGAGAAAGGAGAAAGAATGTCAGGAGCACCCATGAGGAAGAAATCAGGATAATTCCTTCCAGTTTCTAGTAGCCAATTGCTTATAAAGTTTATTTCTGGAAGCAGTAACAACAGACATTAAGCTGTCCACAAGAAATGGCTCTGAACACACTCTTAAATGAAATGTGAGGAATAGAATATCAAGAACTTGCTTCTGGTTCAGCAGAAAGGACTAAATATGGAATCACACATGTGATGTTTGCATATCTTCCATCTGGATATTTAAGCCACTCTGCATGGAGCCATCCTTGAAGATAGTCCACAAAACTGCAAGGAGTAAATCATCAGGCATAACTGTGAGGATTTCTTCATTCCCTAGTGTTTGACTTCCTAAATAGTTTCTCTTTTAGTTCTGGAACAGCTGATAAATGCTCTTTTGAGAGCATGAATTAATTGATGAAAAAATTATATTAATATAGCTGCTTATCAAAAAAAGATTGAAAGAGTAACGGAATAAAGTTACCCCTTACTATCACTTGGGTTTTTTTTCTCCTCCTTCTGTCTTATCTTATTCTAAATGGAAACTGTAAAAAATAATACCAAACACAAGAATAGAAATTAATTTCTCAGGGACTATTAATTTTGTTTGCTTCACTCTCACACTAAGTGTTGTGAGAGAAGAAACGTTACATTCAACCCTGTGATGAGACCTTCAGAGTAATTCAACTCAGGTAGTTTTGGATAGTGATGGATGAAAGATGGCAGAATTATGCCTACTCCTAAGTAAGTTCCATTGTGTTCAATAGTACTTACTCCCAGGAAAATGTGGTTAGGATTGCAGCTTGTGTCTTTCTTTTTTATGCATAGAAACCCTTGTAAATTCTGTTTCAGCTAGTGAGTTCCACTCTGTGTGAAAAGCATTTCAGTGGCATCACTGGAGTTTGTGTCATTCAGTGTGAGAGCCCAGCGTATCAACACTACAATGGACCTTCTCCCAAGCAACACTGTGCAACGGGATGGGGCAACACCCTGGGTGGTGGACGTGGTGATGCACTATGGGCACAATCCAGAGTAACTGCAGGAGTCCTTGCTTCGGTGTAAGAACAATTTGCTCTGGATTGCAATATGAATTTCCCATATGTTTTCACTAGGTGGTATAGTAACTACGGTTGCACGTAATGTTTCTAACGTGCTCCCGTAGTTACTCTGGATTGTAGGGCCAGCCTCACTCTGCTGGGTTTTTGGCTATAGGTTTTGATAGAGAAAACTGTAACTTTATTACTGGCTATAATGTTTGATAGCGATATTCCAACATGATTTGTTTCAGGACATGCTGCATGAACTTATGCATTGATTGACATATAACATGATGTTATTATTTAAAAATATCAAGAATTTAAAATTTTTGGTCCATAATGGTGTCACCCACAGTAAGTATCATCCAGGTCTGCCCCACCCCCAGACCGCTTAGTGACAATATTAAAGCCTGTAGTTCATATAAATGGGAACCAACCAAGTTTCAGAGTAGTTGGTATATTCTGTTATTGATGAATTTATTTATGCCACTATATGTTTTGAACATGTTTTGAATTTCCCAGTGCCAAAGCTGTTTTGTTTGGAAGGTGCCCATTTTTAAGAACCAATAATTTACATTGTCAAGGACCAAGGTATGAGTTGGGGGCAGGAAATGAACATATACCAGTTCTGATGTGTTCTACTGTTAATTATTTCCTGCAATTATTACTGTTAATTATTAAAAAATTATTATTAAAAAATTATTATTAAAAATAAAAAATTAAAAAATACTGTTAATTATTCCCTGTGGCTGTGGGTGGCGCAAGCGGTAAAGACGCTGTGCCTGTTAACCAGAAGGCCAGGGTTCGATTCCAGGGTCAGCCCCACAAGAGAGGGTGAGGCCTGTCCTTAGCCCAGCTCAGTGGCGTGGAGAGGGGGGATTTGCTGCTTGGGTAACAGCCTATCCTCCATAACAATCCAATCCAACCCAGGTTTTTGTGCTTCGCATGCAGCATATGCAGCGCTGAGCACAATACCATAGTCTTTCAAGACTGAAGGAGGCCTGCTATTCCCTGCAAATATATATATATATATATATATATATATATATATATATATATATATATATATATATATATATATATATATATATATATATATATATATATATATATATATAAGGGGTATTGTACTGACAAGTGCAAATGTTGCATATGGCCTTGGGTCTCTAGAGGTTAGTTATCACATATAAATGGCTATTTCTCAGATAGTGCCAGAGATTTGTCGAACATGAGCCATTTGTTAGCTTGATGGGCATCTCCACTGGGAGTTTACATGCTTGTCTCCCAGTGGAGCCCTCCTGTCTATGCTTTCAGAATTAAATAACCTGTGACAGGTTGTTACATTGTCATAGTACTGGTTTGTGTTGACCCAGCCTTAAAATTGACTGTTCTATCAGCCCCATCCTATTCTTTCCCCTGCAATAATGTGAAGGGATAACAAAACGGGTTGTGCTGCACACTGTAGTAGCAGGGAGCAATCAGGCATCTTGGGAGGGAACAGGGAAAATATTTCCCCTTCTCTTTGTCTCTCAATGGCTAATGGGTCTCCTCAGACCTGCTTCAGCTTTTTAATAGGTATAAGTCCAAGAAGAAAATAGGGGCATATTGGCTCACACCTTAGGGAAAAACATCTGGCAGCATGCCCAGGCCCTTTCCCTGTTCTGCCCTAATCCTCTCACCCCTGCCCTGTGAAGAGGGCATTTTTTGTTTCCTCAGGCACTACCTTCTCTTGTTACATTACACACCTGGACAGACAAGAGAAAATATTTTTTACCCAGCATGTGGTTGGTTTGTAGAACTCCCTGCCACAGGATGCAGTGATCGTATCTAGCCTCAATGCTTTTAAGAAGGGCTTGGATGAATTCCTAGGGGAAGGGGCCATCACAGGGTACAAGGCATGAGGGATGTGTGTTGATGTAGACAACCTCAAAATGCCAGATGCAGGAAGGACACCTGGATGCAGGTGCCATATGTGCTCCCCAAAGCATCTGGTGGGCTGCTGTGTGATATAGGAAGCTAGATTAGATGGGTCTTTGGCCGGATCCAGTGGAGGCTCTTCTTATGTTCTTAGGTTCTTGCGTCTTTCTGGCCTAATGGATCTTGATCTACATCTGCCAGCCAAAATCCCCTATTTTGGATTACCTCCTTACCTCAACACACAACAACCTTATCCAAGCCCCAGCTGAGGACTTACAAAAATCCTGTTTATAGCACCCAAAATCAAAACTGTTTTAGAAATCAGCACATCTGCAAACATCCTTTGTGGCATCCAGATGCTTCTCAATATTGTTCCCACTTGACATGAACTGACAAGCATTTGGAGAACTCTCTTCCTCACACACCAAACTAGGCGACTTGTTAAAATTGCCTGAAAATCTGCTGTTTGCTTGCTGTCATCTTTACATCTCATTGGAGAAGAACTAATTCTGTCTCCAATTTAACAGTTTCCTAAGAGTACAAGTCCACCAGGACTACTTGTCATAACATTTGTTGCTCAGGGGACCTTGTGTGCTGTCTGCTTTTGTATTTCTGACATATCTATAATTTTTTAAAAAATTCTCTCCACAAAACGATTTGTTATTACACCTGTCATGCAGGTTGAACAACTGCAAACCGTCCCTCGGCTTGTCAGGCAATGAGGTCTCAATTCTGCACCATTTTGCAAGTGTGCTGCAATCAGTACAAAGGAGATTCAATGTATGCTGTTTGATCACCAAAGGATTAATTAGCACATTACTAATATGGAGAAGGCAAAGAGTTCCTTAAATGCAGGCTCCTATAAGGAAATAATCAGGTTGGCTCCTATGAAGTTACATTTCATCTTGATGACATCTGCCTAATACTTTGTCTGCCTTGTCAAGGAAACACACACACACACACACACACACACACACACACACACACACACACACAAGTGATGTCTGTTTTATTGAGACACATTAACCCTACAATCCAGAGTGAGGCACACTTAGGGCGCAATCCAGAGAAGCTATGGGAGCACATAAGAGACATTAACATCAACATAGTAATGGCACCACTTAGTTAAAACCTATGGGAAATTCATATTGCAATCCAGAGTAAATTGTTCTTACTTTGGAGCAAGGACTCTCCGTAGTTACTCTGGATTTCACCCTTAATGTGTCTCACTTAGACACATTAAGTGTGCCTCACTTTTTTAGTTTTTGGGCCATTGAACATGTGGAGGTTTACTTCTGAGTAGTTTGCATAAGATTTTGTTATGAGCTCAGACTTGGATACACCTCACTTCAGTGCAGTCATTCTTGGGGGCGGGGTGGGCAGATAAGAAAGGAAACAAGGGTCTGCACAACGTATTATACACTTTCCTGAGAGTAAGCTGGAAAGGAACTCTCTCTTAATCCTCGGTGATGGAGACAGGGAAAAGCTGTTCTGCTAGGAAGCCAGGATTGGATGTTCATTGGACAAAGTCTTGCTTTTTTAACATTTTAATTGGCTGAAGAAGGCAGGATGCAGAGCTAAAGAATTTTTGTGACATAAGGATTGGCTGCACAATAGCCCACGGTGGCGAAAGTGAGAGTTCAATCATAGGCCAGTCTACTCAGAAGTAAATTCCATTAGTTAATGGAACTTACTCCCAGGGAAGTGTGGATAGATGCAGCCTATGGGAGCTTCCTTGTGCAGGCTGCTGTTCCTGCCTCCTGAGGGGTGCTGATTTAAGTACTTGTGGTGCAACTCCCCCCCCCACCAGCGAGTGGTAAGAGTAGAGTCATGAGAGGGCCAACAACTCTGCTCTTGTCTCAAGTGTAGACCAGGGTGACCAGCTGCCCAAGGAGGAAAAGGTCTTGGATTCCTCTCAGCCCGGCCTTTCTGGCGGACAATGGCGCATCTGACTACTCATGAGTAAAGCCACGATATTGGACACTTTCACCTTCCCATAGAGCTCAATGCCTATTTTTTATTTTTCGTTTTAATTGGCCATAACTTTTGATAGAAAGGAGATATTTCAAAACCAATTTTTGCATTGGATTCTGCTCTTCAATACGAATCAAACAATATGACATGGGGTACTGCACTCCATTGCCAAGTTCCAAAATGAAGCCAAAATGGAGAACAATGAAGCCCTTTTGGAGGACACCGAGACAGGAGGCTTAAAAAGAGGAGAAATCTGGAAATTTCTGGTCACTCTCGTGTAGACCTCTGCAACTTTTCCCAAACTGGCATCTACTAATCTTTTCAACCCCATCCTCTTCCCTGCATGAAAGTGGAAGATATCATAATACCTATGGTTTAGTTTCCTTGAAGCAAACAGAAGAAAAAAAAAATACTGTTTTTCTGTTTCCAAATAATAAACTGTGTTGTTGTATGAGGGCGCAATCCAGAGTAGCTACAGGGAGTCCTTGCTCCGGTGTAAGAACAATGTACTCTGGATTGCAATATGAATTTCCCATAGGTTTTCACTAGGTGGTGCAGTAACTATGGGTGCATGTAATGTCTCTTTGGGTGCATGTAATGTAGTGCTCCCATAGTTACTCTGGATTGTAGGGTTAGTTCCATTTTGGGACCACTCAGATGTTATGTGAGCTCATAAATGTGAAAATAAGAAGCAGACAAAGAAAACATAAACCAATCCTTAGAAGTCCCAAAGCCCACTTTGTTTTCTCATACTGTCAACTTGCAAGTTCTCTTGCAAAATCATTGTATTGATCTACATGAAAACCTTATATCTGTGGTACACCAGTATTCTGGAAAATGAAATTTGTGATGGTATGGCAGTTCCTTCTAGTCCCCTTCCTTCTTACCCCTAAAGCACCCAAGTTAGCTCAGGAGATAAAATTATTTTCTTGAATCTAACACTCACCTTTTTAGCCCAATTCAGTCTCCAAAATCAGGGTTAGCATTAGATTCGGTGGCTAATTAGATTTGAGTAAATATGGTATTTTGATTATATGTATAGGATGTGCAGTGATGGGCTTCAAAGAAATTAACAACAGGTTCTATGCCCATCTGGCAGCCACTTTTAAATGGCTGTTTTTAAACTTTATATGTCCTATCTCTCATTAACAACCGGTTCTGTAGAATAGGTGCAAACCTGCTGGAGCCCACCACTGGATGTGCTCTAGATTTGATGGTGCATTAGATTCGGGTAAATAAGCTAACTATTGAAGGTCATAGCCAGGGCTTTGTTGGGAATGAACCCAAATGGTCATGCCAATACCAGGGCCCATCCTTGAAGGATTCAACCTTGGGAACTATTACACAAGCCAAATATAAAATTGTAAGAAAATATAGTTGTACAGTGACTCTATATTTTCTTTTTGCTATATGTGAGTCTTATAGGAGAATAAACAAGAATAGAGAGGCACAAAGTTAGCCAAAAGGGCAATGAACACATCCCCATTGGTTTGAAATCCCCATGAGGAGAAAGCCATTAGTCGGTGAAAGGGGAATGAAAAGTATAGCAGCGTCCACCTGCTGGATTTTAGGTTAGCCATTGTGAGAATCCCAGGCCGTGAAGAGCTCTGGGCCTTTCCTTATGTTCTAAAACAGGAGTGTCCAAATTTTTTGGCAGGAGGGCCACATCATCTCCCTGACTTGTGTCGGGGGCTGGAAAAAGATTTACATTTCAAATTTGAATAAATTTGCATAAATTTGCATATGAGATTGTATTAGAGATATAACATTGCTTGCCCATGGGCCAGATGGAGGGATCTTGCCAAGGGCCTCATTAAGACTTGCCAAGAGCTGCATTTGGCCCCAGGGAAAATTTGTTCTAGAGAAACCAAGCATCAGCCCTATGAGTATTTCACCAATTTAAAGCTCTAATGTGGATATATTTTGAAAAGCCTTATATTTTGTTTTGCCTTTCTCTCAGCTAAAGACTTCATATAAATGACAGAGTTTTTACAGCAAATTTGGACATTGTTTACTTGTTTAAAATGTTATAAGCTACAATCCTAAACTCGAGTTAGGCATATGCCCCGGCATAAATTCTGTGCTGACCTGGGGATGTCATAAATGCCATAAGGCACTTCTGCCCCACTCTTGAGAGGCTTAGGCCAGTGCACAAGCATATGCTAACCTCCCCTCAACACCACGAGAAGATTTGCCAGGTGAGTTAGGCCGGCCTAAATTGCATCCTTAATTTCTTAAAAAGACCACTTAGGCTGCAGTCCTTTACAAATGTAAGGATATAATTTTGATGAAACTGAGAATATAATTTTGATGTTTCTGATTTTACAGTATCTGATTTTTATGTAATGTTTCTGGTTATTAGATAACATATTGGTTTTTATTGTTATAATTTCATTGTGCTGTTTTCATTCTTTTGTGATGTGCTGTTTTATGGTGTTCTTACTTTTCAGATTTTATGAATACGGTTAATGGTGTTTTTAACTGATCTCATGTTGCTTTTATGTGAGCTGCCTCACAATCCCAGGAGAAAGGCGGGATACTGGCCCTCCCCACCCCAGCAATGTCTGTTCAAGTGGCTTTTGCTGGTGTTCTTTTGTATTTTAAATTATGAGCCCTTTTTGGGACAGGGACCCATTAGCTATTAATTAATTATTAATTTTTTCATTTTCTTTGTAAACCGCTTTGTGAACTTTTTTTGTTGAAAAGCAGTATATAAATACTGTAGAAAGACAGAAATAAATAAATAAATTCAATGGAATGGGACTTGCTTCTGAGTAGACAAAGGCTAGCAATGTTAATTTTAATAATGAGACCTCCTTCTTGACACTCCCACTAAACCGGCTTTATACACAATCTGTTTATTTAATTTCTCATTTGTTGCTCAAAGTTTCCTTTCAAAACTGGTCCCCCATATTTCCGTGACATTGTCCACCGAAGTCCCATTCCAACTGACAGGGGGGTAAGTGTAGCCTGAGAAGAGCACAACAAATTCAAATCCTTTCTGCATAATGAAGATAAAATGGCTAGGATGGACTCGGTGGAACTCATCCAACTCATACTGTAAACATGTCGGCAAATGTGAGGAAACGATGAAATAGGGTGCCAAATTGCTATAGAATTTCTGCAAGTGTATCCAAGAACCTGCTTGCTGCCAGCCAATGGAGGAGACTTGTTAGCATACACCAAAACCACAACAATTCAAGACAGAAATTTCAAAATAAAATCCTGGTGTCTGGGAACAGAGAGAAAATTCCATGTGTCAGGCATTTGTGTCTGTGATTTTTCTTTTGACTAGACTTGATTAGAGGTAGACTATCTGTTCAATACCAGAAACCATGCAGACAATTGTTTTGCACACAGTTTCACATGTTAATACAGTTCATACAGTTTTTGTGCTTTTTTATTTATTAGTTGATTGTTGTACTTTCATTTTATAAAAATAAACACTAGCTGCAATTCTAGCATAACTTTCTGGGACTTAGCCCCATTGACTATAGTGGGAGCTACAAGCTGAACTTGACACTAGTGACTAAAATTGTGAAAAACTGGGTATGTATGAAAGGTAATATCATCATGTTATATATCATTGGAAAGGTAATTTTATGCAGAAAACAATGAAACAAACTGCATTCCAATTTCTCTATTCTATCAAATGTTATGGCCAATTAATCAGAAAATGAAAACAAAATCCCCATGGAACAAAAGTGGATTTTCTTAACTCAAACTTTTGCATGTTACTGATGGGTCTGAGAGCCAATGAGATGTATGGTAATTCTGGTACTGTATGGAACTAAAAAGGTGTCAATATAAATCAGCTGTCAGTACAAATATCATATCCAGTACATGTATCATAAAATAGTTACCCCATGCTAACTGAGTATACAGGCACTTCTAAGTGGTGGTCCTCTTCTACTTAGCAGGGAAAGAATAACCATTCCCCTCAGCTCCAGCAGAATTTCCCTAACCAATAAGGGCACAATAAGGTGCTTTAGGTATGTGACTAGCTATGTGACTAGCATGATTGATGAACTGCTGAGGAAGAGGAGGCAGATTTTTCGCCAATTTTCTTTTTTAAAAATACCTGGGGATGATGTCACTTCTGGTTGTGACATCAATTCCAGGCTTACATTTTATGCATTTTATAGGCTGTGGGTGGCGCAAGCGGTTAAGACGCTGTGCCTGTTAACCAGCAGGCCAGGGTTCGAGACCCGGGTCGGCCTCACAAGACAGGGTGAGCTCCTGTTCTTAGCCCAGCTCTGCGACACCAGGTGGATCGAATCATATCGGCTCTGCCTTTCCATTGGACTAATTCAGTGGCATGGAGAGGGGGGATTTGCTGCTTGGGTAACAGCCTATCCTCCATAACAATTCAACCCAGGCTTTTGTGCTTTGCAGGCAGCGTTTGCAGCGATGAGCACAATACCATAGTCTTTCAAGACGGACAGAGGCCTGCTTTATTTTATGCTTTGCACTGGGTTACATGATCATTAGCTATGCCACTGGGATTAGTAGTGCTAATGGACACTGAAGCCTATTTTCACTCTGGGGCTTGAAAGCCTCACACAAAGTGCTTAGATTTTGCTGTTGCAGATTAGTGTAGCCCCTTGTGCAGGCTGTAGCCTTACATGGGGCAAGAAAATAAACGTCCTTTATCTTGAGAAGACCTCCAGCCTTTTCCTAGCACTGGATGCAGCATTAATTGAGCAAATCAAGCACTGCACTGGTGTTGGTGAGGATTAAGTTTTACAGTACCCTCCCTTCATGTTTCCTCCTCTTCTCAGAAGTACATCTCATTGATTTAATGGGATTTGCTCCCAGGTAATTCTGTATTGGAAGCTTAAATAATTTATTGTTAATAGTCTGCAGTGGCTATGAGAGCACTTTTATCCACAGCAATGATAAAAGAGGAGAGAGATTAAATGACAGTGACAAAGATGAAAGCCACAGCAATGTTCAACTACACTTCTACACTCCACTGCTACGTTACTTCTACACTCCACTGCTACGTTACTTCTACACTCCACTGCTACGTTACTGAATGTCCAAAAGGAAGGGAATTGAGAAGCATTGATAAGTACTGCATACAGCTATTAAAATACACTTTTACCAATCTTAGTGCAAAAAGGTGTAGTCTAATGGTTGAGCAAAGGGCTGCCAGAAGACTGTTAAGCAGGAATGGAGTGGGTTCAATTTTGGATGGGAGACCAAAAAGTTGATAACTGTCATGAAACAACAAAGTCAGAAAGAGTTGCTGTTAACTGCTTGGCCCATCCTGCTGATGCCAGATGTGATAGCTGCCCTGTGAAAGATACTATTTGGAAAACTAGTTTGGAAGAACACCTGATCTCTAGCACCTGAGACCTCTCCTCCTCACTTCTTCCTTTTAACTGGGGAAGCTGGGATCAAAATAGGGAAAGATAGTTCTTGCTGCTACTATCTTCGAAACCTAACCTTAGATAACTTTTAAAGTGCTGAGTTGCATTGCTGTGTGTGGTGCTTGCTTTGGAATGATTGTCTTTGGTCAACAAGGTCCAGCAATTAAAAAAAGTCAAGAAAAGCCCAGAGTAACTCCAAATCATTTTCTGAGACATGATTTATTGGAACTGCTGCTTTGTCCTGACTCATTCACCCAGCTATGTATGTTGTGCTTTTTGAAGGCCATTGTTCAGTCAACATGTGGAGTTCTGGGATGCACTCTGATCAAGCCATGTAAGATACCGCAGGCTTTCAAGGGAGATTACATCTGAGACAATAAACCTATCTTTGCTCATGTGAATGCTACTATAATACTAGTTGCATTTCTTTCATACTGCTAGTTTTGTTCAGGGACCCTGGTATGGCCATTATGGCTATATACCATTCACGACTGGTCTCTTAAATATATGAAACAATGTCTATATAGTTAAGCTATTCTGGTGCAGTAGTGCCTGAGGAGTTAAATTGGCTCAGAAGCACAATGGGAGATAGCACCTTGTCATCCCAGTGCTAATCGTTTGTGTCAGCATAGCTCCCTGAAGGGACAGTCTTATTTGTAGCACATTGGCTGCCTGAGTGCCTGATCCAGTTTTCTATGGAGTCTTTGATGAACCTTTTTGAGTCTCAGTGAGCAGAAGCCTTTCTTATTTGCTATAACGCTGTAGGAAGTGACCGGATCACTGCGTTCTGGACAACTGTGTCTCAGTCAAACACATCCCAGTATTGAACATCTGTGTCTGTTCTTTTTGCACCTGGACATTTGTGTTCCAAGATACATACTATAATATTTTATATGCTTTCTAATTTTTAAAACAAAATGTAAGGTTTGGGTTAGGGTTTGGTATGGCATAAGAGGCTTAACATATTTTCATAGGGTTTGTTGCTCAGATTTTTTGGTAAATCTAGCGTTGCCTACCTAGTCATGCTCAATTCTATGGGTGGTTCTCATCCCTGTAACAAGGCTAAAGTACCAGCATTGTCTGATGTTGTCTCTGTGGTTGTGTGGCCAGCATGACTAAATCCCAAACAGCACAATCCTAACCATGTCTACTCAAAAGTTAGCCTCATTGTGTTCAGTGGGTCTTACTCCCAGGAAAGTGTCTTTAGGATTGTAGCCAAAGGCACACAGAACACTGTTACCTTCCCATATTTCTCAACTTGCATTTACTTGCTCTTAGACTGCTAGATTGGTAGGAGCTGGACAATGCTCACTCCATTGGCTACTTAGTACTCCAGCTGCTAACCTACTAACATTCAGGTTGACAAGCACAGTGTCTTTAACTCCTGAATTACAGCATCCCTGCCCAGTGATAGTGAGGCACAAATAACACCAGATGCAAATGCCTTGGAATAGTAATGACAGGGACTCATTTGACACAATCATCTAGGTTGCAAACACCCTAGTAGCTATTTTTTTAAAAAAAATCCTGATTACCTGAGTAAAACTCTCACATGATTTTAAGATTAGATACGGTAATCTGTTGTACAACCATAACGGTAATCTGCATGAACAACCATAAAAACATAGCCCCTCAGGCAAAAGTCCATCAATAAGGGGGAAGGAACAGTTCTTCTGATAGCTGTCCTCAGTTTCCCTGACACCAGATGGCTGAGAATGAAGTGCACTGCTTTGGTAGTGTGTAACTAAAACAGGCATACAGTAGAATGAATAAGTATGTTTGTATGTTTCAGAACAATCCTATACATGTCTACTCAGACATAAGTCCTATTAAATTTAATGGATCTTAGCTCCAGGTAAATGTACACAGGATTGTAGCCCTAGACTAATTTTTTTCTTGTTGGTATATTACCATCGGGTAGAGGTGTTTGTTTCTGGTGAGTAAAATAGGATTACAGCCTAAGGCTGCAGTCCTAAAGACACTTTCCTGGGAGTAAGACCCGTTGAACACAATGGAGCTAACTTTTGAGTAGACATTGTTAGGATTGTGCTCTAAGACATACTGAAAACAATTTACATCAGAGCAACATAAATAACACTGTCCAGCTCCAGCTATTTCAGGGAGGGAAAGGCTGAGATGTATGTGATGCATGAGAATTTCACTCAGGAAATTCCATGCTCAGCATGAATTTTTTGTTCTTGAGTTGTGCTTGTGACGCAGTTGTAGACTACATTGAGTTTGATTGATGCTGCAATACTATCCTTCAGTTAGGCCAGCTTAAGCTCTGGTATAAGTCCTGTGCTGACCTGGGAGTGTCTGCACCACTCCTGAGGGGATTAGGCCAATGCACAGGCGTACGTGGATGTCCCCACACCATCATGGGAAGATATGTCAGGTGAGTTATGCCGGTCTAAACTGGTTAGGATTGCAGGCATTTGAATTCAACAAGTGGTCCCTGCTCCTCAGTTTCAGCGCCATTCTGGGTAATGGGAGTAAAGTGGAGGGTTTGCCTCCACCACCAGGTATGACACCATATGCACGGAAAATAGTTTGTATAGCATGCTGTTAGTAGATGGATGACTTATACTGAGACATTCAGTATGAAAAGTTTTATTTATGAATTAAATGTTTTATTCTAGGACAAAATATAAATGTGTTAAAATTTGACCCTTTCTGTGATATAAACTACTTGAGAAACATTTTTGAAAAGTTGCTTCCAGTACTGAAGTTTTGTCCTTACATGTACACAATGCTTGAGTTTGCTGTTAGGTTTAAACTTTGCTCCTACAGAGGAACTTAATCCAGGCTGACACAGGCAGCCACGCGAGGTAAAAAGTGAAGCTATGTTTAGTATATACATTTACAATTGCTTAAATTTTTAATGTTTCCGTAAAAATAGCCTGCCAACTTGATATTTGTTTCAAATGTTTTCTAGGCTTTGGCCGTTCTCCAGGTTCTGTTTTCAGAGAAAACAACTGACAAGTTTTCATTCATGTCAGTTTCATGCCTGGTTGCTCAGAAGACAGTCCCAATGAGTTGGATATCCATATTCTACAATCCTAAACACACGTATCCAGATGAAAGGCCCATTCTACACAGTGGGGCTTACTCCTGAGAGGACATACATAGGCTTTTGCTGTTGATCAAGTTTTTTCAGTTAATAATGGCAGCCATATTTTTCATTATTATCATTTTATTACATATTAATTTAAATTAGGGTGCAATCCTGAGTAACTATGGGGAGTCCTTGCTCCGGTGTAAGAACAATTTGCTCTGGATTGCAATATGAATTCCCTATAGGTTTTCACTAGGTGGTGCAGTAACTACGGGTGCACTTAATGTCTGTTATGAGCACCCGTAGTTACTCTGGATTGTAGGGTTAGGTTCTAATACAAAAAACCCACCTCATATAGCTTAAGGCCTATATCCAAAAGTGAAATTAGGCCCCTTGCTCTGGAGCAGTTAAGATGACTTTCCATAAAATAACACTAGAGGGTGACGTAACTGCATGGACCTGTAACTGCTATGGATTTTGCCCTAAATGGATATATTAGGTGGACAGTCCAATCCTAATGTGCCTGCTGAGGATCCATGAAGTGGTTGAGGAACATTTTGGTGACTGTGGACAGCTTACAAACAAACAGATTTGTTTACATTTATCCGAGCTCCTTGTAGAGTTTTCTGAGGAGGCTCATTCAAGCCCAGAAGTGCCCCTTAAAACAACAGTGAACAATCCAGAAAGTTGTTTGGCAACAAATGCTTTTCATGAGTTTAACACCTCAATTGTTTTTCTTTTAGCAATTCAATGCAATGTTCAATTATTTTTCTTGGGAGAGGAATGGCACACAGTAAACACCTTGTTAATATTTTCATAAACAGTGGCATGGTTCAGATTCTTTCCCAATTTCAGAGCGCAGTCCTAACCAATTTACCCATCTCCTGTTCCGTGGTGGCCAGGGGAGGCCCACAAAAATATATAGTAGAAAGCACTAGTCAGCATCCCTTAGAATGAGCATCAAAGAAATGTTAGGGTGAAACATGTGAATTAAAACATATTAGACAAATAACAATAGTAAAACATTTTTCATCCTGGTTAAAATAAGATTAAAGTTTCCATTGCCTCTGTCTCTGCAACTGTAAAGACCATTGACTGTCGAAGTCTATGCATGTCTACTCAGAAATAAATCTAATTTACATCTATGGGTCTTACTTACAGCCACAGGTCAATGTGTAGATGATTGCAGATTTCAGTCTGCTTTTTGAGAAGCACTGAAAAATGAAGAACAAGCAATTTATAGGAATGTTTAAAAGTTATTCACAGATGAAGATTCATCATTTCTTCAGTGGGAATTTTTCTAGGATTTTTTGTGAATCACTATTATATTACATTGGATAAGAGATAGCATGTCTGATATCTTCTATATATATAAAAAAGTCACTGACTTGACTGACTCACTCACTCACTCATCAACGCCCAGCCAAAATTGCTGGGCCTAGAAGAGTGAAATTTGGGGTGGGTGTTCCTTCCATGATGGAGTCACTACGAACCAATTTACCAGAATTCCAACCAGAAAGGGGTGAAAAGGGGTGCAACGCATTTTCCTCCCTGTACTTTGCATTGAGGAATCGGTGACAGAGGGATGCTCTGCCCCAACCTCTGGACCTAGAATCATGAAATTCGGGGAGGGTGTTCCTTCTGTGACACCAACACCCACCAAGAACTGATGTTGAGAAATTTAACCCCTAAGGGGCTGAGAAGGGGTGCAATGTGTTTTTGTCCTATACTTAACGTGGAAGACTGACCAACGTCCAGCCAATTTGGTGCTCTGTGCCCAGAGCAGTGGGGAGGATGTTGTTCGGAGGGAGGGGATGCACTGGGGAGGATGCTGTGCATGGGGGGTTGCGCATGGGGAGATGATGCACACGGGGGTTTGTTGTGCATGGGGGACTGAGGTACATGTGGGACTAAGGTGCATGGGGGATTGATGTGCCATGGGGGATGGCGCATGGAAAAATTTTACTCCCACAACACGGGTACACTTTTCGCTAGTGTGTAATAAAACCTCTGAAAAGAGAGAGAGAATTCTATTGTATTCACTTATTGTTTTTGATACAAGACCCATTTAGAGAATGTTTGCACAAGCTCACAAAATCCACAGCAAAAAAGAACTAGGATAAAACTGCAATATTTGTAATGTCTTCCTGATATCCTTTGATCAAAGCTAACCAAATCCAAAGGGATTTTCTAGACAGAAACTCTATTGCAAATGGCAGATTTATTGGCATAGAGTGAAGCCACCTCAAGCTATCAGTGCTCACGCATTTTTTCTAGTGTGCCCTGAATGGTCCGATGTTATTGTGCCTGATTACCTGAATGGATTTATGAAACAGCAGCCTTGTTAAAGCTCTAGTGGGAGATAAAATGTTTTTGCCCTTGTTCTCTTTCTCAAAATGCAGTAAGAGAAGTACAGAAAACTTAAGAACTAGTACCCCGGGTCTTGCTTTGGTATCTTTGGAATAAGTCACTGAATACAGATAACTTCTTCAAAATGTACCCATTATAACTGAGGTCCAAGCAGAGATTTTTTCTGTCAGACTATTGTACCTGAAGGCAGATCTCCCAACCTTCTGCTGCATCAGGCAGCTGGCACAATGCCACTCTAGGATACGTTATCCTCTTTTGAACTGCAGAGCCAAGGCAATGCCGCTGTCTGTCTTATGTATCAAGTGCGACCCACTTGTGCTTTTTTGGCACTTTCTCTGTTTCATAATACTGTCTTGGAAAGAAGGTAATACACACTGACATACAGCTCAGTTGTATGTTCATTGGAAGTGAAATGCTGATGAATATTGCAAACTTGACTTTAGATTTGAATATTCAAGCAGTTCTTGTTTCTCATGTTCTATTGTTTGTCCAAAAAGGGAAAAAAACCTTCAAATTTTCAGTCACTTGGAAATTTCTTAGCACAAGTTCCACTAACTACCATGTATCAGGCAATAGACACGTCATGAATCAGATTATTCACTAATAGCGCAACCCAAACCAACACTTCGGCCATTTGAAGACTGTTGGGCTGCCTTCCAGATGTCACGCCATAAAGCACATCTGTGCCAGGTTGGAAGTCAGCTAGAGTGGCATAAAGACATCACCAGCTCCCTACTGACTTCCTTGCATTCCCAAAGTCCCTAATATGTTTATTCTGGGCCAACATAAGGTGGTATAGCAGGTATACCCTGATAACTGGGTAAGAGGCACTCTTTCAAGTGGGTGTTCCTCTTTTATTTAGCAGGGGGAGCGTAACTGGCCCTCAATACCCCAGCAGTGTCTGTTCAAGTGGCTTCTGCTATGTTCTTTTTTATATTTAAGATTGTGAGCCCTTTTGGGATAAGGACCCATTAGCTATTAATTAGCTATTATTTTTTCATTTTCTTTGTGAACTTTTTAGTTGAAAAGCAGTATATAAATACTGTAGACAGATAATAGTAAATGGGGTTGTAGAGGATGTGTCTGAATGAAATAATGTTACGATGTTAGTTGCAAAATAGAAAGAACATGGATTAATCTAAGAACTTGTGTATGCTCAGAGTGCATGTTTGACTTTGCTTAGATGGGGGCTGGGGTGGGTTCTGTGCAGCTAAGAATGCATGGGAAATATCAGTCAATAACCTTCATTTCACCTTTTGCAGGAAGTCAGGAGCATAATTCTCCCTTCCTCTGCTCTGACAAGAGGAAGGAAATGAGTTCAGATTGTCACCTGCTCTATAGAGTGCTAGAAATTCAGTTAAGCCAAGTTGCGGGGAGAATGGGGGAGTCTGACAGATCCTGGAAATTAAGCAGCTGAAGAAAATCTCCCCTATTGCCTTGTGCTTTGCTTACAACACCTGGAAAATCATCATATACTCCAAGCCTCGCTTTGCAAGCAACTCCCTTCGCTGCAATATTTATGTAGCTCTTCAACTGCAAACATTCTCATTTTTGTTAGACCTTGACTTATCTTCATATACTACATCTCTGTTTCCACTTAACTTGGGGAATCATTGCTGCTGCCGATCCATGGGAAAGGAGCAAATGCTCCCTTCCCCCAAGGAGATCTCTTATGGTATCCTGACACTCATGGGATCTGGCACTCACCATTTTGGTGCTGTGGGAACTGTGGATACTGAGAGGCTTAGGATTGGGTTGTCGATCTTTCTGCTGATAGCAGTACAATTGCTCCAGGGATTGTAGTAAAGAATCTGGCAGAAGCTGCAGCCAGCTTGGTTGGAGGGGTGGCAAAGAACAACTACCACAGGTGACTCTTACCTGAATGGATTCAATGTTTGGGGTTTTGTTTTACAAGTCGGTTCTGTTCCTAACTCCAGAGGCACCTTGTCAGCTTCCATGATCAAGGGATCATGAAGAAGAGGGATAGTGTCACACCACCCCCAATCCTGGCCCCCTTCATGGGTACAATAGCCCACTCCTGCCATCATTGCTGTCCTCTGTGACCCATTTCATCACTCCCTTCCCTCCCCTTCCCACTTCCCTGCATGGAACATACCTGGTCCTGCAGGAATCTTCTTGCAGTGAGTCCTTGCAGTGGTGCAAGTGCATGAAGGAAGGTCCCAGCTTTCCCAACAGTGCATGTATGTTGACAGAACATGTGTTCTGCTGGTGCAAGTGGAGCAGGGTTGGGCTCATATATATATAGATAGGTTCTAGAATCCTTCATAAAGAAAGGTAGGGAGGGCAGTGGACAGATGCTGGGAAATAGCAATGCCAAAGAAACCGCTACCCTTAACAGGAAAACATTCCTTGCTTATATTTTGCCTGCATACAGGAAGTTTTTGTGCAATCAAGAGCAGAGACAAGGCTACAATTTGTTTATAATGCCTTCAAATCTTATCAGTTTCGGACATCCTTTGCTGTAGAATTCTTAGATCAGTGCACAACAATACCAGCAATGATTTGCATATAAACGAAATGAAAGAGACAGTGATTGTATGCATTCACAGACAGGCATCCTTTCCTTGCTTAACTGTTACTTTGCTCTCCATATTTGAGAACAGAAAACTAAGGTGAATTAAACAGGAAGCTGTCAAGAACAGTTTCTTTGTTTTTAGGTGTTGCCTGTGGCCAGGTGAGCCTTTGCTCAACTTTGGCTGATTCGCCAGCTGCAACCATACCTGGGTCTCTCAGATCTGGCCAGGGTGGCTCATGCCCTAATGATATCTAGATTAGACTATAACCACAATCCTAACCACGTCTACTCAAAAGGAAGCTACATTGTGTTCAGTGGGTCTTACTCCCAGGAAAGTGTCTTTAGGATTGCAGCCTATGGTAACGCACTCTATTTGGGGCTGCCCTTGAAAATGGTTTAGATACTGCAACTAGTGCAGAATGCAGCGGCCATTTGACTCAGTCATGTCTTTGCTTCGGCAGCTACATTGGCTGCCCATTTGTTGCTGGGTTGAATTCAAAGTACTGTCATGACCTTTAAAGCCCTATACAGTTTGGATCCAAGGTATTTGAAGAACTGCCTTCATCCATACAACCATACCTGTACTTTCAATCTGAAGGGGCCTTTTTGACTTTGCTGCTGCCTTCCACCAAGATAGGTAAGGGGGTTTCAGTGGTTGCACCCCAAGTTTGGAAGCCCTGGAATTAAGAAAAGCTCTGTCTTTGCAAATCTTTCAACTGGGCCTTAAGACCAGGATAACCATATAAAATGGAAGACAGAGTGCCTCTACCTTTAAGCATTGCATAGAAGAGGGAACTGAGGCAGTGCAGCTTTTTAAACCTTTCTATATAGAGCTAAACCTACCTAAATTCCCCCTTCTATGCAATGATTAAAAAGCCAGAAATTCTGTCCTTTCTATATGGTCACCTCATAATAACTTTTGGGATCAATCCTAAGCATGTCTACTCAGAAGTAAGTCCTATTGTCTTCAATGGTACTTACTCTCAGGAAAGTGTGTACAGTGGTATCGCGCTTAACGAGTGCCCCATATAACAAGTGCTCCACTTAACAAGCACTCAGTTATGCAGGGCAAAAGGCAGCCCGCAAGTGCTCAGTAGGACCGCTAACTGCAGCCCGCGGGGGTCAGGGAAGCTCAGCAGGGGGCTGAGGGGGCTTCCTTCCACCCCCTCCTGGGCTTCTCTGCAGCCCACGTGGCTCCCTGGGTTCAGTGGGGCTTACTCCCAGGAAAGTGTCTTTGATTGCAGCCTCCTGACTTTGTCTACTCAGAAGAAAGCCCCATTGTGTTCCATGGGGCTTACTCCCAGGACAGTGTCTTTGATTACAGCCTCCTGACTTTGTCTACTCAAAAGTAAGCCCCACTGAACACAATGGGGCTTACTCCCAGGACAGTGTCTTTGATTGCAGCCTCCTATGTCTACTCAGAAGTAAGCCCCATTGTGTTCAATGGGTCTTACTCCCAGGAAACTGTCTTTCATGCAGCCTCAAAAGTAGGCGAATGCAAGTGTCATTAGACAGATTCCTTGTTCCAGCTGCTAAAAAAGACAACAGTTGAAAATTAGTTATCCTTTTATTTTCTGTTTTGTTGTACATACAGTCAATAACAGTGTTTATTACAGTTAATTGTGTTATATGACAGTGTTTTGAATTCAATTCCAGTGTTTTGTCATCATTTTTACAGTTAATATTTTTATATGAATATTTTTTTGGGTTGTGGAACCAATCATTTGAGTTTCCATTGTTTCCTATGGGAAAATCTGCTTCACTTAAAGAGCGTTTCACTTAAAGAGCATGCCTCCGGAACAAATTAAGCTCTTTAAGTGAGGTGCCACTGTACAGAATTGCAGTCTTAGTTTGATTTGAGGGCTGGTGGGTTATACGGATTTCAACTGTTCTCTATTGCAACCTAAGGCTTTTAATATGTTAAATGTTTTTCAGTGTTAAGGATGCAATCCTAAAGACACTTTCCTGGGAGTAAGACCCATTGAACACAATAGAGCTTACTTTTGAATAGACAAGGTTAGGAATATGCTAATGTTTTACATGTCTTATGCTTAATTTACTGTTTTATGCAATAATTTTATTGTTATTTGAACTTTTTAAAAAATCTTGTTGTTTTCTTGTTGAGTCCCCCTGACAGAGAAAGGCAGGATGATGATGATAATGTGGTACATCTGCAGACAGCAGCCCAGTGCAGACTTTATAACATGCACACACCAAAAAGCAAAGCAAGGTCTAAGCTGGACAAATCCGTGATCTTCCATCAGGATAATCCACAGGAACATCCTTACATCAGACATTAACTAGCAAAGGGATATATAGTAGTTTAGTTTCGTTTGCAGCACAGAAAGAAGGTGGTGCTTTTCTCAAAGCTTAAGCATTTTAGAATTCAAGGGGGAAAATTCTTCCCCTTATTATTCAAATATATTGAAAGTGCTGGTTCTCTATGTTAACATATTGGAGGAGTATATAACCTCAAGCAATGTGTTGTAGTCCACACAGCACTGAGGTCTTTGAGCTTAGTAGTGGAAGTGCATTGACACATTCACTCAAGTGCAGATCTTTCTTTCCTTTTCATTTGGAGGTCACAGATGTGATCCAAGGCAGCAGCACCAGTAAGTCCCAGCCATTGCTTAGCTTTCATCCTGTTGCCATCCATTTCAAGATCAAAAGCTTTTAAGAGAACTGGTGCCTGTGATGCTTCCACTGCCTTTGCACTGCAGGGTCACGAGGCTCTCAGTTTGATGGATCCTATTACAAGCTTGTGCTTTAGTGAGTTGGATCAGGAGAGGCAATTATTCCACTCTTTCACCTGATGCTGGGCAAAGTTTGTCAGTCGCACAGCATCTGTGCCAAGTCAAGTGATCCTCCCTTAGATATTTCATTGAAGGGAGGTTTGTATGACATCCAGACACAATCAATCTTTTAATTAAAGGCAAGTTTGATCTTTCGATACACATCTGATTTTTTTTCCTTTCAACCGCAGGTGGTGGCTCTTGCTTCAGTCAATTAGAGAGATAAGCTTGAGACATAACTCTTAATAAGGTGTTCCCATAGCTGGCATTCTTGCTAGGAATTCTGAGCATGTGCTGAGCATCAGTCACAGAGAGCTCCCTTCTAGATGTCTGGGGTTTGCATAGATTTTTGGATCATAACCCTACTCTCTACTGGTGAAGGATTATCATTATTGCCGTTCTAGCCTTATGCACTCAGCTATACACAAAGCAGAAAAATAGGCCTTTGCACTAAGTTCAGCACTGGATCCTAAGAAGAATGTATCAAGGAAATTGGAAAATGAATACATAGGAGAAAACAGAGGGAGGAAAGGGAGATGAAGGTAGGGAGGATATACAATTCTTTTTGTATCCTGTACTTAATATGGCTCAATCCTATTAATTTTCCAAAGATCTCAATGTAGGCTGCACTGCATGTTATGATGCAGGGAGGAGCTGATTAGGAGGCTTGGAAGAGGTAAGTGAATTTTATTTCCCATTGCCTCCCTGTAAAATTTAAGATCACCAATTTATCTTCAGAAACTTGCACCAGCTCTTTGACTGGCACAAATCTGACAAGAAAAAAGGCAAGAAAGGGGTTGCCATGTGCTAGGAAACACCTCCTTTCCTCACCAGTCTCCATTCATCCACCCCCGCCCTATTACACCAACCACACTACCTTACCTGTGCTCTTATCAGTGGCATAGCTAGGGGAGGTGCAGGGGGTGCACTTGCACCAGGCTACAAGCTTTAAGGGGACCACAAGCTGATCGTGTCACCACTGACAAAAATGGTAAAAAACGGAGTTTGTATGAAGGATAATACCATCATGTTTTATATCGTTGGAAAGGTAACTTTATGCAGAATGCAATGAAACAAATATTCAAATGCAGAATGCATTGGAATATCTATATTCTATCAAAAGTTATGGCCAATTAACCAGAAAATTAAAACACAAAAACCTATGGAACAAAAGTGGATTTTCTTAATTCAAACCTTCCCTGTTACTGATGGGTCGGAGAGCCAAAGAGATGTAATTCTGATACTGTATGGAACTAATAAAGTATTAAAATGAATCAGCTCTCAGTACATACATCATATACAGTACATATATCATAATACAGTTATCCCATGATAACTGGGTGTACAAACACTTCTAAGCAGTGCTCCTCTTATATTTAGCAGAGAAAGAATAACCATTCCTCTTTGCCTCAGTACAATTTCCCTAACCGATACGGGACACAATTTTCTTTTTATAATTTTATAAAAAAATTGATTTTGTTGTTGAAGGGCTGGGGTGGGACAACAAAACTTCAACTCTAGATAGCAAGTAGGTGCTTTAGCTAGCAGAGCAAATGGTGGTGAACTGCTGAGGAAGAGGAGGCAGGTTTTTCCCCAATTTTCTTTTTAAAAATACCTGGGGATGAAGTCATTTCTGCTTATGACATCACTTCCAGGGCAACATTTTGAGCTTTGCAACTGGCTACATGATCATTTGCTACACCACTGGCTCCTGTAAGGAACCAGGTGGTGCAGTGAGCTATTGCTTAAGCTATATTTGATGGCGGATCCAAAATGGCTAGTGCTAGTCAACTCTTCATAATACCCATAAGACCTTTGCGATGTAAGAATCAGGTCAGTTAAGATCCACACAACTTTAATTAAGTTGCCATCCCATTTTATTCCAAGCCACCTTGTTTAATTTCTTATTGGGGTATGTCTGGTAATACAGTACTGCTCTCTTGTTTTGTACTGTTTTATGTCTTGTACTTGTTTTGTATTTCATGTTTTATGTTCTGAGCTGATTTAAGTTGACCTGTCAAGAAAGGCAGATAAATAAATAAGTAAGTAAGTAGGTAAGTAAGTAGGTAAGTAAGTAAGTAAGTAAATAAATAAATAAATAAATAAATAAATAAATAAATAAATAAATAAATAAATAATACTGGCATCGAGAACTTTCAAGCTCAATAGTATCTAAATTTTGAATACTGGTTCAACTAATCTAGAGTTGTCCTTGTGCTGTGGGGTTCACTTTTGTGTGCATTTTATCCATTCATTTCAATGGAATTGGACACATTGTGGGAAACAGAAGGCTGAACTAGGTGGATCTTTGTTCTGATTCCAGTGATGCTCTTTTGTTTTTACTTGGCAGATGCATGTTAATGATTACACACAGATCTGCAGCCTCCTTTGAAATGGATGTGTTGTCATAGCCCTTGCACCTGAAAGAAATCACTGGATTCAAGTAAAGAAGGTTTCAGTCTTCCATGGCTTGAACTTGAGATTGACAATTACAAAGCAAAGTAGCTCTTCACCTTAGGGATCCATCCCTATAAGCCAGTGGTGGGCTTCAAATAAATGAACCACAGGTTCTATGTCCTAATAACCTAAATTAACAGGTTCTATGTCCCATTAGTAACCGGTTCTCAGAACCAGGCGCTCATTAGTAAAGGGCTCTATAGAACCTGTGAGAACTCCGGGAAGCCCACCACTGCTGCAAGACTCTATATGTGGTAGGTCATCAATTTCTACAACTGAAAGATCCTAGAATGATATCATATTGTGTGTATTTGCCAAATGTACACACATCAGTTAAACACACATGGCAAGAAATTAGCTCCACATTTAACATACTGTAGGCCAATGTAAATATATGCAAAATTTGAAAGAATAATTTTCCTCATGGAATTTGGGTGAAACTCTGTCTGTGGTTCACTAGGTGGCTTTTAAACAATTCCATTATTTAATATGTAAGTTTCAAAGGTGAAAATGGTTGATGAATTGTCATCTCATCAAGAACTTCCTGGTACCCTTATTTTCATCTCTCCTTTTCACCCTCAAATTCTGTACTTTTGAGTACTAGAGCTGAATCCAAATTATATTGAAATTACTTATATGGCCAACTTGAGTTCATTTCTAAGTGCCAGACTGAGACAGCTGGAGCATGTCATGACTCGAGAGCTGTTTTTGGTAGAACCTCACAAAACTTAATCAAGGCCTGTGGCCAAGAATTTCAGAAGTTGTATAAGATTATTTTGCCAGAGCTATATTTGGGTACTGAACTTAAGCTGGCAAGATATTTTAGCTTTAACTTTTGCTTCCTTCCATTTGAATATGAGCATATGTGAATGTTTAATGTCTTGTTTCTATTGCAAACTTTGGTATAGGACAGGCCAGAAAGTTATATAAATTAAATACTTTTGGCCTCATTTTTTAAAAAGTGAAGTGTCCCAGATGCCAGTGTGATTGGGTTGTCTGCTGTTCATAAACTGTTTTTCAATGTTTGTGATACTGAAATGGTACTAAAATTCCCAGGTCAATTCTCTCATAGATTATCAGTCAAAGACAAAGGATGATCCTACACAACGGCTTTCATTTTTATGCCGTAGCCATTGCTGGTTTCACTGTAGAAATCTAAAAGCGAATGCTTCACCTACATCTGTACTGGTTTCCATGAATGAATGAATGAATGAATGAATGAATGAATGAATGAAATTGTTGCTACATGGTCAGCACTTCCAGTGGTGTCCCTGGAGAGGGGCAAGAGAGACCAATACAATACAATATGCAGGTATTGATATATGACCTTTCTGACCATTGGATTTCTCCTCTGACTTTATTCAAGGTAGTTTATATGGGCATGCATCTCTAACCTTTGACAGGGTTTTACGAATAACAGAGAGGTACTGTCTTTCAGGTTCTGCTGCAGTCTTAGATGGATACATTTTTTGGTCTTGGTCAACTTCCTGGCCATATTTTTTTGTGTCAAGAATGAGACTGTTAGCTGGCTCCTTGTCTCTCACTCTGCTCAGCTTTGCAGCTTCAAGCTCTTCTTAAACTGGCAACCTTCAGTTCTTATCTTCAGACTTGATGACGGCTCTACCCTCTACATCTGGGGTCTCCAAACCCTGGCCCTGGGGCCAGACACATTCCACGGTGAGCCTCCATCCAGCTCTCAGCAAGACCCCTCTGAAAAGAAAGACCCTCTTTTTCTCTTTCTGAGGAGAGAAACACAGTCTGGGGAGAAAAAAAAAGATGAGGAAATGTGATGCCATGACACCAAGATCCACAGAGGGAACATGGATAAACAGAACACTGATCCCTGTGGATAGTAGATAGAGTGGTACTTACTCCAACAGCTTGTACAGTGGTGCCTCACATAACAAGTTTAATTCATTCCAGAAGCATGCTTGTCATGTGAAACGCTCTTTATGTGAAGCAGATTGTCCCATAGGAAATAATGTGACTGAGCTGATTGGTTCCACAACCCCAAAATATTCATATAAAAATATTAACTGGATGTAAAAATGATGACAAAACACTAGAATTGAATTCAAAACATGCAGTCAATGTGCATGATACTATGAAGTCTACTTAGGCTGCAATCCTAAAGACACTTTCCTGGGAGTAAGACCCTTTTAACAAATGGGGCTTACTTCTGGGTAGTCATTATTTAGGAGGCTGCAATCAAAGACACTTCCTTCTGCAATCCAAGACACTTTCCAAGTGCCTCCCCACTTTCTCCTCTTCATCCTGAGCCTCTCTCTCCCCTGCTCCCTTCTGACTAGCCCTGAGCTGCTTCCCTCTACTCCAATGCTGTTCTCTCCCTCTGCCCAGTGGACGCCTGGCCACAGGAGAAACGGCATGGAAGTGTTGCTTTCACTATGGGCAGGCGCGCGTGGCAGCCCTGACGCTTTTTAAAAGGGCTGCCGGCCAGCGTGTCTGCCCCAACTGCCAGTGAGTGTGTTTGTTACATGAAGCAGAATCCTAGAGAAATTTTTGCTTGTTATGTGGATCACTTTTTAAGCGAGGTACTTGTTAAGTGAGATACTACTGTAGTTATGTAGTGATAGCAAGAGAACTTAGCAGAACCATTTTCTTTTGGGTATCTATGAAACTCTGTTTTCTCCATATAACTGATGTATACAAAATAGAATCCTAAAATATCTTCAGATTACAATACTGAACATAAAAGGGTACAGGTGTGAACTCAAATATATGTGAACAATACGGAAGTATGACGTTCCCTCCTGAAACAGCTATCAGAAGACCTAACACCACTTGCCTTTTTCATCAAAACATGAGAGACTCCTTAAGAATGACAACACTGTAAGTTTTCTATAGTTTCTTGCCCAGGAAGGATTGTGAAAAGATGAGGAAACTCCAGATGGTATTCTTTTTCTCATAAAGAGCAAAAACACACAGTATGTAACTCAGAATATATATCAGGTCTTGGAATGTCTCCAAGTGACATCTCTTTCCCTAAATTGTTTTCTGTATTTTGCTGTAATCTTTACTTCACTCACTGATATTATCAGTGGCACCACAACTATGGAATGCCCTCCCCGGGGAACTGAGAAATACTCCCTCTCTCATGACTTTTAAGCGAGGGGTCAACAAATACCTGTTTCATCTGGCATTTGGTTGCTTGCCCTCTGCAAATAACCAGAGGTTATTTGCCCTCTGCGCCTCTGACATACTGTTTAGTGGGTTGTATGTTCCCTGTCCTTATCTGTTCTCATGAGTTCTTTTCCCCTTGAATTTTGCTTTGTTTTAATATGTCTTTTACTAAATATTAAAATTAAATGTTTTAATGCCAATATTGTTTCTTTTTTACATCTTCTGATATTAAATATTTAATGTTTTCATGCTTTGTTGGATTTATTATTTATTTATTTGATTTCTATTCTGACTTTGTCCCCGAAGGGCACCCAAGGTGGCTAACAATCAATAAAACAGTAACAATAAAATACAATTAAAACAATAAAATACAATTAAAACAATTACACAGCAGTAAAACCAGATCAGGGATGGAAGAGGACAGATTTAAAACATTATGTGGCCTCGAACACTTTTTTAAAATAAAAAAGTCTTTAGGCCCCGCCGGAAGGTTAAAAGAGAGCTGATCTGAATTCAAAGGGAGGGAGTTCCATAATGCAGGTGCCACCACCAAGAAGGCCCTGTTTCTGACCACCATTCCTCTAACCTCTCTCCATGGCAGCACAACCAACAGTGCCCCCTCAGATGAGCTCAGGGAATATGCTGGATTGTACAGAAGAAGATGGTCTCTCAAGTACACCGCTCCCAGGCCATTTAGGGCTTTAAAGGTTATAACTAGTACCTTTAATTTGGCTCAGAACCAAACTGGCAGCCAGTGCAGCTGCTGGAGCAGCGGCGTGATACAGTCAAACCAACAAGCTCCAGCAACTATCTTAGCTGCCACGTTCTGAACTAGCTGTAACTTCCGAACCGTTTTCAAGGGCAGCCTCATGTAGAGCGTGTTACAGTAATCTATTCTTGATGTCACCAAGGCATGGATCACCATGGCCAGATCCCATTGAGATAGGTACGGTCGTAGCTGGCGCACCAGCCAATACTGGGCAAAGGTGCTCCTGGCCACAGCTGACACTGAGCATCCAGGAGCAGCTGTGAGTCCAGGATCACATAAAAATGATTTTTATTAAATTAATGTTCTAGTGCCATGTTTGAGATTTTCACCTTGATTTTGGGTGCAGTCCTAACCTAGATCAACACAAATCATCAAATCATCACAAATCATCTGTTCTAGATGTCTTTTCCTTGCTACCAATGACATCCTCAGCTGAGTAGCCAGCACCAACAGCCATGGCTGCCCAGACCATACAGTTTCTCTATCCCTGAAACATGCCACTGGCTGACGACTGATGATATGATAATGATCGGTAGCAAATATGTCTTACTACACTTTACACAGGGATGCTTTTTTTAAATAACCTGTGCATTTATCATCAAATATTATTTCACCTAAGGAAGCACCTGAAATGTGAAGTATTAGGGTCTCTATCATCTAGTCTACAATCGGAATATAATCACAGTAGACATAATATAAATTACATAATATAATTATGGAATTTGGCTGTTGCCCCCTACAAGAAAGTCCTTTCAGCTGCATTGCATTTGATAGGTATTATTATTACAAGAAGAGTCTGCCTTATTTCCATGCTACACTACAAGGTACTATATCTGGAATTCCCAGGCTGTCTTCCAACTATCCACTAGCTTACCCAGACCTGTTTAGCCTGCAATTTTTTTGTTTTTACTCACATGTCTCTACCACGACACCCTTGCTCTATGCAACATTTACTGAGTGAAAGTGAAACATCTGTATGGCATCAAGTACTCAGAGCCAGTCAACCCATGAGGAAAGTTGATGCGGGTTACATCTGCAGCAGACTGTGAATGACCCAGAAGGGGTTGATGATTTGGGGTGTCTTTCACACCAAGTTCACTGTTGCTGCTGCTACCTTCTAACCCTACATCAATGCAAGCTATGGTGTATACTTCCCGCATACTTGAACAAGAGACAGATCACTCCTCTTCTTATCGTGCTCCTTTTACACTATTGTTCAGGCATTCAGATTTCTTGCATGGACAATGTGAGGTTTCATGCTCTTGCTGTAAATAAAACCAGAAGTGCAAGACTTCTAGGTTTGACAACAGCATTCAAGAAGCACAGTAAAGTCTCCTGGAGTTATGGTAGCACAAAGTCAGCAGACCCAAGACAACATCGGACAGAGTTCTGAATTGCACTACCCCTAAATGTACTTCATACCATTATCTATTTGCTATTTATTGTCTTGCACATGAAAATCCATGTGTAATGCTCAACTAGAATTGAAATTTATTAGCTGGATTTTCCTGTAACAGCTGATTTAACTACTGTATTCTTGAAATTCTAACATGTATTTTGCATGTCACTTTGGCTTTGGGTTGTAGTTAAGTTTTCCTTGATAGCTAAAGGGTAATTGGTTTGTAAGTAGAACTTGCTATATATTTTGTTCACTGTTATGACAAAATTCTTCTTTCCAAAACATCCATCATTAGGACAGATTTGCATGTTCATGGTATTGGGTATCTTTTAGCCTATGGAATGTTCTGCTTCTGCGGCACGTAATGTTCCACACAGACAACTGTGCATCCTGGAGGCTTCTGTTCTTGGTAACATGGCTCCCTGCAACCACTTTTCATTCCTGTGGTATCCAAAGTCAACTATTTGTTTCTGATGTGCTCCTGTCTGAAAAATGAGAAAAACCACAGAGAAAATAAGCCCAAGATGGCAGATAAAAATTTACCCATAGACAATTCTCCAGCCAAATTTTGTTAGTTGTTTGTTTATTTTTCCAATAAAGAACACACATGGAGTTTTTCAGGCTGGCATACAACAGCTGAAGATAAATAAGAACAGTGGGGAACATAAGAAGAGCCCTGCTGGATTAGGGCTATATAACTATATAGTCCAGTATTTTGTTTCCCACAGCCACCAACCAGATGTTTCTGGGGAGCTCAAAAGCAGGAAATGATGGCATCCCCCCTCCAACCTTTGTTTTAAGGTAACCAGCATTCAGAGGCATAGGGTAGGGATTTCCCCCCCTTCTTTTTCACTGTATTGTTGCAGGAGTATTTTTACTATCCAGTAATACACATAGGCTGAAAATCTATTGAACACAATGGAACTTACTTCTGAATAGACATGCTTAGTCTTGCACATGCTTAGGAGTGCAATCCTAACTCAGCCTAGAACAACCCATCGGTCTTCCCATTCCCGTGGTGATGTAGTGAGTGCACATCAGTGATGGGATTCAAAGAAACTAACAACCGGTTATATGACCATCCTGCAGCCACTTTTAAATGGCTATTTTTAAACTTTATATGTCCTATCTCTCTTTAACAATCGGTTCTATAGAGCAGGTGCGAATCTGCTGGAGCCCACCACTGGTGCACATGTCTGTGCACTGCCCTAACCCCGTCCCCAAAAGTGGCACAGTAGTGTCTGACAGCACTTTTGTGACACCCCCAAGTCAGCGCAGGACTCATGCTGGGACTTAGGCCTGGTGATATACTTCCCACATAAGCGCAGGACTCATGCTGAGCCTAGGACTGCAGCTTAAATGATTTCCAAACTTTCTTGCATCAAGACCCATTTTTAAAACAACACTCTTATCAGGACCCGTCTAGGTTTACTAGACTTTTTAAGAATGGCAATCTTGAAAGAAATATTCATTCATTCTTCATACTGTAAGTAATAACAATCAGAAAAAGACCCTCAAACTATCTCTCAGCTCTTTGTATGGCAGTTAGTAGCTATCTTGCAAATTGAATGATAAGTAGCATACATTATTTTATTTTTCAGTAGTCTTAGAACTTGACGCATTTAGGATGAATCCTAACCAACTTAGTCCTAACTAACTCAGCCAGTGTGTCTTCCTGTGGTGGTGTGGGGAGGTTGGGGTATGTGTACTGGCCTAACCCACCCAGAAATGGGGCATAAGGGTCTTACAACACTTTTGTGACACCCCTAGGTCAGCAAATGACTTATTCTGGGGCTTATGCAGGCTGAACTGAAGATTAGGATGGCAGCTGAAGTTATCTGATCTTTCCATAACCCTCTGGCAATCCACCCAAAATCGGGCTGTGACCCATAAATGGGTTCTGACCCACAAATTGGGAGATACTGCAGAAGATTCAAGTTAATAGTATGAAAAAGGTGGAATTTTACAACTGAGTAACGAGCACAAGCTCATTATTTGAATGAACTTGGCTCCCTGTTTAGAACATTCCTATGTATAAGGAGCTGTACCTGTGTTTCATTTATTGTCCCAAAGTTGATGATCCATGCTGAAATATTACATGTTGGTAATGTTGGATGGATTGGATTTAAATAAGGAGTTTCAGGACATTAAATAAAGACATTACAGAATATGTGGGAAACAATTCTTCATTTTATTGTTTTATTACTTAGGAGATAGCAATAATTTAACTGATAAATCAAATCTATTCTTATTTAAAGTTGAAATATCAGTAAAAAGAGAGAAATTCAGGTTAATTATGTCTTTCTCACACTAATCAACAAGACTCAGAAACCACAATGATGGCGGGGGGAAATACACTGAGCCCCTTTTCTATAACCACAGGTATTGTGTGACATGAAGGTTATTAAAGTGCACTAACTCATTTGAATTAAAGAACTTGTGAAAAATTCTTACACTCCTGCTCTATGAGAATCTTGTCAATCTGAGTGCTCCTGTTTCATGTCCAACCACCTGCAAATGAGATGAACAGTGAAAGAAAAAGCATCTGGATACATTCCTAGTCACATCCCATATGACTCATAAATCATGGAAGTGAATACCTTCACTATTCTTACTCAACAAGCATGGTACGACTGAAAGGGGATACGAACATCGCATATGGGAATTTATCTTGATTAGAACATCCATCTCTAGCCAAATCTGTAAAGAATGGACTGTTGTTGCCAAAGAAATAAGAAGCGTATTTTAAGGAGGTTGTTTCTTTTTTACTTGATTACCTTTATATCAGTGTATATAAATAAATGAAAAAATGAATTCCAGATTGCATCATCACAAGAAAAAAATTAATTACAGTCTACAACATCTACTTTATGAATTTGTATCAACTGTATGTAAAGCTTTCTAACAGGTAATAAACATTTCATGTGTTGCCTCTCTTCTCTAATCATTATGCAAGCAGTATTCAGGTGGTTTGAATGGTATGAATGTGCATGCACTGGGGAAGCTTTCACATATCTCTGGATTCAGGATTCCATAGAATGAGCCTAGGCACATATGTTTTCTGTATGTATCAGCTCCCTGCATATAATCAACTGAAAGAACATGGGCATTCATGTACTGTACTTTTGTCATCAAAGGCTAATGGCTAATGAATGGTTAATGGCCATTTCACCAGTTCTCTAACAGCACAATCCTGGAGGTGCCAGAGGCAGCTGCCCCTAACTTCCCCCACCAGCCACCTTGAACCTCCAGCAGCAGCCCAGATAAGCCTCACAGGAAAGTGTCTTTGCAGCCTCCTAACCGTGTCTACTCAGAAGAAAGCACCATTGTGTTAAATGGGGCTTACTCCCAGGAAAGTGTCTTTAGGATTGCAGCTTAAGTAGACTTGATAGGATCACGCACACTGAATGCATGTTTTGAATTCAGTTCCAGTGTTTTGTCATCATTTCTACATCCAGTTAATATTTTTATATGAATATTTTGGGGGTTATGGAACGAGTCGTCTGAGTTTTCATTATTTCCTATGGGAAAATCTATTTCACTTAAAGAGCGTTTCACTTAAAGAGCATGCCTCCGGAACAAGGCACCACTGTATATACTCTGGATTTAGATATGCCCATGTCAGCAGCAGTCCTTCCTCAAATCATAGAAACCTAGAGATGGAAGGGACCCAGTCATCAAAATCAATTCCTGCACCTTCAGCGACTATCAGTTGTATTTGTTAATGGTCATAACAAAGCAGATCTTGAGTAGGAACTGCAGTCTCTGGAACTTGAATTATGGTTTAAGCATTTGTATGGTAACCTATGTAAGCAAAAACCAATTAAATATTTCATTCTGCCTAAGAGATACTGAGGAATCCATAAAAATAAATTACCCTTTTTCCTTGTTAGGGGTCAGATTTCAACAAATCTCTTATTAGATGGTCCTTATCTCATGGAAGGAATATACTCCCCAAATTTCATTTTGCTAGGTCCAGGGGATTGGGCTGGATGTTAATGAATCGGTCAGGACATTATCAGGACCAGTGCTATAAAAAGAAAACTACAGCACGTAACAAACTGGCATTTAATCTCCTTCAAAGTAGACCCTATGGAAGCCACACACTTAATCCAGCACTGTTTGCATTGATTGAAGCATTCCTGAAACTCATTTTCTGGGATAATCAGCAGCTGCCTTGTCACATTCACTTGAATTTCCTTAGAATGATCCAGCCCTGCCCAATCCATTTGGTCAGATAATGTGCAAGTACAGATAAAACCTAATTATCAGCATTTTATTTATCAGTGATTTTGTCTCAACACGAATGAGGTTGGCTCTTGAAATTAAAGGATAAACATCCCTTAAGTAGCAGTTCATGGCTTAAAAGCAGCCTGCTTATAATTGTAACATGACATGCAATTAAGCTTGCCTGAGAAAGCTTCAAAAAGAGGGTTCAGTTTGGTTTCTGTTTCAGCGGGGAGGGAGACCACCCTTCTGCCATGTGATTATCACACGAATACTAGCCCTACAATCCAGAGAAACTACGGGAACATGTAAGAGACATTTATGTCGACGTAGTTACTGCACCACCTAGTGAAAACCTATGGGAAATTCATATTGCAATCCAGAGTAAATTGTTCTTACATTGGAGCAATGACTCCCCGTAGTTACTCTGGATTGTGCCCATGTGAATATCCCATGAATAGTGAGTGAACTTCTGAATTTCTAAGTGAATACTAAGTGAACTTCTAAATTGCTTTGCAAGGGAAAGCTTTTGCCGCTGACTTGAAACTAAGCTGTTTTAAAGAGATTTCCCCCCAAATCCAGAGTAACAATGGGAGCTCGTAAGAGACTTTACGTACACCAGTAGTTACTGCACCACCTAGTGAAAACCTATGGGAAATTCATATTGGAATCCGTTCTTACCATTTTAATTGTTCTTACACCGGAGCAAGGACTCCCCATAGTTACTCTGGATTTTGCCCAAACTTGATTCTTATTGATTCGTTGCCTGACTCATGACCATGGTAAACAATTGCATTTGTATAATGCAAAAATGGGTATCCACAGAGGTACCTAGAACCAAACATTGCAGTGGGTGAGGTTCAAGCTGTTTTCTTTTTTCATGATGTTATCTAGTGTTGGCAAATGTGCTTAGTATTTGCATAGCACAGATGGAAGAAAGAGAAGAGAAAATGGTAGGGATAGAATAATGACCCCAAAAAATCAACATTGCCAACATGTCTTAAACTTGCAAGAACATACCAACAGTTCTGACTGCATTCACATCCAACCTCCTGCTCTGTAAGCATCATACATTTTGTAACAACCCGCATATCACAGCAGTGTGCACCTTGTATGAAAACAAACCTGTTCCTTATAATTACTACCTTCCCCATGGATTGGATTTCTTTACAATAGTTTTTTTGGCTGTGTTTTCTGACACTTCAAAAGAGGATTATCTCTGTTGTGCTGTTTCCCTGTCCAAATGACCTTTAGGAGATCTGAACATATCAGAACAAAGAGGCACCCAACTGCCCTCATCCTCTGAGACAAGGATACGCAAGCTGTTTGAACTCTTCTGCAATATTTAAAACGCTATCGTTAAATCATGACTTTAAAAGAAAAAGTGCTTAGTGCGTAGGGACTGTCCATTTTTAAATGCTTTCATTTGTATGAATAAATACAAATCTTCATTGCAAGTATTGATGGGGATTCAAATGCTTCAGCATGGATGGCTTCTTCCACAGTCACACATGTCAGTTAAAATGGAAGTACACACTGTCACTTAGGAGAGAGTTGTTGATTTAACACAAATATTGTCAGATCTGTTCAGAAATGGCACAGGTCTCTCATGGCAATGCTGTGGGATCTCCTTTGTGTGCTGTTTGTTGATCCTTGACTACTGATATTAGCAATGATGGCTATTTCCTAAAATGTTCTCTGAATCACAGAGTTTAAAGAACTCATTCAAGGTTATTCAAGAAGATTGTGATCTGCAATTCAGATTAAAAAAAACTGAAATTCAAGTTGGGCTGTCCCAGATGCAAGAAAATGCCTTAAGCACAAGGACGAATATTCCCACATCCTATCATGTGGAAAAATAAAACAGCATAGCATCTCTGTGAATGAAATGGGTAAACTGAGTTTTCACACATGGGGTTAACTGAGCAAGAGAATGGCAGAAAGAAGAACAAAGAGTTGGACATAAGCCATGGTGTTTTGAAACATATTTTGTTGGTGCAAATGAATAAACTGGTGAAATTTCCGCACATTCCAAAATGGTTCCCATATGTTTTATGTCAGTGGCATCATAAATCTCATTTCATTGTCTCTGTTCAGAATAACTTTATTAGATAGTTTGACTAATTACTCCTTAGTGTGAGGGTAGTTTTCCAAGCCCCCCAGGGAGAAGCAAAGCATCAAATGATCTCTATCTAACAGCTTGTCCCAGCTGTACACATTAGTGATTCCAGATGTGGTAATAAAAGAAGGGTTGACAAGAGTGTGCTGCCCAAGATAAGGGGTGGGGGGAGAGTGACATGTAGGGTCTGTTTCCTATTCCTAAATCTTGCACATTAAATCATCTAGCATGCATGTATGTGCAGCCATACCCACATTACTATTTCTATGTAAATGTTTTAATATTTACTGAACAGATAATGAGAATCAGTTCTTTGAAGCTGCATTTTGTTGTTTTGTTTGTCTTTTTTTTAAGATGGAAAATGTAGGAAACAACAATCAAAACAGTTTAGCCCAGCATCAGGGTCTTTTCTAAAGAGTCATTTCTTCTCATGATGTGGCCAAAATATTTTAGGATGGACTGATTTGATCCCCTTGCAGTCCAAATAACTCTCAAGTGTCTTCTCCAGCACCATAACTCAAAGGCATCTATTCTTCAGTGCTCATCTCCATCTCTCACAGCTTTACGTTATCACGACTTCCATTTCTTCCCCTTCTATTTTCCATGAATTGATGGGACCAGAAGCCATGATCTTGGTTTTTAATGTTTAGTTTTAAGCAACATTTTGCACTTTCTTCTTTCACCTTCATCAAGAGGTTCCTTAGTTCGTCCTCACTTTCTGCCATTAGAGTGTTTTATGCATTTCTGTGTATGCATTAGAGTGTATCGTCTGCATTTCTGAGGTTACTGAGATTTTTCCTGTTGATCTTAATTCCAGCTTGTGATTCACTCACTCCAGCTTTTCTCTCCATAATGTTCTCTCCATATAAATTAAAAAACAAGGTGACAATATTTAGTCTTATCATGTACCTGTATGTAATTTCACTTGTTGAAGTGAATAGATCAAAAAGAGTATAGGAGTGTTTTTCAACCAGTGGTACAGGTACCACCAGTGGCACACTGAAGTGGTGTCTGGTGATAATCACAAGACTCCTGGACGTCTACTGCCCGGTAGTCGAGACCAGAATCTCAACACAATAGTCAATGGTAAGAGGCTCCAAAGTATGTTTTTCCAACCTCAAAAAGCTATCCTGTCCACCCTGAGCCTCTTACTGGTGTTTGCCATGTTGTGTCTGGCCTCACAACCCAGAAGACACTGGTAATGATGTTATCACCAGTTATTTTCAGTGGTATTTTGAAAGGGTAGACCATATGAAGTGGTATAGTTGAGGACAAATATTGAGAAAGACTGAAGAATAACATTTGTGATATTGTGCTATGTATGTTCAGAATAGCCTTGCCACCAAAAGTGGGGTCACCTTTTCAAGGCAATTACTCCTGTGTCTTTCATAATTGCACAGCAGGTAGGAAGCTATCGATTTAATCATTTCCTACAAGGATATGCAGTAATGGGAAAGCTTGATCTGTGGGGTTTCTGCTTGTCATGCTTCCATTTTCCCATAACCTCTCAGTATATTCCCCAAATCCCACTGAATTATGTCAGGGTGCTGATGTTATTTCCAAACGTCAAGCACCACTGCCTATCTAGTTCAGCGTTTTTCCTTAGTAAGCATCACTCTTTGATTGCAAGTAACTATTCTGCTAATGAATGCTATTGATATTGTCCAGAAAGTCTAATTTAAGATATCCCAGATGAAACACAATTAGATGGCTTTTTTCCATTCACTTGTTGGGCTGCTATGGATTCATGTGGGGATCCCCATCACACGTTATCATATATTTTATGTTCCATGGAAATATGTTCTTTTTTTAAAAAAAAAAAGTACAATAGGCTGCTCTCCATATGCACTTATCTGCATAGAGGGGAGTATGATGCAAATATAAAAGCTTCACAGGAAAGTTGAGTCAGAGTGTGAAGAATGTGGATGAGACATGAATGAATATGTAGAACAGAAATGTGAAAGCAAAGACAATAGTCAACCATGGATAGACTCTCAGTTTTCCTAGAAAGTTTTAAAATTCAGGCTTTTGTTTTCTCTTTGAACTATTCTGTTCCTTCAGTTTATACAACTGGCAGTTGCAATCGTGAAAATGGTTAGGCTGGCACAAGTCCTGCTGTGCCACTCCTTGCGGGGTTATCCAAGGAGGATATGTTCCAGGACACCTGGTGGATACTGAAATTCCTGGATATTCAAATTGGGGAGGGGGGAGGTACCAAGGAGCTCCAGGCATGACCAAAAATGTCCTTTGGTCAGTATTGCTGTTGCATGCTTGGGCAGCAGGGAGAGTTAAAAGGGAACCAAAGCATGTGCAATCCATGGCACAGTTCTTAGATGGGGCAACTCAAATCCTATTGAGTTGTAAAAGGTTGTCTCAGCAACTGAGAAACTGCTCCCATTATCACTTGCTTTCATGGGGGGGGGGGTGACAATAGAATAGACACAAGTCAAGCCTTCTTGGATTATTCCCATCACTGATTATTATTATTATATGCTACAATGCTTTAAAAATGCAGATATACTGCCACTCACGACTTAGCACACCTGAGCATATTAGGCTTTGATTAATCATATTTACAGAGTAATCCTATGCATGCCTACTCAAAATTAACGTTGTTGAATTATGTGGGTCTTATTTATTTAAAGGATTTGCACCTTGCTTTTTGCCTGCTAAAGCCAACGTCCAAGATCGCTTACAAAGTTTTATTCATTTTGTCCTCACAACAACACTGTGAGGTAGGTGAGATTGACTGGTCATCCAGGAAGCATCATAGCTGAACAGAGATTTGAACCTGGATCTTCAGGATCTCAGTTTAACTCCCTATCCACTACACCATCCTGGCTCTCTTCAAGAAAAATGTGCACAGGATGGCAGCCTTTCCTATATATACACTCAAATCTCCATTTACTGAATTCACTTTTACATTGTGGGGTTTTTTTAAATAGCGTACACAGTTCGTATATGTTAGAAAATATCCAAGAGACATCCTTTTTTTCTATCTTCCAGATTCATTTGGGGAGAAATCGGCCACTATGTACTACTTCAAACACCCTCTCTTTTCATGCATAGCTGTTACATTTGTTCATATTGTGTTCAGATCTCTATTTAGTTGCTCCTTGCACCGAATGTGTATTCAGTGGTAATATGTATTTCAGGAAACCGGAAATAGCAGAAAATACCTTTCCATCTTCTTGGATTATAGCTGTTTCACATATAGTTTGGCTTGCTTTCTGTCGACAAGATGCTAACATTCTGTAGGAAATTCCTCACTATCCTCCATGAAGAAATTGATATCATCCATAGAAATGAAGGAAGAACACATTGGAGGAGATTAATATGCCAGACACAATTCATTTTTTTTCCTTTGTCCCAATTCAATAAGTGAATGAGAAATGGCTTATATTCCCAAATAGCAAACTTAACTTGAAGTGTGTGCTGGTGCTTGCATTTGTGCATGTGTATGTGTGTGAAGAAACAGATCAATATTTGATCCCAACAGAGCCTCATTCTCATCTCCCCCATTTCCACAAAAAGTGGCTTTTAACCAAGTCATCTGGGGATGTGTCACTGCTGATGTGTTGGAAAGGGTCAGATAGATCCATAACACATTGTGGTCATGGCCCCAGGCAGATGGCAGGATACCATTATCGTCTTATTCCTTGTCTGTCATTGATTTTGTTGTTTCTGACTCCTATTAAATATTGAAGGGTACGCCTAGGTTTATTTAGTTACCAGTAAGAAAGATTTTGCTGTCTCCAGACAGATTCTTGTCTTCCTGGCCCCTGAGTTCCTGCAATCATGCTCTATTTAACATCGGCCGAGTGGGTATGTTGAAAAACAAGGCCTGCACACCAGATGCCTTTAGCCAATGTGTTGACAAAAGATGGCTTGTCTGTGTACATTTGAGCCTCCTGTCCATAAATGTCCCAGGTAATGCATGGCTGAGGTTACTATGGTTATCTCAGATAAATTATTGGCAAGGAGGGCAATTATGATACCATACTTCTTAAGGTCACCAATACCAATCTGAAAACACAGTCACTATAATTCTCGGAGAAATTTTTTGACTTTGGTTTTTGTAAAGCATATGTATTTTTGATAGCAGCACAAAAGAAAAAGAGTTTAATGCTGATCACAGTGATGCTGATTTGTATGCAATGAGAGGAGGAAACACTCACAAAAATGGGGACCTGACATTAAATGGGGACCTGTCAACCAGAAGAAATGCTATAGTGCTTATTATGTCCAGCAGAGCAATACTTTACCACTTTTGTCTGTTTTCTGCAGGACTGCACAATTTGTGACCTGCCGAGTAATGCACAGCCCTCCAACCATATTTATCATGGTCTGGTGGGGGCTTACACTCCCAGCTACCCCCTTTTCTGGAGCAAGCAGCAAAAGAACCAAGGAGTATATCATGCTTTTAAAATGCTGCCCTTATGTCTCTCTCTCAACAAATCATGCTGTAGTTAATTAATTGTTAATTGTGTTCTTGCTGATAAATCACTTACAGGACAATCCAGAGCAACTAATCTGTCCACATAAGAGCCCTTAGGTTGCCCTATCTAACACTAGGTTGGAGCAACTGCAAGATGCTCCAGCCCAGTTACTCTGGAAGAGGCTTAGGGCAGAGCAAGGCAAGATAGGGTGCCCTAAGAGAGGTGGACCTGCTCTGCCCTAACTGGGGCAGCCTAAGCAGCTCAGGAGAGGCAAGTTGAGGGCATGTTTAGCATTGCCTAGGGCAGAGCAGTTACTCTGAATCCAGAGCCTGTTTCCAAGGCAGAAATGCCCTCTTCCAGCCCTCAGAGTTATACTACCTCAGGAGCAGGTATAGTAATGAGTAGACCCATAGGGGTCCATGATAAGGCCCGAGTAAGAATGGCAGTGTTGACCAAAAATCTGAGTTCTTGGCCAGCCTAGCTGCAACCCCTGCCTCTCAACCTCAGGATATGGAACAAACTACGGCTGCCCAAAACCTCAGGATACAGCAGGCCACTCCAAGAAGCCCCTTGTATTCACTGTAGAATGTACTGGCATCTCATCAGGGACTCCTTAGAAGGCAGGCACCCAGTGGCGTCACCAGACTGGTGCAGCTGGTGTGGGCTGCATTGGGTGATGCGCTCTGTATGGGGTGATATGCCGGAGGAGTTTGACTGTCCTTTGGCAGGCCCTGGGCGTCAGCACCCCCATTCAGGCCTGCTCCAAGGCGGAGAATCAGCCAGAAGCTGCCACTTGTCTGAGGAGCTGGACTGAACGGCCATCTGAGATGCACTGCGCAGAAACAGACTGAGCATGCCGAACAGCTTCAGAGGAGACTTCCTTAGAGCAGAGAAAGTCCGCGCCTCTGCACTGCCATTCGGCCTCACTCAGGAGGCGGAGCGGCAGCCGAATGGCTTCAGAAAGAGTACTGCACAGGCACCAACTCTGACGCCTGCACAGTCTCCCCCGAAGCCAGAAGGCTTCAGAAAAGTACTGCGCAGGTGTCAGAGATGGTGCCTGCGCAGTACTCTTTCTGAAGCCAGTTGGCTTCAGAAACAACTCTGCAGGCGCCAACTTTGGTGACTGTGCAGTCCAGGTGGGGGGGGGCGCATCCCAGGGATGACGCACAGACTTCCGCACCACGTGATGTGCAGAGTCATGTCACCACTGTAGGCACCACAGCTGTTCCTTGTTCAGTGTGATCTGAGGGGTGTCTCCTCAGGAGCAAGTCTTCCCCTTGTGTCAATTACTTAGCATGCTCTGGAGCAGTTAGGGCAGCCCAGGCTTCCTGACTCTCTGGATTCAGCATAACTTTCTGCTCTGGATACAGAATAGTTAGGAGAGTGCAGTTAGGTCAGAGCAGGCTGAATTTGCTCTGGATTGTGTCCTTAATAAAAAATTGCCCCATAACAATTGTCATCCAATGTCCCAACAATCCTACAGCTTGTCCCCTTCTCCAAGGTAAGGCTGCAGCAGCCTCTATGAATCTGCTCAGACTTGTGCTGCTTCTAGGGATAGCACAATCTGAGTAGACTGGAGAGCCAATGCACTGCTTCCTCCTACCCCAGATGCTATGTAAGGATCCAACATAATGTTGGATCCTGGCTCCACATCCTGCTTTCTTCCCGCTGTCCACCCACCCCCATCCTGTCATGCTCCTTTCCTGCCCTCTCCCTGCTCTTGCCAAACTACAATGGAAATGGGGTGCTGGCCTAAATTGTTTAGGATTGTGCCAAGTCCCATTGAACATAACAGGCTTTTCTTCTGAGTAGATATTCACAGGTGTGCATGTAAAGCTTTAGTTGATTAACAACCAGGAAATCAACTGTTAACTAGTCTTCCTTCTTCTTGATCACTTGAATTGTGTAATTTCAAACTAAAAACCAAAATCAACAGATGCTAGACACACTCTCAGATTATATTACAAAGCCCAATGGTCTTAGCTACTGCTATGCAGATTCTTACCAATCTATTTCATTCTTATGTTCTCACCAAGCCTCAGTACATGGAGGACATTTCAGAATTTGTGCAGAATAAATTGCATCAGGTTAGGAGGCAGATGCTGCGATAAAGTTGCTTGTAATTAAATACATCCAAACTCAGTCATACATAAAATGTAGACATTATCAGCAGGACAAATTCAATCCCTTTTAATCATTCTGGATGATATCACTGGCTAAAAGCCAGCTTTTAATTGTTGCATATTAGTTTAAATATTCAGGACAACTGAAGAACACTTTGCCAGCACATCAATACATAAAGAAGAACAATGGTGATCAAAGTAAACCTGTACTTCCCAGTGTAGCTTCTAAATTTCAAGCCTTCTAAATTTTGGACACTGATTTGGGATATTAATGACATATGTTAATGTTGGCACAAGAGCCCCAAACTCTGGCATTGGATGCTTAAGAGCTCATTGCTCCCACAGTCAGGAATACTATAAATCACCTGATATCCATTCTTTTAAGTAATCTGCACTCCGGTGGCTCACTGCTGTTTGGCACAAGGACCAAAACGGTGGATAATGAAGGGAGTTAATTTTAAATCTTTGCAGGAAACATGTATAATCAATAAATCTGAAGAGTTGCTACAGCTGGGCCCCAGTGCAATCTTAACTTGCACTGGATTAGGCAAGCTGACATCCCTGCACTGAATCCATCTCAAGTTTTGGGACTGTTGCTGTACTACCAACAGAGAATAAGAGAATCGTCCCTTTCCCTGGTTTAGGGTCTGCAGCATCCCAATAGGTTGACTCAGACATAGCGCACCTCTGGAGGTAGCCTAAATCTTAGGCTGCTCCCTTCTTAGGCTCTCATTGCATGCACATCTTTGAGTGATGATCAGCATCGGGGACAGATCAGGATGTAATCCAATATGGTCAAATCTTCACCAGATGGGTTGTGCCATGTAAACTGGTTTTTGTGGGGGGTGCTGAAAGAGACTATTGACTAGTAGTACAGGTTGTTCATTGTAGGACTGATAGATTGATTCAAGCTGATCAATAGATCTGCTGTCATAAATAGTTCTTAGGATTAGTCTGTAAGGGTGGTTCATCTTAGGTGGTCCAGGGCCACTGAGCAAGTTCACAGCTCACATTTGCACTTCAGCTCCACTAGATGAACTCTGTGAGAGGAACACATTGATTTCTTCAGGGAAATGGCTCCCTAACCACAAAACTAATTTTTTTTTACTGTAGATAAAGCTTACCTGCTATTATTAGAGCAAGTTTACCTACTCATGAAAAGTACCTCACTCCAGGTACACCATACCATCATCTCAGGTCATTCAGTTCATCAAGCAGTAATAGCAATTTTTTCCACTCAATCCCCATTTCTCAAGGGGACCGTTGGCAGCAGTTCTGCCTTCAAGGGGTTAACCCAGCTTTAGAATGTCTTTTAAAAGACCCGAGTCAAATGTTTGAAATGGATCACAAGAATAATGGGGAGAAAGTTCATATTTTCACACTTTCATGTCATGCCTAAGAGAATAGAAGAGAATGTCACTTAAAAACATCACTTCATTGTAATCTTAATGAGCACTGCCATTTTTCTTTCTTCTGCCTTTGAGCACTCTTTCTTACAGTACATTTCACTTGCTATGAAATATTCAGACTCACTAACTCATATTGAATTTTTGGAACGCCATAGGTTTCAATTTAAAGGGGCCTTTATTGATTAAAGTTCATCATCAGTTGCTTATAATTCACTGTAAATAAGCATAAAACTGCTTTTAGATGCTATCATTTTACTTTCACATGTGCAATATTTCACAATTTCTGTCATCGGTGACAAACAAGAATATGCCAGGGATTCTATGTACAACTCTGTTGGAAAGACTTTTGTTCTGACTGCAGCATTTCACCTCCGATAGAAAACATGGTGCATACAAGTTTGCACATCTGCTAAACATATTTGGAAAGGTGTGAATCATATATGCCTTCACTGTGAACCCCCACGTAAACTCCAACCTCACAGTGACACTGAGGCCGGAGGAAGAATGTCTAAGTCTTTCCATGGTGTTGTACAGATTCATTTCATTTATTTCACTACCACCCATGTCAAACTGCCTTTGCAATTTTTTGAAATGATAAAATAAGTTATAAAAGCCCACAGCTGTTGCTTGCAAAGGTACAATATAACAACATTCATTGGTAGTTGGCCTGCCTATTCCAGCACAGGTAAAGACTGGGCAAATATTATCTTGCTCTCCTGGAACAAGCACTGAATAACATTAGATAACCCTCCTGGATATATTTTCAACTTCTCTTATTTCACACTAATATGAATGGACAGGGGAAATGGGGAAAGAAACTGTATTCTCTTAGCAGTAGCTTTACCACAAATAGCGAGTCCTGATAAATAGGAGAGTACAGGTATCCCTCATTATCCACTAATTCAATTGATTTTAAAAAATCTGTTGATTTAAAAAGAACCAGGAAAAATAGATTTAAAGTCTCACTTCCAGGTTTCTTGTTCCTCCATTGCTCCTAATGAAATAAGGCTGTGCCTTAGTATCTGCAGGGGTTTGATTCTAAGGGCACAATCCAGGAGTGCACTTGCGTTACCCTATCTATCACTGGGCTGTTGCTCCACCCTAGTTACTCTGGAAAAGGCTTGAGGCAGTCTAAGGCAACATGGGCTGCCCCAAGACAGGTAGACTTGGGCTGCCCTAACTGGGGCAGCCTAGGCAGTTCAGGAGAGGCATTTTGAGGGCATGTCTAGCATTGCCTAGGGCAGAGCAGTTACTCTGTATCCAGAGCCTGTTTCCAGGGCAGAAATTCCCTCTTCTAGCTCCTCTGAGTTATACCACCTCAGGAGCAGGTATAGTAATGAGTAGACCCATAGATAAGGGGACCATGATAAGGCCTGAGCAAGAATGGCAGTGTTGACCAAAATCTGAGTTCTTGGCCAGCCTAGCTGTAATCCCTGCCTCTCAACTTCAGGATATGGCACAACGACAGCAGCCCACTAACCTGGGGATACAGCAGGCCACTCCAAGAAGCTCCTTGTATTCACTGTAGGCTATACTGGCATCTCATCAGGAACTCCTTATAATGCAGGCACCACAACTGTTCTTTGTTCAGTGTGATCTGAGGGGGTCTCCTCAGGAGCAAGCCCTCCCCAGGTTTCTCTGACTCGGTGCCTACTGAGCAGGCTCTGGAGCAAGTAGGGCAGTCCAAGCTTCCTGTCTCTCTGGATGCAGCATAATGTTCTGCTCTAGATTCAGAGTAGTTGGGGCAGCCCAGCTAGGGCACTCCTCACCAGCCTCACTCTGGAATGTGCCCTAGGTCTCCCTGCTGATACAAAAAATGTGTTAAATAAAAGCAGTTTAAAAAATAAAAAGTGTGTCCCTTTATAACTGTTTAAAAACAGATTTTCTTACTGTTGTAGAATGACAACCAGCAATTAAAATTCAAAGGACTGCGGCCTTTTTCTGGTTCCACTGAAGAACGGAATGATTGTTTACATAACTGCTTTTCTACAACAGTAGAAAAAAACATTCTCTCAAACTGTGATATGTAGTGGCTATTTGTGTTGAGTCAAATCCATATATATAACATGATTGGACCTCTATGCCATATGTTTTGATTATGATTCTCCTTGCTACTGGTGGTGGAAGCCTGATAATCCATTTGAGAGTAGATACTCTATTCCACTGCTAGTTGGCCCACTCATTTATGGTAGACCAAATAAAATTCATGATTCCTGTTGAGGGCTAGAAGTGACATCTGGAAGTGATAGTACTTTGTCATTAGCTATAAACGACAGAAGAGAAAGTGTGCAAATCTTGATTGTATTTTCAAGATATGAGAGAGCTCAGTTACTATACTGTGTTGGATGAGCCCCCAGCGATCACACGTCACCCTTTCAGGAGCACTTCTGCCACATTACCATTTCACAGCTCGGTAGCTATGGGTGGTCTGTGAAGTGTCACCTTGCCAGGGAGCCTAAAAGGGCAGCCCATATGAGAAATGGGCTCTCCCAGCACCTCAGCAGTGTCTTTTATTTCTCTTGGTCTGCCATTTACCCTGCGTTATTCCTCTCTTTTTAGGCTTCCTTCAATTTCCCTCCCAGAGCCTTGGCTGACGTGTTGCTGCTGAGAGGGCAACTGTGGGAGAACCCCATTACAACGGGTGCCAGATAAAGACCTTCTTGTGGCCTTTCTGCCCGTTATCCTAATGTTTCATATCCCTATAGCTTCCACTGTTGGCCATATCTTATAAAAATCATATTACCATCAAAAGGAGTCTGGGTGGTGTTTGCTTCTCTTTTCTTCTTGCCAGATTAAATGAAGGATGCCATTTAATTAAATTTCTAGCATCCCCCACTAAGAGACCCTTACGCTAGGTTGCACTGCATTTTGTAAGCAATAACACGCAACAGGGAGTGGGATAGCTTATGCTTCACAGCGCAGGCATGTGGATGATGCAGCAAACTTGCAGCCTATTTCTCTGCTGTGTGACTTAAGATTAAAATAAATATGGAGAAGAGAGGAATTGCACTAGAAGCCAACATAAAAAATGTCTGAACTATGATCTTTGATAAATACTCATCTGAATGTCGATTTTATCAACATTTTTCTCCCTTTGATATTTTTGTGTACTGGCACTTTCCCTCCCCCATATCCACAGATCTGTGATTTCACTTATTTTGATTCAAAAATGCCCCCATTGCACAAATTTGCTGGTGTTTATAGCCTTCCAGGACTTGCTGGCTCATAGCTAACTATAAAATGGATGTAGAAACACAGGCATTCACAGGAAGTGAGGCAGAAGAAAGAACATGATAGTCCTACTTCTTTTAAGAGATTGTCTCATTAAGGGCACAATCCTATTCATGTCTACTCAGAAGTAAGCCCCATTGTGTTCAATGGGACTTACTCCTAAGAAAGTGTGCTTAGGATTGCAGCCTATGTCCAGAGTACCAGAATCCAGAGGGTCCCAACAGGAAGTCTTAAGTATGATGGAAAGACGGGATATAAATGCCTTAAATAATCATCTATTGTTTGCATTCCCTCATCTTAGCATAATAGTGTGTCATATCGAATGGAGGCCAGAGTGCCTCTACCTTTAAGCATTGCATAGAAGAGGGAATTGAGGCAGGTGCTCCTTTTAAAAATCTTCTATGCTGAGCTAAACCTGCCTCAATTCCCTCTTCTATGCAATGCTTAAAACTAGAGGCGCTTTGCCCATCATTCTGTATGGTCACCCTGTGTGTCATATATTCCTCCTTTTGGCTATGGATGGTTTCCAGAAATAGAGGTTCAACTGTTTGAGGAAAGGAAAGAATTAAGAATTGCTTTCTGCATTATTATGGATTAACACTGTTCCAGAATTTAGAGCTTTGGTGTGTAATAAAAAACAGAGGTTCAGGACTATAGTGATATATTGTGATTTGGCTGTTGGTTTTACTTTTCCAATCTGTTTTGTTTTAGTCATTTATTATAATAAAGGATAATAGCTGTCCACATCATCACCTCTGGAAGCGATTACCAGATGTCTTTTTTATGATAATAACGGTGGATAATCATGTTGGTTATTACCATTATTCACAAACATTTGTGTGTCCTCTTTATACCCTTTACACTTTTCACATGAATGGTAAATAACCTGATGGAGGGAGAATGAGTTCTTCATGTATTGCAAGTGAATTCACATCTCTTGTGTTTCGCAGGCTTTGTAACTTCTGCATCATTGATATGTCCTCAAAACAGAAGCACAACGAGTTCTGAACTGATTTTCTTTCCATTCCAAATTGTTTTTGAGGTTTAACACCAGTTCAAAAAGAAAAATCAAATCCATTAATTAAAATTCATTAATTTTTTAAGGCATCTAGCCTCATTTCAGAAGAGGCAGTGGTTTAGCAGGAGTTTTGAGGGCCTCTAATCTGTAGACCTTATAAAGGTGGAGGTTTATGGTTGTATTGTTTACTGATAAGGAGCAGGAGGGGAGTGGTGAGAAGAGGAGGCTGACCAAAAGAGCCAACCTCATTCGCTCAAATGAGGAGCTCAAAGGTCTAAAGAGCAATAGAGAACATTACGTCTTAAATCAAAATTCCATGTATACGTATCATGCCATCTTACCAAGCTAAGAGGAAGTAGTTACTACTCACCTTCTTTCCACATGCTTCACATAGCTGGCAAAGGATGCTAAAGGAGAAAGTGGGCATTCTCAAATACAGGAGTAACCTAATCGTATATAAGATTTATTTTTGGTTCTTTTATTTTGGCTCTTTAAATTGAAAGATAAACATCCCTTAAGTGGCTGTTATTGGCTTAAAAGCAGCCTACTTACCATGGACACATGGCAGGCCATTTAGCTTACCTGAGAAAGGGTTGCAAAGGGTTCAGTTTTTATGGGGGCAATCCTACCCATGTCTACTCAGAAGTAAGCCCCATTGTGCTCAATGGGTCTTACCCCCAGGAAAGTATGTTTAGGATTGTAGTTCAGATTTCAGCTCTTGAGGGAGAACCTTTCCTTTCCCCATTTGATAATCACTTCTGAATTGTCTCTGAGCTGAAACTAAGCCGTTTTAAGCCACTTGAAAGGGAACTTGATTCATCTTGATTCATTGCCTACCTTGTTCCCTTCGTAATCAATTGCCTTATAATGCAAAAATAGGTAAACATGCAGGTTCCAGGAACCAAATGTTGCAAATGGGGAGGTTCAACCCATACCTCCTTGGAAAATCTCAAGTCACTCAGCCTTGTTAGTTAGGTTAGTTAGTGTGGGACAGACATTTCAGGCAGCCTTCCCAGTAAAACTGCATTTGGGCATCTGCAGTTCAAGTGAGGGAGCTCTGTATACAGTCGCCATAATTCTCTTCCACAAAATTCGGAAGAGGACCCTCTATCACACTTGCCAGTATGTGAACACAAGTCCCCCAAAATTGGAACTGTCCCTTGTTTTCTCAGGACATATGGCAAACCTAGCTCTGTGTGAATAAAAAGTGGACAGGTAGGCTCTGGCATTAGTGTGGAGCTTGTAAGGAGTAGTCTCAATAGTACAGATGGTTTACTTTCACTCTATTTGTTCCTGGACAGAGTAAAGCTTTCAAGAAGTTTTTCATAACTGCTTTTAAACTAGTCTTTTACCAGCTTCCAAGATGGCATTCCCCAGCAAATTTGCCACCTTCCAAGATGCCTGCCACCAACTTATCAGGACCCACTTTTTTCCTTTTGAAATTTTGCTCCCCTAAGAATCCTGCACCCAGGACAACATCCACTTTGCCTTAGCTCCACTCATGCAATGCAAATGAGAAGATGTGTCCATTTATCTGGAGATGCAATAAGTAGAAATATTCAGTGTTCCTCTTTCCTTCTGGGCTGAATGTTGGAATCTAAAAATTCTGAAAAGTAAAAAAATAGCATTTAAACTAACATAGCCACATATTGTGGTGTGTGTGTGTGGGGGGGGGGGCAATAGATACAATCCTTGATTGCACATGCAAATATAACATTTGCTGTTACTCTCTCCCTACAATCCAGAGTAACGGGAGCACGTAAGAGACATTATGTGCAACCATAATTACTGCACCACGTAGTGAAAACCTATGAGAAATTCATATTGCAATCCAGAGTAAATTGTTCTTACACCGGAGCAAGGACTCCCCATAGTTACTCTGGATTGCGCCCTCTGTGTGTGTATGTGTGTATAAAATAATGATTTAGAAAAACAAGCAGTACTTAAGCTGCTTTTCTGAACCCAGTTACTAATTCATGAGTCTAAAGGACCTGCTCATGCATAACCAATGGTGGCATTATTCTTCTGAATGTTTGTGTGTCATATTAAAAAAAAAGATTACAGCACCTTATTATTCTCCAGATGCATTATTTCACTGGAGTTAACATCCTCACACATTGCATCATCCACATGAATGTTGCAGATGGATAGCTTCATTATGTCAACAAAGCCATAGACACTGCACTGTGACCTTTTCCGCTACAGCCTCCCATCCTCTCAGCATCACTTCCTTTGTGTTTATTAATAGAGATCCTGTACATTCTCTCCCCCCTTCCCATCCTTCATCACTGGCCTTGAAGTTCAGTTGCCTGAACATGAGCTAGTTCACAATCATGCTATTTGCAAATCACTGTAGCAAAGGCGACATGTACATTATTGCATCCCGCCTTGGCATAAGGGCCCAGCCACAACTATCTCCTGCTCATATTCAACTGAACAATGAAAGCTTTCTAGAGTTGGCTTTATAGATTTAAACATAGGAATTTAGAGGAAGAGCATTCTATTTCTTCAGTGAATGGAATGTAGTTTGTCAAAAGAGGGGAGAAAAAACTCCAGTCTAGGGATATCACAAGAAATTTTAAAACAAATCTGCTTTTGGCTGCAGAATTTACAACACTTCCATGATGGTGTAATGAATAAAGTATTGTACAGTATTTTAAACACCAGGAAGATCTTGTAGTTTTAACTCCATCAAGGCTCACTGGATGATCTGTGAGTCACTCTCAGCCTAATCTACCATATAGAGTATTTGTGAAGACAAAATGGGGAACTACAGTATATATGCTGTTCTTAGCTCTTTGAAGGAAGAGTTTATTATTATTATTTATTAATCATATCATAAAAATAAAACCTCTACCTCTCCTTCTACATTGACAACCTCTACTTACATAAAAATCATCATATGCTCTCATAGGATTAGCCATGCTCTCTCATATGAGCACCTTCTCAGTAATACAAATGAGACCTATTCTTTCATGTCTTTCGGGATATGAATTGGCTAGAGACAGTGTGATGCTCTTGATTGATCCGTTCACAAAAATTTGTTATCAAAAAGCATTCATAGTCAAAGCTACTCAGGTGTTTCAAGGTCATTACAATGATTTCCTCAAGAGCCAAAGAATGGGGGAGATCCTTTCTGTTAACAACGGGATTCAAATGCTCGGTTTTGATTCAGTGAAGTTTCAGTCAATTTCACAGACATACCACACAAAAATCCAGTGCTTTTCTGTTCGCCTTGTAATAAGCCTGGCTTGCAGGTTCATCATCATTCTGTACTTAACAATGTTCGCCTTCCATTAGCTCGGCACTCTTGCTGAAAGAGCATTTGCTTTGCAAAGCTGCTGCATCTGACATATGGGTTATTGCACTTCTGAAACACACAGTTGCAAGCTCTTGAATATCACAGCACTTCATACCGATTAGCAAGGGCATACCTTTCAACATTTTACTGATGAAAAGACAGAGACTTGTCAAATATCATTGCCTGAGCTCCCCCTCCCAGCTACACATTGCTGAATGCCCCATTTGACCTACTATATGCTGTAGCTATCTGTTTATCCTGCAACTGCTTGTTCTCCAAAGTCAAGCCAAGTGTTTGTGCGTCGGGATCAAAATATATTAGAGAAATATTGTTCCACAATCTCTACAGTTCTCAGCATTTTCCATGTGTGAAAAGGCAGGCAGCTATTTTGCACTTACGACATTACTGAAAGGAGCTGCACAAGAATGGTGGTGGGGAGTGGATCACAACTTCCAGATTTTGGAGTGGGGAAGGGGTATAGGCATGCACTGAAAGTGGCAACATTTTCCTACTTCCCCACCTCCCTTTCAAGAGGAAGTGTCAAACATCCTGGGATTGCTCCTGAGAATACACGGATAAATACATAAGTGGTTATGCAGCAGAACGTGGATCTGCATGATCCAGGTTCAAATTCCCACTCAGCCATGAAGCTTCACAGGTAAACATGGACCAGTCACTCACTCTCAGCCTCACCTACCTCACAGATTGTTGTAAAGTCAAAAGAAGGGAAGGAACTATGTACGCTGCCCTGAGCTCCTTGGGGAAAGTGTTGTAATAAAATGTGGAAAATAAATATATGCATGCACAACAGGGGAAAATACAGTCCAATATTTTGTGTAACGGGGAAACGTAATATATGTATCTTACAAGTTTTTATACAATTACTTTGTGTATGATTACCACTAATTTGAATGTAATCTAGTTGCCAAAGCAAAACCTACTTGTAATGAGGGATAAAATATGTATCGTGGTAATGCTGCATTTAAATAGCATTTTAAAATGTTTACTGATTGGTTATTATTATGGGAAAACATGAGCTACAACATATAAATCTTTTGACAGAAACTGTCCGTCAAAAATAATGATCCTTTTAAGACTCATGAATAAATAATGATGTTGCTGTATTTTACATAAAATACACATAGGTTTACATTATGGCCGCAGAAATGAAATATGGTTATTTAGCATAATGGCTTGACAATGTTTAGCTAATGAGCCACAATGCATTTGATACCCATAATATTCTGCTCCGGTGTTTGGACTTTTCAAATTAAATGATTACATTCATGTGTGGGCTCCTGCTTCCCAGTGCCTCTCACATGAATATTATGTCAAGTGCGGCTATTGCGAATAAATATTCAGGCGCATTCGTTTTATTGTGGAGCAGATAGTAGCAGTGTTGGAGATTCAAAATTGCAGGTGATTTTAGCAATCTCGGTATGTTCTAAATTTATGGTGATAGTACAGACTTGATTCAGTTCAATAGGTTGCAAATATTGACTAATTGTTATGTGCTTTTTGCAAATGGGTACTGTCTTCTGAACATTACTAAAATAAACGCCCAGTTAGTCCAACACATATACTGTCTGCAATGTTTTTCTGCTCTGTTGTGTTGTTATGCTGACTTGCAGTCAGACTTGACTAGTCAAATTGTTCACCAGAAGATGGCAAAACCTTGAACATGATGGTGAAGATCCTTCATCTATAAGGACCAGAAATGTTTCAATTGAAGTTAATGGGAACACTGCTGCTGCTGCTGCTGCTACTACTGCTACTACTACTGAGCTGCTTTAACTGCAGCCCAGGAGCCAAATCCATCGTTTGGGTGAATCTTTCTGCCTAGTCAGCAGACCTTACCATTCTGCCCAGGCACAGGATCCATGACCAGGGATCAGGGATGCACAGGGCAGTCACATCAGACTGCACATCTGGCCATTCTGTCACATGGCCAGCCCTGTCCCCTGATCATAGAATCACAGAATCCTAGAGTTGGAAGGGACCTAGTAGGTCATCTAGTCCAACCCCCTGCCTACAGCAGGAAATTCTCCTAGAGCATCTCCAACAGGTGCTTGTCGAGCCACTGCTTGAAGATCCCCAGTGAGGGAGAGTCCACCACCTCCCTTGGCAATCTGTTCCACTGTCGAACCGCCCTCACCATCAGGAATTTTTGGAGGATCAGGATCATGGAGGATATCATGCAGCACCTGGCCAGAACAGAAAGAAGTGGTCCAAACATGGATCACTTTTCACTGCACAGTTGCTGCAGGTTTGGGCACTGCTGTGCTACTATTATCCCAGCTGTATGTGTGTGAAGGTACCATATGGGTGTAAGGGGGTTTGTGTATAAGTGCATATGAGTATGCATGTGAAGGTGTGTGTGCATTTGAGTCCATATGTATGAAAATACCTCTTAATACCTCTGATTACATGGTTAAATGTATTATCCTGACCCTTAAAGAAGGTTCTGAACATTAAATAAGGTTCTTAATACTGCTGTTGACTTTACATGGTTGCAATATTATTCTGCTATATTTTATGAAATATATTAGAACACCATTTGGTTCAGAATATTTTTTCTTGTTTTCCTCCTCTAAACCTAGATGATCTTGGGTTTAGGTACGCCTTCAAAAGAGTAAAATACAGTACCTCTCTCTAGTAAATGTTTTAAGTTTTTAAAAATCAATAAACACAAGAACATGGAATGAGAACTTGGAATAAAACACATAAACCCCACTTTTTAGCTCTTTCATTTTTTTTTCCAAACTGGCAAATATATGAAAAAATAAAAAGATTTTCAAACATCTCTACCTATTGTTCATCCTTATATAGCTGGCATAAATCTTAGGAGAGAGGGAGACTATCTCTGGGACATACACAAGCAGGCCACAAAGTCACCCTTTTCTCCTTCCCTTAGTCACCTGACACTGGTATTTGGATGCATATTCTGAAGGTGGCACATGGCCATCATGAATAGTAGCCATTGAGCTATGGTTGTTCTGAGAGTAAAATAGGGGGAATACCTTGTACATTGCCAGGAACACTTCAGAGGAACACAATGTAAAAGATAAGCAATATTACATTCTCTCATCCAATCAGTGTACATAACAAAATTTTTATTATATTAAAACTGCACTGTTGCATCATTATTCCTGGTCATTTTCTACTTTGTTTTTGGATTTCTACAGTTGTGTTTAATCTTTTCAAGGTCCCTTGAATAAGCCGTCTGAATCTTAATGAGATCATGTACTTCAGAGGAATTTTTTCTTCTTCATTGTTCCAAATAAAAATTCAGATTATGTCACTCATGAATGCTCCTGCCTCTTCTTTCAAGGTCACAGCTGAATTCTTTTAATTTGTTTTTAATGTACACAAAGTTCCAGGTGACACTCACTGTTTGCCTGTCAAAAAAGAAACAGAGTTTGAAGGTGGAGAACTCTGATTACAAGCCATTATATATATATATATATATATATATATATATATATATATATATATATATATATATATATATATATATATATATATATATATATATATACACACACACACACACACACACACACACACACACACACACACACACACTAGCGAAAGGCGTACCCGCGTTGCGGGAGTAAAATTCCCCCATATGCCATTCCCCCATAATCATCAACCCCCCATGGATAACTTTCCCCCAGGCATAACAACCCCCCATGCGCAACTTCCCCCATACACATCAACCCCCCCAAGCGCAACTTCACCCATGCGCATCAACCCAGCATGCACAAGTTACCCCATGCGCAACTTCCCCCATGCACATCAACCCCCCATGCACAACTTCCCCCATGTGCATCAACCCCCCATGCACAACTTCCCCCATATGCATCAAACCCCATGCACAACTTTCCCCATGTGCAACTTTCCCCATGTGCAACTTTCCCCATGTGCAACTTCCCCCATGCTCAACTTCCCCCATGCTCAACTTCCCCCATGCGCAACTTTCCTCCCATGAGCAACCTCCCCCATGCGCAACTTCTCCCCATGTGCAACTTCCCCCATGCACAACTTCCCCCATGCGCAACTTTCCTCCCATGCGCAACTTTCCCCATGTGCAACTTCTCCCCATGCGCAACTTCCCTCATGCTCAACTTCCCCCATGCGCAACTTTCCTCCCATGCGCAACTTCCCCCATGCGCAACTTCTCCCCATGTGCAACTTCCCCCCATGCACAACTTCCCCCATGCGCAACTTTCCTCCCATGCGCAACTTCCCCCATGCACAACTTTCCTCCCATGAGCAACTTTCCTCCCATGCTCAACTTTCCCCATGCGCAACTTCCCCCCGTGCGCAACTTCCCCCATGCGCAACTTTCCTCCATGTGCATCATCCCCATGCGCAACTTCCCCATGAGCAACTTCCCATATGCGCAACTTTCCTCCCATGCACAACTTCCCCCATGCGCAACTTCCTCCGTGCGCAACTTCCTCCGTGTGCATCATCCCCCCATGCGCAACTTTCCTCCGTGTGCATCATTCCCCCATGCGCATCATCCCCCCATGCGCAACTTCCCCCATGCGCAACTTTCCTCTCATGTGCAATTTTCCCCATGCGCAACTTCCCCCCATGCGCAACTTCCCATATGTGCAACTTCCCATATGCACAACTTCCCATATGCGCAACTTTCCTCCCGTGCGCAACTTTCCTCCTGTGCGCAACTTCCTCCCATGTGCAATTTTCCTCCCATGTGCAACTTCCCCCCTGCGCAACTTTCCTACATGCGCAACTTCCCCCATGCACAATTTCCCCTCATGCGCAATTTCCCCTCATGCGCAGCATCCTCGCCAGCGCAACCTCTTCCTCCGAACAACATCCCCCAGTGCACCAGGATCTGAGCACCAAACTGGCTGGATGTTGGTCAGTCTCCCATGTTAAGTATAGGACAGAAACACGTTGCCCCCTTTTCAGCCCCTGAAGGGTTAATTTCTCCAGATGGTTCTTGGTGGGAGTTCAGGTGACAGAAGGAACTCCCAGAATTCCATGCTTCAGGCCCAGCAGTTGGGGCGGAATTTTGCTGAGTCAGCAATTCTCAATGCAAAGTATAGGGAGGAAAACACGTTGCGCCCCTTTTCACCCCCTTTCTGTTGGAATTTCCGAAAACCGGTTCTTAGTGCACCCCTCCGTCACGGAAGGAACACCCAGCCCAAATTTCACGCTTCTAGGCCCACCGGTTTTGGCAGGGCGGTGATGAGTGAGTGAGTGAGTCAGTCAGTCAGTGAGTCAGTCAGTCAGTGAGTGACTTTTCTCTTTTATATATAGATATATATATGTATATATATATATGTATATATATATGTGTGTGTGTATATATATATATATATATACACACACACTCAAGAAGTTTAGAACAATCTGTTTTAAATGTAGAGAAGAATGTGTTTGGCCATAGTCAGCACCCCCCAGAACAAATAATGCTTCCTTACAATAAAAAGAATCCTCCTGCATCATACCAAAGAATAAATAAAAGAATCAATAAAAAGAAACAATAAAAAGAATCCTCCTGCATCATATCCATCTGTTCCAGCATCTCACAGTGGCCAGTCAGATGTTTCTGGGAAAGCCACAAAGTAGGTCATAAAGGCCATGGATTACTTCCTCCAGTCTCCAACTGGTATTACTAATTTACTTAGGGGATGGGGAGCAGGGCAGAGGGGAGACTCTTTGTAACAAATACACACATTTGATCCTCCTCCATTTTTAGCCCATCCACCCCTTTCTCTCCCCTATAGCTGGCATTGGTTATAGGAGACACAAACTGACCCACAGATAAGTAGACAATTTTTAATTACTTTTTTAAGTAAGTTCAGTAAGTAATTTTTTACTTACTGTACGTAATTTCTTACTTACTTCAGCCTTTTGATCAGCCCCTCCACCATTGGATACAGTGCACACTCCACCAGCCCACTTACATCAGTGCCAATGGTTGGAAATAGGATTGGTTAGATGGTGTTATCTACATACGGTAACTACTTTCTTTTGTATGTTATAATGTACTAATAATCAGTTTCATTGGATGACCCCAAGTTTTTTATTCTTATTGGATACCAATATTTTTATGTACATTTTATGTGCCAAAACTGACTAGAAAATAATTCAGTTGAGACTATGCACTAAACACCCCACTGAAATAAATGGTTAGTCACAACCGTTGGGTCAGAACTGTCAACTATTGTTTTCACAGTTATAAATATGACAGAACCAAGCTATGTGATTCTTACATGTCCTTAAACTGATGGGAGGATAACCAAAAAGTCACGGGGACCACGCCAAGAAAGTTGTGTGTAACAAAGAGAAAACTTAAATTCTCTGGGGTGTTTGCTTCTCTCTGCACTTTGCATCTCAGTGGCTCCATTTGCCAGCCACATCTGGAAATATGCTCTTGATTTGTTTATTTGCCTAGTGTGTTTATTCTTCTCATGAAAATATACCCTACATCTCCGCGATGGTTTGTGGTATATTTTGTGTAGAACACAGTTTGGCTCTATTATTAACACTGATGCTAACCAATACAATGTATTATGCATAGTAAAATATGTACACACCGGCAGAATGGAAAGCAAAGTTTTAATTGAACTCAGTGAGAAGTGCTGCAGTTTTCTGCCAAAAAATGATAAAAAGCAACTAATGCCATCTCGTATTTCTTTAAAAAGTCAATTGTTTTCAATTCAATTGTTTGCTACTATATCAGTGATGGCAAACTTTTTCAGCATTGAGTGCCGATTGACAGCACTGCTGCCCAGCATGCATGCCCAGAACTCCGGGCATGCACATCGGGCCAGGAGCGCCTGGAGCAGGCTACTCCGCTTAGGAGCAGAGCTGACTGAGAGCACCTGTGCCCCCCGCGCATGCCTCTGGGCATGCATGCTAGACATAGAGTGCAGGTCTGGGAACTCTATGGCTGTATGCCAGCAGAGAGGGCTCTGAGTGCCTGCTGCAACACACATGCCATAGGTTTGCCACCACTGTACTATATCCATCAAGAGTTTATGTATTTAGCATACGGCAAATACATGGACTTATGGTAAATCAGATGTTCATGTTCCATTGCCATGTATTTTGAGAGCCAGGAATTCCACATTGATGTCTGGCTGTCAACTATTGCCAACTGCCAATTCTTCAGTGCAGTCTGGCTGCCAATTGTTGCTAGTCATTTAGTTCACACTTTCATGCTATCCGGGGTGCACCATGAGGAGGCAAACTCGCAACACATCACTCCATCAAGAGTGTGTTGCATCTGCTATGTATTCATAGATCACACAGATAAATGCAGATATTACAATGGCAGCCATGTTGGACTATGACAAAATGAGATATAGTTACTTCTTCACGTCATTATTAGAGCCAAACTACAAACTGGGCCAGGAGCCAAATCTCTCTTACGCACTGTTGCGATACATGGAAGCAGACTTCAACTAAAACTTCAAAAAGGTTAAAATCCAGTCACACAGCGGTCAGCGCAAAGGCTCAAGAAAAAAAACTAGCATTGTGCCAACATAATTCTGTCTGTTCCATCTTGGACCATTTCCCTCCTATGACAGATCCTGAGATAAAGACATGTTGCTTATTTGGATGAAAACAACCTGTTTCCGTTCATCTCCCTGTATTGTTGTTATTTAGTCACGGCTGAGTAGAGGGAAGAAGCTGAGAAGAAATTTCACCATTTCACACTTCTACAGAATTAATACTGAGGTTAATCATAACCTTTCCTTTCTCTTTCACCTGCATGCAGGCATCTTAAGATAAGAACTAATTGGAATGGATGTCTGTTAATCACCTTTTTAATCAGCATTTTCCTACTAATCATATAATTTTAGTAAAATGTAGGAGCAGCATACCTTTCAACCTTCATCCTATGAGGAATTTCTCTGCACACTTAATCACATGCAGGAATATTGACCTTTCCACAAATACAGGTTATTTAGAAATAAATTTAGAGTGCTTTTCTCAGATAAATTGCAGAATGACAAACACCCTAAAATCCAGCCCACACACCAGATGTGGCCCACAGTGAATCTCCTTGTGGCCTGTGGCACACCTCTCTATCCAGCCTTTGGACAAGCCCTATAACCCTACAGATGAGAGGAGAACAATGTTCAGAATACTCACAAGGAAATCTGAGGACCAGGGACACTGCACACTTTCTGTGTATGAACGTGCTTAAGAATGGATTTGAAATCTTGAGGAAGGACCAAAGGGGCTATCTGTGATGTGCCTTTTGTGGTGCAGGTAGTGGCGTCACCAGACTGCTGCAGCTGGTGCAGGCCGCACCAGGTGAAGTGCCACTGGGGGTGACAAACTGGAGGAGTTTGACACTCCTCCGGATGGCACCAAGGCGGAGCGGCACCCAGAAGCTCCTGCTCCCCCTTGGATCTGGCTAGAATGGCTGGCTGAGGCACACTGCGCAGAGACACACAGTGCATATCTGCACAGCAATTGGGCCTTGCTCTGAAGGCACAGCCAGTGGCTGTTGTTCTGCCTGCGGAGCAAGGCCCAATGGCTGTGCAAATACACACTGCGTCTGTGTGTGGCTATTCTGCCTCGTTTGGGAGGTTGAGCAGCAGCAAGGATCTGCTGCTCAGCCTCCCAAGCAACGCCCAATGGCCGCGCAGAGGTGCAGACTTCCTCCACTCTAAGGAGGAGCAGGCTGCTCCTCCTTAGAGAGGAGGAAGTGTCCTCTGAAGCTGTTCAGCTTCAGAAGAGTACTGTGCAGGCGTCAGAGTTGTGCCTGCGCAGGCATCAGAGTTGGCACCTGCACAGTACACTTTCTGAAGCCACTTGGCAGTCCTGGAAGTGGGTGTACGTGCATTGCAGGAGTGACGCACATGTTTGGGGGTGACACAAACATCTGGGTGGGTGACACACTGTGCCCCCACTTTGGGTGACGCACGCCCTTGTGTTGCCCCTGGGTGCAGGCAAAGGAGGGATCCACTGTGTAGGGAAAGCAATGCTATGCACATGTGCACACACACTTATGCCTTCCAGCAGACAATTAAAAGACATTTGGGAGCTGTTTGCAATAATACAATTTTTGCACAGTTTTTCAGTTTACCTTATGAAAAACTGGCCTGTAATTTTCCTTTCTTGATTATGCTCAGCAAATCCCTATCCACATGTGAGGCACTGTATTTGAAAAAGGATTATAAAATGCCCCTACATACTGTATATACTGACTTTTTATACTGACTTTTCCTTCTCTCACATCCCCCCCCCCCCAAAAAAAAAAAATTATGCAGTAAGCTTGGATGAAAAAGAAGTGCATAGTTTAGACTGAATTTTAGAAATAAGGATTCCAGTTACTAGAACTCCTGGGATTTCTTTCAAATTCCTTTCAGCCATTACAGTGCCATTTTCTCATGTAAACATCTTTAGAAATTGAATCGTTTGCCAACCCACAAAATCCCTTCAACATGCTCTGAGCCAAAAAGAGCTACATTGCTTTGTACAAAGTGTAATGGAAGCAGAAAATTTTGTAAATCCAGTTGTTAGAGACATATATTCTTGATTTACTTCATAAAGAAAATGAACTGTAAAAATCTGTGCTTAGCATATTCTCAGTAGTAAATTAATATTAAGTGATAGTAGCCTAGTCATGGCTCTTTTTTCCCCTTTGATAATAGAATATTGCAGCATTCTTCCTTGAGGGATTTTTTTCCTTAGGAAAAATGATGTAGAGCTATATCAGAAGATCTGAAAACTGGAGGTTACACAGTGATGGAAAACATGTGAGGAAAAATCAGCCAAAACCAAGCTAGGAAAATATGGGTTGTGCCTATGTTACAGTGTAATAGTGGGACAGGTCAAAAGATGGTTAGGATTAGACTGTTAAGTATACAACCATATGTTTGGGTCCTGTTAATTTCAGTTGAGGGATCTTGATCTGTGCTTCATGTCTTTTCCGTCGGAGCAGTACAGAAATTAATAATAGCAGAAAATATATTTGTGATATTGTTCACAGATTATCATATATATGTACTGTATATACATTTTCCCCATGTATATTGACCATTGCCAAATTAGATATGAAGGCAAAAATGTGGTTCCTACTTGGAGTGGCAATTATGACACTTCTCCATAATAACACATTGTTGATTTTCTATAGTATCCCTCCCCTGTCCCATGTTGTTGGTAGTTAGGAAATCCAGAACATGACAACACTATGATGTGAGTTAAGATGTACCAGACATTGAGCAAGGTTGCTGGGTGTATTGCTGACATTTGTCCCGGTCTGCACATTGGAAATACTAGCCTTGTGAAGCCTGGGTTGGTTTGGATAATACTTTACTGCCTGAACCAACATTAATTGCTGTGCATGCTGACAGTTCAAGAATAATGCTTGGATCCTCCCTGCATATCTGGACCAATCTGGAAAAAATATGGGTTTTCTTATAATCATGTGGAGGTTACAGTTCAGATGACACCTCCATACAATGTTAGGAAAAGCCCCAAATTTTATCGTATGAACTACAAAGAGACTCACCGATCATGTAGAACAATTAACATAAAGGATTGATTTGGGCAGTAAAGCATCAGTGAAACAGGTTCCCTGTCTTAGGGTGCAATCCAGGGTAACTATGGGGAGTCCTTGCTCTGGTATAAGAACAATTTACTCTGGATTGCAATATGAATTTCCCATAGGTTTTCACTAGGGGGTGCCGTAGCTACAGGTGCACGTAATGTACACTTATGTGCTCCCGTAGATACTCTCGATTGTAGGGTTGGTCCTTTTCCAAAAAAGGACCTTTTTCAACCAGAAAGCCTTTTTTCAAAAAATTGGGCAAGAATTTTGAGAAAGACACAGAAAAGGTTATCACAAAGAGACTCTATAGATTTATCGATTTCTACCTATTGATTCTGTTGCAAGGACCAATGTCACAAGCAATCAAGGCTCTCTTTCAAGAATGGCAATGGCTTGCCTCCTCAAGGTTAAACTGTGCAACTGTTCTTAACCATTTTTTAACTTTCTCCCACTTCCATTGTGCATACAGGAGTTTTTCTCCAAAACCTTAGATCCATTTGTTTGGAACTGTCTGGTGACACATGAAAAATTACTACACCACTTTATGTTACTGAGATTTCAAAAAGACCCACTGTCTGAGAAATGTTTTCCTTTCTTTTATTTATACATATTCTTTACTGAACAGCCCCTCTGATTGTCTCACAGCAGACCAGTGCTAGCAATCAATAAGATCAGTCTTATTAGATGCTGGAGGCTGGAAAAGATGTATGATAATTTCCTGAACCACCTGTTCCCAAAGGACTCCCAAGGATAAAGCCGTTTGATTTACCAATATCCTGTGTAGTTGATCTCCTCCCCCCCCCCCCCACCCTTTTTCAAAAGCTGCAGATAGAAAATGCCATCTTCTCACTAGAAGAAGGATCCTGATAAGGTGTGATGGTTTTCAGGAAACTGTATGCATCTCTTCATCTAATATGAAGTTTTTAATGTGCATGACAAAGAATCCCTTGTCTACTTTCTGTCCCTGTCTTTGCAGGAATAAATTGCTAGATCTTTTTTTAGAGTTTATGTTAAGGTACATGACAGATCTGATTTTGAGAATGCAGTGGAAGTTTCTGTCCCACTAACCTGCCTCAAAAGTCACTAGTTTGGAAGAAAAGAACAGAAGATTATATGTTTCTGAACCTTTCCTTGCTGAATCCTATGACAGGGTTGCCATATGTCATTGAAAACTGGAACTCTCCCGGTTTTGGGGGACTGCATTCACATACTGACAAATTTGAAGGTGTCATGTCCTGGGTTTGTGGAAGAGAATTATGGCAACCCTACCAATAGATCATATTTGATCTTCAGTCATGTAAGGGACATGAATTAAACTTGCAACAGCAATTCCACTCGTCATTCCACATTATCCTTTGGAATGAATGGGACAACAAAGTGTCCCAACACCACCCCCTCCAACCCTAAAATCTTGCGTAAGAAAGGTGAGGATGGGTGCTTTTTGGTTGTGGATTAAGGATGCGACTCACCTGGATTATGGTATACTTTTTATCTGTATACTGCTTACAGATTAAGCAGATCTGATATCCTTTTATGCCACTTTACAATGATAGTAGGTCACCTCACGTAACCATGGATGGTAGGATGAGAAGGAAGGAGTCCAACAGATAAGTGAAACTATTGTAAGCATCTAGAATTGTGTCAATGGATACTTGATACATACCACCATATGTACACTTCACTGATTCGATCCCACATTCCCCTCAAAAAAGTGAGTGGGAAAAATGCTGGGTTTCCAATGGCTTCTTATACCTCTTGCATGCATTATCATCTCAAAGTGTATACGTATATGTTCTTCTTCCTTCTTTCCTTTTTTCTTTCTCTCATCCATCTTATCTTTTTTCTCTCTCTTTTAAATCTGCCTGCTATAATGTAGGAAGGAATTTGCTGTAGGGACACATGTTTATAAAAGCTGATGCTGTCCCTTTAAGCTGGTTCTGGTATTTCAGGCAAATCTAATCAGAAGGCTTGCAGTAGACCAGCTACTGTGCAAATCTGAGGACAAGGGACAGACAAGCTGTGCTTCACAATAAATTGCATTCCCTGGGCTGTGTGAGGAAGAGTCAACAACAAACGCTTATCAATAAATAGAATCATTTGTTTTATGTCCCTCTTCAGAATCTCCTGGTATGATTTATCTCAAAGTTGTCTCTTTGCTTTTTTCTCGTTGACATTACTTGAAGGCAGGGCTTGATTGATAAAAGCATGAGAGATTTTCAGTCTGAATCATATGTGCATGCATGCATGCACGCACACACACACACACACACACACTTAAAAAGCAGTTAGTAGGTAGTCATCATGCCTCTGATATTTGGGGAATGCATACTACGTGCACGTTCAAACACAAATATTTGGAGCTTTTCCTAGTTGTGTCAAGTGTTCAGATTTCTAAATGGGTTCTGGGGAAAGCTGGAAAGACAAATAAAAAAAAAGAAATCTGCCTATCTATCCACTATTTCAATGCTTGAAGGGGCACAGAATCCTATACCCCTGCCTTTTGTAACAGTTCCTTTACTGTTGCTCCAGAAGGCTACATGATGAGCACAATCCTAACCATGTCTACTCAGATGTAAGCCCCCTTGTGTCCAATGGGTCTTACTCCCAGGAAAGTGTCTTTAGGATTGCAGCCCTTGACATCATTTAGTTAATATTGAGAGAAATCTGTGGGTGCGGCTTTTGAATATCATTAAGGGCCCTGCTGGTGTATCCCATCTTCCCCCTAAATCAGAGGGTTTCGAGTATTTCAGCCCAGGACCCCCTTCTGACAATGACAATCTGTCATGGTTGGAAGTGGCTTCACTGTAATGCTAGAGCTTCCTTCCAAGTTTAATTTCATCAGATCTAGTCCCCTCCACAGACGTTCTTCATCTTAGAAGTCTTGTCAGTTCAGCATGGCTTTGTTTGTGAATCAGATTATTGTCAAACATCCAATAAACATTTTCCACATCAATCAAATCAAAATGCTCCTGTTCTGAATCAGATGTGGGGCACATAGGTCCATCTATAGTCAAATCTTGACAAGTGAAAACCAAAGATTTGAGTTGGTTAAAATATTCACTCAGCAAGATTGTTGACACAACAACAATAATGAGATGCAGATGACAGAGGAATATTTGTGCTTTTGTGATGTTTTCTTTATCTTTGGCTTCCGCATCCATAATTTCTTCAACAAGCTATCCCAAGACTTTGAAAAGCATCAAGGAACTAAAACAGTCATGTTATCCTAGTGACAACCATGTGACAACCAGACAAATAGACTGACATGTTGCAGATCCTTGAGAGTAAGGTCCTGGAAACACAAGCCAAATTACCAGCATTTAACTTTTGCAAAGTCTACAACAAGGAGGAGCTGGTTTCATTCATTGACATGTTTCTATCTAGTCTAAATTCTTAATTTCTGACTTCAAAGTTAAGCTTGTTGCTTTCAGTTGTTCTGAAAACATGACATTTCTACTGAGTTTTTCATGAATAATGGAAAAAAATCCTTTGTTTCTGTAATACAGTTTGGCTTTTCCTAATACAGAGTGCATTGGATAAGATGGCTAAGAAATAATTAATCTTTCATAATGGGCATATCTCAGTCACTCCATATTTATCAGGTTGACACTGATATTTCAGTAAACTTTGGCAGCCCTTTCAGCTTAAGCTGCAGTAAGGATAGCAATGCCTTGTCCCATAATTGATGAAAAGCAGCCTTTTTGTCTTTCCTGAAGGTTACTTTTCTTAGTATTTTATTTCCCTTTCCAATTTATAAGTATGAAAATCAAATATTTGAATCCCAGTAAAATTATAACTGAGATTAAAAAATATTAATAATATCCAAACCACTAATCAGGACTTTTCTGTAGGTAATATGGGACATTAGGCTGTCAGTAGCCAAAAACAGCAGCAGTGAAGCACAAAATATTAATAGAATATTACACACCAGGTTGTTCAGCAGGGTCTTCATAAAAGGCAAAGGTAAATTTCAGTGGCAAAATGGTAGTGAATCAGTATCATTTTTCAGCAGGTGTTGTAGTACAGATGCCAAAGGCCCAATTCGTATACATACCTGGGGCAAAAATCCTCTTCCCATGATGGAGAAGTAAGTCAACAAACCCCCAATAATATACGTATATGACAATTACATTGGAATCAAAATGGTCTCATTCCTCCCAGGATGGTGGTTGTGTTGATCTGGCATTGAGTATCTTGGATGTTCCTTGCGATTCCCTGTTCTAGCATAGGGCCAGCATGACAAGATCAGGATTAGGCTCTTACGCATCACACTTTCTAAAATTTTCTAGTCTCTAATAGGCTAAAAAAGCCACACCAAAAGCCAATCAGGTGAAAAGCAAAATGTTCCTACTCAGCTCCTGCAAGTAACCAACTAGATCCAGATGGTCTTCCTGGACGGGCAAACAAATCTATGCTGAAGGTGAATACACACTGAGTAGCAACCTTCAACCACAACTATACAGCTGCCCTGACTCTACCACTGACTCATGCCTCATTATCCACTGGGCTTCCATTCCAGAACCCCCAGGAGATTTTTTTTTAAATCAGTAGAAAAATAGCTTTCAAAACCCCTCCAGGTTTCTTGCTTCTCCATTGTTGCTCCAGAATGCATTGGTATAGGCTCCATACTACATTCATTAGATGGGGCGAATAACAGAATTGAGTGAAATGAAATTATAATTATTTAACAGCACAAAATTAGGAAATTGCATTTTGGTACATTTTTCCTTAGTACAACGCATTTAAAGGTGAACCTTGGTATCAGTAGTGAGTCAAATAAGTGGATATTGAGGTCCTACCCATTTTTCTCCTTACTTGCCACCTATATCACTAATGCAAAACTGGGAAGCCCCTTTTAATACTGGCCAACCTAGGAAAGGGGTTTGTATGTAGCATACTTGTGCTGCTCTCTCCAGTTCTAGCCCCTTACTGACTCGAACGTCCCCTTGTACTGCCCTCTCTTTAATTACATAGAATATGCTAAAAAGAGAAATCTTTTGATTAAACAGCAAATGACCAATATAATCCTTCCCTGAAAGTTGCTTGAAAATATTTAGATTTTGCTTCTTCAATTATTGTGACATTAGCCTCAGTACTGCCTTTCCTGGAACACCCTAAAATACTGTACATATAGGCAACCTTTCATTAGCTACGCTTAGAGAGCTAAAGTTACTCCTTCCTAAGTCTATGGTATCGTGCTCTGTACTGCATATGCTGCATGCAAAGCACGAAAGCCTGGGTTGGATTGTTGTGGAGGATAGGCTGTTACCCAAGCAGCAAATCCCCCCTCTCCATGCCACTGAATTAGTCCAATGGAAAGGCAGAGCCGATACGATTGGATCCAGCTGGCATCGCAGAGCTGGGCTAAGGACAGGAGCTCAGCCTGTCTTGTGGGGCCAACCCGGGAATCGAACCCTGGCCTGCTGGTTAACAGGCACAGCGTCTTAACCACTTGCACTGGCTGAGTAAAAACTAGGAAGGTAAAAGAAAGGCTATCTAGCAAAACATTACAATTACCTCACAGTTTCCTCAGAGTTGCGTAGTTCTGACCTTTTTCAATAATTCCAGAATATTCTTGGGTCAAATTTTTGGAAACAAGAGTTCCATAATTATGGGATCATAACTTTTAAAGTATTCTAACTATTTAAACTTGGCCCCTGGATTGTATTGAAAGTACAATTTAATATAAGGTTCAATATAATCCTTCCCCTCCTTTTTAGCACTAATGCACCCAGAGCCAACTCCAAATTCGAGGAAGATCCTGAGAGTTCTCATCCTCTTTCCCAGCAAAGAGAGTTTTGGATAACTACTTCCCTTCTCTTCAACATATTCCCCCTAGACAAACTTTACCGCCAATCACAGCATGTTAGTAGCATGGCACGGAGTTTCACCATTCCGAGTTTTTGACCACTTATTGAGTAAAAGTTTACAAAGCCCGTGAGAGTCTTAGGGAGCAATCCTAACCTAGGCCGGCATAACTCATTGGTCTTCCCATTGCTGCGGTGATCTAGGGAGACACCTTTTGTCAGGAAAGAGTTGTCTGCCTTAGTAACCCGAGAGAAGGATTGCTCTGATACTGTGGCAACTTTAAAATTCCAAAAAAGTTTCCCAAAAAATTGTCCAATAACAAATTTTCCCTCTCTTTACAGTGTTTTCACTATATCATGCCTGATCCTAAACCTCTGTATCCTTTGAAGTGAGCAAAAATAATGCATATGAATAACTGAAGATGCTTCAATAACCACTTCTAAGTGCAGTACCATTTGAATCATTCTGGGTTTTATCATCTCTGTCCTGGAGGTTTCTTCATGCCATGAACTCATCACCTAGAGATTTTCTCCAAACACACCCTCTCCTCAAATATTTGTTTTCTGACTGTTCCATTTTAGCTGGAAGGAGAACATGTGAAGTAACTTTGCATTCCTGAAACAAGTTCATCCAATTTTTAAAACTCGATTGAGACTATCTTGACTGCTAAACTCTGTCTGTTACTATCAAGTGGAAGTTTCCATAAGCCATTGATATGGGAGTCTCCATATGCCCAGTATTGCATATATGCAACAGGAATCTAATATGTGCAGCTACGGGCTGCGCAAAATTAGGTTAAAAATGGATGGGCCTGGTTTTGCTGGAAAGTGGTTATTCTCTTATATTTAGCAGGATGAGGGAACGAGAGGCATTCATTCTTTAGGATATACCTTGAATGCTGATGCCACCGCTCACCCTTGGTGGCATTCTGAAAATTTGGAAGTGATGTGATGATGTTGTGTCATGGCATCACCACAACTCCTTTCAGCTAACTGAGATTTGGAGAAAATAAGAGCACATGGTGGATGGAGGGCTCTTCCAGAGCAAAACAATTAAGAACATACAGTAAGAAGAGCCCCTCTGAGTCAGGACAAAGGTCCATCTAGTCCAGCTTCCCATATCTCACAGCAGCCTACCAGATGCCTTAGGGTGCATGAAGACAACAAGACACCTGCATCCAGGTTCCCGTTCCCTGCATCTGGTATTCTGAGACTGCCTACATCTTAAAAACAGAGGTTGCACATACCCATCATGGCTTGTTACCCATGATGGACTTTTCCTCTTTGAATGTGTCAAATCCCTTTGTAAAGGCAATGAGACTAGATGCCATCACCACATCTTGTGGATAGGAGTTCCACAGACTAATAAAAAATCAGGCCTCTGTCAGTCTTGGAAGACTATGGTATCGTGCTTGATGCTGCATACGCTGCATGCGAAGCACGAAAGCCTGGGTTAGGGTTAGGGTTCCCCCCTCTCCACGCCACTGAATTAGTCCAATGGAAAGGCAGAGCCAATACGATTGGATCCAGCAGGCGTCGCAGAGCTGGGCTAAGGACAGGAGCTCACCCTGTCTTGTGGGGCCGACCTGGGAATCGAACCCTGGCCTGCTGGTTAACAGGCACAGCGTCTTTACCGGTTGCGCCACCCACAGACTAATAACACTCTGGGTAAAGATATATCTTCTTTTGTCTGTTCTAACTCACCCAAATTTAGTGGATGTCCTCTAGTTCTGGTGTTATGTTGGAGAGAAAAGAGCGTCTCTCTATATATATACTCTATCCATACCTTGCATAATTTTGAATGTTTCTATCATGTTCTCCCTCTAGCACCTCTTTTCTAGACGGAAGACCCTAAACACTGTAACCTTTCCTCATATGGAAACTCTGCTTGATGACAGTGCAGTAAGGACTATAGACTTAAGACAATGCACTCCCCCTCCGAAAGCTGCACCCCAGAAAGCCCACATCTGTCACCCTGCCCTAGCAATGCTTCAAAAGAAGATTGCCCCTACTTATCCCAGACCACATCTTTCAGAAGCTCTTGCTGTTGTCTCACTGTATCTCTTTTAGATTTTGAGCTCCTTTTTTGCATTGTAAACGCGAACCTTTTCTCTTGAAAAGCAGCTTAGAAACATTACTACTACTAATAATATGAATTGTTATGAACCTTCGCTTTTCAACAATGATGATGAATCGATCTATCTCTTTTTAAACATAATGAGAATGGACTGAAGCAACAAGAACCAGAAAGGATTTTTATACAAGTATTGTTTAATCTGGATGAAACATTTCAAAGGACAATAGCAAAAAGTTCCTGTTTCCATGGTTTTATGGGCCAAAATAATAACTTTGGCAAGGTGAATGTGGCTATGCAAGCAATAAAGATATATTATCAACCTGGCAATCGTGGGCACTTGTATTTAATAGGTTCAGGAGAGTGGGTGGGAAGGTGTTTTAGAAGTCTTATAACATGACTCATAATTTATTTTAAACCATCTAGCTAGCTGAATCATGCTAGGTTCAAGATGGAGCAGCCCAGTTATGCTAGAGAAGGCTTGGGGCTGCTCCAAGACAGATGGAGCTGGGCTGCCCAACCTGGGCCAGCCTAGGCAGTCCAGGAGAGGCATGTTGAGGGCATGTTCAGCATTCCCTAGGACAGAGCAGTTATGCTGTATCCATAGCCTGTTTCCAGTGCAGAAATGCCCTCTTCCAGCTCCTCAGAGTTATACCACCTCAGGAGCAGGTATAGAAATGAGTAAACCCATAAGGTTCCATAATAAGGCAGAGTAAGAATGGCACTTTTGACCAAAAATCTGAGGTCTTGGCGAGCCTATCTGCAACCCTTGCCTCTCAACTTCAAGATATGGCACAACTTACGGCAGTCCACTAACCAGTGGATATAGCAGGCCACTCCAAGCAATCCTTTGCATCCACCCTCCACTAGAGATATTACTGTACTGGAGTTTCAAGCTGCAGCTATTACTGGTTGTCAGGAATTTCTGGGCTTTCTTATAAGACAGGCACCACAGGTGTTCCTTGTTCAGTGTGAGCTGAGGTGGGGTCTACTTGGAAGCAGGTGTCACTGACTTGGTGCCTACTGAGCATGCTCTGGCTTCCTGACTCTCTGGATGCAGCATACCTTTCTGCTCTGGATTCAGAATAGTTGGGGCAGCCCAGCTAGTGCTCTTCTCATTGCCCTCACTCGGGATTGTGCCCTAAGTAATACTGACATACTGTTTATTAAAATAAGGGGTCAGGAAGACAGATGAGTTTCTCCAGAATATGCACAGACTGGGCAAAGTTTCCATTAACAAACACATTTTCAAATGAGTGTTGTCTTTTTTGACTGAACATTTCCATGAGTTGGTAGAGTAATGGTTGAGTGTATTATATCTCATTAGTGTAGCTGATTTTTGACTAACCCTACAGTCCAGAGTATCTAATGGAGCACGTAAGAGACATTACGTGCAGCCATAGTTACTGCACCACCTAGTGAAAACCTAAGGGAAATTCATATTGCAATCCAGAGTAAATTGCTCTTACACTGGAGCAAGGACTCCCCGTAGTTACTGTGGATTGCGCCCTAAGAGTCCAAGAATGTGATACATAAATCATTTTTCCTCCCAATCTTTCCAGCACCTCTAATTTAGGGACTCTGGTCTCTCCCTTTGTCTCCTATTGTCAGGAACATTGTAACTCAGTCAATTATTGTCTCATTGCTGCTCCGGGCTCCACAGCAAGAGCTGGAATGAAATAATTGCTTGATGTAAAAGAACCAGCATCCCAAGAGCAGCTTGGCAAAGTTGACCTTTCATTATACGTTTCTTCTGACTATAATTTCTCTACTAAAGTAGCTGACGGAGTCAAGTGCCGTAAATGGTAATCTGCACGCAAGTATTAGCAAAACTGTGCTTTCCTAATCAGGCCATTTCTTAAGCTGCTTACATTTGTTTTTGTCTGCACTGTTCTAATAAATAAACCACTCAATGCTGAAGTACACCAAATACCTTAAAAAAGTACTCTGCGGAGAATCAGGTGTACCATTTTTCAAACTGAGTAACCTGAAAATAACTAAATGTGGTTCTGCATGCATTCAGGTGACCATCTGCAGCAGCAGTTCCCTTCCTTGGCTCTGATTGACCTGAAACTGGGCAATCCAGCTGTCATTGCTGATGATGCAATGAGATCATCAGACCATCAGCACATCCTTCTGCAGCTGCATACTCAGTGGACTGCCATGCACCCAAGTGCAGGCATGGTGATCTGTGATTGTCTGAAGGTAGGGAACAGCTGGTCCACATGGAACCTATACACATGAATATACAATGGTTAGCTCATAGGCCAAGGGTGTCCAAAACCCAGCCCAAGAGCCAGATGTGGCCCATGGCAAGCCACCATGTGGCCTGTGGCAAGATTCCTGCATCTGGCCCATAATCCAACGTGTAATACTCCAGAGGCAAGGAGAGCTCTGCTCCCTGCACCTCCAGAGGGTATTCTGTGGGCTGTGGAGACTGCATAAACCTCCTCTTTTGTGTATGAAAGTGATCATGAACTGGTATGAAGATCACCCTCTGTGTTTATGAACACTTATCTCCCTGAAACTACGTCCCAGCTTGCTGTGTCTGCCTAGAAATCTGTGTGCAATGATTGTTGGGGTGACAGAATCCAGAAGCGGCTGGCTAGAGCATAGTTTGGGGAAGATCAATGGCACAGAACAGCAACTCCTTCATGGAACAGTCAGCTCAGAGGGAGGGATTAAACAGCACCAGATCCAGACTACAGGCTGCAGTCTGGAGAGCCTGATACATGGTGGTGAATGATGGTGATATTCATCACTTTATGATATTCAGCTGTGTTAGTGTCAAAATGCACCAATAGTGTGTACTTAAGAAAAAATCCTTGGATGCCCCAAACTAGCTTCATTCAGTGTAGTTTCCTTGATGGGGGTATGGGGTGTGTTTTTCAGGATATTGCAGGTGCAGACTGCCCTGACGCTGTAACAATATGAGAGTTGGCACATGATAGGCACAGATGTTTTCCAATTTTGGAGAGTGTGACATTATCATATGAATGTCATGTGATTATTGCACAGCATGCTGTTCATTCTGTTCTCCATGCTTAAGCCATAAGTACTTCAGAGAGTAAATTTTACATAGACTGCATTTAGTAGAATTACCTCTATGCCCACGGGCTGTATCATAATGTACAAATTTGTAAGGTACTTCACAAACAAAAATAATACTTTTAGCAAATGACAGCAAAAAGTGCACCAAAAATATCTGGCAATGCATTTTAAAAATAATATTCATGCATAATATTCACAGTGTGTTGCATGTGTGTACACATGCTCACGAGAAAGACAAGAAAGTGAAATTTTCTTTTTCTATTAAGACTTTAGCTCAGTTCTTCTAGATCTCATGCTGAACTGTAAATGTCTATATTTGTATTCATGAAAAAAATTAAATATTCTTTCTCAAATGATGATGATGTTGTTGTTCTTGTGAAACTTGTTTGGCAACTCAGTCCTACCTAAATCTCTCCACAGTGATGCACAGCTTCTGTTACAACCTGTAGACTAGAGATTTTTGATTCTGCTTTCTTTCTTCCTTTCTTTTATCAAATTATTATTGTTATTATTATTTATTCAATTTTTATCACACCTTTCTCACTTGAATAAGGAAAACCAAATTTTAACCTTGCCTTTCTCCCACAAGCAGGACTCAAGGCGGCTCACAGCATAACAATATAATAAGTTAAAACATATCACATTAGTTTAACAGTTAAGAACAATTAAAAACATCTAAAACATCCTAAAATTAGATAAAACGGTTAAAATTATACCCACCCACCAACCTAGCACTAACTGAAGGCTTTTGTAAATAAAAATATTGTAGGGTCCCACGAAAAGCTTTTGTAAATAAAAATATTGTAGGGTCCCACCAAAAGAGGGAGCAATTCTCAGACTTGGGGGAAGGGAATTCCAAAGCTGGGGTGCAACCACCGAAAAGACCCAGCTCTTAGCCTCCACACCTATCATCTGTCTTAGTGGTACCACGGTCACCAGACCTTCCAGATGACCTTAGGTAATGGGTTGGATTGTATGGATAAAGGCAGTCCCTCAGATACCCCAGAATCAAGCTGTATAGAGCTTTAAAGGTCAGAACCAGCACTTTGAATTCAGCCCAGAACTGAATGGTAAGCCACGGCAGTTGCCAAAGTAGTGACCAAACCAAGTTGAACTGACGGGTCCCAGTAAACACATGAGCTGCCACATTCTGCACTAGTTGGTTAGATATATGCCAATAATGGTACTCAGAAAAAAAATTGGTTAGGATTGTGCATAACAACTATCGTTATAGTTTTGCATTATGCATAACATAGTCTTCGATCCTAAACACACATTCCTGGGAGTAAGACCATTAAACATAATGAGGCTTACTTCTGAGTAGACATGGATGGGATTGTGCTCAAAATCGCATACCTATTGTTAAGTGGCCCACATCTATATATATTACAAAAATTCCTTTATCATATTATTACTGCCAGAGTTGCCGTTTTCTCCACTATATTCCTACTGTGCTTGAAAGGAGGATAACTTTCTATATTTGTTTCTTTCCTCTTGCATGCACCCTTGTCCTATTTAACAAAGTTTTATGAATGGGTTTCTTTTATACTGCAGCTGCTGCAAATTCTTTAGGGAGCCAACAAGATGTTTATTTTTGATGTTAACAGTAAAAAAATGCAAGTGTCTTAAACAAGAGTTTCTGAAGAGCTCTCTCCAGCAAGTGGAGAGACAATTGTGTGTGACAACTGTGTGTGACAAAAAAGTGTGACAATTACTGTTTTGTGCTTCACCACCTTCTAGACACAACATTTAAAAAATACTCCATTTAGTTTGAGATCCTAAAGATCACCTCCAATGGGTTCTTCAGAAGTGATGGCAACTGCTCCACCACCTTAGACGTTAAAGCAATGATACCTTGATGGCTAAGGGCAAATATGTTCTCCTGGAAACTCATAGAAGCTGTCACACATTATACCAGAAGTCCTGCAAAATATATGAGTTCAGCTCCAGAGTAGGACAGCCAGATGTAGACAACAGACAAGAGAGATGCAGTACTGGGAAAACCCAGGAAGCCCAGGAAACACTTCACAGTGGTGGGCTTCAGGGGGTTCTCACAGGTTCTATAGAACTCTTTGCTAATGAGCGCCTCATTCTGAGAATCCATTACTAATGGGACCTAGAACCTGTTGTTAATTTAGGTTTTTAGGACATGGAACATTTTAATTTATTCTAATCCCACCATTGCCTATTCATACAGATGAAGTGCATCTATGTGCTGTCAGACAGCTGATAAGCTCATGGCAAGTGGCCAAAGAAAAGAAATTAGAACTGCTTCAACAGGAGCAAAGTTCTTTCTGCCTCTTTTTAAGGTGGAAAAAGAAGACAGATCTATGCTATGCAGAGAGAAAGAATATCCACCTTGCAGTCTTTAAGAAAGGCCCAGTTCTATCTGCAGGATACGCTAACCCAGTGGCGTAGCTAGGGATCATATAGCCCGGTGCAAAGCTCAAAATGTTGCCCCCCCCCCCAAAGATGTCACAACCAGAAGTGGTATCATCCCCAATTATTTTTTTAAAAGAAAATTGAGAAAAAACCTGTCGCCTCCTCCTCAGCAGTTCAACACCCGTTGTTCTGCTAATGGCATACCTAAAGCACCTATCTGCTATCTGGAGTCAAAGAAGATTTTGTTGCCCCCCCCCCCCCCGCCACTTCCAGCAAAAACAAAATCAAATTTAATTAAGTAAAAAAATGACAATTGTGTCTTTTATTGTTTAGGGAAATTGTACTCTGGTAAAGAGGACTGGTTATTCTTTCCCTGCTGGATATAAGAGAAGCACCACTTAGAAGAGCCTGTATACCCAGTTGTGTGGGTAACTATATTATGATATATCTATATGGAAATTAGAGCTGATTCATATTAACAGCATATTGGCTAAATACAGTATCAGAATTACATCTCATTGGCTTTCTGAGCAATCATTATCATGGGAAACTTGAGTTAGGAAAATCCACTTTTTGTTCCATCGGCTTTTGTGTTTTCACTTTCCGATTAATTGGCCATAACCTTTGATAGAATATATATATCAAATGCAGTTTGTTGCATTGCATTCTGCATTAAATTACCTTTCCAATGATATATAACATGATGATATTCTTATTCATACATACACTGTTTTTCAAGATTTTTAGTCAGCTTGTAGTCCCCCTAAACGAAAGCTTGTAGCCTGGTGCACCACCGGCACCCCATAGCAACACCACTGTGCTAGCCAAGCTTGCAATTTGGTGGAGGGTCTGTGGGTTTCTGGTGTGACATCTGCTTTACTGTTCTGAGAAGAACTGCCACAAGATGTCAAGGTCCAGAAGGCTATGCATCAGTGACAGCAACATGCAGATTGGTCTCTTGAGTTATGTAAGGTGGCTGTGGGGAGACAGACTGGGAATGGGATTTGGCCGTGCCAAAACTGTGATGGGGCAGCTTTTGGAAGCAGCAACATCTGTAAGTTTGGGAGCTCTCATCTTTATAGTGGTGTAAGGATCTCATTGGATCTCACAGAATTATATCACAAAATAGCTGATGTAGAATAGCCCATAGACATTTGGTCAGTAGCAGTGAAAGAATGTATTTATTTATTTATCTCTCCCCACCAGCCTGGTCCCTGGCCAGCACATAGGATGAAGGAATGGCTACACTGGTCCCTTGCCACAATGCAGGCTATGTTGCACCTTGCAGGCCAGCCAAGAATTTCTTGTCAAATGTCAAAGTTGTCAAAGCTGCACTCCGTATTCAAACAATGTCAAAGTTGCACCCCATATTCCTAAAGCCCCTTTATCAGGTCCAATTGGTGATCTGATATGAGTATCTTTGTGGTCTAGCACCTCTCAGAATAGAACATATTCTAACAGCCATAGCCTAACAATATTTCCATGTCGTGATGCAGTGGCACAAGCTTTGTGATACTGCATCCTGCTGAGTTTTTTTTTTTTTTTTTTTTTTTTTTTTGCTGCTGGAGGTCTCTTTAGAGTAAGGGGACATTTGTTCCCTTGCCCCAAGATAAGCCCCAGCAGCTGAAATGGGTCAACTTGGATCTGAACCAGGGATTTTTGAGCTGATCCATGAGGACAGAGCAGATCTACAGTGTGCAACGGTGCCACTGTTCCTACACACTTTCTGAGCCGCTCACTCTGACTCCATCACCATCCTCCCCTGTCTTGTTCCACCTTCAGTATAAATAAGTTAGCTTTATGAAGACTTTAGTAGTTTTGACACTGCAACCTATTTATAATCCTTCCAACTGTGTGCACTATGACCAGTGATAGAAGATCTGTCAACTCAAAAGCACTTGTTTGGTGTCCACATATATATCCACAGCAAGTGTCAGGAGAGTACGTGTGATACTATCCCAATCTAGATTGGCCTCCCAGCCCATGTTATTTACGTAAGTAAGCACTGAGTGCCATTAAAGAAACTTTTTGTAGGTTCTTTTATTGTGCCCAACTTAATAATTTTTCTTTTTAATGATTTAAGGTACCTGATCTGCTTTGAAGAGGAATTTGTAATTGGTTCCTAGCCAATAGCATCACTAGGGTTTGCCTCCTTTGGTAAGAGAGGCAAGTGTTGATTTTCTCCCATGCAGTGGGCATGCCAGCGACCGATGTGGTGACTGTGGTGATGCACCATTACCCCATCCCACTTTTTCTTTGGCTATAACTTTTGATAGAACCAAGATATTTCAATGTAGTTTATTTCACTGCATTCTGAATGAAATTATGCATTGAATGCAATATAACATGTTGACGTTATTTGAAAATATCAAGAACTACTAGCATTTGGCTGAAATTCTATGTAGTTTTGTATAACAAAAGGATATCAAAACATGCCTAGTCATTCTCCCTTTACACCAGAACTACTCTTGTTCCATGTATTTCCCAGTTCTTAGAGATCTAGTTCAGCTTGCCAAAAAGGCATGTCTCGGTAGCAAGAATAGCAGGAACCTGGTATGAAATGTTGTTTAGATATTCATGGTTGGAAATCCTTGCTGAACAACGTATCTGATAATCTTACAAGGTCTTGTGGCTTTCTGCGCTCATGCCCATCTGTCAAGATGGCACTGAGCCTGCCTTCCAGATGGCTTGCCAATTTCAGAAGGGCAGAGGTGCTAGGAAAAAAATGGATTTATATAACATTGTTAATGCCGCCTTTTTTGCATTCCTTCCATGCTGACAGCTTAGACAAACTGACGCCACTGCAATTTTATAGGGGCCTCCTTCAAGATCACAGGAATTGGGGATAGGATAAGACATTATTATAGATGAACCATCTCCCTGCCTGAGCCTCATCATGGCACTGATCTCCTCAAACGCGAATATCACAATGAATGAGAGGAAGATGGCCTAATCCCAGTTGTATATCATTGCCAGAAGCCAAGCTAGGTTTTCAAATACACCTGAGAGAACCCCAGGGACCAGATGGGGTGTCAAAAAGTATCATACCAGAATTTGATCTGTGGGTAATCTATATGAAGGCATATCTCTTTCGAGTAATAAGCTCTCTGGCACAGCACTAATTAGGGGCCTTTCCAAGATATAGGATAAATGACACAAGCTGTTCATTCCCATATAATTTGCCCTTGGCGAACAACTAACACAGATGCACTCTCACTGACATGGATGAGGGGGTATTCATTGCATTCAACAATAATGCAGTCCAGAAATGGAGGGTACTATACAAATGTTGATCTGGTAACTGTAGTCAAATTATATGCTGTGAGGTAAAGGTGTCCCTGCAGCTGCCCTGCTGAACAATTTTAGGGAGAGATGGTCAGATGGTTTACAAGGTCAAATACATCTCTGTCCAAAGACATCTCTGTGGTTGGGTAGCTGGCATGACTAAATACCAAAGGGGTATAGAACATATTCATTGATTCATTCATTCATACCCTCCTTTCTCCTGCATAAGCAGGGTGACCAGATGATCTGAAAAACCTGGATTTGTCCAGATTTTTAGCCTCCTGTCCGGGTGTCCTACATTTTTGCATGGTTGCCCTACATTTTGGCTTCATTTTGAAACTTTGTGCTAGTGCACAGTACCCCATCATGCCATATGTCGTTTGATTCGTACTGAAGAACAGAATTCAATGCAAAAATCAGTTTGGAGATATCTCCTTCCTATCAAACGTTATGGTCAAAAAACAGAAAAACAAAAACAAGAAAAATACATTTTTTGGCAATTTTTTTGGGTAGGAATTTTGGCCTGGGATTAGGAATTTTGGCCCTGGGGTTCAGGAATTTTGGGTTTGGCATGTGGTCACCCTGCGCATAAGGGAATCCAAGGTGAATCCATATTAACAACAATATTAATACAGTGGTACCTTGGATTATGAGTGATTTGGATTATTAGTGTTTTGGAAGACAAGCAAAAATTTCTAAGCAATTCTGAGTTAGTTTAAGAGCACTGTCTTAGTTAACAAGCAATGTCTTGGAACATTTGGTTCCAAGAAAATAATTAACTATTTTCATGAGACACAAAGGCAACAAGGTAACAAGGCATGGTAACAAGGCAGACAATGAGCTCCTGCAAAAGCTGACCTACAAAATGAGCTGAACTGCAAATAGGACCTCAGACTTTCAAAAAGCTGATTTTCTGCAAAAGATGCTCAGCTCTTCCAAAAGCTGGCTTCTATACGAAGCCAGCACGCATGCACACACACACTTTTCTCCCTGCCTGACAACTATCACACTGACATTTTTTTTTAATTATCTTGTATGATTGTAATAATTTTATATGAATATTTTTGTGTTGTGGAACAAATTGTCCAAGTTTCCATTATCTCCTATGGGAAAATCTGCTTTGGATTACAAGTGTTTTGGATTACAAGCATGCTTCTGGATGAATTGTGCTAGTAAACCAAGATACCACTGTGCATAAATTCAAAACACATATAACACTTAAAAACATTTAAAACATTTTAAAACATTCTACACCTTCCCATCAAAGTGGTACCTATTCATCTACTTGCATTTACATATTTTCAACGGCTAGATTGTCAGGACTTTCTAGCCACACCAGATGCTGTTTTAAGACCTCCAATCAGAGCACGATACAGTCTTTCGAGACTTAAGGATGCTAATGCCAAGATTGTCAAGAGCTGAGCAAGTAATGGGAGCTCACTCTGTTGTGCAGTAGTCGAGTCTTGAACAACCTGCTGACATTCAGGTTGTCCAGCACAGTGCCTTTAACCACTGAGCCATCAAAACCAAAGGTGGTTGTGTCCACTGGCAGCAATGCCTTGCCTTCCATGAGTGGAAGCAGAGACTGAGAGCACAATCCTAACCATGTCTACTCAAAAGTAAGCCCCATTGTGTTTAGTGGGTCTTACTCCCAGGAAAGTATCTTTAGGATTGCAAACCTAGACACAGAAGTGGCTCTTGCATGAGCACAATCTTTCTCCTGATCACAGAAGGCTTTACGACCAGCAAAAGTGTCACAACTTTAAAAATTCAGAGGAAATGGTTTTCAAGACATAAGAACAGTAGGACAGCTATTCAGTTCCATGTAGTCCCAGTGCATACACTCAATCCCACCCAACATCTTCTTCCTTCCTTCCTTCTTTTCTTCCTGGACTTATGAAATTGTCAGCTCTGATGCAGCATCAGTGCCTAGGGCTGTTTGCGCAAACACGAATGCAACATCCATTTTCATTAGGCTTCTCACTTGTTTGCCTGCTTTCAGGCTTATCCTATGCAGGTAGCCTTGACAGCAATGGGACCTGTCCTTGTCTGGATGTACATCTATCTGATTCTTCAAGTAGAAATGCATATAAGATTTCCAAATACTCATTCTCTGGTTCATTGACCTGCTGAAAGTTTATTAGGAAATTCAGAAGAATCAGCCCTCTGAGAAGGTTTCCAAACTTAGAAAACTGCAGCATGATTTGTTACAAACTCCATCAAAAGCCTGTTGACCTCATTTTCTCCCTTCCAAAACATTAAACTAAAGAGACAGACAAAGATCAATGTCTTTACAGCCCTTTTAAAGGGAAAAAAGAACATCTAATGGGACCAGATGCCTCAAGATACTGGATTGTTGGTCTGAAGTAGCAACTAATGCTCCATTTGTATGTTATTTTCCTTGGGATGTGCATGGTTTATTTCAGTGAAAAAGGCTGTAAAAGGCTGTGAGGCAGGGAAAACTGACCTTTACCTTAAGAGTATATTTCTCAAATCTCATACATACATACATGTACATATGGACTCTTCTAGGGGAAACAATACAGTTGGTGACTTTGATCCAAAATAGTGGACAGAATAAACTCTAAAGAAAAAGCACAGAGCTTCAGATACTATTACTAACTGCTTGGTCCTATCCTGTTCCCCCACAGGTGTAACTAGCATTACACAAGGCTGCTTACTTACAGTTGCAAAGCAGCCACTACCAGCACATGCTGGCCTGCTGGGATGGAGGCTAAAACAGTCCTCTGTGCATCAACAGATCCATGAAGACCCACTGGAGCAGGTAAAATTGCAGACTGAGAGACCTGAGAGACTCAGTGCATATTAATTTGTTTTATTTTCCTTTATATTTTGTGTTTTCTTTATTATTTTGCATTATATCAGTGTTGTAATTATTTTTATATGAATATTTTTGGGTTGTGGAATGAATTGTCTGAATTTCCATTAGAGGGTAATTTGCTTTGATATATAAGTGTTTGGGATTACAAGCTTCTGGAACGAATTATGCTCGTAAACCAAAGTACCACTGTACTTTAGAGGAGCCATTCCTTCTGAGATTTTACATCAAAGTCTCACAGCTAAGGATTTTGTTGATCAGAATATAATTAGCAAGTGCTAATGTAAACCATAAGAAAAAAATATCCTTAGCAAATCTTCTACTTAATATTCTTTGCTGGATAAATTATTCAGTTCATGGAGCTTGGAGCTCAAAATTTTTGCAAGCGGAAATAATCTCCGTCACTTCTTCCTAAATAGTTAAGAAGAACTGAAATAATATTACTCAGTGCTTCTTGTACTGTGGGTCACTAGCCAATTCCAGGTGGGTCCCATTTATTTACAGGTGTCATTCATTATCCAGTGGGATTCAAATCAGGAACCTCCTAAGGATAAAAAAAAACCTGGTATAAAAAATGGAAAAATAGGTTTAAAAACCCACTTCCTGGTTTCTTGCTCCACTATTGTCCCTAATGAAATAAAGTAGTTCCTCAATATCTGTAGGGGTTTGATTCTGGTACTGAAAAATGGAATTGCTTGCATGACTACCTAAAACAGGAGAAAAGCAGTTTTTTTTAAACTGTGGTTTGCCTTGGCCATTCATGTTGAGTCATGTATAAAAAATTCAATGGGTAACAAGGTTGGATCTGTAGATGCTCCCAAGTCCTCTTGGAGAAATATTATAGATCTGTACTTTTAACAGGCTGCTATGTATCTGATTTAAAAATTATAATAAATGGTACTTGCTTCTGGGTAAATGTGGGTAGGATTGCAGCCTAGGATTGTTAAACAATTTTCTGCTTGTTGTTTACTCTACTGATCATGATGTTACTCCAGTGGATCCTGAACAGATTCTCATTCTAATAAGTGAGTCCCAGTGATAAAAGTTTGAGAACCTCTGAATTGTAGCTTATTGTTTTCCTTGTATTTTTCCATGATCCACTGCAATGTCAACCATTTAAAAACCTAGCTACTCCCAGTGCCAGATTTGCATATAAGTTAAACAAGCTATAGCTTAGGGCCCCACTCTCTTGGGGCCCCCAAAAAAATTAAAGGAAAAAAAACTGGATGTATATTTCCAAAATATAAGATAAAAAGCAAATAAAATAAAACCTACATACAGCAACAGTACATACAGCAACATACAGCAACAATAAAACCTACATACAGCAACTTTCTCCCGTGTTGTGTAGGCTCCTATGATGTAAGTAATGGCCCTGTCTGCTCCATATAAAGGACCCCATTACCTTCAACAGCTTAGGGTCTCATCAAACCTAAACCTAGCCCTGGCTACTCCAGAAGAAGAGCAGACCTATTAAGAGAAAGGCAGAACACCCAATTCCTAAATATGGAAGGTGTCTGGCAGAGGAACTGTTGGCCCAGCCCATCCGTGACCAACTAAAGCAGTTTCCTCAGGCGGCTGTCTATCTCTGTCCACCATCTTGTCTCCACTGCTCTTCCTTCTTCTACTCCTTGGACTGGGAAAAGAGGATAGAGAGGAATAGGCAATGTGAAGGACTGGAGAGCTCAAACATTGGAGAGTGGAGAAGAAGAGGCTGGAACCAGCAGTTAACAAGGGACAGTATTTGGCATCCTGCCAAGTTGTCAAGAGGGATAGAAAAATATAGCACCTCCTGAAACATTCACTTTCCTCAGACACGAAGAGTAGAGTCTCAACTATGAGTGCAGAAAGACAGTCCAATCTTAACCAACTTTCAACCGCCAAGGCAGCCATGCCAATTATGAATGTATTTCTATGGATGCATCCTATGGTGATGGAGCAGTCAAAGAGGCCTCCTCAGACTAAAGAAAATGCTTTGCTTAACCTGGGATTGAATTGCAGCAACATGAGTGCTGAAAGGTTGGTTAGGATTGGGCTCTGAGTTGCCCAAAGCCACCCAATGTCAGTCATCAATGAATTTTCTTCCAATGACCCCATACTTTCTCCCTTATTGCCCCTGATGCATGGAATTGCTTCCTAGAATACTTTCTTGATTTTCCCTAATTTTTTTAGGTCACGAGGCCTTGGGACTGTCATTAGTTATTTCATTTTCTCTGTAAATCGCTTTGTGAATTTTTGTTGAAAAGTGCTATAAATATGATTGATTGATTGATTGATTGATTGATTGATTGATTGATTGATTGATTGATTGATCGACCAACCGACCGACCGACACATCTTTCAGGTAATTCTGATACTGTATAGAACTAATAAGGTGTTGATAAGAATCAGCTCTCAGTACATAAATCATATATAATACATATATCATAAAACAATTACCCATGCTAACTGGGTATAAAAGCACTTCTAAGTGGTGCTCCTCTTATGTTTAGCAAGGAAAGAATAACCATTCCTCTTTGCCCCAGCACAGTTTTCCTAGCCAATAATAAGGGGCCCAATTTTTATTATTTTACTTAATTAAATTTGATTTTGTTGTTGGGGGGGGGGAGGGCAACAAAATCTTGTTTGATTCCAGATAGCAAGTATGTGCTTGAGCTGTGCCACTAGCAGAGCAAATGGGTGGTGAACTGCTGAGGAAGAAGAGGTAAGTCTTTTCTTACCTCTTTTCTCTTTAAAAATTACTTTCTATATTTAAAAAAATTCTCTTTAAAAAATTCTTTTTATTTTTAAAAAAATTCTTTTTAATAATGCCCAGGGATGACATTACTTCTGGTTGTGACACCATTTCCAGGGCATCATTTTGAGCTTTGCACTGGGCTACATGATCATTAGCTATGCCACTGAAAGGATTAATCGTGGCTGTCCTGGCACTAAAAATTTGGAAGATTTGACCCTCAAGCCAATTGCTTCCCTTGTGCTTGTTTCTACATGCAAAACCTGTGCAGTGACCTGTACTTCCATATTTCACCAAGATCAATGTTCATAGATTGGATATATACATAATAAAATAAACCAGAAATCTCCTTTCTAGGAAATAAGATGAGCGACTCTAGAGCTAGTATTTCTTTATCGCTCTCTTGTTGCTTATGGTCCTCAAAACTCAAAGAGCTTTTTTTGGATTTTATATTTTTCTTTTAGTTTACTGACTGCAAGCCTGGGAATCTCCCAAATATATAGAAATTGCTACCTTATTTTTAACTGGACAAATTCTCTTCTAAACTGACAAGCACTCAAGCACCCCTATTTGGTATTGGAGAGAATGATATATATGTAATTATTTTGCTATAAGAGACCTAATGAAGTGCAGGATACTGTGAGTTTATCACTGTGAACCTAATTATCTGTGGGGCCTAAGAACTCTGTGGCACACTCTTTTTCGTCTCAAGATATCGGCTGTGGAGTTGAGCATCGTTTCCAATTTTTTACGCTGTGTCACTCCTGGAATTGGATTGAGATGAGATGTCAGGCCACGATCTGTTATAAAAGGGAATAAAAATCACTCTCTTTCTGGTTGTTATGAAAGGAGGCATGAATGATGAGCCGCCTTTTTATGAGGTGCTCTCATGAGCAATTAACAGGAATATCAACACTGGAAACACTTTTGGGAAAAAAGAAGTGCACCTTTTCACATTCGTAACCAATAAAGGGGTTTAAAATTCAAAGCAACAAAACAACCATTTGGGTTTAAGATAGATGGGAAAGACAAGAGCCTTTTTTCATCTTTACTGAAGTGCCCCTTCAGGCCACATATTCTGCCAGCAATTAGAATCTCATCAGGATAAAAGAAGAAGGAGAAATAGGTTACATTACATTACCCGGCACAGGAAAGGATGCACAGCTTGCAGCAATTTAAGCAGTGAGGATTTTGTGCCAAGCTATGGATTTGAGATCAGTAAAGAGGGAGGCCAAAACATTGCAATCTTAAAAAATAAGAGTGGCCCAGAAAATAAAAGCTGTTCAAAAATAATATGTGCATCCAAGAATCTATGAAGGCACTAAAGCCCTCAAGGAAATTCTGAATGATACACATGGCAGTGAAGCATCTGGATATTGAATGAAAGTTAGGTACCCTGGGATTGCAGCCTTTTGCAGGCAGCTTCCTATTTATGAGATTTAAGGTGATCTGGAGGACTGTCCATCTGAATAGAAAACATCCCTTCATTATGTGACCTGTGCAGGCAATGGTTGTTTTGAGCAGGGTCTCCAAACTTTTTGGCAGGAGGGCCACATCGCTCTGACATGGTGTTGGGGGCCGGAAAACTCATTCACATTTCAAATTTGAATAAATCTACATAAATGTATATATAAGAATGTATTGGAGTGGCCAGATAGAATGCAATCAGTGTGTATGTGTATGTGTGGTAGTTCAGATAAGAAGGGAAAATTTTTTTGCAAACTAAATACAGTGACCAGTCATAGCCTGAGTGAAATGTACCCACATTGCAGGAGTACAATAACCTCCATACGACATACCCCCATTGCGCAACACCGTCCCATGTGCATCAATACCCACGCGCATCAACACCCATGTGCAACACCCTCCCATGTGGAACACCATCCTCTGCACAGCACCCCATGCACATCAAACCCCCATATACAACATCCCCCATGTGCAACATCTCACTATGTGAATCACCCCTGTGTGCAACACCCTCCATGTGCAACACCCTATGTGTACTAACCCCCTCCTTGTGTATCACCCCCATGCACAACAACCCCCCAATGTGCATCAATATGTCATGCACAACATCCCCCATGCGCATCAACCCCCTATGCGCATCAACCCCCTATGCGCATCAATCCCTATGCGCATCAACCCCCATGCACATCATTCCACCGTGCGCATCCATCCTCCATGTGCATCAACCCCCTGTACATAAGTCTCCCATGCACAACATTCCCCCATACGCAACATCTCCCAATGCGCATCACCTCCCCAATGTGCATCACCCCCATGTGCATAAACCCCCCATGTGCTCACCTCCCCATGCACATCACCTCCCATGTGCATAAACCCCATGCACAGCATCTTTCCCAGTGCAACCCCTCCCTCCGAACCGCATCCCCCAATGCACCAGGCACTGAGCACCAAATTGGCTGGATGTTGGTCAGTCTTCCATGTTAAGTATAGGACAAAAACATGTTGCACCCCTTTTCAGCCCCTTAAGGGTTAAATTTCTCAACATTGGTTCTTGATGGGTATTGATGTCACAGAAGGAACATTTCATGCTTCTTGGTCCAGGGATTCTTGGTCCACACACAGTCAGGGATTCTTCAATGGAAAGTATAGGGAGGAAAACACGTTGCACCCCATTTCACCATCTTCCAGTTGGAATTTCCAGAAACTGCTTCTTCGTGGGTGCCTCCATCATGGAAGGAACACCCACCCGAAATTTCACACTTCTATGCCCAGTGGTTTAAGCTGGGCTTTGATGAGTATGTCAGTGAGTGACTTTTCAATTTATATATATCTTATTAGTACCATGTAGTATCAGAATTACATCTCATTGGCTCTCAGAGACATCAGTAACATGGGAAAGTTTGTGTTAAGAAAATCCACTTCTGTTCCATCGGCTTTTGTGTTTTCATTTTCTGGTTAATTGGCCACAATGTTTGATAGAATATAGATTTTCCAGTGCAATTTTGAATCATTGCATTCTGCATAAAATTACCTTTCTAACGATATAGGACAGAGTTAGGCAACCTCCCAGCACTGGTGCCAAGCTCAGCACTTGGAATGGTGCTTGGCGGCACCTCTGCACACATATGTATGTAAATCTATAATCATATCGGCACACAGAATAATAATTTTATAATAATGTTCACACATGGAATAACTTGGCAACATATGTTAGGTACTCCACTACTGAAAGGTTGCTGACCCCTGATATATAACATGATGGTATTTTCATTCACACCTCGTACATACCCTGTTCTTTGCAATTTTAATCACTGGTGTCAAGCACAGCTTGTAGCCCCCCTTCCCCCAAAAAACCTTGCAGCCCAGTGCAACTGCACCCCCTGCATCCCTCCTAGCTATGCCACTGGTGCTGGCCTTGGTGAGGAATGCACCCAAAATACTTAAATATCAAAGGATGTTTGGATTGACAACAAATATCTTGAAACACATTTTTAATAAGCTGCTGTGGCTTATTTGGTGACATGACAGCCACCTCATTGTCCAAACCACTTGGAAGTGTAACAAGACTGGAATACAAACTCTGTATGAGGAATGAATGTTAATCCAAATTCAGGAAGTTGAATTAGAGTTTGCTCTTATTTACTTCTTTAAAATCACTTTAGTCATTTGATTAGCTAAGGATAATTGGGTACTTAATTTGGAGCTCTCAGCCTTCTAAACAACACACGGCACTGAGATCCTCATGCAACAAGAATTGCAATCGTGACTTTAGTATGAATCATGCAAGCAATTTGTAACGAGACTTTGCACATGTCTACAGCTTAGCATCAGCTTAGAGTTTTAGCTGCCTGGGAACAAAATCCTCATCACTTTGCAAAGCATAAATCCTCACCACCTTACTGCAGTTTAGGAAAGAAGACCAATCATTTTGAGGTCCTAAATATTATCCTTTTGGGGGATTTTACAGTCGCAATTCTTTTTAATGTAGAAAATTGCCTGCTTTCTATGTCCCTGCAGTACAGAGGAAACCAGCAAAAAACTGTAACCATAAATCCTCCTGAAAATGAAATAAAGATCCAGCTCTGTATTTTTACTTTGCAGGGGGTATAGGGAGTTGCATTTTCTGAGGATGTCCCATATCATAATATCTCACAATATGGGAAAATGTGCACGAGAGACAAAATTTATCAGCTTTTAGAGGGAGAGTTGCATTACAGTCCAATCTTATCTTGGGACGTGATCCTATCCAATTTTACAGTGATGTTACACTTGTGCAGTGGAGTCTGCATTGGATCCTGTAAGGAGCAGTTGCATAGGCCTTCTTAAGATATGGGAACATATATTCCCTTACCATGGGTCTGCATTGTGACTACACAAGAGCTGGAAAGTTAGGTAGGATTGGATCCTTAATCCCTCTCTGTTGCAGCCATGCAACTAGAGTATGTGTTGCATCATAAAGTCTTGGAAATCTCCTCTGGACAGGAGCATTTTGTCTGGGGGTTAACCATGGATCTGTGCCAGTGATGGTTGTGCAAGTCTGAGTGAACCGAGGAAGTCAAGATATCAGTGTCAGGACTGCTGATACTCATACTGCCCCCTTCCTGGCCTCAAACTGCCTTCCTCTCCACACCAGTCTCCATGCCATTCCTCCCCACCTATCCCACCTATTCCAGCCTCTATCCCACCTCTGTGCTAACTTAATTTAACAGGCACTGTGGGAGTCATTGATAGGCCACTGGCACAAGGTTGCAGCCACTTACTGGCTATGATTGTAGCCCAGCTGTGCAAAATGGAGCTGGTGCACATCACAGCACCGGCTCACTTTACCATTCTGCAGACTGCAGCAGAGCCGGGGCAAAATGCATTGCAGCCATTGAATGCTGAAGGGCCGGGGGGTGGAGCCCAGGTGTTACCGGGCTTGTTCTGCCCGGGGAAGATCAGTCAGGCTCCAGCAAGCGTCCCCCACCCTCCCTCCCTGTAGTGCAGTTTAGGATTAACTGGTCGCTTCGGGGCCGGGTAGGAATTTTTTGGTTGCCACCTGATTGGCCATGGGTGGCATTCTTTTTCACCTACCCTGAGCTGTGCAAGGGGAGAGAGTTAACACTAATTGGCTTCTAAACCCAGTCACTTTGGCAGGAGTCGTGATATAGGCAGGATAGGCCATTGGTGTGCAGCCTTAGGTAGCAAGGGTCTGGGGGTGCGGATGCCTCCCTGTGATGCTGATCTGGCTCCAAGGGTAGGCTGACAAGCCCCCCTTACCTGGATTTGAAATCTAGGCGCAGATTGGCCGGAATAGCTGGCGGCTGCGTGTCTGGCTACCTTGACCTTCAGGTTGGCAAAGACGGGCATCCTTGAACTCTATTCAAGGAATGCCCTGAGCCAGGCTGGAAATGCCCTTTACCAACTTTAATATCTGCATGGAGAACTATGCGGAGAATCACATCCCCTTAGACCGCAAGGCTATTGTTTGAGCAGTCCCTGTTTATTTTAATGTTAAATAGTTCATAAAAGTGAACCTCAATCCAGCACTTTTGTCCGGCTCTTTATTTGGGTCTGTCTGGGGTAATAACTTGTCACCTTCTGCTACACCTTTTGAAATGTGCACTGCCAGAATGGTATTTCTGCCAGCACAAAGCCACATAGGATTGGACCATTAATCTGTTGCCACAAAAATTGCAAAATCCCTATAGCACCTATAGACTAACCAATTTATTTCCTCACAAGAACCTGTGGATGAATCCTGCCCTCACCATATTTTTTGCAGTGATAAAGTCACACGAGGACTTCCCCTTCTAAACTCTATGCAGTTGCCAAACCTAAATTCCACAAGATCTCACAGCATGTTGATAATACGTCCTTCTAGCCATAATTCACCAGTAATGAATTTTGTCAGATAACTTTTAATATTCAAGACAAGTATTGCAACTGTATCATGCTGAGGCAGAAAACAAATGACAATTAGTTTTAACCTTTCATTGCATTTTATACCAAGTTCACTCAAAAAATATAGTCCTACATCTACTGAATCCCTGCTCCCCCTCCCTGTGTACGTGTGTGCGCGCGCGTGCTTTATTTCTAAATTAGAGCTCAGTCCACTGGGAAGGTATGTGAATTACATGAGCTAAAACAATAATAACATGAGAACACAGAAGCATAAAGTAAACCTGGACCTCGTTTTTGGGAAAACAAGTCACTCTTTCCTGGAAACCAGTCTGGTGAACTGATTGATTATTATCTGGATCCCTTCCAATCTGGTTTCAGGCCAGGGTTTGGGACAGAGACTGCCTTGGTTGCCTTGGTGGATGACCTTCGCTGGGGAATGGACAGGGGGAGTTCATCTCTGTTGATCCTGCTGGACCTCTCAGCGGCCGACACCATTGACCATGGTGTCCTTCTTGGTCGGTTGGCCGGGTTGGGGATTGGAGGCACTGTTTTACAGTGGTTCTGCTCCTTCCTGGCTGACCGGTCCCAGAAGGTGGTGCTGGGGGATGCTTGCTTGGCACCTGGTCTCTTCGGTGAGGGGTGCCACAAGATTCTATTCTATCCCCCATGCTATTTAACATCTACATGAAGCCACTGGGAGAGGTCATCCGGAGGTTTGGAGTGAGGTGTCATCAGTACGCCGATGACACCCAGCTCTATCTCTCCTTTCCTCCTGAGTCCAAGGAGGCAGTTGAAGTCCTGAATCGTTGTCTGGAGGCAGTGGGGGACTGAATGAGGGTGAACAAGCTGAGATTAAATCCTGATAAGACAGAGGTTCTCCTGGTCCGGAAGTCCTCGACTCGGGTATTGGAATATCATCCCGCTCTGGATGGGGTTGCACTTCCTCTGAAGGAGCAGGTTCACAGCTTGGGGGTTCTCCTGGATTTGCAGCTGCTCCTGGAGTCCCAGGTGGCGGCTGTGGCCAGTGGAGCCTTTGCTCAGCTTTGGCTGATCCGCCAGCTGCAATCATACCTGAGTCGCTCGGATCTGGCCACGGTGACCCATGCCTTAGCGACATCAAGCTTGGATTACTGTAACGTGCTGTACATGAGGCTGCCTCTGAAGACGGTCCGGAAGCTTCAACTAGTCCAGAATGCAGCGGCCCGTGTGGTTGCTGGGGCTCGTCGGTTTGACTCTGTCGGACCACTGCTTCAGCAACTACACTGGCTGCCCATTTGTTTTCCAGGCTGAATTCAAAGTGCTGGTCCTGACCTTTAAAGCCCTAAACGGCTCAGGTCCAGGGTATCTGAGGGACCACCTTCTTCCCTACAATCCAACCCGTCACCTAAGGTCATCTGAGGGGGCCCTACTGAATGTGCCGCCACTAAGAGATGTGAGAGGTGTGGCGGCCAGAGATAGGGCCTTCTCGGTGGTGGCACCCCGGCTTTGGAACTCTTAGAACTGAGGAAAGCTCCCTCAATACAGAGCTTCCGGTGGAGCCTTAAAACCTTTTATTTTAAAAAAGCTTTTTAATGGGGGCAGAGGTTGAGGGGCTTTTGTGTATATCATTTTTTGTTTTATCATTTTTAGTCTTATGTTTTTAGCTTTAATCTATTTGTATTTTAACTACATTTTAATTGTTTTAATCTCTATTTATTACTATATCTAATTTTAGTGGTGTTTTATTGTTTTTTAATTGTTGTTTGGCCTTGAGTTCCACCTTGTGGGGGAAGAAAGGCGGGATACAAATTGCTTAAATAAATAAATAAAATAAAATTATTACTGACCTTCATGGGTATGATCGTTAAAATATCCCAAATCTGAAGAATTGAAATACTAACTTTGAAATAGCTTTGCATGATGATTTTGCTGAACTCATCAGTTGTTCTATCAAAACCTTCAAGAAGGCAACAGAGACTAAAAGTAAAGACAAGCCCTGCACAAGATGCAAATCTGACATTTTTTTTTCCTTAGTGCAACAAGATGGTGAAGAATAGTCCAAGATGAATGCTTGATATAAAACGCATTGAAGCCAAGGGACCTCCTTGCATTTCTTCAGTGCTGTTCTACCCATAATTGTTCAAGGCTTAGCTTTAAAGGGTGAAATAAAGGCTTTCAAGGATGGTACAAGAAAACTCACATTGAGAGGTTATGTAAATAATATCATTGCCCCTTGTGCATGTGTATGTGTTTTGAAATAGAAATAGGAGCCATGGGGAGGGGGCAGCAGCAACCAGGAACAGAGTCATAGGGAGGTGAAAGGTTTTTTTGCTCTTTACCCCATATTACTGGCAATTCCCCCTGCACAAGCATATATTGGGAGGGAAGAGACAAATGACATCAATGACAGTGTCCTTTGGAAGATAAATAGCAGATGCAAGTTATGGGGAGAAACTGAGAAAAAATCTCTCGCATCACAGTACCAAACCTGATTGCCCATCTTTGCGGCTGCTATTTTCGCTTGAAAAAACACAGACACAAGGGCCAATGACTTGATAAACATCACATCGAGTTTGAGCCTGACATGCTGGTACTTAAAAATGCCCCATCCTGTTTAAATCAATAGGACTAAACCTGTTTAAGCATCTAACTGCCAGATTTAGTGCAACCTCAAAAGGAGAGCCAGACTGATTGGGCTGATCTGACAAAAGTTGGATAAGCCAATATCAGGAGGAATCTAGCAAGATGCTACAAGGGCTAGTTTCTAGGACTGGGCCTCCATGTGAGTTCCATATTGCTTAACCTAAACTGTAATAGCTGAGTATTGTAAAATTCACTGATACTAGTGGTGGTGCAGAGTCAATTAACTAAACAATGACAGATGGTTGTAACTATAAGCTGCACAAACTCATAAGTTAAGGGGTCAGTCCCAGGGCTCTTTCAAAATAATAAATTGTTAAATTTCTCCTAATGTGTTTGTATAATATGGAAAACATTTTTCTCTTGCACTCACAATTATCACAGTCTTCTGCTCTCTTGGGGTGACTCTATATAATACCATTTAAATATATAGGTTGTTGAATTGCCTTGCAACAAGATGCTGCAGCGGGTTGCAACAACCCACTGCAACATGCTGCAAGATGTTGCAACAACTTGCCCCAACCACAGAGCAGTTGACTCTCAGATGTAACTTCTCCAGCCTACTGAGGTTACAGCCCTCCTACCAATAAGACCTATAAGGCCACACTCAGCCTTTCCTTCTCCACAACAAGGTTAGGGAAGCAATGCAAAAAGAAGAGACCTTCGGTCTCATCATCCCTGTCCCCAGTCCCATTGCCCAACCAGTGGTGCTAACATGCCATTGGGAATGCATTACTATGATGTTACTAACTATAGAAGTGTCCACCTAGGGTTTCAGTCTGAATATGCATTATGTATGAGAGTATTTACCTGCTCTTTCCTCACATGTTGTCCTCTTTTGATTCCTCTATCTAAAGTAGGTTGTAATTCTCAACCAACCAGGGAACACTTGAATCTGGGCCAAGTTGCATGCAGGAGTAGTGATTAAAGTGGGACTATCTGCTCTACAGTTTCTAAGGTATAGGGAATAGCAGCAGCATTCATCTCTCATATTTCCATATCTCCTACCAACCTCCTATCACCTATCATATTTTCATTCAACGGATCAACATGGGTTCCTGTATTGCTAACTGATCCACTTCTTGTGAACCAGAGATACACACAACTTTAAAAAAACAAACTATTCATGTATTGTAGCTATCTAGGCATAAATGTCCAGGAGAGAAGTTACCATTATACGCTGGAAATCTGTGTGTGTGAGAGAGAGAGCAATACATACAATATGTATGTACAGACAGACAGAGACATGTCTAACTCATGGTGCTTTATTCACACATTCATTCACAATTCTCAGGATCTGCATCTTGATTATCTTCCAACTGTTCAGCTCAGGTAGAGGTCAAGCTACACATCAGAACCACTTCTGCAAAAAAGTTCAAATATGCTGATGACACTGCAGTAAAGAGTCTGAAGATTTTGATACTTCTAAAAAGCCCTTGAAAACAAATTAAAAGGAAATTGATAAGTTTTTGGAATTTGGAACCTAATATCAGCAAAACTGAGATCATTTGCTTCCACTTAAATAACAGTCAAGCTAATTATGTACCAAAAGTGGAATTTAGGAAGCAGCTGCTAAAGTTTAACTGCAATCCAAAATATCTAGGAGTGACTCAACCAGTCTTTAACTTAAAAGGAATTTTTTTAAAGTACAAGCAAAATGAAAACTAGAAACAATATTTTCACAAACTTTCTGGCACCAGCTGGGGTGCAAGTGCCTCAGTTCTCAGGACATAGGTTGCAATCCTAATCTCCAGTTAGGCTGGCATAATCCCCAGTATAAGGCTTGTGCTGACCTGGGGGCTGTCACAAAAGTGCTTTAAGGCACTTCTGCCCCATTCCTGGGGTGGTTAGGCCACTGCACAGGCATAAACCAACCTCCCCACACCACAGTGGGAAAATATGCAAGGAGTGTTAGACCAGCCTAAATTGGTTAGGACTGCACACTTAGATATCTGGTCATAGACCCATACATTTATACACTGTACGTTATATATGTGAATTCCATGTTATGCTAATGTACTTTGCCATACAAATAAAAAGCCTAGAGGCCAAGCAACAGGATGCTCATCTGCCTCCAAATGAATCAGCTGGATGCATCTTCCAATACACATTGGGCAAGGGCATTTCCATCCAGTAGCCTTAAGTGGTTGCACACTGGTTCCATGTGACAAGCTTCCATAGGCACCAATGGAATTTCAGAGCTCCAAAGGGCAGCTTGCTGCATTTCTGCATCTCAAAATAAAAAACTGATGCAGGTAAACAGTAAGCAACATAATGTACAGCGCCAAAAGGAACAGCAGCAGCTGTAATCTCCTTGGTTCTGCAATGCTCATATTTGAAAATATTTTTGAAGTATTTGTGAGATTTGACATTTGCCCGATAGACTTGGTTAATCTAACTCATACCCCAGATAGTCAATTAATTTCCTTCCTCGAAAACATTCAAATTTCTTTCAGTCTGAGTGATTTCCTGCTTTATCCTCTGATAAACAGAAATTTGGCAAAGGTGATGGTGGAGCAAGCTTTGCTTGGTTGCCGAAAGCTCTGACATTTGTAGCCACAGTCTAGTGGAGCTTAGAGTTATTTCATGTTTCTCTTTCCTTAAGCATCACGTGTGCTTTGAACAGATTAGAGGAAAAAACTTAAAGCTTTTAATTAGAAAAACATGCACGGATTTTGTTTTCTCTGCGACAGTTCTGCTCCAACTGATGCCAATGCAAATCAGGAGTCAGATTACCAGAGTTCAAAGATCTTTTCCTGGAGAAAGTCAACATTTTATGTGCTGGCCAGGAAAGAAAATAACTGAAATGTGTTGAAAACTGCACAAACCCCCAGGCCAAACGAGGAAGAAAACAGTGGATGGAATCTTAAGTGGGGAAGAATCCCCTTAGCAAACATCTGATTCTGCAGCTAGTTTTCTGTCTCCTGCAAAAGTGGATTTGTATACAGCAATATTTCGCAAGAACGGATTTGTGACCTGCTACAGCTGTTTGCAACACTGCATATTATTTTTAGAAATCTACACTATTAAGCAAGGTTTGTGGACAACATTCACTTGTACTATGTCAATCACCACTATTGTAGGTCTGCTAAATTTCAGAAATAGCTTTTGGAGTGTGGAGGGAAAGGGACTTTCAGAAATCCCCATATGCATGTACCTCTTTTAATCAGATGGACATGATCTTGATTCTCATGTATGGGGAAAAAAGGAGCAAAGTATTTCCCATACTTTTCTGTGTAGCACAATATTCCCTCTCTTCACTATGCTGCTTCTGATTTCACCAGGACATTCCGATCCTGAAGAAAAAATATAATCACATAAAACAAAAGACACAATTCACCTTAGAGCACAGTTCAAACCATGTCTACTCAAAAGTAAGCTACATTGTGTTCAATGGTTCTTACTCCCAGGAAAGTGTCTTTAGGATTGCAGCCTTTGACTGGTTATCTAGTCGCCCTTCCTCAGTACACAACAAAAAGTCTAGTTAGAGTGAGGCTTTTCAGAAAACACTGAACACTAGCAAGATGCGGAAAAATATCCACTTCCAGTGAATGGTACAAACATCCGGATTAAAAACCAGGTTCATTGGGGAATGTGAACAATGTAACTAAGCCAAAAATGGGTAAGTACAGTTGGAAGTTTTTTCAAAAAAAATGTGGGGGGCATGAAGATGTCTGAAAAGCAAGACCTGTATACAAAAAGGTCACAGCAACAATATACAATACATAAGGAAAAGGAAACAGTATTGATGGGTTTGCTGAATGGGAAATTGAATCATATCATATTGCCACTGTCTTGTGCATTTCAAGTTAATTTCCCTGGAATACATCACAGCATTTCTGCAGAAGGAGTTTTGTTTGTTCTATCACAGCAGCAGCACTGGAGAGAAGCCATAATCACTCAATCAGTCTGTTATATAGGTAATTGTTACCATTCCTATCTAACCTGAAAAAGATATTTCAGTTGTATTCCCCAACTTCCTTAAGATGTGTACAGGTTTCTGTGCTTCTACATTTGATTTTACTCCCCAGAAGAAACAGGGCCTAGCTACTGCACACATGATCAGGGATGAATCATGGATGGTGAGCCAAGGCAGATGAGCCAAGAACCTCCTCTCATCAGAGCTAATTAACCCACTTTCAACAAATTCAGTCTCTGACTCTTTGATTGACCAAGTTTAACAGGTTGTACAACTTGTAGTCTAGTATACCAAATGCCACCAGCCAAGAATTGTAGTTCACCAAAGAAGACCTTGAGATGATTTGTGTTACCAGGAATGCTGTAAGACACACGCAACGTGGAAAATTAGAGTCAGATGATTAGTGTTATCAGGCATGCTGTAAGACACAGGTAACATCCACGCACAAACTGTAAGCAGAAGATAGCTTGAGGCTTTCCTGTTCTATGCCCTATGTTGGTGATGGTATATTCTCCTTTTTCTCTCTTCTCTGTTTCCCCCCTATTGGGAAATGTCCTTGAAATTTATCAGAATAACACAATTAGGAAATTGTGTAATTGGAATTGTATTTTGGAACCTGGGATTTCAAGCCATACCAGTATGCTAGTTCTTGAATCCTAGGAGAGCACATGAATGGAACTGTGTGACATTTGTTCATGCAAGGCAGGACACTCTCTGTGTGTGTTTCTACCTTAAATAGTAAGGAAACCAACCAAGAGCATGTGCAAACAAATGTGTGCCATGCATGGAAACTCCCAAGGGAGGAAAGAATGAAGTTCTTAACTTCTTCTGGTAGTCAGCCAACACCTTTCTGAATGTGGAAAAATCAAAAAGTGGCTGACCTCCAAGAAGCTGAAATACCTTCTCTTTATGTAGGCTGGCCTCAGTGTTGTGTTTCTCTTCCTGCTCCTGAATTCTTGAGGTTTTTAACCAGTATTGTGTATTTCTAGGCAACTTTTCTGGGACAGGGTTTGGTTTTGGTGCTCTGCTTAGCACTCTTGGGCAGTGAGAGGTTCCCTTTCTGTTTTCTCTGTCCCAATTTATAGATCAAAGTCTTCTTTAAGTGCCAACAAACTGGGCAGAAAACTTGCATGCACCTAATACGTAACTTGTACCAAGTAACGTACAGTCTGAGTTTAGCTAGTCACTCATCATGAAGGCTGGATAGGAATTTTTTCTGTCATCCAAATTAGCAATGGATGACAGTATTTTCACCTTCTCCAGACTGGTAAAGGAAGGAAGATGTGTTCAGTAGGTTTCATGTTGTAAAAATTGGGCACTTGTTTTTAATAAAGTGGCCCTAGTTATCTTCAAGGGGGATTCAATGAATAAATAGAATGCCAGCTGCAAGTGAGTAGCAGTGAAACTCAACTATCTTGTTGTGATCTTTTGTGTACAGGTTCAGCCTCGTTTTTTATTCACGGATATACAATTTTTTATATACAGATTTGATTAAACACAAATGGCCACTTATAGCTATGAATGGATTCAATCACAATATACAGTGGTGCCTCACTTAACAAGTGATCCACATAACAAGCAAAAATTTCTCTAGGATTCTGCCTCACATAACAAGCTTCATTTAACAAGCACATTTAACAATTGAGGCAGACACTCTGGCTGACAGCCCTTTTAAAAAGCGTCAGGGCTGCCTAACGCACCTGCCCATAGCGAAAGCAACACTACCGCGATGTTCCTCCTTTGGCCGGGCATCTGCTGGGCAGAGGGAGAGAACAGAAGTGGAGAAGAGGGAAGTAGCTCAGGGCTAGCCAGAAGGGATCAGGGGAATGAGAGGCTCAGGAGGAAGAGAAGGAGAAAGTGGGGAGACACTTTGGAAGTGTCTTGGATTGCAGCCTCCTAACCATGTCTACCCAGAAGTAAGCCCTGTAGTGTTAAATGGGGCTTACTCCCAGGAAAGTATCTTTAGGATTGTAGCCTAAGTAGACTTCATAGGATCATGCACATTGAATGCATGTTTTGAATTCAATTCCAGTGTTTTGTCATCATTTTTATGTACAGTTAATATTTTTATATTAATATCTTTGGGGTTGTGGAACCAATCGACTGAGTTTCCATTATTTCCTTCACATAAATAGTGTTTCACATAACAAGCATGCTTCCAGAACAAATTAAACTTGTTATGTGAAGCACCACTGTAATCCAATTTCCTATGTGCTCATAAAGTAAGAAAATGGGTTCCTTGACACATGGGTTCCTTTTTTAAAATTTTGCCTTCCCTGGGTAAGCATATTTCCAAATCTTTGTGCAAGTAGTGGTGAGCAAGTATGCAAGTAGCAAGTTTCTGAGGGGTGAGACTAGAAATATCTCTACCTTTCCTTGGCATCTCAATTTTCAAGTTCTGGGTATAAGAATGTTCCTTTCTCACCTTTTTGCTTAGACAAGGTTTGAAAATAAGAAGGCTGCCACCCAAGTTTTGGTTTTTGCAATCTTATGTGCATGTTGTACTGTGTGTTCTTGCCACAGTCTCAGGTTGTGAAAGAACATGTGCCATGTGAAGGAGTGAAGGAATATAACTTCAAATTCAAAAAGTATAATTGCTTTTTGAATTTGGTTACCCCAAGCCCTATCTGGTCCAGAGAAATCCCATTTTCCCAAATGTAACTTCTTCCATCAGTGGTACTCGGGCATTTCAGCTCAGGAACCCCTTTCAAACTTAAAAATCTGTCCAAGACCCCCTGTCATACTTACCAGGATGTGATGCCAGAGCTCCTCCATGTCTACTTGGAAGTTTGTCCCATTGTGTTCAATGAGACTTACTTCCAGGAAAACCCAGTGCCAGATTCCAAAATGGTGGATCCCACCTTCTTGTGAACTCCCTGACCCAAGGTCACAGTCCCCACAAGGGGGTTCTGACCCCCACTTTGAATACCATTGCCCTCCATGTATTGTCTCCCCATGGAATCTATTGTGTTTCTGATGTGTGCCTCTGCTATCTGGAATGTAAGCTTTGAATTCTTGCTAGCTTATGGTGCTTGGAGCTGCTCTTCTTGATATACTAGGCAAGGGACCAGGGTTGTCCTCTTGAAATTGACTTGAAACCCTCTTTCAAGTCCTCTTGAAAGGTTGTCCTCTTGAAACCCTCAACTGAAATTTGGGGAAAGTAAGTAGAAGACCAAAATATAGCAAATTGGGACAGTCAAGAATATGAGAAAAGCTCCACTTGATCAGGCCAAAGGCACATCTGAGATTTCCTGGATCTCACCAGTGGCCCACCAGATGCCTCATGGAACACACAAGTCCATAAGACACTTGCTCTCTTGCAGCTGCCTTTCAGATATAGGTACAGTCCAGAGTAGTTACGGGTCAACTTACGTCAACGTAGTTATGGAACTACCTATGGGAAATGCGTAGAGCAATCCAGGGTAAGTGCCAGTTACACTGACACAAGAAGTCCCATAAGTACTCTGGATTGCACCCATCAATAATCAATAATCAAACCCACCATGGCTTCTAATCTGTTATGGAATTTTCCTCCTTAAAAATGTCCAATTCCCCTTTAAAGACATCTTTAACATACACTGGATGAAGAAAATCTTTTTTTCTATTTTTATCTATTTTTTTCTATTCTAACTCTCTCAACACTCAGTTTTCGTGTATGTCCCCTGGTTCTGCTGTTGTGTGAGAGGAAAAAGAACATCCCTCTATTCATTCTATCCATCCCATGGATAATTTTATACATCTTAATCATGACCCCCTCAGGTACCTCAGACAGCGTGAGGTGACCAAAGGAATGTGCCCTGGCAGGTGGGTGGTTTTAAAACCGGAAATCCCCCCCCCCCCCGGCCAGTGCTGAGGAACAATCTAAAACTGTTTTTGAGGAAGGCTTCCATATTGCGTACCAAGAATCCTTCACTGTTAGTTGAATTATGCCGTCGTGCCACTAGCCATTCGCCTGGGTCCTTGTACGTAATTGTTTTTCCCCTGTGTGCACATGTTACATGTGTTTGAAAAAAGCACTGCCTGTAACAACGTGTAATTGGTCTCTGAGGAATTTTGGTATCACAAAGCAAACATTGTTTCTCAACACAGATATGGACATCTGTCTGCCATACAGCCCATGACTGTTTTACAGCCATTGACTGGCCATATCCAATGCTGCATTTAGTTACCAGATGAAAGAAAGGAAGCTTTTAACAAAGCATGTAGAGAAATTCAGGTTTATAAGCTAGCAAGTAAACCACTATAAACACAGAAGGGAATTCCTGTTCATTGACTCTCAATTTAGGAAGCTTTTCTGACTCAAAACAAAGCAAAACTGGGTTTCTCTTTTTCTCCCTAATGAATCTGATAAGACATGCCTGAGGGCTATTTAAGGCTAGGGGGTATTTCTTAAACATCTGGTGTACACATGAGAGAATCTCTCTCTCTCTCTTTTTTTTTTTTGCAAAACCAGTTCCTATATGTTTCACTTCTCCGAAGGAATGTGGCCAAGATTTGTTAGTATTTCTTAGACCGCAACAATATTTAAAGTGAAAATGGTCTGGTGATTTATCTGCAGATGCAGTGCTTTGAGGACAATAAGTATAGATCTTCTGGTCCTTTCTGCTTATTTTCTATGGTAGACTTATGGAATCTATATATGACCAACGTGTTTCCCCACACCCATTCCAATCCTCTTGGCATTTGCACATGCCAAGAGTTTTGATATATGCTCTAAAAGATTGGTAATGAAATTAACTTCATGTGGTAAGATGTTTCAGTACAAGCCAAAATATGCGATTAAACCCACCAAGGTTTTCATCAACTTTGGGCTCAACTTCAAACATGTATGAGTTATTCAAGAAGCTGGATTGGATTATGTTGTTTCAGAGACATTCCTAGAGAAACATCACTGGTTTGGAATATTAGCTCTGATTTCAAAAGAGCCTTTCATTTTATAGGAGCCGACAATCCCTATATTGTGCAAGTCAGGGAACCTGATCCTATGGCTGCTTGTAAAAGGCTTTTGCTACATTATCACTTACACTGGAATGACCTCATTGGCATCCAGGTAATGCCTATAGTATTGGACAGTGTCCTATTTGCTTTCTACTCCATTTTCTTTCTCTGTCCTCTTCTAAAGGACATGTGCACTGGATGAGAGGATGTCATGACATATTTCAAGTTGCAAGACTATTATTTGGCACATTTTCATGTTTGTGGGCACAATTCTAACCAATTTATGCCAGCACAACTCACACATCAGTCCTTTCCTGTGGTGACATGGGGAGTCCAGTGCATGTCTGTGCAACTGGCTTAACCCCCAGGAGTGGCACAGAAGTATCTTGAGACACTTTTGTGACACCCCCAAGACAGTGCAAGACTTGTGCTGGGACTTGTGCCAGCCTAACCGAAGGTTAGGAGTCTATTCATGTCCTGTGTGTGCTGCCTTGTTTAGTCAGAGCAGATTAAATTATGCTAGTGTTTGCCTCATTCCTCCCCCATATCAATACGCCTGCAAACCAAATTAGGTGCTGTTAATAAAATATTGTACTGAATATGGTTAAAAATACTTTGTTTACTGAGTGCCCTTTCCATACCCTGAGAAAATACCAAAACACCTTGTTGAAGCTAAGGCTGCAGTCCCCAGCTTTGCAATCCTAGAAACAAGAAACGTCTTTCAGAATCAAGATTTTCTGGAAACGCTACTTCCCAGAATAAACATTTATAAAAGAGCTTTTTCTCATTCAAATTTACATGCACAATATGCGGTATAATTTTAAAAAGCAGGCAAAGGATGAAAATATTTCATGCAGTTTTGCTTGTGGCCCTATTTGAGACAAAATATATCTGGAGGGCTGGGATGATTTATTTTTTAACCTTCGAAAACATCAAATCTTCTAAAAGTTTGCAACTGGGATCAGTTCACCATATGAGGGCAAATACCACACATAGTTATGTTGACAGGATTAAAATTCCTCAGGCAGCAAATCGTGCCTGCCTGTAGCTTTTTAAGATTAGTCTTTTTCTTTTTTTCCTTTATGTGGGGGGGGGGGGAGGGAAGGGACTATGAAAACCAGCCATAATGAACAGCTTTTCACACAAGCACATGAGAAACAATGTGGTAAAATTCATCTCAATAAAGTGAAAGCAATTGTTGAAGTCAATGGGGAAATACCAGATGGCTGGTGTTAATGATGCTGCTTGTATTAGATCAATGAAATTGCAAAGGTGGGAGAAGATGACTTTTTTCCCTCCTACTGCTAAGGCAATGTTTCTTGTTACCTTGCAATCGGATTCTTGTGGAGATGAGTCATGGGAAAGGCCCGACATGTGCTCAGCCCACAGATCTGATTTTCTGATTTTCTGAAGCTGGCTGAAATTAGAACATGTGTTCAAAGTTGTCGTAATAAGCCAGACAGGCAACCAATCAACCTAATGGGGCTGCCTGGGCCAGGATACAGCAGCACCAACATAGCCACTGCTGTCTTCTGCATGGTCAGAGAGACAGCTGGAAGTTGCATGCTGGAGGACAAGCCCTGACAGCCTATATGGGTCTCATCAGATCTTGACCTGCTCAATCACTGATGCTGAATCAAGTAGACCTATGCAGTGTTTTCAGTCCTGTAATGGGAGATGGAATCCAATAGCCGGCTCTACCACTGTCTCCACCCTCTTCCCAGGTCTGAATCCCCCTCCTCCCTGCCCTTCCCTAGCTCAGTTTTACCCTCTTCCTGCCTTTACCTGCTCTCCCCTGTCACATTCAACCTCTCTGCCACAGGGCCCTCACTTACCCAATTCAGTGGTGGCAATATCTTCTGGGCATTCACAAAAATGCTTTGTGGCATTTTCACAATGGCTATTCACAGAGCACTTGAAAATTGAACTTTATGAACTAAAACGGTATACATACTTGTGAGGTGGATTGGGACACTTACCAGCACTTCAACATGGAACCAATGGGGGTGTTTATGGGGGAAAGCCTCCGGGTGTGGAAGAGACCGGATTACCCTCCCTTGGACATAAAAGATTTCCCTGATGCTGTTGAAGTGTGGACCATGAAGGACATGGTAGAGTTGTGGAAGACAGGAGGGAGGGGAGGACCAAAGCAGAGGGGGATCACTGTAGGACCTTCAACCAGATGGTATGTGCGAGGGGGTGTGCCCTCGTTGGCAGGAAGATGGCGAGAAGAGATGGGGGAGGAGTAGGAGATATAAGAGAGCGGGAGGGGGAAGTCGAGGAGGTTCTTTGGCGGGAAGAACTGCCTTGGAAGGAGAGGAGCACATACAAGGCATGGAGAGAAAACCCTAAGAACTTGTCCTTGGAGACCCTAAAGAGATGTGCAGGACCGTCAGCTTGGGATCAAGCATGAATGCCTGAGACCCCTTCCCAATTCAGAGCAGCAGGAGCCTGTCAAGGAAAAAAAGGGAAGAGACCGGGAAAAGGAGGAACGTACCTGTAAGAAAGACGAGAAGTAAAGTGTTAATTGTGACATTGGGGAAGGGGGACTAAGAGTTAAAGAGAGACACTTACCTGTTGATGGTGGTGGGGTTCTGTTGTGACGAGGATTATCAATGTTGTGACCTGTGGGAAGAGAAAAGAGTGTTGATGGCTGTTTGAACTTATTAGAAAGAAACGAAGTAAAAGTCTGTTGAAACTTACCTTGCTCGTGTCCGTGCGTAACATGTATGCTCGGGGGGGGGGGGGGGAGACGAAGATGAGACGCAAATCTCAGTCGTCCTGGAAGATCAGACCCCGGAGGAAAGAGGAACGGGGGGGAGGAAAAGAAGGACCCGTGACAATACTTATCAGATTTAATTCAAGAAATCAAATAATTTTAATCTACATATTGGCTTTACTAATGGAGATGGCATCCATATGTTATGAAAGCTTGAGGCCAGCAGAAATAGGAGCAACTTGGCAGGTGCATAACTGTGGTCACATTTGTACTTCCTTCCACATAATGGCCCCATTGGAAAGAGGGTTGAGTACCCTGGGAAGCAGCTCCTGGGAAGCAGCCTGCCTTGGTACTGAAACTCTCCATACAATTTAACAGAAGGATAGGAGGATCAATGTGTTGCATCAGATTATGGTAGATATAAGTACTGAAGTTCCTGATTCCATGTGGGGATGAGGTCTGCTGCTCTCCTTTTCTAAAATGCTTTTCTCTCAGATAGAGTTATCTGATCTCTATTATTAACTATTTTTATTACCAATCTTCAACTGATTTTTGGTCAAAACAACTTCCTTCTCATGGCAAAACTGTTCACCCTTTCTTATCACCATGAGTAGAAAATATGCCCTGAATGCCTTAGAAAAAGGCAGGAAATAAAGGAAGGAAAGGAAAGGAAAGGAAAGGAAAGGAAGGAAGGAAAGGAAGGAAGGAAGGAAGGAAGGAAGGAAGGAAGGAAGGAAGGAAGGAAGGAAGGAAGGAAGGAAGGAAAGGCAGAAATACAGAAAGACAGAATATAGTTGCTTTGTGTTTTTAATGTAGTCCATGAAACAAAGATACTGGCACATCCAAACCATTTCTGCAATTTACAGTCAAGCACAAGCAGGCGTACTCACCCTATTCACCCTCTTCCAGTTTGAATTAGTTGTTATTGAGTGGAAAGAACATCCTCCCCAAATTTCACGATTCTAGGTCCAGTTTTGGCTGGTCATTGATCAGTCAGTCAGCAACTTTTCAGCTTTTTATATACTGTATGGACAAGCATGGTATTTATTCTGCCAAGTACCAAGTGTTTTAATAATGCACTTGAACTACTACTGAGGAGGAGGAAGAGATGAAGGAAGATTTTTTCTCTGGGAGATTATAGGTTAATAACCAGAATATCTGATTAGATCAATGTCTAATGTTTCCTTAATGGTTGGGAGAAACCTAGTAATCTCTTTGGAATGCTTAGAATGGGGCAAGTTATCTGAGCAAGGAAGGAAGGGAAGTCCTTTGCTAAGCGGAGGGGCTGATGGAAAATGCATGCATGTGAAGGGAAGCAGGTTTAGGGGAACTGAATGGACAAAGATATTGTTCTTTTTTCTGTGGTTCTGATATGAAGCAGCAATTCTGAAACTTGCCACAATGATGCAGTTATATTAGTCTTTTTAAAACCTTACATAAGCCTCCAGCATTCTTTCCTAAAGTGAAACAAAACATTAGTAGAATGGTCCCTAGAAATGTAGAAAATGTGGACCATAAAATAATGACAATAATCATAACCTCTGCAATGGAAGTTGCAAAATAAGAATGACTTCTATGAGCTGGAATACGTACACATCATTTGCTTAGCATAATTTGGGTAAAGTGAACAAAAGAAAAAGCAGCATAATGAGTGGGAAAAGATGCCGTCTCCATCACTTGGGATTTGAAACTCTTTGTTTTTCACTCAGATTTAACCTTCATATTCAAAAAGAATGTCCTTTTCTGAATTTAGTCCAGCACCTTACAGAGGACAAAAATAATAAGTATTGCTATCTACTTATAGCACAATTTTGTCAGTATTATGGAAGACGCTACATTGCTCCAGCCTGAGTTCGCTTTCTATACTTCAATCATCAATAGAATTAAAGAGGTTTCTTCTGTCAAAAAAGACTCAAATAAAATGACAGGCCATCTGAATGTTGAAATCGCCAGAATGTAATGTATTAGTTATGCTTCTTTGATGATTGTGCCTTGTTTCTTCAAGCAAGGTTTGCAATTATAGATGAGCGCATGGAAATTAACTCAAAGGACTCAATAAAATTATAGAACTCTTAGCAAAATGAAAGATTATTCCAAGACCCTCTATACAGTTCTCAGCAGCTGTGGAAAGGTAATTCTTCATCTTTATGGCCTCCTTTTTAATGACTGTATGCATTTCATTCATTTACAGGCAGAGGTGGCATTGTATTCATTGAAAGTAAGTCCCACTGAAGCCACTGACCTGTTAATACTTCATCTTAGAAGAAAAGCAGAAGACAGAGAAGGTTGAAAGCAACAGATTCCAAAATACATTGGTTAAAATTCACAAGAGTCTGACCAAATAATAAACTATGTGCATTAGGATTATCCCTAATGATATGGAAACACCAACCATATGTGTTCAGTGATGAAGTCCATATTTGATCAAAGTCTTTTGATTTCAGAGTTCATTCAGCATTGCTCAAGCCGTGTAATTAATAAAAAGTCCTCACTTTAAAGCATCATTTAGCTGTCAGTTCAAAGGTAATACAAATTGAACAAACGGAGACAGAAAAAAAGAACTTAAATCTGGTCCATAAGGAAACATGAAAAAAATAGTTTTCTTTATGATTATACACCAGAAAAGTTCATTTGGAGTAATCAGCGTGAGGTCCATTTCAAGGATCATATTGCAAAAGATGATCAAGGAGCCTCCAAAAAGGAGATTTGTCTAATGTAAAGTGGCTCTGTTGGGCCACTGCTTCAGCGACTGCACTGGCTGCCCATTCATTTCCGGGCTGAATTCAAAGTGCTGGTACTGACCTTTAAAGCCCTAAACAGCTCGGGTCCAGGTTACCTGAGGGGCCGCCTTCTTCTGTACAAGCCGACCCGTCACCTAAGATCATCGGAGGGGGCCCTACTGACTGTGCCGCCACTAAGAGATGTGAAAGGTGTGGCGGCCAGAGATGGGGCCTTCTTGGTGGTGGCTCCCCAGCTTTGGAACTCTCTCCCCTTAGAACTGAGGAAAGCTCCCTCAGTACCGAGCTTCAGGCGGAGCCTTAAAACCTTTTATTTTAAAAAAGCTTTTTAAATGGGGCAGTGATGGAGGGACAGTTGTTTTATTGTTTTTAACAAATGTTTTTTAGTCTGCATGTTTTAATTGCTCTGTTTATTTAATCTAATTGTATTTTAATTGTATTTTAATTGTGTTTTAATCTTTATTTTGATCTATTTTAATGGTGTTTTATTGTTTTCCTGATGTTAGCCATGTTGAGCTCCCCCTTGCAGGGGAGGAAAGGCAGCATACAAATTAAATAAATAAATAAAATAAAATAAAATAAAAGTTGTGATCAGCAAAATACTTCCTTCAAGCAGGTGCAATACTGATGCAGGAAACATCAACTCAGAGCAATGCCAGCAGGAAAACACTGGATTGAGATACCCAATCCTCAGAACTCCAGAGCTGGCCCAATTCTGACCAACTTGCAGGCATTGATGCCAGCCACAATGCAGCCCTGACGGAAAGAGAAAACATTCCCTTACCTTGAGGGAATGCCACTAAGCATGCTTCCAGAATGCACTTTAAGGGCACAGTTTGACCTGCAAATGGGCCAGTACAAGTCCTGTACACTGGCCCATTGTCATTACAAAAGTTTTGTAAAGCACTTAGACAGGCACTTTCCAGTGTCAAAGTGGGCTGCAGAGATATGTTGTGTTTTGAATATCATTCCTACGTCATCTGCTGGCCATTTTTAATTTTTGCTACTAAGTAACTACTCTTGATTGTTCAAAAGTATAGATTTTACTTTTATATTTTGCTTAAAAGTATATAAAAGTCATAGACCAACACTAGTTAATTTTTACACATATCAGTGACAGTGGGATAAACCACTTCAAACACTTTTTAATGTGATGGAAGCTCAGAAATTCAGCTCAGAGAAAAAGAAGTTTAAGAAGAGGTTAGAAATGGTTTATCAGTTGTAAACATTTGCCATTCTTCAAACAGCAGGATCTCTGTTCTTGCTGTTGCACAGCAGGGGATCTCAGATCTTTTAGTCTGCTGGCAATATCTTACAAAGAACATACAGCGCTTTCATTTACTATGATAGGAAACCACTTCTGGTATTCAGGACCACGTGACATCTCAGAGATTTTTGTTGTTTGAATGAAGGTGAAGAAGAAGCTGATGGTTACTGCACTTCTTCCTCAGAATAATTAATGCCAGAAAGACTTCTTCCATCAGCGTCGAACTGTACTGGTTAGGAAGGATGTGGAATTGGAGATCAAAGTAAAGGGGCAGGTTCCAGCTCTGTGCTTCCCGTGTACCCCTCCCCTTCTGTTAACTCACTAATATGTGAAGGGCATCAGTTCCTTGGGAGAACCTCCTGATCCAAACACATGACCTACCACATTGCCATGAATAGCAGAGGGAACTTTCTTGATGTCTTCCCAATCCTAATGGTTTTGGTCTTGGTCTTGGTGTATGATGGCAATAGAAAAAGGCATGATCTGTTGCACTTGCTTTTTTCAGTTCTACTAATATTGTGAAGGGCATAAATCTCAGTGGATGCTTCTGATGGTGCTGCAATTAAGCACATTGCAAAAGTTCAGAAAGCCTAACATGAATAGAGGGATAAGATGAAAAAAGGCAGAGGTCAATGAAGCAAAATGACCTGCCTGATGACCTGGAGAAGAGATGCTTGGGTGCAGACATGTGCTAGGGAAGTGGTTTCCAAACTGTTTTCAGAAAATGTTCACCACATTGTTTTGTTTGCTGGGAACCTTTTACATTATATAGATGTTTCTGTGGCACAGTCTGCTGTGGGCGCTGACTAAGCCTGTAGGAGAGCCTTGCTGTCATCCCATATGACTCACAATATGCCATAAAACACACATGTTAAGACTGTCACTGCAGATTGCATAGGAAGAACAGTTTGTGGGTAAACAAGATAGATTTCAAAAGGCTTGTCTACCATTATGATCTGTCATATTGCGGAGACTAGTAAACTCCTCAGCAAACCCAGGGTTCCCTGGACAGACAGTCTGAAAACTGCTCCATAAGATAATATGCCTGGGAGATTATAGCCGATAATGACATAGGAGAGACAGAAATATAACAAGAGAGTCCAAAGATTAATGTTTTGTCTCTCTGCCCATATTTTAAGTACTACTGTATATGTGGCTGGCCTGCTTAGCTTTGGAAGATCTGATGTTGCTGTGGCGATTCTTTCACTTGAACAACAACATTCACAGATATTTCCATATTACTTTGGCACAATTTTCCTACGAGCAAATCAGAAAATGCTAAAATTTTTTACTCTGGGTCTACTTTGTTGCCAGTGCATGTTCTGTAGCTGCCATTAAAATTAACTGGGAAAAGCTGTCAACATGGGCGGCAGAGTAAAACTCCAAGTGAACCACATTTTAAAAGATAACGGAGAGTTTCTTTCCAGCCTGAAATTGTTTTTCTGTACAAGTTTTATCCTGCTCAAATTTCCCCTGAAATGGAAAAAGTCTCTTCAAAATGACAAGTAGAGACTCTTTTAGCTCCCACTAGTGGCCTTTCACAGCTAACACCGAGTTCCTTTTACAAGAAAGAAATGCAAACTGCCCTGAAAACAAGGCAGAAAACGGGCATTTTTATTATTCTGCAATCATTTCTTTTTAAATACCACCACATAAAAATGTAGGAAGCCTGCTTTGTAATTCAAGAGAAAAAAAATCATCTTGTACAGAAATTCCCAAACTTTTTAGTTGGGTCCAATTTGACCTATTGTAGCTGCTGGGGCTTGCCCTGGATCTAGTGGACACATCTCCCCTTACCTTGAAGGAGATGTTCATCAGCCAAAAATGTCCCACAGATTACTGCATAACCCTCACTGGAAGGACTACATCACTGCACAGAGATATAGGTTGGATTGGCCTGCCCAGTAGTTTGCACTATGCTAGTAGAAAACTGAGTATGGTGGGAACAGAACTGAGTATGGTTATCTCTATCTCCCTGGTTGATGTCAATTTCTTGTACATTCTCATTACCACTATCCTTTTTTCCTGTCTCTGCTTTTTCACTTGCATGTCAAGTTACTTGCTAAATCAACTTTCCCACTATTTGTTTCATCTCTCATTAAACTGACCTCTTTTTTGTCTCATTTTCTAATTCCCTTATTCTTCTGCTGCATTCTCTCTTTTTCTCTCCCCCCCTCTCTCTCTTTCCCATGAGCATCTTCCCTTAAGTGTGCTCACTAAGTATTTCCTTTGATTTATGCTTTGTTGTAAGTTAAAACAATTGACATTTAGTCTATACCAAACTGATTGTGCATTTATTCTTTTATCATCTTGACATTTGTAGGTCATTTGAAAACCTGAACATTTTGAAAAAGAAAATTTCAAACACAGCAGGATTTCAAAAGAAGACAATGAATGGTGAAAGATTCTACTGTTTTCCAGTTAAAGTCACAGTTAGAAAATCTGACAATAATTTCCATCAATATCTCCTCTGCTTTATCAGTCCCATTCTTGTATCTTGTCTTTGGGCACAATCTGATCCCAGTTTCCAGCACCAATGCAGCTGCTTCCTTTACCTCTTCAGGAGGCCAAGTGACTATCACACCACCACAGGATGCAGTACACACCCTGTATGCATGACAGCAGCAGCACTGGAAAGCTGGAGAGAACGAGTGGGTCCCAATTGTCTCAAATTGTGATTGCTGCGCATTGGGGGTTGCGCATGGGGGTTGATGTGCATGGAGAAAGATGTTGCACATAGGGGATGTTGTGATGGGGGTTAATGCACATGGGGAGATGTTGCACATAGGGGATGTTGTGATTGGGGGAACAATGTGCATGGGTGATGCTGTGCAGGAGGGGATGATGCGCATGGGGGATGATGCGCATGGGGAGATGGTGTGCATGGGGTGATAGCGTGCATGGTGAGGTGGTGCGCATGGGGGAACTGATGCACATGGGGTTGATGTGCATGGGGAGATGTTGCGCATAGGGAGATGTTACGCATGGGGGATGTTGCGATTGGGGGAATGATGCGCATGGACAATGCTGCACATAGGAGGCTGATGCATATGGGGGACTGATACGCATGGGGTGACTGATGCGCATGGGGGTACTGATGTGCATGCGGGGATGTTGGGGGAATTTTACTCCCACAACGCAGGTACACTTTTTGCTAGTTTTAAATAAATGACTAAATTAATTATCATTGAATGAAGGCTGCAGTGGCTCAGTGGTTAGAACACTGAGAACACACAGTGGTAGAACACTACCAACTAAAAATGTTGGTAGGTCAGCAGTTCAAGATCCAAGTTCAAGAACCCAAATACTGCAGGACGGAGTGAGCTCCTGTCTCCTTCCTAGCTCCTGCCAACTTAGTTTGAAAGCATGTAAATTTGAGAAGATAAATAGATACCTGGTGGTAGGTATGCCATTTAACGACAAATGGAAGGACATATCAGTTGAAGTATATCTCAGTCGTGTGAATGGCTAGGCCTAGCCAAACAAGCAACGCAACCTAGGAAGAAACAACACAAAGATGAAGAAGAATGAAGTATCATTGCATATTGTAACATTTGGTAAAATTATTTAATTGCAAAATGTAAGCCTTCTGTCTAAGGGAAAACCCACTGCTACACAAGGCAGAGTGGGCCATTTATGGATCACGCTGACATTCAGGAATTTCTTCCTCACGTCTAGCCTATATCTACTGTCCTATAACTGCAACCCATTACTCTAGTCCAATGCTTCCATGTTCCTGGATGTGCTTTGGAGCTGAGGTAGAGTTAAATTTCCAAGAAGTATTTCAACAAGGATAACATAGGTATCCCCTGCTCATTTGACATGTTGGGGACCAGAGAACTGGTGAAAAGCAGAAATGGTTGAAAAGCAAACTCAATCTATCTATCTATCTATCTATCTATCTATCTATCTATCTATCTATCTATCTATCTATCTATCTATCTATCTATCTATCTATCTATCTATCTACAGTATATACCACATTTCAACTAAAAAAGTTCACAAAGCGGTTTACAAAGATAAAGAAAAATAATAGCTAATTAATAGCTAATGGATCACTGTCCCAAAGGGCTCGCAATCTAAAATGCAAAAAGTACACCAGCAGAAGCCACTTAAACAGACATTGCTGTAGTGTGTAGGGCCAGTTACTCTCAGTTATTTGCTAAATAAAGGAGGAACACCCAACTGAAAAGAGTGCATTTTTCCCAGCTAGCACTGATCTTTTAAAATTTACAAATATTTCTTTCAATTTATTTAGCTACTAGCGAAAGGCGTACCTGTGTTGCAGGAATAAAATTCCCTCGTATGCAATCCCTCCATATGCATCAACCCCCCATGCACAACTTCCCCCCATGCACATCAAACCCCATGCGCAACTTCCCCCATACGCAACTTCCCCCATGCGCATCAACCATCCATGTGCAACTTCCCCCATGAGCATCAACCCCCATGCACAACTTCCTCCCTTGCGCATCAACCCACCCATGCGCAGCAACCCCCCATACACAACAACCCCCTATGCACATCAAGCCCCCATGTGCATCAACTCCAATATGCAACTTCCCCGTGCGCAACTTCCCCATGCGCATCAACCCTCCATGTGCATCAACCCCCATGCACATCATCCCCCCATGTGCATCATCCCTCCATGCGCATCAACCCCCATGCGCATCATCCCCCCATGCACAACTTCCCCCATGCGCATCAACCCCCATGTGCAACTTCCCCCATGCGCATCAACCCCCTATGCGCATCTTTCCCATGCGCATTAACCCCCATGCACAACTTCCCCATGTGCATCAACCCCCCCATGCGCTACTTCCCCCATGTGCATCAGCCCCCATGTGCTACTTCCCCCCATGCGCTACTTCCCTCATCTGCTACTTCCCTCATGTGCACCAACCCCCCATGCGCAGCATCCCCCACAGTGCAACCTATTCTTCCTAACAACATCCCGCCAGTGCACCAGGCACTGAGCACCAAATTGGCCGGATGTTATTCAGTCCCCCATGTTAAGTACAGGACAAAAACCAGTTTCCCCCTTTTCAGCTCCTCAAGGGTTAAATTTCTGCACAGGGGTTCTTGGTGGGTGTTCAGGTGACAGAAGGAACTCCCAGAATTCCATGCTTCAGGCCCAGAAGTTGGAGCGGAATGTTGATGAGTCATCAATTCTCCAATGCAAAGTATAGGGAAAACGTGTTGCACCCCTTTTCACCCCCTTCCGGTTAGAATTTCCGAAAACCAGTTCTTAGTGCACCCCTCCCTCACGGAAGGAACACCCAACCCAAATTTCACGCTTCTAGGCCCAGCGGTTTTGGCAGGGCAGTGATGAGTGAGTCACTGAGTGAGTCAGTGAGTCAGTGACTTTTCTCTTTTATATATATAGATTAAATGGCAAATGCAAATTCCTGCTGTCACACACACAAATGGACTTTCCTTAACATCTTCAGCCTTTTACCAAAACAGTTTGAATCATTATGCCATGTGTAAATTAACATGGAGAAGAAAATTTTAGTGAATAGCAAAGAGAGCAGGTTGAAAGAGCAGAGTATGTGTCGAATGAATGACTTCTGAATGTAATTGAAATGTATTGATTGTCAAAAAACTATCCATCAGAAAGGGGGGTAAAGGTACTGTACTGAAATTTGTACTGAAATTTATTATTCCTAGAGATAAATAAATTCCAGTAAAGATTTTTGGTGCATGCCTCCTTAAGGGGCACATTTGTTTATAAGGGAATGTTAGTTCCCTTGCTTCAAGGCTGAATCAGTGCTAGAAATTTGGATAGGATTGAACCCTAAACCTATTAATAGGCCAAGTGGGATTGGCGCATCATGGTAGTACAGCAGCGCTATCTCATACAGAGGGCTTGATCTTTGTACATTTGCCAGAATGGTTGGCCACCATTGAGCAATACCACAAATAGCATCAAGATAGTGTAGAATTATGAATTGAGATAAATATATTTTCTATCTTTTGTTCTTTAAGCAGAAGTTATGTAACTTGTTCTGGAACAACTGTAACGAAAATAGCAATCCAGTTCTATTGAAGATTTAAAAAAAATATTTCTTTCAAAAAATTTGTCATTCTTTTTGAATAGAAAGGGAAACCTACCCAGTTAAAGATATCGATTCATAAGAAATTATGACAGCTCAAAAAAATCCAAGCAATGAGATAATTATTTTTAAAACTGCAAGATACAGGGGTGCCTGAAGTATATTAAAACTATTATATGCAGCTAAAATTTTGTTCAATACATAAATGGGTTTCAAAGTAAGATATAGAACCCCATGAGTTCCCCCCTGTGGGGGAAGAAAGGCGGGATAAAAATTACTTAAATAAATAAAATAAATAAATCATCATCATTGGCATCCTTCAGTCTCGAAAGGCTATGCTATCGTGCTGTGATTGTAGGTCCTGAAACAGCATCTAGTGCGGCTAAAAAGGCCAATTAGAGAGTGTCCATCCCTTCCACACTGAGGACAAATAAATTCCGTCCCCTGCCCAGGCCCCAGGTTTCACTGCTTCCGGGTCTGTCTCTTTGCATCAGCCTGCCGAACAAGTGTCTCTTCCAGTTGGAGAAGGCCATGCTGGGTCTTTTGCCTTTCCAGGGACTTTCCAGGGAAAACAACTTTTTCCAGAAGTTTCCCAGGTAAGAGTGAAAGGAAAGATTTTATGGCACCATCTCTAATACAATGATCCAGCTTGCCAACTCATCCATAGTGGGGGTGTACTGTGTATATATTTTTTTTTTTTGCTGCTGTCGATAGCTGATTTTTAGGGTGACCATATAAAATGGAGGACAGAGTGTCTGCACCTTTAACCATTGCACATAAGAGGGAATTTAGGCAGGTGCTGCTTTTATAACCCTACAGTGTTGAGCTAAACCTGCCTAAATTCCTTCCTCTATGCAATGGTTTAAGGTACATGCACTCTAGTGCCCACTTCATTCTGCTTCCTGGTTTGTCCTGACAATTCCATCACATCACCAAAAAATCAGCGCAACCCATGAGCTCTTGCACTGTTTATTGGGAGTTGGGAATCTACACAGGTGAGCTAGGGACATCTTCCATAAGTGTCTTTATTGAAGTTGCTAGAGGACTGTAAAAGGTAAAAGCAGGTAAAGGGTAAAGTTGTTAGATGGGGTAAAGGGTTGCCCTACTAGTTGTGACCAACTCTATGGAGCAGTGCTAACACCGTTACAAGGCCGAAGAGCCAGTGTTGTCTCAATAGTCCTCTGTAGCCATGTAACTAGCATGACTACATGCCAAAGCTCACGGAACTTGCATGGAAGTTCTTTAACCTCTGAGCCACTGCAGCTTGGGGGGAGGTATAAAATGACCTTATCCATGAGCTTATATACTGCCCTGTTTTTGTAACTTTTCAGAGAAGATCCCAAATCTGCCTCTTCCAAAATGCCATGGATTCCTTGTAGCACTCTTAAGTATAAGGTATTGTTTTTCTTAGTGATCATTGTTATAGGTTGGGAGATTTTAACTGAACTCCATTATGGAATGAATTTATTTTATTTATTTGTTTTAAAAATTTATATCCCGCCTTTCTCAGGCAAATTAGCCTGACTCAAGGTGGCTGACATAAAACATAATTAAAAACATAAACAGAACAATTTGATAAAAACAATTAAAACATACAAGCTAAAATGAATGAATGAATGAATGAATGAATGAATGAATGAATGAATGAATGGATGGATGGATGGATGGATGGATGTCTTCACACTGGCCATAAAGTTTCCTACACTGTAATTTTAAACCAAGCTTTAATTAAACAGGAAGAGCCTTTCTACCACCACCATTACTTAGAGCACAATCCTAGCCATGTCTACTCAAAAGTAACCCCCATTGTGTTCAATGGGTCTTACAGGATTGCAGTCTTTAGGATTGCAATCTTACCCTACAATCCAGAGTAACTATGGGAGCACGTAAGAGACATGACGTGTACCCGCAGTTACTGCACCATCTAATGAAAACCTATTGGAAATTTATACTGCAATCCACAGCAAATTGTTCTTACACCAGAGCAAGGACTCCCCGTAGTTACTCTGGATTGTGCCCTTAGTTTCTCTACAAGCCAAGGGCTTTATTAACACCAAAAGACACAGCCAGTTACCACTTCCTAAACTACTGATGACAGTAGTTTAAGTTGTATAACTAGAGGGAGGCAAAATGATAAGTACTACAGGTCCTGCAACATGCCATGCAAGACAGCCCTCCCAATTGCCATCAAAGCCATTCTAGGGAGTGATGGCAATATTCAGGAAATGCTGTTTGGTTTTGTGAGCACTGTTGCATTGCTGCTGCTTGAAATGGTTCCACTGGCAAGTGGGAAGAGCCACTTATATAGTGCAGTTCTTACATTCCCCCCAAGCGACACTACTCATGGTCCTTGGAAACTACTGCACTGCAGTACTGTACCTCAAACCCAAAAAAAGCTGAATTTATGGGTGCTGGACAGATACCACATATCAGTATATGCATCTTTTTTTAACCATCCTTTTACAGAAACCATTAATTGCAACTCTGCAGACTGACTGGGAGAAACTGCGCACATTCATCAACCAAATATGTCTCTTCTGATATCTCTGAGGGCATTTCAAAAGATACTCCATGTGCCAGTTTCAGTCTGCTCATAAATGAAATTAATCTTTAAAAATCTGTATATTAACGTGATGCTATACCTGCCAAACAGCTTTTAGGACTACTTGTAAGAACTTTCTGTTTCTGCCCTTCCATTTTGCAGTGAAGAAATCTGTCCTGAAATTCCATTTGTTAAAGAGGTCGCATTCTTCATGTTGACACAATCCATTTTCACTGATCAAGTGCAAGTAGACAGAAATGGTGTCTGCGAATGACAAGGCGGCCCAGACAGTTCATCAGCATCAAGCTCATTGTCTGAGTTCTTTGCCAAGAAGAAAAAAGGGAGATTATGTATTTGTTCTGGTAAGTGTCTTCAGCAGCTTTCCAAGGGCTCTTGTGTAAAAAGAAAGCAGACCAGGGGATATAGCCAGGTGGATCACCAGTCCAGACAGTCCTGATTCTTTGGGCAAACACACTGTAGTGCAAGTTCTGTTTGAGGTGACAAACTGAGGCAATGTTAGTAGCATAACAAAAGGTGCAGCACTGAGTTGATGTGTCCTTTCGGGACCTTGTCCATGACTACATTGGTGACAGGAGAGGAAAATGGGATTGGGCCCTTAACAGAGCATATATTTCCATTGGATGCAGCCCACTTCATCAGTTTGTACTGACTAGGGCTGCATTCCTATATACATGTTTTCACTGGAATAAACTCCGTTGAATACTGTAAGGAATTATTTCTAGACAAGACATTCCCAATAGCCTAGGCTGCAATCCTAAAGAAACTTTCCCGGGAACAGTGGTGGGCTCCAGCAGGTTCGCACCTACTCTATAGAACCGGTTCTTAACAAGAGATAGGACATATAACGTTAAAAATAGCCATTTAAAAGTGGCTGCCAGATGGGCAGAGAAACGTTTCTTAATTTCTTTGAAGCCCATCACTGCCCGGGAGTAAGACTTACTGAACACAATGGGGCTTACTTTTGAGTAGACATGGTTAGGATTGTGTTATTAGTTGGGGGGAATCAAGCAGGATGCTGGCTCCATGTACCATGATGTACCATGATGGTACGTTTCCCACCCCGCCCTTCCCCCCAGGAATACTCGGCTTGGTTCACATTCCATACTTCTGGTTTAGTATGCAAATATGAATAGGGAGTCTGGGAACGCCTTGGTTGGATGTTCCATTATTCAAAGAGAATAAGAGGCAGGCAGGCATGAAGAAACACAGAAAAAGAAAGGTACAGGCTGATGAATGTTTGAAAAATAAGTATCATCTGACAATGGGAGATTGTTACTAATGAGAGCAACTTGGCCATTATCTGTTTCAATTACTCTGTGTCTGCCTCAGAGTAAATTAACACAGAAGATTCCAGGCACGTTAAACCATAAATTAGAGCCTGCGAATGTTAGCAACACAGACACAACACTGCTTTCACATTACGTTTGTAAGAGCCTAGCAGTCCTATCCAAGTTCCCCTACATCACTGCAGGAGCAGCAGGCTGGCTTCTCATACATACTGCAGGGAAATTTTGCATGTTAGAGGTCTCTTTCAGATTCATCCCCATGCTCCAAGAAATGTTCTGTGGCCACAATGGGATTGATCAAATCTGCACCCGCAAAATCTCTGGTGCAAGTCCTTACATTAGTAAATCAGATCCAGGAAAGAGGAGAGGATATAGCAGGCCAATACAGATCTACTGTGAAGTAGTTCCCATTGTAGCATTACTACCAGATAGGCATGCATAAGATCAAGCTGTCAGTAATGTAAACACCAACCCACAGACCCCCCCAAAATTCAGGTTTTTGTCACTTCACTGAGAATTATGTTGATGTTTCTCTTGATAATGTTCCTCTTGATGTTGTTCCTCTTGACCAGTGATTGGTTGGTTAGTGCATGACTGACCCCACCAATATACACCACCTTCTAAAGGTGAATTTTAGGTCTGCAGTCATCCAAAAGAGGGGAAATGGTCCTGTTTCAGCTATGTTTGACAGTCTAAGCTATAAGAACAAGCTGTAAAGCAAAAAGAAAATCATTTCAAAATCTTCCATTGTTTGATTAAGCCACCTTCTAGCTTCTCCTTCAACCCATTCAGAAACAAACCATTCTAAATGCATCCTGAAATATTATAGAGGAATAATTTACTTTTGAATTATAAAACCACCATCCTAATGCTTTAGATTCATTTCATATCCTGGCAAAACCTCAACAAATTGGTGACTTATTTGCATGATGAGTAAGCTCTCTGCCTCCTTCATCACATGCCTGAGTGCTTTCATTATACTTGCAATTAAGACTGGACCTTGAAAAACATACAATCTTGCAAGTGAGCCAGAAGGCAGTTCCAGTGTCAACATCCTCACAAGAGTTTGTGGAACTGCCTTTGCAGAATGGAAATCCCATTTCTAACAATGCAGGGGCATTTTGTTTGAAGCTGACTTTTCCATGTATGAAATGCTGCGAGACCAGGGTGACCAGATGCCCAAACCTCAAAAGGAGGACAAGGTCTTGGATTCCTCTCAGCCTGACTTTTCAGCTGACAATGGCACATTTGCCTATTCACAAGTCAAGCTGCGATACTGGGCACTTTCACTTTCCCGCAGAGCTCATTGCCGTAACGTTTGATTTTGGCCATAATGTTTGATAGGAAGGAGATATTTCAAAACCAATGTTTGCATTGGATTCTGCTCTTCAATATGAATCCAACATATGACATGATGGGGCACTGCACATCATTCCAAAGTTCCAAAATGAAGCCAAAATGGATGACAATGAAGCCCTTATAGAGGACACCCAGACAGGAGGCTAAAAAAAGAGGACAAATACAGAAATTTCCGCTCATATGGTCACCCTGTGCGAGACAGAGTAAAGGACAGATTGTCAAATGTAAATGGTGTAATTGGTTGTATTCACACTTTGAATACAAGTGCAGTGGCATCATACACTGTATCCTAGGACTGCAATCCTGAGCACACTCACCTGGGAATAAACCTAGGGATTGTGTTCACATATTGGCAAGTTTAATAGGGGCAAGTTTGTGTTCACACACCTGCACTGTTTGGAAGTCTCTTCCCAGGTTTTGTGGAAGAGAATTATGGCAACCCTAACTAAACCTCACTTGAACACAGTGGGATTAAGGCTGTAATCCTATACATACTTATCTGGGAGTAAATCACACTGAACATAATGGTATTTCTCATGAATAGCATTGCCTTGCTACTTCGAAGTAAGCATTTGCTGGACTGCAAAATACACCACTTTAAGAACTTAAGAAGAGCCTCCACTAGATCATGCCAATGGCCCATCTAGTCCAGATTCCTATATCACACAGCAACCCACCAGAAGCCTCAAGAAACACATATCACACCTGCATCCAGTAGCCATCCATTGCATCTGGCGTTTAGAGGTTGTCCACATCTACACACACTCCTCATGGCTTGTAACTCATGATGGTCCGTTCCTCTTGGAAATCCAATCTTCTTGTACAGTCAAGTTCACAAACAAGATATTTATTTGATTGTTTATTAAACAATTTTTAATAATTTTAATTAATTAGACAATTAATTTTAATTTAATTAGATAATTTTTAATAGACAATGTTTATTAGATTGTTTATTAGGCAAGTATTTGATTGTTTATTAGGCTGTGGGTGGCACAAGTGGTTAAGACACTGTGCCTGTTAAACAAGCAGGCATGGGTTCGAGACCCAGGTCGGCCCCACAAGACATAGTGAGTTCCTGTGCTTAGCCCAGCTCTGCGACGCAGCTGGATCCAATCGTATTGGCTCTGCCTTTCCATTGGACTAATTCAGTGGTGTAGAGATGGGGGATTTGCTGCTTGGGTAACAGCCTATCCTCCATAACAATCTAACCCAGGCTTTCATGCTTTGCATGCAGCGTATGCAGCGCTGAGCACAATACCATAGTCTTTCAAGACTGATGGAGGCCTGCTTTTTTAAATTAGATTTCTATACTATTTTTCTCAAAACCTAATGTAGTGTACAGACAAACATAAATAGATAAAGATAAAACATTAGAATCAATTATTAAAATGGAAACCATAAAAACCATTAAAACAATTTTTAAAAATAATAATAAAATAGCAGATTAAAATGTCTTTTAGCTAAATGAAATAGAAGTAGGGATGATTGCAGGGATACCATTTATAGAAAGAAGACTGGATATTTCCCCTTCACATATATGCAAGAGGCATCCTTGTGTTGAAAGACAAGATAGAAAGTAAATGACCGAACCAATTACACAAAAGGCCTAGAAGCTTTTGTGAATATATTTTCTCTACAAATCTGGCACATCCATTGTCGAAAAAGCTGCCTTTGATGAAAATACAGTTGGGACTCTACAGCTGACCACCTCCCGACCTGAAAAAATGTCCCCCATAGCTAATATCTTTCATGCCAACAAGAGATTGTTTCCCTCCTCACCAAAAGAGGCCGTTCCACTAACCTATAATGAGGCATGAATCTTATCATTTAATTGTTTTAAGATGTTTCTCTGCTGATCACTCAAATCATTATGGTTGCTTTATTTTTCTCCAGGGAAACACCATGTCCAAGTTGAAATAAAGACACACACACACACTCACGGAGACTGAGAGAGACTGGGTGGTTCTGCCTAATTAGACAACTGGTGTCTAATTAAAAGCATACACACTGTTGCAGTGTCTCAGGATACTTGTTTGGTTATGAAATGAGCTCTTTCAAACCTTCAGTCACACAGACTTCCTCACAAACCGAGATCAGATTTTCCTTTGAAACCCACTGTTAGAAGAACAAGAAGTTTTCTGTATGTATATAAAAAGAGGAAACTTCACATGCTTGTACAGTGGACTTGTAGCCCTTTATCATCTGGCCAAATAAATTCTAGTTAAGAAGACCATATATACTAGAAATGTTTCACTTATCTGGACATATACATCTCTTTGGCACAGTGACTGAAAGAATGCTGTTGAAGTCAGTGGAGCAAGAGTCAGAACAGACCTATACAGATCACTATTCCCTTGTGCTTTTGCTTGCTTTGTTGTTACAAGGCAAGGAATTATATTACCCCATTTAATGTAACCCTTATTAGTAGATTGAGAACAGTGTTTTCAGTGATAATTAGGATTATTTCTTCTTTACATTAGAAGGACTGCTCTGAATTTAAGAAAAGTGGTACACAAATGTCCTAAATAAGCTAACAGGCGTAAATCCTAACTAGCCTTCCAGTACTGACACAACTGTTCCAGTGGCGCATGCCCTGTAACCTGTAGTTGGCACAGTCATGAAGGCCTCCTCAAGATAATATTTGTTTTCTTATCTTAGTGCTGGAAAGTTGGCCAGGTTTGCACTCTTATTTTTAAAAAATTGGAGTTTGGTGTTAGGGCTGTGGGTGGCGCAAGTGGCTAAGACACTGTGCCTGTTAACCAGCAGGCCAGTATATTGACTCTGCCTTTCCATTGGGCTAATTCAGTGGTGTGGAGAGGGGGGATTTGCTGCTTGGGTAACAGCCTATCCTCCATAACAATCTAACCACAGGTGGGTGAGGGCCGGCTCTCTCCCCCCTCCCCTTTTAGGCCTCCCCCCCTTCTCTCTCCCCCCTCCCTAGGTTATCTTTTAATTTTAAAATACAGTTCCCATTAACCTGTTCCCATTAACCTCATTCAGACAAAGCATTGCAGTCATTCCAGAGCATATCAAACACTCACAGCTAAGATAGGAGGGGTCTGCAGCACTATATATGTCTCTTTATCTGTAATATTTTCAAGTCATAGTGAAGAAATTCTTCATGCCCCAAACCTTTATCTGAAGCTATTCAGGAATCCTGTCTTTGCTAAACATCTTATTTTATAAACCTTATACATCTTATAAACCTTATTTCCAGCAAGTTTTCAGTTGTTCTCTAGCAATATTTTCAGAAGTTATTTCCTTCTGCAGTTTGCAAAGCATGATGGGTATCTCATATGCAGATGAGGCATGGAGAGCTTTACAAAGGGCTCCTTAGATGGGGAAAGAGATGCTCCTTCAGCAGCTGGAGGCAGTTAAATAGTTAAAGAGGCTGATCGGCACTTTTAAGTTTGCTGTAGCCCCAACAGCCAGGGAAAGGAAACTTGGCTGCTGCAAACCTATTCATACTTTCCTGGGGTAAGCATATTGGCTATAATAGGGCTTATTTCTGAGTAGACCTGCACAGTTCTGGGCTCAGGATGCTGCAAACCCTGTCCACACCTTCCTTGGAGTAAGCCCCATTGGCTATAATAGGGCTTATTTCTGACTAGACCTGCACAGGTCTGGGCTCTGGGCTGCTGATTATCCTATCCACACTTTCCTTGTAGTAAGCCCCATTGGCTATAATAGAGCTTACTTCTGAATAGACCTGCACAGGTCTGGGCTCTGGGATGCTGAAATCCTATCGACACTTTCCTTGGAGTAAGCCCCATTGGCTATAATAGGGCTTATTTCTGAGTAGACCTGCACAGGTCTGGGCTCTGAGGATGCTGAAACCCATGAAAGTCAATGGGACTTACTCCCAGGAAAGAGGCTGGAACTGCAGCCTGAGAGCCCAACCTGACTACTCAGAAGTAAGTCCCATGATAGTCAATGGGGCTTACTTCCAGGGTGGAGGGGAAATGACAGCAGCCTCAGAGCACATCCTATGCAGGTCTGCTCAGAAGTAAGCCTCATGTTAGTCAATGGGGCTTATTTCCAGGGTGGAGTGGAAATGACAGCAGCCTCAGAGCACATCCTATGCAGGTCTGCTCAGAAGTAAGCCTCATGCCAGTCAATGGGGCTTACTCCCAGGGTAGAGTGGAAAGGACAGCAGCCTCAGAGCACATCCTATGCAGGTCTGCTCAGAAGTAAGCCTCATGCCAGTCAATGGGGCTTACTCCCAGGGTAGAGTGGAAAGGACAGCAGCCTCAGAGCACATCCTATGCAGGTCTGCTCAGAAGGAAGCCTCATGCTAGTCAATGGGGCTTATTTCCAGGGTGAGGTGGAAAGGACAGCAGCATCAGAGCACATCCTATGCAGGTCTGCTCGGAAGTAAGCCTCATGCCAATCAATGGGGCTTAGTCCCAGGGCAGAGTGGAAAGGACAGCAGAGCACATCCTATGCAGGTCTACTCAGAGGTAAGCCACATGTTTAAATTTTTTTGAATTTTTAAATAAAAAAATTCTCCCTGGCCCCGCCCCCTGACCTTGACCCCGCCCCCTGGCCTGGCCCCGCCCACTTCTGGAGAACTGGTTGTTACGGCAGGCTGGGCCCATCACTGACTCTAACCCAGGCTTTTGTGCTTTGCATGCAGCGTATGCAGCGCTGAGCACAATACCATAGTCTTCCAAGACTGATGGAGGCTTGCTTTTTTTTATACAAACATGTGACTTTGTAAGCAGGTCTGTGTTTTCACTGTGTGGCAAGCAACACAGTTCCTATACGTGGAAGGACTTGGAAATGGAAACATATTGAACATATTTAATCATATTGATGATTCATGTGTAAAATTTGTATACGCTATCTTCATGGAGAGATGTGAGAATTTCTTGCTTCCAAGGGAGAACACCTTGTTTCATATGGGTGTCAAGTGTGAGAGGGTCCTTGTGCAAAGAACTGCAAGGAGACTTGGCAGAGATACAGAAAGGATGTGTACATCCTTTTTTGTTGTTGCTTCTAGATAATGTGTGAAGAGGCATCAAGCATAAGCAGTTACAAACTCTGCATATCTTTACTTCAAATGAGACCCTCAAAAAAAATTCTAGTCTACACAGTGTCCAAACTCAAAAATATAGATGCTTTTGAACTGGTGATATTTGTGGAAAAACTCCCAAACAACTTTTGGGGATTTTTTTCTCCTGTGAGTCAAAGAATATATTTAATTTATAATCTACAGAGCCAAATACAGTGGTGCCTCAAGTAACAAATTTAATTTGTTCTGGAGGCATGTTTTTTACGTGAAACATTCTTTACTTGAAGTGGATTTTCCCATAGGAAATAACGGAAACTCAGACAATTGGTTCCACAACCCCAAAAATATTCATATAAAAATATTAACTGGATGTAAAAATGATGACAGAACACTGGGATTGAATTCAAAACATGCATTCAATGTGCATGATCTTATGAAGTCTACTTAGGCTGCAGTCCTAAAGACACCTTCCTGGGAGTAAGACCCATTTAACACAATGGGGCTTACTTCTGGGTAGACATGGTTAGGAGGCTGCAATCCAAGACATCTTCAAAGTGTCTCCCCACTTTCTCCTTCTCTCCATCCGAGCCTCTCTCTCCCCTGCTCCCTTCTGGCTAGCCCTGAGCTGCTTCCCTCTTCTCCACTGCTCTTCTCTCCCTCTGCCCAGCAGACACCCGGCCACAGGAGGAACAGCATGGAAGTGTTGCTGTCATTATGGGCAGGTGCACTAGGCAGCCCTGACACTTTTCGAACATTCTGCCAGCCAGCGTGTCTGCCCCAACTGCCAACAGATGTTTTCTTTACACGAAGCACTTTCTTTATGTGAAGCAGAATCCTAGAGAAATTTTTGTTTGTTACGTGAAACATACTTTATGTGAGGCGCTCTTTACGTGAGGCGCCACTGTACACTTATTTTATGTGATTAAAATTATCTGAAAGCAGAAAGGTAATTGACTTTGCCTGTTGAAGCTAAATGTGTATCTCCTAGGCATATACATCTGTATCTTCAGAGGCAGGGACAGATTCCAAGGGCCCTGGGGCTAGCCTTGTACTGGGTTCCTATGTTGCCTCTGTAAATACTTGGGGTACTAATCCCTGGGGCCCATAGGCAAATCCCTAGGGCTCTTGGATTATTATAACTGCCACAGATCTTGAACATCAGCCCAACAACATGCTAGTTCTTGAACATGCACAGTTCAACATGCACAGATCTTGAACATCAGACCAACAACATGAGGTTGATGGTTAGTGGTAGAGTATTCAAGGCTGCAATCCTAACCACACTTTCCTGCAAGTAAGCCCCATTGAACATACCTGTAATAGAACTTACTTCTGAGTAAACATGTATGGGATTGCACACCAAGAAAGATCCCATTTTAATCCTTGGTAGCTTCCCAGCCCACAAAGAAGAGTAATTTGTGTTTCTGCCTATTTGTTTTTATTCCATGGACTAACTGAGCTCAGGTTCAGTTTAGGATGATTCAAGTTCTGGTTCAGTATAAGGCAGCTTCATACACTCAGCATCTGAAAGTCTAATCAGAGGGATACTTAACATGTGGAGTCACCCAATATCCCAGTATATGCTGCAAGTCTATTATTGCCGCAAGGAGCTTCACATACCATAGCATATATGTAAGGTAATGATTGACATTTCACCCTAGCACCTTCCTCGCTATCCAAGTGATGATGCCTTATTAAAATGGGCCTCTGTTCTGGATGCTATGTCTTCTGAGAGAGAGAGAGAGAGAGAGAGAGAGAGAGAGAGAGAGAGAGCACTGCCAGTTCTAATTATTGATCCTCCGTCATGTGCCCACTTAGCGTTCACGGATGCTTGCAGTGTCTCTTGTTCTTTTTCCTCCTTGCTTGTCTGCCAGACACTTTCAGAAGTAACTAGGTGTCTGGCTGCATTAGCATCTAAAAATGTGCTGGCTATTTTTGTGGCTTTCACGGTGTGACACATGGGACTATTCACTAAATCTCTCAGACAGCTTCAGTGCACACCAGAGCACTTTTTCAGCTATTCATTTTTTTCCAGCCATATTGAGCATCTTGTGGCAGTAGCAGACAAAGATAGGAGTACACAATGCTGGTGCTATGAGGTTTGCAAAACATAGCCGCTTATAGCAGTCTCTGCAAAACTTGTAAAGTCAAGAGAGATGATGCCAATGGAATGCTTTAAAAAAAGGGTACACGGAAATTTAAAGTGTATAACAAAAACCAGAGTATAAAGTTTCTTTTATTTCCTGAGAATTGGGGAAAGAAGCATTTTTTTAAAGTGATAATCCTTTGAGATGAGTGGTCCGTATTCAATCCAGCATAGTGCCCTTTCTTCTGGTTGCTTCCGAAATCAATCCTTGCACTTCTTTTAGATTGTGAGCCCTTTAGAGACATAAACCCATCATCAAATCCTGTTTCTTGTTGGAAAGCAGTACATAAATGTTCTAAGAGATGATAAACAATTGTGTGGAGAAAAAACATTACATAAATAAATAATAATAAATAATATTGTATTGCCATTGAGGTATAGCCTTCTTATGTGATCCACTTTGAGACAGTAAGGGCTGAATCCTAACTAATATAGGCCAGCATAATACACTGAGCATTATCTTCCTGTGGTAGTTTGGGCAGGCCAGCGCCATCCTAAAAACACTTTCCTGGGAGTCAGACACATTGAACACAATAGGGCTTACTTCTGAGTAAGCATGGTTAGGATTGTACTCTATAGTTTTTATTTTGTTGAGTCCTACATTTTTTCTTGGAAGTCCTACATTTTGGGGGATCTTTGTGGTTATGACATATAGTCACCCTGCGGCTGATGCACAGATGTGTGCTGGTTGTGGCTCAGAAGTGCCTTATGGCATTTTTTGACATGCCTAGGCCAATACTAGCAACTTGTGCTGGCATAAATGTAGGTATAACTAGGAGGATTATCTATATTCATGCTAAGAATATATTTCTATGGTGATTTGTTCAACTGTATTCATCATAGGGTTACAAAGTAGTTTTGAAAGTTGGCAAGCCAATCTTCATGGTGATTAGCTCTAAGTATGCAGCTAGATGTTACATGCATTATGCTCCTGTTTCATTAAAGAACAGACCAGGAAAAAGGTTATGACTTAGTATTTTGTTAAGCCACAGAATAAAAGAAGACAGGTAAAGCTATTCAACAAAAATGAGAGTCTTGGAAAATGTAACTTTCCTGTATTTTATTATTTAATGACAAGAAATATTTATTAGTGTAATAGAAGAGGCAGCAAAGAAATTTATTAACTAACTAGATTATAAAAGGGAGGCTTGAATTAATAATTGAAAAAGAAGAAATGGCTTATTGCCAATTAGTGGTGTTGACACCAAGTTAATGGGGCAGTGGGCAAGTCTGGGGACCCTCAAGTCTGGGGACCCTCAAGTCTGAAGCCAGGGGACCCCTGACGTGTATTCTAGAGCCTTCCCAATGCACAACTCACAAGTCACGAAGAGCCCAATCCTAAAGGAGAGCAGAGAGCCAAAGGGGCTATAGGAGAAGAGGGGAAGAGGTGTTTTTGGGGAGGAAGAGGGAAGGTGAGAGGTGTGCCAGGGGAGGAAGGTGTGTGTCTGTGGAGGGCGTTTCACCATTACATAACATATCATTACTTCTCTTGCTTTTTTGTATAATTTTCCTGCTTAAGCCATATTTGTTCCAGCAATCTGTCTGCAATTCTGGTTGCTCAAGTAAAGATTGTGAGTCCTACGGCCCCACTTATCACTAGGTGCCCAGGAAATTCAGCACCTTGTTGTCCCAGGTGACAACCAAGCTTGTATAGTATTTGTATTCCTTTTTAAGCACCATACGATGAATGAGTTTGGGATACATTTAATCTGACTTCTCAGCAGAGGCTTGTCAATCAATCAATCAATACAGATGCTTGTCTGGTTTGGGTTTACCTTGTACACTACCTTGTACATGACTACAAGGTAGTGTACCATTTTGGGGATGAAGATGATGCCTGCCTACCACCAATCTTGACTTCCTTTCAGATCTCCCCAGATCTGATTTGACCCACTGTGTCCTTATGGGCTTACCCCAGGGCAATGATACAAATGTTCTCTCATCCCAGTGATTTTCAACCAGTGTGCCATGGTGCACTGGTGTGCACAAATAGTGCTCAGGTGTGCTATGGGAATTTGGGGAGGGGAATTAATAGGAAAATTGGGAGATTTGAACAAAATGGTGTGCCTTGTCAATGGTAAAAACAACTGAAGGTGTGCCTTGTTAGTGTGCCATGAGATGAAAAGGATTGAAAATCACTGTCTTATCCCAAAAAGGCCTCCCAAGGCCAAAAATCCCTCATGGGATTCAGCAGCATTCATATTAGTGCCACTGCAGTCCAAGTGGGGTATTTTGATGTTTTGGGCTTTAATAGCCTCCATTTTTAAAAAGCAGTTTTTCTTTTTTGCCCATGTATGCCTATGTTCAGATGCAAACTTAATACAGAAATGGGAAGACTGCTGAGGACTGCCAAGGGAAATATACAAGCCTCATTTTTAAGATGTGTGTCAACCTGCTGAACATCTTATTAAGGGTTTGCCAGATCAATAATCTTACAGTATGTAGTTCTCTAGATTTGTTTGTAACAAAAATCTCAGGAGTAGGAAAGCTGTATAGCTGAAAGGTTTTTATTCCACTGTTGGACAGCTGCCTTAGAACAAGGAAAGAAAGGTTATATTGCTTTTTTCTTCCTGAAAAAGTGCTTCTGCTTTCTTTTGATGGAATTTGGAATCACTTCAAATCCTTTGACACAAGAATATAAACTCATGAGGTTTTGTCTTTCTGAAGGGATTTGCTCATTGCTTTTGTCTTTCTGTTGCATGATTGGAGCTGTCTATCCCAAAATGATAAAGTCCAATTGTATTCATATGAGCCATTGTCGTGAATATAGATAGAAGCTCAAATTAGCATGTTTCACTCCCTAGATGGTCACATTAGAATAAAGATTCCTTCATTCAGTTGAAGGTGACATTTTCACCATTAAAATAAATGCCTTCTATCCCACAAATTGCCATAAATTAGGGCACACTTCCTCAAGTCCTGTGAACCAAATTATCCTTCCGCTGAAACTGTGATCATGTGCCTAGACCTGTTTTCTAACTCTTTGCCAGCTTCTCTCCGTATTGGTTTCCATAGATTTCTTATATTTTAAAATATGTCATAATATTTAGCAGTTGCATGATGTTTTCTGGGTCTGCAAATCATTTCGCATGTGTTACCTTGATTATGCACTTGCCACAACCCTGAAATGTGAGTGGGATGGTTCCCTTATTACAACTGCAACTAAGAGGGACTGGTTTGCTTTAGGGCCACCTGGGGAGCATTCACAGCAGAGGTGAGATTCAAATCTATTTCACAGCTTACAGAGCTATCCTATGCATGTTTACACCAAAGTAAGATCCTTGGACTCTGTGGGTTTATTCTCAGGTAAGTGCATCAAGGATTGCAATTTCAGAGTTCAAACCTATCCAGATTTCCAAAGCTGATGCAGTCATAATGCAGACCTGATGTAAGTGAACAAGGATTCCCTTTCTTCAGAGAGCCATCCACAACTTCTCTCCCACTGCAGAATGTAGTAACACATATACCCCTTTAGCAAAGCTACTTCAGCACACAAAAGCTGGATAGGATTGGGTCTCTATTCTCATAGCCATTACACTACACCAGTTCTTTATAGCCTAGCTTTAAGAGTTTGTTAATGGTGAGTAAGATAGGGTTATACCCAAAGTCTTACTGATCACAAAGAGCTTATGCCCGAGTAAAGTAAATAACACAATTTTCAAACCTCTTTACCTATATGTCAGCCCAAGATGACTTTGAATCAAAATCTGTTTCAAAGATTCACCAAATGCAACAACTTCATCTTACCAGTTGCTCCCGTGTAGCCACACACTTGTAGACACACTTTTGGATCTCTGAAAGAGATTGAAGAGTGGGATGAAGCAGAAAAGGCAGCTGAAGGAGGGAGAATCATAGAAACAAAGAATCCTAGAGTTGGAAAGGATCAAAGTAGGTCATTTAGTCCAACCCCCTGCCTACAACAGGAAATCCTCCTAGAGCATCCCTGAAGGTGCTGGTCGAGCCTCTGCTTGAAGATTCCAAGTGAGGGAGAGTCCGCCACCTCCCTTGGCAATCTGTTCCATTGCTGAACCGCCATCACCATCAGGAATTTTTTCCAGATAGCCAACTGGAAAAGCCAGCTTCGTTTAGTGGTATGGGCAGGATGGAGCAGAGACTGGGGAAGGAAGGAGATGTGTGGAGGACAGGGTGTGTTGTCCTTTTACATGCAACCAGCACCAGTATGCTACTCCCTTCCTTACTGTCAGAAACACTTCCTTACTTCAGATGTGCACCAGTTGAAGAGCTGGCACAGATCCAAGGAGATCCATTGGTGATCAAAAAGAAGGGAAAATGTTTTCCCTTAGCTCTTCTGAGCTTTCCAATCATCCCCCTCCCCATTCTTCACCATAGCATGCATGTGTGGCCAGATGATAAGGTTGGAGGAGGGATAGGTTTGGGCTGTTATTGGACTCAGTAAACCATTCTTCTCCAGTAACATATGAATGGAATTAGGCTGGCTGAAAAGTAGTTTTTCCTACCCACAAAATGATGGCATTTCTAGGGAATGAGGTGAGCACCCCATAATCTGACCTCAAGAGAAGGGTTAGAACCACTCCAGTCAATGGAGTTAATTGGAAGAAGTGTAAAACCTGGTTTCCTCTGTACAACAAGCTGGTGAAGACAACCTAATGAATGTCAGCTAGACATGCTAGGATTATTAAGTCCCAAAATGCCTCTGATACAGTAATCAGCAATGTAACAAACACAATCATGACTCTCTTGGATGTGATGGGAACATCACCAGTGGTCCCCAAGAGATCAATCTGACTTATCAATCTGTTCTTGGCACTCAAAAACAAACAACCCTGTAATTCATTTTTCAAGAATGATGACAATCTTTACACAATTCCCTCAAACAGCAACATCTTTGTCTCCAAAGACTAGAAGAACTATTTACCAGGACATTAGGCCACTGTTCATTCCTGTTAGGCTCACCTAATCTTGCTTGGGCACGGATCTGTTTTTGCATTCTACAATGTTAGCGTGAGCATGTTTATATTCCTTTACAGTCCCAGTTTCCGTGCAGTTCTTTTATTTGTAGCATGAGTTTACAAAGTATTCCTTGAATAAAAAAACTCTTTGTGTTACTTCTAGAGATATAAAAAAATCAAGCAGGGAACTCAAAATAATGTGTCCCTGTCACTGATTTGCTGCAAGTTAAATCAGGGCAAACACATGCAAACAAACAATGGAGAATCAAGGCAGGTTGCCTCTGTTGCTTCCTTTACTCAGCTGAAAGGCACCGATCCCTTTGACACTTATCTTGGAGCAGAGAAAGGAACTTGTGCCTGCAGGGCAGCTCCTCTCTAGACCCCACAGCCTATAGGAACATCTTTTCCCCACTAGGTCTGCATGCTTTTCCCAGTCTGTGACACAGGATTACTTACATCTGGAAAAGGACAGACAGTGGTGCTGCCAATACTACTCTCAAACACACACACACACACACACACACACAAGATTATCTCTATACATGTACACATACATACAAAAAACTCTTGGCCCTGGGTCTGCCTAGCCCAGAATTCATCCATATTGGAGGACTGCATACCCAAGAGGTCAAAATGCAGTGTAGGGTTGTTATTGCATAGAATCATGTTTCAAATGTGGAATTTGGGGTCACCAGGTCTCATTTTATCACTACCAACAAATGTGCTGGTGTCTGGTTGATGTCCTCTTTAACCAGGTCATGTCCTCTTTTAAAGCCTCATGTCCTTGAAAAGAACTTCAAAGTCCTTTTCCCAGTGAGCTGCCAAGCACATAGCCTTCTTTTAACTAATAAACTATTATGTGTAATAAAATATATGTAATAGTTTTAAATGTAATAACAAGTAATATAGTGTTTAAATTAACCAAATTTCATATTGGGACATGAAATCAACAACCATGGGTGTGTATTTAGCTTTTATTTTTTCTTGCCTTACATTTTCTTGGATGTCCTACATGGGGGGGGGGGTTGTGGTTATGACATTTTGTGGTTATGACTTCTGTCACACTGTCTGTCATGTGTACATTTTAACATTCCTGCTGTCGAGTTTTACATTCTTTGGTTCCTGGAGACCAGTCACTCAAATCTGTTGTTTCATTAAAAAAGGAATCAATATAATTTCATCCGACATGAGCATTTTTCCAAAATATTGTTTTTGTTTTCATGTCTGTTTTCATCCTATTCCATCCTGTTCTTGATAGGTTTGGACTAGGAGGGGATTAATAAAACCATACTATTGGAAAGATTTCAGGTCTAAAATAATGTTATGTATAACACAGATGCTTTTTTGCATCTAGTTTTGCATCTCTAACACTAGATGCTTTTTTGCATCTAGATTCTAGTTCTTTTAGTAATGGACATTCTAGTTTTTCCACTATCTTCTTTGTCAATGATAAGTAAGAGTCTCTCTCAATTCCTAAAAAGGCTGCAATCCTATGCATACATCCCTAGAGGAAGCCCCCCTAATACAGTAAGATTATCTTCTTAAGCAAACATGCATCGGAATGTATAGAAACCAAGCAAAAGCAGGTGAACAAAGTGAAACTGGAAAGAAGAAAGGCTGGATGTCCTTTTGTATTTGGCTGCTGAGCGCCCTGGAACTGCAGATAAGCAAGCAGCCTGCTTTTTTAATCCACCAAAGCCATTATTTGCTTTTCTACCATTGGTAAAGAAGAGGGGATGAAAGAGAAAACCTTTAGGGAATGTTTCCACTTATGTTCCTTATGGCACTAAACGTTGAGCCAAAGAGTCTGGTGGGGAGAAGTCACAGGCAGGCTGATGGAGTGGCAGCAGCAATGTTACTAGGGTTCGCGTCATCCGTTGCGTGAGGCCTGCATGTCACCCCCATACATTTGCCGGGGCAACAATATGAATAGTGGGCGTGGTTATGTGCCATTTCCCTGCCTCCACTAGTTTATTTAGCAACACATTTTAATAGAATAAAGATATTTCACAGTAGTTTGTTTCACTGTATTCTGCTGTAAATTATGCATTCAAAGGTGTATAACATGATGGGATTCTTTCTACAAACCATGATTTTAGCCATTTAGGTCACAAGGGGTGCCTCAAGTGTGCCCCCTTTCTAAAGCCCTAGTAACATTTCTGATTGGGACCATTTTGGAAGTCTTGTACTTTCCTGGACTGAGCTTCCACTCCAGCTAAGGCATGTTTGCTTACTCGCCAGTAAATACAGCCGTGCAGTTCATATCCATTTTCAATGAATTTCAATGCAATCATCAGGGACCACATTCTGGGTTGATTTGTGAGGGCTGTGTTCATTGAATCGGGACAATTCTGGACTTAGCTTCCTCTCAATCTGCCCTTTCCAATGAACTATGGCACCTTTGCCTACTATTGAGTAAAGCCACGATATGGGTCACTTTCACTTTCCATAGTATTCAATGCATATTTTAGTTTTTTGGCCATAACTTTTGATAAGAAGGTGCTATTTCAAAAGGATATTTGCACTGATTCCAATGGTACATGACATGATGGGGTTTGATGCACCATCACAAAGTTGCAATTCTGAGGTCCCCCAGTGCGCATCTCCCCCCTTAGGAGTGTCACCCAGTGCAGACCGCACCATCCTACTGACTCCCCTGAGTGGCAGGGTTACTAGAGGAAGTAAATCCTTAAAGGATGAGGAGGGAGATACCAGCAAAAGCCCTTGCTCTGTAAAGATGCAGAAAGTAAGATGAGCCTGGAAAGAGAGAGGGTCAGGGCACATTCCTAACCAATTTAAGCCAGCACGACTCATCTGTCTCTCCATTCACGGTGGTGCGAGGAGGCATGTGCATGTCTGTGCACTGGCCTAACCATCCCAGGAGTACCCCCAGCCCAGCAAAGGACTTGTGCCAGGATTTGTGCCAGCCTAACTGGGGATAAGGACTGCATCCTGACAGCAATTCCGGGGTAGCTATACCTAGTAGCTCTGTACAATAAAGTCACACACTTTCCCCACTCTGCCAAGCTGGCTTTTCTGGACATGAGCTAGCCTGGGTTTATCTATGGCCTGGTTTGGGATTTCTGGCAGATCTGTACACTTACATTCAAAGATCAACAAGTCCTTCTTTTCATCAGCCTATGTATTCTAAAGACTCGGAGCTGAGAATAAGTTTTAAAATATTTTAAATTACAAAGAGTGCATGAAGGATGCAACTCAGTAAAACTCAAATGCATATCCAAACTTGAAAATTGAGGCACCACTCCGTACTCAGCCCGGGGTGTGCACATGAGCCTCAGTGTGACTAAATCACATCTACTCAGAAGTAAGCCCCATTATGTTCAATAGTTCTTACTCCCAGGAAAGTGTGATTAGAATTGCAGCCTAAGGCTACAATCCAAACATAATTATATGAAAGTGCCTCAGTGGAGTTACTGGGTTGACATGCATAAGAGGACACTGTCATATTCAAGTCCAGCTGAAAACACTGTAGTTTATGTTATCCAAGACTAATTTGTTCTACTGATTTCAGAGTTGCCTTTCACCCTTATTTTCTTTTGAAGTTCATCCTTCAAAGAATTGTCACCTTTTCCAATGTAAGAATGACATCTGTACAGTGACAATTCTTTTCCAGAAGAAAAGAACTTCAAAGGAAGATTAGAGCAAGAGGCAGCTGCATTAAAATGTATAATGGTATTTGATTCTATTGTCTCTGGTTTGAAAAAGGTTTTAATAATGTAATTTTTTCACATTACAGGGTGAAATAGCTGAGTGTTATTAGGGAAAATTTTTATCACCTATTGCCGTAATTGTTGCTTATCATTGCACAGCATATACATTACTTTTAAGTTTGTCCCTAAGCCATTAGTATTTCCTACCATCGGATACACCTCATTTTTTCTATTTATTGTGTTTTATATGTGTGTATGTGTTTCATTCATGTATCTGATTTATTGGATTGTAGTCTATTAAAATGTATGCTGCACATCATCTCTTACCCTACAATCCAGAGTAACTACAGAGTAAGAGACATTTACATTAACGTAGTTATGGCACCACCTGGTGAAAACCTATGAGAAATTCATATTGCAATCCAGAGTAAATTGTTCTAACTTTGGAGCAAGGACTCCCGGTAGTTACTCTGCATTGTGCCCTTAGCCTTTTAATATACTACAAGACTATATAGTTTTTGCAGCTACAGTTTATTATAGATCATGGAGTAAAGGAGGGATTTAAAATTCATTTGTCCTCGGCTGTACCACTTCATATGGTCCACCTATCCAAAGTACCACCAGATGTAACTCAGTATGACATCACTGCCAGTTATTTCTGGGCTGGGAGGCCAGATGCAGTGGAATAAACACCAATAAGAGACTCAGGGTGAACAGGCTTTTTAAAGTGTGGAAAAGCATGCTTTGAAGCTCTGCCTACTGAGCAAAGCCTACTACTATTTGTTGTGTAACATTCCTGGTTTCAGTGCCAGGCAGCAGATGTCCAGGGGTCTTGTGAGTATCAAGTACCTCTGCTGGTATCCCTACATCTGGTAGAGAAACACGGATTTATTATTAAGACTAGCCTCTGCCAATGCAGGTTATCCACAACTGCAGTATCATTGATAGACAGCTATTCAGCCTCCAGGCTGTGGGTGGTGCAAGTGGTTAAGACACTGTACCTGTAAACCAGAAGGCCAGGGTTTGAGACCCAGGTCCCCACAAAACAGGGTTTGCTCCTGTCCTTAGCCCAGCTCTGCGACGCAACTGGAACCAACAGTATCGACTCAGCCATTCCATTGGACTATTTCAGTAGTGTGGAGAGGGGAGATTTGCTGCTTAGGTAACAGCCTATCCTCCATAACAATCTACCCAGGCCTTCATGCTTCGCATGCAGTGTCAGCGTCAAGCACGATACCATAGTCTTTCAAGACTGATGGATGCCAAGTTTTTATTCAATCTCTACTTAATGACCTCCAATGATGGATAGTCTACCACTTTCCAAGGGAGACTGCTCTACTGCTGAGCACGTTCTACTGTCGGGCTAACTGTTTTGTATACTAACATGGCTATACCTATCGAAGTATTTAACATATCATATATATATATCCATATATACATGTAAACACTTTTATATGTATCCGTAAAGCATCAATCACACCTTTCAGGTATTCTCTTCAAACTTTCCACCTTCAACAAGGTGTGCATTACGGGAGCATTAAGTGTGCATTACGGGAGCAAATTCCACTGCTAGCTATCTCTGCATTCCACTTCTGCAACATGCCTCTTCATGTACTAACTAATCTATAAAAATATGTTAAGGTGGGGCTCCAGTCACATGAAGAGCTTTGTGGATTGGACTGAAGCAGACACATTGCAAGATGTACCATGGAATCAGTGAAGGGCTCCAGCAGGTTTGCACCTACTCTATAGAACTGATTGTTAATGAGAGATAGGACATATAAAGTTTAAAAATAGCCATTTAAAAGTGGCTGCCAGATGGGCAGAGAACCGGTTGTTAATTTCTTTGAATCCCGTCACTGCATGGAATGCTCAATTTGCAGGGAGTAGAACCTACCAAACACCCACACCTGACACTGCACAGATATTCTGGAAAAATTCCAGAGGTCTCACATCTGTGAATTCAGTTCAGTTAGTGTGGCCACTCACTACACATTGCAGTAGGTTTTTCCACCTTCTGTTGTAATCAGGTAACCTTCTCAAAACATCTTCACATTCCCAGTTGGTACAAGAGAATTATGATCAACCATTGAGATAATTTGAATGCCCTTTAAGTAGATTTATATTGGCATTAGGCTCCTTGATCTGCACAAAGCAAATCTGAAAAGTCAGGAGAAAAGCAAGTTTCAGATTATGGGGTTCGCTGTCAACTGTTAAATGTTTTCAAATCAAGATGACAGCTTCCTGCTTTGTTTCTTGAATAAAAAATAAATACTGGACATTCAGATACAAACCACAATGCCCAGTATTTAGAGCATTGACCTCAGTCAAGGAAGTTCATACCACAATAAGTGCCCAATCCTATCCAATTTTCCAATGTCAATGCAGCCCCCATGTAATGAAACAAACATTCCCCCACCTTTGAGGAGGCCTCCATGACTGTCCTTCCAGTGGAGGATGCTTTTTATTCCCCATTGACACAACTCCAACCCTGCCCTTTCCTGTCCAGAAGCTCCCCCATTCCTACCCTCTCTGTCCTGGCTTATCTTTGCTGCAACTCTTCAAGCAGAGATCTTTCCCACAGAAGTAGGCAGGGCCCGATTGAGATTTGATGAGGCCTTGAAGGAAATGGGGCCCTTTATATGTCCAGCTGCCTTTGTCAACAACAAACTGTCACTGTTTTTTGTGTTGAATATATGCTATATGGTAATTTATGGACCTAATAGGTAGCTAAAGCCAATTGCACATAACAAAATATGTATTTTATCAAAGTAATTGTTGAACAAAACACTGTTGCTGTATGTAGGTTTTATTTGATTTTTTTGTCTTATATTTTGGAAATTTACATCCAGGTTTTCTTTTCCTTTACATTTTGGGGGGGGGGGGCCCAACACAGTGGGGGCCCTAAGCTATAGCTTGTTCAGCTTATACACAAATCCAGCATGGGAGTAAGAGATTTTTTAAATAGGGGTTATTTAGAATATCTCAGTTATAAGAACATAAAAAGATCCTCCAGATCAGACCTTCCAACATTCAATTTTAGTGGTGTTAATGGCATTGTCTAGCTTAACAAGCGGAACCTGCCTAGGTGGGAATAACACTAAAATGACACACACAGAGGATGGAAAGATTGAATTTAGGATTGAATTTGCATTCCTTACAAACGATGACATTCCTAAGGACAATACAAGATTAAAATGATGGCATCATATCTGTGATTCCTACAGGTTAAGAACGCAGTCTATCCAACTTTCTGGCACTGTAGTCCCTAAGCAAAAGAATAAATGTTTCCTTACCTTGAAAAGGCCTCCATGACTCTCCCCCGCCCCATCACAGGATACCACACACCCATTTGCACAGCCGCATCAGTGCTGGAAAGTTGCACATGATTTACTATGTGAAAACTATGATATATTATTATATTATATTATATATAAGCAGTATAAGATATAGTGTACTAGCAGTGTCCCTAAGTGTGCACTGCCATTGCCTTTTCCCATCTTAATTATCCCCCAAGAGAAAAGGCCCTGGATCACAAGCTAAAAAAAAACTAAGGAGGATCTGATGGGAAAGATCTCTATTGAAGCTCTTCATTGTCAAGGCTAGCCACATCCCATATTTCAAACATCAGTACAAGGTAAGAATGTCACCAGGAGTCATATGTGTGGAATACTCTTCCGCCAAGCAAAGCAATTTGATAAAAGGCATCAACAACCAGGCACTGCCATCCTACACTGGCTTTTACCTGGATAGACTGCAGGGAAGGGCAACCACAAGACAGATGAACGGTAGCTAATTAACACTTTTTCCTAACACTGTATCAAGCCTGCTGGTGGTGGAAGAAATACGTTCACACATCCTTATCAAATTAGGGCAAAAGCACTCCTAATGAGCTAAAATCAATTAGTGCGGCAGTAAAACGGATTTATCTGTGCTGTCAGCAGCAACGATCTTTTGCGTGGCAGTTTGCAGTGTGCATAAAAGGAGATGTTGCAGTTCGTAGCTCAGTTAATAAGGAACTTCTGCTGGAAGATGTTAGGAGGCAAGAAACTGCATCTCAAACAAAACAGAGATTGCTGCAAGCAGCAACCTTGGCTATAGCACCAGCTGACACTCAAGCATGGACACACCAAAGGAGTATTGTTGGAGTTGGTGAATTTTAACTCTTCTTATTAGCTGAAATTCAGGAGTAATTAAGCGACAAAGGGCCATATGCTCCCTCTTATGTAAATGCATAGGGAGTGGGCATCTCACTGTGATCACTCAGTACAGCTGCATGGAGGAGAAATGCTAACTCTATACCCACAACCATGCTGCTTTTCAAAGACTGTGTCAATGAGAGGCATCTTGGGTATCTTCATGATTATGGGTTCTTTATGGGTTCATGAGATCTTCAAGAAGCTCTTTCAAACATTCATCATTTTTACCTTATCTCAGAGCTAAAATGTTCCTGATGCAATTGAACCCCACTCTGCAGGAATGGAGAACATCCATTCCTTGGGCATTTGCAAATATTTATAAGTATTAGGTTATTGGCAGCAAGCAACATGCTGGATAATGCTAGCTTGTCAGGCTTGCTCCTGTCAGTACATTCTCAGTACTTTTCAGTTCAAAGGACATAATTATGCACCACCACAAGTACAGACTGATTCAGATATTGATAGTATACAAGTGATACATCATGATGCTCATCGGTCCTCATTAAATAATGTGTCAAGTGTAGATGGCGTTGTGTTCCCATTACAGGATCACTAGTAGGAAAACAGCAGCTGTATTGAATCCTAACAATGGTTATTTAATTTTTATGCTCACTGCAAACATGTGGGCACAACTGAATAGAGTGATTTCATTAAAGAAAAAAATCAATGTGGTTCATCCTACTTCTGTTTATGAATGTGGTCCTCTAGGAGCTTTTCCTGTGAAAGCACCCATGCGTGTTGTGTAAGAACACAAGTTTTGCCCCATCTATTTTTCTGGTACAGAGCTAAGGAGACCTGTGTAGGGCCTCCAGAAGAATGTAGCGACAGAATCTGATGCTATCTGCCCCCCTCCCAATCACCCCTCTGGCCCAACTTCTCCCAACCACCAGTTAGAAGGAGTAATTTGTGGGAAGAGATAAAAGGTTTCAGGAACTGACTTCCTAGCAGAGACATGGCTAAGGGAGTGCAGGAGGAAGCACTTGCACCAGGTGGCAAGTATTAGGGGGAAAACAAACTGAACTTGACACTAGTAGCCAAAATTGTGAAAAATAGGGTACATATGTATATGTCATGCTACGTATCAGAAACAGAAACAGACATCTTTATTGGCATAAAATTCAAATAAACACAAAAACAGCATAAAACCAAAACTGAGAGCTAATCACCATCAAGCTTTACATTTCAGAGGTATATTTTTGCTATATACCATGCTACTGTATATATCAAGAGAAAGATAATCTAATGCAGAAAGCAATGATTCATTGGAATATCTGTATTTTTTCCAAAGTTTGGGGCCTATTAACCAGAAAATGAAAATACCAACTGCCTATGCAACAAAAAGTGGATTTTAAAAACTCAGAATGGACCCCTGAAACTGATTGCTCTGAGTATCAGTGAAATGTAATTATGATACCGTACAGAAATTATAGGGTGTTGATATGTGCCAGTTCCTATTTCCATATATTATAATACAATAACCTTTGCTCACTGGGTAAAGAAGTGCTTCTAAGTAGTGCTCCTCTTCTATTTAGCAAGGAAAGAATAACCATCTCTCTTTGTCCCAACACAGTTTCTCTAACCAATAAGGGGAACACTTTTTATTAATTTTAATTAATTTAATTTTGAGCTTTGCACCAAGTACATGATCATTAGTATGCCACTGCTTCCTAGCATGGCTTATGTTACCATGAATAAATCTCAGAGTTGTTTATAATCAGAAATCTTTGCTCATATCTCTGAAAAAGTGCTAAGTTCCCTTTTGAAAAAGATGGGAAAAGGAGACAAACTGTCAGAAGCACAAGGACAAATTCTTCTCTAAGATCATTCTTATGTTGTTTCAACAAAACAAGGCTTCATCAATATCAGGGGCCTCAAAACATTTCAGCACAGTTTCAAGGACCAGAAAGGTATTTTAATATAAAATTTAAATAAATATATTAGTGATGGAACTTTATGAATGAATGCTCTGAAATTTCCAGGATTTCTCTAACACCAACACACATCACAGAAGTAAAGCACATACTCAAATAGTTCCCCATTTCCCTACCTCCCAAGTACCTTCTAAGGTCCTCAGAGGTCAAAAAAGTTTCTTCTGCTTTGGGGGAAAATAGGAAATAATTTTGAGGCCCTTAGAACATTCCCCAGACATGACCAGAGCACAGCTCTGGTTGTGTTCACTTAGGTGGACCAGATGATTTAAGGTGGGCAGAAGCTGGCCATGGGTCAGACAGAGTCCTGCTGAAGGCCATATCTCACCAAAAGGCAAGGGTGGGGGACCCCAGATCTATACCATTTCTCTCCAGCTCTATTGAGAATGCAATTCTAGACACACTTACATTCCCAGAATTACATGTCTCATGAGAATCACGTCTCCGCAGATACACACAGAGTTGCAGAGTGGACTAAGCAATACTTTTGACAGGTGTAGGTCAGGTATACTCACCATGTTTCTCTTCTAACCTTTCTTTCCTCACAGACCTGTTTCAAGGATTTTATGCACATCTAGGGTAAATTTTTCAGTTTGTAATTCTGAGATGTATTGACATCAGTAGCAAATTTCAAGTCAATTCACTTTTTGTTCCATAAGGCAGTTGTGTTTTCATTTTCTGGCTAATTGGCTGTAACAGTTGTTAGAATATAGATATTCCAGCATGGTTTGTTTCACTGTATTCTGCATTAATGATATATCTGCATTCCATTGATATATGACATGCTAATATTACCCATATCAAAATTTTCACAATTTTGGCCACTTTTGCCAAACACAACTTGTTGCCCCTTGTCAGCCAGTGCAGTTTTACCCCCTGTGCACCATTAGCTGTGCCACAGACTGACATATATTTTATATGTTGCTTGCTGCTTTTCAAGTTTTAGTAGAAAGATGGAGTAGAAATGTTGAAAATAAATAAGTCTCATGCTACCAAATGCAAAATAAGTACAACTTTATTTCCCTTATAAACCCAGAGAACAAGCCCATACAGCTTCGGCGCTATTGAAGCAAACACAGCCCAAATATTTTGGCCCACCCAATAATCACAAAATGAGGGAAAGCTATTAATATTTATCCTTTTCTTCCAAGAAACTCAGTGCTTTCATGTAGTTCCCAGGTGGTCTTTCATCTATGCAAATTTCAGGTCCAGCCCTGCTTAGTTTCAACAGTAGAATTGCCAGGTGCTGTATGCTAATCATAATTAGTATTATTGAGAACATATAAGTACTGCTTTTCCACAAGATGTTTGCAAAGCATTTTATATTTAAAAAACAAAAAATCAACCACCTGGGGAGGCACCAGCAAACAGCCACTGGAAATGATACCATGCTGGGACGAATACAAATCGCTGCTAAATGTAGGAGAACCACCCTATAAAAAGTGCCTCTTGGTCCAATTAACAAGAGACTTTGGGATCATTCTCTGGATCGGTGACTTTTAACAACTGTGCCATGGCACACTGGTGTGCCACAGATAGTCTGCAGGTGGGCCATAAGACTTTGGGGACGGCTATTGGTGGAGCATTTGGGAGATTTGAACTCCCTACCAGCAGCATGGTGTGCCTTGTTAATGGGGGAAAAAACTGACGGTGTGCCTTGACAATTTCAACACCTTGTCAGTATGCTTTGAAGTGAAAATTGTTGAAATCTGAGGTGAAAAAATGGTGAAAACCACTGCAAACATTTGCAGTGCAAATGTGCAAACATTTGTTGCAAACATTTGTTGAAATCCCTTTGCATGGCCTGTGAGCATGATTCAGTTTGGTTCAGACTTCTTATAAAGAGTTGGCATCACCTCAGGTAGTTTTGAGGGTGGGCAGTTGGGGTGCAAATACAGAAACCATTCAGTGTGTTGACTGGAGTTTAGATAGTTCAGATTTTGCTTCATTCAGTGGCCTCTATCATTTCATAGTCTCACTTTGACCATTTGTTTTCCTTCTTAACAGATCAGAAGGTTGCTGTGTTTCAATTTTGATTTGGTGGTTCAACACTTCCTATTGATTTCAGGGGCAAATTCTATGCAGAGCAATTTTTTATTACTTTTTTGGAATTGGATGAAAGTTAAATTTCAAAGCAGGTAACACACCAATCCAAAGCTAAATCCTGCCCACAAATGCAACCACACCACCAGGGTATGCACTGTATCTGGGACTTGTCTCAGACATGCACTAGTCTCTCTGCACCACCATGGGAATGGGGAGATGGATGGGATGTGCTGGCCTAAATTGGTTAGACTTGCCCCCTGATGTGACAGTACCACCACCACTTGCAGTGGCACTCACAAAATGGCCACCAGAGATGCACTGCTTGCTATTAGCAGCCATTTTACATGGAACCTAGATCAGTGGTCACAAGACCTAAGCTGTTATTTAGGCTGCAATCCTCTAATACTTTCCCGGGTCCCATTGGACACAATGGAGCTTACTTCTGAGTAGACACACATAGGATTGCGCAGTTAATGGTGCTGTTATACAGTCAATTTAGAACTGTGCATCACACACCAATGTTAACTACATGGCTAATAATTTAAGGTGCCATCTGGGACTTAAATTCTTGAACACAGCAAATCTTTATCCCAGAGAGTAAACATTTAGTTACTTGGAAGCTTATCTTGATCTGCAGTCTATTAAAATTTACAATGTATTTCATGTCAGCAGTATTGATTCCACACTGAAATATTACTTTGCTTTTTACCTCAGGAAAGGGGGGGAAACCTGTTAAATAGTTGCAGCCAACAAAAACATAGAATCTCCAAATTTGCAGAGCTCAACTCCCTGACACTACAAATCTGAGAAGAGCTTTTCAGCCTAACTGCTCTGTATTTCCAATTTTCTTAGTGGGTGTTTGTAATCTGCATTATATCTTTCAGCTTTGATGGGCCAATGACGGTGTCAGCAGAGTGAAAAGTCTTAAAAGTGCTGCTCAGAGCTCAGTAAGCAATGGAGATTATTAATCTTTCATAGCAATGCATCACACTCTCAAAAAGCAGCAAGTAAATGGATGAACTACAGATTGCAAGTTAACTGAAGGTAGTTGAGAAATGCTTGTAAAGCGAGAGGCTATGCTTATATCAAGCTGTTAGCATTAATACCTTATTAATATTACTATTTTTTCCTGGCATTTCTCATCACTCTAGACTAGATCTTGGGCATTTAGTCAACCCTCTTTTTATAACATAAGAACATATGAACGGACCTGATGGATCAGGTTGAAGACCTCATCTAGTCCTGCATCCTGTGTCCCAAAGTGGCCAACCAGCTGCTTCTGGGAAACCACTTCATTCCCAGACATTTCACAAACATTTAGTGGAAAAAAGTAACAGTACTTGCCTCCCACAGTTCCTTCCCTTCCACTGATATTTAAAGGCTGAACCTAGAGCAGTGCAAATTCATCACAGCTAGAAGCTAGTGATAGACTATGGATTCGTCCAATTTCTCTTATTAATAATTAGCAAAAAGTGTACCTGCATTGCGGGAGTAACATTTCCCCATACGACATCCCCCACGGCGCATCAACACTCCATGTGCAACTTCCCCCATGTGCAACTTCCCCCCATGCGCATCATCCCCCATGCGCATCATCCCCCCATGCATAACTCTTCCTATGCGCAACTTCTCCCCATGAGCAACTCCCCCCATGCTCATCATCCCCCCATACTCATCATCCCCCATGCGCAACTTCCCCTCATGCGCAACTTCCCACCATGCGCATCATCCCCCATGCGCATCCTCCCCATGCGCATCATCCTCCATGCGCATCACCCCCCTGTGCAACTTTCCCCCATGCGCATCACCCCCCATGCGCAACTTCCCCCATGCGCATCATCCGCCATGCACAACTTTTCCTATGCGCAACTTCCCCCCATGGGCAACTCCCCCCATGTACATCATCCCCCCATGCTCATCATCCCCCCATACTCATCATCCTCCATACGCAACTTCCCCTCATGCGCAACTTCCCCTCATGCGCAACTTCCCCCATGCGCATAATCCCCCATGCGCATCATCCCCATGTGAAACTTCCCCCATGCACATCACCCCCCATGCACATCATCCCCCATGCGCATCACCCCCCCTGCGCAACTTCCCCTTGCGCAACTTCCCCCATGCGCAACTTCCCCCCATGCGCATCAGTCCCCCATGTGCAATCTCTTCCTCCGAACAACATTCCCAGTGCAGCAGGCAGAGAGCACCAAATTGGCTGGATGTTGGTCAGTCTCCCATGTTAAGTATAGGACAGAAACACGTTGGCCCCTTTTAAGCCCCTGAAGGGTTAAATGTCTCCAGATGGTTCTTGGTGGGTGTTCAGGTGACAGAAGGAACTCCCAGAATTCCATGCTTCAGGCCCAGCAGTTGGGGCAGAATGTTGATGAGTCAGCAATTCTCAATGCAAAGTATAGGGAGGAAAACTCATTGCGCCCCTTTTCACCTTCATCCAGTTGGAATTTCCGAAAACCCGTTCTTAATGCACCCCACCGTCACGAAAGGAACACCCACCCCAAATTTCACGCTTCTAGGCCCAGCGGTTTTGGCAGGGCGGTGATGAGTGAGTGAGTCAGTCAGTGAGTCAGTCAGTCAGTGACTTTTCTCTTTTATATATATAGAAAATAAAATAAAAATAGTTATAATAGTTAGAAATTGTTACCTAGCATATAATTAGTCTGTGGAACTCCTTGCCACAGAATGTGGTGATGGCATCTGACCTAGACGCCTTTAAAAGGCACTGGACAGATTTCTAGAAGAAAAATCTAACACAGGTTACAAGCCATAATGAGTTTTGTACAACCTCATGGTTTTAGAAATCGGCTATCCTGGACAGACCGGTGCAAAGGAGTGAAAACAAGATGCATATACAGTGGCGCCTCACGTAACAGAATTAATTCGTTCCAGAGGCAGTTTCTTTACATGAAACTTTCTTTATGAGAAGCGGATTTTCCCAAAGGAAATAATGGAAATGCAGATGATTGGTTCCACATCCCAAAAATATTCATATAAAAATATTAACTGGATGTAAAAATGATGACAGAACACTGGGATTGAATTCAAAACATGCATTCAATGTGCATGATCTTATGAAGTCTACTTAGGCTGCAGTCCTAAAGACACCTTCCTGGGAGTAAGACCCATTTAACACAATGGGGCTTACTTCCGGGTAGACATGGTTAGGAGGCTGCAATCCAAGACATCTTCAAAGTGTCTCCCCACTTTCTCCTTCTCTCCATCCTGAGCCTCTCTCTCCCCTGCTCCCTTTTGTCTGGCTGTGAGCTGCTTCCCTCTTCTCCACTGCTCTTCTCTCCCTCTGCCCAGCGGACGCCCGGCCACAGGAGGAACATAGTGGAAGTCTTTCTTTCACTATGGGCAGGTGCGCTAGGCAGCCCTGATGCTTTTTAAACAGGCTGCCAGCCAGAGCGTCTGCCCCAGGTGCCAACGAATGTGTTCTTTACTTGAAGCACTTTCTTTACCTGAAGCAGAATCCTAGAGAAATTTTTGTTTGTTACGTGAAACTTACTTTACGTGAGGCGCCACTGTATTTTGTTGTCTTGTGTGCTCCTTGAGGAATCTGGTGGGCCATTATGTTGGATTAATGGGCTTTTGGCCTGATCAATCAAAGCTCTTGCGTTTAAAGCCATTCAAACTAGCGGCCATTCTCATATTTCAGGGAACAAATTCCACACATGAATGATGCTCTGTATGGAGAAATGCCACCTCAGATTGGTTTGTTTGGATGACCACTGAAATCCATATGAAATATATGAAATCCGTGTGCATCATGACATCTAATGCTATAATCCCTTGTCAGGATTTTGGCATGAGACTTATGAAATATACAGTGTGCAGAAAGGGATGTTTTTCACTCTCCAATATGAGAACATGGTTAGGGGAGGATGGGGGTGGTGAGCAGATTACCACATAGAGACCTCCAGCATAAAAAATTTCTGCACAGGATGCTGCATAGTCTGCACCCGTGCAGATTCATCACTGGATAGGGATTTACACTGGATTCAGTTGCTCACTGTGTAATGATATCAATGAAAACATTGTTTACTACTGATTGCCAATGAGCTCAAGTTTGCCTAAGAAGATAAACTATACAGATTCTTCATAATTGTCTTTATTAAATATGGAAACTCCCTGTGAATTATGGAGAGGAATATAGCATACTGGCCTTGAGACAGATGATAGATAGATAGGCCACTCCTTAGATGAAGTGCTTAGATGAAGTGCTTCATTTGGATGGGTTGAAATGCAAGTCGTAATTTCTTACCTGTTACAACCTGCATGAAACCTGTTTACAAGGCAGTAACATCTGGATAACACAAGATGGATGATCAGTAAGATGTTTATCAAGGTTTCCATCATTTTCATAATCCAATAATGTAATATGGAAAATGAAATGGCATTTGAAGAATGTCAAGTGCGAGTCTGTGTGGCTGACACGGGAGGACAGGAAGGCTTTGAAAAATGTGTCACGGATGAGGTTATTTAAAAAACGGAATTGTTCTATTTTGTTTTATGTACTTTACTAGTTCTTTGCAAAAACTGTACCCACAGATATTTTTTGAATATTTTGATCTTTACAAAACAACAATCAATCAACTATATTTATATGCCACTTTTCAACAAAAAGTTCACAAAGCGGTTTAAGATTTAAGAATTCAACTTTTTGTTGAAGAATTTTCAACAGAAAGTTCACAAAGTGGTTTAAGAATCATAGATTCAAGAAGAATATTCATAGCATTTAATAGAGCTCATACTTCCATTTCATTTTTCTTATATATGAATTCTATATTCTTTTACCAATTCTTCACTTTCCTAATGTTTCTTATCAGCACAATGCTATTTTTGTCTGCTCAAAAGTAAGCACCATTGTGTTCAATGGATCTAGCATGTCCATAAACACATCCTCCTACATGAGACTGTCTAAATGTTGCACAATTTACATTTATAATTACCAGCAATCTTCCAGGTTTCTCCACCTACTGAAGCTGATGGTGACCAGACAGAGGGTGTTTCTTTTATAGCCTTTTGTATGTGAAGTGTCATCCCAAGAGATGCTCAGTTCACCGCAAACCTGATGTCTTTCTAAGCACAGATTAGTTTTTGCTTAACCAGGCCTTACAACATGCCTTCCGAGCTGGCTTTATCTGGTGAACTTTTATTGATCCTCTCTGTGCTGAGTATTGTGAATTGTTTTCAGTGCTTCTGTTGTGTTAATTGCAAATCTTTGTTAACTGAGTTTTATTTTTGGTCTTTGGTAATAGCTGACCCACCTGATTGAATTTTTTTAAAACTGAAACCTGGTTGTTGTTGTTATGTCAAATCACAAAGCACATCAATTGTCAAAGCACACTATCAGTATATCTTTTTACAGATGACAAGGCACTCTCCACCCCCAAGAGGGGACACATTCCCCAATGCCCCTTTTAATAAATGGCCCTCCCCCAAACTCCCATGACACACCTGTAGACAGTTTGCTGCTCAACAATGTGCAGCAGCATGCTGATCAAAAATCCCTGACTTGCAGCTTTCACTCCAGCCAAATGAAATCCAGAATTAAAGAATTAAAGACATGTCTAGTGTGTCTAATAACTTTAGGCATAAGGAAAACAAGCAGCCCCAAATTCTTTCTTATAGTAGTTATTGACTCCTTTGGGAACAAACTGTAATTGTGTACCATATCAAAATGTCAGGTATATAACTCAAATATATCTTGGTGAAATTTATCAAAATTTCAAATATATCTTGGTGAAATTTAAAAAGCAATCAGCAAACTATATTTTTTCTGATTAATATACAGAAAGTTGGCGGCCACAGCAGGGGACTGATGTTGCTAATCTGTCAGTGTCCTGATCGTTCTCTGCTTGATTGCTTCAAACCAACATATTCACAGAAAAGACAAGCATTGTATCCATACCAGGATGTTCAATCAGTTGTACTTGAGGAATTGGAATGTTTGTATCTTGCCTACCATCATTTTGATCATGTCTTAAAAGACTACCATGTAGATGAAAATAAAGAGCTAGGAAATATGTGCCCCGTTCCTAGAAGAACATTTTTCCTAGACATGAGGCTAAAGAAGAGGGCATATCCTGAAAAAAGAGGACAGGTGGTAACCCCACTGACATGGATCCAAGAAGTCCAATAGGGCAGACTGGGACTCAACATGGAGTAAGAGGAAATGTATTCCCTTACTCCAAGGAGTCCTCCGACTGTCTCCTAACCTGTGCTGAGTACAGCACAGGCTAAGCAAACTGGCTGCATCTGTGCAGGTTAGGATGGGGCTGAGACATTGTAACTGTCAATGTCAAAGCCAGGTTTATCTATACTACTGTATTTCATTTACTGACATTTTCCTCCATATTTCCCATCTGGAAAACTGGTCATCTGTCTTCACCCTGGATTTAAACAGATCTGGTTGCTACCATCATGCACAGCTTGAGGTAAACCAGTTACACATAACAGACAAGAACCAGAAATTTTTTTTAAAATAAGCTTTACTGAGAATAATAAAATACAATAATTTCAGCTCAATTTAAATTATCTGAAGAAATGACAAAAAAATTAACTGCAAATACAAAAAAGAGATAATGATGTTATTACAATGTGTTCAATTTTGAATTACAAAGACTTTGTGTAAAACAATGAAACTGGTGCTGTAATCATATGCACATTTACCATGGAGTAAGCCCTACTTACCATGGAGTAAGCCCAAGGAATTTCATTCTGAGTAAATAAGTTAGGATTGGGTGTTCACCTTAAGTAAAACAACCTTTTTTAAAAAAGAAAAATCAACTGATAAAGACAGTATTCATTCATTAATTTGATTTTTACTCAAAGAGCATAGATAAATGACCTTTTCACACTTGGTGTGTTTATAAACATTACTCAAATACTGGGACCCATAAATGCAACATATTTGGAAGTTTTGCTCTCCTAAAATTAGCAGGTAAAGTTCTGCTTTTACAGTACTGTGGACCACCAAACTCAGAGCCGGTCCTTTTTGGTTGTAGCATCCTACCTATGGAATACCCTAGGAAAGTCGAGGGTGGGAAAGGTTAAAGATCTGTGCTTTTAATAATAACTTACAGTGCAATCCTAAGCATGTCTTCTCAGAAGTAAGTCCCATTGTGTTCAATAGTACTTAATCCCAAGAAAGAGTGGTTATGTTTGCAGCCTTACTCTTGGGTAAGTGTGGGTAGGATTGAGGTCTAAGATCTTTACAATTTTCCTCCTTGATGGTGTCACTTCCAATCATGACATCACTTCCAGTGGTTCCTGATAAATTTTCATTCCAAAACTCAGGTCCCAGGGCTAAATGTTAGAGAACCACATGTCTAAGGTACCCTGAAGGAACTTAGATCGAAGGAACCCTATCTAAGTCTTTTACTGTCAGCTAAATGTTGTCAAATTCTCTGATGCGTTTAACAATGGCCAAAATGTGCTTGTTTTATAGAACAGGTTTGGGTCTCAAGGGCATCAATAGGGTTTGCATCACTGTGTGTGGAGGCCAGTGTGTCATCCCCATGCAGCGGGCAGGGCAATGACCTGAATGGTGGATGTGGTTGTGTGCCACCATGTCCCCACCTCCACTGGTTTTTTTAGCCACACATTTTAATAGAATGAAGATATTTCAAAGTGGTTTGATTCACTGCATTCTGCTGCAAATTACACATCCAACGGTATATAACATGATGGGATTATTTCTACAAACCATGGTTTTAGCCGTTTTGGTCACTAGGGGTGTCACCTCCTCAAGGGTGACGCTTTTCTAATAACCTAGTGATGTCCTGATCAAGATTATTTTGGTAGCTTTGCACTCCACTTGACTGACCTTCCACACAAGCCAAAACATTCTTGCTTACTTGCTAGAAAACACTTTCATTTTCAATGAATTTCAATGCAATCATCAGGAATCTCCTGGGGTGATTTGTGGGGGCTGTGTTCTTTGGATCAGGACATTTCTGATGCTGTTGGATTTCTCTCAGCACATCCTTTCCAATGAACTATTGCACATTTGCCTTCTCACGAGTAAAGCCATGATATGGGTCACTTTCACTTGCTATAGAGTTCAATGCATATTTTGGGGTGGTTTTTTCAGTTTTTTGGCCATAACTTTTGATAGGAAGATGCTGTACAATACAATACAAATCCAATGACATCTGACATGATGGGGTTCTGTGCACCATCACAAAGTTACATTTGGGAGTCCCCCAGTGCACGTCAGTCAGTCCCCCAGTGCACGTCACCCCCCAGAGCATATTGGCTGGTGCAGCCTGCACCCCTGAACCCATCTAGTGATGCCCCTTGTTGGGGCCTGTCTACTTTTGTTGGGGTTTCCTTCCCTAATAGTTTCACTTATCTTGCACTGGTTGAAAATACAGTAATTTAATAGTGTATATTTACACTAAATATTTACATCTAGGTGTGCACACAACAGTGCTGGAATTCATAACTCATAAATTCTATAAACAAAACAAACAAACTGATACCATAACAAACACATATTAGCTCGAAGATTGCATTCATAATGACTGAAGTTTATATACAGTTCCTTGGTCATATGACTCTTCTATCATTTCAGCAGTCAGACTATTTTTAGCATGCACTATTTTCTCTGCAATAAGAACTAGAGAACTCAAAAGAGACTGCCCTAGTACCACATGCACCATGCTGTAAACTCAGAATGTGAAAAACTCCTTAAAAACTACCCAAATGATAGCACAGAGAATATTGTAACAAATCCAAGAAATCTAATGGCTCCCCAAGAGGAAAAGAGGTTGACTATATGACATTAACAGAAACTCTGGATAGCAGTAATCCAACATTTACTTATTTACAGATGTTCTCCAACTTGTACTTTGACCTGGTGGACATTTAACATCATACACTAACATTGTTTATGTGTGCAATTTTGGAAAATAAAGTGGAGAACACAGTCCCTTTTCCTTTTGCAGTGGTTTAAGAAGAGATATGATTACCATATCTACCATGGTATGATTACCATGATTACCAGAATTACCATACGATGCTGTGATCCATTTTTGCTCACAGCATTCTATACTGTTAAACTTAGTGAGGGCACTGCAGAACCAATGCAAATTTTGCTGAGTGGCCAGAATGAATGGACTGAATGGCTGAGCGGCATATTTGGCTGAGAGGTTTTGAAATGTTCATAGTTAATATGTGATATACCATCTTTATTGACCCCCTGGGAGGATTCAGTATTTTTTACCTTTTAACTAACTTGCATCATTTTTAGGGTTTTTCAGAAAGTGATTTTAGGAGTACTGAACTTGCAGATATTCAGGAAACTTGTGGCAAGATTTTATGGCCTATAACCTAAAGTGAAATTAAGCCCCTTGCTCCGGAGCAATTAAGATGACTTTCCACAAAATAACACTAGAAGGTGATGTGACTGCGTGGACCCAAAACTGCTATGGAATTTGCCCTATGGCACACTTGTGCCCAGAAGCTCTGCCAGGAAGCTCTACCATGCAGTCTGATGGCAGGTTCTATAACCTTGCCACTTGGATTGGACTGTAGCCTTATAGTACAAGGAGTGAGTTTTCTTGATGATGATCAATCTGCTTTGTCATGGCTTGATTAAGTAAAAGTAAAGTAAAATTGGTGAGTCCTGCTTAGTCACCAGTGATTGACTATGCTTATTAAGATGATACTTCTGTTGTTCTTATCATATCTTGAGACACCCTAGGCACCAGTCCAAGGTCAAGAATTTGGGTGAGGCCACATTTCAGGGAACTGTGTCATCAGTCAATCAATCAATAGCATTTATTTACCGCTTTTCAGCAAAAAGTTTACAAAGCAATTTACAAAGAAAATGAAATATCTAGTGGCTCAAAGACTCAAAATGGCTGACAATCTAAATAGTAGTAAAAGAATACCAGCAGAAGCCTCAGTAAAAAGACATTACTGGGGTGAAAAGGGCCAGTTAACTCTTCCCTTGCTAAATAAATGAGGAACACCCCTTGAAATAGTGTCTCTTGCCCAGAGAGAAGGGGTTGGACCAGTGGTGGGCAGGCCTGGCCCCAACAACCGGTTCTTCGGAAGTGGGCGGAGCCAGGCAAGATCAGGGGCGGGGCCAAGGTCGGGGTGGGGCCAGTGGGCGGGGCCAGGGATAATTTTTTTTAATTAAAAAAATTAAAAAAAATTTAAGCATGTGGCTTACCTCTGAGTAGACCTGCATAGGATGATACTCTGAGGCTGAAGTCCTCTCCAGACTGGCCTGGAAGTAAGTCCCATTGACTTTCATGGAACTTACTTCTGAGTAGACCTGCTTAGGATGGGGCTCTGAAGCTGAAGTCCTCTCCACACTGGCCTGGAAGTAAGTCCCATTGACTTTCATGGGACTTACTTCTGAGTAGTTATGTAAAGAATTGGGATCTCAGGCTGCAGTTCCAGCCACATTGCCCTCTGAGCACCTCAGAGCCCTCCCGGCCAGCGGGGGAAGGCGGGCTCTGGGCGTGCTGAGGAGCGCGCGGTGCCTCAGAGCCCTCCCGGCCAGGGGGAAATGGCGGCCGCGGTGGCCGTAAACAGGGAAATGACCCCCGAACCGGTTCGGCCATTATGGCTAGCCCCCACAACAACCGGATCGCGACCGGCGGGCTGATGTTAGCTACCGGTCCGGCCGGTCCGGTCCGAACCAGTCTCAGCCCATGCCTGGGTTGGACCATACACTTTTGGGAGGAGATAAGATCTCTTCTATATTTGAGGGATTTGGGAGCGCCCTTTAAACACACTTCTAGCATTAGTATGGAGCTTACCCACAGGAATTTGCATGCATTTGTAGGAGAAGGTGCCACTTCCATTTTGCGAGACAGGATCTTGTGCATCACTAATAAATCTGGATTTTTTTGTCATCATTCACCTACTGGTCTATTGTTTCCATTTCCACAAAGAGTCTTTGATTAGAAAGCTGCACTGCCAGGAGGCAATCTCTGAAGTGGCATCGTATGAGCACTTACTGTAACACCGCACTAATTCCTTGTCAGGATTATTTACACAGCCAAACGATACAGTGCCTGTTAGGAGAAAGAGTCTTTAATGGCTGCATAAACTGAGGAAATTATGCACCTGGTTGAAGAAAGAATTTTACAACTCCTGTGTCCAATGTGGTAGCAACAGTGAAAAAATGAAGGTGACAGCCAGAATAATGGCTGTTTGTGCCACAAATTCAACATCATTGTGTATTAAGAAACAGATATAATCAGACTATGACTCACAACTATGAATTTCTTCTCCTGAAACGCTGTTATGTCACCTGACATACATACATCCTGTAACTATTAATGCTAAATTAGGTTGGTCTCCAGTTCTACTTTCTGCTATTGTCACATACACATTAGTGTGTGCTAGAGGGTGAAAATATGTCATAACTAAAAAAAGAGGACAAAATCCCTCCATAATAGAGAACACCCAAGAAAAATGACATTATAAAAGCTTAAAAAATTCATATATATTGCTTTCATGTGCTTAATTTAAACTCTATATTGCTTAATATTATATTTAAAACTACAATCTGTAATTTATTACAGATAATTTATGAATTCCAAGAAGGATACCTGCTGCCTGCTCACAAGGAAATGGAGATGAGGAAGATGCTGCCTTCTCACTAGGACAGGAGTCCTCAAACTTTTTAAACAGGGGGCCGGTTCACTGTCCCTCAGACAATGTTGGGGGCCGGACTATAATCCAGACTTTTGGAGGACCTTGTCCTACATTTTTAAAAATGGAAGACGCCCTATATTTTGCCCTACATTTTAAAAACACTCCCTAGGGGCTTACCTTTGGGGTCTGTTGGAGCCTCTGGTGTCTCTAAACCACCCCCAGCCGGCTTTAAATCCCCCCCGGCCAACCAGGGAGAGGCTGCTGCAGTACGGTGGTGCCACGCGGGCACCCCTGCACACCCACGGCGAGGAGGAGCCTCTGGGCGCGCAAAGACACCGCATGCCACATGCCGCACCGCATGTGGCGGCCAGAGATAGGGCCTTCTCGGTGGTGGCACCCCAGCTTTGGAACTCCCTCCCCTTTGAACTGAGAAAAGCTCCCTCAATACAGAGCTTCAGGCGGAGCCTTAAAATCTTCTATTTAAAAAAAGCATTTTAAATGGGGCAGAGGTGGGGGACAGTTGTTTTTATTGTTTTTTACTGTTTTTAACAAATATTTTTAATCTGCTTGTTTTTTATTCAGTTTAATTGTATTTTAATTATATTTTAATGGCGTTTTAATCTTTATTTATGTGCTATTTTAATTATGTTTTATTCCCTAATGTCAGCTGCCTTGGGCTCCCCCTTGCGGGGGAGGAAAGGCGGGATATAAATTGATTAAATAAATAAATAAATACCCAGGTTGTCCAGTGGGGGGTGGGAAATGAACAGAAAGAGGCTTCTGCAGCCACCACGCTATGGCAAGGAGGAGCCTCTGGGTGCGCAAAGGGGGCAGAGCACCCCCGCCAGGCTGTGGGGAGGCTGCGGGCCGGATTGAGGGCCCTAGCAGGCTGGATCCGGCCCACGGGCGGGCCGTACTTTGAGGACCCCTGCACTAGGAGATGGAAAATGAGGGAGATTCTTTTCCAGGACACAAGGGTAAAATGCAAGACATGTCCTGGAAAAAGAGGACATATGGTCACCCTTTCTGTAAATGCAGAGGGTTCTAGTTTGAAATTTGCCTCTCTCATAAACAAATCATGTGCCCACAATAAGATGTACCAACATGCTTTCAACCTCACCAGCTACAATATAGGGATAATAATCCTTACCGACCTGACAGAAGATGCTCACACATTCAGGCGTTCTTATGCCCTAACCAGGGAAGCTCTTCACTGCCTCCTTTAGTTGCTGGCAACTGAGCAACAGTGATGGAGGGCACATTCCTAACCAATTTAGGCCATTGGTGTTTCCTGTGGTGCTGTGGACAGGTTGACACATGTCAGGGCACTGGATAACCTCCCTAGAAGTAGCGCAGAAGTGTTTTATGATACCCCCAGCCCACCATATGACTTGTGCCAAGACTTATGCCCGCCTAACTAGAGGGTTAGGATTGCAGCCCAAGGCCTAAGAGTTTGGAAATAGCTGCTTTACAAGGTTATTGTAAGGACAACATGTGAAGCACTAAGGTTACATGTGAAGCACTAAGCAGACTTAAAATACCCTGTTAAAAATTGTTCTCAGGACTGACCTACCATTTAAATGTTACAGTAATGATGTGATACTATAAGATTCACTCTTGCAATGCTGCAGCCACCTTAAAAAACCCTGGAACTATACTGATGGTTTCACTGGTTATTCTCACAGAATCAACACCATACTGAGGGGAAAGATGCCACATCTATTTAAAAGAGACTCATGTTATCAGCCCTGCCCAAAGAATTCCTGTCTTTTAATCACAGTAAAGTGGGGGAACTGTGCAGAAAACACTAAGGTGTAAAACATCTACATGAAACCACTGGGAAAGGTCATCTGGGGATTTGGAGAAGGATGCACCAATACGCTATGACACCCAGCTCTATCTCTCCTTTCAATCTTAGCCCAAGGTGGCTGTTGAGGCCTGGAGGCTATTAGGACCTGGATTGGGGCAAACAAGCAGAGATTGAATCCAGACAAGACAGAGGTTCTCCTAGTCAGGAAATCCACAACACAGGTGCTAGAGTATCATCCTGCACTGAATGAGGTTGCACTCCTCAGGTGGAGAAAAGGTATGCGCTTGCCTCCCTGCATCCTTATGGGAACAGGAAGACCAGTGAGTTGTGCTGGCCTAGATTAGGACTGCACACTGTGGCTGTAATCCTAAACACACTTTCCTGGGAGTAAAACACACTGAGGACAGTGGAGCTTACTTCTGAGTCGATATGGTTAGGATTGCAGCCTGTGTCTAATAAAAACCAAATCACTGTCCATATGTTCAGTAACACTCATCATATGCCCAACATCACATAAAATGCTCTCTGTGTTGCTATCACAGCAGTGGACTAACTTTTTATTATGACAGTCTGTTGGAAGTGATGTCATTAACCTGGAAGGGGTATCATTACTAGAAGTGACATCATTAAGCAAGAAAATGTTTGTCCCCCATGACAAAATAAAATCAATTAATAAATTAAAAGTTTACTATAAGTACATTTCAAAATTTATTTAAGAAAAACCATTCTAACCCTCCCAAGTAGTTGCTGGTTTTTTTAAAAAAAATCCCCAAACATCCCAAAGACTGCAAACCTATCCACACTTACCTGGTGTGGATAAGTCCTATTGACTTTATTTCATACACATAGTAGTTTGTTCAAAGTACAGATCCATAATATTTCCTCAAATGCAGTCACATACCATGGATGCATCAATGTAATATATACAAAATAAAATACACATTGAAATGAATGGTAACCCACCTGAAATTGGCTCACAACCAGAGGTGGGCTTCAGGGGGTTCTCACATGTTCTATAGAACCCTTTGTTAATGAGCGCCTGGTTCTGAGAACCATTACTAATGGGACATAGAACCTGTTGTTAATTTAGGTTATTAGGACATAGACAGTGGTGGGCTCCAGCAGGTTCGCACCTACTCTATAGAACCGGTTCTTAACAAGAGATAGGACATATAAAGTTTAAAAATAGCCATTTAAAAGTGGCTGCCAGATGGGCAGAGAACCGGTTCTTAAATTTTTTGAAGCCCATCACTGGACATAGAACCTGTTGTTAATTTATTTGAATCCCACTACTGCTCACGCCCCACCTAGTCAATCCCAGCACACATTTTTAAAAACTCTGTCCTAATCAAAATCAACCACATTTACTGTCCTTGCCATATTATTTCCCTTTGGCCCTTTCTTTCACAGAAATTCATTATGTGCTCAGAGGAATGAGGGAAAACTAGCAATTCTCACTGCTCTCCCTGTGAGGTGCCAATGAATTTACTAACCCAGCATGCTTTTCTTTCTGAAGCAGATGCTGACATTTTAGAATAGATAAACCTGGATTATTGCAGCAAATTTAACAGGGTACAAATGAAATTTGTGGGTTGTTTCATATGGCTTACATTTATTTTCTATTATTTCTGGAGCATGTGCGCCTTGAGGTCTTCAGAGCTATTATGCATCGATTTTAGCACATAAACCGCTGTATCGTAATACCGTACCTAGAGGGTTCTGCATAAATACTGCTTTAAGTTTCTCATTGGGGTTGCTGCAAATGACACAGGTGGCAAATTAAAGTGCAAATCATGCAGACTTAGTTTTGTCACTTGGCACAATAAAAAAATCACAGGAACTTATGAAAAGCAGGTTCTCGACAAATGTGATGGAATGTCTTTAAAAGCAGCACCAGTCTCACAAAATGAGGAGGGGTTGCATTTGATTAAAAAAGCAAATAAGAATACATAGGGAGAGAGGTAATGAACCTTCCCCATCTACAGCCTATTTTCATTCTCTGTAGTCTATTTCTCAACATCACTTTTCCATCAGTGAGGTTCTGTGCCGGCTAAGAAATAATGGGCCTGTAAGAAGGGGTGGTGGGAAAACATTGGGGTTCAATGCTCATCCCACCATTGCATAAATAATATTATTAATTTATGTTTTATTGAGTCACTGCTTCCTTACATGCACTGAAAAGCTACATTGAAAGACACAATTCTGTGGCTATCATGTATGGTTTTTGTCTGAGGAAAATGCAAGCTAGATGTTACCTGTCAATCAATGAGCCCTTCCAATGGGTACATTGTGGCTGTGATGTTTTAGAAGCCAGGGAGGGAAATGGCAGGAGAGAAATCCTTAGGACAGTGGTGCTAAATTTGTGGGACCAAGACCCACAAGTTTTGTGGTTCACAGGGCAGATTAGGTTGTGTGCATCAAGCTGTTCCTTGGAGGGGGCACAGCTGCCCATTCGCCATTATAGCTGCAAAGACTGCCATTTAAAAATCAAGCATCAGCCTCTGAGAACTCCCAAAAAGTGCCTTGGGACACTAAAAGAACAGACACATTAACAGTGCAAGTCAATGCATGCCTACTCAGATGCTAGATTCATTGAGTTCCATTTGAATTACTGCCGGGTAAGTGCATAAACATTTTCAGTTTTAAAATCATAAAACATTAAATGTGTGGAGGAACGGTGAGAGAGATCCAGTTTGCTCTTCTTATTTTCATTCTTTGAAAGAATAGAAGTTTCAGATATATGCCGCTTTGCACAGGCGCCAACTATCAACATTTTAAAGTCCTCCCAGGAGGACCTCCTGGCAACAGATCTTTCCATCCTTCACAATCCTTAACTTAAAAGAAAATGCCTTGAAATAGTGCTTCAGTTCTCAACAAAAGTTAACACTTGTGTGCACTGATGAAATCAAAGTGAGGTTGCCTGTCCAATAGCTACAAATCTCAGTGAACAACTACTATAGGTCCCACTATTCCTTCCAGTGGACCTCCGAGCCATAGTACTTTCCTATCTAGATACACCAGCCACCAGAGCATTTCAAAACTATTTTAATCCATTTCATAAATGTTAATTTATTTGATAATTATTCTGTTTTGTTATTAAATAATTTGTCATTCAATAATTACCAGGAAGAAATTCAAACCAAAAAAAACAACTTGATCCTCTAATAGCAAACTCTGGTATCTGAGATCCTATCAGCATCCTACGAGCAAAACAGAGATACCCAAAAACAAAGCAGAAGTTTCCTCATAATCAGGGGGCTACTGAGTTTGGTAAGTGTATAAATTGGAAAATAAAAGAAAATGTAATGGCAGCCCCTCTCCTTAAACCCATAGTATGATTGGGTGGTGCTAGGGGGAAAGCCAACAGATCTTGAAATAGGATTGAGGTTTTGGGAGGGGAATGCAACATATTGTTGCAGGTTTCTTTTGTCTTGATATAATATCAAAGCAATATGAATTGACACTAATGGGTATTAGTTTTTCTGAGTACCCAAAGAGTGAGAAATATCATATTTATATATTCATACTGGGGTATGTGTTAATAAAAATGCCCAGTTTAGGAGTACGAAGAAGATTCATTCACATCTATAAGGCAGAACCGTTTTTATTCTGCCATGATTTTATGACTACTGTTCACATTTGGAAGAAAAACAGCAGCCCCCAGAGGGACCATTCCAGCCTTGAGGACTTGACTAAGCTGCTCTTTGTTCTTGCTGAAATGGGCTATTATTTGCAATTGGTTGCTTTCATTGTTCACCTTTGGAAACCATATATTTTGTATTGTGACAGTGTCTCCATCTGGGCTCTTTCAAAAGCACAAATGCAAGATTGGCCTGCTGTTACCTCCCCTCAACCTTCCCTGAAGAGGGACTTAATTTTGCAGCCAGATGAATTTGGCAAAGGGAGGTTATGCAAAAGATATTCCCAGGCGCAACATATTTCTAAAGTCATTCTTAAGGATGTGTTTTTAATTAAAAGAGCCACAAAAATTAACATCTCTTTGGGGTTTTAAATATAAACTGTGATAACTACTGCCTCAAAATATGAAAAATATGAAGTGTTGCAATTGCATTCAGCCTAACTGAAACAAGCTGTAAGCATGAATCCTTTGTTGGATAGCAAATAAAGGTGCATTTTATTTTACAACTATTTTGGCAGAGTGTACTAACCAGGCAAAGAGCTGCAGTGGCTCAGTTGTTAAAGAACCTGTGTTTGTTGACCTGATAGTTGGCACGTCAGCGGTTCAAGACCTGTGTATTGCATGTCAGAGTGAACTCCCATCTTTTAACTCCTCCGGGAGTTAAGGCTGTCTCCACTGGGTCTGGCTGGGGCTACTTGGCTCTACACTGGGGATCTCTAAACCAGTGGTGGGATTCAAATAAATTAACAACAGGTTCTGTGTCCTAATAACCTAAATTAACAACCAGTTCTATGTCCCATTAGTAACAGTTCTCAGAACCAGGCACTCATTAGCAAAGTGTTCTGTAGAACATGTGAGATCCCCCTGAAGCCCACCACTGCTAGTCTAAACCTTTTGCCAGGAGTATCACATCATCTTTCTGATACTGTGTCGGAAGCCAGAAGAAAAAAAAAGAATTTATTTACATTTCAAACTTGAATAAATTTACATAAATGAATATATTAGTGATGGTACTTGCGAATGAATGAATTCCAGTCAGTTCATAAATACTTTTCAACACACACACACACACACACAGAGAGGGTGATCTTCAAACTAGTTCTAAGCTCTTTCATAGAGAGTGGAGGCACGTGCAGCCTCCCCAGCCCTCAAAATACACTCCCAAGGTGTGGAGAGCAGAGCTCCCCTCACCTCTGGAGGATTACAGAGAATACCTGAGGGCCAGATGGAAGGGACTTGCCAAGGGCTAGATGAAGACTCACTGAGGGCCGCATTTGGCCCCCAGGCCGGGGCTTGGTCTACACTAGTGAAATGCTGGCACAAGGACACCTGGGCTCAGGGGGACTGGCTTTGGACAAGGAGGCTTGCTAACAAACTTGCTGCCCTTCCTGGACCTAATCTGCAACCTCTCACCTCCCTGTCTGTCCAACCCCCATATTGTCCATCCTTAGAACCATTATAAGGCAGTTAATGCTGGCAGACTTCTGCCAATAATTTGATTAAGTTACAAGCACCTGTGTGGAGTCTAGATTCAATAGGTTCAACAGTCAACATATACAGAATTTTCCTTTGAATGGTTTGGAGAATAATTTGGATTGAGGTATTGACTCTCATAACCGAGCAATTAACTCACAGTGACATGACCTTGATCATCGCTTAAGATATATGGTTGAACTCTGATGTGATTTGCTTGTTGGAAAATAATTAACCAGGAAGGACATTTAAGATAGTCTGTAAAGAGTGACAACATAAATCCAGCATTCCTATCTCCAAAGGCGTATTTTACAGTGACAGAATTTCTGGTTATACACTTTTATTGCTTTCCATTTAGCTTTGAAAAGTGCTGCTTTAGTTCTAAAATGTGCTGTCTTTGAGGAAGATTCTCTTACTGAGACAAATCACTTCTGCTTAAACAGCTGTTACTTCCACCATCCTATTTCACATCCATGCTGAAAGCTACTCTTTTGACTGTTCATTGAACTCTTTTGAAAAAATTCTCCTGCCTTACTACAGTTTGACTGTGATGACAATACCCTGTGCTTTCTCACCATAACCGCAGGCTGTATGCCTACTCATGTGTAATTTGGGTGATCACCAGCATTTTTATACATGAAGCGGCCTTACTCCAAGTCAGATTGTGGAGAGGTGGTGTTGGAGGACATGTGTACCCTCAAGCTGGACAGTTCCCCAGAGGAGTCAGGCTCAAGACAGGCAGAGTGTGTGGCAAGAGAAGATGCACCAAGCACAACCGATAGTTCTGCACGCTGTCAGTAGACTGACACAGGCTTTTATCTGTGGGTTGAGGTCCTGAGGTCTATCTTCCAAGGCTCCTGCCCCTGCATCTCCCCAGGAAGAGGGGAGCAAGAAGGGGAAGGAGTATTTAAGGACTGGTGGGAAAGTGAAGGGGCCAGCGGCAAAGAAAGGAGACCTTGTCTCTAGGGAGAACGCTGGTTCGCCTTGCTGGAACTCCAGTCTGCCAGCTGGAGGGAGACTCTGAGGAAGGGTGGAGGGTAAAGGAGTTTGAGGGGAAGTTGATACTTACCTGTTATGTTGCTTGAAGTTCTGTAACCACGAAGTGTACCTGCAAGAGAAAGAAGCCAGCGGTCAGTAAACAATTGTGTGAACGTTACTCACCTCGCTTGGAGTTCTTGCTGTACCATCCAAGTTGAAATGAAAGAGTTAGAGGAGGAAGAAGAGGACCTCTCCACCCCCATCAGAAGGTAGGAGTCCGGGGTGGGGGAGGTCGGCCACACAGACCCCTGGTCCATCTACCTCAATACTGTCTCCGTTGACTGGCAGCATTTCTCCAGTCTCAAACAGGGATTATTTCAGCCCCAACTGGAGACACCTGGGATTGAACCTGAGATGGTTTTGGATGGAGGTATATGAAGCACACAGTGAACAAATAAAGCATTCAGATAATTCTGTCAGAAAAGCTAATGAATGAATCACTTCAATATCTGTAGTGGGCTGTACTTAGGCCACATTACCCCAGACAGATGCAAATAAAGAGCCGGACAAAAGTGCTGGATTGAGGGCCACTTTTATTAACTATTTAACATATTAAAATTAAACAGGGACTGCTCTAGAATAGCCGTGTGGTCTAAGGGGATGCGGCTCTCCGTATAGTTCCCCATGCAAATGTTAAAGTTGGTAAAGGGCGTTCCCAGGGCATTCCTTGAACAGAGTTGAACAGAGGATGCCCGTCTTTGCCAACCCGAAGGTTAAGGTAGCCGGATGCGCAGCCGCCGGCTGTCCGGCCAGACACTGCGCCTAGGTTTCCCATCCAGGTAAGGGGGTTCGTCAGACTTATCCCCAGAGCCGGAAGAGCATCTCAGGGAGCTTCCTCACCCCCAAACCCTTGCTACCTAAGGTTGCACACCGATGGCCTATCCTGCCTACTCTGCACGACTCCTGACAAAAGTGACCGGGCTTAAAAGCCAATTAGAGTTAATTCTCTCCCCCATACAGCTCAGGGTAGGCGAAAAAGAATGCCACCAAAAGCCAATCAGGTGGCATCCAAAAAATTCCTACCCGGCCCCGAAGCGACCAGCTAATCCTAAGCTGCACTACAGGGAGGGAGGGTGGGGGACGCTTGCTGGAGCCCGACTGATCTTCCCCGGGCAGAACAAGCCCGGTAACAGCCGGGCTCCACCCCCCAGGCCCTCCAGCAGCCAATGGCTGCAATGCATTTTGCCCAGGCTCTACAGCCGTCTGCAGATGGGTAAAGTGAGCCAGTGCTACAATCTGCACCATCTCCATTGTGAGAGCAACACCACCATCATCATCACCAAACACTATAGATCCAAGATCATTATTCTGTCCACTCCTAGTAGCAGGTTCAGGCCAGATTATCTTATCTCTTTGTTAGCCTAACCAATATTAACAGTTTATATTAAGTTTTCACATGCTAAAGCTTGTGTAAAAAGCTTTTGATGTGTGATCTTTCTTTCTTTCTTTTGAGAAAATGAAGTATTTCTTTCGAAGTGTTAAACTTCAGATATTTACAAGTCAATAAGTTCCTGCATGCGCCTACATGGTTGAAATTGAAAATCTGAGAATTGGCTCATTGTTCTACTCAGTTCAACTCAATATACCTTCTTTTTCCAGAAGAAGATGAAAGGTTTCATCTCAAATATAAAATTGTAAAAGGTCATTTTCACAGAATACATTAGAATGAAATTAAAAGTGCTTCTGAAAATGTCAACTTGAAAACCAAAGCAAGATGTTATCAACAACTGATCACAAGAAAGAAAATCCAAATCCCAATTAATAACATGCAGGTGATGAAGTATTTGCAGAAAAGCTCTAGAAATCATAGAAAATTAAAGGCATGTAGCTTCCATAATGATAATTTATGATAATGATCATTTACAATATGATAATTTATGATAATTTAAACTGTAATTTACAGTAATTTAAAGTAAATATAAGAGGTCTAATTTTACATTTAAAACTATTTAATGGGGAAAAAGCAAATCTTCAACATAGCACGGCTTTTCCAGCAGTGATTTTTAAAGAAGACCCTTTACAATGTAGACAGTGGTGAACGTGGGATCTCCACTCCTCACTGTGTGGAAATGCAACCAGCAACACAAAATGACAAGCAGCAAAAGGAGATTCAGCTCAAAAAAGCCCTCCCTCTTTCTGGTGTTTCACATTACATCTGTCCTCCCAGTCCAGAAGTCCTTCTTCGAGAGGTTGGTCATGTGAAGTGGTACAGGGAGGGACAAACACTGAGAAATCCCTGACTAAGCTTACACAATTGGGCTAACGACAGCATAGCATTAGTTATTACAAATCACTTTTTTGCTGTTGTCTGGTCTTTGGAAAACAGTTGTTTGGATTATTTGTGCCTGCACATTCAGCAAGAGTAATCTTTAAATATAAGCATTGATTCTCACATGAAAGAGACAGGAATATCAAATTCATTTTTATGTTATAGGTATTCAGAATATTATGAGACATGTCATGCATTCTCCCCACGGTTCCTTCTACTGACTTCTAATATTTGAATTAATTTTTGGAGGTAAATCATTTCCTGGAGCTGTACAATAACAAATGCCTTTACTGACAGAACACGACTGGTTTTATCTTTTCATCATAGTGCATATCATAATTTATACCTTTTGAAATAAGACAAGGCTACGGCATGAATAACTGGAGAAATTGTCTTTATGGTGGTTTGCAACACACCACCAGCTTCTCTACATGTTTCCAGACCTTTCTCATTGTATCGATTTCATTGCTGTATGTGGAGCTGTCATAAGCATGAGATCTGGGGGGAATGAATGTAAGGAGAATGTAAAGTACTAAGATAAAGCCATATTTAGAAAGGGTAAAAGAGTGATGAGATATTAGAGAGAAAGTGGAGAAAGAATGAATAAGAGAGTCCAGTGCAGTGGAAAGACAAACCATCCAATCCTAATGAGATTTTGTGGTGCTGTGGCACAATCCTATGTGCACCTTGGGTTGGCATGAGACCCTTGTGCTGGCACTGGAGGGTCACAAACATGCCATAAAGCATGTTCTCCATAAAGCATAAAGCCTCCTCAGGTGTACAGATGTACACCAGCACACAGAGGCCACATTCACAATCAACTGCTCTCAGCCTTTGAGCTGTGCTGAGGTGTCACCGCTGATGGGATGGCTCATGTAATAACTGGGCTCTTGAAAAATGAAAATTTTCATGAAAATTTGATCAAGATTTATCTTCTGTCATTTGCAGTTTTTGAGTTCCTAAGTGAGAAAAATCCTTTAGCTGACGACTTGCTAAATGATGTCACTTGTGGTTTAATGCTATCACTTCCAGCCCTCAGCAGGTATCATGAACGTTATTCAGCCTGCTGTATTGACACCCCAGCTCTAGGACAAGTAACTATATTTTCATTCACGGGAGCTTTGTAAATGTTTTTGTTCCTGAAATGCAGTATATAAGTATTCATCATTGTCATCACCAGAGTAAGTAGAGAAACTGGGTAAAACCTAATGGTAGTAATTAAGGCTTTTCACTCTTTCACACATTTTTCAAATACATTGATCTGTTCCAGGTGATGCCTACATTAAACTCTCACACCAAAAAGCATACCAAAGCCCAGTGATTCTCAAATGTTCTAGAGGTCCTAGATGCTGCTGCCTGATTTATAAATACAAAGAATGTGGTTATAATGATGAGTAGGAACAGAATCCTCCACCAGTAGCAGTTTGCTTAATTCTAATTACATATAGCCTAACCTTCTTTCTCAGTTCATGAAACCTCAAAAATTTGGTCACAAACCACTGGTGGGTCCCAGGTCCACAATTTGAGAACCCCTGCCATACCTCCATCATTACCCAACCTTGATTTCTATTCATATGTAAACACTCCAGGCTCACTCCACCCAACATCTCAAGACACAACTCTCTCCCACTGTCACACCAGATGTCTTGCAACTACCATACATGGTTCCCAATGGTGCCAACCTCATCAGCTTTCAGTTTGAGGTTCATTTTCTTTTCCATCAGTGTTCAGTATACTCTGATCCAATGAGATTATCATCATGCTTTTATACTTAACTTTTTATTCTTCCCAAGCTTTTGGGATGGAGAAAAGTAAAATAAACTGGGCGGGTGTGCCACTAGTAAACAGTAGTCGTTCTGTACTGCAATCAAAAACAAATACAATAAAGAATAGTTATTGCACACAAAGCCATTATGGACTTTGGAACACATTCCTTATTCACACACATCCCTTTGTGTTATTGCTTTGAAATGAGAGTTGTTTGGGGGAAACACATTCGTAATTGCTTTGCTCTTCAGCAACGTGGCTTGAAAGAATATTCTGTTTAGATCTTCAACGTGGTATGCAAAATAATGATAGTATCTCCAGATGATGAATCATCATTATGCATGATAGGGAGAAAATTCTGATTTGAATGCTTCACAATGTGTCTCGAGTGACAAGGTGGAATGGAAACTTGTGCCAAAGTCTTGTCTTCAAATCACAATGTGGAAAATATAAAAATTATGTTTGTGTGTCCAGACTCCCTTCGGATACATTAAATTTGGCTTCCTGTCACATATGAGTTTCTAGAATATTTAAACGCTCTGTCAGTCCCAATTACCTCGTGGGTCCTTGCTTTTGTTACCCCGGGTCCTCTCCTGTCTAACAATAAGACCTCAAAGAAGCAGAAACTGGTGCCAAATCAAGACGAGTGAGGGGAGGCCTCACACTTCAGCCTGCAAAATGTCACTCTGTCTCTTCAGACTGGTGACTGGGTTGGCTTCCCCAGGCAGATTGTCAGTTTGATTTCTGACTCGCTAGAGCAGCGACATATAAAGGTCTTTTGAAAGACAGAGCAGAAAGATTTATTTTCCATTCAGCAAATCATAACAAAATGTATACTATAAGTGCCTTCGTATCAACCGTGAAAGTCTGTACTTTCAGAATAGAAACTGCAGTAAATAAACAACATACAAACCAATATGATACTCTTGGTTTTTAAAATTGAACTGGATGAATTTAAGAGAGTGGCATAGTGGAAGAATTTTCTTCTGGTAACCCTTTAGTGACCTGAAGAGGAAAGGTAGAATGCTGTTCCAACTAAGATCTTGGCTTCTTAACTTATGTCTTCCTGCTTGGATTAGTCACTAGAACATAAACAGGAAATCTGTAGTCAGATTTTAATTGCTACAAATCCTATGGCCTTCTGTGTTACCAGATCTTGTGACCTGCTGATGCCAAAGGCCATCAAGATGCCAAAATAGCAGGCCTCCGTCAGTCTTGAAAGACTATGGTATCATGCTCACTGCATACGCTGCATGCAAAGCATGAAAGCCTGGGTTAGATTGTTACGGAGGATAGGCTGTTACCGAAGCAGCAAATCCCCCTCTCCACACCACTGACTTAGTCCAATGGAAAGGCAGAGCCAATACGATTGGATCCAGCTGGCGTCGCAGAGCTGGGCTAAGGACAGGAGCTCACCCTGTCTTGTGGGGCCGACCCAGGTCTCAAACCCTGGCCTACTGGTTAACAGGCACAGTGCCTTACCACTTGTGCCACCCACAGGATAAAATATCATGCCATCATTATGCACAACAGAGCCATGGGTGGAAACAATGGGCGGATTGTTCACCAGACTTGACTGGACACTCTCCTGCTTTGTGTAAGTTGGTGGGAGATGTGGGCCATGGGCAGGAGCAGGAAGAACAGGGCATTTTAGAGAAGGAACTGGGGGCATGCCCAGGAGAAAGTGGATCCAGTAGCATGCCAGATCCTATCCCTGTAACCTAACCATAGAATGCTCTCCTTGGACTTATACCAGCTCCATATCTCGCAGGGTTCAAGGAAACTCATAGATAGCCAGAAGAACCCTGCAAAATAATTTTTTTAAAGTTATCTCTGGTTTGTCTTCAAGCTGACTTTATAACTTTTATCTCCCAGATACTTTCACAGAATGTGTCACTTTCCATCTTTGAAGCACCTTTCTAGAATCATAATAAAAGGTTACTCATCAGCAAAACCTATCAGCAAAACCTTCCATTCCCGTTCAACTTCTAGAGGGTATCCTGAAATAGAATAACTGCACCAAATGTTAGTGGATGACTCAAAGAGGCTGGTGAACTCAAATGAAGAATTAGAAGCACTTTTAGGTCTCCAACATTTTGCTTGACCTTCTTTGTTCAGTCTTCCTTCTTTAAGAGAACAGCTAATCTGTAGATTGGCCACATCATTATAGACCTTTCCATTTATCTTGACACTGATTATAATTTCCAATCTAATTTACAGTGTTGCAAATTAAACTCTCACATGATCAATCATAGACCAACTTGACTACAGTTCATGAAATGTATGATTAAACTATCAATAATGTTTGATTGATTATATGATTTTTCCCTGATATACTGTTTGTGTCTCACAAGTTTCATATATTGGAGGGGGAGGAGAATGATAGAGATACTACTAAAGTTAAGCTAAAACCCATTTCAAAGTACAGTGGTACCTCACGTAACAAATTTAATTCGTTCTGGAGGCATGTTTGTTACGTGAAACGTTCTTTACATGAAGTGGATTTTTCCATAGGAAATAATGAAAACTCAGACGATTGGTTCCACAACCCAAAAAATATTCATATAAAAATATTAACTGGATGTAAAAATGATGACAAAACACTGGAATTGAATACAAAACATGCATTCAATGTGCATGACCCTATGAAGTCTACTTATACTACTTAGTAGTATAGTCTGCTACTGCAGATGACAAATGATAATTTGCTAACACCTTTTCAGTGATTATTCAGTCCTAAACACAATCCTAAAGACACTTTCCTGGGAGTAAGCCCCATTTAATACATGGAGTAAGCCCCATTTAATATGGGAGTTAAACATTTAAACATTTAACATGGGTGTTAAACATGGGAGTAAACCCCATTTAATATGGTTAGAAGACTACAATCAAAGACACTTTCTTCTGTAGTCAAAGACACTTTCAAAGTGTCTCCCCACTTTCTCCTTCTTTTCATCCTGAGCCTCTCTCTCGCCTGCTCCCTTCTGGCTAGCCCTGAGCTGCTTCCCTCTTCTCCACTGCTCTTCTCTCCCTCTGCCCAGCGGATGCCCAGCCACAGGAGGAATAGCGTGGAAGTGTTGCTTTTGCTATGGATAGGTGTGCTAGGCAGCCCTGACGCTTTTTAATAGGGCTGCCGGCCGGTGCGTTTGCCCCAACTGCTGAGTTTGTTTGTTACATGAAGCATAGTTTGTTACGTGATGCAGAATCCTAGAGAAATTTTTGTTTGTTACGTGAAACATACTTTACGTGAGGCGTTTGTTATGTGAGGTGCCACTGTATAGTCTGCTACTGCAGATGACAAATGATAATTTGCTAACACCTTTTCAGTGATTATTCAATTACATTTGCAAGAGGAGCACAACTCTCCCTATTCAATCAGCACAACATATGCAGTAATATTTTATGTCTTCTAAGTGTGTGTGTAACCCTACAATCCAGAGTAACCACGGGAGCACATAAGAGACATTACGTGTACCCATAATTACTGCACCACCTAGTGAAAACCTATGGGAAATTCATATTGCAATCCAGAGCGAATTGTTCTTATACCGGAGCAAGGACTCCCCGTAGTTACTTTGGATTGCGCCCTAAGTTAGTTTCACAAAAATAACAGAACTGAATTACACAGAACTGAATTACAAATTAATTCACAGAACTGAATTGTGCTGTTAGTGAGACAGAAATCTGAAATCTATAATATTCCACACTTTAAAAATTAGCTTCCTGTTTGGAAAAAGACTATTACCCCAAACAGTCACAAATAAAGAGCCGGACACAAGTGCTGGATTGAGGGCCATTTTTATTAACTATTTAACATCTTAGAAATAAAAAGGGACTGCTCTAAAATAGCTGTGCGGTCTAAGGGGATGCGGCTCTCCGCATATTTCCCCATCCAGATGTTAAAGGTGGTAAAGGGCGTTCCCAGCCTGGCTCAGGGCATTTCTTGAACAGAGTTCAAGGATGCCCGTCTTTGCCAACCCGAAGGTCAAGGTAGCCGGACGCGCAGCCGCCGGCTGTCCGGCCAGACACTGTGCCTAGGTTTCCCATCCAGGTAAGGGGGTTCGTCAGACTTACCCCCGGAGCCGGAAGAGCATCTCAAGGTGCTTCCTCACCCCCAAACCCTTGCTACCTAAGGTTGCACACCGAGGCCTATCCTGCCTACTACCGCACGACTCCTGCTAAAAGTGACCGGGCTGAAAGCCAATTAAAGTTAACTCTCTCCCTCGTACAGCTCAGGGTAGGCAAAAAAGAATGCCACCCATGGCCAATCAGGTGGCAGACAAAAAATTCCTACCCGGCCCCGAAGCGGCCAGCTAATCCTAAGTTGTACCAAGGGAGGGAGGGTGGGGATGCTTGCCAGAGCCCGACTGCAGATCCCCGGGCAAACCCACCTGGGAGAAGTCTGGCTCCACCCCCTCCAGCCCTCTAGCAGCCAATGGCTGCATTGCCTTGCACTTGCCCGGCTCTGCACAGTGCCTGCAGAGGGGCAAGGGGAGTCCACACTGAAGGCGCACAGGCTCCATTATTTAAAAAACAAATTGCATTTAAAACTCTGTTTGGACAAGGAAATCAGAGTTAGGTCAAATCACCCTTTGGAGTAATAACATGTTCCAAAAAACTACAGCAATGCAATCTTTCTCCATTTGCCTTATTGGTGCTGGAAACCTCATCCCTGCTCTCTGGAGAAGATAAATTTAGTGAAAATTTTGTTAGTGACTCCACAGATTGAGACTATGATGATGAATTCATTCAAAATATACCGTATATACTTGAGTATAAGCCGACCAGAGTATAAGCTGAGGCACCTAATTTTACCACAGAAATCCACTTCTTTGCCCATCTTATGACAAGTATAAGCTGACCCGAGTATAAGCCAAGGGGGGGTGGGGGGGCTTTTTCAGCATAAAAAATGTGCTGAAAAACTAGGCTTATTCACGAGTATATACAGTAAGTCTTTTATTAATTTTTCATTGGAAGCAACATCGATACATCCTTAATTTAAAATGCAATGGTTTCAAATTAAGTGCTATTTTTGCCTACCAAAAATAAAATCAAATTCCGTTCATTCATTTACCATACTATATTTGGAAAGAATGGATCCATCTAGAACACACAATAGTGAAGACAAATAAACTATGTAAATATCCATTTAAAGTCAAGGTATAATTAACCTTTTTGGAACAATGTTTTGATGAAAGTGCTTGTCATCTGCAGATTTGGCTCAATTTTACCCTTAATAATTGCTTTCTCCCAAATACACACAAACAGAGTATTTGTATGAAATCAAGCTTCCATTAACCTTTTCCTGAATGACATTCTGAGTAGGTTGCACTTGGGTTGCTTTGCATTTTTGTTCCTAATTATTTCCATTTTTAAAACCCAGCAACCATTTTCAGTAATACTGCTGTGCATGATTGAAGTCTTTGGAGATAGTGAAAAATTAGCTTGACCTTTGTTACCTCAATTAATCAATATTGTTAACTCTGCAGCTTTATCTTCTAACCTCAGTGGTTGGAAGTGGATTTCTGTTGTATATTTATTGTGAGTAGATCCTCGATCTGGTTTTCAATTTTTATAAGCATCGTCGCAAATTAGTTTTTCTTTTCTTAGTCCAGAACTGATCAACAAGATTTGAGTTGCTCAAATTGAAATAAAACCAGCCATTTGTATTCTGTGAGCCATTTGTAACCCTGTGATTCTTAGGGAACAGAAGATCAAGTACTGCCAGTGGGCATAGGATAATAATGCACCCATAAGCCCAAGCATTTATTTTTAATTTGTTGGTTTTGAAATTAAAACCCAAAAAATATGGGCTTAATGATAAACATTAGTAAAGAATTAAAACTACATTTAAAATATCACAGCAAATAAAATCACCTCAACAGCAGATGAAATGAATCATAGCAGCATTAAACAAAACAAGCAACTATATAGTAGAAAAAAATTATCTGTGTAGATGAAAAATAAAACTTTTGAAAAATCTAAAAGGTTTTGATCAGTGCTTTTTTTGACCAGTGCATGGGTACTCACCATGAAGATGTTATCTGTAATCATAGGCATGTCTACTTGGGGACTACAGAGGTGCCGGTACTCAGTACTCCTGGTTGAGTACCCCTCAATACAGTATGGGACATCTTTGTCAACTAGCTATCAATGGGACGATGGCAAGCCTGCAAGGTAAAAACTCAGGTCCTCACCCAGGAAACAAGCACCAGGAGGATGTCAAGAAATACTACAACTCATAGTTATCACTGGGACTACAGGAGGCTCTGAGAACAAAGTATCACCAAGATAACAGGAAACCGAAGGATGCCTGGGGAAGAAACTCTCAAGAGACAACACGTTAGGAGACACGGACTACAAATTAAAGCCCCTAACTCCTTTGTGACAAAGACATCATCCTGTTAATAGACTATGAGCACAATCCTAACTAGTAGCATAGCTAAAGGAGGTGCAGGGGTGCAGTTGCACTAGGCTGCAGGAGGTGCAGCTGCACTAGGCTACAAGCTTTAGGGGGGCTACAAGCTGAACTTGACACTAGTCAAGTTCACATCAAAAATGTGAAAAATAGGCTACGTATGAATGATAATACATCATGTTATATATGGTTGGAAAGGTAATTTAATGCAGAATACAATGAAAAAAACTGCATTGGAATATCTATATGCTATCAAAAGTTATGGCCAATTAACCAGAAAATGAAAACACAAAATCCAATGAAACAAAAAGTGGATTTTCTTATCTCAACTTTCCCATGGTACTGATTGCTCTGAGAGCCAATGAGATGTATTTCTGATATCAATCTATCGATCTACAGTATTTATATACCGCTTTTCAACTAACAAGTTCACAAAGCGGTTTACAAAGAAAATGGAAAAATAATAATAGCTAATTAAAAGCTAATGGGTCCCTGTCCCAAAAGGGCTCACAATCTAAAATGCAAAAAAAGAACACCAGCAGAAGCCACTTGAACAGACATTGCTGGGGTGTGGAGGGCCAGTTACTCTCCCCCTGCTAAATAAAAGAGGAGCACCCACTTGAAAGAGTGCCTCTTGTTCGGTTAGCAGGGATATTATATGGAACTAATAAGGTGTTAATATGAATCAGCTCTCAATATATACTATATATCACATATATACCATACATATATCATAAAACAGTAATCCCATGCTAACTGGGTATACAGGCACTTCTAAGTAGTGCTATTTAACACTCTTCTATTTAACAGGGAAAGAATGAACAGTCATCTTTGTCCCAACACAGTGTTCCTAAAAAAATTCATTCTTTTTACTTACGGTTATTAAATTTGATTTTGTTGTTGTGTCATGGGGTGGGGTGGGCAACAAAATCCTCTTCAGCTCCAGATAACAAATACCTAGATGTTTTAGCTTTGAACTAGCTGAGGGGAGGAGGTAGGTTTTTCCCAATTTCCTTTTTAAAAATACTATTGGATGATATCACTTCTGGTTGTGACATCATTTCCAGAGCAACATTTTGAGCTTTGCACCGAGCTACATGATCATTAGCCACTGATCCTAACCATGTCTACCCAAAAGTAAGCCCCATTGTGTTCAGTGGGTCTTACTCCCAGGTAAGTGTCTTTAGGATTGCAGCCTATGGTTGCAATCCTAACCTCCAGTATGATTGGCCTAAGCCCCAGTATAAGTCCTGTGCTGACACGAGGATGTCACCAAAGTGGCATAAAAACAACTTCTGCATAGGGTTGCCATAATTATCTTGCACAAAACCAGGACAGGACCCCCTATCAAACTTGCTAGTATGTGATTGCAATCCCTGGAAACCGGGATAGTCCCAGTTTTCCAGGAAATATGGCAACCCTACTTCTGCGCCACTCCTGAGTGAGGGTTAGACCAGTGCACAAACATGCTCTTGCTTCCCTACATCTCCATGGGCATGGGAAGACCAATGAGTTGTGCCAGCCTAGGTTAGGATTGCACCCTATATTACAGAGGCCCTGTAACAAAACAGGACCTCTCTAGGTATGTAAAAGCAATAACAAGAATATAAATCCTATAAAACACTTTTCTCTGCTTCTCAAACACTTCTTCAGTAAGCTATGCACTGAAATGTCACAGCCAGCAATGCACCTAATGCAAAAAAGGGACAGCCATAGAAATCCCTCTGAGGAAGCCACAGGTTGAACAGAAAGATGCTCACTACTTCCAGTAAGTGATCAGATTACTGAAATGAAAGTGTTGATATCCATGCATCATGTTGATACATTTAAGTACCCACTAGGTAGGCAAGCTAATTTTTAAAAAGATATCCTAACTGATGGAATTCAAAGAAATTAACAACCGGTTCTCTGCCCATCTGGCAGCCACTTTTAAATGGCTATTTTTAAACTTTATATGTACTATCTCTCGTTAACAACCAGTTCTACAGAGTAGGTGCGAACCTGCTAGAGCCCACCACTGATCCTAACCACATGTACTTAGATGAAAATCCAAGAGTTCAATAATTCCAGTAAATTCAACAGGACTTGGATCCTAATCTGTACATGCAGACATTTGTTAAATGCAAATCTGGGATTTCTATGAAGGTTAATTTTAATGAAAATCCATTCTTCACATAACTTGTGAAAGAATCCATTTACCACTTTGATCAAACCAGATTAAATTTCATTCCTTTCCTCACTTAATCAGTGCTATACTTTCATTTGGGGGTGGGGGAGACGGGCCCTAGAAAATAATGCTAGATTTTTGCCTCAAACACAAATCAGCTGAATTTCACTAATCTGACATTTAAAATACCAGCTGTGAGTCACTTTAGTATCGCTGAACACCCGCCTCAACAGCTTTACAATCCACACAAAGTGTCAGATTTCTTCTACAACTGCATTCAAAGCAGCCACTCGGTTGCTCATCTCATAATTTTAAATTGGTTTTAATGTTGAAATAACAATGCTGTCTCCTCGTTTTGTGTCGTGTAATCATCCTGCTTGCTTGAATCATGTGGATAGATTAATGTGTGATTTGAAAGCATTTCATGAAATCTGTATTTTCATGAAACATTACTTCAACACAGCAGAGCAGTTCATAACCCCTTCAGCATGTCTTTGGGACATGATCTTCATGCATAGACTAGGCTGCCCATGACTCATCCATCAGGGGAGCATCAGATGCCCATAGCTCTCAATGATCTAGCTCCCAGTGTACATGGTCATGCATAGCAAATTCAGCAGTCTTGAAGCAGGACTGCTGCTCCCTTTATGATGTGCGAAAAAGAGATGTATGGTACTGATATAGGGTATGTATTTTTAAAATATGTGTTTCAATTGAAGACTTTCTATTACTTCTCTATCTAATTCAACAGCTGTTTTGATTATGTAAATCCATCTGTGAATCACTTTTCCCCATTTCTGGGACTGTCAAAAATTTATCATCCCCTGAGCTAAATATCAGAGGTAACTGAACATTTGTCTTGCCCATTATTACCCTTGTAGGACAATTTACATTTATGCTCCAATCAATAACTCCTTAATAGGCCACTGAAAAAGTAGAAAAAATGGATCCGAGAAATCCAAGATATACTGAGATATAAAAGGGAATTTGGAAATGTGCAAATGAAAAGAAGCAGTGTAGTCATGTGAAACTCAAAATGGATCAAGGAAAAATAAGAGCTCTGTCATGTTCCGATTCATCCTCCCAGTCTCCCTCTTGCTGTGCCATCTCTTCCCCCTTTCTTTCAGCCATACCGGGACCAGACGCAGGAACAGCTCCAGAGACTCCACACCAAGTAAATATCAAAAGGTTATCTGTATTTCAACGTTTGCATGATTAACAAATGACATTCAATGATCTTTAATGTCTGCTAATCAATGTCCTTCTTTCCTTTCCCGGTTTGCTGCACCGTGGAATAAAAGGCTTTCCTGATGGGGACATCCGCTCCTCACATCCAGTCTTCAACCTAAAAGGTAAGGGTTCAACAAAATCAAACTAACTCTCTGCCCCATTTGTCTTTTCTTACACGTTGAGCCAAGAGCGATGAGGTTTCCAGCACTCTTTCCAGAGGTGTTTCTCCTTCCTCTCCTTAACACCCACCACAGCTTTCCCTTCTTTTTCCCTTTTATCCCTCCTCCCCTTTTCTTTCTTCTTCTTGGGGAGACCCAAAGCCCTTCCTTCTGACCTGAAGTGGCTATATTTAGGTCCTCTAGGACCTTCTCCCAGACATCTCTTTTCTTAACCCTTTCGCTGGTAAAACCTTCAAGGGGGTGAGGGGCCTCACCCCAGGCACAAAAGTCAATCACCACCAGCAGACATCTTCTAGATTATGTCATTTTCTATAAGAGACAAAATTCACAACCACAGGATCTGTACTCATGATAACGAATGGAAGCTTAGGGCACAATCCAGAAGTGCACTTGGGTTCCCCTATCTATCACTGGAGTGTCCCAACTGCAAGATGCTCCACCCTAGTTACTCTGGAAAAGGCTTAGGGCAGCCTAAGGCAACATAGGCTGCCCCAAGACAGGTGGACCTGGGCTTCCTTTGCTGGGGCAGCATAATATGGGTAACATATTACCCATTTTTCTTCTCCATATTACTTTCAAAACACACCCCCCCCAAAAAAACAAAACTAAAAATATGACTTCTGTCTTCAACCTATTGTCAAATCAAACAGTTCTAGTAGCCAGAATTTGTATTTTAAGACATCTGGTAGAAAGAAGTAAAACATCCAAAATATGTGACAACAAAATGCAAGAAAGTGAACTGTCTACAGGCTTTATACAGCTTGTTATAAACTGAAAATCACTAATGGAACATTGAGCACTTTGTTCACATTAGGAGCAGTCAAGAATCATACATAATGTAACACTGTACATGCAACAGAAAGCTCATGCATGATAATTTAGCCATGAGGAAATAGTCTTTGAAGTGGTCCCCAATGAGCTTGGTGTGCGTGGGGTGTTGTCTGGTTGCTCCCGAGAGGATCTAGATGCATTCCAGAGAAGCATTTTAAACCCAGGATCTGAAATTACACCCTTCTCTCCTCCAGCATTACAATGACATTTTGCAGTTGGAATGTTACAGAAATTACTTCCTGGCTGCATCTTTATGTTAAACACTCTTCTTACAAGGTTTGAACTCTCAGTTACAACAGCCGCCATTCCAACCCTCTTTGTGTTTGTCAACTCAATTTTACCTTCGCATCTCTTCTGCCTCCTCTTAAAAGTAATTAACATGGACTTGATTAGCACTATTCTGATTTAGCTCAACACAGCAAAACACATCCTCGATGTTTTTAAATGGGCTCAAATGATTCAGTCCAAAAATCTGGAAATGCTCCTAGTCACATTCCTTATTTTATGGCCATAACTGAGATCCAAGGACAACAACTTACATTATTTATTAGTTATAAGAATTCTTGCTGCCTGCTTACAAGGAAAAATAGGACACTGAAGATTTTTTTCCGGAAAACAAGACTAAAAATTAGGACATGTCCTGGAAAAAGGAGGATATGGTTACCCAGGTACCAGAACTAAACTGACATCTCTCTCTCTCTCTCTCTCTCTCTCTCTCTCTCTCTCTCTCTGCATATAACACCCAGAAGGAAAGGCTGCCATTGTGAAAAGATTGCAGAAGGCACTTCCTTATAGGCTCAAGCAGTGCAAGAGAAATATATGTGTCAGCTAAAATTGTGCTGCTATTTATTATAAAAATCGATATAAAAGTAATAGCAGTTTCATAGGCATGAGATAAAAGCTGTTCTGTGGTTTCATTGCAGCAGCTCAACGGATGATCAGGGAGTCCTTTCTGTTGGCTTTTATTATACATCAGGCATCTAAATGTTCAACTGCTTTAAGAAACAAGAAAAAAATATATTTTGGGGGTGGGGGGGGGGTGGGATAGTTATGTCTTAATGAAACAGAAGCTGCCAAAAGTGCAAAAAGGACATCTTCCTAACTGGTTAGTGTCTACATACTAAAGTCTATTTATCCTTATCCAGTTTATAATTAACTTCCTGTTTCTCCTGTTTGCATGCAAGGGAAAATGAGGGCACACAGAGGCCCAGAAGATATAATGAAGACTTGCAATCTTAACATACCCAAACAGGGTTTTAGAGTCTTGCTGTCACTTGTGATGCAGCTTCCTGTTGTGAGTGTAATTACAGTTTTTATTGGTACTTCAGACTGTCTACCTCCCAGAGAGATAACACTGTTTATTATCAAAATGCTTTCTGGTTACATTGTGCTTACCGCCACAACAATAGTCTTTTTAAAAAAAATGTGTAATCACATAAGGTTTTTCTGTGCAATGTGACCAATCAAAGGTTAATGTTTCAAAACATCAAAGGTGGGTTTTAAATACCATTCGTCTTCCCTTCCCCCAATCTAAAGAACTGGCTGGGAATTTTTGCCCTTTTGCCATGGTGAACTTGTGCTTAGAACATGGGGAATGGGTTTTCTTCACTAAAAGGGGAGGGGAAATAAGCAAAATAAACCCAAATGACTTTAAAGACTTTATTCCTACCATTTGAGTGGAAAGAAAAAGCAGGCCTCTGTCAGTCTTGAAAGATTATGGTATCTTGCATACACTTCATGTGAAGCACAAAAGCCTGGGTTAGATTGTTATGGAGGATAGGCTGTTACCCCAGTAGCAAATTCCCCCTCTCCACGCCACTGCATTAGTTCAATGGAAAGGCAGAGCCAATACAATTAGATCCAGCTGGCATTGCAGAGCTGGGCTAGGGACAAGAGCTCACCCTGTCTTGTGGGCCTGACCCAGGTCTCGAACCCTGGCCTGCTGGTTAACAGGCACAGCGTCTTAACCGCTTGCGCCACTCACAGCCTTGTGGAAAGAACACAACTAGTAATTCAAATGAGATGGCAATATTTAAATCCATTGAAATATAGTGTGTCAGAAAAGATACAAATCTCATCTATGAATTTGCCAGGTGGAGAGAAAGTAGTTATGGAATAACAATATGCATTCCATCTTAAACTTATGATGCCACCTAATATTAGTTGACATGTTACCTACTGAAAGAAATGTATGGGAGGAAATCATAACATTACAGTATTTTCTACCAGTCTAACAGCACAATCCAGAGTAACTACAGGAGCTCTTACATCGACGTAAGAAAAATTTACTCTGGCTTGCTCTATGAATTTCCCATAGGTTTCCACTAGGTGGCACTGTAACCAGGTTGACGTAAATGTCGACGTAAGAGCTCCCGTAGTTACTCTGGATTGTGCTGTAGGTTACTCTTGGGCCACAAAATAATTTTTATAGCAGCCAAAAAAGACAATAAAAATATTTAAGAAGAAGAAGAAAAAGAAAGAAGAAGAAGTGCTCCTGGGAACATCGCAAATATTGAGATGATATCTCTATTATTCCTAGTTCCTTATATGGGAACCAAATCACAATAGAGCCAATTCCAGTCAAACACCTGGAAACTGAAATAGTCTTCCTGTGAAGACTAATAGTGAAGAAGAAGAAGAAGAAGAAGAAGAAGAAGAAGAAGAAGAAGAAGAAGAAGAAGAGGAGGAGGAGGAGGAGGAGGAGGAGGAGGAGGAAGAGGAAGAAGAAGAAGAAGAAGAAGCAGCAGCAGCAGCAGCAGCAGCAGCAGCTTACATCTTGTGATGATATTGATTAAATCAAAATAGAATAAAACCCAAGCATCTCAGGTCCACCACTATTACAAGCTATGCTGGTGGTAACACATCTTCCAGCAGCGTAACCCAAGCAAGATGGGTCTGAAGCCAGACTAAGTGCCCAACTATAATCCGCTATGATGAGGAAAAACAAACACAAATCCATATCAGATTGGTCAACAAGGACTTAATCAGACAGTAAGGTTCCTGTGCATCTGTCAATTAATGGGCAAGGGGGCTCAGCAGTTTCTGTGGAGGAACCAGGACAACCTGCTGCAATGCTACCCCAATTGCAAAACTTGGACAACCATTAAAAAATCAAGAACCAAACTGGTTCCCATAGTCATCAGGGCACATGGAACTATCAGAAAAAGTTTCGCAAGTTATTTTATATGGCAACCAAGTTGATATTTGGGTCTTACAAAGACTTATACCAATTAAAAGTACTTATATTAAAAGCTTTTGTCCACAAGAATGTTTTCAGGCCCAACCAAACACTATACAAGGAGGAAGCAGTTCTTAAGTCTAAGGAAAGGGAGTTCCAGAGCTGGGATGCAATTGCCGAGAAGGCCCTGCTTCTAGCGACCACACCTCTCACCTCTCATGGTGGCAGCACGGTCAGCAGGGCTCCCCCAGTTAACATCAGTTGTTAACTGTATTTCATGTGGTTTGGAATAATAATGGTGATAATGCATAATTTGTATTATTAGAATTATTCACATCTCATGAATCCTCACCACTTCATCACATTAGGATTCAGAAGACCATGCATCTCAAAATTTGCAAAAGCCCATATCTTTTATAATTGAGGTGTGGCAAATCTACCCCCACCCAGTGTCCAGGCACCCGAGGAAAGCAGCAGATGGTGGAATCAAGTAAAGAATAAGGGCTGACAGTCAATCATTCTCCTTTCCAATGTAATAGTTGCCAATAGATCTTATTTTGGCTAGTCAATGAAACCCAATTTGATTTCAGTAGTGACTGGATAAAATCACTCAACCCCTGAGTTCAAGGGACACCCAATTCCAATTTTTCCCAGTAAATACACAGATTCTCTTGTCTGCTTTAAAATGAGAATTTACACCAAATAGATACACACAAAATTGCCAACAGAGCATTCAGCATAATGTTGTTTTGCTGGAGTGGTTTCAATAAGCCTGAGCTTATGTGCCGTCGAGGACATCATTTTCAAGCATCACTTCTGGCACATCAATCAAACCAGCTTCAGAGAGGGAAGTGAAGGGACCAGTTGTGTTCAGTGATTGTTTCCATAGAGACACAGAAATTTAGCAACAGCATCATGTGCAACGGTTTGCGTCACACGGTGCTGACTGTGGAATTTCATGCACTCGCCTTTTCCCATTACTCTTAAAGATGTTGTGGCGTTTCTAAAGCCAGGAGCGACTGCCTCTCATACTGTGAACCTTCAATCATTTGTTTCCATCAGCTGCATCACACATCCTGACATTAAGAAGTTTGTGCTCAAATGAAAAAGACAGCATTACATCTGTATCAAGGAGTTTATAAATCCGCCTCTTAGTTGTTCTTAGAAATATCACTGAGGGATTTTTGCAAATAAAAATGTGCCTTGATTGACTTCGGTTAGGTCTTGGTATTTCATCATCTGAACATTTTTTAATGTAAGCTCTAGTGATGAGACAAGCCTGGGTGTTATAGAGGTTTGTGTATTGCTGTTTTATTATTGCCAGTCATACATTCAGAAATGTTACAGCACTAGCCGTATATATTAAAGTGACTTCTAAGAGAAACAATGAGGTTCTATCTCCTATCAATAGCTAATAAGAGAAGCAGCTGTTTGACATGGAGCCTGAATCAGGGAGAGTCTTTGCAGGATCATATTTAACTTTTTTTAAAGATTAGGTCAGGCTGTGGGTGGCGCAAGTGGCTAAGACACTGTGCCTATTAACCAGCAGGCCAGAGTTCGAGACCCAGGTCAGCCCCACAAGATAGGGTGAGCCCCTGTCCTTAGCCCAGCTCTACGACACCAGCTGGATCCAATCATATTGGCTCTGCCTTTCCATTGGACTAATTCAGTGGTGTGTAGAGGGGGGATTTGCTGCTTGGGTAACAGCTTATCCTCCATAAAGCATGCAGCGTATGCAGCACTGAGCACGATACCATAGTCTCTCAAGACTGATGGAGGCCTGCTTTAAGATTAGGTCTAACCCCAAATTCCACAGAGTCACAGGTAAGGAATAGCCCCTACAATCCAGAGTAACTATGGGAAGATGTAAGAGTCACTAACTCTGGATTGCTCTATGCATTTCCTATAGGTTTCCCATAGGTGGCACTGTAACTACGTCAGTGTAAAAGGTCCCGTAGTTACCCTGAATTGTAGCCATAGTCAGCAACAGAAGCAAAGGTCAGCTCAGGTTCCAGAAGATCTAATGGTCAGAAGGGGGCTGGGAGGGTGATCATTACAAATTTGATATAGCAAAGTCAATATTAGTTCACCCACTTCATTTTTCTTCACAGGCTGTCAGGGTCAAACTAAATGTTGGCAAGTATATGTGTATGTGTACCTGTGAGTTTTACTTTTAACCATGAAATAATTCACAGGAAAAGGGTAATGAGCATTTCCCCTCCCATATTTTACATGATCACTGCTCCAAAACCATTACTGCAAGTACTTTTCTTCAATTCCTATCTCATCTGGTACAGGAACTGGGGAGAAAAGTAGTGGGACAGCAGGTAGATGAGGCAAGCATCAGGATAGACTTCATTGCCCTTTCATAATGCTTTCTGTCAGTTAAAGATTCCCTGGTGTAGATTTGGGATGGACAAATCAAAGATCTTTGTGTATATGAAATTAATTGGATCACATTTGGTTTGGCCCTTGGGCTGGATAATATATGGTATCTAAGCAGTCATCTGTGTCAGCCCCTTCACCCCTAATTGGATACCAAGAAAGTATAAGATTGCTGGATGTGAATCAACTGGCCAAACTCTTCAGGCATGGTTATTTGTAGGGCTGGCCATTATTTATTTGTGATATTTTTATACTGCTTTTCAGATAAAAATTGTGTCCCAGATCAGCTCGTGACATTTGAAAATTCCATGCAATGCATTTATGAGCTGTACACATAAATGAAAATTAGATGCAATCTCTTTGACTGTATCCAAGGCACAATTTCAAGATGTTGAACCACCTAGAACTTGAGAAGACGGTGTGAGATTGGTGGCCAAAGCAAAGAGATTTTGTAAAAGAAGCCTTAAAATCTTCTGCATTAAAGCAGGCGGTGGTTCGCCCCCTCCTGAAGAAACCCTCCCTGGACCCTAAAAACCTAAACAACTATTAGCCAGTCTCAAATATCCCATTTCTGGGCAAAGTGGTCGAGCGGGTAGTGGCGTCCCAGCTTCAGAGGGTCCTGGATGAAGCTGATTATCTGGATCCCTTCCTATCTGGTTTCAGACCAGGATTTGGAACAGAGACTGCCTTGGTCGCCTTGGTGGATGACCTACGCCAGGGAATGGACAGGCGGAGTGCGTCCCTGTTGGTCCTGCTGGACATCTCAGCGGCCTTCGACACCATCGATCATGGTGTCCTTCTGGGTCGACTGGCCGGGTTGGGGATTGGAGGCACTGTTTTGCAGTGGTTCCGCTCCTTCCTGGCTGACCGGTCCCAGAAGGTGGTGCTGGGGGATGCTTGCTCGGCACCCTGGCCTCTTCGGTGAGGGGTGCCACAAGGTTCCATTCTATCCCCCATGCTATTTGACATCTACATGAAGCCACTGGGAGAGGTCATCCGGAGGTTTGGAGTGAGGTGTCATCAGTACGCCGATGATACCCAGCTCTATCTCTCCTTTCCTTCTGAGTCCTAGGAGGTGGTTGAAGTCCTGAATCGTTGTCTGGAGGCAGTGGGGGACTGGATGAGAGTGAACAAGCTCAGATTAAATCCTGATAAAACAGAGGTTCTCCTGGTCTGGAAGTCCTCGTATTGGAATATCATCCTGTTCTGGATGGGGTTGCACTCCCTCTGAAGGAGCAGGTTCGCAGCTTGGGGGTTCTCCTGGATTTGCAGCTGCTCCTGGAGTCCCAGGTGGCAGCTGTGGCCAGGGGAGCCTTTACTCAGCTTCGACTGATCCGCCAGCTGCAACCTTACCTGAGTCGCTTGGATCTGGCCACGGTGACCCATGCCCTAGTGACATCAAGACTAGATTATTGTAATGCGCTGTACGTGGGGCTGCCTCTGAAGATGGTCCGGAAGCTGCAATTAGTCCAGAATGCGGCGGCCCGTGTGGTTGCTGGGGCTCTTCGGTTCGACTCTGTCGGGCCACTGCTTCAGCGACTACACTGGCTGCCCATTCGTTTCCGGGCTGAATTCAAAGTGCTGGTCCTGACCTTTAAAGCCCTAAATGGCTTGGGTCCAGGGTATCTGAGGGACCGCCTTCCTCTGTACAATCCGACCCGTCACCTAAGGTCATCTGAGGGGACCCTACTGACTATGCCGCCACTTAGAGATGTGAGAGGTGTGGTGGCCAGAGATAGGGCCTTCTCGGTGGTGGCACCCCAGCTTTGGAACTCCCTCCCCACTGAACTGAGAAAAGCTCCCTCAATACAGAGCTTCAGGTAGAGCCTTAAAACCTCCTATTTTAAAAAAGCATTTTAAATGGGGCAGAGGTGGGGGGGCAGTTGTTTTATTGTTTTTTACTGTTTTAAACAAATATTTTTAATCTGCATGCTTTTTATTCAGTTTAATTGTATTTTAATTATATTTTAATGGTGTTTTACTCTTTATTTATGAGCTGTTTTAATGATGTTTTATTCCCTGTTGTCAGCCGCCTTGGGCTCCCCCTTGCGGGGGAGGAAAGGCGGCATATAAATTGATTAAATAAAATAAATAAAAAATAAATTTTGGACAATGTTATTCATGATATTTTTATCTAAGGCAGCAATTTTCAACTCTTACCATGGAAAAAAGGATTACTTATTAGACAGCTAATAGGGGGATGAGTCCTTCACCAGTAGCATGGTGTGCTTTGTAAAATGTCCAAAAACTGATGATGTGTCTTGACAATTTTATCACCTTGTCAGTGTGCCATGAGATGAAAAAGACAGGAAATCACTGATCTAAGGCACAACAACCCACCAAAGCAGAGGAGGTTCTCCCCAAGCCCTACCGCACTGCACACTGTGTGTATTTCAATGGTGATGGTGAGTGGAGCCTAACTACAAATGCAAAAAGGATATAGAAAATTCAGCTGCACAGAAATATGGGAATATACAAGCTAAACATAATGCAGAAGGTCAGTAGACCACAGGAAAAAAATGAGATCAAAGAATTATATATGGCATTGATTTAACACCCACAGCTGGAAATGGGCTGGCTGGATTTGCTCTAAAAGCTAAGTAGCAATTCTCTTGAGGTTGCTTGATAGGAGATTATGCTTACATGCTACAAGTCTAATTGACCATCATATTTGGAACTCAAGAGCAATTGTCCCCAGGGTCAACTAAGAGATCACTGGCCTTCCCCAGAACTGTTTTACTTCTTCAGCATGAGGTATTTGGCTTGACTAGCTCTTTATTTATTGAACCATATAACCTAGACAGTGCTCAAATTCTGATTCAGTGGCAAGTATTTACATTTCCTTCCAGATTTCTTCTGCAAACTTTGAAACCATCTTTTGACAAGAGAACCCTCTATGTTTGCTTTAATATGGTCTGGTGTGGGCCAATGGTCATAAATGGGCAATTTGCTGTTTATTTTAAAATGTTCTTAGAAATTACCCTCAGTCAGAGTAACATACAATAGGATTCATATATATATCCCAATCCTATCCCTGACTGGGCCACATGGTGAAGCACCACCAATGCTGCTTGCACTACATCCCATACTTGCTTGCAGTATATCCCATAACCATTTTTTACTTACTTCCTCTGCTTCTTCATGTTCACCTGTGGGACTCCTCAAACCTACACAGGCTCTTTTGCTAATATAGCTCTGAGGATCCTTTTGAGGATATGGCTCGGCTGGAAGGGGAGTAAAGGATTCATTGTCACCAGTGCTGCTGAGATTCTCTTGTATTTTGCCCAGTGATGGGATTCAAAGAAATTAACAACCAGTTCAAAGTTGCTATTTTTAAACTTTATATGTCCTATCTCTCATTAATAGCCGGTTCTATAGAGTAGGTGCAAACCTGTTGGAGCCCACCACTGATTTTACCCTTGATTGGCCTCTGAAACATACTGAACTTACCTCTACAGTGGCCAAAGTCCACAAATGGCCACTCTACAGGCCACTGTTGGTGGTGTGCATCTTTCTCAACTTCTGTTGGCAGATAAACACAGATGGTCAGAGAGACTATTATGACAGTGCCCCTTATAATCCTACAGCACAATGGAGGACTAAGATTTGGGCTGCAATCCTATGCATGTATACTCTGAAGTCAGCTCCACTGGGGCTTACTGCTCAATGGGGCTTACTGCTAGGAAAGTATTCTTAGGATTGCAGCCTTGGCCATATTAATTATATTAATAATATCAGCCTTCTGATATTATTTTATCAGGTATTTTTCTGAAAATATCCTGATGTCATTTCAAAAGGTCAGTTTTTAAAAAAAAAATTGTTGGATTACACAAGTTGCCATGTCACCATTATCCTATACTGGAATCTTCTCATTTGAAACCTTTCTCTCGGAGATGTCATCTAGAATTCTGCAAGCATAACATTGGAAAAATATTTTCCCACATTTTCCCACATAAATTAACAAATTTCGTGAGACACCCACATTCCATATTTAATTTTGGCTAGAGCATGCATATATATATTATTGACAAAAATCTAGGAAATTTCAGCAATGTGTAATTTGAAGGGTGAAGGTGAAGATCTTCAGCGACTGTTACAATGATCAAAATATCCAGATGGAAAGTGCAACCTTCGAGGAATAAAGAATATCATAATGCATGACAGATGAGTACAGGCATTGAGCCAAATTGCCTCGTTAAATATATTCAGATAAGGCTCACAGTCCCATTTGCTCATTGCTATACATCCAAGTGAACCTGTAATAGTTTAATCTTAAGGTAAGGCCAAAATGTTGTAGCATATCATGCAGTCAATAATCACAACAAAGTGAGTCGTCAGTACATAACGTTGGTAGGTAAAATCTAGGAGATCTTGTTGTCAGCTTTCAAGGTATTCTGGCATTGACATCATATATTTTTTTCCTAGTTAATTCTTTGCTTGCTTATATAATTGTGATTATATTGTATGATTCTGGTTTCTCTGTCCTGTGCATGGAGCAGGAGAAAAAGAAGGGACTTGGCATTCACATCTGCAGTGCAATCTATCCGTATTTACTCAGAAGTTAATCCCACTGTATTCATGGGATTGTATTCTTGGGTATGTGTACATAGGATTGCAGCCTCAGGACTCCTGCCTAAGTCCCAGCATAAGACCTGTGCTGACCAAGAGGTGTCACACAAAGTGGTGTCTGAGGGGGAGGGTTAGACCAGTGCACAAACATGCACTTGCCTCTCTTCATCACCACAGGGATAGGAAAACCAATGAGTTGTACCAGCCTAGGTTATGATTGCACCCTTACTCTCTCACTACCCTTATTCTGATAGCATTAGCCACCTTCTACCTTTCACAAACCACAGTTTGATTGACATGATGAATAAACTGTCAGACCTTTTCCAAAAATTGGGGGGTGGCTGGGGTGGTAAAATTCGGCTTGGGTATGCTTTGACTGATGTTTACAGATCAAGAGTCAAAGCATTCATGATTTGAGGTCAGCAGAAAGCCAGTGGAAGAAAAATAATGAAGCAAACTTCAAGCTGTGAAACTAAAAATAGATACTGTACATCAGCCCTATAGGGCTGTAATTAAGATACGTACTATATGTGCCTGGCAATCAGACTAGGGTTCAAGACGTGGTTGTTACAAGATGTGGTGAGCTCCCTTTCCTTTCCCAGCTCCTGCCATATCCAAACCCATTTTCTGGGCCTGAAAGCCCTACATAGGGCTTCTTGGACTTGCACCAGCAATTTAGCCCAACATGGGTTTGGGAACAAATGGAGTCCTTATCCCAAGGAGACATCCAGCCTCCTTTTAACCAGCAATGGATACAGCATACATCTGTACCAACATTGTTAAGATTTTGCTGACAGTCACATAGAACATGTCAAAGAAAAAGCATGGTTTTTTACAGAAAAAATAATTGCTGACATTTCATTTTGTAATTGGTTATAAAAAGACTGTATGAGTGCAAGTGAATGTAAAATAAATATATATTTGAGGGAGAAAAAGACAACACTTCTGTCTTAAAATACAGTTCTAAATGTTGTTGAAAAGATATAGACACTGGGAAACAGCTTTACAAAATCTGTTCCAGACAGAGCAATTTTAAAATAAGTGCAATTTATAAATGCATAAAATACTAACACAATTTTCTGAGGAGTTGTGAAAATGGTCTGTTATTACTTAAAACCATTTAATTCTCTAAGTACAGGATCTTTATTTTATCTTTAACTTATTTTACATGAGTACTATTTTAATTGCCACATTCAAGACATTGCAGCAGAAGCGTATCCAAAAAGTACAGTTTCATACAATACTCTTCTCCATACAAAACTTGTAAATGGGGAGAGTCAGAAAGGATTATGTGAAGGTTAGTCATCCATGTGAAATAGTCCACAGAGATTAATCTAATTTGCACAGCATCAAATGGAATAAAAGATTTCATGTTTCCCATTGCATTAGTGTGGCTAGGATATTTGGCACTCAGGGCCCACAAATTTTTCACACCCCATACATAAAAATTATTTAATTATCAGTATTAATTAATACCTTCATCAATTTCAATCACCTTACCAATTTAGGATACAATCGTTGGCACACATGCAGAGCGTCCTGAAGCTCGCCAGCTTTAGGACGCACTGCACGTGCGCCAATGGAAGTTGGCGCATGCGCAGTGCAGTGGTGGGCCTGCCGGGAACCGGTATGTCCGGTTTCCTGGCTTCCCCCCTGCTACTGGATTGGTAGCGGGGGGGATTTCAACATCTGGTTCGGGCGATCCGGCCCGAACCAGTAAGTGCCCACCTGTGACCCAAAGTCACTAAAGCCCAATTTTATCCACATTCCCACCAGCATGTCTAATGTTGTGCCAGAAGACTGCTTTATGGCTGTCCCACACTGAGGACTGCAGCTGATCCGACAGGACCATGGATACTTTTGTAGCAGGTAAAGTTGTGCAGAGCATTGGAGGGAAGTGGATAAGGGACTGAGCAGGGCAAGGAAGAGTGGAACGTGCGTTAAGACACAGAGGAGGGCAGATCAAGCCAGGGGGAATGAATCCTCAGCCCAACCCAGGTTTGATCCTCCTTCAAGGAGCAATCCAGATTTTGAAAACAGCAATTGAACTGGTTCAGGCCCATTATGGTTGCTGAGGCTTACCATGGGGTGTTTTGGTGGGCCAAATACCATGGGCCAATAGATTTGTGCAGTTTTTCAGTCCTCATACATTACGCCTTGCATGGTCTTATCTGCTCTGGAAAGTGTCTTTGGGGCCAGCTGCATGTGGGAGGCCACTCCAACCGAATGGTATCACCAGGGTGGTGCGGGTGGTGTGATCCGCACCAGAGATGCACCCAAAGGCGGTGACGCGCACTGGGGGACCTAAAAATTGCAACTTCATGATAGAGCATCAAAACCCATCATGTCACATACCATTGGATTCACACTGAAGAGCAGAATCCAAAGCAAAAAACAGTTTTGAGTTATCTCCTTCCTTTCAAACATCATGGCCAAAAAACTAAAAATTAAAAATATGCATCAAGCTCTATGGAAAGTGAAAGTGATCCATATCATGGCTTTACTCGTGAGTAGGCACATGTGCCATAGTTCATTGGAAAGGGCAGGCTGAGAGGATATAAGGACACCAGAATTGATTGATCAAATGAACTGATCCAAACTGACCAAACTGATCCAATGAACATAGCCCCCACAAATCACCCCAGAAAGAGGTCCCTGATGATTGCATTGAAATTCATTTAAAATGGATGTGAACTTCACAGCTGTGTTTACTGGTGAGTAAGCAGGCATGCCTTGGCTGGAGTGGAAGGACAGTCCAGAGGAGAGTACAAGACTTCCAAAATGGTCCCCATCAGGGATGTTACTAGGGCATAAGAAAGGAAGCACCCTTGAAGGGAATGGCAGCACATGAACTAAATGGCTAAAATCATGGTTTGTAGAAATAATTCCATCATGTTATACATCTCTGAATGTGCAATTTACAGCAGAACGCAGTGAAACAAACCACTTTATTAAAATGTATGGCTAAAAAACCAGTGAAGGCGGGGCAATGACACATAACCATGCCCACCATTCATATTGTTGCTCCGCCCAATGTATGGGGGTGACGTGGTGGCCTCCCGCACTGGGTGTTGCAAACCCTAATGATATACCAGCTCCAACCTCTCCATCAAGTGGAGACTGCTTTGTGACAGCTGTAAAGTAGCACCCCCAGCTGAATGCTGGTTACTTCTGTGGCAGAGAGAAATGTGATTGGGGCATGTGGCACATTAGTAGTTGTGCAAGCTAAACGTGGATTGTGACGTTGTCTTAACTTACTTCACAACCGGCTGTTTCACACCATATATTTTGTATTCCATGAAAACTTAATTAACAATCATCTGACAAGCTTCTTAGAAATCTAAGAAGGGATACATTTTTTCTTTGGACATCAGAGATGTTATTGAAAGCATTGTAATAAGAACAAAATTATTTCCAAAAATCTCTTTTGTTAGTAAGCTTGATTGCCTCTCCAAAGAGCTTTCAGACCAATGGGGAAGTTTGGATAAGGGAACATATTATGCATTTTTTCACAACATAAAGGAGCTTTGCTTAACATGCTTAATTTTCATTTTTGCTGAGAGGTTTGCATTGAGAAACCAAACAAGTTCAATGACATAAAGAAAAAAGTCTAAAAATTAGAAATCTTGAAATTGTTGTTAACTTTAACTGATATCTATTCATCTTTTTAAATATTGAGATGTTAAGAGTTATGATTGACAATTTTATTCTCAACAGGATTGTGATGATAAATACAATCCTGATCCTTGGCTGATTATCTAAGCACCATTAACTTCAACAAAACATTGAAGCATTGCTGATATTATATTGGTGAAGCACATAATGCAGAAAGTAGCTTTCAGAAAACAGAAACAACACTGGAAAATTTCATGAATCTACATTCACACATGCATGCATGTGCTGGAAATCATATGCAGTAAGCAATAACAACAGGAGAAACAAGGTACAATCCGAACCAATTTAGGCAAGCATAACCCACCAGCTTAGGGTTGCCATATGTCCTGAAAAACAGGGACAATCCTGATTTGGGGGGATTGTGTTCACATAGTGGCAAATGGGACAGAGGTTCATGTCCCGATTTTGTGGAGGAGAATTATGGCAACCCCACACCAGCTTCCCATTCCCATGGTGGTGTGGAGAGGCCGGTGCATCTCTGTGCACTGGCTTAACACTCCCTGAAGTGGCATAGAAGTACTTTATGGCATAGAAGTACTTTATGGCACTCTCAGGCCAGCACAGAACTTGTGTCTAAACCAGTTTAACTGGGGTTTAGGATTCTGTTTGCTGTGAAAAGCTGCTCTGGGTTGAAATAGCATCTTTGAAGAGGATTGTGGAGAAGCACATCCAGAGGAACAATGTGATGCCACCTTTCCAGATGCTATAATTTTGATAGGGGTCAAGCTGTCCACAACCCAGTTGCACACTGATTAGATGCATTGCTTGCCCTGCAGGGCCACATGAGCTTACTTTGGCAATAGCTGTAGTGGCTCAGGTCTTCTCTGCCCTCCAAACCAAAACTCATTTTGCAATTTTAGTTTGTTGTGAGGTAATCAAAACTACAACAGTTTTATGGATGTACATCAAGAAGTGTAACCGGGGAACAGGAACCCAGGGTTGAGTGAAGCAATGGTAGCTCCCATGTGATTGCATCACCTTCCCCCCATGACTGTGCAGATACTCTCTTTTCTGTGCATTTTAGATTGTGAGCCCTTCTGGGACAGGGAGCCATTAGCTTTTAATTAGCTATTATTATTTTTCCATTTTCTTTGTAAACCGCTTTGTGAACTTGTTAGTTGAAAAGCGGTATATAAATACTGTAGATAGATGCACAGCCTAGCAACACACACAACTCAATTTAGACCAGCGTTTATCAAAGAGGGGGTCAGGACCCCTTTCGGGGTCATATAGAGCTTTCCTGGGGGTCGCCTAAAGACCCCTGGTGCAGGGGGCCAGGTCAGGCTTGCCAGACCTCCAGCTGTAGCTGCGTGTGGACTAGTACTGACTGACAGCCTCAGGGCCCAATCCTATGCATGCCTACTCTGAAATAAATCCCATTATCGTCAGGGGGCCTTTACTCCCATGTAAATGTGGATAGGATTGCAGCCTTAGGGCCCAATCCTATGCATGCCTACTTTGAAATAAATCCCATTATAGTCAGGGGGCCTTTACTCCCATGTAAATGTGGATAGGATTGCAGCCTCAGGGCCCAATCCTATGCATGCCTACTCTGAAATAAATCCCATTGTGTTCAATGTGTGCATAGAACACACATTTCATTTGTAACAATGAAAATACATCCTGCATATCGGATATTTACATTATGATTCATAACAGTAGCAAAATTACAGTTATAAAGTAGCAACGAAAATAATTTTACGGTTGGGAGTCCTCATGACATGAGGAACTTATAAAGGGGTCATGGCATTATGAAGATTGAGAACCACTGATTTAGGCACACAACTCAATTTGGAGCCGTACACCAGCCAGGGTGGAGGGGAAGGCCAATTTTGCAGTACTTCTGTATGTCAAAAGGTAGGAACATTCACTCTGCCCTCCCCCCCACACTGGAGATTGGGAAAACTGCCACTGCCACTTGCTCCACTGCCACTTCCATCCCTGGCTTAGCTACACTAATGCATATAGAAATATGCTCTCTTTATATTCCATTCTAGAACTCCCTGCAGTTAAGTGAAACTACATATATGGGGAATGGGGAGGTTTCCAGGCCTCCCGATACCTTATAAAGTATTAAAAAGTCACTTCCAGTTACACAGCAAAACCAGAAGTTGTTTTTTGTTTGTTTGTTTTTAGATTTAGATTTAGATTTATTTATTGGCCAAGTATGATCTCCATACCCGGAATTTGGCTTCGGCAACGGCTGCGTACATACATACACCAACTAACAAATAACAATCAATACATACAGAACATACAATCAGATAAGAACACTGTGGGGTTTTACTGTGGGGTTCATTCTGAGTCTTCAAAGGCTGTGCACGATGGGCTCAAATGACCGTCCAGAGGTGAGGAAAGCAGAGCTCTCTTCTGTATAAGTGGGGACAGTACATGCGGGGTTGTACAAACTACAGATAAGTGAATCCACAGATACAGAATCCATGGCTATGACCCCCCCACACACCCTATATTTTTCTTTAAATTGTTAACTGCCTTGGGATAGTTTCACTCAGGATACAGTGTTATTCCCTGTGTCAAATATCATCTAGAAATGACTCAAAGAGTTCTGCTCAGCTTGAACTGTTGTATTCTTTCCCCAACAAAATGCAGGGCTGAACGTGACAGTATGTCCTTTCCAAACTTCCTGCACTGAAATGTCTATCAAAAAAGAACCAGCGAGAGTTGCTTTATTCCCTTTGCTTATTTAAAAACAACAACGACAGTTGTAGGCTGCCATACTCAGTGTCCTCCAGAGCATTCTCAGAACTTCAGTCAGAGGACCCTAACGGACGAAGAAGCACAGAAGGAGAACTTGTCTAGGACAGTGGGAGACACAAATCTGACATGCTCATCTCAGTGACCTTTAAAACGGGAGTACAGACATCAAAGTTTAATGAGGTAATCTGTGTAGAAACATGCCAGGAATGGATTTTGTTTTAGTCAGACAAGATTTTTCAAGGGACTATCAGAAACAAAAGTACTCCCAATGCACCACATATGTTGCCAATGTATTAGGCTTCCTTATATCAAGTCAGACTACAGACCATCTAGTCCAGGGCTCCTCAAACATTTTAAACCGGTTCACTGTCCCTCAGACACTGTAGTGGGCCGGACTTTTGGAGGACCTTGTCCTACATTTTTAAAAAATGTAGGACAAAATGTAGGATGGCCTACATTTTGCCCTACATTTTAAGAACACTTCCTGGGGGCTTACCTTGGGCTCTGACCTTTGGGGTCTGTTGGCGCCTCTGGTGTTTCTAAACCACCCCCCCCCCCCGCCAGCTAGGGGAGGCTGCAGAAGCATGGAGGACCAGCACGGGTGGCTTTAAAACCCCCCGGCCGGCCAGGGAGAAGCTGCTGCTGCATGGTGGTGTCGTGCAAGCTCCCCTGAACCCCCCACGCACACACTATGCATTCTTACACACACATACTTACACACACACAAACACACACACAAGCACACACACCAGCTCACCTGCAGAGACGCTGGCGTGCGCGCTGGCCAGGGAGACCCTGGAACCACAGACAAGCAGCTGGAGGTGAACACACTGGCCAGAGCTCCCCTGAGCCCCCCCCCCCCGGCTGGCCGAGGATAGGCTGCTGCCTCCCCGGTCTTTGTGGGCACTGGGGGGCAGTTGAAGGCTGCCGCAGTGAAGATCCACCAGCTGAGGGCAGCCATTTCCAAAGTGAAGACCGTGTGCATGCGCACACAGTCTCCCTTATCCTTTGAGCTCTGCCGGAGAGCTGCAGGGCTTCTCCATGGGCGGAGCAGACTATCCTCAGCTGACTCTGCAGCTCTCCGGTGGAGCTCAAATAGGGAGACTCTGCGTGCTTCCCAAACCTCTGAAAAGGCTAGCGGGCCAGATTGAGGCATCAGGCGGGCTGGATCCAGCCCGCGGGCCATAGTATGAGGACCCCGATCTAGTCCATTACAGCTGGATCCTGTTTATCCATGGATTTTATATCTGAAGATGTGGGTCCCTTAATCTGCAAAACAGCAGATTAAGATTGACATAGAACTGTTTCAAAACTACTTTACTGGCCCAAATGAATTCAAGTCATTTGGACCGGATGAGCTGCATCCTAAAGTTCTTAAGGAACTTGCAGATGTCCTTGCAGAGCTTCTGTCGGTCATCTTTGAGAAATCCTTGAGGAGTGGAGAAGTGCCACTGGACTGGAAGAGGGCAAATATAGTCCCAATTTTTAAGAAGGGGAAAAAAGAAGACCCAGGAAGTTATAGACCAGTCAGTTTGATTTCATTCCCGGGAAAAATATTAGAACAAATCATAAAACACACAATTTGTGCACATCTAGACAAGTACTTGGTGATCGAAAGAACCCACAATGGATTTACCAAGAATAAATCTTGCCAGATAAATCTGTTCTCCTTTATCAATCGGGTTACGAGCTTACCGGACAGTGGCAATGCTGTGGATGTCATTTATCTTGATCTTTAAAGCCCTAAACGGCTCGGGTCCAGGGTATCTGAGGGACTGCCTTCTTCTGTACAATCCAACACGTCATCTGAGGGGGACCTACTGACTGTGCCGCCACTTAGAGATGTGACAGGTGTGGCGGTCAGTGATAGGGACTTCTCAGTGGTGGCACCCCGGCTTTGGAACTCCCTCCCCTTACCACTGAGGAAAGCTCCCTCAATACAGAGCTTCAGGAAGAGCCTTAAAACCTTCTATTTTAAAAAAGCATTTTAAATGGGGCAGAGGTGGGGGGACAGTTGTTTTTTACTGTTTTTAACAAATATTTTTAAGCTGCATGTTTTTTATTCAATTTAATTGTATTTTAATTATATTTTAATGGTGTTTTAATCTTTATTTATGAGCTATTTTAATGATGTTTTATTCCCTGATGTCAGCCGCCTTGGGCTCCCCCTTGCGGAGGAGGAAAGGCTGGATATAAATTGATTGATTGATTGATTGATTGATTGATTGATTAAATAAATAAATAAATAAATAAATAAATAAATAAATAAATAAATAAATAAATAAATAAATAACATTTTTATCAATGACTTGGAGGAAGAGATACGGGGAGCCTGATCAAATCTGCGGATGACACCAAGCTGGGAGGAGTAGCAAACACAACAGATGACAGGAAAACCTTCAGGAGGATCTGGATAAACTAGAATACAGGGCTGTAACAAATAGAATGAATTTCAACAGGGAGAAGTGCAAGGTTCTGCACTTGGGCAATAAAAAAGCAGGCCTCAGTCTTGGAAGACTATGGTATCGTGCTCTGCGCTGCATACCTGCATGCGATGCACGAAAGCCTGGGTTGGATTGTTATGGAGGATAGGCTGTTACCCAAGCAGCAAATCCCCCCTCTCCACACCACTGAATTAGTCCAATGGAAAGGCAGAGCCAATACGATTGGATCCAGCTGGCGTTGCAGAGCTGGGCTAAGGACAGGCGCTCACCCTGTCTTGTGGGGCCGACCCAGGAATCAAACCCTGGCCTGCTGGTTAACAGGCACAGAGTCTTAGCCACTTGCGCTACCCATAGCCCTTGGGCAATAACACATGTATAAAATGAGGGATACTTGGCTTGGCAGTAGTATCCAAGTGGGATCTTGGAGTCGCCGTGGATCACAAGCTGAATGTGAGTCAGCAGCGTGATGTGACTGCAAAGAAGGCAAATGCCATTTTAGGCTGCATTAAGAGGACTGTAGCTTCCAAGTCGTGAGAAGTTCTAGTTCCTCTTTATTTTGCATTGGTCAGATCTCACCTTGAGTACTGTGTTCAGTTCTAGGCACCTCACTTTAAGAAAGATGCAGTTAAACTGGAGCAAGTCCAGAGGAGAGCAACAAGAATGATCGGTGGGATGGAAGGGAAGCCCTACAAGGAAAGGTTGGGGGAACCTGGGATGTTCAGCCTGGAGAAGAGGAGGCTGAGAGGAGACATGATTGCCCTCTTCAGATACCTGAAGGGCTGTCATATGGTGTAAGGGGCTAATTTGTTTTTAGCTGCTTCTGAAAGCAGACCTAATGGCTACAAACTGCAAGGAAGGAGATTCCTGTTGGATATCCGGAAAAAATTCCTGACGGTGAGGGCGGTTTGGCAATGGAACAGATTGCCAAGGGAAGTGTGGAATCTCCCTCACTAGGGATCTTCAAGCAGAGGCTTGATGAGCACCTTTTGGAGATGCTCTAGGAGGATTTCCTGCTACAGGCAGAGGGTTGGACTAGATGACCTACTGGGTCCCTTCCAACTCTAGGATTCTAGGATTCTATGAACCCACACTGACCCAGACTTGGCTCCATGTTAGCCTTCTAAAGGGAACTGGAGCTGTGCTCCTGTCCCCACTGGAGGAGGCATCCATCAGTCTTGAGAGACTATGGTATCATGCTTGGCGCTGCATATGCTGCATGCAAAGCATGAAGGCCTGGGTTAGATTGATGTGGAGAATAGGCTGTTACCCAAGCAGCAAATCCCCCCTCTCCACATCACTGAACTAGTCCAATGGTTCCAGCTGCGTCACAGAGCTGGGTTAAGAACAGGAGCTCACGCTGTCTTGTGGGGACCGATGCGGGTCTCGAACCCTGGCCTGCTGGTTAACAGGTGCAGTGTCAGAGAGTCAGCGCAGATCTACTCACTTATGTTTATGGGCTTCAGAAAGCTGGAGAGGAGGGGAAAGAGCCACTTCTGGTTTCCTCTGGTATGCTTTTCACATTTTGTTGAATTTTTTCACCTTTTAAGGCATTCTAAGGCCCAGGAAGGCAAAAAGGGGGCATTTTTTTTTTCTCCACTTCCAGCTATTCTGAACCACAGAGAGGCAGCAGGCAGTTACACTCTACCTCTCCAGTATTCAGAAAGCTCTCTGAAAGGTGAGCTCCCTTTTGGAGGGGTTAATGGGACAAAGATTGTGGATTTGTTTATCTGTGAAATACTGTATTTCTAGGTGGTGCAAGCGGTTAAGACGCTGTGCCTGTTAACCAGCAGGCCAGGGTTCGAGACCCAGGTCAGCCCCACAAGACAGGGTGAGCTCCTGTCCTTAGCCCAGCTCTGCGACGCCAGCTGGATCCAATTGTATTGGCTCTGCCTTTCCATTGGACTAATTCAGTGGCGTGGAGAGGGGGGATTTGCTGCTTGGGTAACAGCATATCCTCCATAACAATCCAACCCAGGCTTTCGTACTTCGCATGCAGCGTATACAGCACCGAGCACTATACCATAGTCTTTCAAGACTGACGGAGGCCTGCTTTTTTTTTAAGGGGGTCCAAAAACAGTCCTTCTGCGGATACCAAGGCCCACTTGTATTGTTCACTCAGATTGGGAGCAAGTTTCCAAGAGTTCAGGCAAATGGCCTGCAACCCGCAATCCTTTGAATTTTCAGGGGCTGGTTGAATTTAGGGCATTTGGCAAAGAAAACATTGCAGTAACACATGATGATGGGACTTCCATTCTCTAAGTACACAAATTCTTTCTCTTGAGAATCACGTTAGAAGTATACTAGGTAGATGTTATAGCTGTGACAGTGTCAGCAGAAACAAGAGTCATTACTTATTCAACTCCCCCATTAAATAATAAATAAAAATTAAATAAAACAATTGTACCTTTTGCAGGTTTGGATTTCTTGTTTATTTGTTTACAAAATGAGAAATGTAGAGAGGGGTTTTATATGTTTTTATTGTTTTATCACTGTTTCTCCCACCTCTAGCCATGACCTTTTATATCAGAGGGTATCATTTCTACCAGCTGAGAGCACTTGGTTGTCAGACTAAAAATGGATTTCAATACCCTCCAAACACATTATGTAAAACACATTACAGCGTGCTTGTATTGTTAATAAATGACAAGCTTGGTGATAAAACGATAGCATCAGAATCATGCAAGCATAATATTAACATGATGAAATATTTACAGTATGAGAATAGGAGCACTGTGTCTTTCAGATCTGGGTCAGAATTAGTAAATTAAATACATGGTTACCTGGTTGCCTCAGACTTGGAAGGGAGGAACTTCTCAGACCCAGAGGCTGCTGTGGAAATGTATCATGAACTGGAATAGTGAGCTAATCCATATTAACATAATTGAAAAGCGTGATAATTAACAGGCTCTGCATTGTGATAATGTCTTGCTTTATCCAATTAATGGTCCAGTCCAAGGAGCCAGTGCACAAACACTTGTTGATTGCCCAATACAGTTGAAAAACTGATTTTGCTCAACCCCATAGCCAACATTGCTAAAGAGACTTTTTAATCAAACATAGATTTGCATCTGTAAACACAAAAAGCCAACACATTTAGAAATCAACACCTAAATGCTGCCAATTTCTTCTCTTGCCCAAGGATCATGTCTGCTTCTGTCCTAGTGTGGCACCTGAAGATCCATACAGCTCACAAATTGTCTCGGCAAATGGTTGGCTACATCAAGTAGCTGCAGTATCACCCTAATAGCAACAATATGCAGGAACCAAATGTTGGTTTTGAGTTAGCAAAGATACAAAAGAGGCTAAGGGTGCAATCCAGACTAACTACGGGGAGTCCTTGCTCCGGTGTAAGAACAATTTGCTCTGGATTGCAATATGAATTTCCCATAGGTTTTCACTAGATGGTGCAGTAACTACAGGTACACGTAATATCTCTTACGTGCTCCCGTAGTTACTCTGGATTGTAGGGTAAAAGTCTTTTTGTTGTCATCCTCCCTCTTGGTGGCACCCAGTGCAGTCCGCACACCCACACCCCCAATGTGCTACTGGATCACAGAGCAAACTGCAGTCCCGCTTTAACTGTGTAACAGAATTGTGTGCCAATTGTGTGACAAAGCATGTCAGGGTCAAGCAAGGTGCTACATTAAATGTGCATGTCAAAAACAATAGTGACTTGTTCAGCAATTCCCTTCTCTTCTGAAATAACCCGTAAACATGACCTGTCTCCAAACATAATGTTCCTCCTGTCTCCACCACATTGACTGTGACTAAACACAGCCTGTAATTAAATCAAGATATGGCTAACTTCTAATTAGGTATTATGTAAGGAGAGGTGAATGCTAACCTCGAAGTTGCCCTATCTTGGAACATCCAGTTTAGTTCTCTGAATACTTGTGTTTCTTGGAAGAAAGGAAGGAATATGCATAGCAAGCCTCCTAGTCAGCTCAGTCATGAGAGCAGGTGACTGGTACTGAGTGGCAGACTGGGGACCAGCAGATTGGAGGGGTGTTAAAATCTCTGTGTATGTCTCCTCAGCCCACTGCCTGCCCAGCTGCTCCATCTGGCCACTGCCGCATCCTCACACTCACTTTCCTTGGAAAGCCAATGAGAAGAAAATGGGAGAGTGGCTAACCTCCTCTACTAAAAAAAAGCAGGTCTCCATCAGTCTTGAAAGACTATGGTATCGTGCTCTGCACTGCATATGCTGCATATGAAGCGCAAAAGCCTGGGTTGGATTATTATGGAGGATAGGCTGTTACCCAAGCAGCAAATCCCCCCTCTCCACGCCACTGAATTAGTCCAATGGAAAGGCAGAGCCAATACAATTGGATCCAGCTGCGTCGCAGAGCTGGGCTAAGGACAGGAGCTCAGCCTGTCATGTGGGGCCAACCCGGGAATCGAACCCTGGCCTGCTGGTTAACAGGCACAGCATCTTTACCATTTGCACCACCCACAGCCCAAGACTGACAGAGACCTGCTCCTCCTCTACTAGTGCTTCTAGAAAAGGGTACTGTGGTGGAGGTTGAAGAAGAAGAAGTAGCAACAACTCCAATCTTGTTCATAATCTCTGTCCTTCCAGGAGAGTCATCTAAAACAGTTGTTTATAAAGTGCGGGTCAGAACCGAACTATGGGGTCATGACTTCATTTGTGGAAAAGAGTTGTGAAAAGCTGGGCATTGCCATCTTGGAATCTGACACTAGGTGTCAGATTCTTGAAATGGGGCACTCAAGCTTCCTGGGAGTACAGGTACAATCCAATCCTCATTGGTCTTTCTATTCTCATGGTGGTGTCGGGAAGTAAGCGCATGTCTGTGCAGTGGCGTAAACCTCCCCCACAGGAGTGGCCCAGAAGTGTGTTACCCCACATTTGTGGCATTCCCAGGCCAGCAAGGGCCTTGTGCTGGGGCTTATGCCAGCTTAAGTGGAGGTTAGGACAGCAGCCTTAGGATGCAATCAGAGGGTGCAATCCAGAGTAACTACAGGAAGTTTTTGCTCTAGTGTAAGAACAATTTGCTCTGGATTGCAATATGAATTTCTCATAGGTTTTCATTAGGTGGTGCAGTAATTACGGGTACATGTAATGTCTCTTACATACTCCCGTAGTTATTCTGGATTGTAGGGTTAACCAATTTAAGCCAGCATGACACCTGTCTCACTGTTCCAGTGTTGGTGTGGGGAGATCAGCGCATGTCTGTGCACTGGCCAAACCCCCTACCCCAGGAGAGGTGCAGAAGTGTCTTATGGCACTTTTGTGTCATACCCAAACCAGCACAGGACTTCATTTCAAGCCTTTCTTTTTCCATTTGTCATATTGATCTTTGCAGTCAGCTGAAACTGAATAAGGACTGGGAAATTCATGAGTTTAGGAACTCAAATGTCTTCAGCTCCATTGTATTAAATAAAAATAATTAGGTAAATGTTTACATTTGCAAATTAAGCATAATGATTTTCTATTTGTCTTTCTGCATCAAGGAACTTTTCTTTCCCTCATTTGAAAAACTGACAGGAGGAGAAGCCATTGGCTTGCTTTGAGAAGGGATCAATACAGAGACCAAAAATACAATAATATACATCTGATCACCTCATTTGCTTGGCATATTAAGAGATAACCTTAGATTTAGTTATTTAATATCTCTTAATTCCTTTGTTTTCATAACTTGTTTTCATAACTCTTAATTCCTTTGTTTTCAAAACTCTAATTGCAAAATATATGTTGACGTTTAGTAAGGAAATGTCACAAATGGTATTTTATTTTCTGCACAAATATTCATTGGTTTTATGGAAACTCAAATATATTTCCTTCCCCCTAAAAATATCCATGGAATTTTAATATAGTGAGATACTGATAATTCTGTTAGATTTCTCAGAGCCCAATCCTAAACATCCTCAATGTTGGCACTGGGTGTCACAAATGTGCCATGAGAGACATCAGTGGCACCCAGAGAGGAGAGGGTGCTGAACCTCAGTGCCACATGAAGGACTTTCCAGCACTCAAGCAGCAGCAGCTAGCAGTAAATACTTACAGAATGATGGGGAGGCATTGAGTGAGCAGAACGGGGTGAGTCAGGAGAAGGAAGAGAGGCAGGAGAGGGGTGAGATCAGCAGAGCTCTGCTCTGCCATATCCTATCCCCCATGTACAAAACCCAACACAGAGTCATAGCATTGGAAGGGATTTAGTAGGTCATCTACTCCAACATGGACTCTACACTCTGCACTAGCAAAATAGCTGGTACAGTCTTGAAAAGTCCCATTGTCAGGCTCAAGGCTGATTCATCTGATTCATTTGAATCTGATTTTGAGATTCATCTGAAAATACAAGCGACACAGACATAGCATACAGACAAGGTTTAGTACAATTCTATCTCTGCTTCAGCTAAGCTCCCCTTTATCCCTCCTCTTGGTCACATTTTGTTGTTCTTGCTAGGTAAAGGGGTGTTTACACAGACCAGCTCCTTTGGTCTTCAAGGCAGACCTGGAGAGCTGGGCACTGGGTGAAGGCATGAAGCAACAACAGGCAAAAAACTTTTGCCCAATTTTAATTTTACAATTGCCTCCAAGCATAGTATCACTCTTGTTGAAGTATACTCCCTATAACTCCATTGTCTCCATTAACCAATGAGTATCCAGAAATTATGTCCTCATGTATGATATAGAACTGATCATCCTTTATTTGATCATTAGCATTCCTTTATTTAATTTTATCTTTGCCGTTTCAATATTCTACTCACTTTCTCTATCAACTGCTGTCATGTGGGGCTATTTTACCAAACCAGCAATGATCCTTTTATCAGCAAAAGGAACTCTGTAGCAAAAGGAACTAGCAGATGAACTTTTTGTAGTACCAGCCACTTCCCTCTTACAGTCATATATAGAATTGCAACATATCTGCCACAAGACAGCAGATATAGCATGCTTGGGGGAAAGTCTCACTTTCACCATTCCTTTTAATGCTAGGGTTGTTATACCAGTAGAGCACATGTCATTGCTGTACTGTATTACTGTTATCCAAACAGTTTGATTTTCCTTGTTAACATAAAGGGGATGGAGGTTGGTGATGGGAATTTACAGCAGCTATAGCATGCTTGGGGGGAAGAGTACACTGAGTCCTCCAATCACAAAGCTGCCTTGATCATGCTTGTTCAAACTGCTAACAAATCAAAGTTTTATCTTTTCCCAAGGCCTGAGAGACTGGTTGCTTCCTTGCCATCCACACAAGCAAAATGCTATGAGGCTCATCTAGATCATGCTTGTCTAGTTTGTACCCAGTGCCATTCATTGATATATAAAATAATATCAGCAACACACTTTCATTATACCTTTTAATAAAATCTTATTACTTACAAATTTTTCAATTTTCCTGCTTCTGCCCTAACTGGGTTTTCTTTTTAATGAGCACTATTTTTTTCTAAACATGTTTCTGAACTAACATATTTTTGGTTTACTTATGTAGATTAGTGCTTTTTATTTGTTTCTACAAGGATTTTCTCCATCTTCAATTATCAATGTTCAGAGATTCAAGCAAATTTGGAAGCTATATACTTGATATTTTTCTTATAGATGGTATATTGGATAAAATTAGAAACATCTAATACAGTTAAATACATGATTGCTCGGGGCCAAATCTCACTGTATCCAGTAGGGTTTGTTTTCTGGTTAATGTACTTGTATTTGCAGCCTGAAAATAATCTAACAAGCTCTTCCCTTTAAATTTAGGACATGAGGAATTTAGGTGGACTTTTGAAAAGGAGTATTTAGTTGTGCCTTATTGTGTAATTTGATTTACATTTATTATTTTGATGGTTGGAGATGACGATATTGATTGCTTTGTCAATTTCACCTTTTTCTTCATTCACTCCATGATTTCATGTGCTCTATTATCTCTCACATTAATCAATAATCATTGATGTGTTTCAATTGCCATTTTTCTGCTGCTTTGGCTTACTGAGATGCATAAAGAACTCAACATTTCAGAAGCAATTTGAGCATAAAGAAATACAACAGATGGGTGATGATGTTGTGTGAACCCCCATAAAAAATGAGTGAATAAAGTGTGACAATCCCAGACTAAATACCATCTGGAAACATACCTAGTTATACATGATGGTAGGAGAGTTTGTGCATGGTGGTGCCATAAGGAATAGTGCTACTATAGCTCAGTCCTTTCCTCTGGTCATTCAAACATGTGGCGGTGTGATGCACCGAGCATTGTGTGGGTATTCAGTTCCAAGCATGATATGAGGGATTTGGAAAACTAAGCAGTCACTTTCCACTGTGGTCAGAGGGGCCTCCATTGGGGCCAGACAGCCAACATAATAATGGATGCATCTAACAAATTTCCTGGATTCCTGGAGTTTATGAGCAGCCAGCTGACTGCTTCCAAATGAAAATCATTCAGGGATTATCATTGCCCCTCCGTTTCATAAAAGAGAAGCGGAAAGCGTATGATTTCAAATCTTTATACTTCACTGCGATAAAATAGCAGCAGCCATCTGCAGTATGACTTATCTTTCCCTCTTGCTTTCCAGCAGCTCAAGCTCAGTAAATTTTTTATTGAAAGGACCTCCAGTAGTCTTACGTTGGTCAAAGCTATTTGATGACTACATCCAGCCCATTTCACACTCTCATCATCTATTTACCTGGAACATAAGAATCTATCCTCTATGATGTGTGGCCACTGATTTATCTAGTCCACTGTTGACACTGAGTGGCAGCTGTTTTAATCCTACTCAACCATGAACATGGGGGATGTTGCGCATGGGGGTTGATGTGCATAGGGGGTTGATGCGCAGGGGGGATGCCGTACGGGGGAATTTTATTCCCACAACGTGGGTAAATTTCACTAGTAAATAAATAAAAATAAAATATGAGCTACATGCTGCTGGGCTATAGACATCAAGCATTAATGATGTTCAAGCAAAACTTCTACCAAATGAATTTCAATCAAAAATTCTCAGTGCTTAAAATGGAACTTTAGAGGTTTGCACAAAACAGGCATTTTACAACAGAAGCAAAACCCTCCCTGGCAGGCAACAGTTTCATCCAACAATTTGGAAAAGCTTCTCCAAAATCTTAAAGGATTTTGGAGCAGAAGCAGCTGTCCAAAAAAGAAGCCTCTTCTCTACGGGGATGCAGCTCCTAATTACTTTTCTGATTAATATTTGATAACTTTGCAATTAGGCCATTTGCATATCAAGATTTGGATACTGGCACACACTGAAAGTAAGGCTGAGGGGGATTTCTACAACAGCATGGGGTCTGAACCAGTTATCTAATATGACAACATAACAATTGGATTGAGTTTAGGATTGCATTTTTCAATTTTCAAATTAAGCACGGACAAGCTTATGCCTGGCTACCAATAAGTAAGCACCACTGAGTTTAATGGAACTTACTTCCGGGTATGTATGAATAGGTTTGCAGAATAAGGTTTTTGTGACTTCCAGAGTGGTCAATTCAAATATTTTTTCCGTTTGAGCATTCATTTTTTCTATCCAAAAAAATGACAAGGTTATAAATAGAGGTTTTTTTTCCCTGCTACCTCACCAGCAGCAAAGCAGGGAAAATAATCTATTGGTGATATTATAATGAAAACCTTAAGGCCTTATACAGTTCACATAGAGTGAGTGTTTCTACATCTTTTAAAATTTTGTTTTAATTGGATGGACCTAGCATAACCATGGCTCAGTTGTGAGATAAGCACCACATGTGTAAAAGAAGACCACAATAAAAAATAATACAACATAAACAAATCATTTTTTATAGTTAAGGAGGAAAAAACCACATGGAAAATTTAGATATTCCAGATTAAGATTAGAAATGAAAGTGTCAAGTGTTGATTGGTATCTTATAGTAGAAGTTTGTTAGGCTGCAATCCTATCCACACTTACCTGGGAATACGATCCATTGACTGTGATGGGACTTATTTCTGAGTAGACATGAACAGGCTTGGGCTCTTTAACTAAATAAAGTTCTAAAATAGATATCACAGTTCAGTCTAATCAAGCGCTGGAGCAGGCAGGCTGACAAGCCTGTGCTGCATCCCGTGCTTGATTATGGCATCTGCCAAACTACCTCTGGGCTAGGGGAAACTTTTTCCCTTACCCCCTAGAAAAACTGCAGCAGTTCCAATGGTTCTACTTGCATGCAGTCCTATCTGGTTCTGTGCCAGAGGTGCAAAGGTGACCAGATGTGAGTAGCCAAATGCTACATGGGTTTGGAATCTGACATATCAACAGGTCCCAGCCTGCCTTTGCTCCCTAACCCCTAACCCTGGGAACTCCCCCACTATATTTTAGCGATATACAAAAGTGGGAGTGGTTTCAGGAATTTCGGAATGAAAAAAATTCCCTTCCCGAAATCTCCCATCCCCCATGAATAGCATGAATAGCAATCCATTTAGAACTAAGTCCTGAGTTTGGTGGCCAGTCCTATGCTGAGACTAAGTGTCATAAACATGCCATAAGGCACATTCACCACACTAGGCATCAGCTCAGCACTGGCACCAATGGAGCACCAGACCATGCTGAGATCATCACTAGAAGGTAGCAAATCATATGCCTCCCAGAGCAGTTTTAGGTGGTGGGAGGTTAGTCAGGGGGAAGTGTTCTGGTCAGGAGAGGGCAGAGAGGAGAGCGCTCCACTAGATCCAGAACCCTGCCTTGGACCTCCCAGTCCTATTAGTGCCTCCCAGCTCTTAGCTGGCAATGTAGCTGGCACAGACTTTCAAAGCCCTATTGTAGGTCCTGCATCCTTACCTGGGTTACAGGGATCAATGTGGCTTGCTAGCCGTGATTTGGTCACTCCTGTATGTTATGCACTCATGTTATGCATAATCATACATGCATAACATCCCTTTCACCGGCACTGATCCATTGGCATTAACCTCTACATTAACTGTTCCATTGGCATTAACTTAGCTTGATTATGCTGAGACACATAACCAGTATATGGAATGGTCTGCCACCATTTTATCAAGATCTATAGAAATTGCATTGACCATGACACTATGTGGATTTGAATTGCCTTTATTCTGTAGACTGTTGGCAGCAGAGTTCTGTAGAGGTTTAAAAAAATCATACTTTCATTAACAGTTGAGAGGAAGAGATCATATTACCCACTTTTCTGCTCTCATAGTCCAGTCCTAGCCTCTAGTTAGGCCAGCACAAGACCTAGTTAGGCTAGCACAAGTGGCCACTTCTTGGCCACTTCTGGGGCATAATCAGTGGTGGGCTCTAGCAGGTTCGCACCTAATCTATAGAACCGGGTGTTAACAAGATATATAAAGTTTTAAGATAGTTATTTAAAAGTGGCTGCCAGATGGGCATAGAACCGGTTGTTAATTTCTTTGAATCCTATCACTGGGTGTAATACCAATGCACAGACATGGAATGTGCAGACACCCCAAGCACAGATCAAGGCTTTTATGGAAATAGATTTCAAACTTCAAATGTGCCTTTGCTGCCATCTGGTGGAAAGTTGTAGTGCAGCACTTTTAGTAAAATCCTTTTTAACTGGAAGCACAACAAAGTGAAATCAACCCGGTCAAGAGTTGGGATGTATTGGATTTGCACTTAAAATTCTACATGCATTACAGAAACTCACCCTGCCTTTGCTAGACATGGCTGCCCCCAAGACTTTCCCAACCACAGTATGTACATCTTCTCAGGGATTTACTTTCCATGACGCACTTGTCCCATTGAGACAAAAATTGGAACTGTCGTGAACCACAAAAAAGTGATCAGGGTACAGAGGTGACCTAAGGGGGCTGGACTGGGCTGGCCCATGGTGTGGGATTTAAATAAATTAACAACAAGTTCTATGTCCTAATAACCTCAATTAACAACAGGTTCTATTTCCCTTTAGTAACCGGTTCTCAAAACCAGGCACTCATTAGCAAAGGGTTCTGTAGAATATGTGAGACCCCACTGAAGCCTACCACTGGTAACACCATGCTAATGGGATGACAGCTACACTAGGTGTCACACCTCTAAAGAATGTTTTTGAACCAACAACTTTATTAGCGTCTAAAAACACTACTGGGAACCAATGTTATTGATGTAATGTGGTTTGATATGCACAGAGTGCCTCATACTAATTAGTGGCCAGGCAACTGCCTCTTTCACTACTTGACATTTCTGGACAATCTGCCAAGGCAGCCCCACATAAAGCACATTATGGTAGTCAAGCCTGGACATAATCAGCTCATGTAAACTCAATGCTGAATCTGACAAAGCTAATAAAAAGCACTCCTGACAATCCAAATCATGTGGTCAACAAATGCCAACTCAAGATCAAGAAGCATCCTCGAGCCACATTGTTGCATCTTCAAGGGCATTTCAAGAACTGGTTTTAAAGCTTCCACTAGATTAGTGGTACTTCCAACAAATAGAACCTCCTCTGTTGTCCAATTAATGCCCAAAATGAACGTACAAGTTTGGCCCTTTTTATTTTCTTTTTATTTAATATCTACATGAATCCTATTTAATCTACATGCTATTTAATATCTTCATGAAGCTGCTGGGAGAGGTCATCCGGAGATTTGGAGTGAGGTGTCATCAGTACGCTGATGACACCCAGCTCTATCTCTCCTTTCCTCCTGAGTCCAAGGAGGCAGTTGAAGTCCTGAATCGTTGCCTGGAGGCAGTGGGGGACTGGATGAGGGTGAACAAGCTGAGGTTAAATCCTGATAAGACAGAGGTTCTCCTGGTCCGGAAGTCCTCGACTCGGGTATTGGAATATCATCCTGCTCTGGATGGGGTTGCACTCCCTCTGAAGGAGCAGGTTCGCAGCTTGGGGGTTCTCCTGGATTTGCAGCTGCTCCTGGAGTCCCAGGTGGCGGCTGTGACCATGGGAGCCTTTGCTCAGCTTCGGCTGATCCGCCAGCTGCAACCTTACCTGAGTCGCTCGGATCTGGCCACGGTGACCCATGCCCTAGTGACATTGAGACTAGATTATTGTAATGCGCTCTACATGGGGCTGCCTCTGAAGATGGTCCGGAAGCTGCAATTAGTCCAGAATGCGGCGGCCCGTGTGGTTGCTGGGGCTCGTCGGTTCGACTCTGTTGGGCCACTGCTTCAGCGACTACACTGGCTGCCCATTCGTTTCCGGGCTGAATTCAAAGTGCTGGTCCTGACCTTTAAAGCCCTAAACGGCTCGGGTCCAGGGTATCTGAGGGACCACCTTCTTCCCTACAATCCGAGCCGTCACCTAAGGTCATCTGAGGGGGCCCTACTGAATGTGCCGCCACCAAGAGATGTGAGAGGTGTGGCGGCCAGAGATAGGGCCTTCTCGGTGGTGGCACCCTGGCTTTGGAACCCTTAGAACTGAGGAAAGCTCCCTCAATACAGAGCTTCAGGCAGAGCCTTAAAACGTTTTATTTTAAAAAAGCTTTTTAATGGGGGCAGAGGTTTGGGGGATTTTGTTTTTATCATTTTTTTTGTTTTATTGTTTTTAGTCTATGTTTTTAGCTTTAATCTAATTGTATTTTAACTACATTTTAATGTGTTTTAATCTCTATTTATTACCGTATCTAATTTTAGTGGTGTTTTATTGTTTTTTAATTGTTGTTTGGCCACCTTGAGTTCCCCCTTGTGGGGGAAGAAAGGCGGGATACAAATTGCTTAAATAAATTAAATAAATAAATTCTTTTAAAATTAGTGTGCACAAAACACCCCAAAGGTGTTCAGATCTTCAGGTCTTCAGATCTTCACCCTGACCGTAGTTCTTATCCTAACATATTTGTTAAATGTTTCAGAGCCCAATCCTGAGGCGGGATGGGCTGCTGCAATGTACTTGGACCAGCCTGGGAATGTTACAAATGTGTTGCAACATTCCCAGGCTGTTGCAATATTCTCAGGCTGGTCCAAGTCCATCAGGGAAGATGGGCATGTGCACAGATGTACTCCAACCTCTCTGCATCACCACTGGCACTGGAGAAGCGTAGGTCTTTGTCAGATGATGCAGGGATCAGAAGGGGTGTGGGACAGAAGAGAGGAGGCATTGGGGGTAGGGGGAGGGAGAGCAATGGGCATTCCTGGGGTGAGAGGAGGGCCAGCATCTGGCACTTATGTCCCAGGCTCCTGAGGTAGTGCAGATCCAAGTAGCCCACTGGGACTGCAGTATCTCTCACCAGGGTAAGGGGATGCAATTCCCCTTGCCCCTGACTCAGCCATTAAGCAGTCAATCCTAAAGACACTTTCCTGGGAGTAAGAGCCATTGAACACAATGGGGCTTACTTTTGAGTAGGCATGGTTAGGATTGTGCTCTACGTGTATGTACCTTGCACTGGATATAGTCCAGGCATATTAGCCTGCCTAATAGGCCAGTGCTAGTTAGAACTGGGCTGTTAGTTGGCTTTCACTCTGGGTTTAATCAGGTAAATTTTTTACCTATCTTTCCTGGTGGTGACCATCACCACCACCATTGAAATAGCATGGGTTCCATTGGCACCACTTCATCAAGTCACATAGCTAATGATGCTATAGCCTGGTGCAAAGCTACAACCAGAATTGACATCATGCCCAAGCTATAAAAAAAGAAAATTCAGAGAAAACCTACTTTCTGCCCACCCCCCACCCCAGCAACTTGCCACCCCTTTGCTCTGCTGCCTTCCTCCAACCAGTGGCATAGCTAAGGTGTCTATCTGGGGCAAAAAAATATTTTGTAGTCACCCCCCACAACAAAATGAAATTTAAGTAAGTAAATAAAAGTGTGCCACTCACTGGTTGGATAAAATGTGCTGGGGCAAAGGATGGCTATTCTCTCCTTGTTCAAGTTAAGAGGAGCATCACAAAGAAGTACTGTTGGAGTTATAGAGGGACTGACATTCCCCCGTGATTAGAAATAACAAAAAGCCTTTTTGCTGAAGTTTCCAGAGACTCTGCTTTGCTGACTAAAGACCAATGCTGTGAGGTGTGCTGCATGCTGAGCCAGTAGTTTCACCCTGTCATCCCACGCCTTCCATGTCCTGAGGAACATGGCATCAGAAATGCAACATGAAACAAATTTCATGTTGGCCGAATACTTATTGTGCATTAAGTGCATATTATTGCTGTAAAAGCTACGAAGAGGCTTGCAGTACCTTACAGACTAACAGCTGAAACTCTCATGGACCAGAGTCCATTTCCTCTGATGCACTGTGAATACGCTGTGATGGCCACCCCTCTAAATACCTTTGCTAGATTTCCTGGGAAATGGAAATGGGCACCAGTGGTGAAGCTAAGGGAGAGCTCTGGATACCAAGCTATGGGCTTGCCTTTTGGAGGTCCACTGCTCCAATATCCAGAAGGTCTTAGAAGGTCTTAGAAAGACCTTAGAAAAGCATTTCTGGTTTAACTGAAAACTAGAAGTGCCTCTCTAAAGGTTTGGTTATGCTTCTGAGGCCTACCCATTACTCAGATCACCCCTTGCATGCCTCAAGAGGGCGTGTTCTGGGCACGTGGGCCCATGGATGTTAACACCCAGTTAACAGTGGTGTTAACCCACAGTTAACCCTTACTTTAAGGTAAGGTTCCAGAACCCAAAAAAGTTCATATAAAAATATTAACTGGATGTAAAAATGATGACAAAACACTGGAATTGAATTCAAACATGCATTCAATGTGCATCGCCCTATGAAGTCTACTTAGGCTGCAATCCTAAAGACACTTTCCTGGGAGTAAGCCTCATTTAACACAATGGGGCTTACTTCTGGGAAGACATGGTTAGGAGGCTGCAATCAAAAATACTTTCTTCTGTAATCCAAGACACTTTCAAAGTGTCTCCCTGCTTTCTACTTCTCTCCATCCTGAGCCTCTCTCTCCCCTGCTCCCTTCTGGCTAGCCCTGAGCTGCTTCCCTCTTCTCCACTGCTCTTCTCTGCCTCTGCCCAGCGGACACACGGCCACAGGAGGAACAGCATGGAAGTGTTGCTTTCGCTATGGGCAGGCACGCTGGGCAGCCCTGACGCTTTTAAAAAGTTCATTTGTTCGTTTGTCAACGAGTTCGTTTGTTATGTGAAGCACAGTTTGTTACGTGAAGCAGAATCCTAGAGAAATTTTTGTTTATTATGTGGAACATACTTTACGTGAGGCATTTGTTACATGAAGGCGCCACTGTATTCACTTTCTAGCATTGCATGGCATTTTTTCACATTGTTTGCTGTTTGGACTTAGAGGACATAAATTGTTGTAAGGTTTGGAGTAGAGTGTATAATATGTAATGCTTTTCACCCAGTTCCTATTTTGGCATATGCTGTAAACAAACCCAACATTTAGCCTTGACTGTTTTATGGGATGCTGATCAGTTGTATGTGATTGTATGCAGAAGTGCCATTAGAGGTCACCCTTTAAATGTCAACTTATTATTCCCTGTGATTTCTTAAAAAATGCTAAGAGGTTGTATCCCAGCAGATGTCAGTGTTTACTACTTCTAGGTATGCTCCATGCATTGGTCTCTGAAAGTTTAGCATGCGTAACCTGTTTTTAAAATAAGTTTAAATTCTAGACTCGCCATTTTTCATCTCAGCACAAAGGATGCTGTAATAGATCTAACAGCACTTTGTCATCAGAAAACCGTTATACCATTTCAACCACAACTAGCCGTTTTTTTCAGGTTAACAGGGCAGGGGAACAATTTATAGTATTCTGTCATTCCCTTGACACTACAGAGAGGAAACGCCATCTTTTGTGAGAGCCTGTCTCTGTATTTTTCATGGTCTGTTGCTCTTTGGCATTGTAATCTGGTCTAATTACACTGTAATTGTCCTCCTCCTTCTTCATGCACCTTCCTGTCAATTCTCATATGTTAATCGTAAGGGTGCTGGGATGGTAGATGTAACCTTTTGGCCTAAAGCTTACTTACAGCAAATTCACAATAGAATGAACTGTTTGTTTGCATTGGAGATCTGCAAAATGTCCATCCCAGAGAGCTAACTTGAGGGACTTGTGTTGTGCTCAAGTAATGAGCTGCTCACAGAAAAAGGACGGTGTCACAAAACTGAAGTCTCAAGTTGTCCTAATTAACATCAGTTTGAATGACTGTTGTAGGAAGACAGCAAACCAGGATCAAAAGAACCCCCACATTTTTTTAAAGTGTGTCTTCCGATTGTGTATTGATGTCACCAGTGATTTAAACTGAACATAAAATGAACAAATAAATTAAACTGTGTTTATTAATAAACAGTGGGACAAATGCATATGCGAGCTTTAGAATAAAGCAACTATTCTGAGGAAAATAGCTGGTATTATCGAAGGGCGCAATCCAGAGTAACTACGGGGAGTCCTTGCTCCGGTGTAAGAACAATTTGCTCTGGATTGCAATATGAATTTCCCATAGGTTTTCACTGTATTGTGCAGTAACTATGTGTACACGTAATGTCTCTTACGTGCTCCTGTAGTTACTCTGGATTGCACCCTTAGTGAGCCTACTGGTACAGTCCTAACACAGTGGTGGTGCAGTGACTCAGTGGTGCAATCCTAGTGAGTCTACTCAAAAGTAAGTAACACTGTGTTCAGTGGGACATTCCCATGCTGTTGTGTATAGGACTCCGTATCTATATTCTTGACTGAGGGTGATGACAAAAGTGCAACTCAAGACTCAAGGTGGCTAACAGGTACAATTTAAAAATATTCAGTAAAAACATACAAAACACTTTAAGATACACATGTTAAAAACACCAACAACCCCTTCCAAACTCTCTCAGTTAAAAACTTAAAAAAAAACAACAGCATTGTTGTCAAAATGGCTGCCAATGGTGAGTTCCAGATGCTGTCAGCAGCCATTTTGTGGCTCATTCCCCTGTTGCAAATGTTTCAGAGCAACAGCCAATCCAGCATATTATTTCACAGTAATTCTTGTTTGCACAGCTGTGGGAAACCATGAGTCTTATGCACAGCAAAGTTGAGTTTTTACTACAACAAAGAACCACAACCATTGATACACAGCAGAAAACTAGATAGAAAAAGAAATTAATAACTTTGAGTCAAAATAGGAAAGAGCACCCAAGTTTTCAAACTAGCAATACAATAAGTTACAGCCTATCCACCTGTGTCCATATACTTGAGGAGATTAACACATACATACCCACACCCACTGACTATATTCTGGATAGTTCTGTTCATATAATGTAGCCACACAATTTAAGGTATCATATGCATACTTACTTGGAGACAAAGGTTGCAATTCTGTCCTCACTATCCTGGAAGTAAGCTCCATTGATTATAAAGGACGTTACTTACTGAGTAGGTGTAGACACCCATAGGATTGGGTTCAAATTTACTAAATTATATTGGATATACTCTGAATAGACATGCTTAGGATTGCACTATGAATTAGGCTGCAATCCTAAAGACACTTTCCTGGGAGTAAGAGCTATTGAACACAGTGGGGCTTACTTTTGAGTAGACATGGTTAGGATTGTGCTCTTAGTGGTTAAATAAATTAAATCATGTGGCTTTGCAAAACTTAAGGTGATCAGAATTAAAATAATATATTGGAATGTGAATTTGCATCTTTGCAATAGGATATACCTGGAACATTTCTCAAAGAAGCTGTATTCTTTAAATAATCTGATGTTTTAATAGAAAGATTTCATTCTCCCTTCTGCCACCCAAGCCATTTTACCTGCCTCATGACCCAATCTTGAGCCCAGCACACCAGCTGTCTGCTAGCATGCGGAGTCACACATGTGCCATAAGCCAGCTCTAGCACAGGTTTCACATTTTGTGACCACTAGGCAGATGAGCACCTAGACAAAATGGCGGCTGTGGCAAGGACTGAAATTTCGCTCCTATCCAAAGATCTGAAACCCACATTTTAGCTAATGTTAAAAGTCAATAATATCAAATTACAAGCTTTCAACTTTTCATTAAACTTTGGTGAGTTTACACAACTTTTCCACCCCTTGGAGATATCAACCCTTCCAACATCACATCCTACAATTTCCAAATTATAATAAGATGCGATCAATGAAAAGCAAATCATTTTAGATATATGATTCTTAAACAAAAGATCATGTTAGCAGTGCTAAGGGTTGCTGACACATAAGGTCAGAACCAATTTTGAAGGTTGTTACACAACAGCACGGAGAGATCAGATGTCATAATAGCAAAAGAGGACAAGTCACCAAAATTGTCACTCAAACAGCTGGGTGAAGGATACTGCGACAGCCATTTTGGCACCACAGCAGGCCCAGTGATCCAGGCAGCTCAGGATTGGGCTGTCCATCAGATGTGCACCGAGAGCACAATCCTAATCATGTCTACTCAAACATAAGCCCCATTGTGGAAAATGGGCCTACTCCCGGGAAAGTGTCTTTAGGACCGCAGCCCTAGTGTTTGCCTTCTTACTAAAATACCTCCATATAGTTAAAACTTTGGGCATTCAGTCATCAAATCATTTATTTACAAAGGTTTAAGGATGTGTTTCAGTTGTCATTATGGACTAGTTATAGCATATTATTCTGCTTTATTGATCAAGATGTAGGAAACTTGAGACTGAGAAACAAACCTTAAAATGCAGCATTCTGAACCCCTGCTAACTGAGCAAGAGGCACTCTTTCAAGTGGGTGCTCCTCTTTTATTTAGCAAGGGGAGAGTAACTGGCCCTACACACCCCAGCAATGTCTGTTCGAGTGGCTTCTGCTGGTGTTCTTTTTTGTATTTTAGATTGTGAGCCCTTTTGGGACAGGGACCCATTAGCTTTTAATTAGCTATTATTATTTTTCCATTTTCTTTGTAAACCACTTTGTGAACTTTTTAATTGAAAAGCGGTATATAAATATTGTAGATAGACAGAAATGCAGCATTCTGAAAAAGGATAAACACGACGAGAAATATATGAACTTTTCAAGAGATGGTTTAACAGGTACGAATCTGCAATCCATATGAGCGATCAAAGCAATTAATATTATCCTAGTTCTACAGTACTATTAAGTCTTTACTAACAAGCACAAAGATTTTCACTAAGCCTCATGTGATCATTATATCTCAATATGGGCTATTCATTGTAATCCTCTTAGTACTGTCATTCAGAATTTTCAACTGGAACTATCTTCAGAATCATAATTATAAAGAAAAAGAAAATGCAACGTAGTCCTAAAAATGTACTTAGGATTACACATATCTAATTTTTAACATCTTTCTTTCTTTCTTAGTTCAGCAACAAAGATAATTAGCTTTGCTTTATGTGCTGACAATTCATCATTCAAAGACTTCATTGATCACCTTTGGGAATGATTGTATGTCCATCAAAACACATTGAAGAGAGGAGGATCAGAACCCACCTAAGTCAAGTAAACTGGAATTAGGGTATGAATTAGTTTCTGGAATACCTTCCCTTTTAACTCATGAGATAACTTATGTCACTAAAACCATCATCCTAGCCAACACATTAAGGAGCACTCAATCCAAAGAATGCAAAATTTTGCACTCTACAATAATATATAGTTCTGTCCAAGTAGAATGGGGATGTGTCAGAAACTGTAGAAAAATGAGACTAAATGCTAAGGGTTTTTCATGTAGCTTTCTATGGAAACTTTAACAAAGCATTTTTAAGGCTGCAGCAACCACATTCAATTTATTAGGCAGTCAAATGGTTTTGTATGAGAAAGCTTGGTATAGGCAAGCAGTGACTAGAACAAAAGGATTTTATGTGGAATGGCCTTAAAACAACAGTCTGGATAACAGCAGTACAACTATGGTACCTTACTAACAGAAGTATATCAAGTACCACCAGGGGACCCCAATCTTTAGGAACCTTTGGACACCTTGGATAATTATAGAAGGGACATAGGTGCCACTGGGAAATGGCTGCTATTGGGAATGCAAAGGGGAGTGACAGTATAAAATTGCTGCTGAGGGGGGTATGGCCATGCACAATAAGAGATCTCATATACATATGCATCTTTCCACCTGTGTACTCACTCACACACACACACCTGCCATCCTCAAAGGCATCCTAAGCTGCATCCAGCTGGTGCAAAAGGTTGCTATTGGTCTCCAATATGGTGCAAGCTATAGACTTTTGCCTTGAAAAATGTTGAGAAAGGGCAGAATGTCTCTGCCACCAAGATTTGGATTAAAACATGAAAGAATGAAAGTTTATTTGTAATAGGATTATCAGTTAATAATTGCTCATTTATTTGCCTCTAATTTGTATTATGTTTGCTTCTGGTCTGCCTGTTATCTTGTGTCTAGCCCCACACTTATTTCCATTTGTCTTGCTTTTTATTGTCTACAGTCCACATTAATTCTTGATACTGCCACCAGTTTTGAAGTGAACTCAAGTGTTGTAAATGAAAACTATATGTTTCAAAAAGGGACAAGCCTGGTTCCTTGTTAGTTATCATTAAAGCAGGTCTCCCCCCAACAAGTTTTGTGATTTTATGCACTTCCAGTTTTATCTCTTCTGCTCCGAAAACTGTTTAATGCTTGATGGTTTTTGTTTTTTCTTTTCTTGCAGTAGTTTTAATGTTTTCCTTGTAGCAGCAATTTGCTATGTTTTGATAACTGATGGGCAGTCTAGTTGTGCCAGTGTGACAGTGGATCAAGTGCTCCACCAGCACAGATACCACACCGGGCCAGAAAGCATGTTGTTACAGTGAAGGGCTGAGGTTCTACAACTGGGGCACTGTGATGGCCCAGCCCAAGGACCTGGTCAGCTGAAGGCAGCAACCTGATCTCCAGAAGCACTTCTCTGTGGGTGACAGAGGGAGCTTTATTCTAATATGCTATATCTGCTGATGGGGTCTGAGGTGAGCAAGCCTTGTAAATAGTTAAAAAAATCACAACCCACTTCTGATTGCAGCCCATGAGTCATTAGCTTTTTCAGTATTTACAAGCCAAAGGAAGCCCAGCAGAGGGCTGTATGGGGCTCCTTGCACTCCTCTATGGACCCAAGGAGAAAGTATGACACTTTAGAGAAAGCCCCTCTGCTCCCACAGCAGTGTGATCCTGAGGCAATCAGGATCCTGGGAAGTGCAATCTAGTGCAGTCTGTCACTGCCATTTTCCCTAACCCCACAAAACTGTCCTTGGGGCTCAGACTCCGAGAGAGTTTGAGAATGCCTGATGTAGGATTTACCATTTGTACCATCTCACAAGCATCAGTGCAGGATCTAGTTTGCTTTTCAACCAGCTATTTACAAATCAATGGAAAGCATTTCAGTTTTTTTTTAATGGTATTTAAAAGCTTTTGGAAAATCTCTATTTTTGGAAAATCTACGTACTTCATGTATTTTGGTTCTCTAATCACACAAAATGCACTAAGAAAAGCTAAGCTTGCTGGGGATTAAAACAACTATTATTGAAACCTTAGGGCTCAATCCTATCCAACTTTCCAGTGTGAACACAGCTACAATGAAGCCCCAAGATAAGGGAATTCTCTTACCTTGAGGAGACCTCCATGACTGTCTCTCAACTTTAGGATGCAGAGCGTGCTCCATTGGCATGGCTGCATCAATGCTAGAAAATTGAATAAGATTGAGCCTTAAGGTTGTAAATCTGCAAATGCTGACCTAGAAGTATGTCCTATTGAACACAATGAGTCTTATGTAAGTAGGCTTTCATCGAACTGTGTTTTTTGTTTCCTATGGCTTGGACTCAGGATTCGCCTGTTACCTATTTGGGGACATTATTGTGAAGTCAAATCTGTTCTGGAATTAGTCTTAAAGTACTGTAACTGCACATGTGTGTTGGTCATGGAGCCAGGGTGAGTTCCATAGGTCCACACATGTGGAAATAATCTACAACTCACACTCTTAGGTTCATAATGAGTTAAACAGAAACACTTGAGGAAATCCTTTAACAACCTTCATCTTTTTCAGTGTCCCAAGTTAACATAAAATATCTAATACCATGTGAAACAAAATTAACACCAATGTATTGTTCGAAAGCTTAGGATCAGATTTATGATATCACCTGTTTCTTATTCTAAGGGTTAAGAGTATTCTATTATTAGCCACTTTTCTTTACTCTGATTTTACACAACAGCCTGAAGATTGTCAATCAAGCTAGTGTTTCCATGTGGGTGATTCAAGGAAACATGAAAAATTACCTGTCCGCAGTTCTCAAACTGTGCACCATGGGCACCTCAGCCAACTCACAGGGGTTAAATGGAATATTTTAAATTGCTAAAGGAAAACATGGGGCTGTGGTGGCATAAGTGGTTAAGACACTGTGCCTGTTAACCTGTAAGGTAGGCCGGGATTTGAGACCTGGGTCCTACAAGATCGGGTGAGTGCCTATACTTAGTCTAGCTCCTGCCAACCTAGCAGTTCGAAAGCATTTAAATTTTAATTTTAATAATTTAATTTAATAATTTTTAATAATTTTTAATTTAATAAGTCATATTGTGTTTAATATTAACCGTGTGAAAACTATATATATATAGTTATATATATTTTGAGAGAGAGAGAGAGAGAGAGAGAGAGAGCTAGCTAGCTCCTGGGGCTCTGCTGCACTAGGTTCATTTGGCAGTGATGGTGTGTCATGGGCAGAGAAGGGAAGGGCAGAGAAAGTTTGAGGGTCAGGAAGGAGGGATGCATTTCAGTAGTCTCATAACACTACTAAGATGATGATGATGATGACTATGTGCTATGAACTTTCTCCCTCCTTCCAATCCCAACTCTTTTCTTGGATTAACGCCAGCTATATAGATGATGTCAGTCCAGGAAGACCCGTAAGTCACCAGAAGCTGCAGCAGGCTCCAAGGGGTGTAGAAAGCACGTCACAAGCTGCCACAGGGCTCTCCAAACTGCAGAAACTTTCAAAATAACAATGGCACCTTTTCTAGTTTCTTTTTTTAAAAAATAATTTAACAAGTTATTTAGAGGTGAAACAGCCTGTTCATTTCGACTCTGGTATAACATTGAATCATAATGCTCACTAACTAGAACCACAGCTAATGAAAATTGAGCCTTGCTGACAGTATCAGCCTTTTGGGAGATGATTATTAAATGCAATATGTGTTGTAAAAACGTTGAGATTTATTGAAGAAGGAATGAGAGCAAAAAAACTACATAAACAAACAAAAAAAAGGCTTCAGTCATGTTCAGCTTTACCTGGTAGGTAATGCAGAATGAAAATGAGCCGGTGTATTTCGGTTGCCCAATTTGTTTTGAATAGATCTTGGTCCTGGGCAATAATGGTCTTTGTCAGAGAATTTAGTTGCAATTCCCTGCATACGATATTGTGTTTTTTTCCCCTCTAGTGTGACTACACTAACTTCCTGGAGGCAACTGGCATGACCACACCTTGGAATCAACATGGTTTTGGCTGAGCTTGATGGTAATAGTACTTATAATGATAGTGTACACCTTGTATACACCTTGCCAAATATGCATACTGATCTCTTGACTGATCTAACTTTAACTATGCAAAATTAGTCATTCTCCTATATAACAGCCTCAATGAGAAGGTGTTTTTGTTTATGTGTGTGTTTTTCCCTTGAGCTGGAGAAACCTGCTATGCAAGGTTGGAGTAAATAATTTTGTACTGTTCAACCACATTAAGTCTAATCTAAGCAGTGGTTCTCAAAGTGGGAGAAAGGACCTCCTTGGGCATGGTTGCAACTTCATTTCAGGAATAACAAAAAACTGGCCACCAACATTTTGGAATCTGGCACATGTGGAAACAATCCACATGTTTCTGGGAGTAAGTCTCCTTGAACATAACAGGACGTACTTCCAAGTAGACATGGAAGAGCTCTGGCATCACTGTGATGTCACATCCTGTTTGATGTCTCTTCCAGCTATGACGTCTAGCTATGACATTTTAGGTTGATAACATCACTTCTGGGGGTTTCCGGACAGATTGTCGTTTTCTGAAGAGTTTCCCAAGCTGAAATGCACAAGAACCACTTATCCAAGGATTCTAGGGCTTTCCTGGGAGTAAGACCCATTGAACGCAATGGGGCTTACTTGTGCTCTAAGTCTCCTGTCAATGGGCCCTCTTCTCTTGGAATTTCTTCTGTCAGGCATAGTAGAAGATAGTAGAGGTAGGAGATAGCTGAAGTAAGGCATAGTCATATATGAATGCAATTAAAATTCCAGGGATTTACTGATGAGTAACATCATGTAAACAATGTTTTTTAAAGATCATTTGTGAAATAAGAAGCTATTAGTATTTTTAAAGATTGTGGGCATCTTTTTAACTTAAAAAAATCCCGTTGGCGCTAAATCAACAACATGGTGCATTGTCAGGACAGGATTTTGTTGATTGACTGGCAGCCTTATTTATTTGGAACATGAGTTTTCCATGCATTACTTATTAATCCCTACTACAATAAAATGATTTACATAGAACTATATGTCAGATGAAAGCAAATCTCAGAGTTCAACACACTGCAAAGTGGACTCCCTACTGTGTGCTAAGAATGGCCGTTGAACAGAAATATGGCCCTATATGGGGTGGGTACAATGCAAAAGAAATTCAGACACCTCTGGGCCAGAGGGCAGCAGGCAGGATGGCACAGATTGAGCAGCTGTTGCTGCAACTAAAGATATTCAGTTGAAGAAAACTTTAGAAGTAATTGAAGCTCCTTGGGTGTGTTGCTGCTGCATTCAGTGGCATGAAACTACTGCTCTGTATTATAACACTTGCACCTCTCATTGCAAAAACTGATGAGCAAACTCATTGAGATTCCTAGGAGAGGAAAGTTGAGTCCCAGGAATTTGAGGATTAAATGTATTAACTACCTGTGAATGGTTTTGCACTTTCACAACAAGCCTTGAGGGTCTTTTTTAATACTAGAGAACTCTGCTGCCACACCTGATGCTCCATGCATACCACACAAATGCCCTTGTTTTGTTAATTTTTTGAAATAAATTGTGGGTGCAATCCTAACTAATTTTCCATCTCCAGGGTAAGAGTGATACAATTCTGTGGTAAAGGAACAAACATTGAATCACCCTGAGGAGGCCTCCATGACTGCCTCCCCTGCACATGTCCCACTAGGACAGCCATGCTAGTGCTGGCACGTTGGTTATATGGTTACCAAAAGCAACCTGAAAGTATTTTTGCAACACTGTTCCTAAAACTTCACACTTAAACATAAAAATCACTTAAACATAAAAATATCATATTCATCTGTGACATCATCTCCCATTAGTGTGAAGGGTTATGTCATAGCTTCGAAGCATTGCACACAATCCATCATACTTTGTATGTGATTCAAGCCGAACTAATCCAGTTTGTTGACTATTCAGCAAATGAGAGGGAAGGAGCATTTCTTTAATTTCATCCTGCTCTTGTGGTAAATATAAAGGTAACAAATACCTTATGCCACTGATGAGTATCTGCAACTAATGCTAAATAACATATTACACAAGATCTTTCACATTTTTTGTTTTTTTAAACTAATTACAGTAGTCAGATATTGTTGTTTGGAATATAGTCTTTGCTGTTACTGTGTGCTAATTATTCTTGACTAAGACTGCAATCCTAAACACACTTTCCTAGGAGTAAGAATCATTGAACACAATGAGGCTTACTTCTGAGTAGACATGGTTAGGATTGTGCTATAATTTGGATAGCTGCTAGTTAGGCAATGGTGTCACTAGAGCAGTGGTACTCAGAGTGAGGGTTGGGTCCCCCTTGCAGGGCGACAACCTCAAGTCAGGAGGATCACAAGAGGAGGAGCTCTGCCATCATGGAATCTGGCACGGAGCTTTCCTGGGAGTAAGTCTCATTGAACACAATGGAACTTACTTCCAAGTAGACATGGAGGACCTCTGGCATTACAGTGATGTCACATCCAGTAAGTTTGAGAAGGGTCCTAGGTAGATTTGTAAGAGTATTCCGGACTGAAATGCCTGAGTACAACTGCACTAGAGGGTGCAGGAGATTCAGACTGCACAGGGTAACATTCACAGAAGTGACTTCAGTACTGGCCAAAATACCATCATGTTATATATCAATCAATGTGTAAATTTCATCCAGAATTCAGTGAAATAAACTGCATTAAAATATCTCTTATCTGTTAAAAGTTATAACCACACACCTCCACACTGAGTGACCATAATGCCTAGTAATTAGTCCTGGTCCTCCTGGTCCTCCTCTTAATGGTGGCAGCATCCACTGATAGAGGATTTTCCCAGTGACAGAAGCACTCAAAGGAATGGGCTGCAAGACAGACAGGAGAAAACAAGAATGTATTTTTTTTTGGTTATCAGTTCTCCTGCTAAAGGAATGAGACTCATGCATTTTAATTTCCATTCATATGGAAAATGAATCCATCTACCTAGTTTCTTACCTTCTCCCCTTAAATGTGGGGAAAAAAACACTAATTTGAAGCTTACCATTGGCCTTCTGAGTTGTAGGCAATGATTCACATTGATATATTACAACCACCTCTTAAAGAGCACTAAATTGGCTTTTAGTGGTTCTTCATAAATCGAGCATTCATGTTTAAATGTATCCATTTGTTGTAATGGCTTGACTTTCCTTATTTACTTGGAACAGGATAGTTGTGTCTTCCTACTAACAGTTAAAAACATAGCATGCTTGTCAACTATTTTATTTTACACTGATACAGTATTCAAGAAAAAGTGCTGTTCCCTACAACTCTTCTGAACGTCTACCAATAAATTGGGATGATTCTTCCTGTGTTTTCCATTCTCCCCTGCAATTGCAATTCCACAGACATGTGGTACACTATCAACCAGGTTTGCAAATAATTCTTCAAGGCCCCTTTGAAATCAGTGTGACTCCTTCAAAAAAAGGAAACTGACAACAGCAAGGGGTATGATGATTACAGATTTTGCTTTGCTTCCGTGAGTGCGCCTGGGTTTCATTAATTCAGTGTTCTCTGAAATCTCTGCCTGCTGCACAAAACAACCCTGGCTTTTCCTATGAAGCACAAGGTGTCCAGGCCCTAGGCTAGAATTGCTACTGTATAGATGTATAAAATTATAACAATTGTCACACACCTGCTGTATATAGTTTTCAAGTGTGTCAGCAATCTCCCCAAAAAATTATACCAGCTTTCAGCACATTTAAACATCAGGACATCACACACAATGAGTTCTTTTCTGTTCTGTGCATCAAAACTAAAAAAATGCCTTACCCTTTATACCAGGGGTGTCCAAACTTTTAGCTTCCCTGGGCCGAACTGGAAGAAGACGAGTTGGTGTGGGCTGCACATACAATATGGGATGGGCCGCACATAATTATAGGTGATCATCCAAAAACCATAGAAAACATAGGCATGCATAGGATTGGCCTCTCAGATTACAACCATATCCACCTTTACTTGGGAGTAAGCCCCATTGGCTTTAACAGGGCTTACTTCTGAGTACGCATGCCAAATAGGATGGGCTGCGATCCTCTCCAAGCTTAACCTTGGAGTAAGTCTCATTGATTATAATGGGGTTTTCTTCTGAGTAGCCATGCATAGGATTGGGCTCTCAGACGACTTTCCTTAGTTTTACTTCTCCTTTTGCTTCTCTTTACCTGGAGGGCAGTGGAGGAGAAGTTCAAGGAGGCTGTGGATGGGCGGCTTGCGGGTGACGGGCGGCTTGCGGGTGACTGGCAGCTTGCGGGACCTGCAGCAGGCAAGCAACTGGCACTGCGATGTCCACGAGCGGCAGCACAGGCGGCCCATGAGGAGTGCATTCCTGAAGGCTGTTACTTCTAGGCTGCCTGGGAGCACTCTGAGTGGCTTGCGAACCAGGGAGGGGAGGACCTTCCTTGTCTCCTGCCTCACTTTTGTCCTGCCCAGGCCCAGATCCAAGAATATTTGTACAAATCAGGGATGGTATGGATCTTATATTTGTATAAATCAGGAATGGTATGGATCTTATATTTTAATGAGTTTGGTAGTGTGTATGGCTGCAATCCTAACCACACTTTCCTGCAAGTAAATACTATTGAACACAATGGGACCTACTTCTGAGTAGACATGCTTAGGATTGCATTGTATGATACAAGCAGGCCTCCGTCAGTCTTGAAAGACTATGGTATCGTGCTCGGCGCTGCATACGCTGCATGCAAAGCAAGAAAGTCTGGGTTGGATTGTTATGGAGGATAGACTGTTACCCAAGCAGCAAATCCCCCCTCTCCACGCCACTGAATTAGTCCAATGGAAAGGCAGAGCCAATATGATTGGATCCAGCTGGCGTCGCAGAGCTGGGCTAAGGACAGGAACCCACCCTGTCTTGTGGGGCCGACCCGGGTCTCGAACCTTGGCCTGCTGGTTAACAGGCACAGCGTCTTAACCGCTTGCACTACCCACAGCCCAATGATACAGAGTGTACAATAATTGGAAGCACTTACGGTATATATCATTAAAAGAGTGTTCACGCTGCCTAGTACATATTGTCTTGTAGTACTTATAATTATCCCAGCCTTCTCATGTGGAGCTTTGGCTGAAAAACAGTGTTATGGCTTAGCAAGTTCATGGCAGAAATAAGATTTGAACCCAATAATTCATACATGAAATCTAACATTTGAAATTAAAATCTTTGGCTATCTTCCTTCTGAGACTGACACTTTCCTCCAAGCGTAGAAAGACAATAGGAAAATATACACATACATTCTCTCTCTCTCTCTCTCTCACACACACACACACACACACACACAAAGACACAGACACACACAGATATATACTATAAACTGTACAATGTACAATAAGAAATTTGAATAAAATGTGCTCAAAATGAAAGATCTTGATTTGGAGTCTGAGAAGTTCTTCTTGGTATCTGTAACATTTGTTTAAGTAAATATGGATTATTAATTCAGTAGGGTGGAAATAGTTTTATAATCAGAATTGTACGAGGTAAACACTTAAAAACTGTGATCATGCAAGATGATTCTACTTTTTAATAAACAAAAAAATGTATGTGGAAATAATATGAATCCAGAATGTAAACCCATCTGGGACTTTGCTTCCCTCTTAGATCTAACATTTTAGAAAACATCCTAGAATGGTATGCAAAATAAGAGCGTACACTGGTACTTGATTCTGGAGAATAACAGGAATGCAAAAAGGAATAATAGTTGAAGAGAGCTCAGTGTGAGTTTATTGAAAACTGCAATAATAAACACATTACAAAGTTTAGGATAAATATTTTCTTCCATATAAGAATGTGGATATTTTCCAGTTTAAGTGGTTTTTGCATAGTTTATATAGTTCTGCATTTTCTGTGAACACTTATGGGTTGAAGGGTGGGATAGAAATATGCCAAGTGAATAAGGGCACAAGCCAGAATAAGACCAGTGAGGAGAGCCCTAGCTGGGCTGCCCCAACTATTCTGAATCCAGAGCAGAAAGATATGCTGCATCCAGAGAGTCAGGAAGCCTGGGCTGCTCTAACTGCTCCAGAGCACACCTGGGGAGGGCTTGCTCCTGAGGAAACCCCCCTCAGATCACTCTGAACAAGGAACAGCTGTGGTGCCTGCCTAATAAGGAAGCCCAGAAGTTTCTGACAACCAGTTACAGCTGCAGCTTGAGACTCCAGTACAGCAGTACCTCTAGTGGAGGGTGGATGTAAGGGGTTTGTTGGAGCGGCCTGCTATATTCCCAGGTTAGTGGCTGCTGTAGTTGTGCCATATCCTGAAATTCAGAGGCAGGGGTTGCAGCTAGGCTGGCCAAGAACTCAGATTTCTTACTCAGACTTATTATGGACCCCTATGGGTCTACTCAATATTATACCAGTTCCTGAAGTGGTATACCTCTGAGGAGCTGGTAGAGGGCATTTCTGCCCTGGAAACAGGCTCGGGTACAGAGTAACTGCTCTGCACTAGGCAATGTTTTGGGGCAGCCTATGTGACCTTAGGCTGTCCTCTATCATAACTGGGCTGATAGATCTTGGGCCAACCAGTGATAGATAGAGCTGCCCAAGTGCACTTCTGAATTGCAACCTAAATCTAGCCTATCTCCTTGCACTTCTAGGGTCTAAAACACTCCCTACATTTTTGCCCATATTACCAAGCAAAGACAACCAAATATTGAATCACATTTAATACTAGGCTTTCCAAAAGTGCAGGGTGCGCTGTCTGAATGCAGTCAAAACTGCTGCTATTGGCAATACCTTCCCCTTAGACCACCAATGCCAATTCCTGGCTGTTTTGCTTGTAGACCAGAAGGTAAGCTGCTCTCCCTCTCGTCCATGTGTATATCCCTTTCAAGTGCCCCAATCAATATCTCCAGCCACAGTATGCCACCTCACTTGTGCTAATTGCCAGCTCGCAAAACTCATGAATGAACTCCCTATTATTTGTGGGATATTTGTTTTACCACAGTTCCTTGGAGCCCTGAAACCATACCATGCTCCATTTCTTTTCCATTGAGCCGCTTGGCACCATGCCTGGGATAACAATGAGTTCTACTCACCGAGGCAGTTTTGTTTTCTCTTAGCTCCCCTTGAGGAGGCTCAGCCAGTTTGCTTCCTGATTGAAAGAAGTTTTCTATGACAAGGCTGGAGACTTCCTACGCAAAGGCATTTCAGTGCAACATCTGTACCATAACAGAGTCAATAGATCTTAAAGGGCTTAATCTATCAGGAGTGAGTTTGTGAGGGGAAAATAGTGAATTAGATTTAGTAAACATTTCTTTTAAATTCTTTTATGTTTTTATGAGTTATAGTCATAGTTATAGTATTCTAAAATAGATTTGAAGTCCTCTTGTTGCACAGTAAAGTAAGTTGATTTCACAAGTGTGGCCTAATTTAGCTGAACCAAGCAGTTCCCTTTGAGGAATTCTCATCCGACATTCTCAATGGTTTGTGGTCTCACAGGAATTTCATTAAATATATATCTGGATTTGCGCACCAGGGCAAAGGTTTCAATCGCTACAGTTCCACATGGCCGTGACTCTTTTCAGTTAATCTTGTTAAAGTATGCGCTACACCTGCGGTGGGGTGAGATTAAGACTCGAAGCATATTTATACCTGGGCGACTTTTCCAGCCTTAGCTACAATGGTCTCATTGCATTGGCCATTTTGTCACAAACAAAACCACGATTATAACAGACTGATCCTGGTCGAAATTCAAGACCATTCTATAAAAAAGACGTTGGGGAGGGAGGGAAGTTGAATGAAAAGCTCACACCGCCAAGCTGCCAGAAACAACAAGGCTCAGAAGAACGAGCTCTTGTGTTCCACCAAGATGGATATTTTGAGATTAGTCTACCTTGGCTCTTTAATCAGATTGCTACCAAAGTTATTAGGCTCTTTTTACAGGAGTTGCATATGATCCAATGGGGTGACCAGCAGATAAGTTTTAACTAATTCCTGATGTTGTTATTGCACAGAGAGCTTTTCTATTTCTTCATAGTTTACAGCCTTTTAAGCTGCCACAAGGGAACAATCTCAGGTGTTCTATCATTCCCTCTCATATCCAGTAACTTCTTGGAATTTAGTGTCACATAAGCAGCCAATGAATTCCATTCTTTTTTTATTTTGGACTTTGACCTTAGAGTCCAATTCTGCTAATTTTTTTCCCCTGGTGGCCAGTAATGTACAATTCTTCACAAATCAAAAGAGCAATGAATAATTCATCAATAATAATAAATTACACAATAATTTATATATGCTAACAATCTGGTTTTTCCTTTTGCTTTCAGAAAAAAACTAATAGTTGGAATCCAGGGGTTTTACAGATGAACACTTAACCCCAGAGTGGAGATTTTTCCTCGTTCTTACTCATTAAGGTTTGCGGCAGCTGGTTTTATGAATTGTTCACATATTTTTTCACTAGAGGTATTGCTTAAAATCAAATTAACTAGGAATTAATCCAAAGTGACACTTCTTAGTAGTAATGGGGTGGACTGGTACGAAAAGAGAGAGAAAATGTAATTCCTCCGTGCTCTGTGGAAGTAACTATATATGTTGCCGCTTCTCTAGTTTCATAAAAGTTGGTTTTTATGACTCTTTTTAAAAAAAGAAACAATTTTTGCAGATATCGTATAATCTGCTTAAAACACAAACAAGCCTTCCAGGGATAATTACCAACAGAACGTTTGTTCACAATAATGATATAATTTTAGAAGTGGGAAGGAGGAAGTATGTGCAATAATTTTCAAGGTGGTAAGAGACATGCTCAAGCACAGGGTCTGTGTGTGCTCTTGTAGAGAAATTTCTGGAATCCAAAGGCTAAAACTTTGCAGTGTTTGGGTGATGTGACACAATGCCCAGATGTTGCAGTTATTTAAGGGCTACAATCAGTGATGGGCTTCAAAGAAATTAAGAACCGGTTCTCTGTCCATCTGGCAGCCACTTTTAAATGGCTATTTTTAAACTTTATATGTACTATCTCTTGTTAAGAACCGGTTCTATAGCGTAGGTGCGAACCTGCTGCTGCCCGCCACTGGCTACAATCCTAAGATTGCAATAATTCTCTCCAAGAAAACCGGGACAAAACTGGGCTCCCAAAATGTAGGACAACCAAGAAAAATGTAGGACATGTCCTTGAAAAGAGGACAGATGGTCACTGTGCAGTTCCCTCCCAAGGAGCCAATTGCAGCTGTAGGCCTGGAAGGACTCTGAAGGGGAGGGTCCCCTTGTACGCCTCCCCAAACCTGACTGCTTTCCTCATCTAGCTATGCCACTGGACCCCTCACTCACATTTCTGGCTGGAGTATCCATGGTAGCAGCCATAGTAGCTGGTAATGTGCAAGATGTGGTCCTCAATGGTGGCCACTCCATTGGGCGCTGCCTTGACATCCATGCGAGCCATGGAGGAAAAAGGGAGCAGGACCATGACAGTCTCCTTCTGGAGAGGATATCAGGCAGAATCTCCTATTGGGCATCTCCATAGAGGCCCTCATGAGTGCTACTGCTCCCACCATTTCCAGAGAGAGAGGCTCTTGGAAGCTGCTGCCACGGCCCTGTGGGAGTGGGGTGAGCAGCAAGGAGAGCCAGGATTTTAACTTAGCCCAAACAGGGCATTTTTTACAACATTCAAATCCAGGACAATCCTGGTTTTCCAGGACATATGGCAATCCTGCACAAACCAGAAAAAAGTTGTGTCTATGTGCTTTTGAAAATAATTTACAGCGCAATCCAACCTTGCACTAGAACAGGCAGGACAATGTGCCTGTTTTGTATCCAGTGCAAGTCTGAAGCTGCTGCTGTGCAACTGTGGGGAAACCTTTTACACCACATCTGCAAACATTTACAGCACATTTGGAAACCCACCTGGCCCAACAAGGGACTTGTGCCAGCCCAGGATACACCTCGGATTGTGGCCTTACTTTCACAGCTTCAATTCCATTGAGTCCAATACAAGACTGGCAACCCAACATGAAATATGTTGTTTCAGAAGTAAACTCTACATGCAACCAACCCAATCCTATGCTGGAGCAAACAGGCCATGTGGCCTCTGATGTATCCTACACCGCCAATGTGACAGCTCTCAGCAATGTGTTTTTGCTCTATACTTTATTCAGGGGATCTTCAAACTTTTTGGCAGGAGGGCCACATCACCTTTCTGACACTGTGTCAGGGACCAAAAAAAAAACTATACAATATTACATTTCAAGTTTGAATAAATTTACATAAAATAATGTGTTGGAGAGGATTACAGGGCTTGCCCAGGCACCAGATAGAGGGATCTTGAGGCTTGCCGAGGGCCGCATCTGACCCCAGGACTGAGGTTTTAAGACCTCTACTTTACACTGAAGACTGATCCAACCCAGCTCCAAACACTGCATCTGCCCAGTAGTGGTGTCCACAGCTATAGTGAACGACTGCAAGGGGATGCTGCAAGGGGGGGTGTTTGCAGTCCTCTGAAGAATTAAGTATTGTTATGACTAGTGTGTGCTTTCAGGGAGAAAAATTAGTAATATATGCGTCATATGTCAGTACATAGTCCTGTTGAAAGTTTATGTATTGCTCTGAAATGTTCTCTCGGTAGGCATATTTAATGTAAAAACTGTTAACGTTTCTTCAGCCAGGTCTCTCTCATCTCTAGATAAAATTGAGAACTTATTTTAAAATGTAGTTTGGAAAATGCAGTGAATAAGATGGAAGGGGAGGCAAGCTTCCCTATAAAAGGTGAATGCTGCCTTGTCTTCTGTAATTAGGGTTTTTCCACTATTTACAATAAGAATTAATGGTCCAAAGAGAGAGAGTTCAACCCAGCCTGTAGTTGACCATTGACCATAATAAAAATAAATTTCTTGAAGAAACTGCCAATGTATTCTGGGTGGCTTCCAAAAAACTGCCTCCATATCAGTCTCAGCTCAAAACCCCTCAAGCAACATAAAAGCATTCAGTGCAACACTCAACCCTTTTAATTGCTGTGAAAATACAGAACTTTGGGAGAATTTGGCACACATTGCTCTGGTGGGCTTGCATCTAAATGCATATAATTGTTCATATCGCAGTCCTGAGTTGCACTGGAATGCACTGGAATATTTCACAACTCATCCACATAACATCAGGATTGGGTCGTGTATATGTTGAGCTGGCTGTTTTTGTTATTTTACAGTAGCCAATTGGGAACTGAGGCCAAAATGTTTAAAAAAAGTTTACTGATAGCTTTTAATGATTTTTAATGCAGTTAAACCTTGGATTAAGAGTGTTTTGGATTGAGAGCGTTTTGCAAAATATGCAAACATTTCTAATACATTTTGTCTGGCAATACAAGTGGAAAAAATAGTCCTGGCTAGGAGATGACAGGTTTCGGCACTCCACTACCACCTGCTCAGACTCTCCCAAGAGACCAGCATAGGCATGTCTACTCTGAAGTAAGCCTATTATAATCAGTGAGGCTCACTCCTGTGTAAGGGGGGGCAATAGAATGGAACCTGAGAAACCTAACCTTGCATGTCCACTCTAAAGTAAGCCCTATTTTAATCAGTGGGGCTCACTCCTTTGTAAGGGGTGGCAGATTGCAGCCTGAGAGACTAAGGCTGCAATCCAGAGCAAATTCAGCCTGCTCTGACCTAACTGCACTCTCCTAACTATTCTGTATCCAGAGCAGAAAGTTATGCTGAATCCAGAGAGTCAGGAAGCCTGGGCTGCCCTAACAGCTCCAGAGCATGCTAAGTAATTGACACAAGGGGAAGACTTACTCCTGAGGAGACACCCCTCAGATCACACTGAGCAAGGAACAGCTGTGGTGCCTACAGTGGTGACATGACTCTGCACATCACCTGGTGCGGAAGTCTGTGCGTCATCCCTGGGATGCATGCCCCCCCCCCCTGGACTGCACAGTCACCAAAGTTGGCACCTGCGCAGTTGTTTCTGAAGCCAACTGGCTTCAGAAAGAGTACTGCGCAGGCACCATCTCTGACACCTGCGCAGTACTTTTCTGAAGACTTTCGGCTTCGGGGGAGACTGTGCAGGCGTCAGAGTTGGTGCCTGTGCAGTACTCTTTCTGAAGCCATTCGGCTGCCGCTCCGCCTCCTGAGTGAGGCCGAATGGCTGTGCAGAGGCGCGGACTTTCTCTGCTCTAAGGAAGTCTCCTCTGAAGCTGTTCGGCATGAAGTGTGTTTCTGCGCAGTGCACATCAGATGGCCTCAGACAAGTGGCAGCTTCTGGCTGATTCTCCGCCTTGGAGCAGGCCTGAATGGGGGTGCTGACGCCCGGGGCCTGCCAAAGGACAGTCAAACTCCTCTGGCACATCACCCCATATGGAGCGCATCCCCAATGCAGCCCACACCAGCCTGGTGACGCCACTGGGTGCCTGCCTTATAAGGAGTCCCTGATGAGATGCCAGTACATTCTACAGTGAATACAAGGGGCTTCTTGGAGTGTATCCTGAGGTTTGTGGGCAGCCGTAGTTTGTTCCATATCCTGAGGTTGAGAGGCAGGGGTTGCACCTAGGATGGCCAAGAACTCAGATTTTTGGTCAACACTGCCATTCTTACTCGGGCCTTATCATGGACCCCTATGGGTCTACTCATTACTATACCTGCTCCTGAGGTGGTATAAATCTGAGGGCTGGAAGAGGGCATTTCTGCCTTGGAAACAGGCTCTGGATTCAGAGTAACTTCTCTGCCCTAGGCAATGCTAAACATGCCCTCAACTTGCCTCTCCTGAGCTGCTTAGGCTGCCCCAGTTAGGGCAGAGCAGGTCCACCTCTCTTAGGGCACCCTATCTTGCCTTGCTCTGCCCTAAGCCTCCTTCAGAGTAACTGGGCTGGAGCATCTTGCAGTTGCTCCAACCTAGTGTTAGATAGGGCAACCTAAGGGCTCTTATGTGGACAGATTAGTTGCTCTGGATTGGGCTGTGTGTGCAGGTTAGTGCACTTAGGTTAGTGCTTTATATTTTGTATTTTGTATTGTGGGTGGCGCAAGTGGTTAAGACGCTGTGCCTGTTAACCAGCAGGCCAGGGTTTGAGACCTGGTTGACCCCACAAGAGAGGGTGAGCTCCTGTCCTTAGCTCAGCTCTGCGACGCCAGCTGGATCCAATCGTATTGGCTCTGCTTTTCCATTGGATTAATTCAGTGGCGTGGAGAGTGGGGATCTGCTGCTTGGGTAACAGCCTATCTTCCATAACAATCCAACCCAGGCTTTCATGCTTCGTATGCAGCACCGAGCACGATACCATAGTCTTTCAAGACTGACAGAGGCCTGCTTTTTTATTATTTGGTATTATATGATATTAATGTAATCATTTTACATACAGGGCTGCATTGTAACTGAACTGGAGCTGGAAAGTTGGATAGCTTTGTTTTATATTGGACATATTGGAAAATATTTTTTATTTTCTTTATTATTTGGTATTATATGATATTAATGTAATCATAGTACATATAGGGCTGCATTGTAACTAAATTGGAGCTGGAAAGTTGGATAGCATTGGTTTAGTTACAATGCAGCCCTGTATTAAGGGAACACATGTTCCTATACCTTGAGAAGGCACAAGTGACTTCTGCTTCACCACAGGATGCACCACACAACCCCATTGATACAACAGCATCAGTGTTGGAAAATTGCATAGGATCGGGCCCTCAATGTGCAGTTTCTCATTTATAAATACAGAATAGTCCCTGACTTATGAACCTTCAACCTACAAACTTTCAGAAATACAAAAACATCTCTGGGACCTGGAAATGGCTAGCCCCAAATCCAAGAAGATTGATCATACCTCTGCGAGTTCACTTTTTTGCAATATTTTTTGCATAAATCACACTGAATTTTTTGCATGTGATTTTTGCAAAAATCACATGCCAGAACAGTGAAGATGTTCTGAATGTACTGTAGTTGCTACGGTGCATGTACTATGAAGAGGGAGTTTGGTCAATGAAAGTTAAGGAATACAAAGACCGCCACAAAGGGTGTAGAAGGAAAAACACCCAAATACAAAATGTTTAAAACATTATTTATACAGTGTACAAAATTTACAACATTAACAACTGGAAGTGCTTATTTACATAAGAAACACACTGACAGAAATACAAAAGCAGTAGAAAGGAAATAAGGAATTTTGCACAAATTTGGCTTCATGTCATTATGCCCTTAAACTGTATGCCCATTTTGACTGTGAAGTGGAGTAAAATCATCTTTCACAGAATAAAAAAGTAAAAATTCACAGTGAAGTGCAAATTGGAAAATACAGTACAAATTGAGGACATCATCATGCCTGGAGTGTACATTTCAAAATTAGGTTTAGAAATTTGTTACAACTCAACCATTACAGAGCATTATACACTATTTTCCTGGGGAACACTGTGTAGCATTCATAAACTACGGATGGAACAATTCATTCATCTTGTTTGCAAAAAAGACGGGTTTAAAAATTGATATCCACAAACTTCCAAACGTGTTACGCATGGCTAGATCATGCAACATCAAACAGCCCAGCAATTTTATAGAAAATTCACAATGCAACATGCAGTTTATTCATCTCATCTCATTGTAAGGAATAGACACTGAAAACAAATCATTTTCATATGGCATATTAATAACTGCCACATGGAAACCAATTAAAACACTGTGTCCAAGATACCTTTCCCACACATTTGCACCTGCAATGTTCAGGATGGGAAATCAGCTTTTACTGCCCCATTGGCTAGTCACCATCATAAAAAGGGAATGTTGATGTAAAAGTTCACCTAGATGAACCCCACAATGTAGATGCAGATATATGTCAAAAAGCACATTGACATTCACATTAATTGCTTGTATAGAATCTTACTTTATGTCACAAATCTCACTTGCTCAGTTGGGGCATGAGTTTCTTAACCAGGAACATCATGGAAAGCTAAACTAAAAATAGCTTTAAAAATATCTGACTCAACATACTAAGCAAAAATGCTAATGGGCCAACATAAAAGGAGAAAAAACAGTAAATCATAGTTTACTGATGAAACAGTTTCTTGAAGTTGAAGCAGACAAAATTCATTCCCAAAGATTGGGAATTTTTTCCATTCCCAATCCAAGATCTGTAAATTCGGTTTTCTTAGTTGGTGGAGAAGCAGTGTTTCCTTTGAGCTCCAATCCCCGTTTTAATAGTTATGACTGTTTTTACTATTTTATCAACAATTGTTTTATAACTTTTAACCTTCATTATTGCTGGAACAGACATTCGGCAAAGGAACTTAAAAGAACCAATTATTAACCAAGGCCTATAGCCTAATGTTAAATTAAGCACCTTGCTCCAGAGCAGTTAAGATGACTTTCCATAAAATAACACTAGAGGGTGACGTAACTGCATGGACCCGTAACTGCTATGGATTTTGCCCTTAGGAGTTCTGTGAATGTTTTTGACTTCTTAATCTGTCCTGATAAGGAAAGGAAAAGACATTCCTGCGAGTCATTCATTGAATTGAATTATTTTCGTCCTGCCTGAAGAGATAAAGTCTAAGAGGGAAGATATCTTCTGCCTGGCCCTGTGACAGGCTCTGCTGCCTTCCCTTCCTTCAGGTATTGTGACTTCTGCGGTCCTGAGGGAATCTGGGTGTGGACCAAGCCAGGCCAGGAGTTGGAGGATGTTCCCAGCAGAATAACAAGATTGTTGATTAGCTGCCTGCTATCTCCTGCCTGGCCCTGTGAGAAGCTTTACTACCTTCCCTTCCTTGACTTTAACTGGAAATGTCTGATATGGTTCTCATGAGACAAGCATGCAAGAAGCTGTCCTTTTCCCCTCTTATTTTAGAACTTCCCCAAGAAAGGAAAAAAACAAGCAAACTAAAGTTACAGCTTATTCACACATGAATAAAGAAGGAAGAAAAGTTGTGGATGCTGAGGGTCATGCTAATCCTCTGGATTGGACCATTAACTGTGCAAGGAAGGGTTCTGATGTTGACTTGAATTACCTAAAAGAATGTGGTCCACATGTAGTAAACCTTACATCTGAAATTGCTTGTGCTGAATCTTTGGAGAGCACAATGCTGGGATGCTATGACACCCTTTGACCTGGATTTGGAATCAGCACAACCAAGGCAGATTGGGGGGGGGGGGGGCTCCCCTATTCATCACAATGAAGAGACAAATTTAGATGCATCGTCTGATCAAGGTCTTAGAGAGGAAAATGTCTCCATTCCAATTTTATGTTCCAGTTTAGATCCAAGTGACACACCTAAACACCAAGAAAATGATAATAACATGATGGTACATAAAATGGTACTGGAACATAAAATTTAACAACAGAATTAAACCTAATTAAGGATTTTCTGAAGGAAAGCCATGGGTTGTTAACTACATTGGTTGAGGTGGTAGATACAGAGAAGAACAAACAGGATACACTTGTGAAAGTTTGTGAATGTCTTCAGGAGCAATGCTTGTTTACTGCTCGGACTCAAGAGAGACTCTTTCAAAGACTGGACTAACTGCAAAAGGAACTCTCTGGTTTTAAGGCTTTTACTTAAGTTCTAATTGGCTTAATTGAAGTGGGGATTTTGACTGCAGCCCCTCCCCTGCCCCCGCGCCTGCACAACCCTATCAATCGAATCAATCCAAACAAGAATTTGATGCCCCGATCTTCTAGACTCACAGGCTGATAATTTCCTAGATGATGAACAAGGACTCAAAGGTAATCCCTTGTTGGATCAGGGATTTTGTGGCCTGTTCCCCTCTGTTAATACAGATATCTGAAACTTCTCATTTCACCTTTGCTGAGTCAGATATTATGGTAATTGTGAATGGCGTGAGGATGAAACTTTGATCTTGGTGGGAGCAACCATTACCAAGGAATTGGAGGGAAGATACTTTGAACATAAAGATCTAGAAGTTCCAAAAATCTCAAAAGCAGGGAATGAACTAGACCTAAAGAATTTAACTACAGGAAAGGAGATGGACCCTAAGGAGACCTTGACAAGAAAGACATTCCCTTCCAAGGGCAATTGTTATGTCTCTGTATTCAATTGGACTTTAAAGCGAATAAACGGATTATGGAAAGGGAGCCCAGATGTGTTAGCTGATATTCTGTTAATAGCAAGAATGGCTAAAGAAGACCTGGGGGGTCCGTCATGAGGCACGATGCCCAATGTGCTGCAGATATGATAAGTATATATGGGACAGGTGCTCTTTAGGTTATATGGGACAGTGAGGGGAATCAAAGTTACATCATAAGATGTATGCTATTCTGCACTAAGATTCACTCTCACAGACACACGTTTAATAATAAGACTCCATTCTCTTCACAGTTAAGAGTCATTTGGAAAGTTAAATTAAGATTGGAGATACACTGGGCAGATCAAGCTCACCTCCTCTTACTTTTTCTTTTCATCTTCCTTTTCCTTTCCATCTTCCTTACATATATGACTGAATGACTGCTGCATATCAAAAGTTTTGGAAGTTTTAACAGAAGCCCTTTTGGCTACAATTCTTAAAATGTTCATTCCACTCCTTTTAATCTGAGAGTGTTTCACTAGCACTGGAATGCATTATTTAACCTTTCAGCATTGATACCCAGCATAAGACCTGAAAAAATTCAACTTAAAGCACAAGAATGAATTAGTCATAACCAAATTAAGGGCAAAATCCAGAGCAGCCACTTAGGGTGATGCAAGTTCTTTGCACTGGCTCATGGATTTCACAAACATGTCATAAAGTATATCTGCAATACCTATTGAGGAGGGTAGGCCATCACAGGGATTTGCACTGACATCCCCATAGTCCACAAGCTTGCTTGGCCAGTGCAGGGGTCAAGGGGGTGGGTGGAGAGCAGGTAGGAGAAGTTCCGGGTGGAGGGACAGTGGGTGGTGGGTGAGTGGCTGGGGAGTGGGATATGGAGCTGGGATCTGGTATTAGAATTGGATCCAAGACCCATCCAGGCTACTCTGTTCTTCTCTGATGTGTGCCACCAGTTTCTCCCACAGTAAGTAGAAATGTTTCTCCTTGTACCACAATAGCACAGTAGCAATCCCAAACTTGCATAGAATATAGCACAGGCTCAGTGCCTGACTGTTCCAGCAATCATTTAGATTGAGTTAGAAAAGCACAATTCTATTCATTTTTACATAGAAGTAAGTCTCATTGTGTCCAACAGGGCTCACTCTGTTTAGGATTGTAGCCCAAATCCTTGTGTATTTAATGGAATTTAAATAACAACAAACTTGTCAATAGCCCTAATCTAGCTATTGTGTCATACTTCAAGCAATTACCTCTAATCCATGAGCCAAAAGTTTATCAATGTTATGGACTCTTACACAGCTTTCTGAATCAGGTTAAACAAAACTTAGAGTGCAATCCAAAGCAGGTCTACTCAGAAGTCTTATTGTATTCAATGGTGTGTATTCCCAGGAAAGTATGTTTAGGACTGCAGCCTTATAGTGAATTCTGAGAAAATTATTTCTGGATAGTCATTTGAATTCAAGGTATGCATGGAGCCCTGGCATATATGGTCTATCCCATTACTTTGAATAGGGAGAGAAAATTCATGCACACTAGAACTTCAAAAATTCCTGCCTTCTGCATTACAAATAGTGTAACAGATCAAGATGCCACAAAGCAGCAAAATTACTCTAAGTAAACCTTGTAGGGTATTTGTTTACATAGTGGTGGTGACAGGTTTGGTTTTGAAAAGAGCTATAAATCAAGTGCTTGGCATCTAGCAACATTTTCTGCCTTATCAAAATACATTTCATCACATAGGTCCTCACTTCCTCTCTAGACTCTCAGATAGTTTCAATTACAACATGAATCCTTGCTGTAACTTAATAACAAGAGAGTTCCCCACTAACTGACATTGGAAAAACTCATAAAAATCACTACAATGTATAATTGCATAGCTGTACACTGTATCCAACATTCTACCCATCTTTTATGACACCATCAGCCAATGACACATCATTGAGTTTACCAACTTTTCTCCCAACAGTGGTGTGGTGTGGAAGTGAGGAATCAACACAGAAGATAATTTATCACAAAAATACACATTTCATGCTTGACTCTTCAATAGCATTGTCAGTTTTGCTCAAGTATGGAACAGATTATGTTTTAACAATTCTAAATATATCATACAAAAATAAATACTGTGATTTATGATAAACTAAGTTACATTATGTGCTAAAGTATCGCCAAGGCCACTGAGAGTTAAAACATTTAAATTGAGACATTTGCTTGCTGAAAATAAATTATCTAGAGTGTTGTAGACAGGGTGACCATATAGGATGGAGGACAGAGTGCCTCTACCTTTAAGCATTGCATAGAAGAGAGGATTTAGGCAGGTTTAGCTCATCATAGAAGCATTTAAAAAGCAGTACTTGCCTAAATGCCTAAGCAGCACTTCCGTGTTCTGTGTAATACTTAAAAGTATATGCACTCTGTCCTCCATTCTATATGGTCATCCCAGTTGTAGACAATGGCCCATATCCTAAAGTCAAATTAAGCCCTTTGCTCTGAAGTAGTTAAAGTGACTTTGCATATGATAACACTAGAGGGTGACGTAACTGCATGGACACGTAACTGCTCTGGATTTTGCCCAATGTCTGTTAGAATCCTGATTAAGTATGTAGAGGGTGGCAGCTTTTTTCTGTTTCATGGGTCAAAGAACATGGATTAATACACTTTTCACCAAGGTAATCTGGAAGAGTTGGAAAGCAGATTTTGAAAAAAGTATGTGTAAAAAATGCTTGCAAAAACTGATGGTTACAGGAAGAGTCATTGTCAGAGACAGTACTGCTTTCCTCACTCAAAGTAACAGCTCTTCAACAGAAGATGTCAGCTTCATCTCTAGAAACAAAAAATGGGATGAAATCTAACTCACTCTTGCAGAAGTGGAAAAAAACTTTTGTTTATTAAGAGGGGGCAATTTTTGCCTATCTACACTCATCCCTGCAACCCTCTGTATGCAATTCTGTCCAATTCATATATCCAATTCAATGCCTTTCTTCCTTCAAAACAATTGGTTTATTCTGATCTATGTAGATTGACTGAAATAAACACAATTGACACTGCAAATAATGATTTTCAGTGCTATCCTATTGGTGTCTACTCAGAAGTAAGTTCCACTGAGCTCAATGGAGCTTACTCCCAGGAAAGCGCTCTTAGGACTGCAATCTAAATCAACTACAGTAATTATTTAGGGCAAATTATCAGAAACTTTTCTTTTTGTATCAATCCTCGAGCTCACTATTACCCATTTGGAATTACTCCATGACTTAATAGTTACCATTTTTATCCAGTATTTCAGTGGCCATATAACACTGAGGAGTAGAAAGTTTTTTTCCCCTTTTCAAAAGATTAACTTTCCTGCACTTTCAAATGCCACTTACAGATTAAAAATGTGGCTTTTTAATAAGCCATAGCTAAAAAAGGATTCAAGAAGTAAATTCAGAAATGTTGCTAAGGAAAAAAACCAGGAAGTTTTGAAAATATATATTAAATTAAGGTTATATATGCATAAATACTTTCATCCTCAATCGATTTCCACAACGCATATTAACTGGCCCTTTGTCCAAGGCCACCTACGTTGCAAAGGCTAACAGAAGACATGACATTATTACTGATGTGCTTTGCAAATGTCTCTGCATGTGATTTATGGGGGTGATGGTTGCAAATACCGCATCGCTTGCATTTCTAGGTAATGGCAAGTTGCAGATGTTTCCTTCACAGCAAGAAGTGCAAACCTGAAAGAAGAAAGAGAACTCAATTAAGAGAACTGGTCCACATTTGCAGAAATCTTCAGCTGAAGATACTAACCAAATGTGCTATGCAAATGTTTGCAACCAAGTACCAACAACAGCTTTTTAAATAAGTCACTTTAGGACTTGGGAATTTAGATTATGGAGCTAGCTGGGGGGACAGGAAACCACAAGCTTCTTGTTGCATATTGTTTCTCCACAGCAAATTTTACCTCCCCCATGTTAAATTGTTCATTTAGAGAAGGAAAATGGGGGGGGGGGGGTAAGCACAGGGATCAAAAATTTATGGGCAATTTTGCACTGCCCATGAATTCTCCCACGTGCGGAAGCCACAATATTCCCTCAGTTCTGGAAATTGGAAGTGGGAGAAAAGCAGGAATTCTCTTTGCAGTTATGCTGAGAAGCTCTCAGTATATGAATGATCCACATCATCCAATCTGCCCCCAATGTATGAGATGGAGTGGGGGGAGGCATGGTGGTGGCAGTGTCCTCCTGAGTTGCTTTGGAAACCTGGTAGCAAAAGGTCTCCATCCTTTTATGCATCCATATGGTACATAAAAGAACTGCCATATTTTAGATCTATTGCACTGCTTCAGTCAACACTGTGTTTCTTACCATAAGTCCTTCACGCACGTGTGCAATACACCCTGTAATCAAACAATTCTCCAGAGGCACACACCGCTTGGTAACTGATACACTTGTTCCATTCTTTTCCAGCACATGTTGAGTATAGCAATATCTTGTGTCTGGAAGGGAAGAAAAATCTGAGTTATACAGAATAATCATCCTTTCATAATTCTTTTTATAGAATAACATAGGAAAGTACCTAAATCCACTTTTTAATTCTTCCTTTACTACAATTGTGCAGATTGGAATGTCTTTAGAAAAGTCTTCTATGCTTCTAAAAGCCATCTAAGCAAGCTATCATCAGTATATATTGGAGTTGCAAATTCAGGATATTAATTATGCATTGTGGAAAAGAATACTATACTGCCGCAATTATCAAACTGTGTGTTGTGCCTCTCTGAGGAAGTGAGGAAAACCCTCAAGAGTGTCATGAGGCATCTTAGAGAGTGATGTGGCCATTCTCCCATTGCAGGTTACTTTTGTTTGACAGCCTCCCTGCTTTTACTAAACACAGTGGAAAGTGAGTGGCTTGGATCTGGAAAGGGTCCCAATAGCATGCATACTACCTTCTTGGTATCCTGCACTGAGTGTGGACTTCAGCCGGGCCATTTCTGGACCTGCGAGATAAGCCTGACAGAGGAAAGAGTCAGACCAGTGAGTACACTCAGTGAGAAGCAGCGTGCTGTGTATACTTGTCAACTGTGCCCTCTCCAAATACAAGGAAAGCCCAATCCCAAAGAGGGTTGGGTACTGACCAGACAAAACACTGCACTGAGTAGGCTGTTGGCTGAGCCCAGTCTGGTGCTGGGTTTCCCACCTAGTTCAAAGAAGGATCACATCAGCCTGCTGCCTTTATGCACTTAGTGTGATCACCAGTTGGGACAGGGACAGCTCGATTCACACACTCAGCATTAGCGTAAGTTTTCCTCTGTCATTTGCAGCTAATGAGTTGCAAATGGTCTGGTCACTGCCTCCATAATAATTTCATCACCTCCTGCATTATGGCATGCTTGAAAATCCCTTTTGGAAAAGAGTGGTCAACATTGTGAGGTCCAGGGCTTCCAAAAGAGCACATTCCTTTCCAGTTTGCTATCATGAATCATCACAATATACAATCACTATACATATTGCATTAGAGTATTTCAAGAGCATCCTCAGTAAAGATAAGACCCTTCTGCTCAGCTCTAGAAAATAAAGCAATCCAGTTCCTGTTTAGGCTGATGTCTAGTTGCAAAGCAAAACATTCTCTATACATTTTTATAGTTGTTTGATTAAATAAATAAGCCGAATTACATGAATTAAATGTCATCCAATAGCTCATATGGCTCAGCAGATTTTGCAGCCTTTGATCCAAAAATAAAAGCGGGATTAGATTTTCCACCTGGTCAGTCCCAGCCTCCAAATCCCATATTTTGTAATTACACAACAATCCTGCTCTGGCAAAATGCAAGAGATTCCTACTATCTATCCAAGTAGATAAAACAAAAAAAGCTTTAGTAAAAGTCTGGTACGAGCATCTCAAGCACACCATCGAAAGCATGTAGCTTATAAACTCTGCTAATTAATTTAAGGGAGTAATGGAAACAAGAGTTCGAAAATGTAAGCTGTTTATATAACCTAATTAGCTGCTCTTGTTAAACATCCAAAGTCCTCTCTCTTTGAAGCTGGGAAACATTTTTAGAAGCCAATGGCCCTCTTTATTTAGTTGTGTTTTCACTGAACAGCCCCCTTATTATAGCATTTGACAAGAGTGAGTGTTATATGGCTGGCTAGAACTGAACCTTCTTCCTAATTGGTCCCTAGTGTTCTCCTCTAGTCCCACACTCAGTGTGACAAACAGCATACTGGAAGTTGGGTATAGGCAAGTTGGACAGAAGCTGTCCAGCAAAACTCCTGGAAATCTGAAGTGAGTTCTCTCTTGGAAATCAGATCTGGTCCACATATTATGAAGCTGTGTGTGTTTTGGATAAATATATCCAAAAAAGCAGTTTCAACCATTTCAACCACTGAACCTTGGCATACTGGTGAATGGGAATGGTTTGTAAATGTGCCATTAGAATTTGGGAGAGGCCATTGGGGCTTATGAGCTCCCCACCAACAGCAGGTTGTCAATTGTCAAAAAAACTATTGGTGTGTCTTGACGATTGAAAGAGCTTGTCAGTGTGCTGTAAGATGAAAAAGGTTGAAATTATACACTTTATATCAGGGGTCCTCAACCCCTGGTCTGTGGTGCCTTGACCACCAGGCTGCAGTCCTGGACCAGGGGCAAGAGCCAAGGCTACACTCAGCCCTAGCCCGGCCCCAACTGGCAGTGCAGCTGAGTACCAGGCCGAACCTGCGCAGTTCTCCCTGGCTATGGGGAGAGCTGCACAGGCATAACATGGCACTCGGCTGTGCCTGCACAGTTCTCCCCACAGCCATCTGGAACTGTGCATGTGCATCCTACCTGGGCCATGGGAATTATTTTTCCCTTAGACCCAGGCCATGCTTCTTAAAAGGTTGGGGACCACTGCTTTATATATACCAGCCTCTTAATATGTGAAGCAGTCTTTACTGTTTGAATTCAAGTGTTTATAGTCCTCAAGTTAAGATTCTTTTAAGTCACCCATCCCTTCACTATGGCCTGTTCCCTGTTAACAGAACTGGATATATGTCTGTAGTCATCAAATCCGCATTGGAAGAATAATGATAACAGCCATATGTACAAATTCTTTTCCAATGTGCAATGGGCTATACTTGCCTCCAACTTCCAGAAATCAGTTTAAAAAGATTTTGAGGTTCCAAAAGAGAACTCATTTCAGATTTCTAAGAGGTGTACTACACAGGTTATGCTCAATTACACATTCACCAACCCACATTCTGGAGATCACGTTCTGCATGGTATAAATGAGGCCTTCTTGCTACTTCAAAGAACTACTACACAGCTCAAGAGCTGTGCAGGTTTCCAAACACATAAAGGGCTATCCAAAGCTATGTTGTTCACATGATAAGCTAAAGTTTGCATGATATGTCATGTATCTTGACAAAGTGGGCAAGGACAGAAGTACAAGACAATGCAGGCTACATCTTCTCTCCCAGATTACCCTTGGAGAGGAAGGTCAGATTCATTTGAAGATTTTTCTGTAGAAAAATTCAGCTATTCCTAACAGCTTCTGCTACTTGACAACATAAACCTAGTTTTACCTTTTGGACAATAGACATCTGGAGCCCATTGGTTGCATTCATAGTTGTCTATTGCTTGTTCGCAAGTGAAACATTTGAATCCACCAGGATATGGAGTGGCTGCAAAATATAAAAGCAAAAGTTGAATTAGCCCGTCCTTAATCCATTCTGGCCAATTTCTTTTTAAGATACTGAAATAACATTTTTAAAAGAGAAATATGTGACATATAGGGACTTGCAAAAGGTAAGGATAATTTTCCTGACAAAGGAGTGTTATCTTTTGTCAGGGAAAATAAGTTCACCTTTTGTAGGTTCCTATTTACAACTGACTAGCAAAAGTGTGTCCGTGTTACGGGAGTAAAATTCCCCATACACCATCCCCCTACTGCGCATCAACAGCCCACGCACATCAACCCCCCATGCGCAACACCCCCATGTTCATCCACCCCATACACATCACCCCCCTATGGACATCATCCCCCCCATGTGCACCGTCCCCCCATGCACATCAATCCCCTCACGCGCATCAGTCCCCCCCAATGCCCAACATCCTTCCCAGTGCAATCCCAGCATCCTTCCTCTTTCTGAACAATATCCTCCCCAGTGCACCAGGCATCGTACACCAAATTGGCTGGATATTGGTCTGTCTTCCATGTTAAGTATAGGACAAAAACATATTGTACCCCTTTTCAGTTCCTTAAGGATTAAGAGCACATGTCTCTCACATGTCTCTAACCATGTCTACTCAAAAGTAAGCCCCATTGTGTTCAATGGGACTTACTCCCAGGAAAGTGTCTTTAGGATTGCAGCCTAAATTTCTCAACATCGGTTCTTGGTGGGTGTTGATGTCATAGAAGGAACACCCTCCCCAAATTTCACGCTTCTAGGACCAGGGGTTGGGGTACAGCATTCCTCAGTACGGGATTATTCAATGGAAAGTATAGGGAGGAAAACGCATTGTGCCCCATTTCACCCCCTTCCTGTTGGAATTTCCAAAAACTGGTGCCTCCATCAGCCTATTGCCTATGACTGCAATCTTAAAGACATTTCCTGGGAATAAGACCCATTGAACACAATGGGGCTTACTTTTGAGTAGACATGTTTACAATTTTGCTCTACAGCTTTTATGGATGTATATAGTTTATCTTCTTTCTGTTGCAAGGAGTAAACTTTGCAAGGTGTTGCAAGGAGTAAACTTTGCTTGTAGAAGATCCCAGAGAAAATCCATGGCATCTCCAGGCATGGCTGTGAAAATCCATGGCATCTCCAGGCATGGCCCCCATTCAACACACACACACACACCCTCAGAGTGCTGCTACAATTCCTGGGAGTGTTCTGATTCAGTAAAACAGCATCATAAGTGTAAAAGCAGTAGACTGGGCTTCAATTAAGAAAGGTCAAAGCAGGATCATCATCTTTGTTTTAATTTTCTTTTTTTTAGATAGGAGTGGGGGCAGAGAAAAGCTCTGCCAAGATAAATGAATATATGCCAATGTTTTAAAAGTTCATTTTTTAAAACAAAAGGTTAAATGCATCCCAAGGTGATGAACTGGTGCCAACAAATGACTATAACTTAATGTGCTTCATAACATATTTCAACCTTTTCAAATCTGATACCACCATTAGTTGCAAATGGCAAACTTTCTGAAGCAGAAAAGAAGCAAATTCAATACAAGCAAATGAAGTGGAAATGTCAGAGAAAGCCCCATACAGTCTGCTCCTCCCCCCGACTCTTCAGCTCTCTCAAAGCTTTATCAGGACAAGGCACAGAAGATGACAAATGAAGCTGCTAATTTTGAATGCTGAGGCCTTTCAACGTAACACTGTAATGCAGTTCAATGCAAAGAAAGTTAACAGGCCACAAAAGAGGAACAAGTTAGCACAGCAGCTGCCCAGACAGCAAAGTTTAAGAACCACTCAATTCAGATATAAAACCAAGAGTTACTAACACAAAGTGGAAAGTGAGCTACCCCTGTGTCAATTTAAAGGATCAAGCAAAATGGTTTTGCTTCCCCTTTTTTGCCCTCACTCCACTCAACCCTTTCACATAAAGGGTAACATTTAATTCACAAGACAGATCTTGTGGACAGCGGCTGCTGCAGCCATATGTGCAGGTATTGACTGAGCCAGTGCTGGACAAACACTGTATTTACTCAATGCTCAGAATCAAAGTGGCAACAATACATGATGTGATGATATCATGGCCAGTTACATCTGGATTGATGAACATGGGCCTATCAAGCAGCAAAATCCATGCACATGGAGCTCTGCCTCCTGAGCAGAGTCTCTTACTTTACTGTTCAGCACTGCATCAGCACATGTGCCTTCACTGACAAGACCCAGAAGTCACCCCCTACAGTCTAGGGACTGTCATATTGGGATATCCTTTTTGGAAAAAAAATGCATACAGCTGCATTGCTATAAACCAGGTCTAGCACTGGTTTATAAACCCTCTCTCCAGGGAACACTAGGGAATTTAAAGAGGATATAGAGGTATCAAATGATATGTCTGATAAGCAGGCCTCTGTCAGTCTTGAAAGACTATGGTATCGTGCTCGGCGCTGCATACGCTGCGTGCGAAACACGAAAGCCTGGGTTGGATTGCTATGGAGGATAGGCTGTTACCCAAGCAGCAAATCCCCCCTCTCCACGCCACTGAATTAGTCCAATGGAAAGGCAGAGCCAATACGATTGGATCCAGCTGGCGTCGCAGAGCTGGGCTAGGGACAGGAGCTCACCCTGTCTTGTGGGGCCGACACAGGTCTCAAACCCTGGCCTGCTGGTTAACAGGCACAGTGACTTAACAACTTGTGCTACCCACAGTACTTATGTCTGATAATTGACATAATATCAAGTAACTACAGTTCCCAAGGTACTTTGGGCAAACCACTTTGTGACAGGAAAACTCGTACACGCATGTCTCAGTATCTGTGGGCATTCCAAGATGGAACCCCCCCTATGTACAATTGAATCCAGATACTGGGGATTTCCCAATCTCCAGAAGCTCCTCTCTGGAACATCTTCTGAGCTTCATAAAGGCTGCATTCATCTGCTGTGGCCTCTGCAGGTCTTAGAATGGCAGTTTAGACAGCAAAAAGGTAACTTCCTTTGTATATGTAAAATCAGATGCTTTTTATGACTTTAAAATGCACTAGGAGGGATGGAAAAGCCCTGAAGGGTGAAGTCAGGCCTCCTGCATCTGTAATTAACTGAAACCACAGATACAGAATCCATGGATATTGGGATTCACTTGTATAACATCAATTTTGTAGATTTACACTTTAGCCCTGGGGAGGCTTTAACAGTTGGGAATAACTTTGACTGAAAATCACCAGCTGTGCTAACCATAAGAAATTCTACCTTCAGCTTTACTGAGGCCAGTAAACTGTATTTAAATTTCATATAACAACATTTACAATACTGAATCGAGACACTGACATGTATCCTGTAGTTCAGAAATCTTCAAACCTGGCCTGGGGCCAGATGCAGACTGTGGTGCGCCTCAAACCAGCCATGAGTGGAGCTGTGATGCTGGGGTGGTGGAAACTGGGGTACATTTAAATGTGTGCTTTATTTATGTGCTGTGTGTTGCTGCTTGCAAAAATCATGGAAATTTGAGCCCACTTATTAATTAATCTAAGTTCCAACTATAGTCTGTTTATTTAAATTTTATATTTAATTTTTTTTGGCCCAGGTGTTTGATATGGTCCTTTGGCCAAAAGGTTTAGAGACCCCTGGTGTAGTTAATCATAATTAAGTACCATTTAAACTGATGGTTACTAACTTGGACTGTGGATGGCACAAGTGGTTAAGACACTGTGCCTGTTAACCAGTAGGCCAGGGTTTGAGACTTAGGACCCCACAAGACAGGGTGAGCTCCTGTCCTTAGCCCAGCTCTGCAATGCAGCTGCAACCAATTGTATCAGCTTTGCCGTTCCACAAGGAGAGGCGTGGAGAGGGGGGATTTGCTGCTTAGGTAACAGTCTATCCTTCATATTACTCTACCCAGGCCTTCATGTTTCGCACGATACCATAATCTTTCAAGACTGATGGATGCCAAGTTACTAATTAATTTTTTTCATTATTTTTATCCTGCCTTCCTCCAAGGAGTTCAGGGTGGCATAAATGTCAACAGCCCTGTGAGATTGAGCGTCAATAACTGGCCCAGGGTCATTGTGGAAGCTTCCTACCTGAGCAGGGATTTGAACCTGAATCTTCCACTTTTACGTCCCATTCCCAAACCACTACAGCATTCTTGAGGACAGAAGTTATCAACATGGGCATCTCAACATGGGCATTGTTGAGGACAGAAGTTATCAACATGGGCATCTGGCAAGAACATCTTGAGCAGATCTGAAAGTCTTATTTCAAAGAAATATTGTCAAGCAGGAAATTTAACAAATCAGAATCCTACCAGGGTCTTGAAACTCTCTTGAAACATATCATCTGTGCTTTCCAGGAATACTTCCTTGTGCAGTTAATAGCTGAATTGCTTTTTTTAATAATAATAATAATAATAATTATTATTATTATTATTATTATTATTATTATTATTATTATTATTATTCTAAAGGTTTGGATTTTAAGATAGGCTTTGCTAGTGTATTCTGTAGAAGCTGTCGCAAGAGTGATTATTTGCTTCCTCCTGGGAAAAATAAAAGCCTGTTCTAGTGATTGTACATTGGCAGGCAGCCCATGTCAATGTTATAAATCATACTATCATTGCTACCTCAGAATAGGTGCTTCAGGCCTTGAAACGGTGATGCAGCTTAGTGTTGCGCTCCAAGAATCTTCCAAAAGATGAAAAGGAGCCTTTATATCTGCTACAAAGGCTGGAAAAAAAATCCCTGACACCAGGATTCTCAAGCACCTACAAACCTGATGCCACAGAATAAGGTTCTAAGGCCAAGTATCAGAAACCCTTTAAGATAGATCAGTTTTCTGTAAGTAGATTGTTATGCATCACATTTTCTTTATGCATGAAGGATGATTGGAAAGTACTCAATTGTGTATCAATCCAAAAGATGGATTTGATGCTCTATAATGTTACATTTTCATAATCAGCTACACTGGCAATGTAATTTGGCATTCAGCCAAGAGGAAACAATGAAACCCCATTAATCCCATTATAACCATGCAACATGTGTTTATCATAACTAACTTATTTTATATAAAAAGATTGACTGTAAAATAAGCACAGCCCCACAGTTCATATAGAATTATTTTTCAAAAGTTGACTCTTAAAGAGGAAATTATTTCTGGTTAAGGGCATGTGTGAACCAACTACGTTATGACAACATCTTAAAAGACTTTGCAAACTACAGAAAACTGGCAGGCACACAAAAGGTTAATGGATATCAGGGTGAAGTATGAGTGGGAAGGCCTTGGTTCTATTTCTCAGTTCAGCCTAGAACTCACTGAGACAACCCGCAATTCCTCAACCTCTCACCTTCATGGTAGTAGTACGGATTGATGGGAGACCATAAACAACAGCCTTTGTGAAGAAAAACAAAATGGGATGATCTGAAAAGAACCATGATTCAAAGGGAAAATAGCAGCTAACCCTATTTCATGAACACTTACTCGAGAGCTTGCATAAGATTTCTTGCATTTCTTTAATGTTTCCACAATTCTATTGATGGACAACTCGTGTAAGCAGAATCTTCTTCATTTTTCCTGCACACACTCTAGTGTCAAGCAAAAAACAGCCTTTCCATAAGCAAAAGATGACTTACAACACCACCATACAGTATTAATATAGTACATCTATTCAGTGTGACCATTTACAGTAGAATGGAGGACACAGTGCTTGTAACTTTAACATTGCATAGAAGAGGAAATTTAGGCAGGTGCTGCTTTTTAAATCCTTCTATGTTAAGCTAAACCTGCCTAAATTCATCTTCTATAAGTTCATCTTCTATAACCTCTAGCCTATCCATGCTAAAACAAAGTTAGGTGCTTCAGAAGAGTTCCCTACCCCTCATCTGTGCATCAACTCCCATAACCAACCAGAATGATTGGTCAGATGTTTATTAATGTTTCCCTTAACGGTTTCATGGTGTAGCTCCCTGATGCTGTCTTGCATGTGCTCAACCAAATCAAAGAGATTAAGGAGGCTTTGGAAGCTCCTAATGTACCTGGTACATTCACTGCTATTTCAGAAAAAAAGTGTTGCCGGTACTGAAAGAAGGTTTCCCAGAGTGGTTGCCACAGCTGTGAGAGACCCTCCTTTGGCTGACGATCAGAGAAACTAATAATCCTGATAGACTTGTGGTTCAGGGCACGAGGCCACAGTTCCTTAAGATGTCTATTCTAATGGAAATAAAAAGCAACTATCCAATGCCCAGACATGGGCTGTAATTATATCTGGCCATTAACTCTTTTGGTCAACAGTAATTCACCTTGTATTTTACACTCCAACAAGAACAGTTTTCCTTTCATCATTGTTTTATTATTTAATGTTTGTTTTCATTTTTATGTGACAGATTATTCTGTACAGATTACGTACAGATTTTTTTTTAAAAAAAATATTTTGTAAGCTGCCTTGACAGCCTCTTCAGAAACAGACAGAAAGGCAGGGTAAGAATACCTGGATGAATAAAGTTATAATTATGAAAAAGAAGTTATTTAGCATGAGGTGATGCATACACACTATGATGTAAAGCCACTTACAGTGAAATACTATGCATGTTTGCACAGAAGTAAGTTTGATTGTGTTCAATGGGACTTCCTCCTGCAAAAGCGTGTAAAGCGATTGCACCCCTAACACTGAAAATTAAAACCAATTCCAAATTTGTAAGTTAAACTCTCATGTGCACGAGGGACTGTGCACATGAGGGGATGTTGTATGGGGGTATTATGGGGGTACTGTGCACGGAGGGTGTTGCACATGGGGGGATGATGCACATGGGGGAATGATGTGCATAGGGGGTGTTGCATTTGGTGCACATTGGGGATGTTGTACAGGCGTATTGTGCATGGGCGATGACGCGCATGGGGAGATGGCATACAGTGGAATTTTACTCCCACAATGTGAGTGTGTTTTCACTGGTCTATATATATATAAAAGAGAAAAGTCACAGACTCACTGACTCGCTCATTCACTGACCCAATCATCAATGCCCAGCCAAAACCGCTGGGCCTAGAAGCGTGAAATTTGGGGTGGGTGTCCCTTCCATGACTGAGGGGTGCACTAAAAACCAGTTTTCAGAAATTCCAACCAGAAGTGGGTGAAAAGGGGCACAACGCGTTTTCCTCCCTATACATTGCATTGAAGAATTGGTGACTGAGGGATTCTCTGTCCCAACCTCCAGACTTAGAAGCATGATTTGGGGAGGGTGTTCCTTATGTCACATGAACACCCACCAAGAACTGATGTGGAGAAATTTAACCCTTAAGGGGCTAAGAAGGGGTACAACATGTTTTTGTCCTATACTTAACATGGAAGACTGAACAATCTCCAGCCATTTGGTGTTCGGTGCCCGGTGCAGTGGGGAGGGGAAGTTGTTCGGAGGGTCAGGTTGCACTGGGAAGGATGCTGTGCATGGGGAGGTTGCACATGGGGGTTGATGCACATTGGGGGGTTGATGCGCTTGGGGGAGATGATGCGCACAGAGGGTTGTTGTGCATGGGGGAATGTTGCGCATGGCGGAATGTTGCGCTTGGAGGGTTGATGCTCATGGGAGACTGATGCGCATGGGGGACTGATGTGTATGGGGGACTGATGCGCTGTGGAGGGATGGTGTATGGGGGAATTTTACTCCCACAATGCGGGTACATTTTTCGCTAGTATTGTATAAGTGCTGAGATTGCAACAGTTATAATACATCTGAATGGCACTATGGTTGTTGCATTTATTCCAAATTTGAAATTCATTCTGCATATTTTGATTTACAGTAAAGTGCCTCCCATTATCCACAGATAATCTATGGATTCAGTTATCCACAGATCAAGTTTGGGCTCCCCCCAACACACACACACACACACACTTGCCCCTTTGGAGACAAATCTTTTCTCAACAGATACCAGATATCTGATCCCAGCCTCTATCCGAGTCAGATGTTAGAAACTGGCAGTGAAGTTTTTAATGGCTTTCACTGTATCATCAATTTCAGTTGTCTGCAGAGGGTTCTGGAACAATTACCGGTAGTTTGTCTTTGGCATAGGAATAGGAAGTAAAGACAGAAGGATTCTTCCCATGCCTTCTCACACAAGTGTTGCACAAAGTTTGACTTTAAATGTACCACCAGTGCTACGTCTTAAACAAGCATTTCTTGACATTTCCTACTCTCACTTCACACCTCCACATCAGGGAGACTAGTGGTCCTACGCTATAAATTTAGACAAGCAGGCACATCACAAGAGATGCTGGGGACAAGAAAGAGATCATTAGGACTTAACAAATTTCATCTATTGGCAAGATCCACTATCAAATGTGTGAATTTACCTCTAACATTTATTTTTGTAACATGGTATGTAGGAAGAATAAAAAAAATGATGGGAAGTGGCTAGATACTGAGATAGCCAATTCATAGTAGCAGGCAGGGTGGACAATTGGGAGGCAAAAGCCTTTGGCATCACACCCAGCATTCCCCTGTTGCTGCCACCATCACCTGTCAATCAGTTTCATAGGCAAGTGAAGCCCCACATGACACTCTGCATTATTTATTTGTTTATTTGAATCCCATCTTTTTTCTTCAAGAGGGAATTCATGGTAACTAACAGCAATTAAAACATAGAATAAGATACCATTTTAAAACTGGATTAAAAACAGCAAAAACATCAAGACAATGAAATACATTAAAACTATATAAAACCATTAAAAAACTCAAGTTAAAAGACCATGTTAAAAACTGGCACACAGCAGTAAAATATACTAAGTAGCTAAGAACAGCCATCGTAAGCCTATGTAAATAAAAGGGTCTTCATGCCTTGCCAGATTTCCTTTTGGAACTTCCAACATGGTCTTAAAATGCAGTGAGGGCAGGTCCCTTACTGCCAATCCAGAAATAAACTCAAAAATATTCTTATTGACTCTACTACCATTTTTACATGACTTCCTCAACTGCTATTATTTGCAACTATATCACATTTCCAGAAGCTGATATAAATGATAGTTTAGAGATCAATGGAAGGTGGCAAGGATGCACATACATTCAGCATTTTTTTTTAAAAAAGTGTTCATGTGACACACTTAGGCCACAATCTTAAAAACACTTTCCTGGGAGTAAGACCTATTGAACACAATGGGGTTCACTTTTGAGTAGGTGTGGTTAGAATTGTGTTTTAAGGCTGCAATCTTAACCTCCACTTACGCCAGCCTAAGCCCCACCATGAGTCCTGTACTGAGCTGGGGGTGTCACTAAAGTGGTATAAGTCACTTCTGCCCCACTCCTGGGGCGAGGGGTTAGGCCAATGCCCAGACACATACTGACCTCTCCACACCATCACAGGAAGATATGCCAGATGAGTTAGGCCAGCCTAAATTGGTTAGGATTGCACCCTCGATTGCCAACATGTGTAATCAGTATTACATTTTTTTGGAGATTTATATCTTTAATGTTAGGGAGAAATGGGAAGGCTGTGACTTGAAAACATCCTGGAAGCACACCTTGAGTTCAAATATCCAAGAACAGCCCTGCTGCATTAAACCAAAGGACACCCAATATAACAATCCATTCTCTTTTCATGGAAAACGAGATGCCTCCATGCACTCACAAGTCCTGCAATAGAGGATACAGAAGTATACTATTTGAACACAGAGGCGCCATTAAATTATCACATCTGTCATCACTGAAATAACTATCCTCTATAATAATTTGCCTCTGTTGTCTTTGGGCAATATCAAAAGAAGAGATATCTCAGCATCCACATTTTGGGTAGGCACCAACCATTGCTGACCAGGTAAGTGTGTATTAGAAAATAATTTATTTTCTGTAATGTTAGCCCAGACACACTTTTACTGCGTTTCTCTCTGAATGCTATTCTGTTCTCTTTTTTCCTATTAGGTTTAGATGCTCTGTTTCTTACTTGATGGATGAAGGAAAACAATATCCTTTGCCGTAAAGTCGCGGGCTTGAATTACTTTCAGGCAGTCGACAATCAAACTAACAAAAAGGGCCCAGGCCAGAAGAGGCCAGGATTCCATTGCAGAAAAGGCGCCTCAAACATGCGGATTTCTTGGGAGATGTTTCTATTTGAACTCAGAAGAAAGATGCACCTAAACACAAACAGGAGAAAATTAACAGGTCAGTAAATCCCAAAGTCAGACCTCACAGTCTCATAATACTCAAATGCTGCAGTAAGAGATGAAACTGTTATTTCCAGAAATACAGGCATCTCCCACTTATTGGACGGGTTAGGAACTGGAGCACTATCCAAAAGTAAAACTATTGAAAAGTGGAACCCAGTCTTTTTGTGGAACCCAAATGCAAACTTGCACATGCAAAATGGCCACAAAAAAGACATAAATAGCACTTGCAAAAGACTAAATAACACATATTTATTAACACATAGCCAAAGAGAAAGGGGGGATCATTTTACAGGGGCACAACAGGTCATTATCACTTGGGATGGAGTGCTAGGTATACATTAGAACACTGATCAGATGCATTCCAGACTTCCTTTTCTGTGACACCATGTTCAAGTGCTTCATATTAAGAAAAATGCAAGTGAGTTTGGAACAATGTACATGATAAAATTTTGGGTGAAATAGGGTAAAAGTGCATCAGAAACTTTGGAAATTGTGATAAATGCTTATGGAGAACCTGCTCTATCATCTTCATAAGTGTACCAATGGCACAAGACGGTGTTGAATATGAACGATGCTCAGTATGCCCCACTTCATCAAAACAGAACAGAATGTAGAATCTCAACTATTTTGCACACACTTTTCTCATGTTTAAATCCTGAGTCATGATTTCATGAACAACTGACTTGGTAATTCCCATTTCTATGCAATCATTCTGATAGTGAGCACTGATCACAGTTGAATACAGACCTCACTGCATTCTATTCCATTTTTGTCCATACTTGTTCATGTGCCAGGTTTTCTTCTGTTCATTTGAATCAACAAGAACTTCCTAGTTTTTTTTCAATATTCTTGAACAAGAATTGACAATGTATTCAAAACCATTTCTGAAATGGTATGTTATAAAAGTTGTCTAAGTTTGTTATCAAGGGAAAAACATTATTTGCTTCCTGGATTTTGTAGCCTTCAGATCAAAACAAAACTATGAAATCTGTCTTGGCTTCTTCATGTAGCTTTGGATAAACTTTACATATCTCTGCATGCCTTTACTTTTTCCCAAACAGAGAAAGAACACAAAATGGGTGAAGTCACTTATTCCTATTATCCTTCACAGCATAACAAAACAAATTGCTATTCTGATCGAGTGGGATGCCATCACTCTAGGCAAAGCCTGCAATAATGTCTAGGTGATAAAAATCAATGACTGGTCTAAAATATGATCCCTGAACATTCATTACAATAATGAAATTCCTTCAACACACCTTCATCTTGCAAGCACTACACGTATCTCACATTTTCAAGGGACTGAAGACATGCTACGTGTAGATTGTCCCTGAAATTTTTAAAGCAAGTCTTTAATGTTTGCTCTGGTACCCTAAAGTTCCTCTTGAACATCCTTTGCTGAGCCAATTTAAAGGTTTAATTCTGTTCTATACCTTGTATATGAACTTTTGAGAGGACTCAGAATATATAATTATCATAGTTATGTTTACATCTCAACCACACTGAGCAAGCTAGTTTGTACCAAACAATAAGTCTGATCCACAATCTACTCAGGCAAATGGGCTGTTCTCTTCCGTCATCCACAGTATCTATCTATTCATGGCATCAGAGTTATTAAGGGCCACAAAGTTGGTTGGATTATGTAGTTCTTAAAACTACCACCACAAGCTGTGGGATTATGGGAGGAATTTGTGGAATACACCCACACCATATACTTATTTCTAAACTAATATGGCAAACATGACCTATGTAATCAAGGTAACCAATAAGAAGATAATCTGTATAACCGATAACATGGCCTATAATAAAAGATGCCTATAAAGAGGGATTAAATGAAGGCTAAATCCTATGTAGGGCAGGTTCTGGAAAAGATTGGAAAAGATTGCCACCTGAAATTCTGAATGGACTGCCCATCAGTGAAGATATTACTGAACGATTCTGATGTCTGAGACTATATAAGACAACTTCCTACACTTAGGGGTAGAAAACAGAAAATGAGATGAGTCCAAAGCTTCCTCATATATTAATTTGACTCATCTTCTACCAGCTTCTAAGGAATACACCAAAATTCTTGGCTGGTTCTCAGCCTATCTGTCACCAAAGCCTGACCGTTTTCGATGGTTTGGTTACCCAATCTCCAGATGCTTCTTCATATATTCTTCTGCTAGTTCAGTAACTGACATCTTTAAAGAAATACCTCCCAAGTACCTAAGCAAGGATATGAAAAGGAGAGAAGGGGCGGTTCAAACATTATAAAACTGGCTCTGCACCAGTATTAGGGCTGTTAAATGTACATCTGTCTCCCCCTTCCAGCACATTCTTAATTGCATAGGGGTGGTGGTTCATCTACTCATACTCAGTATTAAATTAAAAGTTGATTGTCCAAATTGTCCCCTCATCTATGAATCACCGTCACATGCAATTAAGAGAAAAGCACATTGCTACCTGGGCCAAGCTCAGACACATCACAGGAATCAGCCCACTCCTTAAAAGTCTACTCTCCCACAGTAAAAAAAAACAAAAATAAAAATAACAAGGCCTAAAACAAACAGTGCAATCCAAAATCCTGGTTAGGCTGGCACAAATCCAAGCACAAATCCCATGCTGGTCTGTATGTGTTGCAAAAGTGCTATAAAGTACTTCCATGCTACTCCTGGGGAGTTAGGCCAGTGCACAGACATGCACTGGCCTCCCCACAACACTGTAGGAACAGAAAGATGAGTGACTTGTGCTGGCCTAAATTGATTGGGATTGCGCTCACAGTGTCCTTGATGTTTGACTTAGGGCAGGGGTCTCTAAACCGTTTTGGCAGAAGGTTATAGAAAGTATCAGATACTTTCTGATACTGTGTTGGGGACTGGAAGAAAAAAAGAATTTTCAAATTTGAATAAATTTACATAAATGATATATTAATGATGGGACTTGTGAATGAATGAATGAATTCAAATCAGTTCATAAACACTTTCCAAACACAAAGAGGGAGAGGGTGATCTTCAAACCAGTTCATAAGCACTTTCATACACACAGAGAGGATGGTGTGCAGCTCCCCAGCCCTCAAACTACCCTCCAGAACTGTGCAAAGCAGAGCTCTGGCTTGCCCCCATAAGCCAGATTACAGGGTTTTCCCTGAGAACCAGATGAAGGGGGCATGCTGGGGGCCAGATGGAGACTTGCTATTGGATGCATCTTAGGGTTGCCATAATTCTCTTTTACAAAATTGGGACAGGACCTTCTGTCACTCTTACCAGTATGTAATACAATCCCTAAAAATTTGAACTGTCCCTGTTTTTTCAGGACATATGGCAACTGTAATGCATCTGGCCCCAGGGCCGGGGTTTGGAGACCTCTGGACTTAGGGTGCAAACCTAATGTAGGCCGGCTTAAATCATTGGTCTTCCTGTTCCTGTGATGATGTAAGGAGGCAAGCGCATGTCTGTGCACTTTCCCCAGGAGTGGCACAGAAGTGCCTTTGTGACATCTTCGGTGCAGCACAGGACTTATGCTGCGCTTAGGCCAGCCTAACTGGAGGTTAGGATTTGAGCCATAGTATAGTAAGATACAGTGCAATTCAGCAATTATATTAGGCTTACTGAGTGCAGATGAAACCCAATCATCACCATAGACATTATTACAGTAATTAATTCTATATTTAGTTATTCTGTGCATGCACAAGCAAACCAGTAGGAGAGCCCAAAATAAATAAGCTAAATGATGCGACTGACAACAGAGCCACCAAGTCCCTCTTCTCAGCGCCTGTTGTAGAAATCTCCTAATTGAGAAAGCCAGAAAGTGGAGATAAAGAGGCAGTTGTTTTTTTAAAAAAGAACAATCTGGAAAATCTCAAGGGGAAGAATAAGGAGTACGGAATACACAAAACCTGCCCTGGGGCAGAGCTATTCTAACAAGCTGTATGCATATTACCACCAACTCCCAAAGCTTAAGCAGACAAGTTATCGTAGTCACAGCTGCTTTCATAGCAAAAGCACATTTACATGCTTAACTAGGGAGAGTTATCTATTTGCAATTCATATTTGTGACAGCTGCGTAAAGGAAAGCGAACACAAGTGTGAGTGGAGAGAGATAAAACAAGAGCTTACATTTGGTATGATTCAGATATTTGTCTGTGATAAAGACTTTCAAGAAAGTGCGAGTTTTCTTGGGCAGCAATGGGAAATCAAAGAAAACCAAAATCAAATGGCCTGTGACCCCAAAAAGCATTTTGTTCTCTAAAGCAATGTTGGAAGAAGAATGGAAACAACCTCCAGTTAAGGGAGGCTGTCAAGAGTCCAGAAAGTCCTGTCAAAATATGAGAAGCCACCCATTCCAGACTTCCATCACCAGCTCAAAGCTACACATTAAATGAATCCTCAAAACCTTCCTCTTATATCCCAAGATGAAGCCCACAATCCTAAACATGTCTACTCAAAAGTAAGTCCCATTGTGTTCAATGGGTCTTACTCCCAGGATAGTGTTTTTAAGACTGCAGCCTAAATCAGGAGCTATGGTTGGACAAAAGGAAAGGTGATTTTCAGACCATGATTCCCCATTTATCAACCGATACAATCCTGCCATTTCTGAAATTACCATGAGATTGTCTGCTCCCTTTTATTTCCGGTGACATTGGAACATGCTTCCCAAACGACTCTTTTCTTTGTGTTGTCATTTCCTACACTCCCGTTAAGTGTAGGTCAGTGTCTGTATTCTGTAGCCATATAAGGTTACAACGCATCATGGGGGGTGTTAGAAGCAACCATTCAAAACCTGTACAAAAGACAGCTTACATCCAGGACAATAATGGTATGGCCTTACCAAAACAGAGTTCTTAATGTTATCCTGTACTGTTTGTCCTTACTCTTGCCTTGCAGCTCCTAAAGGAACTGATACCTCACAGAGGTTGATACCTCACAGAGCTGCTGTGAAGACACAAGACGTAGTGGAAATGGGGTGGCAGGGGATGGATGAATTGGTTCCTGGGGGGTAGCAGTAGGTCCCCAGTCTCATACCTTGTTTATCTGGAGTAGTTTGTGGCATGAATAAACTACTGCTGTAGGTCACACAAAAAACAGAAAAGGGGGAATTCTTATTCCCCTTTGGGGAATAAGAAAAGAGTTTTCTCCAAAACTGTTAGAGCAGTGTTTTCAATGTTTGTACTCCACCATGCCACTTCAAATGGACCACCTACTCCAAATATCATTGGAAGTAACTGGTGATGATATCACTGCCAGTTACTTTTGGGTCAGGAAGCCAGAAACAGACCAGGATGAAGGGCGTTTTCAAGTGCAGAGGTTTGACACTGTAGTGTCATGTTCCTAATCTCTAAGCAGGTCCAGAACTCTCACAAGTACCTCCAGAAACCCCCTCAAATGCCACTGGTGGCATCCATACACTGGTTGAGAAACACTGTTAGAATCAATAAAACATGATCCAAGTCCCGATGAAACATTCCAGTGTTTTTGATTCTGATTTTTAAAAGTTACAATTTATTTTGATAGTTGATCTGGCAACTGGCTATTTTCAACATTTGGAGGGCATCATGTTTCTGCAGCAAATACCTGCACTTACTAAAATCTAATGCGCCATCGAATCTAATGTGCATCCCTATTTTAAAAGGCTAGAGATAAAAAATGTTTAATTTTACTGCCTGTAATAATGAGTTTTATTAAAATAATAAAATGACAATGGATTTATGTTATGATTTTTACCAATTGCACTACTTTATACAAGAATGAATTTATGTTACATTTTAATCACAATAAAGTAAGATGTTAAACTAAATACTAACCTATACTTACAATAAAAATACCTGTATTTACTTGAATCTACTTTGCCACTGAATCTAATGTGCACCTCAATTTTGAAAATGAAATTTGACTTGGAAAGGTGAGCATTATACACAAGTAAATATGGTTTATTTCACAGAATTTTTCATACATTTTATTGTCTTCTTATATCTGCTTGTATAAGCTTCCTTGATTTCGCTTTCCTCTCTGATGGCTTCTGTTTTTAAACTTCCAACTTAAACATGTCTTTCACTCCAATTATATTACTTATTTATACTATTCTTCAATGCTTCCTCTTTTTTCTTCTCTTTGCTCAACTTTTCTAGAATATAGTTTGCTTGGTCGTGATCTTCTATATCTGCATATATTCCTTCCTGGAATGTTTGCACTGTGGGGAATGATCTGTTTAAAAGCTGTATTAATTTCCAAGCTCAATTCCAAGCTCATATGTGTTTTGACCTTTAAAGCCCTAAAAATGTTGGGGGAATAGTTAAGGCCATGATTTTCTGTACGTGTCTGAAGGAACTGAGCACATGGTTCATCATCTGATGCCTTCTCTAGTGAATAAAATACATTGAGTGTGTATTGAGTGTGATGCCTCAGTGACTAAAATACATTGAGTGTCTGCCTAGATCAGCTGGGGGCAGGAACCTTATTGAATGCCCTTCCTAAGGGGATTCATTAGACCCCCTTACAAATGCTACACTGAAAACCTGTCTTTTTTCCCAAGACAACTGCAATAAATTGGCACCAAAACTTTTGTTCCTTTGGCTGGTCTATTTTATCTTGTTGCTTTTGTTCCATTAGTCTCTGCTGTTGTAATGATTTCTTTTATTTTAGCTTAGGATTGTTTTTAATGGAAGGCACTTGGAATTAATTTTAAGAGCAACAAGGAAAATGTGTTTCAAGCAGTTTTTAAAAATAAGTCCCAGTCTGTTTCTCTTTTTCCTTGCAGCTCTCTACCATCAGAGATGTGCCTGTTTTCATTACTACCTTCATAAACCTTCTTAAGATACACAGGGATGTTTCCAGAGAGTTATTCATAGCTAAGCACTACTGGAAACAATGAGACAATCTAAGAGTTGCTAACTTGCTTTCCATTAATTTCAATTCCATTTCAGTTAACAAAGTCCCTACTAGCTTTCTTTGGCTATAACCTATTATTTCACTCTGGTTTTTCCTGATTAACCCTCCTTGCCTTGCCTTTTGCTTTTCTCCAGATAAGTCTCATCTTTGATTAGGCTGTAAGCCTGTGGGCAGAAACCACTTTTAATTACTAACCAGCACCTAGTGGTTTCAGGAACATAAAACACACATGCCATTCAAAGCAATGGTTGGCCAAAGCTCCTTTAGGCCTCAGGAATCCATCTGAATCCAAATCTGGGGGACTTTCCTATTGTTAAGTGGTATTTCTCTTATATCTTGCCCCCAATGATGCAACAATTTTTTTATTTATGGTCTTTATATCCCGCCTTTCTCCCACACCAAGGGGGACTCAAGTTGGCTAACGATAAAAACATGAATACTTTGAAAAATTTAAAACACACTGTTAAACAACTAAAACATCCAGATCGCAACAATAAAATCAATTACATTTTTTCAGCGTTTTCTCCACTCCTGGCAGGGTCTGCTTTTAGATGATGGATGTGACATGGGGAAATCTGGCCGGCCAGTCTCAGGGGCCTGTTGCCAGGATGTTGCTTCATGTAACACCCAGGTCTCGAACAGTTGACCTGACAATCTTCAAATCAACAGGCAGTGTACCATCATCAGAAAAATGCCAGTTCTCAGTATCAATGAAAAAGCCCCATAAAAGCGAGAGAGAGAGAGAATGGTTTTTAATTCCAGGGGAAGGGAATTCCATTAACTGGGTGCCACTCTGGTGCCAACCCCACTCCTGCTGGTGGTTGCATGGTCAGAAGGGCTCCCTCAGATGACTTAAGGATTATATGGATGAAGGCGGTCATTCAAATTCCCTGGACCTAAAGCACATAGGGCTTTAAAAGTCAAAACTAGCACTTTGATTTTGAAGTATTGGTTTTGCTGCCCAGAAACAAATTGGTATCTACTACTCTTAGCCAATGAAACAGTGTCCTGAGCAGAATTTTTGTCCTTGGAAAAAGGTGGCAGTACTCACTACAGGTAATCCCCATATGACTAATTATTAATTAGCTGCTGGGAAAGGGGGCAGGTGGGAAAAGGTGTTGGTTCAAAGTACTGGTGAGTACCCCCAGAAAAACCCTAGTCCTGACCAAGTTGTACCAGCAACCACAAAGGCAGATGTATTCTGTAATAGTTGCAGTTTTAAAACCATTACAACCAGTGGTGGGCTCCAGCAGGTTCACACCTACTCTATAGAACCAGTTGTTAATGAGAGATAGGACATATAAAGTTTAAAAATAGCCATTTAAAAGTGGCTGCCAGGTGGGCAGAGAACCAGTTGTTAATTTCTTTGAATCCTATAACTGATTACAACTAAATTGCCACAGCCGACCCATGTGTCTCCAGAAGCACCCTGGTTTTTTAAACCATTAAAAATAGATTTTGCATTAAATCTAATTCTGTAAGTATAATGTATTACACATCAGGGGAAGGGGACCAAAATATATTGGGCAATTAAAAACAATATATAGTATTGGAACCATACAACCAATATATAAACTATTTGCAACACTATTGACATAAAAGTTAGCTTATCCTTGCTAACTTTAATTTTCAGTTCTCCCCATCTCACTGTGAGACGTTTTCATCCTTTCCAAAGTTCAGAGAGTTCCTCTGTCCCTTTCCAAGGAGCTATTGAAGTCAGCCGGAAAATTCACTACAAAGCAATACAATTGTTAATTTGTTGGATCAAATTAAGATGGTGACATGCTGGCATTATTTCCAAAACTGAAGGAAATAAAACTGTAGCAGCCTCTTTTTCATAAGAATCAGCAATAATGACAGTTCATAACCTTTTGCGTAATGGGGAGGATTGAAACACACAGCATTCTGCTTGCCCATCCTCATCACTAGTCCTCAGTCATACTCCAGAAGTATGCATTGCACAGTTCCCCAATGTACAGATCCACAAGCTATACTTGTGTATGCTGCTGAACCAAGTGTCCATTGCAGAGATGAAATTGGAACATGATTACAAGTCTAGCAAGACTTTTTGATTATAATAAACATGGCTTGAGCAAACCCAAATTAAAATTGCAGGACAGTACCGCACCCAAAACATACAGTACTTCAGTTCCATTAAAGAGAATTATTGTATATTTGAATTTCTCTATGCAACTTTCCTTAATATCACAATTTCTATAACATATGTAGTGCAATGCAAAGAAATTTTCCCCATCAACATAATTCAGCCTGCCAAAAATTCAAAAATTTAAGTTTGAAATCTATAATTAGTGCATTGAATCAAATAATTAATCACATACAGTACTTAAAATGTTAAATTTTTTGAACTGACTTATACCTTGTAAAAGAGTGCAAATCATACAAGCAAACTTGACTCAGAAAGTGCATTTCATAGGAGTTTCTTCATTCAAATAAGCTGTCCCTGTACTTCAGCTGATGGGAAAACCTATTTTAGCATGGTTTTATTTCCGATAAAAGATAAACCAAGATACTGAAATGATTACTTGAAGAAATCAATCACAGTCCTATTCCCTGTTAGGCCAGCATAAGTCCTGTGCTGGCCTGGTGGTGTCACAAAAGTGCCCTAGAAACTCTCAGGCAAGGCCTGAAGACATTCCTTTTCAAACAAGCCTTCTAAGCTCCTGGCTTTTTAAAATGTCTTTATAATCCTGGTTTTTTAGAGGTTCGTGGTGATGTCAAGATGCCACTGCTTTTTACTGCTTTTAAATTGTTTTTATCATGTGAATTTTGTTTTATCTTTATTATAATCTTATACAGTTTTATGGTGTTTTCAACTGTTGAATTTTATACGAAAGTTGATCATAATGGTGTTTTTAATATTGATTTTATTCATCTAGCCTGTTGTGAGCTGCCTTGGGTCTGTTAGAGGAAGATGGAACATAAATATAGTTAGTAAGTACTTTAAGTAAGTAAGTAAGTAAATAAATAAATAAATAAATTATTTAATATTTAGCATCTCTCCCAAATGAATGTGGTCTTCTCGTACAAATAAAATAACTAGGCTGTTACTGTATTGTCCAAAAAATTTATCAGAATCTATGCTGGCAATGGCTTCCCCCTTTAACCACATTGTTTCATAAAGCTTCACCCCTCACTGTAACCTATTGTATAACCAGCATCCCAAAAGAAAAAACTGTGAGTCAGTTCTCCACAACAATCACTACACAATGCTATTTCAAAGTGTAGAAATTCTTCCTCTTACTGTTGTATATGAAAATATTATGCTTTGTTTCCATCAGAGTAAGGATAAATGTTAGGCAAATATGGGGGAAAATTGGGTTGGAATAGATCGGATGAAATTTGAGAGAGGCAGAGGCCTGCTTTTTGACATCAAAACAACTCAGATCATATTTGTACTTGGGAAATGTCTTTCTGCCAAGCAATGGTGTGGAAAAGGATGCAAGAGGTCATAGATGATATGCTGAATATAAAGACCTTTCCAGATGTTTCAAACTTATCTCAGTATTATTCTAAGTGCTATAGTCATACTAATTCCAATTTAGCACCATCAGGGGATATATCTCCTTTGTTTAGTCTGTTGTCCAAAAGTCTCCTAAAAAAACAAACCTGCAATGTGGGATCTAATTTTTTTAAATATTTTTTAACCATGTAGGCAATGAAAAATAAGAACTTTAATTCTTTTATTCTTTATTTTAAGATCCTTTTCTACAAAGGAAAACTGGAGGCCAATCTGCTTCGGCTCACCACAATATATTAGTAAGGTTGCAGCAGTGACTTTAGAGTATGATCCACTTTTGTTAATGCATGGACAATTTCAGCAGTAACGTTGATCACACAATCCTCCTGAAATTTTCTTCTACTTTTATTCATGCTTATGATCTCTACTGATCCTTTTCTCTTTCTTCCAGTGTAGGGTTTTTGAACAATGGTTTGCATTTGTACTGTATTTTATGTCATTCCTGCACCAACAGCCATCTTGTCTCTCTCCCCAACACCTTAAGTCATTTGGGGGTTTTTGGTTTTGTTTTCAACTTTCTAGTCTCTTTCCCTTCCAAGCCTTGGGAAAGGTCAAATACACTCTGCCTGTTCCGAGGTCTGTGTAAGCTTCATTATATCACATTGTCATCAGCAAGACCCAGAGCAGACATGGTGAAGGAGTTCACCATCCCACCTCAATTACAGTAAGCAAGTATGGTCAAACAGTCAAACACAATTAGTGTACTAATTACTCTCTGAAAAGTAGACCATCTAGTCTTGCTGCTAATTAGAAGTGGAGTTCACGGGTCTCAAAATCAGAGCACATTTCAAATACCACATGAATATGTTCCATCACACCAAGTAATATTTATAAATCTAATATAAATTTTAATTTATATCAATCTTTGTCCATCCAAATATCTAAAAACATTTTTAATCCAAACAGCTAAAAACAATTCAGCTTTATAAAAACTTAGATCATAATGGAAGATTAGGAAATCACAAATAAGCTTTAAAAAGCTGAAATGCCTGGGATGGGGGGAACCCCTTTACAAATTTTACCAAAGACTCTAACAAATGAAATGGACTTCATTAGAAGCTGCAACAACACCTCTGTCACATGGATGTGACATCATCACAATCTATTATTAATGGTTAATAATTTAATTTAATATTCAGGCCTGCGTTTTGTTTTTAACCAACATTTACAAGCTACAAATAGCATTCAGGATATTTTCTTCATCTAGTCTGAGTTTTATCATCCAAATACATGCATGAAAGCAACAGCCATGGAGTTTTGAGTTTTCCTTTAAGTAAACAGAACACAAGATTCTGAAGCATTATTTCCGTAACACAACAGAAAACTGGCTGATCACAGATTCATCATCCAGTTTGCTGAGGCTGCTGGAGTATTATCCAGTTTCTTAACGCCCATCCAAATGTACATTCACAATATTATGGGGGTTTAAGAGATACTCCAGTGCAGTATAAGGCACTGAGATGTCTGGACTTGGATGTGCCTCTTTGCTCTCCTGCAGTTAATGAGATTCTTTGTGCTGCGATCCAGAATCCCTTACAGGACAATATTGGGAAACCATAAATTAAAAAGGAAGTCAATACTACTTTGAATTTTGGAATAGCAAGATAGAGACATTACAAATATAAAAAAAATTCAGGCCAAATCTGAAGGCTGATTCTGAGTTGAAACAATTACTTTTGAGCACATCTGCTAGTCAGGCAGTGGACAAGCTCATGAGTTGGGGATGTAGAGAAGGCAATTGCCCACAGGAATCACCAGACACCAGAGGGGTTCTTTCTGAGACCATGGGAGGGTGTGCATAGTCTCCTGGGCCTCAGAAAACATTATAATGCCTTACAGAGATCTAAGAAATGCATTTTGATTTCACTAAAACTGAAAATAAGTTTCTAAGGGTACAATCCTAACGTAGGCCAGCACCACTCATTGGTCTTCCCATTCCCATGGTGGTGTAGAGAGGCAAGCACATGTTTCTGCACTGGCCTAACCCTTCCCCCAGGTGTGGCGCACAAGTGTCTTACGGCACTTTTTTGACACCCTCAGGTCAGCTTAGGCCAGGGCTTAGGCCAGCCTAATTAGAGCCTATGATTACAGCCATAGGCTGCAATCCTAAAGACACTTTCCTGAGAGTAAGACCCATTGAACACAATGGGGCTTACTTTTGAGTAGACATGGTTAGGATTGTGCTTTTAGTCAACTCAATGTGCTGGAGCTTTTCCCTACCAGTAAACCAAGAATGCTCCCGTTGGCCATGACTCAGCAGGCTTGCAACAATGGGAACATTTGTGGAGGTGATCCATTTTCAAGTAATATTCATGCTTGGAATATAAACTATACATTGCTAAGTTGGCAAAGTGGCACTTTTCCAAGTAGTGCTTGTATTATATTTAACCTGGCGGCAGCAACTGTTTCTCATCGTAAGAAAGCAGCATCTCTTATACAAGCTATTGGCTGGTGTTTTTTCTGCATCATTTTAGATTTGCTAAGACATTTGGGAAGAAACAACTATTTTATTTTCTTTGTAAACTCCTTTGGTGAATGAAAAAATGAATAATAATAATAAATATCTGCATTGGCATTTTTTGCTCACTTTCGTTAACTCAAATCTCAGCCTGCAAATCCATTTTCAACCATAATTAACAAGCACACTAGTTTGCATATGAAAGACCTGTACAAAGCCCTGAAGTTACAAAAACTTGGCTGGAAGTGCAAACCTGAGTTATGTCTGCACCAAACCCTATAAAAATGCACTTTTAAGGAGGGAAGGTACTTTTCCCTACAAAGTATGCCCCCATCCAAATATTGCTTCAATCTCTTTTTACAATGTCAGAAAGAATATTTTGTATATAACTGAATACTGAGGCAAAACATATCCACATGAACAATTTACATAAATTAATTTTATTTTGATTGTACTGTAATTTTTTACATTTATGGCAAATGGCATTTATAGCCACCACTTTTTTTAAGAGAATACAGGCGCAATCTAGAGTAACTACGGGGAGTCCTTGCTCCGCTGTAAGAAAAATTTGCTCAGGATTGCAGTATGAATTTCCCATAGGTTTTCACTAGGTGGTGCAGTAACTATGGCTGCACGTAATGTCTCTTATGTGCTCCCATAGTTACTCCAGATTGTAGGGAAAGACTATGGCTGCAATCCTAAAGACACTTTCCTGGGAGTAAGACCCATTGAACACAATGGGGCTTACTTTTGAGTAGACCTGGTTAGGATTGTGCTCTATGTGCTTTAACAGATAACTAAGAGGGTGGAGAGAGACACCTCAGAAGAAGTTTGTCCAACATAAAGTTGCCTTTTTATTTTTATTTTTTTTTAAGGGAACATTTTATCTGTTGAATTTCTGCATATTCAAAGGAAGAAAGCTTTTAGGAAAGAACAAAATTCCTTCAGTGATGTTCTAAGTTCATTCCATCCTAGTAATTAAAACCACATACATTAGTGCTCATAAGAGCTTCATTGTTTGCCTCTTATCTAAGGTACATGTTAGACACAATTTGGAGACCACTTTAAATCCCTTAATTTGCTCCTTGTTTCCACTTAAACCACTCATGCATATCATTTCGCAATACAGACTGGAAAATTCTCTGTCCTATCACTGAGCAGCCAAAAAGATTTGAAATGATACAGATCTCAGTGAAGCAGTTTTAACCTGTGCGGGAGGGTTTTAAGACCCTACGAACATCAGTGCAATTTGCACAAATATTTGTGGTGATTTGTCTTTACTACATGCAAAGAGCATTTTACAAGAAAATACAGCATGTCTGAGCCTTTTTTCTGCCTAGCTTTACCAACTACATTCTGTTCCATTTATAATCTGGGAGCTTCATTTCCACAAAGCAAGAATCAAATGAATATTTTATATTTGTTAACACAGCCCTGGAGCAAAAGCGAGGAAGTAAAAAAAGAGACCAACCCTATTCTTCAAAAAAAAAAAAGCTTTGAAACAACATCCTCATACAGCTAACAATCTGGCAAGCTGGAGTGAGCTGATCTTTTCATGTTGTTTCTGGAAGTATGGAAGAACAAGCTTTGGCAAACATGCCTTCAAGTTTGATCAAGGGACTGAAATATTAAACATGATGGCACCTATTTGAGCAGAAGAGTAAATTAAATTCATGTTACTTCCTGAAGCAGGTAAAAATTTCAGTCCGTACTGAAGGGTCACACTGGAAATATATCAAGGGAGCTGGAGAATAACAACTGGCTTGTATTTTATAATGGTTTTTTCATTGGTCTTTTTGAGGGCAAACGCACCAGAACTGAGTTCTGGCATATCTGTGAGTGAGTACCAGCACACAAACACATAGACACAAACACACGCAGGTGAGTACTGGCAGGTGCGTTCCAGCACCTATTTTCCAGAAAAATAGCACTGGTTTTATATATTGTGCATATCATTTCAATGATGACATAAGACACAATACTACATAGGCAGTGAGCACACTGTCTGCACTGAACAATGTTACCATCAGAAATGAATATTTCACCAGAAACCGTCCACATACCTGTGCAATACAGGGTGACCATATAGAATGGAGGACAGAGTTCCTGTACCTTTAACCATTGCATAAAAGAGGGAACTGAGTCAGGTTTAGCTCATTAGAGAAGGGTTTAAAAAGCAGCACCCGCCTAAATTCCCTCTTTTATGCAATGGTTAAAGGTACAGGAACTCTGTCCTCCATTCTATATTATCACCCTGGTGCAATCCATAGTGGTGTAGGTAAAGGGGATAGATCAGTCAAGTGTTGGAGGGAGACTCACTCCTTTGGAACTATTAAACATTAATTCTATATGATCTATGGTGGTTCCCAAACTTTGGGAACCCATGAGGGCTACAGTCCTATACATTTTATAGGGTGGTAGGTTTTCACCAGGATTCTATGGCTGGTTACTGCAGCTCCTTGGAGAGCCATGGCTCACAGTTTAGGAAACAGTGGTCTATGATGTTGGACACAGTACAATCCTAACCAATTTAGGCCAGTACAACTCACTTATCTCCCCATTCCCATGGTGGCATGGGGATACCAAAGCATGTCTAACATCCCCTGGAATGGTGCAGAAGTGCCTTACAACAATTTTGTGACATCCCCACACCAACATGTGATTTGTCCCATCCTAACCAGGGGTTAGGATTGCGCTGACAATTTTTACCTAGAATTGAAATGAACCTTCGTTGTAACATAGCAGGAATTAGTCTGCAGCATACATAAGATGGATAAAGAACAAATCCTTTCCTACAACCATTTTTTTAAGACCAGCATGTTCTTTTGTTCAAGGCATGAGACAAGATATTCTCCCTTAGGGACAAAACTGGAGACACATCAGTGCAATAGTCTACAGCTAAGAATGTTATAGAATCAATAAACACCAACAAAATGGAAACCAGATTGTCATCCGTCCTGACAGATCAAGGCTTATAATTTGTTAACTTCTGCTAAGGTAATTTTTCCTAACCAGCCACACAAGAGAGGTATCCTGCTTGGCTTTAGGCTCAAATTTCAAGCCAGACACATAACAAGGATGCGCCCTAGGACAAATCATTGACACACAGATTCAATTAGCAATGTCTTATGTCCTGTATGTCTTTTCTGGTTATTCCTTCAGCATATAAGTGCCAAAACTGCGCAGGGAACAACCTTTGTATTTTGAAACACAACCAACTCTATCAGGATGCACACAATTAAATCTCCCTGAGGGCACAATCTCAAACCATTGACTATACTGGGACTTACATCTAAGTACAGTGGTAACTCGCTTAACAAGTGATCCACATAACAACCGAAAATTTCTCTAGGATTCTGCCTCACATAACAAGTGTTGCTTCACTTAACAAGCACACTCGTTGGCAATTGGGGCAGATATGCTGGCCGGCAGCCTGTTTAAAAAGCATCAGGGCTGCCTTGCACGCCTGCCCATAGCGAAAGCAACACTTTGGTGCTGTTCCTCCTGTGGCCGGGAGTCCACTGGGCAAAGGGAGAGAACAGCAGTGGAGAAGAGGGGAGCAGCTCAGGGCTAGCCAGAAGGGAAAAGGGGAGAGAGAGGCTCAGGATGAAGAGAAGGAAAAAGTGGGGAGACACTTTGAAAGTGTCTTGGATTTCTGCCTCTTAACCTTGTCTACCCAGAAGTCCCATTGTGTTAAATGGGGCTTATTCCCAGGAAAGTGTCTTTAGGACTGCAGCCTAAGTAGACTTCATAGGATCATGCACATTGAATGCATGTTTTGAATTCAATTCCAGTGTTTTGTCATCATTTTTACATCCAGTTAATATTTTTATATGAATATTTTTTGGATTGTGGAACCAATCATCTGAGTTTCCATTATTTCCTATGGGAAAATCCACTTCACATAAAGAGTGTTTCACATAACAAGCATGCTTCCAGAACAAATTAAACTTGTTATGTGAGGCACCATTGTGAGGCACCCTTAAGCTGCAAATCCTAAGAGCACTTTGCTGACAGTAACCCTACAATCCAGAGTAACTGTGCGAAGATGTAAGAGGCACTTACTCTGGATTGCTCTATGCATTTTCCATAGGTTTCCCATAGTTGACACCATAACTATGTCGGTATAAAAGGTCCCATAGTTACTCTGGATTATAGCCAAAGTCCTATTAAATTCAATTGAACTTACTTCTGAGTAGACATGAATAGGATTGCACTTTTAATCATTTAACTAAAAAATAATTAATTTTGTGTAAAGTGGACCATGAACTGAGAGGCAATATAATACAGCAGCTAGAATCTTGGACCAGGAACAGGAAGACCAGAGTTCAAATCCCGGCTCCATTATAAAGCCCACTATGAGCACTATCCTACCCATGTCTGCTCAAAAGTAAGCCGCACTGTGTTCAATGGGTCTTACTCCCAGGAAAATGTCTTTAGGATTGACTGGCCCACGGTCTCTCTATTAAGTCGACTTCATAGATTTGTTGCAAACATTAAAACAATGATGTGAAAGAAATACACATATGCTGCCCTGAGCTCCTTCAAGAAAGGGTGGGGTAAAAATCCTAAGAACATATTTGCATCATCCCCACACGTGTGATTTGGCACCCAACTGCCAAATTTTTATTTTTTTTATTTTTTGCTTTACTTAAGAAATTCACCCATACCTGTTCCAACAAATCTGACACAATATGTTGGGGAGGAAAAAAAAGAGGAGAGAAGGGCAGCAATCTTCAAATGAGATCATGAAATAGAGTTCTAAAACAGGAGACAGCTGGATATTTAACTACTGACAGCAGACAAGATTAGCAGGTTTCTAGGTGAATAGGTGCACAAGGGCAATAATTTTGAGTACGAGAATAGAAGCTGCAATTGGGAAGGAGAATGAGAAGTTCAGGAACCGGGACAATGTGAAATTTTGGCCCCGGTCTTCAGCTCCAAAGCTTAATTCTATTTAATAAGGTACCACAGTTCAAAGCAAGGGACATAAAGGTAGCAATGCAGTAAGCAGCAGTAAGTGGCTCCACTTGATGGACAGAGCTACAGTTCAGCTATTTGGGCCCAGGGCCAGGATTTGGGGGTCCCTGATCTAGGGCAATGGTCTTCATAGTGGGAATCAGGAAGCCTTTGGAGGGTTGCGATTTCATTTCAAGGGGGTCATGAAAGCTGGATGCAGCCATCTCAGAATCTGGCACTAGCCATGACATCACTTCTAGGGGGTCCCGGACAGATTATTATTCCCAGAAGAGGTTCTCGGGCTGAAATGCTCAAGTACCACTGATCACCTGGCCCAGGGGCCATATGCAGCCCTTAGCAAGCCTCACTGTGGCCCTGGCAAGACCCCTCTATCTGCCGCTTTGGCTAGCCTTGTAAACCACTCCAATACATTCGAATATGTAAATTTATGTAAATGTATTCACATTTGAAATGTAAATTAGTTTTCCAGCCCCCAACACTGTGTCAGAGAGATGATTTGGCCCTCCTACCAAAAAGTCTGGAGAATCGCATCACTGCCTTAACCCTGTTCCACCTCTACTTCCCAAATCCTCTGTCGGAGTTTGAGAAACATTTTACTGGAGATATATGTGTGTGTTGTTTTCTTTGCATCAGTGCTGTAATGTAAAGGATACACATACCTGATCTGAGAGAGGTATCCGCTTTGAAAAGTCAGAACCACATACATGGTGGTTAGAGGAGTGCATCATATTTTTGCCTGGTTCCTAGTTCAAGGCTGCTTAAAAATAATTGCAAAGCTGGAAATAAGCTTTGCAAGTGAGGTGAGCTGCTAGAATCAGTTACAATTACCTGGGAAGGGGGAAGCTCACTCTCCCATGAAGTTTAAGATACACATACTTTCAAGGAGCTGACTCTAAAATTAGAAGAAAGAAAAGCCCAGCAGAAGATTTATTCCTAAATACTAACCAGAACACTTGTTGAATTTAAGCAAGGAGTAAACTGTACCTTGTCATTTCTGGCTGTTGAACTGAATAAAAATAAAAAAATACCTGAAATATTTTCCAATCCAGTATTTTCCAATGTAAGCAGTCTTTAGGAAATTTGACAAAATTCTAACCATTGTATTAGCCTAATTAGTTTAGAATTTGAGGAATTTGAGGAATTCTTTATGCCTAGAGAACCCACAAGTGAAAACAAATTCTTTGGCAAGAAAAATGTCTGCTACATTTCTTGCACTCTGGGACACTGAAGCCGCAATCCTAATCTTCAGTTAGGCTGGCATAAGCCCCATCCTAAATCCTATGCTGACCTGGGGAAGTGCTGTAAGGCACTTCTGCCCCGCTCCTGGGGGAGAGGGTAGACTATTGCACCAACATGTGCCAACCTCTCCACACCATAACAGGGATATGCCAGGTGAGTTAGGCCAGCCTAAATGTGTTAGGATTACATCCTTAATATAAAATATAAAGCGTCTTATAAATTTGATACTTCAGGGATATTCAGAACTGAAATGGATTAGACTCCATATCAGAAAAAAGCCATTCAGTATAAATCTGCCCAGAACTATAAGTTAGTTCAACACTGAAAGAACAATGTGACCTTCTCTGAAAAGAACATTAAATACTAGACATCAAATGATAGAATGTACCTCAGGTCTCCAATAAATTACTGTTAAATTGGAAACATTATTATTTCACCTTTAGCAAATATTATTTTCCAAAATATTTACTTGGGCAAACAGATCACAGAATTGCCGCTAGCAAAGTTGTTCAATAAAGCCATTTTTATTGCCCTTTTTTATTGCCCTAACAATTTATTGTGCATTTGCCACATCCTTGATTAGGATTTTGTTCTGAATTTCAGGGAAGGAAATAAGTTTTTTTATTAAACTCTTATTTTGTTAATTTTATTTCACAGATATTAAGTAAGTTGAAATGACCATGAGTTAATAATAAAGACCATGTGATGCTGTGCCTGTTGACATGAACGTTGGCTTGTTGGCAGTTCAAACCCAAGTACAACAAGATGGAGGGAGCTCCCATTACTTGCCCAGCTCCTACCAACCGAGCCGTTTGAAAGCATGTAAATGCAGGTAGATAAATACCAGTTGGTACCACTGCGGTGGGAAGGTAAGTGTTCCATGCACCTTTGGCGTTTAGTCATGCTGGTCACATGGTCACGGAGGCATCTTCAGACAACACTGGTTCTTCTGCCTTGTAATGGGGGGATGAGCACTGCTCCTGAGAATTGGTCACAACTAGCAGGACAACCTGATGGGGACACCATTACCTTTATAGGTTTACAAAGCACTGAGAAATAGGTGCTCTCGCAGGAGCAATGATGGTGTGAGTTATTCTGGCGTAAATTTATTAAGACTGCACCCTAAGACAGGGAAGGGGAAGACTTCTTGAAGCTGTTTTTCTTCTTAGCTCTTATTTCCCTAGAAGCCAGGACTTTATTTTCTGGGGGTACTCACTGGTACTCAGTGCCAGCACCTTTTTCCACCTTCTCTACCCCACAGCAGCTAATTAAAATTAGTGAAGTGGGGATGACCTGTGGTGAGTACCAGCACCTTTTTTCCTAGGGAAAAAGCACTCCTGAGAACTATCAACTCAAAATGGCGGCCCAGAAAGGCAACTTATTTTACAAAATGGTTGCTGCTACACTAATTTAAATTTCTGATTGTTTTCAGGTTCACGTGCTTATACGCACACAAACACACATACCCTAAAATCCAGAGTAATTATGGGATTTTGTGATTGTACACACATAAACACACATACCCTAAAATCCAGAGACATTACGTGTACCGTAGTTACTGCACCACCGAGTGAAAACCTATGGGAAATTCAGATTGCAATCCAGAGCAAATTCTTACACCGGAGCAAGGACTTACAACAAGTTCTTACACTGGAGCAAGGACTCCCTGTAGTTACTCTGGATTGCGCCCACAGACACACTCATCAGTAGTCTTCTCAATATTGTACCCAAGTCTGGGCTGAAATTTGAACCTGGGTTCCCAGAGTAGCAAGAAAGGAATTCAAACCATGAGGTAGGGAAGGGTAATTGGAAGATTTCAGAATGACTTTAGATCATGGTAGGTACAGGAAATCTTCAAAGGTTAAGCAGCAAGGGCAGAATTGTCCTTTTGCCATCAAAATATCAGAAGTGGAGAAACAGCAATCAGAAAAATGCACATTCATGCACATTCTCCAAGCCTACTACAGGATCAAGTCCAATTCCATCCCACTTATCTCATATGGTTAGAAGGTGATTGAATTACTACCAGAGACATAATGACAGCTGGCTTGAGCACAGTGCTTAAAGTAACTGCAGAGACCTCCTTCAAAACTTGCAATCCCTCCCTTAAGCCCTATTGGACAATTAAGCATTCATAGTCCAGGATGTTCTTGCTGCCAAATACAGGAAAAAGTTTCTAGAAAATAAGATTTTGAGAAAGGAATGGAGTTTGTTATGTATTCACAAGTTTGATCTCAGACACAGATGGCGGACTGGTAGATTCCACTCTCGTCTTGACAACATAGTGTATTCATATAGACTGAGAACTTTGCAAGATACACAACAAGAATTTCAGTTATCAAACCCATGCATTTAGATACAATGTACCACTTACAAAATCCAAGAGAGATAATATGCTGAAATCTCTCCGTCTTAAATCTTGATAGTATTTCTTTCCTTAGGAGTAAAAGTATGTAAAAACATTTTTCATAATCTTGATTCAAGCCTGGCAAGGAAGCGGCAAGGGAAAGTGAGCAGATCCACCCTTTGGACCAAAAGTTGGTCACCCCAACATCCGAGAATGAGGTCCTACATATCTTCTCAACTTCCTCTTGGGGTTGCACAAAACACTCTTTAAAATCACAAAAAATGTGTTTCAGCATTGTAACTGAATGCAGGATTATAGCCACTACTATTATATATGAGGTACATTTTTATATACACTGAGTATGAATACCAGCATTTCAGGTGAAATGTAACATGCCATCAGATCCCATAAGTCAAAGCACACATTCCATTCACAAATTTATCTCCTCTACCCCATGACAGTGAGGATGATATTATTGCTATGTTTGTCTCTTTGCCCTGGGATAAGCCCTAGCAGTTGATATGGGTTGACTTGGACATGTCCTGAACACATGTCCTGAACAGCCCAGTTTGCACAGACTTTTAAGGATGGGGTTGTTGGGCTCTTGGGTGTACTGAAGTAATCCAGCTCAGCAGATCTATTTCTGGGATGGGACAGAATAGAGAAAAATTCCTCGTTTAAATTCATGACCAAATGCATGAATCTGCCTCCTCCCACACTCCAGGACAGCACATTTTATACACATGGACATATCTACAGATTCCGTGCATTCTGTACATTCTTAAAAAATGTTTAAATATGAACTCTGTAATATATACAGCAGCTGTTTTGGTAGGAAATACATTAAAAATTTGGCAAGGAAAAGAATTCCAACAATTTAGACTGGAAGACAGCAAAATGGGCAACATTCCAACTGAACATATATACTAAATATATAGAGAGATTTTGCCTATCCTCAAGGCTGGTCATTTGTGCTATTTTTCCCTTTTGCAAACTTGTTTTATTCCACATTAAGGTTGTTAGCCACTTTAATAACACAATTTATGAAAAGACAGGAGAACAATTCTTTTAGATAGGGTGCTTTTCTAAAACAATAAAAGCACTCACCAACAACTTGTTCTTTTCCTTGCACCTCCAATTCTCCAACAATGAGAAGGTATTAATCACACATGATGTGACTTGCATTGACAGCAGTGGAGCAGAACAAAGATCCACCTACCGTCTGTATTGCTTTTAAAATTCAAGGATTTGTGGGATTTTGAGCGAGGAACCAATCAGAGCCAATGGATCTGCATAATGTGCAGAGCAGCAGACTACAGAAAAGCCGCATGCAAATCTGGTGTCTTGAGTCACCAAGAGTTCAAGGATTCACCTAACTGAACCATCACAAAACAGCTTTGGGTCAATAACTGAACAGCATCCCTCTGCTCTCATTGGCTCAAATGCTCCCATTTTGGAGTAGTGTAAAGTGATGTCTGAACAAAGCTGTCAAAACACTAGGACTTTTACTGTCATGAAAAGCTGGTTTGTTTTGGTAGAAGCCCTACTGTTTAGAAAGAGCAATAGGGTGCCCAACTGAAGACTTTTCAATCCAGAAGGTCACTGTGCAATCGCAAACAAACAACAAGATCTTTAGGTTCCTTACACTTTTCAGATTATAAGAGCTACGAAGGTTTCTGCTTATGATGACTTGCGATCTGGAAGAAATTACTCCTCCTGCATCTCCTACTGCATCTTACTCTCAAAAGTTGTCATGTCAGGCAGACAAAGAGCATGGCCTATACACAGAGTGGCTCAGCATGGGGTAGATGATGGTCACATACCCTACAATCCAGAGTAACTACGGGAGCACGTAAGAGACATTATGTGTACCCGTAGTTACTGCACTACCTAGTGAAAACCTATGGGAAATTCATATTGCAATCCAGAGCAAATTGTTCTCATACCAGAGCAAAGACTCCACGTAGTTACTCTGGATTGCGCCCTTAGAGTATGTTCGTGGTCCACTCCCCATGTTCCCAAGGAAGACACTATGAGAAACTGCTCTAAAAGCCTCATGATGACACATTTGTGGAATGACCCCCTTTTGCAGATGGGGTTCCAGGAGTAGAAGTTAGTGTGAATTTGTCAGACAGTTCATGCTCTGTCACTTGTAGTGGGGTGTTCAAAAGGTCAGTCCAGCCAAGTGGGTTTTCTGAATGGATGAGGGGAACTCAGCTAGTACCCCACCTGACCAACCTCCTTCATCACTCCTGCTGCTAAACATAAAAGAACTGCCACTTTAAATGCTAGCTCTTTGCTATAGTAAGTATAGGCTACAATACTAAATACACTTTCCTGGGAGCAAAACCCATTGAACACAATGGGGCTTACTTCTGAGTAGACATAGTTAGGATTATGCTCATAGTCTCCTAACTGCGCAGCTGTCATCATGCAAAGATCTGGCAGTCCTAGCTTAAGAAAAGCACCTTCATCAGTTATTTTTAATGCCAGAGCAGTGCACTGAACATGTAGACCATAAGAAAATAATGACTTTCAGCTTGTGTCAAAAATACTAAGATGCATTACCCTATTCCCGGAGAACCCAAGCAGCCATCATAAAAACACACACACACACAAACACAGAGGGGGGGGGGGCCATCATACATTGCCTTCCTTATGCCTCAGTTACACTGCCTGTCCCATCCACTTACCTTGGAACACAGTGTGGTCCCACCAGACTCCAGAAGAAGAAAGGAGCATCCAATGAGCACAAAAACTGAACAGATCCCCACACCAGCAGTGAGCAACTCCACACTGTCTAACTACCTCTTTTGTTTGGCGACTAAGCCATTAATTTGTAATCCAGAGCAAGGAGATAATTTATGGTTCCAGGATTCGTAATAGCGCATTCTCACCCAGACAAACCACTTCATTAGCCAGAGGGAGACTACAGCAGTGCTGGAATACTACATATATATAGTCAGTCTCTTTACAGAAAATTTGTCATGTTTCATTAGCTTGTTTTCAAAATTTTCAGACTGACAAATCTAATCCAGGGCACCATTAGTAGTCTGGGGTGGGGGGACGAACCCTAAAGAAATAACCATTGCTGCCGTCTCCTAAGAATCATATGCGTTCCTCTTGCAATCATAAATACTCACCTGTTCTCCAAGGATTCTGTGATTATTCATTAGCATTCTTAAAGGCCTTTGAAGATGAAGAGTGCCAAATAATAATTAACCAATGGGAAAGATCACAAGACATTTTCCACACCCAGTTCAGGAATCAACAAACATACAATATTGTGCTGATTTCCTGGAGGCAACTACACTCCCTAATGTGTTAGTAAAACTCATACAGGCAACCTGTTCATTTTAGGGTATAAGAAAATTCCTGGTGCCACATCATCACTCTGACATTGTGTCAGGGCTGGGAAAAAAGACTTAAAATTTGAATAAATTTACATAAATGAATACAACAGAAATGGAACCTGTATGAATGAATGCTTTTTACTGAGGCAAAGATGCACAAGGAAAAATCAGCTCAATTGCTGGTACAAGTCCAAGTTCACCTTTGATGGTGGATCAGAACCAGGAAGTGGGTCAAGATTTGGTATATGCTGTCACTGCTGGACACCTGTCAAGGCCTGATCTGACTTCATGGATGAACTCTGTCTTGCACCAGATACTGAGCTGTAGCAGGTGCAAGTCGACCCATAGCAACCACTAGGGCTTACCCAAGGGCAAGGGGACAAATATAGCAATAACATTATCCTCACTGTCATGGGGTGGGGGATAAGCAAAGGAGGTAAAGTGAATTTCAAGATTGTTGTGAACTTTCTTCCCACTTCTAATTTTTGAAAAATCATATTAATGCATGCTCAAGTTGACCAATTGCAGCTTCTAAGGCTTACATTAGGACAGGGGTCTCCAAACATTTAACTTCAGGGCTCCTGGACCTTTTAAAGGAGGAAATTTCAGCAGGTGCAGCTTCTCATCTCACCGATCACAAACTGAAATTCCCTCTTCTATACACTTAGGAAAGGTCCAGGAGCCCTGAAGTTAAAAGTGTGGAGACCCCTGCATTAGGGCAAAGGATCAAGTGTTCCCTTATTCCAAGGAAACCTCCAGCGACCAAAAATCTCCCAATAGATACAGTGGAAGGTGTGCCAGCATTGCTGCATTAACGCATGGGGATTTAGAGCCCAATCCTGTACAATGAGCATTGGCTCACTACTGATACACACTGTTGCAAACATGCTGCAAGGTATTTTCTCTGAAGGAACTTCTATTAAATTTGAACAAACATTAATTATATATTTTATTTCCAAATTTAGAAATGGGAGGCAGCTGGTTAGAGGTGATGTTTGTCCCCACCTGGTACCACCTGTGATCAACGTAGGAAAAATCATTATAGCATTTGGAGAAAACAGAAATGGAGACTCAAGATGGCATAGAACATTTTTTATTAAACATAAAGCATCTTCAAGGAAATGTTGGCTAAAGAAAAATCTTTATAGTGATTTTACTAACATACGTTGCAATAAGTAAATTTTTTGTTATTCATCAAAAGGTAAAAAATAAACTTGATTAGTGCTATTCATCAAAAGGTGAAAAATAAACTTGATTCTGCACAAATTAAGCTTCACACAGTAAAGACTTGGTAACAAAAAGTAAGTTTCCAGAATGTGGCGGACAGGGCTATATAGAGTTACAGTCATAGAACTGATTGGGGGAACCTTATTCCTTTGAACTTCTAACCAAATTAGACAACAGCATTAAAGGTATCAGGAACTAATTAGAGATTTCAATGCTGTTTTTCCAAGGTTTATCATGTCCACTTTTTCTACTCCAGCGTGATTTGCAATGAAGTAAGAGATGGGAAAAGACGAATTGGTTTCAGATATTATATAGAAAAAGGGTTTTCTAGTACTTTGAAATCACTTTTTATGAAAAAAATAGCAAATGGAAAGTGAAAAGTGGGATAGAAGACTCATACAGATGTCAAACTCTGCACATAATTCCAAGAGTAAAAAAAATCCATCTGAAATAACCTTATTTTCCAAAATATAGATATGGCAAAATGTGGCAGCCCATTTGCTCAGAATATGTTCTATTTTATCCAACGAGATTATAAGCCAGCTACCATGCTTGAGTTTTATTTCTTACATTTTTCCTTCTATCCCTTCTCGAGGAAGTTTGAGGATTCTGACCCACCTCCCATTGTATGCTTACAATCACCCTACAAGGTATATTGGGCTAACATACAAGGTATGTCTAACAAACATACAAAGTATGTTAGACATTGGAACAACAATTGTTCCAGTGTCACCCACAGTCCAATTCTGACCCACTTGCCAGCAGTTGTTCAGCTGCAATATAACCCCCAAGTTTGAGAAAGACTTTGAGGAAGACTAAATTACTCCCCATACTTTGAGGAAGACTCTTGACTACTCGTTCACCACACAATACAGTGTGTGCCTCCATAGGCACCACTGCACTGATGCGGGAAAGTTGGTTAGGTAGCTGCCTGTGAATTTCATGGGCCAAGTGGGAATTTGAAGTAGAGTTACAACAGGATTGCAGGCATAAGAGGTAAAACAATCTTGTAAATCAGTTTCTGTCTTTTGTTTTCAAAGTACTATAAGAACAGGAAGAGGAACAAGTAGGCCTGAATTAAGTATCAAGTCCTGTAAAATCCAGAGTTTTTTAAATTCATCTTTGGTATAATTGAAGGACATTCTCTGGGACAAGAGGAAAGAGAAAGCACTTCATCTATTATCCAAACCTATCACTTTTTGCCCTTTATGTGAAAGAGGACAGATTTTATATTTGCAAGGAAATAGTTGTAACTTTTACTCAAGGTCCAATTCATGCCCCATTGAGGTTTATCACAAATTGAGATCTATGACAAAGCCCCTGTTAATTTTTAATGGCTCTGAATTGCATGCCAAGGTTGGACTCTGGGAATCATGCTTCCTTGGAAAGCAAAGCATAATAGAAGTCATTAAAATTTGTTTTTAAACGGAACAGTTCACATTGCCAGGTTTCTGCAATTGGGGTAGCCAATTACTCATGTTTCATGACAAAGTTAGGATCACAAAAATCACCCACAGCCATACACACAGCATACACAATTCCATGATGCAAATTCTTGTTGCAATGCGGGTGCACTGAGGACTTTTGGGTCCTCTCCCAAAAGCTTAACAGCAACCAGTTTCCAAGGATTTTCAAATTTCATTTGCAATGTGCTAGGACTATTAGGTTCATGCAAAGTAAGCTCTCTATACAGAATTATATTTACATTAGATCAAACCTGCATAATTTGTGACCCATCAAGCCCAATGCAGCCATCAACCATATATTTTGCTAACCGCACACCATTGCATGACAGCAAATGCATTTTCTTCTCCTAGAGCTTTTGACGTTAAATCTTCCAGTAGGAGATGGTGCATTAGTTCTATGCACAAAATGCACAGGCATCACCTTCCACTTCATCTCCCGTAATTGTCCATTATACAATATTGTATAATATTGGAGCTACTTTGTAGAATTGGATTCACTGCAAGACAAAATATTGGGGTGGCACCAAAGTGCTATAGCCAGGGAGAAAAAAGATAGTCACTAGTGTCACTTGTGCAAGAGTTCATGGAGCACTTGAAAAGGCCAATTGTATCATTATGCTTTACATCAGTAGGAGGCCAACATGTCACTGCTATGATGGACCTCCTCCCATGCAGTGGCTGGGCAATCCCCAGGTGATGGGGATGATGATGCACCATTGATATGAAAGACAGAAATAACTTTTGGCTACATTTAGGAAATGACCAATATATCAATTTTATTCCATTAAAACTTCAGCCACTGATGCAAACCACATAGTATTGTGTAGGCAAAATAATAACAACCTAGGCCAGTTTGGTTGCTGGCCAAAAAATTCCTACCCAGTCCTTGAAACAGCAAACCACTAGTCTTAATCTGTATACTGGGAAGGACAGGATGTGTTGCCACCACTAGACAGGTAGAAAAGGTGAGCATGCACAATACACAAGTAGCAATGAGATTTACAGTATTTGGAAGTACTGTAAATGTGTATAGATTGCAGCCTAGCTGTATTTTATATAACAGCAGAGCAAAAACTCAGTTCTGTTTTTTCCATTCTGATCCTCTTTTCTGAGCCAGACAGGAGATTTTTGCTTAAGTATGAATTCCATTTAAAATTAGGCAGTGCAGACACCTTTCCTTCAACCACATCCTCCCCAGCAGTTCCAAGCCCCAAAGCAGAAAATCTTAATCTCACCACATCTCTTTCTGGATGTATAAAGTACATCACGTGTATTAAGTTATGAAATGTTTACAAGAACCTTGTAAAATAAGTGCTATTTTCCAAAACTGTGGGGAGGAGCCTGCTAGAGGTTGGCCAGCAAATTCATGATGAAAACAAGATTCAAACCAGGGAAGCCCCATTTCACAGATCAACCTCTAAGCCACTACACCAGTAGTATTTGAATATTTCAGCCCGGGACCCCATTCTGAGAATGACAATCTGTCCAGGGACATCCCCTTCCCCAGAAGTGATGTTGTGGCTAAAAGTGATATTTAAGGTGCTTAGTGCCAGATTGTGGCTGTGCGTGGCGCAAGTGGCTAAGACACTGTGCTTGTTAACAAGCAGGCCAGGGTTCGAGACCCAGGTCGGCCCCACAAAACAGGGTGAGCGCCTGTCCTTAGCCCAGTTCTGCAACGCCAGCTGGATCCAATCGTATCGGCTCTGCCGTTCCATTGGACTAATTCAGTGGCATGGAGAGGGGAGATTTGCTGCTTGGGTAACAGCCTCTCCTCCATAACAATCCAACCCAGCCTTTCGTGCTTCGCATGCAGCGTATGCAGCACCAAGCACGATACCATAGTCTTCCAAGACTGACGGAGGCCTGCTGGCTTTTAGTGCCAGATTCCAAGATGGCTGCATTCAGCTTTCCACGATCCCCCCCTTTGAAATGAAGTCACAACCCCTCAAAGGGGTCCTGACCCCCACTTTGAAGACCACTGCACAACCAATTGTTGATGCAAGATTGTTAAAATCCTCACAGCACAGCCCAACTCGGCAGCCTCATAAAACGCTTTTCAGTCACAACATGGGAGGGGGAAGGCAATCATTGATTTCCCGTTTCTTGTGCAATTTGGCCTTCAGCTTTTCATATGAAATGTGGAGATAACAGCATTCTCCTAGCTGTGTGGACTTGCAGGGACTGTGAGGGGAGAAAAATAAAATACAGAACAAGGCAGTTTTGAAATTACTTTCAATTTATGCCTTAAGAAAATGAGACTGAAGACTTGATGTCCAAGGATAGTTCTGCTTTACAATCGAAAATGGTCACAGAAAAATCATGAGGTAAAGCAGGCACTTTGCTATCCATTGTTAATAATGGCAAATATTCTGATAGGACCCATTCACATCAATTATTTGGAGTGGAGTCAGTCCCTTGCCAGCTCTATGACATTGTATAACCTTAGTGCCAGTTTCAGCAGCAGTGCAAACCTGAATCATGACGAGCTTCTGGCTCCAAGTGAAGAGTTTCTTTCCAAGTGCTGCCCTTGAAGTCAATGCCAGGACAAAACTGTCTGAGGAGAGCAAAAATGGCTGCCATGCTGCATGAATAGCTTCACAACGACACTCATAGAGTGGATAAAATTCAGCGCTGTTCTGCACATTAGTACAGCATCATACTATGACATGGACTTCAAGTACAATGGACTTGAAGGAGAAAGATGGTGACAAAACATGACCCTGCAAATCCTCTCTTTCAAGACTGTCACTTTAAAAAAACCATGTCCCAGCCTGGTCCACAAGAGCAGCCACAGGAGGAGCAGCTTCAGAAAGCCTGTCTCCCTGTTCCAACTACATGCTGGAAATATTTTCCAGCTTTCCAACGACACCCAAAGAAATATTTTCTTTTGTCTCCTAACTCTCCCAACATTCAATTATAGTGGATTTCCCCTAGTTCCGGTGTTATGTGAAAGGGAAGAGAGCATCTGTGTATCCAATCTATCCATCCATTGCATAATTTTGCAGTGGGCACCGTCAGGCACCAGTGGCACCACCTGCCATCCCAACTAAGCACCAGGCATCCTGGCAGGCACTCAGGACCACTGGGTATTTGGCACCAGTGAGCCACACAAGGCAGCAGATACCTCTGGGCACCAACACCTCTGGGCACCAAATTGGTTCTTCTATCACAGAAGGAATACGCTCTCCGTACTGCATGCTTCTAGGTCAAGGGGCTGGGACGGAGTTGATATGTCAGTCTTCAATGTTAAGTATAGGACAGAACCACATTGCACCCATTTTCACCCCCTTTGGGTTAAATTCCTAATAATTGGTTTTCAGTAGAAGCTCACATGATAGAAGGAATACCCTCCCCAAATTTCATGCTTCTAGGCCCAGGAGTGCAGGAAGGGCATTGATCAGTCAGCAATTCTTCAATGTAAAGTATAGGGATAAAATGCATTTCACCCCCTTCTGGTTTGAATTTCCAAAAACTGGTTCTTAGTGGGTGCTTATATCTCGGAAGGAACACTCTCTCCAAATTTCATACTTCTAGGCCTTCTGGTTTTGGCTGGATGTTGATGATTGTGTGAGTCAGTGAGTCAGCCAGTTAGTTACTCTTCAGAGAGAGAGAGAGAGAAAGCTGAGACTTTCCACCATCATATCTGGAACCAATGTTAGGTTGACTGGTCTATAGTTTCCTGGGTCCCCACTCCCCCCCCCTCTCTCTCTCTCTCTCTCTCTCTCTCTCTCTCTCTCTCTCTCTCTCTCTCTCTCTCTCTCTCTGCTGTATTTATACACCGCTTTTCAGCTAAACAGTTCAAAAAGCAGTTTTCAAAGGAAATGAAAAAATATTAATGAGTAATGGGTCCCTGTCCCAAAAGGGCTCACAATCTAAAATGTAAAAGAACACCAGCAGAAGCCACTACTCTTCCCTTGCTAAATAAAAGAGGAACACCCACTTGAAAGAGTGTCTTTTGCCCAGTTAGAAGGGCTAACTTCTAACCCTAACCCTTCAATCCTCTGTCCCAAACCCTAAGTCAGTCCCAGGGAAATTACGGAAACCAGTCAGGAAACCTTGTGAAAACCCCACCACCCTGTACAATGTGTGTAGGATTGTAACCCTAATGGGGAGTTGTGATCAATTATCCAATAGTTCAAGGGAGCCACTAGCCAAAAACATTCAATAATCACTGACCTAACCTGAATACACTTAGCCAAAACAATTAACTATTGTTACAAATGGTCATAAAAATTTGTTGGCTCAGACTGTTCCATGAGTTGTTTTGGTGTGCCAAGACCACCAACATGCACTCAAAGTCATTTGGTGAAATGAGAGGTTATGAAACTATTTAAACAGTTTCGGTTTTTGGCCATTATACCAGTGTGATTTCATCCAACTACTGTATTTATCCAGCAGAATGAAACAAGAAGTTAATTTACTTATTATACTTGGGATACTTGGCTTGGCAGCACAACATGTAAGCAGGATCTTGGAGTCGCCGTGGATCACAAGCTGAACATGAGTGTCTGCAAAGAAGGCAAATGCCATTTTAGGCTGCATTAAGAGGACTGTAGCTTCCAAGTCGCGGGAAGTTCTAGATCTTCTTTATTCAGCATTGGTGAGACCTCACCTTGAGTACTGTGTTCAGTTCTGGGCACCTCACTTTGAGAAAGATGCAGCCAAACTGGAACAAGTCCAGAGGAGAGCGACAAGAATGATCAGTGGGATGGAAGGCAAGCCCTACGAGGAAAGGTTGGGGGAACTTGGGATGTTCAGCCTGGAAAAGAGGAGGCTGAGGGGAGACATGATTGCCCTCTTCAGATACCTGAAGGGCTGTCATATGGAGGAAGGGGCTCATTTGTTCTTTGCTGCTTCTAAAAGCAGAACTAGAACCAATGGGTACAAACTGCAAGAAAGGAGATTCCAGTTGGATATCCAGAAAAAATTCCTGATGGTGAGGGCAGTTTGGCAGTGGAACAGATTGCCAAGGGAGGTGGTGGAAAATTCTCTCTCTGGAAAGAGAGAATTTGGGCAGTCTAGTTGGTATCATTGGATTTTATTTTTGGTGACTCTTAAGTTGATACATGTTACAATCTTGTAATTTTATTTTTGCTTTGTTAGAGTCTACATTTTTGACATGCACACTTTTGTCTGTGCATCTTCAAGCATGTCTGGGGATCTTCAAGCAGAGGCTCAACAAGCACCTGTCAGGGATGCTCTAGGAGCAGCGTTTCTCAAAGTGATGGTTGAGACCCTTTTGGGGGTCACCTAGAACTTTCCTGGGGGTCGCCTAAAGACCCCTGGTGTAGGGGGCCAGGTCAGGTTTGCCAGACCTCCAGCTGTAGTTGCGCGCGCAGTGGGGCTGACTGACAGCCTCAGGGCCCAATCCTATGCATGCCTGTTCTGAAATAAATCCTGTTATAGTCAGGGGGCCTTTACTCCCATGTAAATGTGATAGGATTGCAGCCTCAGGGCCCAATCCTATGCATGTCTACTCTGAAATAAATCCCACTGAAATGTGCATAGAATACACATTTCATTTGTAACAATGAAAATACATCCTGCATATAGGATATTGACATTATGATTCATAACAGTAGCAAAATTACAGTTATAAAGTAGCAATGAAAATAATTTTATGGTTGGGGGTCCCCACAACATGAGGAACTTATAAAGGGGTCATGGCATTAGGAAGATTGAGAACCACTGCTCTAGGAGGGTTTCCTGCTGCAGGCAGGGGGTTGGACTAGATGACCTACTAGGTCCCTTCCAACTCTAGGATTCTATGATTCTATGAAATTCTCCCCACAGCACCAAACTGCACCACATCGTAGGACAATTTCTGATGCCCACCAAATTCCAACTCCATACCAAGATGACTTGAACTGAAACTATTCTGACTATTATGGTACAGTGCTAGAGCTTCACCAACCCCATAAAACCTTTTCAAAAACTGTATGTATGTAATTGGTCTTGAAATTTGAGGAATCCTCTGGAACACCATTTGATATAAAGCAACAAACATGGAATTTATATGTAGATACAAGTCACCCAAGCTTCCGGGCTGCTTCTTTTGGCATGAAAAGAATCAACATTATCCACATGATCTGGTTCACATTATGCTGTTCAGTGGGAATCTACAAAGGATGCAGCCTTGTCAGGATCTGGACAGGAGACTGCCTGGGAGCCCCATCTATGTCAACAGACATGATTATACAACAAAGGTAGGAGAAATGGCTTTACAGGGGCAACCCACATCAGAGTGTTAAGACATTCACTGGGCCTTAGTCAACAAGATCTGAACTCCAGGGCCGCCCAGGCCTGCATCGACAGAGTACAGGTGGTGAACAAAGAAAAAAATGTTTGCTTATGCGCCTATCTTGCTTCCAGTTTTTCGTCTCTGGAGCCCTAAGGCATTCCAAGAGCTCACACACTACTGCTCCCTTTCTTCTGGCTCAGCTGTTAGCCCAGACAATGTTTACGTTGTCTATTTTAACCCTTTGGGAGTTCAAGGCTCACTTGGACTGTGTTGTGAATGCCAGAATAATAAAGGCGACTGAATGTAAACGAATTTCAACAACAGCATACATTTTTAACAACCCTTGAGACTTTTGGAGAACAGTTCTCCGAAAAAAAGTATGAAAGATTTTAACATGCCAGCTCCTGTCTGCTAAAAATATATATACCGTACATCTGCTGTGAAAATTCAGATTTCATCTGAAACTAAGAAAAGAGACTCACAATATTTACTGGGCAGTTCAAACATTTCAGAGTGAAACAAAATTATTTTCAGGCAGCCCAATCCTGTCCAGCATCAGCATAGCAGGGCCATGTCTGTCCTAACTCTCCCAACTTTCAATTTTAGTGGATGTCCCCTAGTTCTGGTGTTATGTAAAAGGGAAAAGAGTATCTCTCTGTCCATCCCTTGCTTAATTTTGTACATTTCAATCATGTCTCCCCTCAAGTGCCTCTTTTCTAGACTGAAGAGCCCCAAGCACTTTATCCTTTCCTCATACTGAACCTTTTCCATTTCCTCCATATCCTTTTAGACATGTGGTGACCAGAATTGGTCATAGTACTCCAGATGTGGCCTTACCATCAATTTGTATAATGGCATTATAATACAGGGTGATTTAAAATGTCAGGTTGCTTGCCTTTTTGTCCCATTCATTTTGAATCACCCTGTATTAGCTGTTTTATTCTCAGTGCCTTTTCTAATGATGGAATTTGCACCTCACCCAGGCCCAATCTGACACCAAATTTAGATTTATCTCAGAAACCATTGCAGAAATTGGGACAGCAATTAGTCAGAGAGATTTTGATACTGAAACGGCATGGTGCCAGAAGTGGGCATCTTCCATCCCAGATTTATTTAATCTAGTGCCTGATCCAGTACAACATCCCTATGGCTTTGATCTTCCAAGGAGAAATTGGACAGCACTTAACTGGATTTGCACGAACCATGGCAGATACCAATATTAGAAATGCAAATAGGAGCTGGTTGATAATTCCTAACTGTGACTGCTGGGATGTTCTGCAAACTTTACAGCATATTGCACTGGAATGGCCCTCTCAGAAAATTTTCTCACTCCCTGCAGGAATTACACCAACTTGAGGGTACTGCTGTCCAATCATTAAATGATTTAAATAATTCAACCATAGGTCTAGACATCTACTAACTGCTCAAATATTTCACTTTGTATGTATGAATTTTATGACATACTGCTGCAATTTGACATACAATTGTATGAATGAATGAATGATTGAGTTCCACCCTCATCTTGCCCAGAAATACCCCCTCTCAACCTCCTGAATGTTTTTCCAGTGTCCTCCTGAAGCACAAGCCACTACCCAGTACAAATTTTATTCACCCCAGTGACAGAATAAAAATGGGATGTTGCACCCGAAGAATAGTACAGGCTTTCTCACAACAGGTAAAGCCTTACTCACTGTGTACCAAAAAGGACTTTAACAGCACCCACCACCAAAGTCACAATGCTGGCACATAGGACTGGGCTCTGAGGCTGCAATCCTAAACACATTTACTCAGGAGTAAGCCCCATTGACTATAATGGGCCTGACTTCTTAGTAGACACACTTAGACTTTTAATCAGTTTTCATTACTGATGCCTGTGAAACATTAGAGACACCTGCATTACATTGGTGATGCTGCAATTTTTCACTTCCAATGCAAAACTAGCAACTTCACACAAGCTCCAGAACAGGCAAGAAACTATTTCACAAGCCACCTATTTGCAGATAATGTATCCTTTTGGAATATAGTAACAAGAAACCCTCTCAAGTGAACTGAATGGGTAATCCCTCTTGTGCACTAACTCCTTGTGTACGCCAACAAGCTGAACAACAACACATGGCATCCAGAGTACAACTGGCACTAGCACAAGATGCCTTCATCACTCTCTCCACTCAACAGAAAAGCTCACTGAGCTCCTCCAAAAGCCACTGATGAGGCTCAGGAATCTCCAGCAACAGCCTGGGATGCACCCCAATGAACAACTGTATGGGTAGACGGCACATCTGGAAGCAACAAGCAGAGGGATGCTACCTCCAGCAAGCCACCCTTCATCTGCACCTCATTCGGTACTGTTGGGATTCATGAAGACTTCAATAGAGAAAAATGGATGTGAAAGGTGCCTTGCATTGGAATGCCAGCAGTATGGTCTGGAGGTAACCCAACCCCAGAGTGTATACACCAAAGGTTTAAGCCAATTTTGTATGCATGTTTTTTAAAAATCACTTATTGTGACACAACAGCAATGATGTGCTTGTGGGTTTCTGCGAGAGAGCAAATACTTAAATCAAGCTTGCCAAGAGTCTCTTCCTAGTAGTCTGTGTGAGATAAGTATCACCTCCAGATAAGTGGGCAGGAATGTTTTGGAAAGGTCACAGATGTGAGTCCTGGCACAAGTCCCATGATGGCCTGGAGGTGTTGCAAAAGTGCCGCAAGGCACTTTTGCACCACTCCTGGGGCAGTTGGGCCAGTGCAAACAGACATGTGCCACCATCCCCAGACACCAGCAGGAACAGGTAAATTGGTGAGTTGTGTGGCCTAAATTATTTAGTATTGCACCCTTAATCTTGTCCACTCTGAACTAAGGGTGCAATCCTAAACTAGGCTGGCACAACTCATCGGTCTTCCCATTCCTGTGGTGATGTTGGGAGCATGTCTGTGCACTGGCCTACCCCTCCCCCAGAAGTGGCACAGAAGTGTCTTACAGCACTTTTGCAACACTCCTAGGTCAGCACAGGATTTATGTCAGGGCTTAGGCCAGCCTAACTAGAGGTTAGGATTCACAGTCATCTCATTGTGTTCAGTGGCTCCTACTCCAGGTGTGTGCATACACCATTGCAGCCTTAACCAATCAACCTCAAATGGGAAACCCATTACCACAGTGGTTTTCATCCTATGCAGCAAAAGTTCTTCAGGTGTGCCGTGGAAATTTGATGGACATTCATATAATAGTAGGGCCACTGAGGGTTTTGAACCTCTGGCAAGTAGTGTGGTGTCTCTCATCAGCTGTCAAAAAACTGATGGTGTGCCATGTCAGTTATACCTTCACAGTGTGCTATAATATGAAAAATGTTGAAAAAAAACCACTGCATTATTTTTTTTTAAAGCAGACTGCATTTCCAGGACTGCAGGATTTCCACAGACAAACTAACAAATGGGAACTTTCTAACTTCCTGATGATGAACTGGGAGCAGGGGATATATACCAGGATCTTTTAAAACATGAAGGAAACTCTTACTTTTCCTATAGAAAAATACTGATAATATCATACATAACATTAGAAACTTTGCAAGCCAGGAACCCAAGAACAGCCATTTTTCATTTGTTTTTGAAAGCAAAATATTAAAAGGAATTTATACACATATTAGGTGGTTAACTGAGCATGTAATTACAAATTTGTTACAGAAAACACTGTGAAATGGGTAGATTAATTCAACAGTTGTTCAACAATGTACATACAGGCATTAATTATATGTTTAAAGCAAACATTTCATCCTCTAAGCTGCATATTCTACACAATTCTTAATTAATTCTACTCAGACTACTTGTGTAACTCCACTCCATCTTGTTCAGGCAAAGCAGACCTCCTGATTCCAGAAGAATCCCTCAGTGCTTTCCATTTCCATCATTACAAATGCAATGAATTATGAACTTCAGGCATCGCCAAGATGCTTCATGCTATCCCACGGTGCTCCCCTCTTTTAAAGTAATGGAGTAATTCATATTGAGATAATAGTGAAAGCAGAAATTGAACCAGAATATATCCAAATTTTTATACATAAGGTTTCTTTTTTTAAAATGCAAATATGAAATTGAGTCATATGTTTTTCACTTTACAAACAAACTAATACAAGCCCTAGCACCACAAAGGTGTTTAAAAACAATATTCAATATTCAAAATAAAAAATATATTTAAAATATTTTTTAAAATTAAAAAATGTTGTAGTCTGTCCATTGAATCACCATTCGGTTCTTACATCCAGTAATACAGAACATGACCAACCAGAGTACAGTTCATCCACATACAGGTTGAGCCTATTATCAGTGAACCCACATTTGGCCCATTCTGAAGCCTCCAAAGGCAACCAGAACTATGCTCCAGTCTCCACTGTTGTCAGAACAGCCACAGATGTGACCAGAGCTCAGAGGAGCCTAAACTCTGTGTGATTTTATTTCACATGGAATTCTGAGGTTTCCAAGAACAAAATCCCACAGAAAATGAAGATCCTCCTGTACTCACATTTGATTCTGCAATATCAACTCAAATGTGAGATTTCAGACATATCTAATTATTAGTATACTAATCATCTGAAGGGCTGTCATAGGGAGGAAGGGGCTCATTTGTTCATAGCTGCTTCTGAAAGCAGAACTAGAACCAATGGGTATAAACTGCAAGAGAGGAGATTCCAGTTGGATATCCGGAAAAAATTCCTGACGGTGAGGGCGGTTCGGCAGTGGAACAGACTGCCAAGGGAGGTGGTGGACGCTCCCACACTGGGGGTCTTCAAGCATAGGCTTGACAAGTACCGGTCGGGGATGATCTAGGAGGATTTCCTGCTGCAGGCAGGAGGTTGGACTAGATGACCTACTAGGTCCCTTTCAACTCTAGGATTCTATGATTCTATGATAATCAACAGTATTTATAAACCACTTTTTAACATCCAACATTTCAAAATTAGTTCAAAAACAGAACTTTACTCACCAGAAATGCCTTTGGTCTATAAAGTACATGATACTGAAAAAACTATGGATTGAGTCAAAAATTTTAATTTAAGTTAGAAATAAATAAGAGTCAGCCCAAACCTATCCCATGCTGGTATAATGGGTTCTCTGGATTTGAACATGTGAAAGTCTCCTCATTTGTTTCCTTAGCCCCAATAGAAACCCAGCCTGCTCAGTGGGGCTATTTAGATCTGGCACAGAACTGAGAGCCTTGGTGTAGGGCTTTCAAGTCCCAAATGAGGGATAGGATGTGGTGGAGAGTTGGTCCACATCCATGCCTCCCTCACATAACTGAATCACTCTCCGTTCTATCCTGTCCACCTCCAGAAAATACTGCCCCACATCCCTGCTGTCCACGTGCAACATTTATCTAACCCAATAGCTGTTGCAAGGGATGAAGCATCTACTTGGATGGTGCAGACCTTCCCACCTGCAACATTTATTCTCTGGGTCCTGAAAAGCTGCTTGATCCAGCAGTGAGGCTGCAGTGCTATTGCAGACCAGCTTTAGGGTTGGGTTAGATCCACTTCCAGGTTTCTTGTTTCTCCACTGCACCTGATAAACTAAGGTAATGCCTAAATATCTGCAGTGGTTTGATTCTGGGACTGAAGATTGAATGATTGCTTGCATGACTGCCTCTCTACAACTGTAGAAAAGCAGTTTTTAAAACTGATTTGCAATGGCTATTCATATTGAGTCAAATATGTATATAAAAAAATCTGTGTATAACAAGGTTGGATGTGTACTGTACAGAAACAGCACTAAAAGAGGCATGCTTTATTAGAAGCAATTTTGTTGTAGCAAATATCTACATGCAAAATCATCAAGGCACAAAGCATTAAAGACTGAGTGCATAATTTAAAGCCACCTCAACCATTTTGTCAAAGATACATGTCTGCCACACAACATGGAAGCATTCCAGAAACTCACTAAACCAACTTGGATATAATCAACTGAAGGATGTCAGCTGGCCTTAAAATTACATTTTCTCATCTCTTGACTTGGGATCTGCATATGGGAAGAACCTTCTCCAAAATTATCATGCTTAAGGTGGTACCAGATGATAAAACTCCCTATGTCTAATGATCTAATGGTTCATTCAAACATGCAAAATGGGAGAGGAAACTGTAAGGAGTCACAATACACACAGCAGAGTTTCAAAATTGGAACTAAGAAAATAATTTATTAAACATACGCCCCTCAAAAATAACCCTGAGCAGTAACATACAATTTTATACACAGTACTCAACCATAAGCCCTGCTGAACACAGCACAATTTACTTCTAAGTAAATATGAAAGATTGTGCTGCAAGATACATAAATGTTGCTGGTATTTGAGTGCCAAAACACATCAGGCAATTTATACGCATAATTGAATCATTATTTATGAGTCTCAATCTTTGGTGCTGCTTCTACAGTTTTCATTAACTCATATAAATCATCACTTGATAAGGCACATGTACATGCAAGACAAATCTGCATGCATCACCTATGCACCTATGCGTCCTGTTTCCTCAGAAGTAAATCTGGGTTCAATGAAATTCACTGCTAAGTAAGAGTGCATAAGACTGAAGCCATGAATCCCATCCTGATCATGGTACTCAAAGAAACATGTTACTGAACTAACTAAAATGCATACAATTGTCCTGTATGTGATTGTACTTTCAAAACCTTTGTTAAATTCCACCCTACTGCCTTGGTTCTGAAATAGACTTACAGTAATTTCAGGGTTAGCCTCAATCATCTGAAATAAGGGACTGTGAAGCAAGCAACCTTCAAATGAAAGAAATACAGCACTTTACAAATGCAAAGCATGGATGAACTAGGATTGAGATGAGTTTCAATGCTAACATGTTCAAGAATAACACGATCCTATTAAAAATGTTTTGCCATCATGTTTTTATTCTCCCCACTCCATGATTTGATTTGCTACATAAAGGCTAATATAAAGAGCAACCACTAGGTGCTTAAGGGAATTTCTTGCCACAAGATGGCATAACCAGCTATTATTTCAAGCAGCCATTATAACTTCACAAATATTTATTCCTCTATGTGTCATTTTTAATGACACATTTATACTTTTGGATAGCATGTATATGCGCTAACTGATAACGGCAAACATTTCACTACCTAAAATTGTCTTGTATAAGCAGATGCCACATTAAAGGGCAGGACATGCACAGTGCTTTATATTGCAGGGGTGTCAAATTCAATCAGCACAAGGGACCAAAATCTAAAACATTGTTGCTAGAATAGTTGTTTATTAAGATTTAACATTTATTGAACAATCTCAAACTGATGTTTCAACCAGAAATATGTACTTGAAGAGAGTGAAACAACCTCCCTTAATAAACTAAATAAAATTTAAGGATTCAGACTGTGGACCTTGAGTTTGACACCTGTGGGTTATAGGGATGGAATCACAAATGAGCCATCTTCCCACCACACACAAGCACACACGCACAAATAAACATAGAATTTGCAGTTCTATCTTGTCCATCAGGTGTGCAACAGTTGTGAGAATCAGATTCAACATCTCACTGATTCAGGCATTGTTAAATGTATTTACCATCAGAATCTGAATATACTTACAGGATCCCTGAAATTATACATTGCACAGAACAATAACTGGACTTATATCCATAGCCACTTTTAGATATCCAGGCCAAAAGCTTCAGAAATAAACATTTACATTAACTTGGGAAGCAACATGTGGCATTGGGAGCATGGGGAAAATAGCTGAGCTTCAGGTATTTGAATTAACTTGGCAAAAGCATGAAAATTATGGATAATATTGGCCTAAAAAGTGAGTAACTGAAACCAATATATATAAAACAAGTACTCAGCATAGTGTTGCATCCTCAACTATAGATCTCTTTACCAAATGTCGGCTCTATTCAGCAAAGCAAAACAGTCCCACTGATGTCAACAAACAGATCTAAATCCAACTGAACTGTATGAAGATTCATCAGGCTCCATAGGTGTCAATGGACTTAGTGACATAGTAGCAATTTAAAAGTTAGGATGCATACAATTTAAATTTTTTAAGTAACATAATAAAACAATGTATCCAAGGTTAACATCTTATTACATCTTTGGGAACCCCTTATAGTAAATGCTACAAGGTTTCTGCTGAGGAAAAGAAAGTTTTAGTTTATTTTTTCCCCAGCCCAATTGTTCACACAGTGTAACAGATCTGTTGTTCCTCAATAGGATTACTCAGGAGGAGGGCCTGAGCCCTGATTTCATATGTAATCCCTCCAAGCCACAAACTTTCCTTAGAGAGGGGTGTGTGGATGCCCTCCCTTTTCAGATCCCCCTGCTCTGGTCTCGATCCACACCTCTGGGGCTTTGACTTCCTATGCAATGAATGACAAGCTTGCAAGAGCAACAGCAGCGTACTGTGTGCATACATGCCAGACACAGGGATGATCGCCCAGTCAGGCAGGCAAGCAGGCAGGCATGTCATCTGTTGCTGCATGCATCCTCTACACTTGACCCTCCTTCTCCTTTTGTGCTGGGCTACTCACCGGTTCAGTGGCCAGACCCCCACCTCCTGCTCCTGCTCCTGCTCCTGCTCCAGCCAGCCTGCCCACATCCCACCACAGTACACAATGCAGCCAGCCAGGCGGCGTGCACTGCAGTCCTGCGATGAAACGTTCCATGGAACGTTCAGACATTCCCCGGCCAGCCAATGAGGGCGCCGGAGGCTCCTCTAAATTCTCAGGCGGTTTCTCCATTGGCTGCCCAATTAAGCCTGGCTTGGCTCTTTAGAACGCAGAGTCAAGGAGGCTAGGTTTGGCAGGGAGTCCTTCACCTCCAGCGCTGCAGTTCAGGCAGGAGACCTTCAATCAGGGTGAACACAGGGTGTCCTCTTTTTCCAGGACATGTCCTCTTTTTTAGGCTTGGGAAAAATCTTTATTCTTTTCATTGGGAGCAGGCAGCATGTATAGATTGACCATCTGTCCTCTTTTTCAGGACATGTCCTCTTTTTAAGGCTTGTGTCTTGGGGAAAAAAATCTTAATTGTTCTCCTTTTCCTTTGGAGCAGATAGCATGTATAGGATGACCATGTGTCCCTTTTTTCCAGGGCTTGTTTTGGATTTTAACCTTGCGTCTTGGGGGGGGGGAAATCAGTGTCCTTTTTTTTGGAATTGGGCAGGATGTAGGCTTCTTGTAATTAAGAAATTATATGAAATAGTTTTAAATTTAACAATAAGTAATATAGGCTGCAATCGTAACCACACTTTCCTGGGAGTATTTCAGAACTATGCAGCCAAAATGTAGGGAAAGTTAGGGGGGAAGACTGTGTTCATTGCTTTGTTTCTCACTTTCCTGGGAATAAGTACTGTTGAACACAGTGGGAGTAGACATCTGAGTAGACATGCTTAGGATTGCACTGATTGTGTTCAATTAAGCACATGAAAGTATGAGTGAGCACATAAGAAAGCCTATGTGAAAGTATGAGTATGAATTTTACCTTTTATTTTGTCATGTCCTATATTTTTCTTGGATGTCCTACATTTTAGGGTGTTTGCCTGCCCTCCTTTTTTGTAATGGCATATGGTCATCCTGAGCATGTGTTCTTCTTGCAATTATATGTAATTATATATATATATATATATATATATATATATATATATATATATATATATATATATATATATATATATATATAGTTTTAAATTAAATTTATTTATAAGCAATATACACTGCTCACTCTGCCGAAGACCTTCAACGACTTATGGACCGTTTTAGCAAAGCCTGCCAAGACTTTGGACTAACAGACTTTGGACTAATTAGACTTTGGACTAATCAGCCTGAAGAAAACACAAGTCATGGGTCAGGGTGTGGATCCACCTCCCTGTATCACAATCTCTGAACATGAACTGGAGGTTGTCCATGACTTTGTGTACCTTGGCTCAACTATCTCTGACACTCTCTCCTTAGACTCTGAGCTGAATAAACGCATTGGTAAAGCGGCTACTACATTCTCCAGGCTTACAAAGAGAGTATGGCTTAATAAGAAGCTGACGGAACATACAAAGATCCAGGTCTATAGAGCTTGCGTCCTGAGCACACTCTTGTACTGCAGCGAGTCTTGGACCCTTTATGCATGGCAGGAGAGGAAGCTGAACACCTTCCATATGCGCTGTCTCCGACGTATTCTTGGAATCACCTGGCATGACAAAGTCTCAAATGACACAGTATTGGAATGTGCTGGAATCTCTAGCATGTTCACACTTCTGAAACAGCGGCGTCTACGCTGGCTTGGGCATGTCGTGAGAATGGCTGATGGTCGGATTCCAAAAGATCTCTTATATGGAGAATTAGTGCAGGGAAAGCGCCCAAGAAGGAGACCACAGCTGCGATACAAGGACATCTGCAAGAGGGATCTAAAGGCCTTGGGAATGGACATCAACAGCTGGGAAACCTTGACCTCTGACCGTTCAGCGTGGAGGCAAAAGACCCAGCATGGCCTTCTCCAACTGGAAGAGACACTTGTTCGGCAGGCTGAAGCAAAGCAGCGAAACCTGGGACCTGGGCAGGGGACGGAATTTATTTGTCCTCAGTGTGGAAGGGATGGACACTCTCACATTGGCCTCTTTAGTCACACTAGATGTTGTTTCAGGACCTCCAATCAGAGCACGATACCATAGTCTTTCGAGACTGAAGGATGCCAATATTGATTGACATTGCAATCGTATGCATGTCTACTCTGAAGTCCCATTGTGTTCAATAGTACTTACTCCCAGGAAAGTGTGCTTCGGACTACATCCAAAGTGTTTGAATTAAGCACATGCAAGCAAATATATTTGAGTGTTTTTAGCTTTTCTCTTGTCATGTTCTACATTTTTCTTGGGTGTCCTACATTTTGTCCTCTTTTGTGGTTATGATATATGGTCACCCTGCCATGGAGTCAAGAGTCTCCATGGACTGGTGAGTCAAGAGAAGCAGTGTGAAGTGTTGCCTCCTTGATAGCCTCCTCCAGGCAGCCCCTTGCACGGTGGCATAGGTAGAGTGGAGCGGAGCAATTGACTACTCCTTCCCCACCCCCACCGCCCCGCTAGCTATGCCACTGCACATAGATTTTTCCAGCTGCCCTGATCACACTCCTGGAGCCTGATTCACCCTGATGCCACCCAAGCCATCCTGCAACCACTGGGCCCAAGCCATGCAGTTTGTCAGTCCTCGGGGGCAGAGTTGTACCACGCTGCACTGGCACCACGAACAGTGATGTTATGGTGTCACATGATGTCATTTCTGGGTTCTACACAGAAAAGTGGAGCTCTCTGCATCCCACCGTTCCTTCTCTTGTGGAGGCTTCTCTTGAAGAAAAGTGGGTGTGAAGCCTCTGGTACTCTCCTCCATAACTAGGACGGAACCTGAGACGTTTATTTTATTTAAAAAATTTGTACCCCGCCTTTCTCTGGTCATAGACCAACTCAAGGTGGCTCACATTAAAACATAATTTAAAACATTAAATAGAATATTTATTTAAAACAATTAAAACATAGAAGCTAAAAACAATAAAAAACTATAACCCCCCAACCTCTGCCTCACTAAAATGCTTTTTTTAAATAAAAAGGCATGTAATGTACACTCTCCCCTACACCCCTTGGCATAGCATGGGGTAGGGGCTCTTACACGCCTTACATCCAGCTTACTAGGCCCATCCTCTTCTCTACTAACCCTACAATCCAGAGTAACTACGGGAGAACATAAGAGACATTATGTGCACCCGTAGTTACTGCACCACCCAATGAAAACCTATGGGAAATTCACATTGCAATCCAGAGTAAATTGTTCTTACACCGGAGCAAGAATTCCCCACAGTTACTCTGGATTGCGCCCTAAGTTGATTTGGCACCCAGTTCAAGGCAGTTGTTGTGCCACCATAGGGCTTCCACTGAAGACATGGCTTGCCAGTTTCTGTGCTCAGCCTTTGACTCTCTTCTGAATCCTCTCAGGAACATGTGAATTTTAATGGCACCTCCAAGCAACATATACTGGTAACTGATGTGCTCACAGGTTGAACAGCAGGTTAAGGAGACCTGCCTGAGGTAGCAAATTTGGGGTACTATTAAAAGGAATTAAATGTTGATTATTTGGTTTGGGCAGAAATCCTGTACTTACTCAAGTGGTTCCCAAACTGGGAGCTGTGGCAATCCAGGGAGCCATGGAAAACAAGCAGACGAGCCACAAAATCCTTGTGAAAAACCTTCCACTCTGCACAATACCATATTTACTCGAATCTAATGCACAATCAAATCTAATGCTCATCCCTATGTTTGAAGACTGGAGATTCAGAAAAATGTTTACTGCCAATTGTAATTTAATTTTACTGCATATAATAATGAATTATATGATAATAAAATGGCAATTGATTTATGTTATGATTTTTACCTAACTGCACTATTTTATACAATAATAGGTTTATGTTACATTTTAATCACAATATAATAAATTGTTAAACTAAATACTGAATATTTATTATATTTATAATAACACATGTATTTACTCAAATATAATGCTCCATTGAATCTAATGTACACCTCGATTTTGGAGACTAAAGTTGGCTGAAAAAGTGAGCAACTCATTCAAGTAAATAGATTATATAAGATTTTAGCCCTGGGGAGCAGCAGTCTATGGCCCAGTAGATCAAGGGAGCTTCCAGTTGAAAACTCATCGCTGAAATTAAGCCCCACTGGGCAAGCACACATGTGTATAGAATTGCACTGTTACTATTATATGTGAATTTTCACCGATGGGAGCAAGAATTGGCTTTTCTGCTTTAAACATTTAACATGTCTCTTGTTTTATGCAGGTCTGAGCCCTTAGACCCCTATTTTCAGATATTAATTACTAAGGTACTGAAAATTTCAGGTTCCAGAATGTGCAAAATACCCACAAAGTCCAAGTATAAATAACCAGTGTGTTCAGCAGTCTGTATTTAAAAATACATAATTCAGTTCAAGCAGTGGGAAAGAGTGTGAATGATTCACTGGCTACTGAACAAATCCAGACACAGAGCGAGCCAGTTTTTACAACAGGGCTGCAGGGATTTCTCTGGTTTTCTTCCAAAAGCGAAACCACAGATCTCCATCATATTTCAGAACTATGCAGCCAAAATGAAGGGGAAAGTGAGGGGGAAAATCATGTTCATTGCTTTGTTTCTCATCCTACTCAATTCCATAAAAATTTGGACAGAAACCAAGGTGAAAGATTTGGAGATCTTATCAGAATGTTTTTTTGTTGCTTATTCTTGGTTTCAAGTGAAGGAAAAGTTAATTATATTCAGAGTTTGCTCATACTTATTGCTCAGAAAAATTCCCCTTGATCACATAACAGAGATAGCCAAGGGACCTACAATTGGTTCTTATCAGTTCCATTCTGTATTTAGCTATCTTTGCTAGCGTCTATCAGTTAACTGAGCTCAGTTCCAAATGCTGGTTCTTAGAGCCCTCAATAGTGTTGCTCAGTCGTTCCTGAACTGGTGGGTCATGACCCACAAGGGGAACCATTAATAGGCCATTCCCCCTTAAGGGGAATAGCCTGGGAATAGTTACCCTGATGGCAGGGTTGCCATGTTTCTGTTCCATAAAATCGGGACCCTCTGTCCCATTTGCCAGTATGTGAACACAGTCCCCCCAAATTGGGATTGTCCCTGTTTTTTTGGGACATATGGTAATCCTACCTGATGGCATTGCAGCAACTGTAGGAATCCTGTGACATTTCATGGTAACTTGAGGGCTGGTAAAACCTTCATAGGGATCCTGGAGATTAGCAGCCTTAGTGCGGCTGCCCTGAGCTCCAGTTGCCAATTGGAGATCACTTTACTTTGTGTGAGCTCAGGGAAGCCAAACAAAGCCTTGAAGACCGTGAGCTTCCAGGACCCATAAGGAGACATCAGTTGTACCCCAGTAATGAGCGCAATCCTAACCATATCTACTCAAAAGATTTCCATGCATTTATTATGCATATATCATACTGAACTGGGCATCAGTTGAAAAGCAAATGATCCCCCGACATCTGGTTCACTTTGAGTTCCCAATCTAGAGCCTCAAATTGCCCTTCCACAATGGAGCATAACAGTCTACAAATGTTAATTCTGTTTCTTCCAGTATAAAGAGACCAAGCAAAACAATATTCAAATTTAAAATGGCATCGTATGTGGATGTGATCACATTACCAGAATATTTCTGTCTACTGATTTCACTTTTCTGATGCAGAGGAATCAGACCTTGCACATACACGGGATACATCAAACAAAGAACTGGTTCATTCTGGCCCAGATACCTCAAGTATCTGACTTAGAGCACAATGCTAACCATATCTACTCAAAAGTAAACCCCATTGTGTTCAATCAGTCTTACTCCTAACTTTTGGATTGCAGCCTATGTTAAAATGTTACAGGGTCCTGGAGCACAACAATTGCTGTGACACTGTCAGGACCACCCCCTTGCTCCTGCTCCATCCCCACCGCTACTTACAAAGCACCTATGACCCACACCTCTCAACTTCCTTGGAGGGATTTGGGAGTCTATGATCTCGTAAATCTAAATCTACGCAGTACTTTTGGGGGGAGAAAAAGATCCTGGTACTCACCGCAGTGTGGGTGCTGCAAGTGGTTAAGACACTGCACCTGTTAACCAGCAGGCCAGGATTTGAGACCCGGGTCCTTACAAGACAGGGTGAGCTCCTGTCCTTAGCCCAGCTCTGCGACACAGCTGGAACCAATCGTATTGGCTCTGTTGTTCCATTGGACTATTTCAATGGCATGGAGAGGGAGGATTTGCCTATCCTCCATATTAATCTACCCAAGCCATCATGCTTCACAAACATCATCAAGCACAATACTTTGGTCTTTCAAGATGGATGCCAATACAATACTCACCAGTGACGTGGATAGTCATACTAATATGATTAATTAATTAATTATTAATTAGCTGCTGGGGAGGGGGAAGGTGGAAAAAAAGTGCCAGTATTGAGTACAGGTGAGTAACTCCAGAAAAAAAAAGCTCTGCAGCTACCTAAATATTAAGATTGATGTCAGAGGCCCTGTTCCATGTTCTTCCTTCACTTGAGGTGTGGCGAGTGGGCACATGAGCCAAATCCCTTTCATTTGTGGGATCAAGGCTTCCAAACATTTTCCACCAAAAAATCACTTATATGTAGGAATTTGCATGGGTTCAACAAGGATGTCATCTGTTGCATGAATGCAAAGAAGGCTATGACCCTCAACTGCTGTACCCCCATGCAGATTTCATCAGCCCTTGTTATCTGCAGGTGAAATGTGTCCAATTTTCTAACCTGAATAGTCTTCTAGATAAAAATTTTCAGTGTTTGAAGTACAGGGTGATTCAAAATGAATGGGACGAAAAGAAAAAATACCTGTGACTTTTTGTCCCATTCATTTTGAATCACCCTGTATTTCTCCTCGCATGCAGTTTTACAAGTGAAAGGATACTCTGGATCCTGGACCAATCTGTTCCATATTAATTATATAAGAAGTGCTAAATTTTGTATGGACTATCAAAGGTTGTTGTGAACCCTATTAGAGAAGACAATATTAACAGTAACTGCTGTTCCCCTTAGCTTGAAAGTTTGTGTCTGTGCCATAGTTAGATCTTTTTTAATACATTCACTATTTTGGCATATTTAAAAATATTTTTGAAATGTTCAGATTTTCTCAGATATGGTACTGAGATATATTGTACTGAGTTATATCACCATAATAACATGCGGATGGGAGCAAAAACTTTACGATGACCAAACTGGATTTCTCCTATTAAGTAAGAACCATTCATTCTGTTTGAAATTTTAATGAAATGTCCTTTGTAAAATCCTCAAGACTACTGTGGCTAAACAAAGAATAGTTTAAATCAATTCAGGCAGCAGCTGGAAAAAAGGGATGCCGTGGTAATGACAACATAAAGAACCCAGGGGTTGAGTCTGACCCAAAAAATTAGTTCCCCTTTGTGCTTTCTAGAAAAACTAACTTCTCAATAGCTCTTTAGAGTCATTTTCTACTGAGTTGTGCCCACTATTTCTTGCCATACAAAATGTCCCCCAGTCATGCATATTATTTTAGCCTCTATCTTTCCTGCTTTTGTCTATGTCATTGTCTATCTCATTTGTTTCCCATCTTCTCCTTACTTCCGCCTTCTTCATGAATATTCAATGTTGTGGTTGGAAAGTGTGCATAAGGTATGTGTGTGTGTATGTGTCTATGTTCGTTCTTTGGCTCTAATTCAAGGCACTTGATTTTCATAATCCACAGAACACCACTTGTCATAAGAACACGATGAGCTTTTATATTTCTGTCATAAACAAAAACATTGAACAATCTGTTCAAATTTGAATAATTTAGTTCACATACTGATCTTTTAAACATATTTTAGCAAATATTATATTATATAAAATACTTTATTTTTAGTTATTTTAAAAATTTTTAGTTAACAAATTAACAAATATTCCTTCTGATGCTTTTTTTAGCTGGCAAGTTGCAAACGCCTTTTTTATCTTACAAAATACCTGCTAGTCCACAAAGATTTCTGCAAACTGATTCTCATTAACTCCTTCAGGAAGGGGGTAAGTCGCTAACATGGCAATGCCTGCTCTCTCTCTCACTTACAAATGCCCAAACAGTCTGAATCACCATATCAGGCAAATCACCATGGGGGAGGGCAATTTTAGACTTTAAAACAGCAGAGAGAAGTTGAAAGAATGAAACATACGTTGAATGAATGATTTCTGTGTGTGACTGAAAGGCAATAAAAAGAACAGATTGTCATAAAACGAACAGTCAGAAAGTGGGGGATACCTGTAGTCCAAATGTGGCTAACCTTAGGTTAGCCAAATGTGGCTATGCTAACCAAATGTGGCTAATCTGTGATGTGAACTTGAGTCAGGGGAATCAAGTCTGAGTCACAAAAACTTGTTTGTTTTTTTTTTTGTTGACTTGTGTACTCACAATATGTTGATGACGCTGACACTGATCCAAAAGACACTGTCTCAAGAATTTAGGGGATATGTCAATAAAGAGTGCCCATTAATTATTAAGACCGTGCACAAGTTAAGTTGCAGGAAATGGACACTTGGGACTCGAGTCTCACTGCAGTGCTATGTTCGTTGGACTTACATCAGTCATGACCCCATTTCAGAGCAAGCCCAACCCTTTCCACCATCACCTTCAGTTGCTCTCCAAGGCCAAACATTTGCTAGGAAGAAAAGCAGTTGTAACATGTAGGAAATTTCATGGTGGTGATATGTTTCAATTTCATTTTAGGCATACACACCCAAATTTATACCTGTCTGGTAAATGATTGGTGTCAATATTTCCATGAGTTACAATCTGGTTTTATCCCTCACCTAGTTCAGCCTTAGTTCAGTAAAATATGTACACCTGTGTAGGCCTTCTGGTCACACCTGCATCCCCCACACTCCATAGTGATACCTCTGTTTCTATCTCCAACTTACCTTGGTTGCAGTTTGCATGCAGAACTGTCAATACTTTGGGTGTCTGCAAATGGCAAGGCAGTTGTGCAATGTTTTTACTGATGCTGAACCTTTTATGACAGTAGAATAGAGTATGTATAGAACTGAAACCCAAACTTAACTATAGGTGCAATCCAGAGTAATTACAGGGAGTCTTTGCTCCAGTGTAAGAACTATTTGCTCTGGAATGCAATATGAATTTCCCATAAGTTTTCACTAAGTGGTGGAGTAACTACAGGTACATGTAGAGCACAATCCTAACCATGTCTTACTCCCAAGAAAGTGTCTTTAGGATTGCTGCCGTAATCTCTCTTATGTGCTCCTGTAGTTACTCTGGATTGTAGGGTCCACAGAGGTAAGAGCAATTGATTTTGATCGTTTTTACCTACAAGTAAGAGTATTTGGAAATGCAGTCTTATAGTGCAATCCTGTGCACGTTTATGCCAAAATCATTTGCACAAAATTATGTGCAGCTCGTGCTCTGGCAAGCATTGATATTATTGTAGTCTTTGAATTTTGGAATCATTGTTCTTCTCATGTCATGCACCCACCACACACTTGCACTACCTTGAAATGCAGGTAAACTAATTACCACAGTTGTGCCTTAGCTCTCACAACTTGCTACTTAATTTCTCATCAGGGATTTGTAAAAGAATCTGATATAGTGTGTTGCTTGTGCTTTGGTATGTGCCTAAGGAAGCCTCTGTTTTGGCTTTTTGGGGGCAAAGTTGTCACCAGCCATGTTCTGCTCAGTAACAAAAGTGCTGGAGGGAAGATGAGCTCAGAACCTTTCTACATACTGAAGAAGACTGGAGTCTTTCTACAGACTCCAAGAGGAAGCACACTTTTTGGATCAGTGACAGCTACAAAAGCATTCCTGGAATGACAATCAAGATTGTGAGGATACGCTGGAATTACATGTTTGGATTCTCACTCTTCTTTCTTAACTTTATATCTATATGCAGCTTTGGAACAGCGAACAACAGCTCCCAAGCACTTCAAGGCCCTACCACCATCATTCACCAGGAGAGAAAGGACTGCCATTCCCTGAATGGGTTAGCACCTCCAGAAGGTAGATAGGTCCACATAGACAAAGTGATATAGACAAAGTGATGACTCCTTCCTGGATCCTGCCTCCCAGGAGAACAGTTTGATCATGAAGCTCTGAGCCATCACTCAGCACCATTTTTTCTTTTATTTATTTTTCTTTCCTTTTCTTCTCATTTCTCCTTCCTTGCTCCCTACTCAACCCTTGCTGACCTTTTTATTTTTCCTTTCCCTGACTGGTGAGAAATCCCATCTTTTTATTTCCATGCCCAAAAACTAATCGAACGACTAATGAGAAATTTGGTTTGAGGCACTGTGGTCTTTCATGATAGATGGCTGGAAAAACTCAAAATGAACCCAAAAGCACAATGTTACTCCAGGGCTTGTACAAAAATGCAAACAGACAATGATATTCACTCACCACATTCAAAAGGGAATTGTCTTTTTTGAAGAATGTGAATCCTGGTGGTCTAAGATTTCTTCACATCTCGTCTCTTTATTCCCAGTCCTTTGCTAGAATTACACCCCACAACCTTAAACACATTTAGTTGGAAGGCAGTCCCATTAACTTTTTCCAAGTTAGGCTGCATAAGAGCAGGTGGGCAAGGAAAACATTGTTTCAAATGGCGTATCCCTTTTCAGTGTTAAAAAGATTGTCCATTTTGGCACAGACACCGTAAAATACATTGCAGTACTGTCTTTCATGGTGAATAATGTTCACAAATGAACAGTTTTTAAAATGATGAGCAACCAATTAAACTCAGAATGTAATCTATGGCTGACATAGCTGTGGTGAAGTTTTCCCTCAAGAAATCTGTCCAAAGGCAACTAGGCCAGAAACCATCATCCTATTCTGTGGCATTACACAGACTAATGACTATGTGGGTAAAAAATATTTTCTTATCTCTATTCTTCTAATTCTTCAAAAACTCAATTTTAATTAGTGTTCCGCAGTTCTGGTGTTGTATGAGCGAGAAAAGAGTATCTTTCTATCCACCTCATCCACTCATGCACAATTTTGTATGGCTACAATCCAGAGTAACTACAGGAGCATGTAAGAGACATTACATGCACCCGTAGTTACTGCACCACCTAGTGAAAACCTGTAGGAAGTTCATATTGCAATCCAGAGCAACTTGTTCTTACTCCAGGGCAAGGACTCCCTGTAGTTACTCTGGATTGCGCCCTATGTCCCAATCATGCCCTCCCCCAAGTTTTCCAAACCATGCCCTCCCCTCTTTTCTAAATCAAAGAGCCTCATGCTCTGTAGCCTTTCCTCATGAGGGATGTGTCCAGTAATAATTTGGGTCACTTTCTTCTGCATCTTTATGCCCAATATGAGGTGACCAAATAAGAGTATAGATGTATAGCATAAAAAATGTGTCATGTACAATTGATGTGTATGAAATTATAAAACTCTGACAGGATGTAACTGACTTTAGAAACAAATCTCATTGAATAAAATGAAAGGACTATATATAGAATATTCTCCTGTTGCTATAAAAACTTTTGTGTTTTTGTTCTAAAAACTACAATCAATCAATCCACAGTAGTGATCTATCAACCTCAATCAATCCTGTCTTGCTCTGGAGTAGTCAGGCCAGCATGCCTATGTTGTATCCAACACAAGATTGGGCTGTTGCTGCTGCACTATAGCATGGTAAGGGGAAACCTTCCACTTAGCCCAGGTAGCACTACAGCAGCCCCGATAGGTCTACTCAGAACTACACCACCAATTTTGGTGGCACAGTGCCAAGCAGATCAGAGCAGCCTCTGCCTACTCTTCATTGCCTGGACAATGAGGCTTGGATCTGGCACAATTGCCAGGTCCTTGCCCTGCTGTCAGCTCCCTGCCCACCCCAGAAATGCTCTCCTTCTTCCCTGATGTGCTTCCCTGATGTGCTTCCCTTCCACCTCCTCTCCATCCTCTCCCTGCCCCAGTCACCTGCACTGGCCAAGATCAGCCAGCGCAACTCTTCCTCTTGTTCCCATATCAGCATGGGGAGGCTGTGCACAGACATGTGCCAGGCTATTGCCCCCAAAGTGGCATTAAAGTGTTTTACATCACTTCCATTAATCTCCCAGGACAGCAGAAAGAACTTACACTGACCCAGGATGGAGGGTTTGATTTGCACTACATGCACGAGAGAGAGAGAGAGAGAGAGAGAGAGAGAGAGAGAGAGAGAGAGAGAGAGAGAGAGAGGCTTGTTTTTTTGTTTATATTAATAGATAAAAGTTATTTGGCTAGCTCTGTAGCTTCTTTGACTATCCACATAGGATTTATTTGTTTCATTTGGAGAAAATGCACTTAATTCTTACTATCTCCTATTGATTTTAGTACACAACAAGAATCTGCTTTGGGAACATGCCAGGAAATGCTGAGACAATATAAAATATTTCTAAGCAAGGATCCTGGCAAACAATCAATGGGATGAAAGGCTTTCACAGAGCTGGAATATATGATTGGTACAAATTAATGAGAAGCTTTGGAAAGGTTGTCGAGATCTCATTAGGAGAAGGCAGCCGAGGATTACATCTTTGTTTTCTTCATTTCACCTTTAACTGGTTTTTAAATGGGAATTATAATTATACCATGAGACAGAAAGGGATGGGCAGGGGTGAATCATATTTTTTACAGCTAAATAGTTTAAACTTAAGACATTTGTTATGCTTCTATGCAGCCCAATTCTATACCTGTTTACACAGGACTAAAATCTCATTGACTTGAACGGGACTTTTCCCCATGTAATTGTGAAGAGCTTTGTAACCTTTGGAAGCAGAAATGGAATACGCCTACCACTGTCTACAAAACAATTAAGCAGACCAGTAAATACCCTTGAAGTGAAATCACTGCAGCTTTTCCCAAGGACATGGAGGCCTGTAGCTCACGTGAGCTGTGGCTTTCCTCTTCGCTATGCGATAGCCCCAGTAACTTAAATTCTTCCTTTTTCAATATTTTGCTATCAATCTTACTGGTTTTGATTGTGTTATTATTGTTATTGTTATTGTTATTGTTATTGTTATTATTGTTGTTATTATTATTGTTGTTGTTGTTGTTGTTGTTGTTATTATTATTATTATTATTATTATTATTATTATTATTATTATTATTATTATTGTGTTACACCCCAAAAGTAACTGGTGAGAATGTGATCACCACTTCAAAAAAGTGGACCATGTTGTACAGCAGAGGACAAACGTTGAGAAACACTGTGTTATAGTCTTCTACCTATGTGTGCAATCATACAATGCATCTTACATACTGAGCATGTGGATCATTTTCCCCTTATTTGTATTAGAAGAATGTGCTGTGTATGAGCTAGATCTATTGAAGAGCCCAATCCTACATTTGTCTACTCTGAAGTAAATCTAATTATGTTCGAGTAAATCAAAGTGTACTCCCAGATAAGTGTGGCTAGGATTGCAGTCAAAGTTATGTAGTGGAACCAAGTCTCCTAACCATCCACTGTGCCACAGTTTTGTTAATTAATTTCCTAATCATTGTTCATGATATTCTTTTTCTTTCTGGGAAGAATATTATAATGATGAGTGTAAAGCATAATTGTGATTAATCTGTTTTGGCTTTCAGTAAGGTAGGAAGAAATTATATGCAACTGATTACCTTTAATCTCATCTCACCTCAAAAATGCTTGAAAAGATTTACAGCTGCAGAGCAAAGAGAAGTAAATCTTCACATTTCTTTTATGTTATAATTTTCATGTTTTTGATATTTCATCAAACACCACTATAAATTGTCTCTTCTCCACCATAATGTTGACAGCAGCTCGTCATTTATTTTATCTTTGGGATTTTTCTTGCACAGAAGCTCAATACAGTTATATACTTTCACCACAATATAATTAACCACCTGATCTTTTAGGGGATGTGAATAGCGAGATGCACTGACAGTACCTATGATACATCAAACTTATCTCCTGCTGTTGAAAGGAAAAAAATGCATACTAAACTATGACATAGAGCAGCAAGATTGTGCCTCTGTTTAGTCAAATCTCACATCTCTTTCACATACCCAATAATGATACAACAAAAGCTTTATCTTCTGTTTCCACACTGATGCCTTGGTCTACTCATGTGCTTAAATGTACCCACATGCTTAAGTGTTTTCCTGGACTGGGGCCCAGAGCTTGTCTGGCAGCAGTTACGGCCTCATTAACTGCTTTCTGTGCAGGCCATCAACTAGAGGGACACAAAAAATGTGCTGGGATAATATGGTTGATACAGAAAAATGCTGGATGGAGGCCACATATTAAGGACGTGTCATTGGAAGGTCAGAGGGGATGGAGTATTCACAGCATTAAGAAAACATTGTGTGAATTTTGTTGACTCCACATTGGAAAACTGCCAATATGTGTGAATATATAGACTCATAATCATGGTCTGTAGGGCTGTGGGTGGCGCAAGTGGTTAAGATACTGTGCCTGTTAACAGAAGGCTAGGTTCGAGACCCAGGTCCCCACAAGACATGGTGAGCTGCTGTCCTTAGCCCAGCTCTGTGACGCAGCTGGAACCAATCGTATTGGCTCTGCCTTTCCATTGGACTATTTCAGTGGGGTGGAGAGGGGGGATTTGCTGCTTGGGTAACAGCCTATTCTCCATATCAGTCTACCTAGGCCTTCGTGCTTCGAAAACAGCGTCAAGCACGATACCATAGTCTTTCAAGACTGATGGATGCCAATACATACAATCATGGTCTATGTAACCATGACTTTTTAAATACATGATTTTGTTCTGATGCTTTCTGTTCTGAGCAAAGTTATTCTGTTGCCTTCTCCTCCTTCTTCTGAACAAATGATCTGCATGGCTGAGGGATGCAAGAAATATTGTATTTTTGAATGCATGAAAGGAGCAGTATCTATACAGAGAGACAGTTTTTTGGAATGCAAGTTTACCATCAAGTCACCAAGATTCTCCCAGGAGTTGTCTGGGTTGTAGAATAAGCAGCTAAGAAAGACTTCAGTTGGGAGTGACTCGTTGGCTAGGGAGGAACTTCTTGGAAGAAGAATGAAATAGAAATGCACTCAGTATGAATTAAGGTGAACTTTAAAGGCAACAATATCGATGTAAAAGCAGTCTTTCATTTCCTTTTCAAGAATTACTGATTTAGAAGGTCTATAATTACATGACTATGTAATAACAATTCTCAGAGTGGAGATCAGGACCCCCTTGGGGGGGATCACAACTTCATTTCAGGGGATTGCAGAAAGCTGGATGCCTTGCCGCAATATTGGTACCATATCTGGAACTGGACACCACCATCTTGGAATGGGAGACTCAGGCTGCTTTCCTGGGAGTAAGTCTCACTGAACACAATGGGATTTACTTCTGAGTAGACATAGCGGAGCTCTGGCATCACAGTGTCAGTTTGCCATGTCTTGTTTGATGTCTTGACATTACTTTCGGCATTCCGGCCATGACATTACTTACCAAACATATTGACATTCTTAGAAGGGGGTGTTGGGCTGAAATACTAAAAAACCACTGTTATAGCAAACTTCACCAGGCAAAAAACCTATTCCATTATTTCCAAAGTAGAAAGTTGTCTCTGCTATTTTTTCATGGCAAGAGGCAAAGCCATATCATTTCTCCAATTCCCGTTCCACCTTTTAAAAAATTTACTCTTCCATTTGTATTATCTCCCTGCATTTACCAGCAATTCAGTAACAATGGGAATATTGAAGACATCCAAAAGACAGAACACAGCGCTATTGAGCTGACGGGTGTATCACGGATTTGATCAACTTCAGTGTCTACAGCTACCTGCTTCTTCACTTTCACTTCAAAGGATACCGGCAGAGGCAAGCAAATTTCATGTAATTGCGATGCACTTAATAGCTCTGAAGAAGAAACTACATTTCACCATAGTTATTGTACAAAACATGAAACAAGCACGCAACGAACTAGCAAAATTTCAGGCCATTATTGGACTTCCTTTTAAAATACCAGCCTAAAAAAATACAGGAAAATTAGATGGAGTCATTCAATCCACATACATTTATTCCATGTATGCCGAAAGTCAAACCACATAAAAATAGCAAAAACTACATCATCCCTGACTGGTGGGGGTGACCTCATGCCTCCTAATTTGTCTCTGTAGAGTTCCAAAGCCACGCTTATGATTGTGGTCAGCAGACATGTGCCTCAGATAAAGATGTTATTTTCATAACAAAAGGATCCATCTAGTTCTCCATGCTGAAATGGGAATGTCACATTATGTGACAAGAAGAGAGGACCAGCTCTCAAGGCTTTTTAATGCTTGGTTAAATGAGCATTGATTACTGGCTCTGAACTGCCAATGTATGAGTTGGAAGCAGGTACATTTGCAACATAGCCAGCAAGAGAGAGGAAAAATCAAAGCTTTCCATCTGATTGGAAAAAGAGATCTGCTGGGCTCTGGGATTTTGAGGAACTGATACTACTCAACAGACAAGCACTAACCAGGTGCTCCCTCATACTCAAACGTCTACATTTGTAGGTTTTCAGAATAATTTCCAGTACTGTCTCCTCCTCCCAAGAAAATTCAATCTGAACCAGTGACTTCTCAAATTACCTATAGCAGGAATGGCCAAACATTTTGACAGGAGTGTTGCATAATCTTTCCGATGCTGTCAGCTCAATCCTAATCCCCAGTTAGGCTGGAACAAGTTCTGTGCTGGCCTGGCGATGTCACAAAAGTTATGTAAGGTACTTCTGCACCTCTCTTGGGGGAGACATGCCAGCATACAGACATGCACTGGCTTCACCGTGCCACTTCAGGAATGGGATAATGGGTAAATTGCACCGGTCTAAATTGGATAGGATTATGCCCTGTGTCAGGGACTGGGAAATTTTTTTACATTTCATTCATAATTTAAAATTTTACATAAATGTACATAAATGAATACTTTAGAGATAGAACTTATATGAGTATGTAGATCCATGAGAGAATTATGAATTCTTTGCCACACACCTCTTGCACAGTGAAAATATATGGACCAGGCCAGAAATACGTGGAGATATAAGTCATTCAGAGACATTAAAATAATGTCCAAGGTTAAAATAATAAAATAAAAGCCAGAGTTAAAATAACTCCAGGAAAAAGCAGAAAACACATGGAGATATGATATAATCCACTTGGTACAATTATAGATGTCATAACTGGCAGAACATGGGCTACAATCCAAAAGACACTTTCCTGGGAATAAAACCCATTGAACACAATGGGACTTACTTTTGAGTAGACATGGTTAGGATTGTGCTCTAAGTCTCACTGGAGACTGGGGACTCCCTATGGAACTACAGTCAAAGGGAGTCCCCCAGGGTACAAATGGACCACCCCTGCCTTATAGGTTTGCCAACCCCTACCTTATAGGAAACTTAGAAGTAGGGAAGCACAAATGGCTTTGTAGTTCTTCAGTATTCAAGGCTGGAAAAGGAGTCAGAATGAAAGGACTTGCTTTTAATTGAGAAACCAAACAGCCTATTGCTTCATTGCTGCGATTTGTGGTTATTTTACTCAAGTTCTCCTGCACAACCCCTTCATTTCAGACAACATGTAACTGGACTCTCTCTGATTGCCTTGAAAATCACACGGGTGCTATATTAAAACAGAAAATGTATCCAATCCCAGATTGGCAGGTGAGGGTTAAAGGTCAATTAATGGGGCTCAGAGATCACCCGCCTAAGGCCAGAAAAATTCCAAAGATGCATCACCAGAAAATAGGCAGAATAATAGTTTCAAATACATTGACAGCCATCAGAAATAAAAAGAAGCTGAAGATGTACTATAAACAATTCTTTTATATTTCAGTTTCCAGTATAAGCACATTGACACAAATTAAAATTCTACTAAATCCAAGAGGATCAGTTCTTCGGATATAGGTATGGGATAGAGTTGAGCCCACTCCCCATGATCGTGGGTTATTTTTATTGCTAAAAGGGGTCATGATTTGGCTGTGGGGAGGGAGAGAATTGGAGTTAGAGCTTTCGAATTCCATTAAGGACCAGTCTACCATTTTCCTCACAATTGTGCACTGAATTGGTCCTACTTATGAGTAAACTTTGTAAATTCCAGGCCAGAATCCTTTTGAAATTGCTGACTGGCCAGCAGGCAGAGAAGAACTACAAACTCTTCCACTGCATACTGAAATGTATTCCTAGCATTCAAAGTCTAAATGTGGTGAGATGTTATATTTTTATTTTTAAAAAATTTAGAACAGCAGCCATCACTAATTCTCTTTTTAAAAATAGTAGGAAAGTCTGGATTTCAGATATCCAATAGAGAGTACCCCTGCCAACATGGTATTGAGTATTCATGGGCTGGTGGGCTTTGAATGGGATCCAAGGTCAGTGCCTTCCTAACACCACCCCATGCTATTATTTCTTATGTTTTTCTATGTTTCTCCTGTAATTATTGCCATATATACATATTATTATTTTCATTTATTGTTAAGTGAATATCCACATGGGAGATAAAGCAGAATATAAATTTGTAAATAAATAAAAATAAATAATATAAAACAGCTTCAACAGTGGTTTACTATGTGGTGATGCAAGCCCAAAACTGTCATGTGCATCTGAAAACCATTGCATGATTCTTTACATCTTAGCTTAGCTATCTGATTTCTCTTCTAGCAAAACCTGAGTCATAGGGCACCATCATTACATTGGAGTTCAGCTATTACCTACAAGTTCTTTCCCTTACTTTTTTCCATCAGCTCTCAGATTTCATCTCAAATTGCCTTCTGCCTGCTGCAACACAAAAGTTCTTGAGACCTGATTGAGTCAAGCATCCCTTGAACACTGTTAACCATTTCTTCATACCTCCAAGACAATAATTATCTTGTCATCTTCTTTGGTTTAGCACTCAGCTTCCTATAAGATTTTTTTTCCCCATAACATTTGTTTAATGTGTCTTAGATTGTCAGTGTCTTAGATTTTCTGAGTGCTTCTCCTGAAGTTCCTAAACTATGAAACACTGGATAACACTGAGCCTAAGAAAAGCAATAAATTCAACGCTAGCTATAGCACTTGCCATCTCTTGTTAAATAATAACAAGTTAATATTCTTAAAGTCCCACTTTACAACTAGGAAACACTAAAGTTCAGGGATACACTATTTTATAACTTTACTGAAGTACATACATAAAAATAAAATACATATCTCCTCCATGGATCAAGCAAGACAGAATGCATAATTCTGAAGCTTTTTATTGTCACTACAGTTGGAACAATTGGGAATCAGACATCTTTCTTGATCTACTAGAGATTACCCAGCGGCCTACCAGTAAAACTTCCATCTAGCTTCCTTCAGTCCCCTTTTTAAGTAACAAGAAGAATCACATTTTACATTTCATAATATTGCAGCCCAGCAAACTGAAAGTTTCACCCTGCATATTTATTGATGCTATTTTCTTACCCATTTGTCATATTGTGTTTTGATATTGTTTTAAATTATGAACTGCCCACATCAGTTTTGTTCAAAAGACAATTGGACTACATTTTTAAATGACCATTCCAGACTTCTTTGAAATGCATAGTGTTTGACATATTCTTTATTTAAAATAAAAACTGCTTTCCCTGCAGAATGCCCATACATTGTGGCCATTTGCATCCATGTGCATACACTGTACACACTGTGATGCGTATAATGGATTCAGAGCTGGTAGAGAACAGGTTCCAGTAGTAGGCAGGAAAATATGGTATCTTCAGCCCCTTCCATTAAGGAGCAAATATTTAAGGCCACTCCTGAACTGCGACTGTGTACCAACGTACCAATACCGAACCCAATGAACAGTATTTGACAAAGTACACTTCTGTTGCCTTTCAAAGGGTGCAATCCAGAATAACTACCTGGAGTCCTTGCTCTGGTGTAAGAACAATTTACTCTGGATTGCAATATGAATTTCCCATAGGTTTTCACTAGGTGGTGCAGTAACTACGGGTGCACGTAAAGTCTCTTATGTGCTCCCATAGTTACTCTAAATCAGTGGTGGGCTCCAGCAGGTTCGCACCTACTCTATAGAACCAGTTGTTAACAAGAGATAGGACATATAAAGTTTAAAAACAGCCATTTAAAAGTGGCTGCCAGATGTGTATAGAACTGGTTGTTAATTTCTTTGAAGCCCATTACTGCTCTAAATTGTAGGGAAAGTAACAAAAGGGAACTTACTCAGCACAGTAATAACCACAATAAGTCCCCTTCTGTGACATAGGAGCCTTTTCTCTAACACACTCTGGTTGTTTGCTAAAGTTGAGGCATACACAAAAATTATGTTGAGACTAGAATCAAGTTTCAGGAAGGTTTATTCAAGATTCATGTTGGTTCATATTTACAGCATCTGATTATTGACCAGAGCCTCTAAATGGACCAGGAGCCCTATATTTCTGCTCCTGCTTGCATGGAGGAAAGAGATTGCAACTGTCATTGCACTTCAGTGACATTTGCCCTACAATCCAGAGTAACTACGGGAGCACATAAGAGACATTACGTGTACCCGTAGTTACTGCACTACCTAATGAAAACCAATGGGAAATTGATATTGCAATCCAGAGTAAATTGTTCTTACACTGGAGCAAGGACTTCCTGTAGTTACTCTGGATTGTGCCCTTGGAACACCTCGTCCAACTGCCAGACATCACCATATATGAACATTCAGGATGTTCTGCTGTCTCCTTCTGATAGTGTTATTTCCCAACACTAAACTGAAAGCTTTAGGATTTGTGGGTCATTTGATGTGTTTGGTATAACAATTCTAGTCGGGGGAGAAGACAGTAGGAAAGATTCTGAAACAATGATGTGACTAGAGTTTGCATCATCTGATGTGGGAGGCAGCAAATCACCCCGTGATAGACCTTCTTCAATGGGGTAGAGTCAATTTTTTTAAAAAAATTAATTCAGTCATAAAGTAAATGGAGACAGTGTTGACCTGTCCATGAGGCTGCCTGAGCTGGTTACTGCTAGTAGGAGAACATGGTCCATGATGGGAACATGGACCTTTGTCAGTCCATATGCCTCCATAGTTCTTCTCATTCTCCAGGATTCAAAATGGAGGAAATGTGGGGGAAGAGGAGAATGGTGGCTAGAGAGCCTCCAACATTTGAGGCCATGCTCTTTTCTCCACACTTCCTCTTCATTCAATTTTGGAATCAAGAGAACTCAAGGGATGGTAGAAGTGGAAGTTGGCTTGCTCCTGAGTAAGGGTGTAAGAGACATTTGGTACACCATTAAGGCTACAATCCTAAAGACATTTTCCAGGGTATAAGCCCCACTGAACACAATAGGGCTTACTTTTGAGACGACATGGTTAGGATTGTGCTCTAAGTCAGATACTGGAGGTCATGGCCTGAGCCAGAATGTACCAGTTCTCAGTTTAATGTACCCTGTACATGTATGTGCAAGTCTGATTTCTCTGCATCAGAAAAGTGAAATCAGTAGACAGAAATATTCTGGTAATGTGATCACATCCACTTACGATGCCATTTTAAATTTGAATATTGTTTTGCTTGCTCTCTTTATACTGGAAGAAACAGAATTAACATTTGCAGACTGTTATGCTCCATGGTGGAAGGGCAATTTGAGCCCTAGATTGGGAGTACAAAATGAACCAGATGACTAGTGATCATTTGCTTTTCAGCTGATGCCTAATGCAGCATGATATATGCATAATGTTGGCTACAAGACCAGTGGAAACACTGAATATTGACAGTGTGGTATTTTCTTTCAGAACCTTTTTTTACTTAATTAAATTTGATTTTGTTGTGGAGGTGAGGAGGGACAACAAAATCTTTGACTTCAGATAGCAAATAGGTGCGCTTTAGCTATGCCACCAGTAGAGCAAATGGGTGGTGAACTGCTGAGGACGAGGCAGGTTTTTCCCCATTTTATTTTTAAAAAATACCTGTGGATGATGTCACTTCCAGGGCTACATTTTGAGCTTTGCACCAGGCTACATGATTATTAGTTGTGCCACTGCTCTCACCATGAGTCAATATGATTTCCTACATAATAACATGCTAAGCAGGCCTCCGTCAGTCTTGAAAGACTATGGTATCGTGCTCAGCGCTGCATACGCTGCATGTGAAGCATGAAAGCCTGGGCTGGATTATTATGGAGGATAGGCTGTTACCCAAGCAGCAAATCCCCCCTCTCCATGCCACTGAATTAGTCCAATGGAAAGGCAAAGGCAATAAGATTGGATCCAGCTGGCGTCGCAGAGCTGGTCTAAGGACAGGAGCTCACCCTGTCTTGTGGGGCCGACCCGGGTCTCGAACCCTGGCCTGCTGGTTAACAGGCACAGCATCTTAACCGCTTGTGCCATATCACACTGATTTGTGATGCATTGTTTAAAGAGACATTTGGTTTCATGTTTTGAAAAACCACGCCTACTCTTTTATTGATGGAAATGATGTGGCTCATGCAAGCAAGTTCAGACTGGTGAAGACCAGCAGACTGAAAAAGAAAAATTAAAATGAATACAGACAGAAGAGGCGCTGTATTCACCAGTGCTGGATAATAGTCCATCAACATTAATGCATTCAAAATACGTACCCACTTAATAGAAACTAGCCTTCAATTGAATAATGCATGCACATTCTTTTTCCCACCATTTATTGCCTTTCTTAAAAGTGCACATGCATTCCTCCAAGTCAGACCACTAAACAACCTAGTTCAGAAGTGTAAAACATGGCTCTTGGTTTCAAGTGGGATTATTTCCCCATTTCCAACACTATCTAGAAATCTGTGGGATTGCGCATGGGATTGTCAACATGCAGACTGGGTGCTCTACCCGGAGTTAATGCTCTTCTCCTATAAACTTAGGAGTTTAGATGTGATTATACCAATTGTCCTAGAGGGACCAGTACTTCATATGCTAGGATCATTGCCCTGTAGAAAAAAGCATGGGTCCTGCTTATCGATAGCCACAAATGGCAATCTCTCATTCATGCGTGCATCCCAGTCTAGTCTGTTCCCACAAACAAGGGAATCCCAGACTATCTTTAGGCACATAAAACTAGAGGAATGTGGAAAATAGTCTACTTTATTATATTCTACAGAATGGGCCCACTGCCATTACCATGACCAGGGCTGGATTTAGGTTTAATGAGGCCCTAAGCTATTGAAGGTAATGGGGCCCCTTTATATGTCCAGCTGTCCATTATCAACAACAAATTGTCACTTTTTTGTGTTGAATATATACCGTGTGGTAATTTATGGACCTAATAGGAGCCTACACAACACACTGTTGTTGCATGTAGGTTTTATTTTATTTGTTTTTTATCTTATATTTTAGAAATGTACATCCAGGTTTTTTTCCTTTAAATATTTTTCGAGCCCCCAAAAGAGTGGGGCCCTAAGCTATAGCTTGTTTAGCTTATACGTAAATCTGGCACTGACCATGACAGCGGCAAAGAGCATAGAACAAAGAAAGCACCCGGACTTTATAATTTTCTTTACCCCCCACGCCGAGAATAAAGAGCCGGAGACAGATGCTGGATTTGATGGCCACTTTATTAAAATATAACATATTTAAAACCCAACAAAAGGGGCTGCTAACTTGTCGTGCTGGTAGCTAAAAAATAAGGGATGGCGAAAGCCTGGCTCAGGTGTCACCCTCGCAAGGGTACCCATCAACACCAACCCAAAGGTCGAGACAGCTGGGCGCTTGGTCAATCAAAGCAGCTGAACACTCGGTACACCCGAATTAATGCCCGGCCGAACCAAGCCTAACTTCCCAGGTACAGGGCTAGCCATCCCGACCTACGTCCGGTCTGGTACCAATAGGTAAGGGATGCGTAGCACTGACCCTGCTGTCTCAGGCAGTCACCGAAGGCCTATCCTGCCTACTCCAGCACGACACCTGCCACACGGGGAACCTGGCTAGAACATGGTTCCACCGCCCCATTAAAGACAGGTTAGCAGCCCCCTAACTAAAAACCAAACATATTCCTTTATGGCCAAATCACTAAGGTGGACCCCATCTGATCTAAAAAACATGGGGCAGCTGCCACATGACGTGACGGTGATCAATCACCAACCCACCCCAACACTCAACAAAAATGCGCCCGTAGGCGTAGCCCGCATACAGGCCAAATCACAATCCGGATGTCCTTAGCCCCTCTCCAACCCACCTGGGAAGGAAGGAAGACCAGACAAACCGGACAGCTGGGCACCCCACTTCACAAGTGATAGGTCTTATCTAATCTGCACCCTGAGGCCCACCGTCCTCGTCTGGGTCAGATCATTCTCACCCAGGTGCACCAGCAAAACATCAGGGGGTGGGTTGTCACGTAAAAATTCACTGACTATGGGCAGCAGCTGACCCCACCCCATACCTCTCTGGACAGCCCAGGCAATACACACGTCTGGACCGAGGCCAAGACAGGAGCCGGCGCCACTGCATTCGGCCCCACTTCTGGGCCCAGAAGAGGATGGAGTGGCCAATCACCAGGACTCGAAGAGGTCTTGATGAAGAGGAGTCTGCAACACAAACAAAGAGAAAGTCAGTAAATAACTGCATCAAGGCAGAATACAACTCATCAAACAACACAGCAAATGAGCTCCCCCGAGCATCATTTGCGTACATGATACCGAAAAGCAGCCGAACGCCATCGTCCGATGCACCGGATGACCTCTTCAGTGAGCCCTACACTAAAGGCCAATGTAGCAGCGCCAATCCAAAGGGAATGGACCTGTAAAAGTCTGGAGAGAGACCAAGAGTGGCCACAGCCCAAGCAAAAACAGCCCGAAACTGGAAAAATGTAAGCGGAGCCCCGTCCGCATGTTGGAACAAGGGGCCCACAAAATGAACCACCCTGTCTCTATAACGAGTTAGAGCCCGTACCGGGCACAGGGCGTGGCCGGGAATAGCCCTCAACCTGATTACCACTCCCCGGGCCCTCTGGTCAGTCTTGGACCTGCGTAGCCGCAGGATACAGACTGCGCTTTCAAGGGTCACGTCCGACCACCACAACACCCAGGAAGGGTCGGCAGAACGAGACCGCACCAAAACCTTGCTGATCCGAAAGGCCCCAAAGAACATAACTAGAGTCACAGCCCGAAAGAGGTCTCTTTCAAAGTCGGAACTACAGCACCGGCCAAAGACCTCCAATAAATACCCCAAAATCTTGACAGTCACCGGTTTCCTCTGATCCGGTTTCCTCTGATCCGGGACCGAGGGTCTGTCCCTATGCATGCCCTCCAGCGTGGGTCGGACCTTAAAGTTTTGGGTAGTACCCACCACTCCTTTCGGGCCAGCCATAAAGGCCAGGGCCGAAAGGTACACAGAAATGGATTTTGGGTGCAGGCCTGATTCAAAAAGGAAAAGCAGAAACCTGAGCAAGATGTCCACAGGCAGAGGCCATTCCACAGGCAAACTTTTGGCCTGGCAGAAGGCCTCGAACTCTCCCACCTTTCTTTCACAGCTGCTCCTCGTCAAAGGAGCCAGGGAACCCATAATCAACCTTTGCGCCCTCACGGTCCAAGGCTCCACAGCCACTCAGGCTTGGGGTCTGGGTCCTGACGGGCAGCCGGGGTGAGTTGCCTGAAGCGGTCGTCCTGAAAACGAGACAGAGCATCGGCAACACCATTTTCAAGCCCCGGGATATGACTAATTGAAACTACCTAGTTAATGCGCAGGCACTGCAAGACAAAAGCATGCACCAAACGCATCAGCCTTGAAGAACGAGAAGTCTGCTTGCGAATAACATGCACAACAGCCTGGTGTCGCACCAAAATCGAACTGTAGAGTTCTGAAATTGGTCGGCCCAGATGTGTACAGCTACTACAACTGGAAAAGTTCTAGAAAGGTAAGATCATGCACAACATCACCGCCATCCATGAAGGAGGCCAGGGATGAGCACACCATCCTCCCCTAACATAAACTCCAAAACAGTGGCCACCTGCAGCTTCCGAATTGACCTGCAGGTCAGCCTTGAGAATCTGGACTTCCCCACAGAAAGAAGTGCCATTGAAGTCAGACAGGAAGGTCAACCAAACCTTCATGTCATTCCTCATGGCAGCCGCCACCCTCACCCTAAGGTGGAGTGCCTGCAAGCCAACCATGGCATCACACTGACGCTGAAGGAAGGCCCGACCGGGGGCCACTACCGTACAAGCAAATTTAACTTGGTGTTGGTGTTCACCCACCAACACCAGCAAATCCTTCAGCGAGATTTTCCTCGCATGCAAGGACTGCTCTAAAAGGTAGCGCAAGGTAACTAATTTGTCCTCGGGCAACCTGGAACACTGCACCAAAGTGTCCAATTCTATTCTCAAAAAGGTCAAGGTGGTGGCAGGCCCCTCGGCAGCCCCAACTCTTCTGCCAAGAGAGCACCCATCTCTAAACAAAGGCTCTGAAAGGAGGCAAGTAGCCTGTCACACTGAGCAATACGCGCCGCCCCCATAAAAAGAAGTCGTCCAAATAGTGGACAACCCTCCCAAAAGGGGACCTTGTACGCAGAGCCCACTCTAAAAAGATGCTAAAAGCCTCAAAGGCTGAACATGAAACAGAACAACCCATGGGCAGAGCTCTGTCAACGTAATCCCGCCCTCAAACCACATACCCAGCAGGCAGAAAATCACTTGGATGAATAGGGAGCAGCCGAAAGGCTGACTCCACATCGGTCTTGGCCATAAGGGCCCCAGACCCGCAGGTTCGCAAAAGCCGAACTGCCTCATCCAGTGAAGTATACCCAACCGAGCACAGGTGAGGGGGAATACCATGGTGAATTACCCGAAACTGGCCCGGGGCCTTCCTGGGTACAACACCCAAAGGGGAGACTCTCAAATTCGGAAAAGGGGGGGACGTAAAAGGACCAAGTACTCCGTCGGTGGCAACCTCCTTGGCCAACTTTTTACGTACAACAGCCTCCCTACCCTTAACCGACTTCAAGTTCGCCGCCCAGAAAGCCTGAGCCGGGCGAGGGGCCGGAATTCGGAAACCCACAACGAAACCACTCAACAAAAACCTAGCAGCCTCCCTATCAGGGTAGGCCTCAAGCAAAGCAGTCAACACAGACAGCTTAACTGGGGTCGGCCCCTTTTACAGCAACCTCTGGCCCCGGCACCTTAAAACCCTTTCGCTCTTGAGCAGGCGCTGGCAGGGTACTTTCCGCCACACACTGTACAGAGGTGGCTAAAAGAGGGGGGGGCAGCAAGTCCTGAAACAAGTTCCTATAGACCAAATTCATAGCAAGCCCTTTGTCCTTGCGCCCCCAAGGCGCCCAAAGACGCCTTGGGTAGCGACGAAGGGTTGCGAGCAATGAGGTAACCGCTGTCTGGGCGGTCACCCTGGATGGGTTCGGCAGTAGCCACGACCTGCATCCAAAGCTCAAATTCCGAGGCTGACCAGACCAGGGAAGGGTAGGACTGAAGAGGTCGACGTAGTCGCCTCTCCATATCTTTTCCTTCACGGACATGGCCAAATGTCTGGCCCCTTTGCTATGTGAAGATCGAGGCAGACCCACCCAGGGACCATCACATGCCCCATGCCCATAGGGGGCTACGTGAAGGTCGAGGCAGACCCATCCAGGGACCATCACACGCCCCCATGCCCATAGGGGGCCATGAATAGTAAGGGCACACCTAGCCTGGCGTCCACCAAGGCGTCATTTGAGCTTGGACCCCGAAACATTAAAGCCCCCCGACCCTTCCAAGGTACGGGTGGGCACAACAGCAGAAGGTTCTACATCCCTGTTGGCTGCCCTTTCCCTGGCCTCCCTCTTATGCGCCTTATAGCGCTCCATAAGGGTTTGACAATCCAATAACTCCCAACTCCATCTGAGGAAGTTGGCCCAGGAGGGGGGGAGGAGACGGGTTGGGATTGCGAGGGGCCCTGCCACCCCATTTCTGCACCCACCTGCCCATGTCACCACAGTCACCACCCACAAGGGGTTACCCATTAACACCCTGAATGTAATTAATTGATACAAAAGATGTGCAGGCCCGAAATAAGCCTAGGTCTAGTGGCAAAACAAAATGCAGCAGCCACAGCAGGCCTAGCAGGCCCAAAAGAAGCCTAGGCCTAGTGTCAGAACAAGTGTTCTTTATTAACACCAAAAAGGATATGGGCTGCTATAGCAGCAACAGTAGAGAACAGCAGAGTTGCAGCAGAAGACCAGGCCAGGAAGCAGGATAAGGTAGAGGCAGCAGCAGCACCAAGGATGAGGCAGCACCACACAACAGTGGTCACCAGCAGCCACAGCACCAACAGCAAGCACCAGCAGCTTCCCCAACTGCTACCCCAACTCAAATCAATGGAGAAAATGGGGGGAGGAGGGGCTGGGCAGCAATGATCAACCTAAGGCCCACGTGCCCAGTAAAGCTGAATGCAGCAAGGTAAGTCACCCACAAGCAGATACTTCAGCTAGGATGGCTGCCCTGGCCACAAGGCCCAAAGTCAACTAAAATGGCTGCCACTATAAAATGGCTGCCACCATGAGGTGCACCCAAAATGGCCACCGGCCATGATGGGCCTGCAGAAGAAGTCTCCTCAGTGGAGGATCAAGGCAGCCAGCAACAGGGGGGGGGGAACCCCTCACTAAATTAGCCAAGACCCTGAGGCTCTAGCCAAGCCTCTACAAAATGCAGCAGCCCTGAAGGCTGAGCCAGGGGTCCCTGAAGTGAGGGAAGCCCAATCCTAAAGCTGGAAGGGACCCAGTGGAGCATCCAGTCCAACCCCCTGCCTGCAGCAGGAGATTCTCATCTTGTGCCCCCCCCCAGTTGGCAACAAGGTAAAGAACGGGCCCCAAAGAGCGTTGAGGAGAGTCCCTGGAGAGCTGCTTCTCCAACGACTCTCCGGCGAAGACTGGAGGGACGCTGCCGGCAGCACACATACAGCATCCCTCCAGCGCCGCCCCCTGGCCATAGCAGCCAATAGGCTGCGAGCATCTCCTCCGGCCAGACCATCCCAGCTGGGGGAGGCAAAAGGGCCAGCCCATTAACTGGCTGGCCCATTACATCAGTTTAACTCCACCTAACAGAAATAAATACAGTTTCCACCTCTTTAGGTTACAGTAAACAAGATTGGATACTGTCTCATTAAAAATCATGGCTAGGTCTGAATTAAATGCATCAGGTTACTATTAGCTTAATGAAGACTATGGTATAGTAATAAGCTACCTCTGACTCAGATATGACAGCCTAAAGTTAGGCTTCTCTTTGGTTAGAAGGTTACCATGAGTACATACTATTTCTGGTCTACTTTTTGAGACTGTTATTGTCCACCTGCATATCAGGTTTGGCACCGGTCCACAAAAGTTGCAAGAAGAGAAGACGTGTGTTATCTGTCTAGCTCCGAGCTACACAGACTCCCAAATTCAAGGTTGTCTCCTGTAATTTTTCTACAGACTGAGTCCAGGTTTGCTTTGTGCTTTCTGCAGCAACACTTTCTATATACCAATTCCATTGATTAGTAAAGGTCACTCAATTTTAAGCAATTTTAGGCAAGTTAAGACTAATCAATGGGATCAATACAATTACAACACCATATTTGTGGAAGCAGATTCCTAACTGCACACCATTGATTGAGATGGAGAGAGCTCAATGTGCAGCTAGATGTCACATGTGAGATTCCCTTCAGTGATCCTGATGTTGGAGTTGTGCATGTACACAAGGACTTTTTTTAATGGTCAAATCCCAGTAATCCCAGTGGAATGCTAGATTTTACAAAAGGTTCTGAATTTTACAGCTCCGTGAGAGCAGGGTTGCCAGACCTCTGGAATTTCCAGGAGGCCTCCGGAAAACAAGCCCCTCCTCAGGGAAAATGTGGCCAACCTCCGGGAAAATGGCCGCCATTTAAATTTGGCTTGCTGCAGCTGTGCACACTTGTTTGGCTGTGTCTGGGGCATGCGTTATCTTTGGTCCTGATCATGGGGCGGACCATCATGTGGGAGAAAGAGTGAGCAGGAGAAGGAAGCTCCTCCCCCTCACCACTTCACTGTGGCTCAGATCACTCTCAGCCAGCAAGCTGGCAAAGGCCTCTGGCGCGCTCTCCTCATGGGGCTGCAATCACAGCCGCCTGCCGCCTTCGCCGCCCACCCCATGAGTCTGCTGCCAGTCTATTTCTGCCTCCATGCTCCATCACCGGCCTCCCGGCATTGCTTGCTTGCTATTCCTTGATAGTCTGCCTACTGCTGCCTTGCTCCATCACCTCCATCAACCTCCCAGCCGCCCCAAGTGAGGTGGAGAATTGGAAAATGTGTGAGCCCCATGCTAGTTGTATTGTGTCTACCCAGAAGGAAACTCCATTATACAATGGGACTTCCTCCCAGATAATTGTGCCAGTATAATGGAGTTTTTGTCTCTCTCACAGCCATGGTGAGTAAAGAGTTCCATCATTTTTCAATTTTAAAAGGGGTAATATAGTACTGAAATTAAATACAGGAGAGAAACACAAGTGCTTATTTTTGCTTGTCTTACATTTTTGGGGTTTTCTACAATTTTTTTAATTGCAGGAATTTATGCAGGAATTTTGGCTTGGGGGCTAGGAATTTTTGCCTTTGGGCAGGAATTCTGGCCTTGCCATTCAGGAATTTTGCGTTTGGCATCTGGTCACCCTGCGTGAGAGAACTCCATCACTGTGAGATGATCAGAGAGATTGTTGCCATGCATTGGGAAGTCGAGGCAAATAGAGCTTCCCAACATGCTTCAGTTCATCATCAGATGAGCTACATGTGGTTTCTTTATTATCAATGTTCAAGACAATACAAAACAGAAAGCCCAACACATCCATACACAAAATAGAAAGTTTCTCACAAGAAAGCCACACACACCCATATACAAAATGGAAAGTTTCTCACATCAACATACACTTGCTTGACGATTCAGACCAAGCAAGTCTTTCATCTATCAGTGTTTCCATGTCTGGAGAAGAGGCTCTGACAATATAGGTTTTAATGAGTGAAATCTCCCTCCAACACATCACAATTCGCAGCTTTTCATTATGTAATGAACAATGCTGACTCACAGAAATTATGGCACAAGACTGTTTTCTCAAGCTCAGTCAAAACTAGCTGTGTTTCCAAGTCCATCATTCTGTGGTACAAAATGTAAGAGAAGCAGACAGTCTGAGGAGTCTAAAAGGACCCTGGGTTGAAATTCAAAAGTCATGGGTCTCTTGCAGACCTCTGCAGTTCATTGTGCCATTTCTGAAAAATCGTGTTTTTAGGAATGCAATTACACATTTCTAATTTCATTTTTCTGCTTCTTAAGTCCTAAAGATTCACAGTGAATCCCTCATTTCCTTACAAGTCAGTACTTTTCAGCTTTAACAAAATACAATAAGAAATGAAAGGGTTTATAATGTGATGCAAGTCATATTCTTTTTTTCTTCAGTGAAATGGGAAAGAAGGTTTTCAGAATTCTGGAAATATCTGAGACAAGAGCATGAAGGGTGATGATGAATGCACTAAATGACAGCCGCTTAAACTGAGAAGATAGAGGGCCTCCCAGTTACCAAACAGTGATAACAGGAATCGCTTTGAGAAGAGAGAAATATGCATCCTGATCCTACTGAATTTGTCCCAAAGAAAACTAATGAAGTTATTTGTCTACAGCAATACATGTGAAACAAAAATGATGGGATTTAAGGTGACAGTCTCTTAAAGTAAAATAAATTTCCAGCAGGTGAATTCTTTGATTAACATGTATTCTAAATGTGTTTGACATTACTTCAAGTTGTCGTAATTTAGGCAATTATTCCCAAACTGGTAATGTGACAGGACATAATTTGACCGATTTAGTCCCATTTAAATTGATCACCCCATCCAGACAAGATGAACAGGCACAATCATTCACCCTTCCTTTTTTCCTTCTCTGCATTTGAAGACTGTGAAAGTTTTGCTTCCAGTTTAAATCAAATGGCCCTTAACCAGGATTCTCGAAGTAAGCATTACCCCCTTGTGCGTCGAGGTAGCATTGGATCCCAAGAAAACATAGCAAGGACATCCCTTGATGCCCCTGTGAGTACTTCATGCTTCCTTTTAGAACCACACTTCACAATTGAGAGCCACTGCCCAAAGATGGATTTCTTCTGTAATAGATCTACGCTTGAAATTTTGAGGAGTAATATACTCAGAGCTTCAAACTGAACTTTTTCCTATTACTGACATACCCCCAAATCCAGAGTAACTACAGGAGCATTTAAGAGACTTTACATGCACACATAGTTACTGCACCACCTAGTGAAAACCTATGGGAAATTCATATTGGAATCCAGAGTAAGTTGCTCTTACACCAGAGCAAGGACTCCCCATAGTTACTCTGGATTTTGACCTAAGACACATAGGTGCACAACTTAGAAAGACACTGGAATGGTTAGGACAAAACAGTGGGATCTTTTTAGAGATGAACTTGGTTATGTGCAGAACAGAATTCGCATGCTGGGTTGGCATGTCTTTCATTCTTTCCACGATGAGCTTTTTCCCTTTGTGATTGGGACTCTGTTAAGGAGTCTATGGACATGTCACGGAGTGAAGACAGAAACTGGCTCCTACTCAGAGCCTGATGAAATCATTTGTCCTGTGAAAAACGAAAAAAGCAAAAACCTAAGTGAAGCACAAACCTGAGCCTCCTACAGATAGCCATGTTGAAAGATGGTTAGTGTCTTTTTGAGACAGTAGAGGGACAGAAGGGGGCAGGGTAAAATTGTTGCTGAGAACAAAGGGGGAAATAGGTCTGCAGACTACAAGCAGAGGATCACCATCAGGAGAGCCAACTTCTGACTCCCCGAGAGCACTTCTGTACCCAGAGCCTAGAAGGTAGTTTGCTAAGATTCTCCTAAAGCTGGCCCCAAGATACTTCTGTGTAAACTGTAGTCAGGAAGCTGCGTCATCCACATAACTAAAAGACCCCACAGCAGACACACCATACTAAACATGCAAGCAGGATGTGGCACAGATTTTGCTTGCCATTATATGGCTTCACTTTAAGAACTGATGTAGCATGCTGGCTAAGACAGTGGTCTCCAAACCATGGCACACTACAGCTTCAGATTACCTGTCTGGGCACAGCTGAGTGTGGTGAATGCTTTCCATTCCATGCTGTAGCCCTCTGTTTTCACTGATCTCAGATACTGACATTGGGCAGCCACTTCCACTATCACCCCAGAAGTCTTTGTGCCCTGATTTCATTACAGGCCTTCTATTGTGTGAAGTGAAGACAGTGAAGAAGTGAAGATTGTGTGAAGACATGGGCCACTCAGCTGATCCTAGGACCCTTGGATGACTGGCAGTTTAATCCAATGCACGTCTACCCTGAACTAAACCACATCAAATTTAATGGGACTTGCAGGCAGGTGAGTATAGGATTGCAATCCAGTTGTGCAATTTATTTACCCAACCACTTTGGGCAGAGATAGATGGACTGCAATTAGCATGTTTGATTCCATGAGAAACATTTGCTTTTTTACTTCCTAGAGAGTCACAAAAACAGCTTGCACTTTTGATGTGTGCTTTGCACTTTCAAATGCAGTGCTATGCATTAGCCAGAACTCCCCCTATTGTGTTTCCATCACATCTAAGTGCCTAGCAAATCCTTATAAACGTTTTTTCTGGGGCAGCTTGTCCAAGAACCGGAATATAAGAAATCCTAACTTTAAAAAAGCAATATAAAACATTGCTGTAATGTTTTGCAAGAACTTTTTAAACATGTAATTTTTCTGCATGGCAATGGAAAGGAGATATTGTTATAGTTTTTGAGAAATGGAAATGCACTGTGGGGCTTTAAGGGGACAAAACATTCCTGACTGATCTCTTGCCTTAACTAAAAGAAGTTGCTCAAATGTAGCATAGTCTCCTTGTCTCTAGGCTTCTTAAATACAGAAGGCTGCCTAATGGAGATGGCTGAAACATGAATGTTAAGCAGAGCCAGCATGAGAAGCCAGTAAGTGCTTGACAAAAATCAAATAAAAAAGCAGGTTACTGTCATTTCCCATTTACACTGTACAGCTGAAGAAACATAAAACTCCCTATAGTTGCATATCATGCTGACCTAGAAAAACAGAACTGAACAGGCATGTTGTGTACCTGCACGTCCACGGTCCTCTCAAGATAAGTGTGCTATTTGGGAAGATTCCCCTTATCTTTACTTTCCTTCTTTTTGAACAATAAACTCAACTAATCCTTTTGCCAGTCACTCCTCCCTAAACAAGGACTGTTTTACTGCTTAGAAGAGTCCTGTTGGATCAACCTGAAAGGCCACCCAGACCAGCATTCTGTTTCCCACAGTGGCCAACCTAACTGCGGCACCTGAAAGTACCGGTAAGCACTAGCAATGTGATTCTGTGGCACGCTGCCTCTGGGCATGGAGATGTCACAGTAGCCATCATGTCCTCACAGTCCCTTTGTGCCATTTTAAGGTTATTGCCAATCTTGCGGCAAAGAACCCCATACATAATGAGAGAGTTCCTTTATTTTGTGCTCAATCTCATGCAACTCAATTTCGTTGGAATACCCCAACTGGTAATACTATAAAAGAGAACTTCTCTCAAACTACTTCCCCATTCATTTTATTTTGTTTTATGCACTTCACTTAAGTCCACCACATATCATTTAGACTAAAGTTTCATATCCTGTCACTGTTCATTGTACAGGAAATAAATTGCATCATTTTCCAGGTAAATCCTTGAGAGACTCCATTTCTTATTCTATTGTGGTAGCTGTCCATTTAAGTCCTACTCAGTCTGTTGCTGTCTAACCAAAATGTAAGGGGACCATCTCTTTATCTCACAGCTGTTATGATCACTAACAGAGCAATCCTGAGCATAAGACACAGAGGTAAGTCACATTTAATTTAAATGTGTAACTTAAATATGTGGAACTTACACCTATGGAAGTGTGTAAGTTGTAACCCATACGTGCAACCTAAGAAACCTTTCATGAGGAATTTTGTCAAAAGCTCTTCGAAAGATCAAGCATATAATCCTATTGAGTCACCAGTGCATATTCTCCAGGGCTGTGGGTGGCACAAGTGGTTAAGACGCTGTGCCTGTTAACCAGCAGGCCAGGGTTCAAGATCCGGGTCGGCCCCACAAGACAGCTTCTTGTCTTCGTGCTTTCTCCTGTCCTTAGCCCAGCTCTGCGACGCCAGCTGGATCCAATCATATTGGACTAATTCAGTGGCGTGGAGAGGGGGGATTTGCTGCTTGGGTGACAGCCTATCCTCCATAACAATCCAACCCAGGCTTCCGTGCTTCGCATGCAGCGTATGCAGTGCCGAGCACTATACCATGGTCTTTCAAGACTGACGGAGGCCTGCTTTTTTTGCATATTCTCCAAAAGATTAGCAAAGCATAACTTCCTTTCTATGCATGGAGACTGTTTATCTGTATTTTTTAGATCCACAAATCTGGTTCCGTGCATGTTCCTCTGAGATCAAACTGAGTTGCCTAAAAGAATGCACATTCTAATTATTAAGTACCACTTTGGTCCTATTGAACCAGTGATTTTTGTGGCACTGGGTGATGGCACACTGGTGTGCTGCAGATGGTCTGCAGATGTGCCATGGGACGTTGGGGAGGCTCATTTATTCATAGGACTGCAGCATGATGGTATGCTTTGTTGATGGTCAAAAAAACTGATGTGTCTTGACAATTTCATCACCATGTCTGTGTGTCATGAGATGAAAAAGTTGACTATGTTTGTTACACAAACAAGACCTTCCTAAAGCTTCCTGTAATGTTGCAGAGGGTTCTCTTCTCCACTTGTGGACCAAAAGCTGTGCAAGAGCCTACCTAACTGCAGCATAAAGGGTGTCCTTTGAATGGTGTTGCTTAAAATTGGCTGTCTTAAGTTGCCTGTCCAAACAAGCCAGCTCCAGGTCTCTGTTGACTGATATGAAGGGCAAAGAATGTGGCTCTGGTGCTCAATTTTCTTGCATGCCAATGCTTTTGTGCTGAAGCTCTTTAAGGGGAAAAAACATTTAAAAATTCCAAAAGGACACATTCCTAACCTAAGCTGCCTCAAGATATATGCCTTTGACACTCCAATATATTTTGGAACACTTCATATTTCACTGCTGTTTTTGGTGCCCTCTTGGTTTGGAATTTGTGCACATTGGGCCTCTCTATCCACTAAGGGAGTCACTCTCGGACTCCTCCATGGATAACAAAAACCACAGATACGCACATCTGAATTTCAGCCCTCTAAAGGTATCAGGGGCTGTGCCCTGGTCTTCTCTAAAGGCCACACACATCCACTTGCAACCTCGGTGGGCTTCAGAATGCTGACACATCCAAAAAAGCATTACTGCCATTTTCCCTCAGGAAACCAGAAGTGACATTATTATGTCTTTTAAGACAGTTTGAGGCCCAGGAAGGGCATCTCTGAGGGAGTGTTTTGGCCATAGCTACCATTCTGAAGCCTTCAGATGCAACAAGCAGTCATGTGTGGTCTCTGTGGGCTTCAGGATGCCTTATGGAGCTGAATGGAGCATAGTTCCAGTTGCCTTCAGAAAGTTCAGGTTGGGCCACATCCAGATGAGTATGGGCCTGGAGATCTGTGCTGAGCAAGATATGGAGGTCACACCTGGAAGGGAACTGAACAGAGTGAGCACCTTAAATGAAGGTGCGCTTTATAAGCTCAAAGCAAGACAGAGTCAAAATGAATGCAATGTTAATTACAGCTCCCCTTACAGTCTCACTTGAATAAATAACCATCTGGCTCACTCATAATGTGGGCCTCTTCATTTTTGTATTCTCAATCATGATCTTCCTTTTGATCACATTCCAGAGCACCATTTTATTAATTTACACTATTTTTATCCCACCTTTCTCCTTGAAGGGAACCAAAACAGTTTATAAAAAAAAACAGATTTCGGTAGCCTCTGTGATTTAATATTAACTAAAAATAAATGTCAATCCATAATTGGACCATCAGCAGGAATCCACTACAGAATGCAGCATAACCAACATCTCACAGTTGATTTTTTAAAAAAACAAGAGTTGGGGGGGATTAAAAAGTAATGAGATAGGAATGCAAAAATACACTTCAATTATTTTGTCCTGTGGTTTTGCTATTGTGTCAAAGACGGGAACAATGTATAATGAAATACCAGACATATATAGATTCTGTAGACATAATCGTTCTATAGGTAGTTCATAGAATTCTTCACTTCTGGATGGAATAATGGCATGGTCATCTCATGTGGCATCAGGGTATGCCTTCCAAAGTTTCCAGCAGGTTTTCAGGTCAGCCAAGCTATAAACATTGACATTTCTGGCCAGTGGCGTTACTAGGGTAGTGCAGATGGTGCGGTCCACACCAGGTGACGCACTCAAGGGGGGTGACGCACACTGGGGGACCTAAAAATTGCAACTCTGTGATGGAGCATCAAACCCCATTATGTCATATGCTGTTGGATCCATATTGAAGAGCAGAATCCAGTGCAAAATCAGTTTTGAAATAGCACCTTCCTATTGTAAGGTCTGGCCAAAAACCTAAAATATTCATTGAACTCTATGGAAAGTGACCCATATATTGGCTTTACTCGAGAGTAGGCAAACGTGCCATAGTTCATTGGAAAGGGCAGGCTGAGAGGAATCTAACAACAGAATTGTCCTGATCCAATGAACACAGCCCCCACAAATCACCCCAGAAGTAGGTCCCTGATGATTGCATTGAAATTCATTGAAAATGGATATGAACTGCAGAGCTGTTTATTGGTGAGTAAGCAAGTATGCCTTGGCTGGAGTGGAAGGTCAGTCCAGGAGACAACAAGACTTCCAAAATGGTCCTGATCAGGGCATTAGGGCATTAGAAAGGGGGCACTAGGGCATTACTAGGGCATTAGGGCATTACACGTTAGGGCATTAGAAAGGGGGCACCCTTGAAGGGGGTAGCAGCCCTGGTGACCTAAATGGCTAAAATCATTTGTAGAAATAATCCCATCATGTTATACATCTTTGAATGTAAAATTTATAGCAGAATGCAGTGAAACAAACCACTGTGAAATATTTTCATTCTGTTAAAATGTGTGGCTAAAAAAACCAATGGAGGTGGGGCAATGGCACATAACCACACCCACCAATCATATTGTTGCCCCACCCAATGTGTGGAGGTAACACGCTGGCCTCCCACACCGGGTGACGCGAACCCTCGTGGAGTCTCGTGACTCCTTTGCTTCCAGCTCTGTTATTTCATGACATTTTATCAGCTTTCAGACTCTCATCCAAGAATTACCCAGGTCTTTCCCTGCTTAGCGTTCTTTAGCAGTCCTTTGCTCAACAAGCAAACCAACCTGAATCCTTATGACATTTTTGTGACACCCTGCACCAGCACTGAAGTTCAGCATCGATGCTGAAGTATGTTAGGATTGGGCTCTTGCTGTATGGCCATAGTGATGCCACTTTCTAGGAAGGCAGGTCAGTAGTCCATCTAGCCTACAACTGTCTACTTTTTAAACTCACTATTTGTACACATAGCATACATACTTTTTAAAGAATCATCAAGAATAGCCTACAGCTTATGTTCACTTAAGACGTGAAAGTGGAAGGAGTCTGACCTTGGCAAATCTGGGTTGCTATGTTCATTACAGCTTGTATTTTTTATTTTATTCACTGAACTAAGGGAGTAGAGGTCATGCCTTCTTACCAAAGAGAGATTCAATTGATGCATATTGTTCTGTGTAGTTTCACGGACCAATTTTTTAATATAATAGAAGCTATCCCAGAAAAAAATGTTCATTAGTTAAAAAATTTTTTTAATGAGAAATATTGTTATGAACTTGAGTTACTGCCAATATGAACTCATTAACCAAGTGAAAAATCTGTCTTCTTATGCCAATATTACAAGAGCTGTGAAAGACACAGCCAAAATTAATTATATGGTAAACACTTTGGTTTCAGGCATCGAGCAATGACCTCCCCCTGTTCTGCTTAGTTGACATCTTTCTTTGGGAAAAACCCCAACTTTCACAGTTGGCTTTTCACTGAATTAGGAGAGGACAAACACCTCCTTTATGAAATATCTCCAGGTATTCCAGAACATTAAAACCATCCAGAGATCCAAGTCTTGTTTTCTACAAATCTGAGTTTAACAACTGCTTTTAAAAAAAAATGCATATATTGTGCATGTATGAGTAGTTGCTGCTATCAATCATAATATCAAGGATATGAAGGAATACATAATATCAAGGAAACATAATATCAAGGATATTAAAAATTCCTATGTTGTGGGATTGCCATTTCCAAAATCACCAAAATCACCAGAAATGATCAGACGAATTAAAGGTTTTGAGTGGGAATTCAATTTCAGATTTGGAAAGCAGGTCCTACGATATGTTTCAGCAGTTACACAAGCCTTATCAGTTCTGCATTCTTATTCTAGTCCCTTATAATGTAGGATCCTTGCAGTTGCTCTGCTAGTTAAGCACAGAATTTTTTAAATGGTGCTTACCTTATATTTAGTCAAGAATATACCCTTGTTCATCCAAGTAGAGCATCCCTCTAAGAACAGTGCTCATCCTCATTACAAGGTCTGATTAAGGGCAAAATCCAGAGTAACTACGGGGAGTCCTTGCTCCAGTGTAAGAACAACTTACTCTGGATTTCAATATGAATTTCCCATAGGTTTTCACTAGGTGGTGCAGTAACTATGGGTGCAAGTAAAGTCTCTTGCGTGCACCCATAGTTACTCTGGATTTGGGGGGAAGTCTCCATGTTCATTTCACAGTAGCAATATCTGGCATGAATGTCACCTTTGGGGTAAGTTCTTGGGTGAGCCCTGCACGAAAAGAAGGTCCAGGCTTCTTCAATACATAAAAAAATCCAGAACAGAAAGAAATGTGGGCCATTTCACTAAACCATCACATACTTTTCATGCATGAATGTATACAGAAGAGCTTTTTGAATTGTTGTCTGTGCCACAGGAAGACTAGCATCTTTCCATTTTAAAAAGCACCATGTACATAATGATGACGCTATATAAACAAATCTATAGGAAAATGAAAATTTTAAGGCACAAGCAATCTGATGCACCTTTTATCTAGTAAGCTCCAACAAACACAGCATGACTTATTCCTGAACAAATATGTGCAAGACTGCGCTGAACATCTGTAAAACTAAGGTTTATATTAATTTGTCACAAGCCGCCTCAAGCGCATGATTTTGTATTAAGTAACAGCTCATCCTACTCTTTTTCATTTCCTAGTGCCAATGTTGCAAACGAAACTATTTTGGAATGCATCCAAATTCTTGATACCACCTTTATACTTTTCTCAAAGAACAGGAGACCACAAACTCCTTTTTTCTGGTTTAGGAGAAACATGATATGGCATGCAATGTGCTCCAACATAATAAATAGATTGATACTTTTTGCTTGTTATATCCATAATTTAATGGTAAAAGCACATGTAATTGGACGATCCTCAGTGGCCAGATCATTGAGTTTGTTTTGTGTTCAAAATACTTGTGAAATCCACACACACACAAATCTATAATCTATAATAAAGGGGAAAACACCAGCTGACAAGAGGTGATGATAATATTTTCTGGCACCTAATTTAGCTTAATGTAAAATTATCCTGAAAAAATCATTTAGTGGAAGTGACTCTGGCATCTAAAGAGTAGGAAGAACTGGTAAAAAAACTACAATAGTGCTTGGGTACTGCCAACTCAGCTCATATATAATTCTTTTTGGAAATTTTATAGTATGGGAAATGGCATCTCACATGCCGACATAGACATAATTTCCATGGAGGCTAATAGGAATAAAGCATGTGGATGCCTGGAGGGGGTAGACAGGCTGCTGAAGAATTAATACATCCTTTATGCAAAACATTATTAGTTTTCCCTTCTTTTTCATAAGCAAATTCAGTCCAGTTTTCATTGCAGTGATGCCAACATGTTCCATTAAAAGAGGAAAAACATCTCAAAATATTATGATACCTTCATATATCTGAGGGTGTTCTTCAAAGAGACAAATGGGAAAAAACACTATGAGAAAATATGCATATGGAAATGGGAAAGTAAAAAATGAGAATTGCTCCCATTTTACGAGCCTATATACCAGAAAGCATTTTCTGATAACCTCAGTAAATTCTACAAGCTCGAAGATGAAGAGAGCCTCCCACAACAATCCAGTCTTCAAGACCTTTGTACAGTTGTAAAAAAATGAAATACAGCACCAACATAGAGATCTTTCGGAATAGTAATAAAGATGCATGTATTAATATATTTATGGGCGCTGGTGGATCCCAGAAATCCATATGAGTTACTTCATTAATAAAGATAATTAAGGATTCTGATATCTGGTTCTAGTAGTGTTCCCGTTTGTATCCCTAAAATCAAGACATTATAAAATTAAATATTGTGTGACAAAGGGGATAAGAATGCCACTTCAGCTCCTCTAATTTCAGACAAAGGGAAGGAATTATTCCTGTTATGTTCTTACACCTTCATTCCTTTCCCCAAGATTTCTGGTCTGCTCTTTCTGACCTGGGATTCATGGAGCTGGTTTCTCCATAGCTTCCCTTCCACCTCCTTGGAATTTGTAGCTCTCCATCTGACCAGGCTCTTTTCTCCACTCTCTTTCTTAACTCGTGAATAGACCTTATAGAAGTTGACTACCCACTCCATCTGAAGAAGGGCTGCTACTTCTGGAGGCTGCTCTTCTCCCTTTTAAAAATCATGTTTTGGAACAAAGTCAGCTCTTGCATCTAGAAGGTGTGGCAAGAAGGGCTTAACCTGGCACAAACCCTGTCATGCCTCATGCAAGGTCAGAACACCAAGAGTACAGATACAAGTGTAGCAGAAGGTTTAGCTACATCAACACACTGCAGTTCCAAGAGTATTTGAAGTTAAAAAACTATACCAGCAAAACTAGTACAAAACCTATTTATATTTACATATTTGTGTTGTAGATATATCTATATCTACATGTCCAACCTTGTTAAAACTGATTTTTTTATACACAGATTTGACTCAACACAAATGACCCATGCAAATCAAAGTTTTAAAAAACCACTTTTCTACGGTTGTAGAGAGGCTGTCATGCAAGCAATAATTCCATTTTTCAGTCCCAGAATCAAATCCCTGCAGATATTGAGACACTACCTTATTCTGTTATGTGCAACATAGGAGCAAGAAACCTGGAACTGGGTCTTTTCCAATTTTGCCGTTTTCCAATTTTTCCATTTCCCACCTTTTTCCATTCTTTTTTATCCATGGGAGGTTCTGGAATGAAACCCTAGTGGATACCAAGAGACACCTGTATATCTATATAATACATATATGTCAAGTACAGTGGTACCTTGCTTAACAAGATTTCTTGGAAATTTGTGTGAAACACATAAGCAAAAATTTCCAAGAAATCTTGCTTCACATATCAAGTTCCGCTTCACTTAACAAGCAAGAGCACTATGGGCATGCATGCAATGCAGCTCTGACACTCTGCAAGGAGACTCTTTAAAGGGCTGCCAGCCAGCGCTGCTGCCTCTAACTGCCCCCTACTTGGGGCAGTTGCCTGGGGGTGCCATAGGCAACTGCCCCTAACTGCTCCCAAGTGCCTCCACTGACTACCTTGAACCTCCAGCAGCAGCCCAGGTAAGCCTCCCAGGAAAGTGTCTTTGCAGTCTCTTAACTATGTCTACCCAGAAGTAAGCCCCATTGTGTTAAATGGGGCATATTCCCAGGAAAGTGTCTTTAGGATTGCAGCCTAAGTAGACTTCATAGGTTCATGCACATTGAATGCATGTTTTGAATTCAATTCCAGTATTTTGTCATCATTTTTACATCCAGTTAATATTTTTATATGAATATTTTGGGGGTTGTGGAACCAATCGTCTGAGTTTCCATTATTTCCTATGGGAAAATCCGTTTCACTAAAAGCGAAAGCCTCCAGAATGAATTAAGCTCTTTCTGTGAGGCACCACTGTATTCTAATTTTTATATAGTCCAGCACTGGCCCATCCTTGCTGCTACCCTATGGGGGCTGCACTGGCCCCACTGCCAACTAATCTGGAGGGGGAGGGGCTCTAGAATGCCATTCACTCCAATCTTCTGCCACCCCATAACCTGACCTGCCACTAGACCATACAATAAGCATATAATTAATCTCCTTAAAGCACTCCTTGTGCACAGCTGTGAAATCCATAAATGCAGGAGTACTGGTTTCATTTACAGGGACAGTGAATTTGTGCTGGACCTGTAAATGAAACCAGATGGTCCACAGTTATGTGTTTCATGGCAGCATGCAAACGGTTTCAGTTGTGGATTTTTTTTTAATTTAGATGTAGACATAATGCTAAATCTCAATTCCACTGACTTAACATCAAACAGTTGTCTATACATATCACTGAGTTCACAGTCACCACCACTGGCAATGGTATGATCCATCAGTAAAAGCCAGTGCTGTATCGGTCACACAAATGAGCTAGTTTAAAGGGCTGGGTGGCAACTTCACAACACTTTTTAAACACTTTTAACTCACTTTTAAACATGAAAATCCATTTTCTGGGATTTCAGAAAACTGAGACTTTGGACAAATCATCCTGAAATACTATAAACACCTCCAGCATAAACATACCTTTCTGGACTTCTGTGTTATGATTCCATAAAAATGCTGTACAATGTGAACACAATTTTTTAAAACCTCAAATCTAATTTATGCTCCTTTCCCTCTATGCCTTTTCCACCTTTCAATTCAGATACTGAAAAAGCAGGGGATTTACTTCTCCAACCATAAATCTGTTTCGTTTCAGATGTGCAGTTAGGCTTTACACGATAGCCCATAAATTTCCATCCGGAGGTCTCTCACACCACGTCTCAAATGACCTTTGAAGCCACCTCCAACTGATAGTAAACCTGGACATCAAACCTCAGTAAAAACATTTGTGAAGCCCAAACACTTGTAAAAGCTAATTGCTCATTCCTTGTCAAGGAGATATTGCCTTTTTCTATCTCACAGCAACCTAGGTTTGTTTACCATGTGCCATCCTATATCCATAACCCTTGCTAGACAATCTTCAGCTCCTGTAACCTGTTCAGCAGCTGCACATCCTATGAAATAAATAACAAAATCACTTGAAGATTGATTTCTGGAGACTTCAGACCTGAACTGACAGCAATAAATTCTGTAACCCAAAGAACTCTCACACAACCACACTGTGGTTGCTACTTCACAGTGAAGCTACTCAAGTTTGGGAATATTTTAAAATTGGATGAAAATGCAGGCATATGTGTATGAGAGAGAAGCTTACTTACATGTACTTACAACTTGTATATTGTACTCAAGATCTACTGATCTGCATGTAGTTACTCATATCTTGTGAGTATATAGGTATGCCTGCGCACACACACACACATACACACACACACACAAACAGAGCTATATATAAACATTTGTGTGTGTGTGTGGGTGTACACTCACAAGATATGAGTTACTATGTTTGCATACACACACTGCTGTAGATATAAATGTATGTGTGTATGTATATATTTTATACACACACACACACAGTATATATAAAAACTGAAAAGTCACTGACTGATTGACTGACTCACCAATGCCCAGCCAAAACCACTGGGCCTAGAAGCATGAAATTTGGGGAGGGTGTCCCTTCTGTGATGGAGAACCAGTTTTCGGCAGTTTTCCACTAAGAACCAGTTTTCGGAAATTCCAACCAAAAGGGGGTGAAAAGGCGTGCAACGTGTTTTCCTCCCTATACTTTACATTGAGAATCCCTGACTGAGGGATACACTGCTCCAACCCCTGGACCTCAAAGGATGAAATTTGGGGAGGGTGTTCCTTCTGTGACATCAACACCCAGCAAGAACTGATGTTGAGAAATTTAACCCTTATGAGGCTGAAAAGGGGTGCAATCTGTTTTTGTCCTGTATGTAACATTGAAGACTGACTGATCAACATCCAGCTGACGTGCTGGGAGGGACGGTTCAGATGGGGGGGACATTGCGTATCAATGGGGGTGTAGCGCATGGGGGATTGAAGTACATGGAGGGATGTTGATGCTCATCTATCTACAGTATTTATATACCACTTTTCAACTAAAAAGTTCATCAAGTGGTTTACAAGAAAATGAAAAAATTAAAAGCTAATGGGTCCCTGTCCCAAAAGGGCTCACAATCTAAAATGCAATAAGAACAATAACAGGAGCAACTTGAACAGACATTGCTGCGGGGATGTGGCAGATCAATTGGGAACTGATGCACATAGGGGGTTTTGTGTTTGGGGGATGTTGCGCATCAATGGAGGGGTTGATGTGCATGGGGAGTTGATGTGAATGGGGTGGTTGATGTGGAGGTGGGGTTGATGTATAGAAGGTTGGTATGCACTGGGGGCATTGCGCATGGGGGGACATTGCACATTGGGGGACATTGTGCATGGGGAGTTGATGTGCATTTGGGGGACGATGCACATGGGGGATATACACGGGGGGTATTTTACTTCCGCAACGTGGGTATGTTTTGTGTGTGTGTATGTGTATAATCATTATTATTATTTTGATTATTATAGCCAAAGTCCAGGACATCAGCTTTTGCAGAACTGCTTCAATTACTATGACGATCAGTTATTAAGACTTGATTTAATGGGATCATGCGGTGTATCAAGACTTGCTTCTCTGTCCTTTCTTATATAAGCACTCTGAAGGGTATGTACATATCATCGCTTTAGAACTGGATCACTGTCCTCTCAGTCCTGTTTATAGTGGAACGAAAATAAAAGGGTGGTGATGTGAAATACCAGCGATAAGCACAAAAAAGAATGAAGCAAAGAAAAATAAAAGGAACCCTGTGAAGCGACCTTTTCAACTGCATCCTGTAATAACACTGATTATAACCTTTTGTATAAATATATTCCAACTCTGAAACCACTGAGAAGCTACAGAGAGCTTCCCCTTTCACTGGGAACTGGGAAATTTGAAACAAAAACAAAAAGCTTCCTGTGGTCACACTTGCAGCCAATTTCATAAAGGACGCTCTGCGATACAGGAGTGAGAAGTTAAGGCATCGAGCTGCACGTAGCACTTAAAGATGCTTCAGTCTGATTAACCAACTGAACATTTTATGATTAAAGTTCTAGACATAAACTAAGGAAACACACATAGTATTATTTCCTCTTCAGGAGTTTATTTACTTACAAGTTGTCCGTACTGCCCTTCCCCATGAAACAATTCTGGTGCTAAAGTATACATAAAAACAATGCTTTAAAATTCCAGCTAACTAAAAATCACAGATTAAAATATTAAATCATCAAACAGCAGGTAAAGTCTGTTAGGATCCCCAATATCAGCATTGTCCAAATTCTACCAACTCCAGATTAACAACTGCAATTTCCAACAGAATTGAAGAATAAGAGTTCAAACATGGGCCACCTTACATGGCATCTGTAGGGTTTGTGTCACAGTACAGGAGAGTGTGTTGGCTCATGATGGACCTCCTCCCATGCTGTGGGTAGAGCAGTGGCCCAGTCTGGTGATCACCCAGACATGGTGATATCATCAACTCGCTGCTACTGGTTTTTTGGCTATAATGTTTGATAGAGATATTTCATTGCATTCTGTATGAAATCATTGATTAACATAATGGCACTATTTGGCATTATTAAATGGGATTATTAAAAAATCACAATTTAAATTTTTGGGGCCTGTGCATGTCTGTATCCACAGCCCCCCTAGTGACTACACTTGAAGCCTTTCCACAATCAAAATCTCACTTTGCACAGCTTGGAAGAAAACTATGATTCCTTCCCTGCCCACACATGCACACTCTTGTGCCTGCCTATGATTCCTTTGGCAGCTTTGCATGTTGGCAGGAAAGCATATAGGAACGTTTTTGAAACATATCTCCTTCACACATTTTTTTTTGTCCTGTTGCTGAGCACTTCTTACTAACTGCTGGAATGGCTCCTGGCTTAATTTTCATCAACTGTCATTCATATATTTATAAACCCCCCCCCCCCCCGCTCTTTTCACTTCATTAAGCTTCTTTTTTACCTGTAAGTGCAACGTTTAGCAAATGGACTAAAATAAAATGGGTGGTCCTACACGGTGATTTTTGTTAATCTATTACATCAATCATATCACCCGTATCTGGCTACTGGGTGTTAAAAGAATGAAGATCCCAATCTTTTTCTGTTTAATCTCCTTAAGAGGACTCAATTATGCTATTCTCCACAACATGGGGTGAGAAGGCGAAGGGGAGGCACAGGTTGGAGTAAAGAGATTTGAGGCTACATAGCTTTCAAAAGTCTAATCCTTTCAGAGGTGTTTGAGAAGCATAAATGAAGGCACAGCAAGTAATCCTTATCAAGTATGCACATTAAAAACACATTGGTGAGCATATTGCCATCTTGGCCTGTGATTAGATGTGTTTGAAAGACTACTGTGTTCATAAGAGTGGGCTTACTCCACTTCCACTCATGAAACAGGTGATCACATATCAAGATAACATAGATGACTTGCACATCTCTTTGCATAAAGATGCAGAGATGTAGAAGTGGAGTTCACTCAAGCCTAAATTACCTATACACACAAGTCAGGGCAACAACCAGTATTTCTCATATTGAACATTTGCCCATGCACATTTCCAGAGGCTTGCTGTATTAGGCTGCTGCAACCCACAAAAAGAGGCTTGAAACACTAACCCAATGACAAACAAAATAAAGTTATTTCTTTATTTTGAAAATGCATATATATCATTCTTCTACTCCCACAAAGGAACCACCCAAATTAGTAAGCTTACCCTACTAAAACGTGTTTGTCTCATCTTTTACGGTGCCATAAGACTCTGCTGTTGTTGTATTCATACATAACTCGGTCCTAAAACCTTCATGCAAGACTGCCTGCAGCATGTCTTATGGCCATGTGGCCACATATCCTCACATGCCCCTTAATGACTCTTCTCCCAGGATAACTTTTCTTTTTATCCTTGTGTTAATTTGTGTTAATCCTAGTGAAAATCCATAGTATAGAGCCAGAATGAATTATACCCTCAAGAAAAACATGTGCTACAGGAGTCAACGCTAGAATCTAGATTTTTTTCCCATTTTACTTAAAATTATCTTACCTCATTTTTGCCCAGCCCACAGGTGTAAGCATTTGGTTCCTGTTGTGTATATGCAAAATTGGGCAGAAATTAACTCCTGCAGTGTTTCAGATGTCAACATTACAACTACCTAAATGTGGTTTAATAAATAGAACTATCCATAGAATGATGACAACCAAATGGCTCTTCATTAACTGGCAGCCAGTAAGATTAACTAGCATTTGCTTAATGACTTTTGTGGTTCATATGCTTTATCTTGTTATTCTTGTAACGATCATGAACAGTAAATATTGTCCCCGTATTGCAGGTGGTGAGCTGAGCTGAGGCTGAAAAGGAATCACTTGCCTAAGGCCACTGCTGAGAATTCAGGGCAAAGGAAACAGGTTAAGTCCCAATCAATGGTGCTGTTAAAGAGGACTCAGAGCACTATGTTTTCAGGGAACCTCAGCATGGCATGCAAGATCCTTCAATTCAAAACCATTCACAGTAGTGGGAGCAAAACAGGAGCATTCACTTGTGCACATCAGTGAATCTCCCTGCTAAACATAGTGCTTTGCACCCACTCTAGTTATACCAGTGACCCCAATTGATACCACATCAACTCACAACTTTGCTTGTTCTTATTCCTAGAATACAAGCCGTCAACCAAAACTATGTGGTGACATTTATTTAGAGTATACAAAATTAACTCACAGGTTTGCCCAGAGGTATTCATAGCAAGCTTAAATCCTTAAAAAGATTTTAAAAAGGTTTTTAAAACCACAAGACCAAACCAGAAGATAATTGTAAGCAAAACTTTAGAAATCATTCCCTTCTGATGCACAGCTGTGGACAAAAGTGAATCTGAGGCTGCAATCCTAACCCCTAGTTAGGCTGGCATAAGTCTCGGCACAAGTTCTGGATTGGCCTGGAGGTGTGGCAACTCATCTGCCACTCCTGGGGCAATTAGGCCAGTGAACAGACATGTGCCAGCCTCTCCACAGCAATACGGAAATGGAGTGGATGAGTTGTGCCAGCCTAAACTGGCTAGGTTTGCACCCTAAGTGATACGTACAAAATTGCAGATAAGACAGATCTTTTCTCTTTTAATTGCATTCAAATTATAATAATGCAGAGACCAAACCAGGGAAATCTTGATTCAAAAGCAGGATGTTTTAAGAGACCCATGAGCCTAGTAGAACAATAATTAAAAAGAGTTCTGCACTTTTAACCACAGATGTTACTCTCTCCAAAAGCAACATAATAAAATTTTTATTGTGATGCCTAGGCCATGGTTTTAATCAGACATGATCCTTCTTGGTTGGAATGTTGTGTCACCATTTCGATACATTTAATGCCCAGGAGTGATGGTTTAAACCACCCCACAGTGAGAATAGTAATATGCACCTGCCTACATAGCAAGTGCTCTGTGTCCCAGAGGACTAACCTGCAAGGGACTGGACTGCACCTTTGGTCTTACTCTTCTCATCTTCACAAGAATTTTGTGAAGTAGATCACTGTCAATCTCATTTTCCTGAGAAAGGGGGTTTGAGGCACCCTAACCTCCCTACAGAAAAATAACTGAATATAGATTTGGGGCTAACACATTCATTAGTTTTTTCTAGTGGACTCCACTGGACCTGTTAGTGTGGGAAAGGTAAAAAAAGCATAGGATTACTAAATAATCTGCCTCCTTCCACAAAGAGGACCTCAACCTTCTGCATGTAAAATTTATGATGGAAAAAATTGGGTGCCTTTGTTTTGCCTTTGTTTCCTCCATATACTCTTACTACTAATTTACTCTGACATGGTGAGTATATGCTACTATACGAAGTGGTCAGGCTCATCAACTGCCTCCCCCAACTAAGAAAAAATTAAAACTGAGGTACAGCTGGATGATGTACAGTTTGACAAATTGTAGGTTCTAATCCGCTGGTAAATCCAAAAACCGAAACCACATTTTGAAGTGTTTTCAAATTAAGGTTTTCACTATCTATGGTTAGGCAGAATACGAAACTATATGAACTCAAGGTGCAACCATGTCCACTGTTTTGGGGGACATGAAAATTTACAATACACAATCCTGGCCATGATATAGCAAGTCAGGCACCATAATGTGGGCAATAAATTTACATGGAAAAATAATGACTCCAGAATTTTTTATTACCTCAATTGACAATATATAATATAATATTTTTAGATATTTGGGCTTGGGTGTAGTGACAGGAAGAGCACTTTGATGTATGGGATTTTAGGAATAAAGAATCTAGGAACATTGACCTTGAATATACATGAGCTGCATTTTGGCAAGGAGGGATATTTCCATTGTAAGTGGAACAAGATTTCACCCATCTCCACCTCTGTCCTCTTTCTTCTCCATCATTCAGCTACTCCTCAAGGCAACGTAGGAGGAGGTTGGGAGCAAACAATAGTTCAGATAAAACAAGCAATTACAATTTGTTCCAAACCACAAAAAAAGTATGTTAAATGTGTTTTCCTCACGCACAAAAGAAAAAAGAGAGGGATGGACAGTGCATGAACTTGGGACTGGCCACAACCAGTGCCTTTATACATTCTTTCACATTACATTGTGATTTGTACATTTTATTGACTCAGCTAATCATTCAAAAATTGTTTTAGGCTGCCATCCTAAAGACACTTTCCTGGGAGTAAGACCCATTGAACACAATGGGGCTTAGTTTTGAGTAGACATGGATAGGATTGTGCTCTAAGACAGCTAGAAGCAGTTATTAAATGACTGGCCATATACATTTATTTACCATTGTATCCAAATATTTATTCCTCACACACATTTTACATGTGTTTTCTCAACTTGGACAACAGCACTTATGTAGTAAAAGCAGAAAACCAATTAATTGCATGTGTATTGGTGTGGTATATTATAACGTCCTGTTAGGCTCCATGCCGTTCTCTTTTGTGTGTTCTCAAAACTCTTCATCATGACTCTTCGCATCAAGATCTTCTTTCTTCACTCATAAGTTGTTCTGCAGTTTTTAATACTATTTCCCCCCACTTGTCTCATCTTCTTTTATACCGAGGCATTATTTGTAGCTTTTAATTTACTACAATTGCCACCTGAAGCACAACTTCAGTATAAAATGGACAGAAATAAAAAATAAATAAGATACAGATTCAGAAGAATTTTGATGCAAGGAAAGATAACCTGAGTTTCAGTGCTACATTTCTGGATCAGAAGTGATAAGAAATAAGGATTTCAACCAAGGAGCCAATAATATTTTGCAAAATGCACAGGCTCTTCCACCAGGAAAAGTCCATTCGGTCAAAAGTTGATACATTTTTCCTCTCCTACTGGATCTTCTGAATACTTGGAGTATCTTTAAGATGTGAACAACCATTAAAAATACAGCACTGTTTCTTGGCGTACAGATATCCAAGGCCTCTCTTATCTTCCTCACCACCTGAGACGCTTTTTGTATACTGTAGCTTCAGGGGACACCTTACTTCCAATTGACAAAGAAAGTCATGTCATAACAAGAAAAGCTATTATGATTGAGACCAGCAACAGCATACTAATGGCCTGCCTGCTGCTGCCTGATGTCCTCCGAGCATGCACAACCGCAAATACAGCATTGGTATGATTCGTTGGTATGTCAACATTGCAGATCATCCCTTCACAGCAGGAAACACATTCCTGTAGGTTTAAAAAAGAACACATTATTTATTCAGAATTAAGAGTTGCCTCTCAAAATAGCAATGTCAGCAGATCCATACGAGTTTGTTAGTCCAATCCTATGTAGGCCTACTTAGTAATAAGTCCTTTTAGAACTTACTCCCAGAAAAGCACTAAAGCATTGCAAAGTTGATCACTAAAATCTGCATAGAAGAAGCATCAGACATCTATAGACAAAAACCAAAATTCTCTATTTTTTAGACATACACACATAGATCTTAGTACAGACAATTCCTATATAAAACAGAAGATCAAATATTGCTTTTAATTGGCAATAGCCACATATGTTTTTCATAAAGTCTTTATTATTCTCTAACTGTGAGTACCTTTCTAAAACAAATGAATCCAATCAATAATTGCTAGTGATTATGAAATATGCCGAAAGTTTACATTTATTTCTATCAGGTGGTCAGTATGGAATGAACCTCTGTTTTAATCAGTGTAGCACACGCCACACTTTGACATACCACATACTTCCCAGAGTTTTTGACTGGTTTCCACATGTTGCAGACTGAGATAAGTTTAAGTGTTCAAGTTAAAAATTGGTTATCATCTATTTTACTTTAGACTTCAGGTAAGAGATTATTTTTTGTTTTTAAATGTTCCTGTGAATTAAAAAAAAAACAAGCTGGTGATCACAAAAACGAGCAGGTTATGCTCAAATCATTCCTCCTAATGTGCTGGGGTTTACTGAAAACCAGTATCCCTCATCTATTATCTGAAATGGTACAATCTATGACCACTTCATTCTGCTGCATTGGTAAACCAGGAAACCTGCACACTGATGGATTCTGATAACCAACAATGAAATAAAGTAGTGGTTCTGAAACTGAAAGGTTGTGATCCATCAGCCAGGGAACTACATATCCCGCCTCCTAAAGGGGTACGGACGGGCAGTAATGTGATCCTCAGAATTGTGCTGTTATCACGGCTGGGAGCATGTTTTTTTTTTAATTTATCTTTAGCCCATGCTTGAGTCCTGGGAGGTCTGTGGAGCCCTCCAGAGGCCTCCTTAGCCTCTGTACTTGTGAAAAGGAAAAAAAATGGGTGCTTCAATTTTGGTTGCAAAACGACAAATGTCCACTTCTGGCTTTTTCACAATTAAAGAAGCTTGAGAAGCCCTGCTTTTTGAATCTGTCAGGACACCAGCTGGATGTAAGTAAAACAGAAACCCCCCAGCAGTGAACTACTGGAGACTGCATTGCTCCAGTCCCCCACTCCAGCAAATACTGACCGGTATATATTTCCTGCCCTCTAAGGAGGATTTTGAAAGTCACTGAAATAAAGTGTTGTGAACTTCTGTCTTTGACAAGCATTGGAGAATGTTCCAGGTTCTTATTGTAGCATAATTCTTACCTTTTTAAATCACTTCCCTCACTGAATTGATGGGATGACTGTTGATCCATTTTATAATTGTGGAACTGAGGATGGGCTTGAGTACCATGCTTATGGTTTCATAATTCAGTATGAAAACTAGAGCCCAAGCTGAATTTTCCATTTTTCTACATCAATTTCTCTCAAAGTAGGCTCTCTGACAGTATACTGTCATATACAGCATATAGTGGCCATCATCTGCTCCCTGCCTGGAGTGCCCATCCATTCCACCCCATCTGTGGCTCTCCTTCATTCCATTCTTTTTTTTGGATCTTTGCCAGTTTTAGGGTGCAATCCAGAGCAACTACATGGAGTCCTTGCTCCGGTGTAAGAACAATTTGCTCTGGATTGCAATATGAATTTCCCATAGGTTTTCACTAGGTAGTGCAGCAACTATGGGTACACATAAAGTCTCTTACATGCTCCTGTAGTTACTCTGGATTGTAGGGTTAGTGTTTGCTTGGTACTGCACTGGCTCAAGGTGCTCCAGCTCCTTGAGATTCCACATATGCACCAGCAGGGTCATCAAATCTCTTTTTACATGTGTAAAATGCTCCAGAGATCAAAAAAGAACTGCTGCTATAGATCACACTGATCCCCAATACAGTTAGTGAGGACAAAAGTTTGGTATTCTCTTTCAGTGCTTTAAGTACGTATAAACACATTAAAATATTGTTGAGGTCAAAATGCATTCTATATGTAGAAGTTGTGTTAAACTGGTGTCTGATTTAGCCAAACCTCAGCTGAAACACAGTCAGAAAGATCAAGAAAAATTTTATCTTTATGACTTCACAGCCTGGGCTATGTTTATGTTTCATTTTATAATAACCTCAGTTTCTGGAAAACATGCACATTTGCATATATTTTCTTTTTCGGCACTGTGTGCTCTGTATCTGATGGTGCTCCACCTTCTGACCCCTAGGAATATAATTAAGATCCCCTTCTAGATACACTCCTGATATTTCCTTAGGCAATGCCCACACACACTCAGACTTATATTAGAAACTTTAAACAAAAGCAGAACAGTCTTGCAGGAGCCTGAACTTCACTCCCAGATTTTATGTTTGCGATGCACTTGCTTGATGTTAAGATATGCTACCACGCTTGTAGTGTGCCACAATGTGAAATCCATGCTCTGCAGTCCAGGCCTGAAGCAGGGCACCTCAACCCTAGTCACTGTTTTGTCTTTGGTTCATACTATCTTCACCCAGGGCTGCAACAGGTATGTTCTGCTAAGGTCAAAAGAATCCACAAAAACAAATTCTCAGTGGGAAGGCATTAGTAGACTGGATAAGATCTTTGAGTTCTCTTGTTTTAAGAGTTGTTTTTCACTGGCATAAGGTAAACTGAATTCTAAAGTGCAGATAGTAAAAGAAATGTAGATGGGGTGGATATACAGCCGACTAGGTTACCACAACAGAAACTCAGGATACAATCCTAACCAATTTAGTCCAGCACAACTCAATCACATCCCTGTTCCTGGTATGGGAAGCCAGCACATGTCTATGCACTGGCATAACCCCTTCCGCCAGGAGTGAAGCAGTAGTGCGAAATGATACCATACTTTTGCAACATTCCCAGGCTAATCCTAACTAGGGATTAGGATTGCACTATCAATGTCTAGTTTTTCCATTGGGAACTTGCATATGTAGGAAGAAGGGCCGTTTATTTAAATTACTTTTCCATACAGAATAAAGCAATACTCACAGTATGACCAGTTTCCCTGTGATGCTGGCAACCAACATAATGGCATTCTTCCCTGGTAGCACATTTTTTGGTGACAGAGGTGCTCCTTCCATGGCTGGTGAAGTGATGGATTGTCAAACAGTACTGCGTGTCTAAATGAAGAAAGGTATGGGGGGAAAGTTTCAAAATTGGGATATCAAGTTTATACTGGAAAAGCACAGGTTGAGCTTAATGGAAGAAACTCGTATATTATACTCGTATAAGCGTAAGAATCCTCAAAGGCACTTGTTTAACTTAAATAGTGAAAGAGGACACAAGAGGAAGCAAATGTAGCTGTAGCCAAAGAAAGTCATAACTAGGTTCCACTGAAATTAATGGAACTCAAGTCAGTGTCTACAAACATAACGCTGCATCACTTATTTCAGTGGTGCTCAATACAACCCATTCTATTTGGATGCTCACTGAAGTCTCCTGAGACTCCCGAGTCTTCAAGAAAGATGGGCTGAATTTCAAAGACTTGCTGTGCTTTTTCTTTGCTACTTTGTGTGGTTACCAGAACAAGCCACAAATTTAAAGGAAGTCAAATGTGATGCTTCTGCTCCTAGCTTGCATCCATATTCCTCCACTGCTATTATTAGTCATCTGACATTTCCCAATTCCAGATCAAGTTTCCAGTCATATATGAACATTTGATACAGACTCATTTATAAATACACCGAGGGCTCCAGTCACAGACAAATCCTGTTTCCAACTGGTACTGTCTTGAGAGCTTTTAAATGCTATCTCTCCGTCTCATTTTATCTTAAGAAACGGAGTAAATGACAGCACAATTCCTGGTCCTGTTCTTCCTCAGAGGAATGTCCACATAGTAGGACATCATGAATGCCAAAGGGTCCAGGTTTCTAAATGAAGATGGCAGGAGAAGTGCTGAGGATATCTGTACAACCCACCCTGCCTCTGTTCCAAATGCAGTTACCAGGCCATAAAAGTGATGAGGCAGAATCAAGATGAGAAGCCCAAAGTATCCCTTCAGCATGTTCATGTTCCAAGGCTGTAGTGGTGTTGACCCACTCCATACAGTTCTGCTTTCAAAAGAATATTACCCTTTCCTCACAAGTTCAGCTGCATAAAACAATGGTGGAAACCTTCCCCTTCCCCAGTTACCATTTTGTATTCAGACTGTTGAATCCTATGCCAAACTTCCATTCATATATTATTGGGGAAACTATTTGCCTTTACAGGTTGAACCTCTCCTAGCTATTAGGATCTATGATGCCCATATGATCTGAAGGACAAAGAGCTTCCCTTTCACTGATACTAACTTACATATACCAAAGTTGGTCCATGATGTCAAATTATACTCAGCATATGGAAGGAAGTACAGCAAGATGTTTCTTGCTATTTCTATCCTTTTACTGTTAAAATCAATCCCCACAAAGTAGTGCAGGAAAACAGATGTGCACTCTTAAGTAACAGTGCAGGAATTTTAATCCTCCTTAATCACCTGATGCTCATGACAAGACAGAGTTAGTGAGAAAGGCCCAGCCACAGGCCTTTCAGTATATTAGTGCTCCCCGCAGCACTTACTCTGAGGACACCATTTATCTTCAGCCCATCTGTTACAGTTGTAATTGTCAACAACTTTGTCACAGGTAAAACACTTGAAGCTGCTTGGAAATGGAGTAGCTTTAAAATAAGAAAAAAGAACAAGTTAAAATTGATTCACAGATTTCAAGCTGCTTGACCATAAATTCCACCCCAACCCATTAAGTTGCCTCCAGAGGGTTTTTTGACTTGCCAAATGCTTCCACCTGCAGCCTCTGAGAACTTCAGAATAACTGTTTTGGCAACAAAAAACCTCCACAACTTTTGGTTTGCAGAAAAGTACCTCTTTACCATATAAGACATTCTGAATCCTGGGAAAGTGCTCCAATTGTGGTGGTGCGTGCCCATGTGCCAAAATGGTGATCCTGAAGCCTGCAGAGGCTGTGGACAGATCTACAGGCTTCAGAAAGCCCTCCAGAGAGCTCAGATTGGGCCAGGTCTGGGAGACCCACATTGAGCCAGATCTGCAGATATGAAGACCCCACTTGTATAATAGTATTAGTGCAGATTAAGCACATGCCCATTATGGACTACCACTCAAATCATCACTATCTGATAAGGAAATGCATTGGATACAAAGCACATTCCACCCTTAATTCTTCCTATCCTACAATTACAATTCCACATCTAAACAGCAAGGCAACATATGAAAAATTGCAGTGCTTAATTAACAATGTAAAACTTCAGCATAATGTGTAAACAATAAAAGCGTGCAAGACATGCAGGAAACCATTTTCTTTTTGAAAAAATATAATAACTTAATAAGATGAACAGGCAGGTGCACCTTTCAGACCATTAATCAAGGGATCCACCTAATAATTAAGTACCCATGAAAACAGTCAATTAAAGTTTTGCTTGCAGGCCTTAACAGAACCATATTATATATTCCTTAAGAAAAAACTGACAATACTTAGAAAAGAAAACGCTGAAAAATCTCAAAACGTTTACTGATATAGCCGCACAAACTTGAAATGGCTACTTACGATCTACAGGAAGTCTCACGTTATAGAAATTGATGTTCTTGGCCAGAATCCAATTGCCTGATACTATAAAGATCTGAACAAAAGCTACAACCAATGTATGCCACAGTAACGGCATGCTGTGATGGTACGTCAAAACCACACACTCTTATACCTGAAAGGAAGAGCAAAAACAAAAATTCCATTACCAAAGAATCATGAGACCCGGCAATCAGGTTATACAGAGTACAAAGCTGGCTGCGCATTCCTCACAAGCACCACTGCCAGCACTGTTTGCTTTTGATGCAAGCAAAGCACCAGATCTACAACACTAAGTATATGCTGCCTTCTGCTGACCTAGTTGAGATATATACTGTTAGTAGCATTACTACAGCAAAAACCTACACGTAGTGAGATGGCAGAAAGAAAGAACTTGCATAAGATACTTGGGATAACTTTACACTTTTTAGAAAGTGGAGCAGGGCCATTCACGTCTCAAAAAAATGTGGCATCTATATATATAAAAAAGTCACTGACTCACTCACTCATCAACGCCCAGCCAAAACTGCTGGGCCTAGAAACATGAAATTTGGGGTGGGTGTTCCTTCCGTGACCAAGGGGTGCACTAAGAACCAGTTTTTGGAAATTCCAACTGGAAGGGGGTGAAATGGGGCACAACGCGTTTTCCTCCCTATACTTTGCACTGAAGAACTGGTGGTTGAGGGATGCTCTGCCCAGACCTAGAAGCATGAAATTCGGAGAGGGTGTTCCTTATGTCACATGAACATCTACCAAGAACCAATGTGGAGAAATTTAACTCTTAAGGGGCTAAAAAGGGGGCAACGTGTTTTTGTCCTATACTTAACATGGAAGACTGACCAATATCCAGCCAATTTGGTGCTCGGTGCCTGGTGCACTGGGAGGGGATCTTGTTCAGAGGGAGGGGTTGCACTGGGGAGGATAATGTGCATGGGATGGCCGTTGCGCATGGGGGGGGTGCTGCGCATAGGGGAAGCTGCACATGGGGGGCTGATATGCATTGAGGGCTGATGTGCATGGGGGATGAACATGGGGAATGTTGCGCATGGTGTGGATGCACATGGGGGGTTGATATGCATGGGCGGTTGATGTGCATTGGGGTGGATGTTGTATGGGGAATTTTACTGCCGCAATGCAGGTACGCTTTTGCTAGTATCTACAATAAACCACTAGATCAACAACACTTATGAAACAGCTGGTGTCAAGCAACAATATTAATATAAACTGCTTATGCTGTTTTTGTATTGAGGGGTTGGGGGGAGTCAACCTGAATCTTGTAGCATCATGAAAGGGTGTCTCTGAAGGGTGTCTTGCCAATTCATAAAATGCCCCTTTTATTTTTTTATCTGTTTAAGGGGAGACTGGTAACTCTAGTGCCCTTTTATGAATTCTATAGGCCTTTCTGAGGGTCAAGGAGGCCGCACTCCTTCCTCACAATTTCAGCTGCAGAAAAGCATCAATGGTAGAATATATAAATCACTTTGGCAACATAACTTAAGTACTTATTTCCATGTTTATTCACAGAAATTAACCTATCAAAAGAATGAGCAACTATTTATAGGTTAGGGTGGGTATGGAGGATTAGAAAATAAGCTGGTTGCCTCTAGTGCACTGCCAAATATGGCAATTGCCTCATTCTGTGCTGCCATTGATTCCTGATTTGAGGAAGACCTCTGGAAAATGTCTCCACACCACTGTGATGGAGTATGACAGACAAACAACTAACCAAGAAACTAATACATACCTTGTGGTAAATTACTGCTTAGTTAAGTTTGTTCAAGGGCTCGTTCAAGGGCTCGTTTATTTCGCCTAACTCACTTCTGTGGATCAGGGATAAAGGTAGTAAATCCAAATGAAAGTGAACTAAAAGTACGGATCCTGCTTACTTTGACTCTAACACCAACACTATGTTAATGGGGTGTGGGATGCTAATTACACGTCCAAGACCTCTATTCAGAGTCACCACAATTCAGAGTCACCACTAGATGGCACGAGGTAAGATTAGTTCCCAAATCTTTTTGGCAATCCAGCCAGGTACAATGCTGTGAACCAACTGCACATCATTTTTCCTTCAACATGCAGAAAAATAACTCAGGCAAGTTTGTCAGTGTGCACTGGTTGTCACAAAGATGGAAAGATACTGTTTGCACATTCTTCAGAGGACCCAATGCAGCCTAAAAAGAACATAGCTTTTTGTAGTTCTCAGGCTGCCTGAGATCATCAAAAGCAGATGATCTCAGGCATGGGACGACACCACATTTTGTTATTCGCTCGTAAACCTTTCCAAGATAAATTGTCATTTATATTCCATATCCCTTATTTATGAATAATTTTTAAAATATACTTAGATATGAATACAGTCAATGAAGAGCCTATCTGTCCAGATCTGATACACTGATCTGTGCAGATGTGTCCAAAAAAATTGTCCCACATAGTACAATGGAGTCAAATTAGGTAAGGAAATGTTGTTATTTACATAATATTTACATAAAAAGCTCTTTACATAATATTTGGTGGACATTTTTGTGCTTAAGAGTCCCCTAAATCTGTGCTAAGACCAGACCCAATGTGGGTCAGTGTTTGTGATGGTCACCAGTCCCTCTTATCTGTCTGGTATGTTATAGAACAGTAGTGACTAGATACTTAATAGAAGAGCCACAATAAACTTGAGAAGCTGGAAAATCACGAAGTTTAAGAAGCATTTAATTTTTTTTAATATACAGGCATCCTCAGCTTTTTTCACAGGATAGTGACCAGAGCTATGGTGAAAAGTGGAAATTGTTGAACAGTGAAAACCAATCTTTTTTCAGTGTACAAATGTTGCTTCTGATGTTTATTTAGCTAGGATATCGCAAATATCCTTTTTGTCTTGCAAATTCCTGCTGTCACACAAAGATTTCTGAAAACTGATTCTCATTAATTTACTCCTTCAGGAATGGGAATAGACCAAGAGCTAAAGCAGTCACGTGTGCTGTCTCTCTCACATACATGGCACATACAGGCTTAGGCAAATAAACACAGGGAAAGGCAATTTTAATCTTTAACAGCAGATAAGTTAAAAGAGCAGAGCATATGTTGAATGAAGGAGTTCCAGGTATAACAAATGCGTTTAAAGAGCGTATAGTCAGAAAATGAACGTTACAAAGCAGGGAATACCTGTATTTATCCATCATGAACACTAAAATATGTTTAATCCAGTGTACTCAGCGTATACCCAGTAAATACTGTAATTATAAAACGTGATTTTTAGACTCCCTTTTATTTTTGCATCACTACTAATATAAAATCTCAACTTCTCATCAAACATTTGTGCCCTGCCAAATACTGAAAGGAAGTCAACCTGGATATTTTTGTTCACCACTTCATCATACATATATTGTTTCATTAATCAAATTGTTTTTGCATGCTAACCAGTGTGCAACAGTCTGTGAAAGTATCTGCTACAACAATGCCAACATGGCAAATGCATAGTTTAGATTTTCTACCAGTTGTTCCTGGAAGCAATCATTTTATGATATCAATCCAAGGAACTTAAGCCACTAATTAAAACCCAGAAGAGAGTCATGGACTGTGCAACCATCAGTCTTTTGGAATACTTGCTATAAAAACACATTAAAAACATACAACAGAAGCAACTCGAATCAGTGTGCTGGGATAGTACTTATATTTCAAGGCATTAGATCAACAAATTGTTTTTACCTTCTAGCAAGTGGATTCCTTCTCCACCACAAAATTGCAAAACATATATGTGTTTCAAAGACAAATAGTTCTATGGCACCGTAGAGATTAATTTATTTGTTCTGGCAACAACTTACAGAAACAACAGCCTCCTCCACCAAATACTTGAAGTGGAAAACCACGTGCACATGCATCAACAATGACATCTCCTAAAAGTATTTTCTTACCAAATGTTTCGTTTCTATATAAACCATCTCATCTAGTATGATAGAAGCCTCCCTGGACAAGCCTCCACTATCTGAGGTAATCTCTGTCCATTGGGAATGTTTTACATTATTGACCCAGTGGAGGACCAGATCCCGAGTTTCTATATCTGGATCCACAGATATGGGACCCCTGTACATTATATATACAATAGGGATGGCTTGAAGTCAAGACAGAACATTTGACTCAGGAAAGGAGTTGTTCAAGCGCGTTACTCATGATGCCAGTCCAACCCACCCACAGATCAGTGGTCAAGAAGCAGTTCATGAATTAAACACTGATTGTTGGTACTGGTATCATTGCACTGGTATTACTTTAAAAAATCTTTTCTTGTTTGCTTCATAAACACTTTAGAGCTTGGAATTCTACTGAACTTTAGGTTCCACTTGGGGCAGAGTTTAGAGGATGTGTGTGGGGTGGGGTGGGGAAGATCAATTTAATCTCCCACTATTTGCTTCAAGGGCTGCCTATCCCTACCTGAGCACCCCAAGTGCTATCTTTTAAGCATGAATCCATCCCCCACACAGATCAGGTTCAAACACGTATTTAGTTAAGCAAATGCATGCAATTCCTCCTCAAAATTAGCTTTTTAGTTACAAAGCACACAGCGCTGCCTGTATCTCTTCCAGCGTCCAAATCCAGCGTACCCAAATCACTACAACGAAGGAAATCTACCTAGGTACGTTAAATATCCCGAACAGAATGTATTTCAGTTATTTAATGCCTGAAAATTAGAGAGTACAGCAAAAATGCCTAAAGGTGAAATGTATGTGCATAGGTAGATGGGTGTGCCCCCCATGTGGTATGCTTCTTACTCATGATAATAAAATTCCCCGGGGAGTTTCTCTACTGCATACTTTTCACCCAGATATAAATCAGGAGCATAACTTTTAAGAAATTCCAAAAGCACCAGACGCCAGGAGGGAAAAATACTGTGCTTGAAAATGATCAGATTCCTGTTGCCTATTGTTCCACAAAGAGCAATTAAATATACAATGGGGAGTGATCCCTGCCTTTAAGGAAAACCCATTTTTATTAGGATGTCTTTGCCAGGTTAGTACAGTAGTGCCTGAAGACAAACCAGTACATGTGAATGATGGGAAAAGAAGTGATCATATGATCAAAGACAAGACAAGTGAATGACAGGAGAAGGAGTGATCATATGATCAAAGACAAGATCGTCCACAGAACTCATCATCATGATCAAAATTTATTTATTCAGAATACCAATATTTGTACAGCACAATATACAGTCAGTTCTTTCAATGCCAATTCATTAGCTGAAACTGATCAATAGCTATCTTCTAACTCAGTGATATTCATCCTCTGTTCCATGGCACACTGGTGTGCCATGAATGATCTACGGTTGTGCCAAGAAGGAATTTTGAGAAGGGTCATAATTTATATTAATAGGGCAACTGGGGAATTTGAGACCTGGGGAACTGGGGAGCATGATATGCCTTATTACTTGTCAAACTACTGATGATGCACCTTGAAAATTTTAGTGCCTTTTCAGTGTGCCATGAGATGTAAAAGACTGAAAATCTATGATCTACCTGATGATACAGCAATACCTCCCATTTATTAATACTACAACTGAAAAGTTCAAAGAAGCTCCAGAAGAGAAAACCAAGTCCACATCTCACATGAAGTCTGCATATGTATCTCTTCTGTACTCACTGCTACAATACACAGGCATACCATGTTCAACAAGATAAACACATAACTGAGTTCAAGAATATGCCCACCCAAGTGCAAAATTTAAAGTGAGAACCAGCCTTAACGGGAACTGGAGCTGTTTGAATGGATTTTTCTTTAGAGGCACACACTGATAAATTATATTAACCGTATATAAACTATACATACATATATATTTATATATAAAATATGAACTATATTGCGTAGCCACATTCTGGAAATGCTGCACACAAACTACTAAGAAAATTTAGAGGTGCCTCCTTCTGCCATTTTCCTCCATCCAGGTCTTTCCAGTGTCCAAGTAAGGAGGACAAGAGTGGTGGCTGCAGGAGAAATTAGTTTGATTTCAGTCCAACCCTACATTGCTTAACATTAAATATACTTAGGATGTCTGCTCTAGGCAACACTTTCCCATGTTGTTTTATCATTTAATCACACTGCTTTATCATTAAATCCAAGTAATTTCACAAAGAGATGTACAGATACTATGGCATTTTACACAACATTCCTTGGGGGAATTTTCACCAGATAATCTTGCTAGCTCCCTATCTGGCACTAAAACGTAGGATCCTAACCATACTGACAAAGCAACCAAGGCTGCAATCCTAAAGACACTTTCCTGGGAGTAAGAACCATTGAATATAATGGGGTTACTTTTGAGTAGACGTGGTTAGGATTGTATTCCAAGTCAGTAAGGTCTGGGTGCCTCTTGTCAATTTCATTTTTTTTTACTAAAGAAAAATTTAATGGCAGCTTGAAATATTTTAATCCTTTTAAAAAATACAATGCTTTTAGGGGAAAAACATTAACTATATACAATGTTTCTTCATTCTTTATCAGTGCATTTTTATTTCAAGGAACATTTCCACAATAAAAGCAGGAGATGTGAACAAAGATTCTTGTTTGAAGATTGAGAGATAAATCCATATTCAACTTATTTCTGTGCATAGTGGGAACAAATGATTCATTGTGATAATGATACTGCCATCAACTATGAATCTTTCTAGTACTTTTCTACAATGGAATTGCATTACTTATTTAATATTTCAGTCCTGTATACAGAAATTGCCAAATTTTTCCTTAGGACCTGTCTGTGTGCACAACTGTTTGTGTGCCATCAAAATACCAATCACCTATGCAATTTCTTTTCAGATACATTCCTCCCATTTTGCTGGTAAGAACAAATTAACCCATTTATGTCTGAGCGTAAGTGGAACACAATGGAACAGTACGTATAAATAGGCTAAGGTTTGGTTAACCCATCCAATCCAGTCTACTATGATGAGCTTCAATAACACAGTTTACAATACTGCACACTTTTGGGATTAGCTATGTGCAGAATCTGGAAGGATTTTGGTATATATGGAAGATGACACCACAGAACTACAGCAGCTGTGTTCAAGTAGCATATAATCATTCACAAAATTCTACTATGTTCCTAAAATGTTGCATGCCAAGAGTCAGCCTGGGGCAAATTTTTATGGGTGAGTTATGGCATTCACTTTTGAAAACTGGGTGGGGTATATAATAGAGCCACTGACAAACTCTTAATTACTACTGCTTTGAAAAATACAAGTTAGAAAGAAAGTCATAAAAACCCCACAGTCCCCCCTCTACCAGAGATTCAATCTGTAGGAATTCCTTTGCTATCAAAGTATCATGTGAACACTCAAAGGGAAACCAGAATTATGGTCATAAATCAATGGATACCTTTGGTTTCTAGGTAAACTGAAGAACTCAATGGCTCTAATTTACACACCTGGCAGGGATGTCAAGAAATCAGTTATTGGCAAACAAAAGCAATTTATTCCAGGCCAAATGTTCTCAGCAGTTTCAGGAAAACACAAACATCAGTTCTTGTTCTACACATATTGATCACTAAATTTAAACATGCTATCACTATGCACATAAAGTTAAACATGCTCAGAATCCAATTTAGTTCTCTACTTCTATCATTATATGGAATTAAGGACACCACTGAGAAATGCTCAATACCTCTACGGAACCTCCATGTTAAGAAGCATCATGCCATCTCGAGCTTCCAAAGAGCAACAGTGAGCAAGTGTTATTGCCGGCATCTCCTCCTTTATTATTTTCCAAAGATGTAACTATGGGGAAAACAGGATTATGAACTAGAAAAAAAATCTTAAATCTGACCTATGGTCATCTTCTTATGCACTCCCAAATTGAACCACAACATGCAGCAGGAATAAAAATTAGATTTAAAAGCTCTTGCAAAGGGATGAGACAGGCCATAGCAGGGCTAATTAAAAAAACTTTTAAAGGTAAAAGTAAACCCTAAACTAAGCAATGTATTGCCTTTTTTACTTAAGTAGCAAGTTTCAGCACATGGTTTACTATCCCAAAGAAAATCAATGGGAGATGAAAGCATAAAATTTAGCAGGATTGTGCCCCTAATATTCCACTCTGAAAAAACTCAAACAATTGTCCCAGCACAACAAGCCCATGCCATACTAAATCCCTGCTGGCTTACACAAAAGTCATAGCACTTAAAAAAGCTGAGTGGTTAATTCTCGGTTATTAGGTATGTATAATTTCCTGCAATTTAGAGACTGCTGCTGGTTGCTTCTTTGATGTTCCACAGTTTGAAGACTAAGAAAGGACCACCACTGGCAATGCCATTCTCAAAGAATGTGGCCCTTTCTTCTTTCATTTGTCCTTGTTTGCTTACAGCACTGAATATAAAAGGAGAGGGGAAAAAAATCTATTTTTCTTACATTTTAAAATTTGCTGGCAAGTATGCTGTTAGGAAAGATTGTCCTAACAAATCAGTGGCCACCCACATAAAGCAACTTCCTGGCTCCCAGTACTTTATCGGAAGCCAACATGAATGCTGCAGGTGCTTAAAAAAACCCTAAAACAACAAATATTTGGCTAATGCCTTGCCTTAATGGCACTGCAAAGCATAGATCATGTTATCCACCAAACAAGATCTATTGGCCTCAGTCTGACTGACATTAGTCCCACTGAAAGGGACCAGAAGGGCTGCAAAGTAGTCACACAACTAATCTGAATCAATGGTACTTGTCAAAGCTGAATTGAAGCTAGTAGGTTTCAGTTGCTTAGTTAACTAATAATTGTCCACTTTTATGAAGATTTACAAAATGGAGTTGAAGCCTGGTTTGAAATTAGGCAGATCAAGGAACAATGATAATAACAGATAAGGTAAAAGCACACCTGATGCAGTACCATCACAATGTCTACTGCTGCATCTCACAGGAGGAGAGATGGGGTGATTTTCTCTGGGTAAGGAAAAAATTGTTCCATTATTCAGGGAGTAAGTCTCTGTGACATGGATGGATCTATGCAGTCCTGCATTAACTAAATACCTGGCATGGGTCCATATGGGATCAGGTTCAGGAAGGTAGTTAGGAGGGAATCAGATTTAGGAAGGGAATTACTGCTGCCAAACCTGCGTCCTTCCCTGTTCCAATCCACCTCTGCTACCACCCATCCTCCAGTCTTCTCCGCCATTCAATTGGTGTGTGATTCCAGATCCACTAGAAGCAGCTTGAAGTTTGCTCTCTCCTCCCCATCACTTTTCCCCTAACGTGCTACTTAGCACTAGAGAACCTTTACAACTTACACTTACTGCAAGTTCCTTTTGGTGTGTACCGTAACAGAATGAGTAAGGATCCAGAATGAATAATGCAACTTCAAATACTACTACTATTTTTTTCAAACCTGAAAGTAACAGATTGTGTAGTAATACTCATGGGCGACTGACTCTGATTATTGTGATATACTGCACAATAGTTATATATCAGTTATATATCCATTAATATCAGGTAACTTATATAATGCAATGTAAGTTTTTCCAACTGGAAACCCTCATGAATTTGAAAATATTTTGCATTAACAGGAGAATTACGCCGCAATGGTTGATTCACCAATGAAAAACTGAACCAATCTTTCACAATCTGTTGAACAGTAGAATGATCTGAACTACCTTGCAGAGGCTTTATAACTTTCTAAGTACTGTATCTTGTTTCACTTGTTTCCAGAGTTTCAGCCTTTTGTTTCCACAATTGCTCAGAAACACAAAATTTGTTCATGTTAATTAGATCAAACTTCTGTCAACAGTTTATTACTATTAAAATACTTTTCTGACTCAATTTTGTATCATATGCTGGTAGCTTGAAAAAAAACACATACCACTGTGGCACAATGAAGCACATGTGCTAAATTTGAAAGGTTTCAACTGCAGGGCACCTTATACCAGTGATTCCCAAGCTGAGGGTTGTGACTCCCTTTAAGAAAGTGGTGAGTCAGTGGTGATAGCACTTTTGAACTGGGGTCAACACCACATTAACTTAGTAAAAAGAGGGATTTCAGGACTTACCCATCTGCAATGGCAGCTGCAAACGCAAAACCCAGGTTCTCTTTAAAACCAGCACCGTTTAACTCCTGAAATTCCATTTTATACTTAATTGGAGCTACAGTTGCAATATGAACTCAAAAGTGCTGTTTCCACAAATACATCACTCCCCTTATTGGCCTCCACATACAGTCAGAAGTTATGTTACTATACATTTGGGGAACTATTGTCTTATATATTAGAAAGATATGAAATATTTTGCAACTATACCAAAGTCTAAGAGTAATTTCCTGATTTCAGCAAGATGCTATAGCAAAAGACATAGGAAGAACTAACACCATTCCATAGTTGAGGCACATGAGAAGAAAGGAACTAGACAGAGGTGCCACAGGAATGACCTCAGAAGGTCTTATTGGGGGGGAAAAGGTGATAAAAATGCATCCAACAGGATTCACACGGAGTTCCTGCACTCCCTAGCACAGATTCCCACCTTCTGCTTGCAACATGTCCGGCTCCAGGGCGCCAAAGATTCTAGGAATAAGGCATTTCAGAAGACTGGTTTATTTTATGTGGTTAAATTATGCCAAGTAAGAAATTTTCTAAGATGAGTTTCATGTATATGCACAAACTAATAAATTGTTTGTATTGCTAAATCAGCATTTTCAAATTTTATTTCCATTCTTTGTTACCTTTGTCCAAGATTAGGCAACGTTATTATGTTTCACTGAGTTTTAATCTTTTCTGCTTGTCTTTGAGTGTTGTATTAATAATAAAAAGGAACAAAACAGCAAACAAATCAATCTCCAAAATGTTTAAGATCTATTAGTCTCTCTACTTGATTTTGTGTGTTTCAAAACTGTTCTGTTTCTCTTTTGAATGCTTTATCATATCATTATCAACAGTCTTTATATAGTCTTTATATTTCTAATACTGTATATGGCATTTCAAAATAAATTGATTCACAAATGCTATTGTCTATTTTCTTGGTGTCCTGGTTTTTGTTTTGTTAAGATTGTGCACAGTTTCTAACGGAGTACTGCAGCTCTAGCATAGCAGTTTCGCTAGCAATCGCACAGGCCCGCAGTGCAGACCTAATGGTACTATTTAACAATAGTATTTGGCCATATTATCTCCCAACTGTACAATAATACATATAGCATGGGCCAGATGCTAATTTTAAGCGAACATGCTCCTTAAAGATCAAGCCTAAACACAGGAGCATTAACTGTATCACATTTTGCCAAACTCTAGCAGGTATTCAAACCCTGCTTTCACATCTCTCCCAAGCCTAAGGCACACTTTTTTTACTTAATTGCACCTTAACTTTAGGGAAGCCTCTGCAGCTGCCAACTATGGGACTTTGAGTAGCTTGAAGTGATTTACAATCAGGTATCTTCACTTAGGTTTCATGTTTAACTTTGCTCACACTACAGAGGCATAACTGCCTGCCAAATGCTATCTATGAAAACCAACAAGGCAAAGGTAATGTGTCAAACCAAGTTAGATACACATTGTTTGAGCTTCACTTATTCATCCTCTCAGACTAGCAGAAGAATTAGTTCAAACATCCTCCATGTGATTAGCAGCAATGGGAGCCCCACAATACAGAATTAAATCAGGAGACCAATAAATGAGCTGGATCTGTTATTATTATGCTTCTCTGGACAGTAGCTTGATTATTTCCTTTTTCCTCCTTGAACCTTGCTCTGTTTCGATATTAGTCTTTCACCATGTCATGCCAAAAAAATTACCATACGTTTAATGCAAATAGTAATTTGCATTTTTACCTTTACCTTTTGTCAGACTTATGCCTTGTTTTTTTCCCCCTAAAATAAAATAAATTCAGGATTTTGCAAACTCTGAGAATTTTGACCAATAAAATGGAGAAAGTCTCTGGTCAGCTGGTGTTAAAAAATGGTTCTGATCCAAGTCAGAGAGATTCCAGCATCAAGGGGCAACAATATGATTCTTAGCTGCCTAGCACAGCTATTATTCTATTCCTACTTCTCCTCACTAATTCAAGTTGTAAATTGCAAACACCACTGGGGAGAGGTAAAAAGCACTCATTTCCATTAACAAGTCCAATATTTCAAAAATGTTGAGTATTCTCTAAAGTGTTCAATAATATAAAAATGTGGAAGCTTTTTAAAGTTTTAGTAAAATGTTTTCATTCAACCTTTTTAAAGTAAACTTTTTAGTAAAGAATTTTTTCCAGGTGCAATTCCATTGTCAAGAGCACATGTTTAGCCTTTATTTTACAAGCTGCCTTGCACTCAGAGACTAGGGAAGTATGCATTAAGAATGTACCCAAACCAGCACTATTTTTCATTTTCTTCCATCTCAAGTTTGATTCTCAAGTGTTTTAACACTAATCTGTGTGTGTCCCTCCACCACACTTCCAAACTGATTTAAAAATTGATTTTTTTTAACAAAAAGCTGATTTTGAGCAATGTTCTAGCAACAGGCCCCTGTGACAGGGTGGTCAGGTTTCTCCATGTTGCGTCAAATCATGGTATGGATGACTCCAGTCCAGAATAAGTGGACCCTGCCACCACATTGGACAAATACTGAAGAAGTTGCCTTTTGCCGATTTTGAACAACAGCATCCATATTTGCTGCACTGTGCTGAATGAAGAAAAACTTTAGGTAGGAGTTGCAAAATGGCCAGTTTAGAATCTGCCAGAAGCAATTAGTAGGGCAAAATTAGCAAAATGGCTATGAGAATGGGGGTCCAGACATCACTGTAAATATAAAAAGTGGGGACAAAGATAAACGGAAGGGGCAAAAGTTAGTAAGAGGAAATGAAATGTCTCTCCAGACTTATTGGTGAAAGGCATATAGAATTAAATTTAATGAGATGGACAAGTTCTCTGTGGCACACACAGAACACCAAATGAGAGACTGCAGAACAGAATGGGCTGCAATATAGAGTCATAGAATCATAGAGTTGGAAGGGACCTAGTAGGTCATCTAGTCCAACCCGCTGCCTGCAGCAGGAATTCCCCCTAGAGCATCCCTGACAGGTGCTCGTCGAGCCTCTGCTTGAAGATTCCCAGTGAAGGAGAATCCACCACCTCCCTTGTCAATTTGTTCCACTGCCAAACCGCCCTCACCATCAGGAATTTTTTCCGGATTTCCAGCCGGAATCTCCTTTCTTGCAGTTTGTACCCATTGGTTCTAGTTCTGCTTTCAGAAGCAGCTAAGAACAAATTGGCCCCTTCCTCCATATGACAGCCCTTCAGGTATCTGAAGAGGGCAATCATGTCTCCCCTCAGCCTCCTCTTCTCCAGGCTGAACATCCCAAGTTCCCCCAAACTTTCCTCATAGGGCTTCCCTTCCATCCCACTGATCATCCTTGTCGCTCTCCTCTGGACTTGCTCCAGTTTGGCTGCATCTCTCTTAAAGTGAGGTGCCCAGAACTGAACACAGTACTCAAGGTGAGGTCTCACCAATGCAGAATAAAGAGGAACTATAACTTCTCATGACTTGGAAGCTACAGTCCTCTTAATGCAGCCTAAAATGACATTTGCCTTCTTTGCAGACACATCACACTGCTGACTCATGTTCAGCTTGTGATCCTAGGCGACTCCAAGATCCCGCTCACATGTTGTGCTGCCGAGCCAAGTATCTCCCGTTTTATACCTATGTTTTTGGTTTTTATTTCCTAAGTGCAGAACCTTGCACTTCTCCCTGTTGAAATTCATTCAATTTGTTACAGATATTCTAGTTTATCCAGATCCTCCTGGAGGTTTCTCATGTCTTCTGTTGTGTTTGCTACTCCTCCCAGCTTGGTGTCATCCGCAAATTTGATCAGGCTCTGCTGTATCCCTTCCTCCAAGTCACTGATGAAAATGTTAAAGAGAACCGGGCCCAAGACAGAGCCTTGGGGTACCCCACTTGAAACCGACCTCCAGGTTGACACAGAACCATTTACTAAAACCCTTTGAGTGTGGTCATTGAGCCAGTTGCAGATCCACCTAACAATTGCCCTGTCTAGCCCATATTTTTCCAACTTCCCAATTAAAATGTCATGAAGGGACCTTGTCAAATGCTTTGCTGAAGTCAAGATAAATGACATCCACAGCATTGCCATTGTCCGCTAAGCTCGTAACCTGATCAAAAAAGGAGATCAGATTTGTCTGGCAAGATTTATTCTTGGTAAATCCATGCTGGGTTGTTTTGATCACCGAGTACTTGTCTAGATGTGCACAAATTGTGTGTTTTATGATTTGTTCTAATATCTTGCCCGGGACTGAAGTCAAACTGACTGGTCTATAATTTCCCGGGTCTTCTTTTTTCCCCTTCTTAAAGATTGGGACTACATTTGCCCTCTTCCAGTCCAGTGGCACTTCTCCACTCCTCAGGGATTTCTCAAAGATGATCGACAGAGGCTCTGCAAGGACATCTGCCAGTTCCTTCAGAACTCTAGGATGCAGCTCATCCGGTCCAAATGACTTGAATTCATTTAGGCCAGTTAAGTGGTTTCGAACCAGTTCTCTGTCAATCTTAATCTGCTGTTCTGCACCATCCATGTTTTCATTAGCTCTTAGGGGATAAAGCACATCCCCGCATCAGCCAATGATCCTGCACCTCCATTTGCACAGCCCTCCTTCCGTGAATAGACGGATGCAAAGTAGGAGTTGAGCAGCTCCGCCTTCTGCTGGTTTCCAGACGTCTGTTGTCCATCCTTGTCTAAGAGCAGCCCCACCCCCTCGTCTCTCCTCCTGTTCCTTTGGACATATCTAATATCCTTTGGGCATATATCATGAGATTTTGTATTAGTCTGTAGGAAAAACTGTGGTCTGACAAAGTTTCAACTGTGTTCAGCACAAAACACCATACAACAAATATATATACAACAATATACAACAAAATTAAAGATATTTTTATACACTATATTTTTTATTTTTTAAGAATATACAACACAATTCACTTTAATTTTATTGGAAAGAACAAAAACTACTCCAGAATAACACACTTGGTCGACAGAGCCACATTTTAAGTTGACTCTGGGCCCAATCCTATCCAGCTTTCCAGCACTAATACACAATGCAGTCTGTGGGGTGGGAAGAATGAAACTAATGTCCTTTTATGTTGAGGAGGCTTCTATGACTGCCCCACCACAGGATCCAGTGTGTGCCAAGTTGACATAATTGCATCAGTGCTGGAAAAGTGGATATGATTGGGCTCAAAATCATAAAATGTGTTTCAGTGAACCAAATGCATTAATCTGGAGTGATATTTTTACTTTTCCCAGTCCTCAATAAAATTATAGCAAGTTCTGTTTTGCATTCTTAGAGAATGCATTGAAAACAGTGAAGCTTTGTGTAAGTCTGACACAGTTCTTCTGTAGAAGATAACATTTGTAATAAGTGAAGTTTTACATAGATACCTAACCTAGATAACTACAAAGGTCCACAGTTTTGTAAACTATTTGGTGTACTTTCTGTACAATCCCTTCAACACTTTTTGAAAATTAAGTCATTGATGGTGCAATTCTAACCAATTTCAACCAGCACAACTCACCCATGTCTCTCCACCCACAGTGGTGTGATGAGGCCGGCACATATTTGTGTGCTTTCTTAACCCCTACAGGAGTGGTGCAGAAGTGGCTTATGGCAGAAGTGCCTTATGCAACTCCCCCAGGGGAGCATGGGACTTGTGCCTTCCTAAGCAGGGGTTAAGAGTGTGCTGCCATCACAATTTTATCCCATATCTGTTTAATTTATAAGAATTAGAGAAACACGCACACAGAGGTGCTTCTTAAGCAAAATTCCCAAAGTTGGAATGACAGAAATTAGGCTTTTCCTTTATCTGTATTCTACAGCAATCATGTCAGTATGCCAGGGAAGTCAACTGAAAAAGCATAGTTAGGAAGCATCAGACACTATTATTGTTCATTTTCAGTTTATTTTAATGCAGCAAGCACAGCGTAAAACATTTTCAGAAGCAACTTTCCTAAATATTTCCATCCTAACCAAGCAAGAACACTGATGTAGACATGTAGACTGATGTAGGCATTTAGACCTGTTCTGCACTAAATGATACTGTCCTACACATACAATCCACCGACCAGGACCTTGGGGGAACAAGTCTTTAACCTGTTCCTTCAGAGTGTATGCATACTGTCTGTGTGTGTCAGACAGGGTAAGGAGGCCAGTAATTAATGGGTCCACTTAGATTACTTAGGAGTATTCCTATGTATGTACAAGAGATACTTAAAGAAGATTGGCCAACCAAACTAAATACATACAAGGAAAGTAAAACTAATGAACCTGTCAGTTGCTCATTTCTACAGATAACAGAATGGGCTGACACAGAAACTGCCTGTAGGACGCAGCAATTATCTCCTAGGCTGAAAAGAGAGTCTGAAAAGCACCCCTCTCTATTTCCCATTCAAACCCACACCTTCCTTCACTGAAGCAGGAGAAATATAACACCTATCTCAAACACAAGGGAGCTCTTTTATTACTTTATTTTTTTAAAGACCAAAACTTTGGGTGAAAAGGTACCTGCTGCTTTTGTAATGGGAAAAAAAATTACTGGTGTATAGCAGAACATGATCCATAACAGAACTGGCCCACTGAAACTACTTGTTTGGTTCTGCAAGAGCACAGAGAAGAAATCTGATGTAGTAAGACTTTTGGTTCAGTTTTCACTTTTAACACAATGAGTATAACCCCTCAGTATCTGCAGGGGTTGGATTCTGGGACTGTACCTGAGACTGAAGAATGGAATGATTGTTCGTATGACTACCTCTCCACAACAGTAGAAAAGGCAGTTTTGTAAACTGTGATTTGCGGTGGCCATTTGTGATTGGCCACTGTGATTGCGGTGTTGAGTCAAATCCGTGAATAAAAAATTCATGTATAATAAGGCTGGACCTCTACCTCTCTAAAATACAGTGGTGCCTCACATAACAAGTTTAATTCATTCCAGAAGAATGCTTGTTATGTGAAATGCTCTTTATATGAAGTGGATTTTCCCACAGGAAATAACAGAAACTCAGACGATTGGTTCCACAACCCAAAAAATATTCATATAAAAATATTAACTGGATGTAAAAATGATGACAAAACACTGGAATTGAATTCAAAATATGCATTCAATGTGCATGATCCTATGATGTCTACTTAGGCTGCAATCCTAAAGATACTTTCCTGGGAGTAAGCCCCATTTAACACAATGGGGCTTACTTCTGGGTAGACATGGTTAGGAGGCTGCAATCAAAGACTCTTTCTTCTGCAATCAAAGACTCTTTCCAAGTGTCTCCCCACTTTCTCCTTCTCTTCATCCTGAGCCTCTCTCTCCCCTGCTCCCTCCTGGCTAGCCCTGAGCTGATTCCCTCTTCTCCACTGCTCTTTTCTCCCTCTGCCCAGCGGACGCCTGGCCACAGGAGAAACAGCACTGAAGTGTTGCTTTCGCTATGGGCAGGCGCGCAAGGCAGCCCTGACGCTTTTTAAAAGGGCTGCTGGCCAGCACATCTGCCCCAATTGCCAATGAGTGTGCTTGTTAAGTGAAGCAACACTTGTTATGTGAGGCAGAATCCTAGAGAAATTTTTACTTGTTCTGTGGATCACTTGTTAAGCGAGGCACCACTGTACTGTATTTACTTGAATCGAATGCACCACTGAATCTAATGCATACCCTGATTTTAATGACAGCTGCAAATCAGATGCAAAATTTAATTTTATTGTGTATAATAATGAATTATATGACTCTAATATGATAATGGGTTTATGTTATAATTTTACCTACTTACACTACTTTTTACAACAATTGATTTATATTATATTTTTATTACAATACTAGTGAAATGTACCTATGTTGAGGGAGTAAAATTTCAAGAATATTTGTGTACCCGGACACACCCTCAAAACCATCCTGTGCAGCATTCCCCCTGAGCATCATCCCCCCATGCACACCACACACCCCATGCATACCACAGCACCCCATGTGCAACATGCCGCCCTGTGCACCATGCCCCCACAACCATGGGCACCGTTACTGGGCAGGTGCAAGATTTGGGGTTGGGCATTGATCACTCTTCAATGTTAAGTATAGGCCGAAAATATATTACACCCCTTTTCAGCCCCTTAGGGGTTAAGTTTCTAGCAAACTGTTCTTAGTAGGTGTTAACATCACATAAGGAAACCCTCCCCAAATTTCATGCTTCTAGGTCCAGCGGTTGGGGCACTACGTCCATCAGTCAGGGATTCTTCAATATAAAAGTATAGGGACAAGATACTTTTCACCCTCTTTTCACCCCCTTCTGATTAGAATTTCCAAAAACCAGTTCCTAGAGGGTGACTGAATCATGGAAAGAAATCCTCCCCAAATTTCATGCTTCTAGGTCTGGTGGTTTTGGCTGGGCACTGATGAGTCAGTCAGCAAGAAAGCAAGTCAGTCAGTCAGTAAGTCAGTTATTTTTTCAGTTTTATATAGATAGTAAATGGTTGAACAAAATAGTCAGTATACTTTTAATCAAAATACTGTACTTACTCAAATCTAATGTGCCACTGAATCTAATGTACACCCCGATTTCGGAGACTAAATTCGACTGAAAAGGTGAGCGTTAGATTCAAATAAATATGGTATATCACTTTTCATCTCCCTAAACCTCCCATACACCAGTATCATCAAGTCCTCTGAAAACAAATAATTAGCTGGAAGCCCACCAAATATCATTTTTCAAAATGTTATATGCAAGACTAATCCTTTTCATTTCAATCACTTCACATTTCCAAGCACTCCGTAACAGCACACATTTGTCCTCTCAAAACACTGTTCTGAAAAGTTTGCTTAACAAGGAGTACTTGATAAAAACTCCACATAGCATTTCAGGTTTGATAGATAATAGAAAACTCAATAGAGTGTATGTTCTAGTCCTATCTTTATTGACAAAGGCATGCCTGTTGGCAGGGGTGTCCACTTGAAGCACAGTTTTCCCTCCCCCCCAAAAAAGCTCAACACAAGTTTCAAGGGCTTTGCTATCTTGGCAAATTCCACAGCTGCTAGGAAACATCTATGCGCAGCAATGGCCGTGCTGAGCTACTGTCAACAGACCCACCTCTCTCTCTTTGCCCAAGTGACAAGGCTTCGGAACAATTACTCTTTCATTTCTCGCAGGGAACTGTTCCCAGTTCACACAGTATTTGTTAGTGCTACCTTTCAAAAAGCCATTGAACAGCAAGCACAGTACAGGTGGGGCCTCCATATCTGTAGATTATTCATTTTATTTTTATTGTATTTTAAGAGATTCATATCCCTATGCCAACACATATACCCAAGGCAGCTTACAAAGCCTTAGTTCTCTCTCCTGCTGTCCTCACAACAATCCTGAGAGTTAGTGATTGCCCCCAAGATCTCCCAGGAAGCTTCATGGCCAAGGAGGGATTTGAACCTGACTTTTCCACATCTGGGTCCAATTCTTAACTGTTACATTCCTTGGGTCCTCGTCCTAGCACTTCATCCATGGAACTTGCTTAACTCAAGTCTCCTGGGCCTCAGATTGCCTTAAAAGGTGTAAAAAATTCATAAAATCAGGAAAACAGAAGAGGGCTACAGAGGCAAATGCAGTCTTGAAATTCAGCTTCTTTCATCATCCCAAGTTCTCAGTATCCATGGGGGTCCAAGAACAGATCCCCTGTGGATACTGAGACCTCACCTGTATATGTTCTGCCGCTCTCATACTGGTCACTGTTTTATTGGCTAGAGGAGTCCATTGCTAAACATTGTTTGGGTCCTGTGTCTCTGTCTTAGAAACCTTGCCTCAGAATGAGAAATGTGAGAGCTTATCTTGAGGATTGGCTAGGAGTTCATATGCTGAGCAAGCTCCGTTAGTATTATTCTTTCACAACTTTCACAATTACTCTTTAAAACAAAAAATCCTGGGATTAATTCTCAACTAAATTGATACCCCAGCCATGTGCATGCACATTCAATTGACCCTTTTTAATACATTACAATACTTGTCTCATGTGACTTCTGCTAATGGCTCTCTATTAACATTTGTAAGCCCAAATCAACATGGGGAGGCACTGATGCCTTCTATTGGGAGGGCTTTGGCTCACATATTGAGGGAATATTCCTCAATATGATCAGATTGCCTGTGTTATGTCATGGCACAAACAGCATACTCTAAAGTGCTATATTAATTGATTCATACTTAAGAGGGAGGGGAGGGGAGGCAAGCAACTTGCCAAAACACGCAATTGCCCTGTCACCACTTAACCTAGATTTCTCTTAACACTTAAAGAGTGTGCTTGCTTAAAATCTCCAAAAGCTACTGTAACATTATTACAAGACAAAGTAATATCTTGGGCTCCTTAATGAGAAGGGAGATTTCTTCTTGTGGCCTCTGAAAGTTAGCACAGCCAGCCAAGTTTCTTCTTTAGCCCTCCAACAACAGTCTTTGTGCACACCTGAGACACAAAAGGAGCTGACTTCATTCCAAATGCTAATAGGCCCAACACAAAAATAATGATTTCAGTAACAGTGCCTAGAAAAAACCTGGGCTTTGTTAACTCATAATGGCAGCCATCCAGAGGCACAGTGACTGGTGCATAGTTTGCTACTAATATTAGAAACAAAACTTTTACAAGCTGAAGACTTGCTAGACAAAGAAAAATACATGCTGGGAGCACAACTAATTAAGATAACCTCTGCCTAATTATGTCAAATTAAAGGCATAGCAAACCCACAGCTATGTTGGTTTTCTGAAAGTGCACAATATCTAGTGTTGTCTGTTGCCATAATTGTGCCTACATTCACTTAAAGGTAGATAAACACTCATTTATACGAGTGTTTAAATCATATCTTGGGTTTTATTCATATTCACATTATCACTCACTGCTCTTTCATCCCAAATGTAATACAGGCTTGCCACACAGTGCCTGTGCTCATTCTTCAACTATCATCTTAAAGATATGGCAAGTTAAGGCAACTGTTACTATTTCTGGAAAATTCCAAAAGTTCAAACTGTTTTTGAGTGCTCACACTGCTTGCTAGTTTAGAAAATAATTGAGCTAAAGTTGGAAGAGACTTTAGGTGGGTTGTCCAAATGTTTTGGCAGGAAAGCCACGTCATCCAACTGACACTGTGCCAGGAACAAAAAAAAAATAATTTGCATTTCCAATTTGAATAAATTTACATAAATTAATATATTAGAAATGGAAATTATTAATAAATGAATTCAAATACGTTCCTAAACACTTTCTAATACAGGGGTCTCAAAACCCCGGCCCAGGGGCCAGATGCAGCTCTCAGTGAGCTGCAATGTGCCCCCCCCCCCCCCGCAAGACCCCTCTATCCGGTCCTTGGGCAAGCCTTAAAATCCACTCCAATACATTCTTATATGTAAATTTATATAAATGTATTCAAATTTGAAATATAAATTAGCTTTCTGGCCCCCGACACTGTGTCAGAGAGATGATGTGGCCCTCCTGCCAAAAACTTTGAAGGCCTCTGTTCTAACACATGGGAGAGGATGATCCTCCAACTAGTTCATAAGTGCTTTCATACACACAGAGAGGAACTGTGTGCAGCCTCCCTGGCTCTCAAAATACTCTCCAAAAGTTAGGTGCACAGAGCTCCCCTTGCCTTTGGAGGATTCACTGCTGCTTTATACCCAAAGATCAATCATTTTCAAGGCTTGTTGCAAATCCCCCTCCTTATGTTTGAATTACATTAGGAAGTCAAAACACACACACACTACAGCTGCCACCAGATAAAGAAAGTATAGTGACAGCAATTTAAATTTTAAAAAACAGCTGTAGGACCAGGACATTAATGGATTATTCTTGAAAGCTTTATAGTCCAGCCATGAAGCCTATATTCTAGACCTATAAATCTGTTCTTCTAATCCAACTGTCAAGAGGCTGCACTGCATAAGTAAAAGAAAAGGTTGACTCTTGACAACTATGAGCAGAAAAGAAGAGTTGCTCGTGCTGTTTCACAAGAATTCCTGCAGACTGGAATGTAGAAATATTGTATAACTAGCAAAAAGTGTACCCTCATTGCGGGAGTAACATTTCCCCATATGCCATCCCCCATGGCGCAACCTCCCCCCCCATGCACAACCTCCCCCCCCCCACGCACAGCATCCTCGCTAGTTTAACCTCTTCCTCCGAACAACATCCCCCCACAGCACCTGGCACTCAGCACCAAATTGGCTGGATATTATTCAGTCTCCCATGTTAAGTACAGGACAAAATCACATTGACCCCTTTTCAGCCCCTGAAGGGTTAAATTTCTCCAGATGGTTCTTGGTGGGAGTTCAGGTGACAGAAGGAACTGCCAGAATTCCATGCTTCAGGCCCAGCAGTTGGGGCGGAATGTTGAGGAGTCAGCAATTCTCAATGCAAAGTATAGGGAGGAAAACGCGTTGCGCCCCTTTTCACCCCCTTCCGATTGGAATTTCTGAAAACCGGTTCTTAGTGCACCCCTCCGTCACGGAAGGAACACCCACCCCAAATTTCACACTTCTAGGCTCAGCGGTTTTGGCAGGGCGGTGATGAGTCAGTCAGTCAGTGACTGACTTTTCTCTTTTATATATAGTTTTTATAACTCTGCAGGACTCTTGCACAAGCAGATGATAGCTTTTGGCTTTAGCGTCACTTTTCTGGTGAGACAAGCAACCATTCCTAGAGCAGAACACACATTTTGCATGTGGAACATCTTCCTTGGATCCAACACAAAGAACATGAGATTATCAACTTGCACAAAAGCCATTTGATTAGAATATAAATTAAGTTGTCTATGTTTAGTTACCATTCATTTATATGTTTTCCTTAAACACAATACTATATTATAAAAACTTTAGTAAAATAAAGAGTGAACTTGCTTCCTCTCTTTCCCTAGCTTATCACCATACTTCAATCCATATGGATCCACACAAATAATTTTTCCAATATTATCTGTCATACCAGAAAAATAAGCCTTTATTACATCCTGACAATGAGAAAAATATTTCATATCCAACAGCTTATCTATACTACGTGTAGCATTTTGTAATTTTATATGAATTACCTTCCTCTGCTGAAGTTTAAAAAAAGAACCATGTACTGTAAAAGACAGTTAACACAGTATTTGCAAGCCTACCCCTAAACCTGCATCCTCCCATGTACGCAGTTGACTAATACTGAGTGGATGGTCACCTGTAGGGATATGATAGTCACTCAATAGCAGGGGTTGGACTAGAAGATGACCTCCAGCTTCTTTCCAATAGCGTGGATTCCATGAATACTGTATATCGATGTTAATCAGCAACAGTGATAAGCCCCCAACAAGGGGGAAAGTAGGATAAAATGATAAATAAGTTCTGAAGTTTCAGGCTGATGTTTTTCAAATGGGCACAGAGACAAACCCTGGTCCAACCCAACCTGATTCCAAAACACTGCCTCTGCCAACTCTGATCAGCATTTCTCTGTAATACCAAATGCTGAAAACAAAGTGACATGAGATTTGTCACCTTGTAAAATTCTGGATGGGGAAGGAATGCTCATTGCTGCAAATGCTGAACACAAAGGGATGGAGGACAGGGTTTTCAGATTATTCTTAGCCTTCTCATGCCATGAAAGGTTACCTGCAGATGGCTCTTATGAAGTCCTCTCATGCCATGAAAGGTTACCTGCAGATAGCTCTTATGAAGTGCTTGTCAAAATCGAGTGAAGAAAATAGTTCTGCCCTTTCATTTTAGCAACTTTTAACACTGAAAACAACCAATTTAAAGCCATGCAGAAATTTTTCTTCCCTGCTAGATAAACAGATTGACAACTATTTAATAGAAATAACAAACATATTTAAGAATTCAGTGGAACATGTTAACTAGTAAAAGATGAAAGAAAGGACTAGCTACGCACATAACACACACTCCTTTAACAGAGCAAAATTATATATTTGACAAAAGAAACCTTCCTTTTAAACACCCAACAGTTCTAGCGTTCACATGCAGATCATCAGCCAAGAAGCTGACTGCACATTCCAATTACAGATGAATCATTCATTAAATAAAAGATAAGCTCCAAAAAGGTGAAAGATCATTTTACAAACACAGACACTGGTTTACAGCAGGTGGCTGCCACTGGTGCCGTTTCTCACATAAAACACACACTGATGCATGACCCTGTGATGCAGAAGAGCACGTATCAGAGCTCCAAATGGAAATTTTGAATTGGAAAGCTTGTGGTAATTGCCTGCAATTGCCTAGCTAGATTCCACCAAGAAGTTCAAGTCAGAAGCTCTTGAGCAGAAAAGCCATTTTCTCCAGAGATCACTTTCTCCTACTCCCATATCTTAAAGAGTTGAAGATAGAACAGGACCTTCTCTCTTACATCAAATGCTCCAGCACATCTAATACTTTATGTATTAAAAAACCTAAAAGGCACAGAAACAAAAAGGGTAGACTATTTAGATTCTCTGATACTGTTGAATCAGCATTCAAAAGCTTTCAGTATGGATTTTTAGCTCTCCTCCATGCTCCACCACCTTTCAGAGATGCGCCAACTTACCTCAAATCTGGCTTTGCAACATGTTAGACCCAGAATAAGCTTCTTCCTTCTTTACCCTCTTCCCGTAGTAAGCCTCTGTTGTTCTTATCTTGCATTATTTCCTGAGCCACCATGCGCATACCTCCTCTTCAGTCCAGATACGCCAGACACGCTGCTACCTGTTGCAAATGAAAGCCCTCACCTATTGTCTGATTTCTTTGCATAGCTGTCTGATATTTTTCTGTTGCCTTACATGCAAATGTATTTGGTAACTTTCAGTGGAGGTAGAGAAAGCTTGCAGAAGAAGAGAAAGTGGAAGCAGGGAAAGGAGGTAGAGAAAGCTTGCAACAGTAAGGCAGAGCTGGTTTAACATCCTTAACTTTCTGTCTAAGAAAAATTGAGTTAAATATATGTTCACGTTTCAGCGAAGGTCATGGGGAATTTGGTTACTAGAAGCCTCTTTCATCAAAGCAGCAGTTTAGCAGGAGGTAAAGAGAGACTCCAGAGAGACCAGGATTCAGTTACAGAAATCAAGCGACGAAGGGCAACAACAAAAACTGTATTCACTTTTTTAAAAAAAACACAGAGGGTTAGTATTGAGAGATGAGGCCTGTGTGGGGTGGGGGAAGACAGGTCAGACAAGGATTTGAACAGTGTAACCTGTTTGCTTATGGATGGAAGCCATGAGCTCTCTCCTAATAAATATGAATGATGCAAGCAGAGTTGCTCTATGTTCATGATAAAAAAGCTTCTGTCACATGGCACACTGTCCAAAGACACTGTCCAAATTGTCACTGTCGACAATTCAATATCAAAAAATTGTGGGCCAATATTTTGGGCCAAGATTCCTACATAGAAAATGTGTGCAACCCAGGTGGATTTTGCACATAAAATTCCTATGTATCCCTGATCTATCATGAAAATGTTATAGTAATGTTTGGTCATATAAACAACATGCATTTGTTTACTGTTACACACAAGGGGATCATAAGTGAAATAGGCTTTAAAACCACAGAGGTGACCACTGAGGGGTATCAAACTCATTTCACACAGAGGGCCAAAGTTAGCATTAATGGTGTCTCTCAAGGGCCGGAGCCCAATCTTGCGCATGTCAATTTGGAAGCAAGTCCAATTATAGTCAATTGGCTTCCTCCCATGAAAGTATAGGCTGAGCAGTTCCTGCAGGCCAGATAAAATGATGAGGTGGGCCATTTAACTTGCCTGATCTCACCAGTTCCCATAATTAGATTACCTAGCGGCAGCTCAGATTTTTCATTTGCGCCTGCAGAAAGGTTTGCACATTTAAGAACTGAATGCTTCTGTGATTAGGATTACTATGACGAGAGAAGAATGAGATGGTAATCATCACTTATCCAACATTTTTACTGAACTGAAGATTGCTTCTAACTTTTGTCAATGGCCAAGAGCCAATAATTAAGCAATAAAGCTTCATCCTTCAGCCTGAAATTTAGTCAATAGGCTCCTCACATGCAGACGGGAGGAGGGAAGCACAAGAGATGCATACAAGACAGTACTCTAAGATTTATGCATTTATGATGAGAAAACTTGAATTGTATCTCCATGTATTACCTATCAGTTCTCTCAAGATAGCTCTATCCTCATCTTCACTACCACATATTTACTGAATGCATAGATTGATAGGAGAGAATTGCATTCATCATTCCCATTCTGATAAGGGTGAGACCAACAACCTATACTCACTTACATGCAACCAGGATCCCTATATATTAATCCTAATGCTCCTTCTGATAATACATTTGTGACTTAATACCTACCACAGGTAATAACTACTAGTATGTAAGAAATAGCATAATGCATAATTATAAGCACAACACAATCAAATCCAAAGTGACTTGTGCTATCCCTGCACCTACAACACATGATTTCAGCAGTCATTAGCAAAGCATCATCACTTGAAATATGTTAGCTGGGAAGTGGGGTATAAAGTTCAGATATTTAATATGAAACACCTAAAAACATACCACAAATGTTGTGTTCTTGAGATGTGCATAGGAGGATTTCTATGCCACCAAGACTACTGCAATAAACACATAGAACAAAATTGGCTCATTCCTTCAGGTCAGCCCAGGGCCACTCTCCCAAAACCTTATGCCTCCCCTGATAATCTTAGAAATTGGCAAGGGGAAGCAAGAATTATTTATATTATTATTTTAACTCACTCCACATAAACATACCTTTTGGTTCTGCAAATTCACACGAATCCTTTGGCCAAAGCGGGGGTGTCAAAGCCTGTGCGTCAAACGCAGGCCCAAGAAACAATTCATTTGCCCCCCTTATAATTGGGCTCTCATATCCTGAGAATATTAACAGGATTTGCACATTTTCTCTTCTGTCAATTGCATTAAGTGAGTTTTTGAGAACAAAGTGCTGATTTTTGGCCATCATTTGCTTAATGATGTCACTCCCAGCCCTGAGCAGACACCGTGAATGCTAACTTCAGCCCTTTGTATGAAACTAGTTTTACATCCCTGGATTAAAGCATATATCTGAGCAATGTTTTACAAATGAAGAATGCAATGGGAATAAAATTGCAGAGTATTGCAGAGGCAAAAGGTGCTGTACCACTTTAGATAGCCGATCATATTTTTGAATGGCTTCCTGAATTTAAACAAAAAATCGTCAAACCTTCCCAAAAGTATATTAGCACTACAAAGAGTATGTTACCTACAGTTTTTTTTACTCTGCCATCTTATCCTGCTACAAATATAAACCAGGTTTTAGTTAAAGATAATCTACAGTACACTACAAATTTAGACAACTTAAGCATCACTGATTCTTTCTAAGAATCCTGCAGTTACATCAGAGAACATACACTGTAGATGTGCTACATGGTTATGGGCTTCTATTATGATATAGTTACCCTGTATATGGGTAGGCAAAGATCTGTTTATGGAAATAAATAAGGTTCGTATGGATATGTGTGTGGGATAAAAAAAAACAGAAACCAGGGAGCAACATGAAATACTGTGAAACGTGATCAGACAATTTACTTTTGTTTGAGTTGTACCATGCAAAGGAGATCAAAATGCAGAAAAACCACATTAATGAATAGTGTGGCACATACATCTCAAGCAGAGAGAGATTTATTTGCTCTCTTAAGTGCTCAGAATACCATTATGACTACAGCCCTTGCGTGTCAGATACATAGTTGGTCTTAGTGCCTTAGGAAATGAATACCCTGCAGGAAATGAACACACTGCCAAAGTTACTTCTGTTAAAAAAACCTATTTTAGAGAATATCCTAGATTTCCAAGCAACTGATCACAGCAACAGGACAGCAAACCTACTCAGCATAAGAGTCCAAGTGACTCGCTGATAGATGTGAACTGGAGCAAAAAAAAAAAGTTCAAGGGACAATAGAAACCACAGATGCTAAATGTACGTAGGAAAAGTGACATGAGTCTAATATCATAAAGCAAGACATATAAGAAATAAATTGCTCTCCCAACAAAGCTCCACCTGAATCTGGCACTCTCCATTTACATCTCTCTCCCTTCACCCCTCAACAGCTATTGAATCAGACAGCCTCAACCCTCTTTCCTAGGGGGGAAATAAAACAGTATAACTGGCCAACTTTGACAGGCATCTTCCCACTATTTGCAAGAATACCCCATATATTCAGTCAGTCCCAACAGCCAGAAAAAATTTGAAGTAATTTCTACCCCAAATTAACACAGATGTAGCAACTATGCTGTCCTCCACCATATGATGACAGAGCCAATATTATGTGTTAGAGAATACTACAGATGTACAGTGGGGAACTTTTGCTAATACTTTTACTCCAATAATGGAGTATCCTTTATCATTCATTGAAAGCCTTCTCTCATTGCCCATTATCAGCATCCGTCCTTGAGAGAGGTTTTATTGACCAACCTCCTTATTTGAATTTCTAAATAGCACAATTTTATGACATTCCTACCTGCAGCTGCATTTCTGGTGGTTTAATTGGAAACCTCCTAGAAATACATATTTGAATTAACATAAATTAATTATTTCTTAATGGCCAGTAAGCACAAATGTCTAAAAGTTTACCTTCAGAAAGATTACACACACACATTTTTTCCCCCTTGGAAGTAAGCTTGTCCATTCGGACCTAAAAAATAAATTTTTAAACTTTAAGCAAATGAGGGCCTGGCAAGATTCAATATGGGAGATCTATAGATGCTTCTATATATCTTTCGTCGGCCAGGTATCCTGCTGGAATTACATTTTAATCTAACTTTGCTACCAGAAGGTTTCATAAGGGTTACCGTTAAATTACATACATTTCTGAATGAATTTCTTCATATCTAAATATTCTGGAGTAGCAATATTGGTATGGGATAGATAAATATTTTGGGGATGTGGGTGGTGCAAGTGGTACAAAATATATATACACACACACACACATATTTAGCAGTGTGTGTATGCAAACTTTTACTCATATCTTGTGAGTGTATATCTTGTGAGCATACACACACACACTGTGAGTGGTGGGTTGGAAGGCTGTTGGTGGTGCAAGTGGTTAAGACACTGTGCCTGTTAACCAGTAGGCCAGAGTTCGAGACCTGGGTCCCCACAAGACAGGGTGAGATCCTGTCCTTAGCCCAGCTCAGTGACACAGCTAGATCCAATCGTATTGGCTCTGCCGTTCCATTGGACTATTTCAGTGGCGTGGAGAGGGGGGATTTGCTGCTTGGGTAACAGCCTATCCTCCATATCAATCTACCCAGGCCTTCATGCTTCATATGCAGCGTCAAGCATGATACCATAGTCCTTCAAGACTGATGGATGCCAAGATAAACATTTGAATACAGAATTTTACAACACCGCTTTTCTTGGCATACAAAATTAGAGTAAACCCAAGTGTTTAAGCCATTTTATTGCTTGTTTTATAGGGACTTCCCCCACATCTAGCGCCTTGACTAGTTGCCACTTGGAGCGGCACTCCCTACTTCATCTTGTAGTAGCACAGTCTACCACACCCATTTCCATGTTGTGGCTACTAAATCTTCCATCCACAGACTGAGCCTGACAACATCTATTCATACACCAAGTTTCCCCTGTTAAAAGTGAAGTCATAGCAAGTTTCTCCTGTTAAAAGTGAAGATTTTCCCAAGCACACCTGAGTCATACATAACCACATGAAACAAAATAAATACATGTAACCAACAATGAAACTGTAAGAGAATCAAATAAGGAAATTTCAGAATGGAGGATAAGCAGAACTCAGGACGTGAGCACAGGGTGGGATGACAGTCTTAAAGTTTATTTATTTATTTAATAAATTTATACCCAAGGCAGCAACTTAAGGTAGCTAACAAGTAAAAATGTCAATAAAAACTAAAAACTTTTAAAAATATATAGTTAAAAAACAACCCCAATATTCCCTTATTTAGGTACAGGTGCAGAATGCAGAAACGTTTTACAACCCTACAAGATGGAACTGCAGAGCCAGTTTGACACTCAAGCTCATTTGGAAAGTGTCCTCTACACCAGGAGTCCCCAACATCTAGTCTGTAGACTGGTCTGTCCATAGTCTGTTAGGAACGGGGATGCTGGGTCACAGGCAGGCACCACAGGACCTGGGCACATGTTCTAGTGTGGCTGGGTCCTTCTGTATGCCTGCCTGTGGTTTGGCTCCCTGAAGGTTTAAGTGGTGGTGGAGTGGCTTCTCCTTTGCCCCCTGCTGCTTCAGGGAGCCAAGTTGTGGTCTGTGCGCCACAGGGAGGTTGTCCAGGTCCTAAGACTGCACACCTGCATCTTGGAGCAAGCAGAGGGTTGAGAAGAAGCCATGCTGGCACCACAGCTTCAGCCTTCAGGGACTACAACCAAGCCTCAGGTGGACACGCAAACTCAGGCAACCTCCAAGCAACAGGTGGACTTACCCAGGCTGGCAAGAAGGTGGTGCTGTGCTGCTGTGATGCCAGAAGCTGCAGCAACTCCCCATAGCCATGTTGCTGCCATCTTGAGGGGTGCAGGGAGCCAGGAGCAGCTTTTAACTCTTCATGATTGGTATATGTTGTACCCCTTGCTCCCATCCCACACTATGCTAGTCCAATCGCCCCTCAGTCTGTGGAAAAATTTTCTTCCATGCAACTTGTTGGGGGCTGCTTATCTGAAACAATGTGTTCAACCTTAATGTTACTGCCTCAAATCCTATAGGTTTTCAGAGCCTCACTTGTGGGGTCATGGCAGTTAATGGAACACAAGCGGTCAAAGATTGGACCAGAACACAGAATCTTACTTCCCAGAACTATCCCCCACCCCAAATTTAACAGGATTATTCTGGGTGCATAAATCCCAGTGATCAGTAAAATTCTTTTAAAAACCCTCAAACTCTCAGGGGCTGCAAATCTGGGAAGAAGTCCTTAAATCTTTTATTAAATGCCCTCATTAATCTATACAGCTTGATAAGGAGCTCCATGAAGTCCAGAGTCTTCAGATATCCAGTAATATCATTGCCAAGCATCAGAAGACACCTCCACACAGTGAGGGGTCCAAGGAACCCGTAGAGGGAATTCTGCCTTCAGGACCATTATTTTCTGAACGGATCTGCCACAGTTGGTCTCCCATATATGGGTCATCTGTCTGTACACAGGTGTAAAAGCAGCTGCAGTCAGTGGGAGTAAATTCCAATGACATAAATGACTTCAGGGGAAAGATTTCATCATTCATTCCCCATTTGGATTTGCAACCCAAATGAGTATGCTTCCAAAAAAAAATCAGAAACTACCCCTCAAATACCTAACCATGTCATCCAGTTTTGCCATTACAAGGCTTAGATGCCCTTTGACTTCTATGTAGCTAGAGCAACAATAGGTTTGTTAATAAACCTTATCAAAAAGTACAAACTATATTTTACTTAAGAAACATTTATAATTCAGTGTGATATTTGAGGCGCTGACATGGTACTGCAAAGCTTCTATTGTATAACCTGATCCAATTACTCCCCCAAATACGTCCCTGATTTTTGCCAGGCAATCATGTCTTCATTCCACATGCCAAATCTCTCATTTTGTCAAACTAATGAGGTAGAAAAACCTGGCTCATTTAACGCTTTCCCTTGGGTTACCTGGTGGTACAATAATTAACCACCATGTAACCTGGCTATTTCATACAGGAAATGGAAAGCAGCCTACCCTCACTTCAATGGTTTGGATTATAAGCCAACTTTCAAAAAAATATATATTGAAAAAAATCTTTTTCTTATTTTTTATAAACTAGGGAGGTAATATATATACTTAAGAGTGAAGCTCATTCAATCTTTTTCTAAAAGTGAAATACTCTAATGTTCTGCTAAGGGAGAAGATGACACTGAAATGTAAATTGTTAAAAAAACAAAGACAAAAGAACAAGCAATGACCTACTATGTTTTAAGTAGCACTATGGAAAGAGTGGGGAGATGCTGAGTGAATGGGTTCAATCATATGTATGCCCACTGCCTGGCCAAGAACAACCATGGCCTGTATGGAAATCCTTAAATAGATTGTGTACTGGCATAGGAAGATCTACACCTGAAGAAAGGGGATACACCATGAAAGATGGGCTGTGTAAAAGTGGAGAAGAACAAACCACCCATATATGCTCCAGTGTATTCAGTGCCCTTCTATAAGGACAGAGAAAAATCTTATGTGGGCAAGAGAAAATGCTGTTGAAGTATGCCAGATTTGGACAAATGACACCCAATTAAATTCCTTTTAATGTTCTCTGGACCTGTGTATGTGCTTCTGACATGAAGATAGATGTGGCAGTCCGGTTCTGTAATTTTTTGCCATGATAAGTCCAAAAAGCCCTCTTGTGAAATCAGTTACCATACATCCCAAGAAACTGCAGCCTCTTCATGAATGTTTAAGGTTGTGTCTCACCTTCTAGCATGTTTCACTTAAAATTTGTGCCATAATCACTGGCCACATAAATAGCCTTAGGATCCATTACTGGGTTTAATCATCCAATTTGCATTAAAATCAACCCAGATTTGTAAGAAGAGGTTTTAGTGGAATAGGTTGCCTGGAGAGACTGTGATCAGAAGAGCCCCTTCCTTGGAGGACTTCAAAATTGAGAACAAATCTGCCATTAACTCTCTAACTATGGAAATACCATGTCAACAATTGGAGGTGCTATAGGATTCACTCAACTATATGATTACAGCCATATCCCAATATTCTGCCAGCTCTACCTCATTCTCTTCACACCCTTGCCTTGTAACATAGAATCAGCAGGGTGGGCTTAAAAGGGAAGGCTGAAGTCGTTCCTGCCTACCTTTCCTTTCCAAAAATCATTCTGGTAGACAGGGATAACTCCCCCTTTCTCTCACAATTGTTAGAAAGAAGCATACCTCACTATTGCTATGCTGTGTGATCTCCATGTTATTTTCATCACCCTTGTGAGGGCCACAAGATGACTCCCCAGGAGGAGTTAGAGGAGGGCTTAATGTGGCTGGATATATCCCGGGAGGAAGGGGATCCAGAGTGCCATTGCGGAGCTGCAACGAGGTACATCCCTCCACCAATCCCACCATGGGAGAAGGAGAGGAGAGAAAGAGAAGCAGAAGCCATCGTGGCCGACACCATGACTCCAGAGTGGCAAGCCATGGTGGAAAGAGATGAGAGAATGGAGGAGCAGAGGAAGCGGATGGTTGCCGGATATTGGAGACGGAGGAAGGAACAAGCTTACCGTCACCCTGGGGGGTTGTCATCCAGCTGCAGCCTACGCAGGCCGGGTATGGATTAGGGGCCTGCCTGGTGGTGGAATTTGCCTCCCCCTCCTAGGGCTGAAAGTTGGAAGCTCCCTAGGGGGCGTGGACCTTGGAGAGATATTTAAGGGAAGGCGGGAAGAACTGAGGGTTGTTGGGTGCTTGTTGTGACATGGACACTTACCTGTTCCTGGGTGTATGACCGTAATATACCTACCTGTTGTAAGTGAACCTGAAACCAAGGCTTGAAGTTAATTGTTGTTACTTACCTGTTGTGTTGGCAACTATGAACTGCACCCCTCGTAAGGAGGAGAGTAAAAGTATTGTATTGGAGATACCACCTACGTCTCCGTGGCATTATTTTGGGGAAGATGCAATTATGAATATGGGAGCCATCCCTTCTACCCACATTACCTCCCCCAACCCGCATCACAACCCTCTCAGCATCCAAGAAAAAGGCAGGTTCAGACTCTTAATTTAGGACTTGCAAGAATAAAGCCACTGATAAAGCATCTCTCCGTGTCAACAAAACAATGACCTAAAAAGACACACCATGGATCACTGCATAGTTAAATGTTCCATAATGGAATGGGTGGAGATGGAAACGTTCCACCTGTGCCAGCACATCTACCTGTAAGCCATATGCTTCTCATAAATGAGAAGTATCTGCTCCATGAGGTTTTGTTTGTCCAACCCACTCGCCCCGTAAAAAGTTATTATGAAATATAAATTGTATTCACCTGCAGGTTACTGTGCAACTAACCCAAGAGATTAGAAGGATGTCTTGGGAACCAAAAAGAAGCTGATAACCTGAGTCATCAAGAAATAGATCTTAAGTTGCTGTCAAATTAAGCAGCATGTAAATGCCGGCTAGTCAAACCTAGATTAAAAATCACATCCAGTCTTGAGTCATTATCTGGGAGCTGGACTGGATTACAGTTGAAACAAATGCTTCATGGGTGCACTGGTTAAGTGGCCCACCTCCATCCACCCCTTAGAAGTCATCAAGGAAGAGGGCAAAGGAGTGCAAGAGAAAGTGTGGAGCAGGGATGGGCGAGAGACACCATAGTGAGACTTGAGTCTAGCCCCACACCCTCTCCTCTTGATTCAACTAAAGCACAAATTGAATTTCTTGAGTCATTTTGATTGAGTTCAGAGACTATTGTGAAGAAAGCCTTGGCACCAGTCAGGTGGCACCGGTCAGGTGAAACTCCATGGAAAAATCAACCATAATTTCATTTACGTAAAAAAAAATTTTTTTTAATGGCATAAGGGACTAGGATGGGAGAAACATTTGCCAGGAAAATGTTCATGATTGCACAAATGAAGTTAAAATTCAGATCTGCTCTGCTATAAAAATTATTTTCAATTTATTGAGCAAGTCTTAAATATATTTCATACTGGTGAACATCTGACAAAGAAGAAATCCCATCCCAAAACTAAAGTTTTCATACCAACCCTCAACATGATAAATCAGTTTCACACAGTGATCTTTTTGGTCCCTCACTGTGGTCCAAATCCTAGCAAGCCTCACCTCACACCTTTGGACCGCTTATAAAAGCCTGCTTTTTTGTACAGAGCCCAGAAAACATAGTTGGGAGTGCAATTTTCAAGCTCTAGCCCCAGTGTCCAATATTTTTGAAACATTGAAAGTGGGCTCATTAAGACAGAATCAGTGGAAGAATAAGACAGGTTAATTTCACCAAGACAGAACCAATCAGTATCTAGATTTCTTCTTGTTTTCAGTGTTACATTCTACAACATCTGCAAATAATTCCTAACATCTGCAGTTTGCAAGGAGGTCTGCAGTTTGTGGCTTCAGACTACAGGCATTCTCTTGATGGCCCAATATGTTCAATAGAAAACAAACTAAAGAAAAATAAAAACTTGAATTAGTAAAACAAAAAGCAAACAGTGGATCTCAAATTTTAAGGGAGATTTACTCCCTAAGGGGAACGGCAAGGGCAATGATTAGATCCCCAGGCTCATGTTACTAAAAGGGGTGATTTTATTTTACTTCCACTTGTAGAGGCTCCAGGAGATGCCTGAAGACTTGCACACCCCTCTTTCAGCTTAGAATCTCTGGTTAGAGGATTAGAATTAGAAGGCAGCCTTCTTAGCAACAAGATGCCATGGACTGTGTTGCTGCTTCGCTCTTCTCCCGCTCCTTAAAGTGTCTAGCAGAACTTTACACAAACTTGGTGGTCACAACTCACTAGAATGAGTACCTCTGCAATAAGACCGTACTGGAGTGAGGCAACAACTACAGACTTGGCTCTATTCCCAAATTTTATCAAGCATTTCCAAGGCAGGGTGGTGATAAAAATGGTGATAAAGTCTTGCCTACTCACTCACACGTGGGCAATTTTGGCTGCAATCCTAAACTCCGATTTGGTTGGCATAAACCCAGGCAAACGTCCTTTGCTGATATATGGATGTCACAAAACTTCTGCCCCATTCCCAGGAGAGTTAGGTCAGTGTCCAGGCATATGCTGACTGCCCCACACCGCTTCAGACCGAGTTAGGCTGGCCTAAATCAGTTATAATTGTGTTCTTTTACTAATATCTTTTATGGTTACTCTTTATCAGTTTGAGTTCAGATGCCAATCTAAACATTCAAAAAAGGATACAAAACCGTCCCTAACTGTCCCTTTACTTGACTAAGAAAGGCTTGCAGTTGTTTACAGTGAGGGTATGTGGCTCATGACTTTTTGAATCTTGAAAGATAACCCCAAGATTACCTCTTGCTAATGACATTCTTCCTCAACCCAGACCTTTACCTGTCACTGCCAGCAAAATTCACTGGCCCTTTTAAGAGATTGTTCTCCATGTTCAGACATAATATTAGTTGATGACTATCTGAATAGAGAGTACCCATTGTTCATACAGGTGTCCAATTCATCCTCTGTTATATCAAGCATTTGTTTCTTAGCAAGGGAGGAAAACTCCTTTGACATCAAGTGAGGGAAACTGGAATGAAACTTGGTTTTATACCAAAAATCATTAGTCCGATCATATTCATATAGCAGTTCAGAAGAAGCAACTTGTTAGCTCACAGAGGCGGGTTTATGGTCACAAATCACATAAGCAGCATCTCCTACAGTAGTTACTAACATAGATGAACCCAAAAGTGTTTAAAGAAGTAGAGCAGTGTACCCAGAGCAAAGAAATGCTGGGGCGGGGGGGGGGAGTTTGTTACATGCAAGTTGGTATGAATCACATTAGTTCTTTATGAACTTGCTGTTGCCTGGCAGGGATGCCCGGTGGTTGTATCTGGTACCCAGTAAGAATGTGCAGTGACCAGTGATGTCCAGCACTCAGTGTCTGGGGCCCTATGCCTTGTGGTTTCCATCACGTGGTGGTGTCTGGTAGGGATGCACATTGTGCAGTGCCCAGTAGTGTCCACCCGCTGCCCAGTTGTGCCCAGAGCCTACATAATTTTACTCCTGCAATGATGGATAAATTCAACTAGTTTAATATAAATTTATAATTTGAATTTATTCAGATTGATTTATTATATTTTACATAAAAATCCAATACATTAGCATAAAAATCACAAAATTGTCCTCCTCACATGATTAAGGAGATTAAACAGTTGGAAATGATGATTTTAATACAGGAACCAAGACTATGGATGGTGTGAAGCAGGAAAAGGAAAGGGCACTACACACCACATAGATTTCAAAATACACTGTCATGAGCCTCCAAAGTGCTTGTAAGAACACTTAAGGTAAAAGCAAGGCACACAGCTTCATCTATTGTTCTTGGCAAACCATGACTAAGAAATCCAGTTTGTTGCCTCATGTCAATCACCATTAATCCACCACAAAAAAAAAACTGAACAACATTAACTCAAATTTAAGGAGGTGCACTTATGACAGATTTAGCAATTACAGCAATTATAGGTAAACCATTATGCTAAAAACCTGGGATAACAACAAATAAACAGAGCAGAAATGTACTGCTCCAACTATGCATCACTTTTCAATCTAATCCACAACTGAACCAAGTAGTACATGTATGCCGTATAGGTTTTTACAACACATTCCTATACATGTCTATTTTGAAATGAAGCACATTTTAAACTTTACACAAAGGAAGCTTGAATTTGTTATTGAGTTCATCAGATAGTGGCACTCAATCACAGCTAGGCGACAACTGTATCTCTATGAAACAGGCAGGGATGGGAACTTGAGACAGGTGACTCAAAACAGATCAGGAATTGCTTGGAAAGATTAGGAGGGTTCCTCTTAATTTTAAATAGATTTTAACTCTTATTCTAAACTTTTAATTTATTCAATTTGGTTTGTTTTTCTCATATAGGCGTGTAAAAAATATGCCTGCTTGATGTAGATATTTCTGGCCATGACATCACTTCTAGGTTAATGACATTACTTCAGGTGGGTCCCGAAAGACTGTAATTCTAAAAAGTGGGTGCAGGTTCTAAAAGGTTTGAGAACCATTGAGTTACATAATTTAGCTATTAAGCTTTAAGTTTAATATAAATCTCATACTGAAAGTGTCTGGTCTTTCCATTGCACTAATTCAAACTTGCACAGCTTGCCAGTACAGTACATCTCATTTTACATTAAATTATTGAGGTCTTACAGTTTTATGAATATTTAGATGAGTCTTTTCTATTAGGTAAAATAGAAAGGAGAAAGCCTAAGATAATATTTGCTGAAATATGGGTATATTGCCATATTTAAAAGTACAGAAAGGATTCAATATGTTTAGAACTCTTTTTCTCATATAGAAATTCTTGCAGATTTATGCAGTCCATGAACTAACGACAGTCTATTTACACAGAAAAATCTTATTTGAGACTTTTCAGTTTCAATCTAGGTTTTCAAAATGTAGCAGTCTAGCCTTGGGCAAGATCTTAGAGGCAAAATCCACTCAGAAAACCCCATGTAGCCATTAGGCAAAAGGAAAGCTTTGTCTTTTTTTTAAAAGGCTCAAGGCTATAAAAGAGAATTTCCCTTTCTTCTCAGAAAGTGTCCTAGACTTTCTATCAAACCCCAATACATGTGCATAAAATCCTAGAAAGCAACACTAGCAATCAGCTTTACAGCATCTGGTCCTTCATGGGGGATTGAAATAATCAGGAGCATTTCAAGAATCGACACGCTGGGCAGGGCTCATCCGACATAAGCTGATCACCGGATTTATTTCAGTCCAAGTAGTTAACATGACATGGATATGACACAACATAGTAATTATTTGTAAGGCAGCTCTTGCAAAGCTTTGCTAATGAACACCATCTGGGAAAGCTCCATCATCCTGAACTCTCCAAGGAGGATGTCACAAAAGGGCAAAATCAGGTACAAAGCAGAAGCCAGAAATGGATGTGTGGAAATATCAGCGTGATTAAAAGAAACAAAGAGGAGGAATAGGACACAGAAGGAAGAAATTCTTCCCATGCAATCTACTAGCTAAGCCAGTACCAGCACCAGTGGACTCCAAGGTACACTAATGCAAACTATCATCACATGGGATTCATTATTTTCCCATCATCTAAGGAACAAAAGACGCCCATTAACCCCTACTCTTACATATGTTATTCCATCTAGAAGCCATTATTTTCCTAGCAAAGTGACCCATTTCATATTCTGCTGTAAATATTTTGTAATAGTTATGCAGTGGTTCTCAAATGGTGATTGTGTAGCACACCAGAGGATCATGATCCAATTTTGGGTGCTTTGCACTATTACAGGGTAGATTAGGCTATGTCAAAGGTTAAACAGCAGCTACTTTGGGAGGACTGCTGCTGACTCACCATTATAGCCACAGAGTGGCTCCTAAAGTGAAACCTTTTTCAGATACCAGTAAGTCCCAGTTCAAAAATGCTTGAGAACAACTGGATCACAAGGAACTAAGCAAGGAACTAAGATCAACAAGAAGTTCTCCCTATTTACTTCATCACAATATTTGCACAATCATCAATGATTAACATGCATTTAATTATTTATCCAATACACCAGTCTTCACATGTTCTCCGAGTATCCAGATGTTACCTTGTTCATTCATACTTCTGGCTTAGAATTTGCCCTTAAGTCTGTTTGCTTGTTTCAAAATACAGCAATCCTGTCAATGACCACCTGAGTGGTTATCAATCAGAAATACTCACAAGTCAAAATTTACAAGATTAGAGTTTAGATTTTGAGTGTTCGTTCCTGAATGACTGATGAAATGACACCTTCTACATCTCTCCAGAACAAATGTTAACATTTCCTTATCATTAACCAAGAAGATTTAAATCTAATCTGTCACTTTGAAGTAACTCCTGCCTTAAGTATATAACAGATGTTACTGTGCAAGCTATTATAAAAATGCTACAGGTTTTGAGAGACTAATGGAGAGACACCAGTAAAGCAGATTATACCTAAAACTCATACGCCTAACACATACGGAGGAAAATGAGGATAAAGGTCAAACAATTTTATGAATTCAGGAGTTAATACACACCACAAATTTATACTATTCTCAGCATTTTGTATCCTGCAACATTGTTAGTAACAAGTTAAGGCAAAACATGAAGGGTCGCAGGTAGAAAGAATCAGTGTTGCCACAATGAATTCTCCCAAAATATTCACTGGAATCTTATTTACTAGGGATTAACAGACATGCAAATGTAACTAAGCTTGTGAAAGAGTACTGTACATTCTTGCTCCCATCTGCTCAGGCTTCTGCCCAATTTCAACAGATTCCTTCTTGAGCTGCTGCTTTAAATTGCTACTACTCTGCTCACATACTACTCTGCTCCAATAGGTCTCCTGACCACAACAAGTGTTGCGGTGGGAAAGGGGTGGGAAACTCCCTTCCACTAGCTTCTTCTCACACATCTCTTGATCTAACCCTAATTATTTTTTTAATACTCAAAGTTCTAATGATAACACTTGAAAAACATTTAATGGTTTCAAAACATAGATATAAACTAACAATATTTAGACCAAGCGGTATTGGACATGCTCAGCCAAAAACCCGTTTACTGGTACTAATACTCTCCAGCAGGGGTTACCAAACTGCAGACTAAGAGCCAGAAGCAGCCTCCATCAAGCCTCTATCAAGCACATGGCCTATCTCTGGTCCCCTTCAAGTACGGCAGTCATATGTCCTGAAAAACAATCCCAATTTTGGGGATTGCGTTCACATACTGGCAAACGGGACTGACCTGATTTTGTGGAAGAAAACTGACTACAAGCTTCCAATCTACCTGACCAAACACCACTGGAGCTCTATTCTGGTTTTTTTTTTTTTCAAAAACCAGGTTACTTTTTGTGCTTTCAAAATGTGCTTCAGAGGTGGGAGAATGGGGGTCCATGTGCTTTATTTCTGTGATGTGTTATGGTTCTTAGAGAAATCCTGGAGATTTGAGCCATTTAAGTTCCATCTCTAATTTTTACTGACCTTTGACACCATGCAAGGTATTTGATGCAGCCCTTTGGCTGAGATGTTTGAAGATGCCTGCTCTACAGAGTTGGTCTCAAGGAGATACGTTCCACTGCAGAATAACAACTTCAGGCCCTTACTAAAGCCACCTCACAATTCAACAAACCCTGAAATAAAATACTGCTTAGAGGAGTTATATGAAAGGAGGTGTAGGGTGGATACTTGGTCCAGTCCAGATCATCACCACCACACTGAATTGTGTCAACAAACCAATACAGTGATTTTCAGCCACTGTGCCACAGCACACTGGTGTGCCATGAATGGTCTGTAGGTGTTCAAGATTTTGGGACAGGTCATTTATCAGTTGGGGGATTTGAGACCCCTACCAGCAGGATGGTGTGACTTGACAATCTTTACACCTTGTCTGTGTGCTGTGAGATCCTAGTATTGGCATCCATCAGTCTTGAAAGACTGGTATTGTGCTCGACGCTGTATGCAAAGCACAAAGGCCTGGGTAGATTAATATGGAGGATAGGCTGTTACCCAAGCAGCAAATCTCCTCCTCCACCCCACTGAAATAGTCCAATGGAACGGCAGAGCCAATACGATTGGTTCCAGCTGCGTCGCAGAGCTGGGATAAGGACAGGAGCTCACCCTGTCTTGTGGGGACCTGGGTCTTGAACCCTGGCCTGCTGGTTAACAGGCACAGTGTCTTAACCACTTGTGCCACCACAACCCAGCAAAAATCAGTTTGCTAATAGAAGTTCAGTAGGAATAGAACTACTACTACAAAAACAATGACAAAAGGCAGAGGAAAATTACAGCTTTGCTGCCCATTCATTAATACAACAAATTCACTCAGATTTTCTCTTTCATGGAGTCCATGCAAAACATAAATAAAATGGCACTGAATGGCTCAGAGATATAATTATTGACTTGCAGATCTATAACCTTGCAGGGTCACCATACCTGTTCCTTCAGCAAACCTTAATGGAAATGAATATGGCATAGTGACCTACCAATTACCAGGGAAAATGTGGTTCTATGGTTGGGGAGACAAAGAGTGGATACACAAGAAAATCTCACAAAGTTATTGTTGAAGCTTGTAATAAGGAAGAATCATGTTTGTGAGAGTCAATTTTGTTTGCGCAAGCAAAATTGAAATTTGGCATTACTCTCCCATTCATCATTAAAAGCTGACCTGATTCATTAAAAAACACAAACCAATATAAGTTAGATGCATTTGTACACATTCTATTTATTCTCCATTTGTACAACCAAATAAAACTGAATTTCATTCCAAGTGCATTTTGCTGTTAAATAAAATTTTACTGGTCAATTTTACGGATGAATGTACCAGTAATATATATTATTTGGCAAAGCTTTTCAAACACCCAACTACACCTATCCAAAAATTTTCATAATTCTGAATTAGTTGCTAAGATAGTCGACTGCCAAACAGGACCTCCCTGGTTTGAATCTTTCCCCTGCCATGAACACAACAGGTGGCCTTAAGCAAGCTGTTCCCTCTCCGCAGCAGTTTGGGAATCACACACTACTGCCTTTACTGGTTTGGAGTAAGACTGCATCAGGATATTAGATGTGAAACTCCTTGCCCATTCAATAAGTTTACATGCCAGCCCAGCTGCAGTCTGAGAGCCCATTCCTATGCAAGTCTACTCAGAAGTAAGTCCCATGACAGTCAATGGGACTTACTTCCAGGAAAGTGTGGCTGGCACTGCAGCCTAAGAGCCCAACCTGACTACTCTGAAATAAGTCCCATGATAGCCAATGGGACTTACTTCCAGGAAAGTGTGGCTGGCACTCCAGCCTGAGAGCCCAACCTGACTACTCAGAGGTAAGTCCCATAACATTTTTAATTTTTTTAATTTAATTTTTCCACGGCCCTGCCCCCTGACCCAGCCTGGCCCCGCCCACTTCCGGGGAACCGGTTGTTGGGCCAGGCTGGGCCCATCACTGCTTGGCATCCAAACAAAAGAACATATTAAAAACATAGGGATATTTTTAAAAAGATAAATGAAAAGATAAATAAAGATAAATACCAGAAATAAACTCCAATGTAGATCAGAGGAGTGAGATCTTCCTTTTCAAAAAAAGCTAAAGTGATCTAACTAGAAAAGAAATTTTGAGGGATTCTGAATTGAAATCCACCTTATTCAAGAAGACAATTCTGGCTGAATTCAGGCTGTCAATTTCTCTAACAGCTTATCCATCTTTTACACCTCCATAACAAAGCAAAATTCAGCATGTTTGGGAAAATGCAGCATCTTCACCTGCTGAATTTCTGTCCACCACTGCACAGGTGATTGTCAAATACAAGCTCTGTATCATGCTAAAAAAGGGGGAGAGCCACCCTACTTAGAATCAGAAACAAACTCAGGCAGCGATCATGATGAATAGCTGTTGGCGTGTTGTTAGAAAAGAGTTACACTGGCGCAGCCAAGGACTTCAGCATGCTTAGCTTGGGAGCTTCCTGGAAACCACTTAAACCAAGAGTTGTCAGAAAGCTTCCTATTCCTGATGGCCACAGGACAGGTCTATGTGCTGTAGATTCCAATTAAAAAATGAGGAAAACAAAACAAATTGACCATCATCACAAAGACACAATCTCAAAGACAAATGCCACAAGCTGGTCTTGCCCTAAGATATCAGGCCCAAGGTCCACCTGTTGAATCAATACCCTTTTTAAAAGTATTCCACGGAAAGCATGAAAATGGAGCCAGGATGATGTCAGTGAGCTCCCCATGCCTCTTCCACAAGTAGAAGGCTAGATAATACAGTAAGGGTGTATTCCAGCCATGACACACTAACCAGGCATTAAAATTGTCAAGGGACACTATCAGGTTTTTGACTACGCAATTGACTACGCAAACCACACTGTGGACTGGGAGCTTGCATTGTGATTGGCCCTACTAATATATGTCCCCAAATTCCGGCAGTATACCTGCAGATCAGCCACAATACACCTGTGTACCACACCACACTGTTGAGAAACTCAAAGCACTTCACAATTCTGTATAGTTAACTCCTGACAAAAGTTTGAAGAGGTGACATGCACAAAATGATGAAGGCAGGGTGACCAGATGTTATAACCGCAAAAGAGAACAAGGCATCCCCAAACATAGGACATCTCAAAATGTAGGATATGACCAAATAAATGCTACAAACACTTGTGTATTGATTTCATGTGGTTAATACAACCAATATATAGTACCTTATTTTATACCTTTATAATTTGATAACCTAATTTAAAGGTAAAGGTGTCCCCTCAGGGTGCCCTGCTGGTTATGACTTACTCCTGCTGTTACCTTCTCATCAATGTGTAATCTATTTATCTACCTGCATCTATATACTTTCAAACTGCTAGTCTGGCAGGAGCAGGACTAAGGATGGGAACTCACTTAGACCACAATCCTAACCATGTCTACTCAAAAGTAAGCTCCATTGTGTTAATGGGTCTTACTCCCAAGAAAGTGTCTTTAGGATTGCAGCCTTAATCCTACAGTACTATGGTCTTGAATTGCCAATCTTCAGGTTGACAAGCACAGAATCTTCAACTGCTGCGCCAAAGGAGCCCCCTTACCTAACTTATATATTTTATTTAATTTATACAATAATTTAATTCAGGCTGCAATCCTAAAGACACTTTCCTGGGAGTAAGTCTCATTGAACACAATGGGGCTTACCTTCGATTAGACATGGTAAGGGTTGTGCTCTCAGTATATACACCTTAATTTATACAGACTGTCCCATTCATGATGTCTTATAAACATTTAAAACTATATTACATAGAATTAATTTTCTTAATTACAAGAAGGCTGGGAAAAGGAGGGCATGTAAGAGTCCAATGCTAGGCATGTCTGCCCAGAGGTTGATCCCAATGAGTTCAGTGGAGCTTACTCTCAGGAAAGTGTGTCCAGGATTGCAGCCTGATAATTTCCCTGGGAGTAAATCCCATTGAACTCAATGTGCTTACTTCTGTGTAGAGATGCATAGAATTAGGTTGTACGTTCTTTACCAGTGACAAAAAGTCAGGAGACTCCAAGTTGCCTGCATCAGGTCAGCTCAGGTCATCTGGTCCAGACATGCACCTGCTCCATCCTGCCTTTGCAATGGGATGCAGGCTGCCTGGGGAAATGTCTGCAGGGAGGTATGCACCTCTGGATGAAGCCAGGATGACCATATGTCATAATAAAAAAAGAGGACAAGGCATGCACTCCCAAAATGTAGAACACCCAAGAAAAATTTAGGACATGACAAAAGCTAATAAACACTATATTGCTTATTATTAAATTAAATGCTAATTTACTTACAATTTTAAAATGTGATTTATAATTTATTACATCTAATTTCTTAATTTGAAGACGGCTGCAAGCTGCCTGTCCACAAGGAAAAAGAGAAGAATGAGGATTTTTCCCAGGACATAAGGCTAAAAAAATTATTTTATTACATTTTGGCTGCAATCCTAAACACACTTTCCTAGGAGTAAGCCCCACTGAATACAATAGGACTTACTTCTGAGTAGACAGGCTTGGGATTGCACTGTTAATTTCTTAATTCGAAGAAGGCTGCATGAAGAAGGCTGCAAGAAGAAGGAGGAGGATTTTTTTTCCAGGACATATCCTGGAAAAAGAGGAGAGATGGTCCCCCATAGCATATGCCACTCAGTGCATCCCTGGTCCCTATCACTTCTCCCTTCAGGTGTGCCTGGGGAAGGGACACCCCTCCCCAGCCACCCTCCCTCCTTGTCCTGCAGGCACTCCCTCCCCCCAGACTGGAGGCTGCTGCCCACCACACTCACCCCAAGAGGGCTTGGCTTTGCTGCTGCCCCTTCCCCACTCCTCTCCCTCTGAGGCTCCTCCAGCGCCTGCACTGCTTCCCAGAGTAGAGTAGAGCAGCAGCAGCAGCAGGCTAGCTAGGCAGGGAGGCTGCAGGGCAGGGCTTTACCTGCCTGGGAGGGGCTCCAGGTGTGTCTGAGAACTCCAGGTGAGCAGCTGCGCGCGCTGCCTGGGGAGTCCCTGCACAGGTGCGCGCGCAAAGGGAAGACTCACAGTCTTGGGTCACATAGGACTGGGTGACTAGATGTCCTCCCTTTCAAGCTGTATGTCCTCTTTTTCCAGGTCATGTCCTCTTTTTTAGCCTTATGTCCTGTTTTAGCCTTATGTCCTTTTTATGTCCTGAAACACTAACACTCATTTTTGTGTTATACCTTCTTTTTCCTGAAATGTCCTCTTTTTTCCACCTCATTTCCTCTTTTTTTAGCTTTCTGTCCTCTGTTTTCCAGGACATGTCCTCTTTTTTAGCCTTGTGTCCTGAAATGAATCTTCACTGTCCTCTTTTTACCTTGTGAGCTGACAGCATGTAGCCTGCTAGTCTTTCAATAATCATATGTAAGTTTTAAAGGTTCTAATTATCATGTTTAAATTAAATTATCATGAAAGCAATAGATATGAATGTTTTTAGCTTTTATTTTATAATGTCCTCCATTTTGGAGGTGCCTTGCCCTCTTTTTTGGTTATGACATATGGGAACCTGGGGGGCAGAGGGTTACATAAGAGAGGAGAACAAGGTGGGATGGCCAGACAGAGGCTGCTGGAGGACAAGGCTGCATAGAAAACCAGTCCCAGTATCTGGGCATCCTATTAATAACCCTAATGAGTATTCCTGTGTATTCCTATCCAGTGGTGGGCTTCAGGGGGTTCTCACAGGTTCTATAGAATCCTTTACTAATCAGCGCCTGGTTCTGAGAACAGGTTATTAATGGGACATAGCAGGCCTCCATCAGTTTTGGAAGACTATGGTATCGTGCTCAGCGCTACATACACTGCATGCGAAGCACGAAAGCCTGGGTTGGATTGTTATGGAGGATATGCTGTTACCCAAGCAGCAAATCCCCCCTCTCCACGCCACTGAATTAGTCCACTGGAAAGGCAGAGCCAATATGATTGGAGGCGTTGCAGAGCTGGGCTAAGGACAGGAGCTCATCCTGTCTTGTGGGGCCGACCTGGGAATTGAACCCTGGCCTGCTGGTTAACAGGCACAGTGTCTTAGCCACTTGCGCCACCCACAGCCCTGGGACATAGAACCTGTTGTTAATTTAGGTTATTAGGACATTAATTTATTTGAATCCCACCACTGCCTATGCCTATTGTTGTAGCTCCAATATTCCTTTTCCCATATCTGAAATAAATAAAAATAAAACTTGGGGGGAACTCTTGACACAAATTGGAACCAGTGGAGTCATTGCACTGACCACAGTGCACTTGAAGGGAACTGATTATAGACTGGGCTGCATGCACTGGTCAGAGGCTGCACTCCTCTGCATACTTTCCTATGAGTAAAACCCATTGAACACAATGGGACTTCCATCTGATTAGATATAATTATGCCTTAAATAGCTCCAGGTGCAATCCCATTCCCTGAAGGAATTAATGAGAATCCATTTGCAGAAGTCTTTATGTGGCAGCAAGTATTTGCAGGATAAAAGCAGCATTTGCAGTTTGCTAGTTAAAGCATTGGAAGCAACATTTATAAACGGGAAAAAAAATTGGGTTCCACTTTTCAACAGTTTTCACTTTTGGACGTTCTCCCATCTCTAACCTGTCCAATAAGTGGGGGATGCCTGTATAATCCCTTTCATCATTAGGTCTTATTACTAGGATTTCAGTACTTGGAACAAAGAGTACTGAGGGACAACCACAAATGTGCCCATAACCATACAGCTTCATCCTATTCAGGGTTAGGTTTTAAAAAATTAAGGACAGAGGCTGGACAGGTTCTGATCCTGACTTCCCTTGCAATTATTTTTAAAAGGAGAGAAAAGTAACCATTTAATGAAATCCTCATCACAATTTGGCCCTATCCATAATTTAAAATTAACATGGCATCCGGTTAAATTGCTTAATTAGGGGCACGTCTGACTGGACATCTAAAGCTGATTGAGAATATTGTTTGTCAAAACAAATTCATAATAACCTTACCATCCACCCACTCTCAGCATTTCAGCCGAGTTTAATATTCTTCTTCAAAAGGGTCTATTCAGCTTTAAAAAAAAAACTTAAGGCTTCAGTGCCTTCCAATTAAAAGCCCTTCAAAGAACAAACTAAACATTTTCCTCCATCGAAACCAATAGATCAACTGTAGCTGAAAGCATGCCTTTTGTTTGGTTAAATTCAAATAATACAGCACTTTGGTTGCCACCTCTCCCTGCAGCTGAAAGGAATATCCCATTTAAAAAGATAGCCATCTACTTTAAGGCATAGCAGTGATATAAATATTCTAGATATCAGCCATTTGATTTTAAATAATTGTTTTCTCATTTGTCTATTTGCTCCAACAGCATTTTCATAAAGATGGCATGAAGATAAAGGATTAAAGTCTCAAGGGCCCAAAGGTTCCAACACTGATGCCCATTGCAATGCAGTTCCAATGAAAGGGAATAAACTGTTCTTGAGGAGACCTCTGTGACTCCCCTCCTGTATCATGTAGACTAGAGGATGTCCCAAATGGCACAGCTACAACAGTGTTGGAAAGTTAGATAGGATTAAGCTTGAAGGTACAATCCTAACCATTGTACCAGCTGGCACAAATTACCTGTCTCTTGTTCCTTTTGTGCTGTGGAGAGGCTGGTGCATGTCTGTCCTAAGCTCCAGGAGTGGCACAGAAGTGCCTTAAAGCACTTTGTGATATCCCCCAGGCCAGCATGCGGCTTGCGCCAGTTCTTATGCTGGCTTAATTTGGGGTTAGGATTGCAGCCCTAGCTTTTTCTCTTTTGTGAAATTATGCATGCGAGGAATAAATCATGTTCATGCATCCACATCACATTTGAGCATAATCCAGTTTTGTGCCATTGTAGCAGAAAATAGTTAACACATCAGTTTTGACTGTTTTATTTTTACAAGTAGCATAACTTTGGGTACTCTTTAAAGCAATAAATCTATCTATGTGAAATTGAAGAGTCACTAACTGACTGATTCACTGTCTGACTCAACGTCCAGTCAAAACCACCAGATTTATAAGCGAAAAATTTGGGGAAGGTAGTCCTTCCGTATTGTATTACCCAGTAAGTCCAACTTTTAGAAATTCAAATCAGAAGGGGATGAAAAGGGATGCAACATGTCTTTATCCCCTGTACTTAACACTAAAGAATTACTAACTCATCAATGCCCAGCCCAAACTCACAGACCTAGAAGCATTAAATTTGGGGAGTGTATTTGGGGTAAATATACTTCAGTGTTAAGTATGTTAAGTATAATGTTAAGTATGTTACGTAATGTTTATAGGGCCAAAAACATGTGGCCTTTTCAGCCCCTTGGGGTTAAATTTCTAAAAATCATAGAGCACCCCCAAATCTAAGAACCCACCTAGAAGTGATTTTTAGAAATTTAACCCCAAGGGGCTGAAAAGGCCACATTTTTGGCCCTATACTTAACATTGAAGACTTGACTGATCAACACCCAAACCCAGGACTTAGGCTGCAATCCTTACGACACTTTCCTGGGAGTAAGAGCCATTGAAAACAAGGGGCTTACATTTGAGTAGACATAGCTAGGATTGTGTTCTTAGAAGCATGAAATCTGGAGATGGTGCCTGCCAGTGTCCACTGCTGTTCCTTTCTACCCTTCGATGCCCAATGCCTGTTGGTGCCCAGCTGCATCCAGTGCCTGCTGGTGCTGACCTTTCCAAAGAGCCCACCAGAGCCGCAAATAGTCTTGAAATTTTACTCCCACAATGATGAGTTAATTCCACTACTTATCTCTTTGTATTAAATTTATTAAATTTTGTATTAAATTTTATTAAAATTAAATTCTGCACCTGCTTTGCATAAATATTTTGTTTTAATCTGAAGCCTTTTACAATTGGCGTGTGCATTAGAACCAATGGCGTATTAGATTTGAGTAAATACCATGCGTGTATATGTTTGTGTCTGTATGTGTGTGCGCACACACAGACTAGTGGTTTATCCATAGCTTTGCCCACACGGATCTCCGGATTGAGTGCAAGAAGAACAGAATGCATGCTTTATGGACTTAATACTTAAATTATGTGTAAAATAGTCTCACCTGCAGTCCTTAATCACATCCAAATAAGGTAAGGAGCAGTAAGGAGGATGGAGTTCTGAAAGGCGGCCCAGGCAATATTTTCCTCAGTAGGAAGCAACTAAAAATGGAAGCCATTAAATTATACTGAAAACTGACCCACCCGCAGTCCTTAATCACACCCAAAATGTGTGGGTCAAGTGTGCGGGTCAAAATGTGTGGGTCACACACACAAAATATGTGGGTCAACTCAGGAGGTGTGGGTCACCCAAAGTATGTGGGAGGTCACCAAAATTCTTAACCACAGAGATGGCAGAGCAAATAATGTGCAAACAAACCTAGAGACAGAATTTCAATTTTGTATACATTATATTATGTATAATTTGATTATATATATTCAAACAATTTTGACGTGTCATTTGCTTTTTTGATGTTGTTTAATAAAAAATTGAATGCTTCTTTTATCTCTTCATACTCATTTTGAAATATCCTCTAATTTTTGTGAGCAGTGTACATAGATATAATATACATATTACATATGCATACAGAGATATGCAATAAACCTTACCATCTGGTTTTTTTTCTAGCATAGCTGTGAAAAAATAGTTGCAGAGCAATACCTTGTGCTTTCATCTGGTTAAGAAACAGAGCATGGATGAAAGTCAAAAATGGATGGATAGGCTTCTCTAGTTTGAAGTTTGAATCACTATCTTTGGTTCTCAAAGTGGGGGATCAGGATCCTTGGGGAGGGTCACAGCTTCATTTCCAAGGGGTGTTGAAAAACTGGATGCTGCCATCTTGGAATGGGGCATGTAGGCTGCCATCCATACTTTTGTGTTCAAGTCTCATTGAACACAATGGGAGTTACTTATGAGTAGACATAGTAGAGCTCTGGCATCACAGTAATGTCACTTCATGTTTGATGCCACTTCCCAATATGACATTATATTCAGGTTGATGACATCACTTCTGGTGGGGTGTGTGTGTCTAGGATAGATTGTCATTCTCAGAAGGCAGGAGGGGGTCCAAGACTGAATTATTCAAGAACCATTAAACTATATGAATGCATATGAAACGTAAACCAATTAAAAAAATAAATGCAAGAACATGAACAAATGTTGTGGAAGGTTTGATGGTGATGGTGTGTCTGTGCGTGTAAGAAATTTAATATATATTTATAATTAAAAATGGCTGAGTAAGCAAACTGATGAAAATCAGGGTAATGGTAACTGAGATCACAATCATGTCTCCTCAGAAGTAAGCCTCTTTGTGTTCAATGGGTCTTGCTCCCAGGAAAGTGTCTTTAGGATTGCGGCCTGAGTCTATATATCCCTCCCGCTCTCCCACCTTTTTGTGGTGACTTTCAGATAATCTGAAAATTATGTATCTCTTAAAATGACAGTGGTAAAATACTGGTTTATAATCTACTATCGTGTTATAGTTGCACCAAAGATTTGTACTGGTTTTCTTCATCATTATGGTACAGTATGTATTTTTCCAGACAAGGACTCTGACCATGTAAAATAAGTCTGAAGAGATTGCCACCTAGTGGAATTTAAGCAGCCTTGTTTCCAAATAGAATAGTTCAAAAAAAAGTCTGGGGTGGGGGGATTGTTCTTCAAGGCGGCATGTTGTCAAGAGAAATCACAACTTCTTCACTGATCCTTCCTGTATACATTTTATAGAAGAAAAAAAGTGTGTACCCAAACTCTTACACAGTCAGTTGTCTCTTGGGAATCACAACTACCACTAACATATCCCACAAATACTGCGTACAAGATCAAGTTTAGCTCAATTTTATTTCCACTTTAACAGTTTTTGGATGATACATCATGCAATCTGCCAGTGTATCCATACATTTTAAACAGTATTTTACAACCAAGATTGAAAGACCATGGTTAACCATGGGGAAAAGAAGAGAGGTTCAGGGCTGCTGTTTGTGAGTTTATTACAGCATCTTTTATAATAGTGGCAATTGCCCCCCAGATTGTAACCATCAGAAAAGTATCCACATTTCATTTTTCCCTAAAACAAGCTACTGAACAGATACATAGATCCCAGAGAATACACATCTGGAGTACACATTACACACTTTACAAACTAGACATGTATACTTCTACAGAATGCCTGAATCCCTATTTTTCTTCCACACCTTCCACTATTAAAAGTTTTTCAAAAACCACCAACACAGAAGTATTTAGGAGTTAAGACACACACTTCAAAGTGGCAATCCTCTTATATGGGTTTTTGAACAGACACCTGTCCAATGGGTTTTAAAACTTCAGAAAAGCACTAAATTAAAGCTAGTTATCAATGCAAAGGAGATAATATCCTGTAGGTGTAATTTCACAATTCTCATTGTATTTTTAGACTGTTTTTGTATTCTTTTTGTTCCAGATATTATGAGGGCTGAGGCCTCCATTGCTTGGCACTCGACTCCAAGTTGCTGCTATAAACCTCTTATTTTAGTGTTGTTTTCTTGAAGAATCTCACAGAGGACCCACATAAATTATTCAGGAGAGGTCCCTTGAAAGCATACCATCTGGTCATAATCAAAGCCTTATTACTTCATATGCTAAACTTAACCATTAAATTTTTGAAATTGTGATCTTAATTTCAAATACCACTGAAAAAATGACTCTTAATAAATCACTCGCCATCCACTGAAGTTCATATACAGAAATGTTAAATTAAAAAAACTGGTCATCATGTCATTACTAATTGTTTAAGTGTTTAATAGATTCAGGAAAATACTTTCCCAAGCAAATACAAACTTAGCAGATTCCAGTCTGCTTCAGACACTTCCACAAGGATTGTACCAAAAACACAATCCAAGGGGGCACCAAGTTCATACATACTTTCTTCCTTCTATTACTCTGGGAGGTAGAATCCTGGCTCATCAAAGCATAAAGCATAGCTCTATATCCTGTCCAAACCCAGGAATAATGGTTTAAATTGTGGCTTACAATTAGGATATAAAACAAAAGTTTATTTTATTTTAATTTTGGAAAAAGCTATATATTCCCTGGCTCTTATTGATTCAAGGCAGTTTACAAAATAAAATCCTAGCCTCATGTCCTGGATTTCATACTATAGAAATGCACACCTGTTTGGACAAGACATGGATTTCATTGCACAAAACAGTAGTTCTTTTCCTGGGTAAGAAGAGAAATGAGAGAAGAGATTGGACACTTGTTAGGCTCATGTTTCCAATCAACAAATTATGGTTGTCTAAAACATGCCATAATCATGTTTTCATTTTAACAAACAGATACAACTAAAAGGGGTATCTGATTAGAAACGTCAGAAAACTGGCAATCTTAATCAGTACAATTAAAATGAGGAACGTAATGAGATTTCAGATTGCAATTGCCTCCGCCAAGTTTGAATATACCATACATTTTAGCTTTTCAAGTATTAGATTCAACATTTCTCAACATTTTGTTTTAAGCTGAAACAATGTTTTGAACATAAAACAAAGATGCAAAGGAGAAAGGCTCCAAGATAATAAATAATCAAAACATACATTTCTAATGTCAGAAAACCAGAAATGGTATTTCAGTGCGATGTGCAAAAATACTGTAACACAGAACTCTAAAAGGTATAATTAAAACAGTGCTTGTGAAACAGCAGCAGACAATTAAAAATTAAACCTATAGCAAGACAACAAAAATGTGTGAACATTTCATATTGCAATCCTTAAACACAAATGTTTACATGTGCTTTTTCAGCATTTTAGAGAAGAACCTGACATTTTGGAACCAGAATGAAAAAAAAAAATCAGCATTGAGGTCTCGGCCAAGGATTCAAGCTAGATGAACTGACTGGCTGATCAGCAACTAGCTTCTCCTGATATGTATCAAGAATTCTGCCCTTATATAGAGGCATCAAGGCTGGTTTTCCCACAAGTTCAAGTCAACAGCCAAAGTATTGAACTTTGAATGCCATCCCAATGCTCCATTCATTCTGAGGGGATTGCACTGATATAGTCCTCAAGGTACTGCAGTAATAATCTTGATGTATGTAGAATTTGAGCAAATATAAAAATATTTAACAAACAAAATGAAAAACAAAGAAAAAATCCCTAAAAGTCAGATTCCCCAGTAGCTTAGCTACACAAAAGCTACCAAGTGGGGAAAAATAATACTTCACAAACAGTGTGCACTGTTTTAAGAGATGGTCTGCACATCATGATAGCTGCTAGAAACTTATTATGTGGCGGATGTTACATGTGCTAACCATGTTAGGAGAAAGTAGCCCTCTCTGTGCACACATACAGCATCTTCACAACATGACCAAACAGTGTGTCACACAATAGGGTGTCAATCACATGATGCGGTGCTATACACGTGATCACCATTTTTTTAGAGCAGCAGCGTCAATGATGATTTCAAGCAGCTTCCTCCCAGTTGCTGTGGCACAGAGTGGCTGTATGATAACCATGTAAGTACCAGAAACAGGAGGCTTTTTTGTAATATAGAACTCAACTTTAACAGGTTGGCCACATTAATCCAATGTCTGGATTTGGTAAATTCACATTTTCATTAATATACAACATGTATTTTAAGAGGAAAAAAAAGATTTAAAAACCAATAACAAAAACAAACAAATGCAAAACTTGTAGTATATAACAAAATTCTTTTTCCCCACCCACCCAATAGTGCAACCCTTAATAAATTAAACAATACAGTATCTTCCTCTCTACAGCTTTAAAGCAACCTCAGGAGAAAATGGCTGAGATCAGTTCACAATCTTGAGGAAGGATTTAAAGCAGATTAGTTTTTATTATTTCTATTAGCCAGGTACATTCAGAATCCTCAAACTTACTCTGAATCTTTAAAAAAAATAGCCACAGCAGCAAACAAGACAGAAGGAGCGTAAATTCTGTCTTGTTTGGTCACACATTTCAAGACATAAAACACATGAGAAAAGAACATGAAAGGTATAGACTGATTGCCTATTTGCCTACTGATTTTATCTATAGTTTTGTTCGCTGTTCACTTTAAAAAATACATTAAACCTGAACAAAAATTCTGAAACTTAATTTTAAAAAACCCTAGAACGCTTTCACACTATTTTTTGGAGTAGTGTAACCAGGGATGTCGCTCCTTTCATACAGTGGGCCAAACAGCATTCATGGCACCTTTTGAAGGCCATAAGTTACTTGGTAAGCAGGAAGTGACATTATTTAGCCAGAAATATGCATTTTTGCTCCTGTAAGAATTCAGATATTGCAAATGACATAAAATAAGTAAATCCTATTCATTCTCCCAAGATGTGGGACTGCCTTATCATTACACTGGGGGACCCCAATTATCATGCAGACCGTCCAGGCCAATTTGATCAAGGCAGCTCATGTGCTCTGTTAAGCGACATCACTGCAGAAATGGCACTGCTGAAAGGGCAACCTGTGTGATTATTGGGCTCTCTCATCAACTTGAAAGTATCTTCCTTTCTTGGGTTGTCCCACCCTCCACCCCACAGCTCCTTACCTTCTAAGGTCACCTTCCATCTCTCTCTATCAGTGCTTCAGCAGAAGCAGTAGGGCTGAAAAGGGAAGCATCATGAGAGCCGAAGAGCCTGTCACAGGCTATATCTGGCCCACGGGTCTTACATTTAACACCCTGGCTTAAACTATACTTTTGCTAATCCTATCTGCATTAGTTCATTTCCAGCATATACTGGTAGAAATGCATCTTTCACCTACAGAAAAAGGTATCATCCAATTTCATTCTACTTTTCTTTTGCAATGCACATTTAGCAAGCATACATATTCTCTGCAACATTCTGAATAGTTTCATAATACAGAAGATGCTTAATGCATATTTCTGGATTTGTAGCCTCTTTCAAAATCATGAAGAAACTGATTTGTAAGACAAGAAGGTTGGGATTATATTAATTTCTCATAAATTTCTAAATTTCTTTTCCAGTTCCTTCAGAACTGTCAGAGAACCTGAGCAACATAATTTGTTGTTACAGGTAGATCAGATGCACCCACATGACTGCTGAACTTCAAAATCTAGAGTTAAACTATCACAATTATCTACATCTCTAGAGTCTGATTTTTACTAAACAAAGATACCAGTGATGTTGGGGTGATTTTATTGTTTCCATTAAAATACAAGTCCAAAGACTTCAAGATATTAGAAAAAAAATCGCACACATCTTTGGGGAACTTTTTGAAAGCATGTTGATTTTTTAGCCATTTTAACTGCACACTGTCATTCTCTAAAAATATAAAATAATATGCATATTATACAGGAGACCAGAAAGTCAATATGGAACACAATCACTTGCTTTTGACGGCACTTGGTTGTTGAATGGTTAATTCTTTGAGGCCAGGTGTCAAGATTTTACTGATGCACCAGAGTACTTAGAAGAAAAAAACAGCATCAGTACTAGCCCAGAAGGCCCAACATAACTGGCAAAATGGGGGGGGGGGGAGTCAAAAGCAGTCAGTCAGTGATACAGATGGAGTGGCAATTCCTATTGTTAGCTTAGGTGGATTTGTTAAATACACTGTACATGGTTTCAGAAGAAGAGCTGGCTCAGACACACTTCTGTACACATGAAGATTTTACAGAGCTGAACAGTGTTTGAAACCAGTGCATTGCAGATGGCTATGGAGTGTGTACAATTAACAAAAAGTAGTACAGACCCAATCCAAAAAGAAAAAAAGAACCAGTGAACCGATGACAACTTTTCACATGCGAAGTGGTCTGATCTGTTTGGGGAAGAAAAATGAAACACAAATCAGTATTTTTCATGCCCTGATCCTATAAAGTGTCATTCACCAGCTGAATGTTGGAAGAACTAAACAAGCACAGCGTATACACCCTTAATTGTTTGGAACTGAATCTTTTTCAAGGGGAAGGAAAAGTGAGGAAGGAGGATAGGACTCTATATAAATCTTGCAGCTATATTTAATTTAAGCACATTTCAATCTCTTCCTTCAACCCTGTAGAATCTCAAGGTAGCCCCAAAAGATCAAATCTAGACTTATTCTTATTCAGACAAAATATTCTTATCCAGACCAAAACCAGAGATTGCATCTGCAGGATTTCTTCAGAAGGCCATTCCATATATGAGATCCCACTATTGAGATATGTAGCCATCAAGATGAGGCAATACCATGTGAAGAAAGAACTCCTAAAAGCAGTGCTTCTCAAACTTACTTGGGTTATGATGGCACATAGCCTATTCCTTCCAGTTCAACCAGGGACAACCATCTTGGATTTCATAAGATCCAAAATAGCAACACCCTAATCTCATGATCTGAGATGGCAGTATCTGAGGGAACAAGGTAGGAGGGGGGCACTAGGGTTTCCTATGGCGCCCCTCTGAGTGTGCTGAAATGCCTTAAGGCATTGTAATACATACTTTGGGAACCCCTACCCTAAGCTCATATGGAAAGAGGGTTGCATTTCAAATATACAGTATACCTAAAACTTGGCTGTCTCAGATGTTAAATGATAAAACCAACACTTCTCATATTTAGCCTGAACCTATGGAAGTGAATCATATTTTTAATATCATGGAAATGAAACATGTATTTAACTAATATTTTGGAATGTTTACATCTGATAGAAGTTATTTTTTTAAAAAAAATAAGCATGCATTGAGCAAGGATATTATAGTGATTCTAGAGGGAAAAACTAGATTGCTTAAAATACGTATTTGAAATTTCGATAGAATCCAACAGGCTTTATTTTTCCGTAGTGTTACACAGGCGCCACCTGGTGGAAAAATGCACTGTATCCATATTGGAGCCAGTTGAATAATATTTGTAACACATACACAAAAACACAAATCATAAGGGAGCAAACTCTTCCATAGGATGGTAAAAAAATCCAGTGAGTTGATATTGCCTGGAAAAAGTTGTCCTTCCTAATCATAAGCAACGTTAGGGGACAATGGTCATCTTTGTTACCAACGACAAAAGCCAGGACTGCCTGTAGACAGTTCCATGGTCATGTGACCAGCCATGACATTACCTTTATAGGCACAAAACACTGTCACCTTCCCTTGTGTTTTAAGTGTGATAGCTATTTATCTACTTGTTTTTTCATGCTAGGTTGGCAGGAGCTGGAATGAAAGGACAGGAGCTCACTGTCATATGATACTTGTGTCTCGAACCCCTAAGCTGTCAACCTTAAGGGTCTTCAGGCTCAGTGTCTTAACCAGAGCCTCTGCATCCCTTACCTGGGAAATGTCTGCCAGTAATTGCTCAGGCAGTGGACATTTTACTTCTAGTTCTACTGACCATGTTCTAATTCTTTTCTCCATGTCCCTCATGCAGCTGACACTTCCAATTACTCCTTCCCCTGCTGTTGTGGGAATATCCAACGCACATGTTTTGCACTGAAAACAGGATAGGATCCCGCAAACACCTTCCACAGTGCAGTCTTGTTTTAGACTACCTGGAACTGCAGATATTGATTCTAAGAAAAACCAAAACTGTTGCTATTATTAACTTTCTTCACATTTAACAAAATGATGTTTTGGCATTGAATTCTGGTAGTTCAATGACGTTAAATTTTTTTTAAGGTGACAAAGTAGGGTTGACTTGCAAATGTCCTAAGATGGGAAAGTTGACCTTCCAGCCCTACCCATTTTTACCCCAGCAGCAGGTGGAGCACTTGTAATGGCAAAGCAATGTTCAAAGACAGTGCTTATTATTAGTTGTCATTCCTGGAATATAGTTATTGATAGTTTCAAAGGGTTTTTTTGCCAGTGAGAATTTAGAAGGAGCAGAGTGCACTGGTCAGTGACCTACTCATACCAAAAGCTACAAATGGATCTGGATGAGCTCACCTGGTGTTTATTTCATGTTCTGATAGTAGCTTGAATTGGACAGTCCTCCTCCTCCTCGTATGGCATGAATGGCTGTTGGAGAACATGCTGGGTAATGGCCAGGGCGTATAGGCTTGGCTGCAAGAACAATTGGAAAAAGTATATTGAAGTTAGGGTGGGGGGAACCTAGCATTTAGACATGCTGTATGACATTTTCTCACTTTATAAAAAGACTGCAATGGAGAAAAGGGCAACACAGCACCCACTTCATTTAAGTATTTTGTACAGAAACAAACTTCTAGACTCAAATGTTCCTAATTCCAAATTCAGATTGTCAATCTTCTGTCATACATCTCCTTTCTCCATACATACTTTCTCCATGGAGCTCAGGTTTCCCTTGTATCTTCACAACAACCATGTGAGGTAGGTGAGGCTTAGTTATAGTGACTGACCCAAGGTCACCCAGGAAGCATCATGACTGAGCAGGGATCTGAACCTGGATCTTCCAGTTTTAAAATCCAACTCTGAAACCACTACATTATCCTGACTGTCAACGACTATGTTCTATCTCCTGGTACAGAAGAGCATACTACTGAATTCTAGTTCTTGGAAAAACAACAGTGCCTTCATCTCCCAACTGTGGGCTTCCCATGTGTATATAATTGGTCACTGTGAGAAACAGGATGTTAAACAATATCCTGGGCAAGATGGATTTCGATTTGGCACGGCTATTAGATAATGTTCAGATGGATGAAGTTGGCAATAAATGCCAACAGTCTAGACCAAATCATGACACATGAGAAGTCTCTATGCCCTTATTTTCAACCTGTCATCAGATTACAAGTTGGATTACAATGGAATCATATCTATTCTGGAATCAGGCATCAATTGCTTCCATTTGCACTATAGAATTAAAGGTAAAGGTGTCCTCCGCAGGTTGCCCTTTTAGTCATGACCAACTCTAGGAAACAGTGCTCATCCCTGTTTCTTAAACCAGAGTCAGTGTTGTCCTAAGATGCCTCTGTGGTCATGTGGCTCACATGCGCACAGAAGGCTGGAACTTCCAAAGAGTTCCTTCCTAAAAGGAAACATCAGTATTTTGATATCAGTCATGCTTGTTTTGAAACAGTCTGAACACCCTGATTTGTGAAGATGACAGTGTATGTGAGAAGAGTCCTGCTGCAGCACCCTCTTGTGGCACCCAAATGCCTCTGGAAAATCAACAGTTCCCCCAGCATCTGCCTTCAGGGATGTTTCATAAAGTTTCATAAAAAGTTTCATAAACTATGATTAGAAGTTATGTCTGCTTAAAAGTTAGACTTGGCTTTGGGTTAAAATTCAACTATATAAATAAATAAAATAAATTATGCCCCCAATTTATTTTGTAAAGTCATCTATACTAGTAGTCCTAAACAAATCTTGTGATAGTGGGTTGGATACATTAATAATGCATTGCATGAAGGAATATGTCAGCTCTGAATTTCCTGTCCATCACTTTTCATTTGATGAACATGTATGGGCCACTTCACTGCTTATCTTTAATTACAGATGATTTACAAGCATGCTAAAGGGTACAGAAAAGCACCACTTCCAATATAAATCCTCAGGGCCCACCACTCTCATCTTGCAGTGCAAACTATCCATTTGTTAGAAGTGTCATAAGGCAAGTGGGTGAAATATCAGGATTTTTTCCCCCAAAATACAGTTGCGCATTAAAAAAATAGAACTGATAGAGACAGAAAATCCAGGTCGTCTAAAGGGATACATGATGTTCTTCTAATAGCTCATCCTCACTGATACTCTTGTATCAGAACACATACCAATCTGAGCAGAATGTGCTCTCCTTGCCATGTTCTTGGCTCTCACAGCCTCTTTAATGCGATCGACCTCCTGCTGGTATCGTTTTCTATCCCGCATGGCATTCTCCTTTGCTTCCTTCAGTGCACTTTCCAAGGCTTTCACTCTCTCTGCTGTAGCTCTAAGACGTTTTTCCAGTTTAGGAAGCTCACAGCGAAGATCTGCATTATCGCGCACCAACTGTGGAAAAACAAAAACAGATATGTCTAGGAATACAATGCAATGAAATTAAGCAACTGTAATAGTATTAATAAAAAAAATGGGCACAATGCCTCTTTCAATAGCACTTTCTGAGAAAAATCTCAAATACGCAGGTCATAAAGCACATACCACTCTCTCACACCCTTACATATAGAAAAGGAACAAGTATACTGTGATGTACACCACCTTACTCCTGTGTCTGGATTTTCAAGCCACTCATCCTTTTTGAACAATAACCAAGTGCACCAGGTTTTTTCCATGCCTTAATAGGTCAGGCAGGTTCCCAGCCTACTGTACACATAACATGCCAGGCATTTTATAATTAGCTAATGCTATGTTCACGGCCCCATAGGATGGAAACAACTATGCAACAGGTACTAAATATTGTACTATAGATTGGGCAAAAGGCAGACTAGATGGATAAAGTAGAAAACTCAGCCCTGTCTGATAGAATTCCACAATCCTCAGACAAATGGAAATGAACCATCTCTTCCTACTGTGTTTCTAAGAGCTCAATTATTTTAGCCGATATGGAAAAAGACCAATAAACTGCCACTATCTTACCCAAGAGTCCTGCATTCTTCCAGTTCTCCACAGAACATTTTCTGGTTGGATGACCTTCCCCAAGCCCACAAGGTTTTTTGATTGTATTTTTCAGCCTCCTAAGGGCAATGCATATAAAACATGTGGTCCCTATTAGGATAATTAACTGCATAATCCCACCTGTTTGTGAACTTTTGTAAGTTGTTCCAGGTTGTTCTCAAGAAAAGAAATTTTTTGTTTCTGAGCTGCGCTTCCACCTCCATCATCACTGTCCAGTTCAACACTCTGTGCAGACAAAGAAAGGAATTAGGGTCAAATATTTATAGGAAGTAAATTGAGTGTGGGAATCACAGAGTTGGATATAAGAACTGCATTATAGACTTATGAATGGCGTACCAAAGACAGGCCCAAGGCATAATGGAGTGCCAAAGACAGGATAATCTCAGATATAATTTTAGTTATATTCTAAAAAGTTACCTTGCAAGATTTAACTATTATACTTGTTTATATATACTTGTTTCAATGTTAATTGTTTTACTAGTGTCAAAGATTTATAATGGATCTTAAAGACCTTACACTTTTCAATACAAAGAAAACAACAGGAGTTTGCTGTTAACTTGTATCTGGATCACTTATGCATCTCTAACCTGGATATGCACAAAAGACTTACAAACCATCTAAGACAGTGATTTTCAACCAGTGTGCCATGGCACACTGATTTGCCATGGCTAGTACTCAGGTATGCCATGGGAATTTATATTCATTAATAGGAAAATTGAACTATTTGAATAGTCTGGTGTTCCTTGGCAATGGTAAAAACAATTGATGGTGTACCTTGACAATTTCAGTGCCTTGTTAAGTGTGCCGTGAGATGAAAAGGCTGAAAATCACTGATCTAAGAAATACACGAACATCATATATTAAAAAACCCAAATCTTACTTTTTTAACCCTGGTAGTGAGGTCTTGAACAAAAAGTTTCCGTAGGTTATGGAGGGTTTGAAGTTCTCTAGCCTAGGAATACATGTTTTTGAGAACAAAATACATAGATATTATAAAATGATAGAATCTGAACTAATTTTTATATGAACGTTAACATAATGACATAAAGGCAACATTCCATTAACTTGACCAATTTCACAAAGAAACACAAGGTATGGTTTTATGACTGAAGTACTTGAAATACACTACTGTAGCATTATCCAGGCTAAAAGGGAAAGAAAAGTAGCTTTTGCAATCCACATTGCAATAGCCATTTTTCCTAGACACATGGGAAATCAGATCTCCAACTTTTTTGTATGTTCATTTCATTTCTGTATGCATTGCAGAAATACCTTGATTTTCATTCATTTGACTTTTATTGCTTTGTTCTTTCAGCCACAGTTAATTGGATCCCTACTCCCCTACAACATCATCACAGGTCAAGTTGTGTTTGTTCAACTAGGTCATAAGCTCTTAGGAACCAGAGGTTCGCTGTGGCTGGTTCAAGGCTTGAAGTGGGCCACTTCTGGCCCTGGGCCAGAGTTTGGAGTCCCCTAGTATAGAAAATATCAAATCAGAGCCAGAATTTCAGTACATACTCTTTAATCCTGGTTGTATATGGCAAAAATCCTGGTTGTATATGGCAAAAAAAACTAGTCCTGTCTAGTCCAGAATGTAGAGCAGGGGTGGGGAAACGGAGGTGCCTGACTGGTGCCATCATCTTTGGGGTGGAGACTTGGTAGCTGTTACCAGCATGCTAAGGGTTTTCCTTTGATCCAGCTCCAGAGGACTACTGACGAGGACCAGTTTTGTGGCCCAGCCACTACTGACAAAGACCAGTTGTGGCCCAGCAATATACTGTATTTACTTGAATCTAACGCTCACCTTCGTCAGCCGAATTTTGTCTCCAAAATCAGGGTGCGCAATAGATTTAATAGTTAATTAAATTCAAGTAAATGTGTTCTGCTTATAAGTGTAGGGTGCGTATTATATTCAATGGTGCATTAGATTTGAGTAAACACTGTATAATGCACAACAAGAAATGTACGTTTAAACTTTTTTCCCATATCTTAACAGAAGATATGTTAAAAGACAATAAAATTTGAAATGTTACACATTTAGCGACTACAGAGGAACAGTTCCTTTTGTAACCATCATCTACTTTTGTTTATGAAGGACTGTTTTTACTACAGAGACTTTCATACCAACATTCAAAAAAATCTATTACTTCAAACATTTTGAATCTCCTGCTTTCTGGTATTTCAAAGCAAAATCAGAACAGCATGCACAAAATCTGGCATGCAATGGACATACCACAGTTTCTTCCAATCCCTTTAGATCTTCTCTTGCTTGTTCCCTTTTCTCATTCAGCAACCTAGACAGAAAATAATGCTGTGTAACTAGAAATGAGGTGAAATACTGCACACGAATCAGGCAACTGGGGAATAGAAAATATCCCATTTCTCCTCAAGCAGCCTAGAATTCTTGTATTTTTAAAAGTCTTATTTTAACCAACAGCTGCGTATTTTGGATCATAGGCTCTGGTTTGTGTCCTCATTAGCTACAGCTATGCCCAATATTAAATCGATGAGAAAAATTATTAGGATTTCTTGGCTGGCAATCAAACTGAATACACTTGCAGATGTCCCTGAAGAAGTGACAAGTACTGGCAATACTGGATGCTACTGAAGCATATTCCTAGACTAGTCACTGACTCTGTTCTCCAGGACTGACTCTCTCTCCAACTACTAATAACAATCACTTATATGTTATTCTTGCTCTAATTCTGTGTTCCTCAACACAGAAGCATCTTTCGTATACTTTCATGATGACAAGTACAATGTCTTGTATTTGTCTTGTATGATGACAAGTACAATGTCTGGGGGGCATTTTCACAGAATCAAAAACAGATAATTGATGCAGTTTCTTTATATTGCTGCCTAAAGAGACCAGGAAAGTCTGTCAGGCTGTCATAGGGACATGCAGGGTTCACTGTATGGTTGTAACATTGTTAGGAAGTAACATACAGTATAAAACATAATAAGGAAAAGATCACCTGGCCCACTTACATGAGCTTTTCCAGCTTCTTTTCCCGTTCCTGGTCTTCAACTTTCAATTTTTCATAGTCGGAGCTCAGTTTCTCTCGCTCCAGCTGCAGCTTCTGATTCATACTGAAATAAAATTAAGGCAACTAAGACCAAACCAGTACTGTGACCCAGAAGTAGGTGCTGGAGGGATGTGCATATGAATATACAAGCAAAAAACATCAGGTATTAAAGAAACCAAAACAGTTGCATCTAAGTTAACCAATGACTAAAACATGACTACACAAAAGATTCCACTCAGGACTTCCATTTTGCCACATTAGAAAATTTTCCTGAATACACCATGGATATAACAAGTTGCATACCTCAACTTTAATATTCACTTGACTTTTCTGCTCAGGGCAAAAAATTATAATGCTTCTGTCCAAATGTGCTCTTAATGCTAATCATTTCAAGAGTCACAAAATTCAAATGTTCAGGAAAATCTAATGATTTAATGCATAATGTGACTACTGGAGTAATCACTGCAATACACACCCCAGAACTCTATGAATTGATGCAATGTCATTTTGTCTGGTATAAAAGATGAACAGTATGATGAGGTGTACAAGCTAATCTATGAACATGGTACATGAAATTGACTTATGCCAAATCAGCTAGTCTTGGGGGCTGTACTGGCTTGTTGACTACTTTTTCTCAAGTATTGCTAAGTGTACCTGTGCTAAGCTACCATAAGAATAGTTTTAGAGCATTTTTACTGAGTACATCCATGTAAATAATACACTATATTTATCCATAAAATCTCATGTACAACTACACTAATGAAATCTCATGTACAAGTACACTCAGGAACAGTTGTCTAAAGAACATGTCCTGACAAAACGCATGTGGGAGCCAGCCTAGTAACTAGCAAATGTTCATCTGATACACATAGCAGTCTTGATCAGTGGTGGGATTCAAATAAATTAACCACAGGTTCTATGTCCTCATAACCTAAATTAACAACAGATTCTATGTCCCATTAGTAGATGGTTCTCAGAATCAGGTGCTCATTAGTAAGGGTCCTATAGAACCTGTGAGAACCACCTGAAGCCCACCACTGGTCTTTTATCAGCTTACTACTGTGTTACATGTAGCATTTCAAAAATCACAATGAGGAAAAACTTCCTGCTGCCTCCTCCTGGAAGAAATACAAAAGCTGAATAGTCCACAGCATAAGCGCACTTTTAGGTTACTGCTTAATGATTAAGTGGGCCTACCAAATAGGGTTGCCATATGTCCCCCAAAAAGGGACTGTCCCAGTTTTGGGGGATTGCATTCACATACCAGCAAGTTTGACAGGAGGTCCTGTCCCTATTTTGTGTAATAGAATTATGGCAATCCTACTGCCAAAGAATTGGCAAGCTGTGTGTGGCTTAAGAACATAACAAGAACCTCCACTGGATTAGGCCAAAGACCCATCAAGTCCAGCTTCCGGTCTCACTGAGTCTCACCAGATGCCTCAGGGAGCACACCAGACATCTGCATCCAGGTGCCCTCTCATGCATCTGGCATTTTGAGGTTGCCTACATCTACAACTATTTATGCACATACATACGAACCCCCTCATGGCTTATAACATGTGACAGTTGACTGCTGCGAACAATGCAGAAAGACGTCTAGAAGATAGTCAGAAACTACAAAAGGCTGCTGATTAAAAAGCCCAATCCTCATTTTATCAAAGTGGCATGGTTGCCACTGAATGACTAAACTAGTATAATATGAAGCTAATGCCACCATTGTAACAATTTGGTGTCTTCATGAGCAATTTGGTGTCTGGATTCTGTGTTGCATTCCTCAGTCACTACATACATAATTTTGAGAGCCTTTCGCACAGAGGACACCCATTTAGAGCTACTTACAACACCTGCATAAGAAACTAGCATGGAGTAAGTTTTCAATATTAAAGCAATTTTTCAGAAGATGTTATGAAGCAAGCAAAGGTCTGCTCAAGAAAATGTCCTCTTAAGATAAAAGAAAACTCAACCATTTCCAAATACATGCAAAATAACATGCAAGCACTGGAAATTCTTTTCTAAACTGCTTCCCCAATGTTGTAGAAAAGGAACAATTTGAGTCTATTAACACATTGTTTTCTGCTCTTTAACCAGGATCAGTATCTGTGGAATGAGAAAGACATCTACAACTGAGGCCTATGGATAGGGAAAACTACTAAATAAATCTAGATTAAAAATAAGAGCCTATCTTTTGTTTGCACTGGGCAATTAAAATTTGGAACCAATTCATCAGCTTACTCCCTGATCTCATCGATGATTTTCTGCTTCTCCTCAATCTCATCTCGCAATCTGGACAGTTGCTTCTGGTGAGCTTCCCGGTGACTTTCCATCTGCTGCTCCAGTGTATTCTGCTCATCAAAGGAGAAGGCAAAAACAATTCAGAATTTTTATTTTATTTTTGTCCACGGCTGCTTCTAACATTTCAAACACCTTTTGGACAATGCTCAAAATCTGAACATTCATGGCTTCTTTCAGAGCTAACATGCAAACACTAGTATTCTTGATCACGTAGCCAGTCAGAGAAAGGCTGCATCATAGTAAAGCTGCAATCCTATCAACCTATTACTTTCATGAAAGTAACATTGAACACAATAGGACTTTCTTCTGAAGAGATATGCAAACGATTGTCCTCTAAATTCCCACATTTAACCTCCTGGAATAAAATAACAAATCCCCAACAATTGCTGTACTAGAATTGTACATATGCAAGGAGATGAACTTGTCCCAGTATAGTGTTTCACAGATGGAAAATGCAGATACATTTTTACTTAAGGTCTGATTTATATCAACTAAGATGTTGGCTCATTTATTGCATGGAATCCAGATGCTTTCTTCATTTTTCTAAATATCCAACACTGTCCCAAACACCTGAACTGTATAGTATGAAGTATGCATATATAGTAGTGTATAGCATGACCATCTCCTGGATAATTCCTGTGTCCTCAAACAATTCATCACACCTCAACTCTACTTTGTAGATTTTTTTTCTTTTGGTTTAGTTGGCTGTTCTTTTCCCTATTGTGCTATTGCAGGAGTCTCCAAAAACCGAACCAGGGGCCAGATGTGGCCCATGGCAAGCCTCTATCTGGCCCATGGCCAATCTCTAGATCACTCAGAGCTTCTGGCCCACTGTGCTCTGGTTGCATCCAGAAGATGTTCTGAGGTTCTCAGAACACATTTTAAAGGTCTAAAAAACCACTTTTAAAAAATAGTGCCCTCCAAAATCCTTAGAAGGCTTTTGGAAGGTCAGAAAAGCAATGCCAGCCCTCAGAACTCTCTGTAGGTGTTTCATGTGATGTGCTGGTTCTGAGGTATTTACATTGGTACATGCAGGTAAGCTGCTTGTGGCATGAGGGAAGGGGACTCCATTTACGTGTGTGCTTTATTCCTGTGATTTGATTTGGTGCTTGGAAAAATCCTGGAAATTTGAACCTGTTCATTTCAGTTTCATCTCTAATGTATTTATTTAAATTTTATATTTAAATTTTTTTGGCCCTTGACAACATGCCAGATATTTGATGTGGCCCTATGACCAAAAAGCTAGGAGACCTCAGCGCTACTATATCACTTTACTTCTCTTTCAGGTTCGTCATAACCCATGTCAGAAACTTGAATAATTTTGCTGGCTATGGTTTCCCATATGCATTGTTAGTACTGAAACTTGTACATGCATTTTATACATGAAGTTACAAAAACAAAAGACTGCAGTCAAAAACACTTTGACTGCAAAGCATTACCGTCTCTTCATTTTGGAATATTGAAATACAGGTACTAATCAGGGTTAGTCTGAATACAAAGTTGAGAATAAAACACTTAAAAAATCTTTTTAAATATATTTTTAAATGGAGGAACACACTATAAACATGCACTATCAGACTGACTTAACACATGAGCACATATATGTATAGCTTTGATAAAAGGCTTGTTAAGCAGTACAAAAAAGGCAGCACCCGAAGGCATAATTTGACCTCAATCATCGGTATGAAAGTGTTCCTGATGAGAAACTGATCTCACAATTGCAGTACACATTACCTTCATTTCCTCTGCATTCTGAAGCAAGGTCAAATGTTCCTTTTCCTTATCTTTGAAGCTGACTTCATGCATTTTTTCTGTTAAAGGAAAAAATTAAGCAACTCATGTTTAACATATGGTTTTTAAAAAGGAGCAATTCAAATCCTGAAATAATATCTACCTCTCGGAAACATATTTCTTCACGTATGGCTTTGCCTCATTTACTATGATGGCACTTTTTAAAAAAAATTCTTCCTACATTAGTAGCTGTTTCATGAGAACAGATCAGAATAGTTTCATGAGAAATATTCAGAGAATATTTTCAGAAGAAGACTTTTAAAGCAAAAGTGTGATTACCCCACCAAGCTGCCATTGATCCTACTAAAATGTATCATATTCTGATCATTTCCTCCCACATCCTATTCATGCCAGCTATTGCTAGTCCTAAATTTAAGAATCTTTGTGACCAAGTCATGTTTCTAAATCAGAAATGTCAGCTTAAATAAAATACACAAAGGAATTCACCATGTGCTGAAACCACCATGAGATAGCTGGCCAGAAAAATTTTAGATATTACATCACCATATGATTTTTTTTACTACATAGTGAACCAACACTAACACTGAATACCATGACACTGACTATAGTTTTTCTTGCAACAAAACTGACACTGACTATAGATAGCACTGCTATATTGCCAGAAGCAAGCCGAGTTGTGAATCATGCTAAACTGTCACTGCATCTTGACATATTGTTGAATCATATTATTTAGGACATTTAACCCATATTTCTTCTAATCTAATGCGCTGTCAAATCTAATGGGCAAGCCGGTTTTAAGAGGCTTGAGATTTTAAAAATTTGCTAGCAATTGTAATGCACAGCAAACTTTTTAAAAATTCTAAAGCCTTTTAAATCAGTGTGCGTTATATTAAATGGGCCATACTTCACTCCCAAGACAGGCAGGAGGAACAGCACTGCTCATCTGGCTGGCTGCCCCTCCACCCATCTCGGAGGCAAAGCAACCATCCCAGGGATGGGATGATGGCAGTCAGCCATTTTGCCCTCTCCCCCAGACAATGCTGTTCCTCCTGCTCAACTTGTCGGAGAGGCAGGTAGGCTGTCCTTCCCATCCCTGAGAAAATTGATTGCTGAATCAATGGAATACAGTAATCCTGCTGTCTCAGGAGCGAGGAGGAAGCATTATTGTATTCCATCAATTCTATAGCACCATCAAATCTAATCAGACCCCCATTTTGGAAACCAAAAATCGGCTGAAAAGGCTGCACACTAGATTCGAGTAAATATGGTCTGATCAGCTCTTAGCCTGCACATTTATTTAATCATTTATATCAAGTTTTTCCCAGGCCAAAGCAAATGCCTAAAGCTTTATTATTTTAAAAAAACTTTACAGAGCAGCTTACAAGGCTTTATTATAATGTGCAAAGTTATCACAATACATTAAAAGAGTCAAACAAAAATCAAACAATCAAACAACATTAATTTCAATCAATGGTTACATCCACTGGTTAATGTCCACCAGTAAATTGGATTTACCATCGTGCAAATTAAGAGCCCTTTTTCTAGAAATAACAAACACAGGAGAGAAAAGCCTAAGCAAAATTCAGCATTTTCTGGTCAGCACAAGTTCATTATTACCAACTTGAAAACAAAAAGTGTTGTACATCCAGTACCTTGTGCACGCAATTTGGCCAGCTCTTCATTCAGAGAATCCTGCAGCTCTTCCAGTTGCCTTCGTTTCTGCTCCATATTCTGCATGTAGTCTGTGAGAGATTTAATCTTTGCTTCATGCTTTAAAAGTAACAAGAAAAAGTAACAAAACAAGCAAGTTTAATGTCCAACAAAGAAAATATGGGGGGAATTTTTCTAGACTGAGAAATAAAGAAAAAATTGCAATTACCTGTGAGATGAGAAGCTGGCAAGCAGCAAGTTCCCGCTCACTGGCATTCATTTTCCTGTTGGAGTCTATCTGGGCACTCTCCAATTGCTTGCTGCGGTTGACCAGAGATTTCACCTCTGATTTCATCTTGCTGATGTAGAGCCGTGCCATGGTAAACTCCTCCTCAATCACACCATTCACATCTGACAACTAGATAAACAAATAAGTTGTAAAGTGAGATTTCCTGCTATATTCTTATCCCTCCTTTCAGAACAGATGTACAGCTATGTTCAAAGCAGAACCAAATCAGATAAGCTTACATTGTTCTTCCACATTGTCTTTCTGGTGCTTCAGTTATGGAACTTCCACCTTGGAGAAAATCTCCTAATCTGGGCTTTGCTCAGTTTTAAATGCTAAAAGCTTTGACGTCTTCTTGGAGTTGCTTACAAGAAGTTGCTTACAACTTCTACCAATGGACTCCATAAGAGTCCAAGGTTCTTGGGTTCAAGTGGGGATTTTCATTCAACCACCAGAGGACACTGTGGTATCTAAAAGGGACTCCACTGGAAAATAAATTTCTGCAGGATTTCTCAGTGTATGCTTAGGGCTCCCCAGACCACTAGGAGGAGTGGAAAAGGCCTAGATAACAAAACATTGTCTTAATGCATCCTTGCTTTCCTCTATTTACTCACTTTCATTTCCACTTTTGAGATATTACAATTACCTCCTGCCTTATCACATATTACCTGCATGATCCAGGTATATTTAAATTAACTTGGATTGTAATCCTAAACTAGGCTGGCATAACTCACCTGGCATATCTTGCTGTGGTGGTGTGGAGTGGTCGGCATACACTTGTGCACTGGCCTAACCTCCTCCCACTCCCAGGACTGGGACAGAAGTAGGGGTACCATAAGTCCTCTTTTTCCAGGATATGTCCTGGATTTCATCCTTGTGTCCTAGAAAAAATATTCATTCTCCTCCATTTCCTTATGAGCAGGCAGCATGCAGCCTACTTGTAAATAAAAATTATATGTAATATTTTGAAATTTAGTAAGTGATATGAAAGAAAAATACATGAGTGTTTTTAGGTTTTATTTTGTCATGTCCAACATTTTTCTTAGAGAGTCCACTTTGGGAGGCATTGTCATCTTGTTTGTGTTATGACATATTATCATCCTAGACAGAAGTACCTTATGATGCTTTTGCGATACCCTCCTGGTTGGAAAAAAATTTATACCGGCCTAACTGAAGCTGAGGATTGCACCCTCAGAGTTGCTATTCTGATTATAAAGACATTTCTAAAGATAAATACAAGAAAGGTGTAGCTTAATCATTGTAACATTTAGCGTTTGCTATGTTCTGTTTGCTAACAAATCCTTTCATCTGCAATACTGACTTTCGAACTACTTATAGTATATATTACAAATCAAACCAAGATGAATTGACAAAAAATGAATTGATGATACAGGGGAAGCTTTTCCACAATTTCGACCCACATCTGCTCTATTTATTTTGTAACTAAAACATAAAATAGCCATGTCAAGAAGCTCTAACTATATTACATTAGTACTATGAACTACTGTTAGTGCTAAAATAGTACAAACCTGCACATAGTTTATAATGCAGGTCTTATTATACTGTGATATTATGTATACACATTTAGCATTATTAGCCTTATATAAAACGCATCCCCCTCAAAGACCTGTCCTATAAGCACCATCACGTATCCTATAAATGATTCAAAATTTTTAAAACCCTCCAGCGTAAAAACCCTCCAGATAATAACCTACAAATATGTAGAGTACATGGATTAAATCACCACTAGAAAAGAGGTTATATACTCAGGAACAATTATTGCCTTGAGGTTCCTTCATGGGAGGACAGGGGAAACACATGAATGTGGTAGAGGCTTCATACAGTAACACAGCCTTTATGAGCTGCTGAACATATGTAGTCCCTCACACTGCTGTCCCTAGACTGAGGACTTCCACATGGGTCCAGTGATTCATGCAGCAAGCAACTTTCAAAGATTATAGCTCTGGCATTTCTACCAGCTTCCCACACAGCAGATGTAACATAAGAATATTCAATAACAGGCACAGCATTGTTAAAGTGTAGTTAATAATATTCAAGTTTAAATGAGTCTTTACAAAATTATTCATGTTCAGAAAGCCTTGACAAACATTTTAATAACTCAACACAGCATGACACTTTGTGTCTCTCAACCACACGCTAAGCCAAATTAGTGAGAAAATTTAGCCAAGTTTCTTCCAGACAGCATCGTTGTATGTAAGCCTATGTACATCTTCTTGGCTTAAAGTGGTTTTAAAAGATGGACCGCTCACTTTAAAGTGATTCTTATTTGCACATAAAATATTATTAAACTAACAACTATATAAAAGTCAACTTACTGTTTTGACATCGTTAGTTCCAATGATTCCGCCAATCTCTCCCAGGTCCTTAAGCAGTAAATTCAAGATTTCAGTGGCTCTTTTTTTCTGATGGCTACTGAGCTCTTGCAATTGCCCCAATTCTCTCTGTGTAGTTGTCAGAGCAGACTGCAAAATAATATATAGATAATATTACAAATTTGCTCACTAGTCATAAGAATTCAGGGCATTCAAGCACTAGCTTACACTTTATGTGGAAATTAAATCTGCTATGGCTATGCCAGGATTTTCTGCATGATTCCCCCAAACCTCTGTGGCACAGCTGCAGACCATTCAGGGCACACCAGTGTGCTACAGCCACTTCTTTGTTAATAACTGTAAGCATATCCATACTTAATTTCTCTCAAGACAGTATTATTTCAACAAAAACTACTAAATGACAACAAAAAAGCTTTCTCCCATTTCCATTTGCCTCCCTGTGTTCTATAGACTAAAACACTTCCAGTTAAATTTGCACAAAGAAACTGCTCCCTGGAGCCCTAGGAGCATTTATGTAATGCTATTTTCTTATGTCTATGGAAGCAGACACTTTTCCAACAACATAAAAGAGATAAAGTATCATTTCAAGATTGGTGCTACAAAGTGCAGGGTAAATATCACTTTAAATACTGCTTTCCATATTGTAATTTGAAAACAATTTTACAACCTTTCTGATAATGAAGGCACAGAGATTTAGATAAGAGAAAGCTTATATGACTGTCCCTGCAATCCTAACCTCCAATTAGGCTGGCGCAAGCTCCAGGATAAGTCCTGTGCTGACCTGGGGATGTCACAAAAGTGCTGAAGAGGGCTTCTGCCCCACTTCTGGGGAAGTTAGGCCAGTGCTAACACATATGCCAATATCCCCACACCACCACAAGATGATATTCCAGCTTAAATTGGTTAAGATTGTGCCCCTATTTGATCCCAAAAGTATGAATCATATTTAAGCCAAATCTGCATGTTTCATCTGTATCTATAAAAGAAGATAAATGGTCTAAGCATTCAGTTGTCATCAGCATTACTGGGATGGGATGCCCCATTTAACTCCATGTGTAACTATTCACAGATTCAGTGCACTCATGTTAAAGTCAAACAACTCCTTTAAGGCTGCAATTCTAAAGACACTTTCCTGGGAGTAAACCCATTGAGAATAGGGCTTACTTCTGAATAGACATGATTGGTACTGCAACCTAAGTGTCTTGAATCTTCTTTCAAAATTAATTTTAAAAATGAGTGCAGGTGCGTAGAAGTTCATGAAACACAAGTTCAGACACACATTCATAAAGATCAACAAGGAGTGTTCTTACTGTTTTCTGTGCAAGTTCATCAGCCAGCTGCTCATTGGCTCTCAGCTTGTCTTCTACTTCTTGTGACTTCTGGTCGTAATTGACAGCTAATTCCTCTAGAGCCTGAAGGACTTCTTTCACTTCTTCTTTTGCAGCTTCATTTTCAATCTGAAGGCGAGTAAGTTCTTCTTGAATCTTCTCATAATCTCTCCTAGTGGATGCTAAGAGCTACAAAAAGATGGAGATATTACAATTCCATAAAGACGGAAGCAAAATTGACAAGATGGCCACCATCTTCTGTTTAATGATATCACATTCGGCCCTCTCTAATGATCTGAATGCTATCTGGCCTGCGGCGTCTGAATTTGTCACCCTTGATCTAACCCAGGTCTTCTCCTTAACAAGAGACAAAAGTTTGTTTTTAAAACATCTTTTTTATATCTAACTTTCTTATTTTGTATCAAACTGAGAATATTATGAGAATTTGCTAAACTCTGGCTATCCTAATCACCAATAAGTCTGGCCTAAGTCCCAGCACATCCCATCCTGGCTTGGGGTGTCACAAAAATGATGTAAACCGCCACTTCTCGGGGAGGGTTAGACCAATGCACAGATAGGCACTTGTCCCCTTTCATCACCACAGGAATGGGAAGACTGATTAGTTGTGCCAGCCTAGGTAAGGTTGCACTCTATGATTACAATCCCCCTAATACTATCAACATGTAAGAGTTGCTTGTTGAGGTGGTATCAAAGGCTTGTCAACCACTTAGAGATCCAAAAAGACAATGATGATCCAACAAATCCAACATTCTATGACACTGGACTGTCAAAATTCTGATTAATGCACATTAAACCTTACATGAAGAAACTAAAAATTACAGTCTATACCTGATTATCAAGTAACCAACAGCATAATTTTAGACTATGCAGAGTTTCACATGTATAAGCTGTAGTTCTAAAGTTCATTCTACATCAGTACATCAGAACTCAGGATTGGGCTTTAAGTCAGGACTAAGCTCCATTTCCTTCAGCAAACTTAAATCATGACTATGCCATAGAAAATTATATTTAAAGAGGTAGCAAGACATGGGGTATCTGTATTTAGGTATTTCCAAAATAATAATATACTTTTTTGAGACTACTGTTTACCTCATCTTGATCCAACATCTGCTGCTTCAGCTTTTCAGCCAACTGACTCTGTTGGTTAATTTCATCATCCTGAAATGGATAAAAAGCCATTTAAAGATTTATCGCCCATTTGTACTATTTTTAAATTTGAGACTTACATAATAATGGATGCAATTGTTTTATCTGATCTAGAACAATGAGAGAAATATAAATTACAGCACATAGAGAAAAACAAATTAGCCTTTCTGGTGACATGGGAGTCCTGGCACTACACACAGCTTAGGATTGGACTGTTGGTTCCTTACAGAATTTATTCCCCTGTGTTTATGGAACATATGGAAACTCCAAAATTGATGCACCTGTAAGAGATGCTCCAGGAGGATTTCATGCTTCAGGTTGGATGACCTATTAGGTCCCTTCCAACTTTATGATTCTATGACACTGGACATATAGGTACAGTTTGATTAATGTGTGAATGAAGTGCCTATGTACATACAAGAAACAGATGTCCCTGGAATCATGGTTGTGGCATCATGAGCCTGAAAACCACTTAACCCTGCTATTGACACAATAGATGTAACTTCCAATGAAAAACAAAAGTTAATTCCAGACCTTATCATCTAACTGTCTGTAGAGGCTAGTAATCTCTTCCTCATATTTCTGCTTCTCTTCAGCCGAGATGCTGGCAACAACAGGCACAATATTATCAATGATGGGTGTGTTGTCACATGGCTCCAAATTCTTTTGGCCCTTAGCACTGATCTGTTCATCTTCAGGAACAGCTTCTCCTGCAGACACAAAAAGACCCATCAGAATCCATGATAAACAACCCAAAAAGCAAGGTATTGTCACCATTAAATCACCAACATGATCAACAAAGCAAGGCAGTGCCACCAATAAATCATCAACAAACCTTAAGGCAGCGGTTCTCAAACTTTAAGGGAATTTTACTTCCTAAATAAGTCTGTGGGGAAGGGGGGAGGGCAGTGATACGATCCCCAGGATCATGTCACTAAGGGGGGGGGGAGGAGAGCGTTTTCACTAACTTTCACTTTTGTTTGCAGGAGTTGTGGAAAGCATTGTACAGCATAGTTCTTTGCACCTCTTGTAAGTGAAAGCATCCCCCTTCCTCCCCCCCTTTAAGCAATGTAATCCTCAATATCGTATAATTATGCTTGCTCCTTCCCCAGCTACTTAAAGGGGACCAGGAACCTTTACACAAACTAAAGGGGAAGTCAGTTTGAGTATCCCTATTTTTAAGTAGCACTGCCAAAACATACCCGCACATACACAGTCAAAACACTGAGTATTGTGGGAACTTTTCTTTTCATAAAAATAAACTACTCTTGACATCTAACCCTTATGCAACAATACCCTCATAAAAACAGTAATTTGTAAACATTTTCCCACAATGGCTTCACACAGCACTCCATTCACCAAGTAATCAAGTTTAGATAGAGAAAAAAATTGAATAAAAGCACTGAAATATTTTTAAGAAAACATTTACTAGCAGGCATACTTACAGAAATAATTATTCAAGCATCTGGCATACATTTAATTGCACCTGACTATATCATCCAGTTGTGGCTTGATTTAGTCCACTGTTTAAAGTTTTAAAAATATTTCTATTGCTGGCTTACATCTAATTGTAAGCCTCTATGAAAATGGAAAAAGGAAACACACAGCAGTAAGTAATAAATGAAGCCCAGCAACAAGGCTGTATACATTTTTTAATGCGCGTTGTCCTTCTAATTATGGAAATGTCAACTGGGAAAACAGAGTTTTGCAAACATAGAATTGATTATACACAAGATTATTCAGCTGCCATTCCTAGCTCTACACTCCACAACTGTCACCGTGGAAATTCCACCAGCAGAAATTCCTCACACTACCATACACACTACACTCAATAGGAAACCATGTAAATCACAGTTCTAAGGAACTTGGTATATCAGTCAGTAAACACAACTTAGGCTAGAGAAATGAGGACTATTGGAAAAAGGAGACTTAAATTTTTTTGACTTACGCAAAAAAATACCTATTGGATCAAGAACACTCACTGAAGACTGAATGAGTGATAAAGCAGTACCAAGATGATAGACCTCTCCAGAAGGTATCTTTACCTTCTAAAATCTTATTTATATATTTTTAACAAAAAAAAGACTATGTATTTGCCTAATCTGAAACAGGCCCTCCTTTTGGTAGGGGGTATAGGGGAGGGGGATGCTTTGTACATCTATGTCAGTTAAGCTATAATGCTAACCAATATACCGAATTGCAAATGCCTTTTCCAACCATAGCTTGCCTGTTCAGACATCATGCAAAGCCATAAATTAAGCTCTCTTAAACATGCATTATCATGTCTGATAGCCAAATTCCACATTATATTAAATGTGAAGTTCAGTCACACACTTAAACAGTGGCTGAAGAAATCAGCTACTATTTTCAATCCTTTCTCGTACTAATAAACAGGATGAAAATGCCACTCACAGGGTGATCTTATTTCATAACTGCAAAAGAGGGCAAGGATGCCCAAAATGTAGGACACCAAAGAAAAATGTAGAACATGTCAAGATAAAAGCTAAAAACACTCATCTTCTATATATATAAAAGAGAAAAGTCACTCACTGACTCATTCACTGACTCACTGACTGACTCATCACCGCCCTGCCAAAACCACTGGACCTAGAAGCGTGACATTTGGGGTGGGTGTTCCTTCCATGACTGAGGGGTGCACTAAGAACCGGTTTTCCGAAATTCCAACCGGAAGGGGGTGAAAAGGGGCGCAACGCGTTTTCCTCCCTATACTTTGCATTGAGAATTGCTGACTATCAACATTCTGCCCCAACTGCTGGGCCTGAAGCATGGAATTCTAGGAGTTCCTTCTGTCACCTGAACTCCCACCAAGAACCATCTGGAGAAATTTAACCCTTCAGGGGCTGAAAAGGGGGCAACGTGTTTCTGTCCTATACTTAACATGGGAGACTGAACAACATCCAGCCAATTTGGTGCCTGGTGCACAGGGGGGATGTTGTTCGGAGGTATAAGTTGCACTGGTGAGGATGCTGCACATGGGGGGACGTTGCGCACGGGGGGGACGTTGCGCACGACAGGTTGATGCGCATAGAGGAAGTTGCGCACGGGGGTTGATGCGCACGGGGGTTGATGCGCACGGGGGTTGATGCGCAGGAGGGAGTTGATGCGCATGAGGGAGTTGATGCGCATGAGGGAGTTGATGCGCATGAGGGAGTTGATGCGCATGAGGGAGTTGATGTGCATGGGGGAAGTTGTACGTGGGGAAGTTGAGCATGGGGGTTGATGCATATGGGGGGAATGGCATACGGGGAAATTTTACTCCCGCAATGCGAGTACGCTTTTTGCTAGTATATTTATATCTTGCTTTCATGTGGTTAAACACTATGGGCAAAATCCAGAGCAGTTACAGGTCCACGCAGTTACATCACCCTCTAGTGTCATCTTATGGAAAGTCACCTTAACTGCTCCGGAGCAAATGGCTTAATTTGACTTTAGGATATGGGCCTTTATTGCTTATTATTAATTTTAAAACTAATACATGTGCTTTATTACATATAATTTATTAACTACAAGACAATTGCATGCTGCCTGCTCAGAAAAAAGACCTGCTTTCCCATTCCTAATCCTACTTTTCCATGACCAGCCTGGTGCCTATTCATACTCGGATACACATGGCCAAACAAGAAATTTAATGCAACATGCATTTTGGCCTTAAATTGAGTTTCTGTGTAGGGATGAGCTGTACTGGTGGTTTTTGGCATACATAAAGAAGAAAATGATTCATCATCATAATGGTGTCTATTAATCAGCACATTCTATACTGTAAATTCAGTGGGGCAGACAGGATTTGCAATTATTTGGATAAGCCCTTTTTGACATTTTAGATCTGAACAGATGCAAAGTAATTAATGATTATTATTCCTCACCATTTCTCCACCTGTTCAATTCCATCTCCAGATGCTGGATAACATTCTTTAATGTCTTGTTTTTTTCCTTTTCCTTCTCATATTTTTTCTTCCATTCTTCAGCAGTCAGCTCAAGATTTACAGACACTGTATTCTTTATGGTCTTTGCTCTGTGGGAGAGTCAAGGTGGAACTTAACCTGCAGCTTAGCCATTAAAGTTCAGATAACAGCACACATCTTTACTACTGTTTTACACAATCACCAAAGCAGCTATCCCTTTGCTATTTCCTACATTTTCCTAATTAGCCTTTCCAAAAAGAATTAATACAGTAATCCAACTACACTTACTAGTTATAAGTATGGCAAGACCCCCTAAGACAGAAGATCTACAGTAAAACCTTGGATTGAGAGCATTTTGCAAGACAAGCAAACATTTCTAATAAATTCTGTCTTGCAATACAAGCAATGTCTTGGTAAACAAGCACAAAAAGTCCCACCCAGGATAACACTGGTTTCAGTGCTCTGCCAGCATATGCTCAGCCTTACTCTGAAGTAAGCCTATTACAATCAGTGGGACTCACTTCTATGTAAGGGGGCAATGGAAAAGAGCCTCAGAGACCTGGCCTTACATGACCACTCTATAGTAAGTCCGATTATAATTGTGGGGCTCACTTCTATCTAATGGGGCAGACTGCAGCCTGAGAGACCCAGGAGACTAAAAGCACATTCTTAACTATGTCTACTCAAAAGTAAGCCCCACTGTGTTCAATAGGTCTTACTCCCAGGAAAATGTCTTCAGGATTGCAGCTTAAGTGCATGTTAATTTGTTTTTTCTTTATATTTTGTATTTTCTTTATTATTTTGTTTGGGTAGTGGACCAAATCGTCTTAAATTTCCATTATTTCTTATGGGAAAAAATTGATTTGATATACAAGCATTTTTTTTACAAGCATGCTTCTGGAACAAATTATGCTTGTAAACCAAGATACCACTGTATTTCATAGAATCATAGAACTGGGTTGGAAGTGTTGGAAGGGACCCAGAAGGTAATCTAGTCCAATCCCCAGCCTGTAGCAGGAAAACCTCCTAGAGCATCTCCAACAGGTACTCATTGAGCCTCTGCTTGAAGATCCCCAATGATGGAGATTCCACCACTACTTTAACTTGGTATCTAGAAGCAGAGGGACCAGATTTCCCCATTCCTCCCCAAATAGTGAGACAGAGACCAGAAAGGAAAGGAATCATAGAAAAGATGGCATGAAAATTGAGCATAGACATATAACCAGATGCTGGAGGAAGCGTAATCCAAATTTCAAGCAATGGCAAATTATGTGTAACTTAGTTTTTCAGCCCAGAAATACATTTTCAGTCTTTGTATTTAAAGAAATCATGATGTCTAGAACTTTAATACAAAATGTTCTGGCTAAAATCCTACAATGTATACACTTAACTGGAAGCACCACCGAAACCAAATTTGCATCTGAGTAAATCTTCCTAATGCTGTTCAAACCTTTTGTCAGGACAATGAGATATGAATGTGAAATTCACATAAATCCTGTAGATTTTAACATACATTGCCCTAGCAATATTAATATTCTAAAAGCTGATTGGTATATTAAATTTCAATTTCAAGACTGAATAAAAAAATCTTATTGGCCATCGTGACAGCTCCAAGATGCATATACAAAATATTTATTGTGTCTCCTCAGGTTTATAATAAAAAACCCCACCAAAAACATCAGAAGAGTAGTAAAATAATGACCGCCACAGTTCAGCTCCCTAGACTTATACAAAATCCCTTAAAAAATAAAACCATTCATCTATTTGGTTTATTTGTCTTAGCATCTAGAAGAAAGGGAACTAGACTTCCCTGTTCCTCAAATAACAAGCTTTAACAAAGGATAGGGAAACTGAATTAATTATTAGCTGCTGGAACACATAAAGCATATTCAACTGCTCTTAATAACCGAGGCAGTGGTTGAAGTGTTTCATTTTCAAGAAAACCTTTCCCCAAGATCTGCAAGCGTAAAGGATTCTCTTGTTACGCTAATACACTGCATTGTCCTTTACAATGAATGTACAAGACAGTCTCTGCATGTATAGATGGAAGAAAAGAAAATATCAAAACAAATGAAAGAAGATTGGGAATGGCTGTGTACCTCACTTCATAAAAATCCAATGTTATAATTATTCAATTAAAAAAAACCTAGAGCTCATTGATGCTCATCTTTGACTGACGCTCAGCATTGATGCTCATTGTGCCACACTGAAATATATAAAATATTAGCAAATGTGGGCTTATCCTCCTGAAAGAAGAGACTGTACTAGTAGCACATTTTTTTTGCATTCTTTACAGTGAGTTGATCCACATAAAGACATCACAACAACTGTATCTGGCTAAGTGGTTCTCCCTTCCCCCTTAAAGCTCCTTGTCTCTATAGTGTTTATTTTCTCCTATCAAGCTCATCTGCCTTAATAAGAGGAAATTGATTCAAATAGGAGTTTAAGGCTGCAATCATAATGACTTTCCTTGGAGTACGACACATTGAACACAACGGGGCTTTTCTTTTGAATAAACATGGTTAGGATTGTGCTCATAATTATCTTTATGCTTAACAACAAACAAATCAAATGGAAGTGCAGTACTCAATTACCTCCAGTTTGTGACTTGCATACAGAAACCCACAGAATTTCCCTCATTATAGTTAATAAGTCATTACATATGCAGCACCTACCACATCCCTTGGACCACAGGCTCAACAACACTGTGCTGACTCAGACTGCTCCAAAACAGATTTTCTTTCTAAATATTTTTTTGAAGTAGTTAAAAAGATGCACCTTAATGCTTTAAAAGGGGCATATAATTAAACAGATGGGGAAAAAATTGAATATGAAAGAAACTGTACATCCTACATTTCTGTGCATCTGAACGAATTTGTCTTACATGAAAGCTTTACTTCCCTCTCCCCCCCATGACCATCAATGTTATCCCCAATCTTCCCTTAGCCATACTGACTTAAAGCTGGAAAGTGTTAAAATTCTTACCGTTTTTAGGTTCATTAAGGGCACAATCCAGAGTAACTACAGGGAGTCCTTGCTCCGATGTAAGAACAACTTATTCTGGATTCCAATATGAATTTCCCATAGGTTTTCACTAGGTGGTGCAGTAACTACGGGTGAACGTAATGTCTCTTACGTGCTCCTGTAGTTACTCTGGATTGTAGGGTCAGTGACATTCACATATCTGATATGCATATTTATTTTGAGGGTGACTATTCAGTCTTTATATCAGCAAAGTTTCTGGAAAATCAATAGAGTTGCATCAGGCTTTGAGCCAGGAAATGACTGATGCATAAAATCAAGCACAAAGTGAGTTCTTCTGCTGTATTCACAATTTAATTCTTAAGAGCCTTCACATAGAATCGTTGCAATATCAGTGCATAATATCAATATTATGTTGGCAGATGATCCTGGGTCCAATCTGAACAATGTTTTCTTACCCAGCCTGAATTGGTCGGCACCTCTTCTCCCAAAACTAAGGTTCTACTACATTTAACATCTTATAAACCCCTCCAGTTTTAACTCTCAACTCATTCCTACCAAAGGAATGCAAAACATATTTTAACAGCAAACTACTGAACTCTTGATTAGTGCATATCCTCCTATAATATTTTACCTTTAAGAATATGCACACATAACACATGCCATTTAAATTTTACTGCAACATTTTACAGTTCAGCTTGTTCAAAAATCATGTTTGATAGCAAAGACAACACTCACCTTTGCCCAAACATAAGAGTCGACTTTGTTTCCGCTTCGTTAAAGACAGATGGAGAACAGCAGATGACAATAGTAGTTCTGCAGTTCCCACCTAAGGAGTCCTGAAGAATTCGGGTCATTTTGCTATCTCTATATGGGACATGAGTTTTCTGATAACAAGAGAGATGATAACAAAGACACAAATAGGTACAAGAAATTGTTTTAATAGTGATGATAATAAAATGCGTATAATTTCACAGAGAGCATATAAGATATTGATACCCTGAGCATAAAATCTTACAATCAGCATCATCACACTTTGTATTTCAATCCTCTAAAGAAGTGGTGTCTTTTTGGGAGAAAGGCCACATCATCTTTCTGACATTGTGTCAAGAGCCAGAAAAAGAGAATTGATTCACATTTGAAATTTAAATAAATTTACATAAATAAATATATCAGAGGCAGAACTTATGAGTTCAAATTCGTTCATAAACACTTTCTACCACAAAAAGATGGGGTGATCTTCAAACCAGTTCATAAGCACTTTCATACACACTGAGCAGAGGTGAGAATTTCCTGAATTTCCCAACCCTGAGAATTTCCTCCATATTAGAGAGAAATATGCCACATCGTGCGGACTTGCCATGGGCTGCATCTACCACCTGGGCCAGGATTTGGACACCTATGCTCTAAAAGATCTCATATCAGTTTTTCAGTGGATAACACCACCTATATTTGTTTTCCATGCATGTTGGACCAGATGAGGCACAAGGGAAATAAGCTGCGAAATGGTTATCATTAACTTTTTTCTTAAAGAATTACTTACAGTTCCTTCAGCCAACGCGGAGATCACATTGCCCAAAGCAGACAAAGATTTATTAATATTTTTAGCTTCATCCAGAACAGAACCCTCTGCCCCAGTTTTGCTGACCTATTAGAGAAAGCATAAATTAGCAGAATGGAACTGTTAGCGCAAACCCTGAAGTTTACAATGTCCGGAGCACCAATTTAAAACTTGTAGTTTAAGGAAAAATTCCATCAGTTCATGCAGACAGTTATTTGCAAAGGGACAGGATTTTCATGTTGGTCTTAACAGTGGTATTTAGCACACTGATTATTTGCGTTGCTCTTTGCCAGTAGCCTGGACTACAAACATAAATTATTCAACTTTTATTGACTCTTGCTTTAGCTAAGATACCTCCACAAAAGATCCTATTCAGGCAGTTTATAGGGTCATATCTGCTTACCTGCTGAAATGGGACAATATCATCTACTACAAGGAACTGATACGCTTTTCCTAAGTGACAACCTCATCTGGATGTATGATACTGATTGAGGCGTGTCATGTTCATTTCCAACAGCATTTTGTTGCACATACCAAAAACCCTGACCATTTTGTTTAATCCAAAAGAAAGAAGTGCCTCCTGTCCAGTGGTGGGATTCAAATAAATTAACAGGTTCTATGTCCTAATAACCTAAATTAACAACAGGTTCTATGTCCATTTAGTACCTGGTTCTCAGAACCAGGCGCTCATTAGCAAAGGGTTCTGTAGAACCTGCGAGAACCCCCTAAAGGCCACTACTGCTCTTGAACTCTTAAGAAATACTAACTTAGGTAACTTATGTGGATCCATGCAAGAAAGAAGCCATAGAGTGGCACTCTGGACCTTAAACATTTGAGATCCTGTTCCCCTTTCTCTGCTACTTAATGGGCAATCACTGGATGGGGAGATCAGTATAAAATGTTGCCTAACCTCATGATCTTGGTGTTTACAATTTACTAATTTATTGAAATTTGTGTGGTTGTGAATGAAGATGAGGAGAAAGGTTAGGATCTCAGAGGTTTCTTCCCAGCCCATCCTCAGTTCATTATTAGGCCCATATTAAAGCTCAGGCCTTGTATACAAATAAAAGGTAAAGATGTCTCCTGCACATTGCCCTGCTAGTCATGATCAATTCTAGGGACAGTGCTCACCTCTGTTACAAGGCCAAAGAGCCAGTGTTGTCTGAAGATATCGTGTTGGTCATGTGGCCAGCCATGATTAAACCCCAGGGGCACATTTCTTACCACTGCTTGCATTTCTGCTTGCACTTAGATGCTTTTGAATTGCTATTTTGGCAGGAATTGGGCAAGAGACAGGGCAAGAGACATGTGGTACTCAGGTCTTGAACTGCCTACCTGAGCCACCACAGCCCTTATACAAACACCACCAACTAAAATATTCAACAGAACAAGTTACATATTCCATAAAAGAAATTTGAGTATTTTCTAAAAGAAACCAAGGTATGCATCCCACACAAGCCATTTCTCTTCTGTTTCTTTAGGTGCAAGTAATCCTTTCAACAATTACAAGATGCCTTCAAGCTCCCTTAAATATAAAAAAACACACAATGCCTCACTGAGAGGAATCCAGGCACTCTGGATAAACTAAAAGGGAGAAACAACGCCTTGGGCTACTGTTAGAAAATAATTCCTATCTGAAAATTTCTTGACTGTTCTCTTGAGCACTAAAGACAGACCACAAGTATGCAATAGATGCTAAAATGTAAACACAATCAATAATTCCAGGATCCAATAGAGCTATTTTTTAGATACATCCAATGAGATTGACCATTTTGCATCCTCCACTGTTCTAGCATAAATGACTTCTGAAAAGTCCCTGACCTTCATACGTCTTTTGCCACATAGCATAGGAGAGCTGCGATTAAAAAACAAACACAAGCCTAAAGTACTGGGCATCCAGAATGACTTGCACAGTTGGATTTGTTCTAAACGCCTATTTGCAAATACACAATGTAGTTGATTGCACACCATTTATTTGATGGCATACATGAGCCAGCTGTGTTTCAGAATCCATATTCATTTTATTGTACTAAAATCATTTTTTAACACTACCATTCCAAACATGATAGATCTCAGTCAGGCCATCTTCAAATAATATGCTATTTTTCCAGCATTAGACCCTCTCCCTTTGGGTTTTGTGGCATTCTTCCCTTATCCAATTTGTGAATTGGCTCACACACTATTCTGGATACTAGATTATTATAATTAGAGAGATCTACTCCCTATCTCAACCACACACAAACAATTTCATATTTACCATGCTATATTTAATTTTATTACACAAAGGTTTCATTTTAAAACTACCATTATTGAGTAATCAATAAATACGTACAATAATAAGATTCCCTTGTTACCTTTTCGCTCCCAGCCAAATCTACCAGATAGAGCTTTCCACTGAGTTTTTTTTCAGTTTCAACATTCTCCTGTTTAATGTTAATTAGGAAGATGCTATGGCTTCTGGAGCTGTGTTCATTCATGTCTATAAAAAGAAAAGTATTTTAATATGCATTTTTAAAAAATCTTTCAAATATATACATCTTCTTAAAAAACCTTACCAAATCATCATCTTTATTCAGTTTATTATGATTATCTTATTAATAACTAGACCGAACCAATGAAGCAGCACAGAACAGACCATTCAAATCTACTTTCTATTTTAGCTTCTGTAGAAGAGCAATTTGGCCCAAAACATAATCACATGCATGAGATGTGAGCTAAAGAATTTTCTAGCCTATCCAGCCAAATAAATTTGAATTAAGTAGAAGAAGCTATCCAACTAGACTGAATCTTCTCTGTATTATAGCATGCAGTAGAACCTTAAATTTAGCATTGTAGTAATACTGTAAAACTTAAATATAGTATATCGAATTAGAAATGTATATGCTTACTTGTAACTGCTACATGGCGGTTTGTTTTTCCCTCATCAATGACATCCATAACTTCTTCAGGACTAGAAACAAACCTCTCTGTACAACCCTAGAAATGCAATATTCAAAATTTGTCAAATGAGAAATTGGAAGGCCAGAAAACCAATAGTTGCTCTAATAGTCAAAGCCAAAATTCTAGCCTCAAGATGATTATGAATTCATCAACAGATAAATATACAAGGTAACAACTGAAATGCAGTAATATGCACAAGCAATTCTATAAGAATGTAAAACCAACTAAATGACTGGCTGACTGACTGTCTGCCTGAGGGCAAAATAACTACGGGGAGTCCTTGCTCCGGTGTAGGAACAACTTACTCTGGATTCCAATATGAATTTGCCATAGGTTTTCACTAGGTGGTGCAGTAACTACGGGTGTACTTAAAGTCTCTTACATGCTCCTGTAGTTACTCTAGATTTGGTGGTTAATGGGGTTGTGCAAACTGCTAACCTGAATAATGTTTTTATAGAGTAGGAGACACTGAGAATGAGTTATGGAACCAATGGGGTAAATGGCCCACAAGAGCTTGAGAACAACTGCCTTAAATTGTCAGATTGCAAACGTAATGAATCCAAGTATTCAGGCTGACTTAATTAACAATGGCTGCAATCCTAATCTCATTAGGCTGGCCTAAGCCTCTGTATAAATCCTGTACTGACCTAGGGGTGTCACAAAAGTGCTGTAAGACAATTCTGAGCCACTCCTAGGGGAAGGTTAGGCCAGTACACAGACATGCACTTGCTTCCCTACGTCACCACAGGAACAGGAAGACCTAAGAGTTGTGCCAGCCAGGGTTAGGACTACAACCAATATTGCAGTGAATATTATATCTGACAATTTTATTTAATAGACACAAGATAGTAAGATAGTAATTTGATTATGCCATCCTATCCAACAAAGATTCTGAAGAAGGAAGTAGAAAAGAATACTTTTAACACATGGAAGATCATCCTCAGCTTTTTAAAAAAATAAATCTGTTTGTACCTTTAGAGATGAAAGTCTAATTTCTTTCATGTTTAGTATTAAATATTAATGCAAGATTCTAAATTTCAGTGGAATGACTAACAAAATGAAACCATTTAAAAGAGGTAGAAAATAACTAATGCCATTAATATTTCAAACAATTTTCTATGCAACTATTATGAAGGTTCCCAATTGATGAAAAATTTTCTCATTCTAACCTCCTGAGTCAACACAGCTCACTGACACATCCCTTAAAAGGATAACATTCAGAACAACAGGAAAAAAAAATTCAAACTGCACATCTACTGGATCACAAAACAAGATCACAAACAGGATCACATAGAGCCCAATCCTAACCATGTCTACTCAAAAGTAAGCCCCATTGTGTTCTATGGGTCTTACTCCCAGGAAAGTGTCTTTAGGATTGCAGCCAAAATCTAATTCCTGAGAGATTATGTATAGATAAGGTAACCAAAATTATGCTAGAATTGATTTAGACAAGTTCTATGATACAAAAAGGCACTGAAGAACCAACAACCTACATACAATCACAAGAACTAGTTTCACTTATAATTAGAAATCCCAAAAGATCTTTTGAATATGATGAAACGTTTTTACCTTGACATATGGCACTCTGTTCTTATCTTCATGTACAGCAAGATTTGTCTTTGAAACTAAAAAAAATGTGATAGAAATAGTATACAAATTTGAAGAGTGACAAGAATAGTCTGCATGTACTCGTAATTCAACCAGATTACAGAAAATTAGCCAAGTGGTGTTTACTGAACATACAGTAATTTCACCAATGTCATTCATTAGTTCAGTTAAAAAAGACAGATTAGACAAAGTACAAGAAATTTATCTAAACTCCAGAAAGCACACATGCGCTTTCAATTCATAGCAGGAAAAGGGAACAGTTGAATCATTGGCAGATATTATGTATTCAGGCTGAATATTATTTCATCCAGGTTCTCTAAGAAGAAGAAAACAAACTGAATATGAAAACCATGTTTTCATGATGTGCAAACAATGAATTAATCCAGGGGTGTCCAAATTGTTTGGGAAGCTGCCCACTTCATTTCTCTGACACTGTGTTGGGGGGTCGGGGAAAAAGAATTTACATTAATGAATATGTTAGAGATGGAACTTATATGAATGAATTCAAATCAGTTGATAAATATTTTCTAGCGTGCAGAGAAGGGGTGGTCTTCAAACCTGTTTATAAGCATCTTCTTACACATACAAAAGAGGTGCATGTTGCCTCTGCAGCCCTCAGAATACACTTTGGAGGTGTAGGGAACAGAGTTCCCCTTGCCTGGAAGATTATAGGCTTGTTACATGAAGGGGTCCTGCTAAGGGTAGCATTTGGTCCCCAGGTTGGGTTCTGGATTAATCAGATTAGAAACAAGAGCAATGTTATTGAGTTACAATAGACTTGAAGTGTTAGAGCAGTTTCAAATACAGAGATACCTTGGTTTATGAGCATAATCCATTCCAGAAACATGCATGTAATCCATAATGCTCATATAACAAAGCAAAATTTCTCAGAATGGAAACAGACAATTCTAACCCTGGGATACCAGGTTGCTTCAGCGCATGCATTGAGGCAGCCTTGCATTCCAGGACTCCTAGCAAGGATCTTCTCCTCCACACTGGGAGAGGTGGGGGGACAAAATCAGCCTGTTCCTGCCACAGACAGGTGGTGGATCATCAGACAGGTGGGGAGAATGAGCTCTCCGCCCCCACATCTCTCTGGGGTGATGCACTAAGGCAGCCTGGCAACCTGTCTGGAGGAAAAAGGGGCTCTTTACCCCATCTCTGCTACGGCACAATGCAATTGCCCAGAGAAGAGGTGTGAGCCCCAGTCCAGGTTGCTTCAGCACATGCGCTGAGGCAGCCCAGTATTGGAAACCTGGAGAACAAGCTGAGGCAGAGCAGGAACTTCCTCAGGAAGTTTTGCAAGGCATTGTTGTTTGGAAGGCATTGTTGCCTTGTTTTGCAAGGCACTGCTCATAAACCAAGCAAAGATTCCTTAGAAATCTTTGTCTTGCAAAACACTTATGGGTTAATCATAAACTAAGGGTTTCCTGTACAGTATTCAATTTTAAATTTTCAAGGAGTGGTGGTGCAAATTCTGAAGAGGAAGACAAAACCCATGGGAGCCCAGGAGAAGGATGGTAAGAAAAGCCTTGGACCATACTCAACCCCCTCTTTTTGGTCTGAGATTTCTGGCAAGCTCCCCACCAACATCTGCAACTTTCTTTAAACAAAAAAAAGTGTTTCTGCCAAAAAAAAAAACTACTTACCGTCCAACAAGTCCCTTATTTTGTCCAAGTAAATCTCAAAATAGGAAACCTATACAAATACAAAATATACAAATTTGCAAAGGCTTGTAACCAGCAGAATTTCTTTTAAAGCAAACAAAAATTTGGTTTAAACAAAAAAAATGCAAAACAAAAAACCTACTGCACATGAGTCATAACTAGATAATACCAGTCAAAGACTTATTTCAGTGCATTCACTCACATAGATTTTTTTTTTAAACAAGAAAGTACACAAATGAACAGGCAGGAACAAGACTAAGAAAGTTTCAAAAATCTCAGTGTTTTTCAGCCAGCAGAACTTGTTGAAACAGGTACTGAATGAGTTACCTGAAGACCTTTTGAACCTATGAATAAGCAAGAGAGAACACCACATACTATTTCTAAGTAGTTATTGATCAGGAGCGAATAAATTTCATAATATGCACTGTAATTTTATATATATTTGGTTGCATTTCAACAATTTTGTCATTTTCTAGCTAGCCAAAGGATCCTCCCCTTTAAGAATATTTATTTTATTTGAAAAATTTATATCCTACTTTTCCCATGCTGAAGCAAATGTCCAAAGCTCCATAATACTACAATGTATCACAATACAGTAGGTTAAAAAAGAGCATTAAATCGTTAAAACACTAAAACATTAAAAAAAATTAAAGCAAAACCCAGCACATGTCACCAGGCCATGGGAGAGGTCCAATAAAAATTGATCCATGGAAGTATTTTCGGCAGTCTTAATTCTGTGGCCATTTATACTTAATTCAAGGTGGATCCAACATGAAATTTAAAAGAAAGTTAAGTTTCTCCTCAGAAAAAGAAAAAAACAAAAAACCCCACCCTATTTTAAAAATTCCTTTCATGCTATTGGAACAAAATCAGAGAAACTGGGAAAGGAATACACAAAAAATGTCTTTCCCACTTGTTTAATCAGCAATGACAAGATGGAACATTTACTAATGACTCATTAAGCTGAACCACCTGTGATTTTTTTTTGTTAAAAAGTAGTATACTGTATAAATATTTATCAGCATAATAAATGCAAACACCATCAATCTTATTTAATGTTTGATATAACTGGTATTAAGCTACAATTCACTTTTTCAACCCAAAGATCATAATTTTTTAATGTGAAACTCACAAAATATGAACCTCTCAGCAAAACAACGAAAGCAGTTTAACAATCAATGGAAATCTTGCTTAACTGAATAGTTCTTACTGCTTACTAAAGCAAGACTTCTTCGTAGTCTCACTACATACATTTTTAAACACGTATTCCTATAGATATCGACAAGCACACAGTATCCAATTTCTAAGCTAACCCTATGGTATAGTAGAGGAGAAATACTGGCTTTTTCAGCACCAGCAAGTGTCAACATTTTGCACATGCTTCATTAATGCATTTCTATCTGTGCATCCACAACCAAAGCATGCTATTCACTGAAATTATCCATAGGCCTAGGATATTCACTCTTTCCTACACATATATTACAATCTATCATCATGGGTACTGGGCCTTTCCATGTGCCGTGACCCAGCACAGTTTTTTTGCACTGTATTTTTCCAGCTTATATAAAGTCAATGGACAAATGCTATCAGCTATCCAAATGTCACAGTGCAAACCTACACAGGGTTACTAAAAAATAAATTATATGTAATTCAATGGCCCTTACTTCCAAATAAGTGAACAAAACTGCAGCCTACAACAATTTATCTCCTTCTCTGTCTATGGTGTTAACTAGATGGCTCTTTCTGCACTAACATATTTTATTCAAGTAAGTAAACAAGTATTTGGTGCTTTTGGGGTAGGGGAAGGACTGCAGGTCCTATAATTTATCCATATACACGTTTACATACATATGACAGGAAGGACCCCTTATCACATCTGGAAGGACTGTTTGATTCAAAGAACCCCTTCAGCAGCTTGCACATGACCTACACTGACCCTTATAATAAACACACCAGCTGGAAAAAATAAGAAAATGAAAAGTTTGGCTGAGCTAAAACAGAGATCAAGCATGTTTCACAACAAAAACAGAAGGAGAGGATCAGAATGCCACATAGTACAAACTGAACCGTGGAAATGAAGATGTTTATTAAGCTTACCTCTTCAACATTTCAAAATGCCTCACACAAGATTCTCCTTCCATGCACCTGTTTTTGCTGTGGAACTGCATTTGGCAGACCATATATTTAAGTATTTCTAAAACTATGGCTACATTAGCCATAGTTCAGGCAACAAAGTTCAGGCAATACCTTAGTATCCCTAGTGTTTCCATTTCTAGACCCCTATAGATACCAGATTTGTGGATACTGAGATTCCTTAGAGGCCCTCTAGACACGGATGAAAATGCGAGCAACCTCTATAAACCCCACAACACTCCTGGACATAATCCGAAGACACTTCCTGCCTTGTGTGGGAGGTTGGTGAGGCCTTCCAACCATAAGTTAATGTTCAGAGAAGACGGTGAGTCATGGATTACAAACCTATTATATTCTTATTACTGAAAAACTCAACCGTGGCACCATTGTATTTTGAAAAGAATGTGCAGTTTGATGGAAATCACTATCCATCCCAATTTCAAGGCTATAATTTGAATAAGAACATTTATGTATCACTTTTCAACAAAAAGTTCACAAAGTAGTTTACAGAGAGCATTAAATAAGTTGTTTCCCATCATGAAACAGCCACTAGCAAACATACCACACTGCCAACACACAGGAATTGTTACTCTCCCCCTGCATAAGAATTCCAGTGTCTATAAAATGAAACCTCTCTTGTATAATCAGCTTGCAAATCATTCAAATACTCTAATACATTTGCTGTTGCAGCAGTATGCAAAGTCAATTGTTATTCTGAAGCATTGCCTTAGGGGGGAAAGTTAAGCAGAGTCAAGCAAACTAATTTTAAACACTTTCATTACTGCAAGGAGGTTGAGAAAATATCGTGTAGGGAAAGGTAGATGCTCAAAATCCAAAATATAGTTAGTCATCTAACTCCAGCAAAATGAACACATGCAAGAAAGCAAAGATCTATGCTGCTAAACAGAATCAGAATGAATATACAGTATATATATTCACACACACACACACATATACACACACACCACACACTAGCAAACGTACCTGCACAGCAAGAATAAAATTCCCCCATGCGTATCATCCCCCATGTGAATCATCCCCCCTGCACAACACTCCCCATGTGCACCATCCCTCCATGCGCACAATGCACATCATCCCCCATGCATACCCATGCACAACATCCCCATGTGCATCATCTCCCCATGTGCACACTCCCTCCCAGTACATCAGCTGGATGTTGGTCAGTCTTCAATGTTAAGTATAGAACAAAAACACATTGCATCCCTTTTTAGCCCCTTAACGGTTAAATTTCTCAACTTGAGTTCTGGGTGGGTGTTCATGTGACGGAAGTAACTCCCTCCCCGAAATTCATGCTTCTTGGTCCAGGGGTTGGGGCATAGAATCCCTCAGTCAGGTACTCTTCAATGTGAAGTATAGGGAGGAAAATGTGTTGCGCCCCTTTTCACTCCCTTCCGGTTGGAATTTCTGAAAACCAGTTCTTAGTGGGTGCCTCCATCATGGAAGGAACACCTTCCCCAAATTTCATGCTTCTGTGCCTAGCAATTTTTGCTGGGTGTTGATGAGTCAGTGACTTTTAGACACACACACACATACACATACTCACACACTGCATGAATATCTTAAAACTCCCAAAGTCAGATGTCTGATGTTCAGATCCTTATATGAAAGATGCCTGCTGCTTCATGCAAAGGGCTGTAGCTTGAAGCTAGTGGCTTAATGCAAATGTAACATTACTATTTTCAATTACAGTAACCATTAATTAAGGTTTACAAAATAATTTTCTAAAGATTTCTAATCTTGACTTAAAAGCTAACCATGGTTAGCATATAAGTGTCAAGGCAAATGTAACAGCACTTGAATGAAGGTTAACCTGGAAAAGAGGGTTGGGAATGCACACGTCCACTTCCAAAGACTTAACAGAAATTAATCCTTAGTCCCATCAATTTAGACACTGGCTGGGATAATCTATAGATACATATAAATAACATTGATACATTGCATCAATTAACATAAAAAATATCGGCACCCAAACTTGTTGTCAAATCTAAATAATTCTGCAGTGCTTTACCAAGCTCCCATTCTGGAAGCAAGATTTTTACAATAAAGTGATAATACTGGAACTATCATATAAAATATTACTGGATGAGGAGTACCCTTATCCTTTTAAATGTATACGAGTTTTTTTCCCCTGACAGTTGTCTGCTATGTCTGATTAACTCAAAGTGATGCCAACTGAAGAAAAAGCTATCAGGCTAGTACAAAACTAATCCTGCTATAATAGCGATATTTGGCTCAATAGCTCACTCCAGGATTATCCACCAACCTTTTAAAGCTTTTAAATACATCCAGTGTCAAGACGTGCTAAGCTCTTAAATCTTGATCATATCATTAAGAGTGACATGCAACAACTTTCCCTGCGAAACTAGTTCAAAATGGAGTTATCTTTGTTTGTTACGACCACTGCTGTTTTGTGGGCTTGTACACGAAGTACACACATTTATGAAGATACACCTTCATCTCACTGTTTGGGTTCAGATTTATCCAAGTCAGACCTGTCTCCTTACATTTGCCTCCAAAATGCAAATACCAAAGACCCTACATAACCTCAAGTGAGGAACACAGCACAGAAACGGATGCCTTTCCAATGACAAAGCAAGCAAAACTGTATCGAAGTTATTGAAATCTTTGTTCTGCTGAAATGAAACATAGATTAATATTTGTTCCAAGCCACTGGCTCACTTAAAAATCATAGAATTTCCATGAAGTAGTGCACGCTTTGAAAATGTATGTAGGTTTTGACACCACACACAGTTTATCTGACCATTGCATAACATGTCATTCTACATTTACCTTTATATGAAATTCTAGGTTTTCATCCATGGAATAGATGTGATCAAAGATGTCATGTGCAATTCTTGGAATTATTCCCATTAGCTGTGGGTCATGTAGCTTCCCCTAAAGACAGAAAGGTAGGCAGTACGTCAAACAAACATAACTGTATGGGAGATGGAGGGCTGAAAGAGAGTACATCAAATACATTACACAATGGTCACCAGTTCACATATTTTGCTGTGATGCACAGACACAATTATTAATTAAATTGCATACTTTTTAATGTGCAACTTCCTCAGAAAGTTTACAGTTCTCTTTCCCCATTTAAAAAAAATTAAAAAAATTAAAAAAATTAAAATTGACTGTCATGGGACAGTCAGGTTGGTTTCTCAGGCTGCAGTTCCAGCCACTTTCCTGGAAGTCCCACTGACTATCAAGGGACTTACCTCTGAGTAGTCAGGTTGGGCTCTCAGGCTGCAGTTCCAGCCACTTTCCTGGGAGTAAGTCCCATTGACTATCATGGGACTTACTTCTGAGTAATCGGGTTGGGCTCTCAGGCTGCAGTTCCAGCCACTGCAGCTGGCTGCTGGTGCGGCAGTGAAAGGAGCCTCCAGCAGCCAGCCTCTGACCGGGCATTTTTAAATTTGCTGCTCCCAGCGGCGAGGCGCCCCACAAGTCCCAGCGGCCGGGGAAAGGATGCTCCAACGCTGGGACTTGTGGAGTGCCTCGCCGCTGGGAGTGGCAAATTTAAAAATGCTCGGCCGGAGGCTGGCTGCTGGAGGCTGCTGCTGGAAGCTACGCGCCAGCCGAACTGGTCTGCCTGGTTTTGCCTCCCCGGCCACTACCGGATTGCCAGTGGCGGGGGATGGCAACAACAGGTTCCCAGGATCCGGACCGAAATGGCCTGGGCCCACCTGTGGTGCCATCCCATCCCTCCTCAGGACTGTGCCCTGAGCCTCAGTTACAATCTCTCAGCCACAATTCCTTTCTCCATCTACAATATGGGGTAATACAATAGGTTTATAGATAATTATGTGAAATGTGTTGAATGTGTCATAAAGAAGCCATACAAATGTTAATAATTATCAACCTACTATTTAGACATTTGAATCTCTTGTCCTCCTTACCTAATCTCATTATGTCTTATGACTTACTTTGCCCATTTTCCCAGTTTGTCAACAGTGTTCTTTAAGCCCCTGATCTCTTTTTGATGCCCTGTTCCTCTTCTCTTGCTTTCCCTGCCTTTGAACTCGTGCAACAAAAATATTCTCTTCTTCTGACCTTCCCTGAGCCCTCTTCCAAGTTGCTGAATACACCTTTTTTCACCTAGACAAGGGGCATCCAAATGTTTTCATCATCTCTCTGACACTGTGCTGGGGGGGGGGGGGGGGGCGGAAAAATGGTTTACATTTCAAATTTGAATATATTTACTTATAGGATTGTTTTAGAAACATTACAAGGATTGTAAAACATATCCAGCCCTTGGGCTGGATAGATGGCTCTTGCTGAAGGATACACTGAGGCTTGCCAAGGGCCACATTCAGTCTCAGGGCCTGGGTTTGGAGACCTCTGACCTAGACCATTGCACCTTCTTTTCTCCTCATCCCTCCTTTGCTATGTCAGAATGCAAGCCTCCAGAAAAGAAATGTGTCCACCTTCATCCTTGTACAATGTGTAGCAAGCAGACTGAAAGCACTCAACACCTTGCAGGCATGTCTGTCTGCACCAACTCTTCACCCTAATGCTCTGTGAATCAAGTCCCCAATTAACTGTGCCTCCTGAAACAAACTCCATAAATTTCATTTTACTATAACTTAACAAAAACATAGCCACAAATTTATTTTAGGGAATAAAGAGTGGTGGTCTCTTGCATATCTTGAAAATATGGAAAGCAGCGTGTAGATTACACATTAGATTGGACTACCATGAACATTAATGTGCAGTGGAGGAAAGGGAGATGAATTCTGCAATCTGTGGATTGTTTGGCTGGGACTATTGCCAGCAAATGCTGCCTTGCCAGCATTCCTAGTAGCGCAGAGTCAGCTTCCTCTGCTTTATTCAGGGACTTTGAAGATGAACAAGAAGAGCATTTTTCCTGACCACATGTCATTTTTTTCACTTTTCCTCTGGAAGCAAAAAATTATTCAGCACTGCACTATGATAATGAAGAGCACCCCCTCCCTGTGCAATGTTTTGTTTGTATTGAAATGGAATGAAAGCTTGCTTGCAATCTTTCCATGAAAATAAGAGCAGAAAGTGCAACTGTTGCACTTTCAACAGTTTCTGATTAAGAGAAAAGCATCATGACTGGCCTGACTACAACAGCAATAGTTTAGTTGCGGAGTAGGGGATACAGCACTAAGCGTTGCAGGGTGCCTAAATACGCCATGTAAAGTGCCTCTCCCCTCAGCATCAGAGCCATTCCCAGCAATGAATGGCTGCACTCACATTCACAGAGGGGGAGCTTGTGGACCCACTTAGGCACCCACAAAACGTAGTGCTGTGCTCCCACAGATATGCTACTACATAATATAAATATCTCTAACGTGTATTTTAAGAAACAGATTTTTGCATTGGATTTGGCTCTTCAATACAAATTCAACAGTATAGGACATGATTGGGATTTTCTGCACCATTGTGAAGTTGCATTTTTCTTGTATCGTCCCCCAATGTATTTTCATCCCCAGGGCATGTCACCTGATGCAGGGTGCATCCCTCCTAGCAACACCCCTGCAGCCCAAGATTTCCTCATATTGTATAAGCCAATACTACCGCCTCTCCTAGTTCTCTACCCTATTGGATATGAAAAGCCAAAAGAGGTACTCTAGGCATGGCACCTTTCTTTTGCACACAGTACAAGCCAGGACTAGAATTTATTTGGCCAGCTTATTACCATGAGACGAGACAGGGAGGGATTAACATAGTTCAGAGATTCAGAATGCATGGACCTTTTCTCTTCCCCCAATATGAACTCCCTCACAGGTTGGATGAGGAAGGCTCCTGAAAGAGAGCAAGACGTGGCAGGGGTTTCAGCAGGCACCTATGGCCAATCTAAGGAAGAAAGGAAAATACCTGGATGAGGACCCAATTGCTTCCTGCCATTCAGTCACCTCCCTGAAGCACAATGTTTATTATGTACAGAAGAAAAGGAAGAGATCAATTTCTGGGGCTCATCATAAGTGTCAAGGATGTCCAAAGAAGAAGCCCAAGAGGATGGCGTTTCCTGGAGGGAGGGCCTATCTCTCTTCACAACAGGACTGACTTGATCAGTATACATGGGTCATGGATGGGACAAGACAAAGCCCAGGTCTCCACATCTTCCTAGGCACAAAAGCAGGAGGACTGAAGGAGAATCAAGAGGATTACTTGAGGTGCATCTTTACATGAATTTAACAGGTAGGTAACAATTGGTTCGCTAGACCTGATCCCACTGCTCTCTAATCAGTTTGAGACAAGGAGTTTAAAAGGAAATGAGCCCCTACACCCATTGGAAAGCAAGCACGAACTCCATAGATTTAGAAGACAACTCAACAGACTAATATTTCTGGCTGGCTGCACAACTATAGATGCAGAAAAGCTAACAGGATGGTCAGCTTCTATTACAGCTCTCAGCTCTAGTCAATTTGGACAGGATGTGCTGCATTGCTGTGCAGAAGAACTGGTGGAACAGCAGCCAGCTGAATTTAAGCCAATATGAAGGAAATTAAACATTAAAAAATCACATGCAAAATACAGCTATCTGACTGAAGGGTTCTCTTTAAGTTAGCATTATTTGGAAGGCAAATGTTTTGTGAACATGATGTTGTTATAATCTGACCTCACTGACAAAGAACCAGTTGATTATATATATGTATCTCATATTATGCTAGCCTATATGTAGCTTAGGCAAAACTGTCTCAACACAACTATTTACAAAATACATCTGACAATGATTAAAGCTGCCTGGAGATTGCATCCATTCACAATTTTTTTTAAAACCACAGATTTTGAATGTGAAGTAGGTTGAGTATACAGTTCACTGAAGCAACTTTCAATTTGTAAAGTATGTTAATACTTAATTTCAATAAGCAGGAAGAACCAGAACATCAATTTCATATTTTACATAAAACTGAATTTTTAGTATAATTGGAAATACTAGATTTCTATCTAGCCTTGTCTCCTCCTTCAAACACACATTTTTTTTAAGCACAAGGAAGGAGCTTATGCCTGCTGATACTGCCTTTGACCTCTACATATTCAAGGGAAGATGTGAATGACCCAACACACATGATCAGATATATAACATCCTCATTTCTTATATTCTCCCCAATGTACAGGAGCGAAGCCAGCAAGTGCAGTCCTTGCTTACTGGAGCTGAACCTCTAGCAGAGTGTGCAATATCTGAGGGAAGCCCACTCCTTTGCAATTTACTTATTTTTTAATAAAGTGAAAGTGAAATGAAGCATTTCCAATTGGAAGCATGCCTATTAATGAACTCCCATGATCATTAAGGAAACTAAATCTGAATCACATATCTCAAGGGTTCTGTTCAAAATTTGGCTGAACTGGAGGTCATTGCTAATCATGGTTTTTTTGTCAGATGTCATTTCAAAGTAGGATGCGTAGAAGATCAAGAACTGGAAGATGGGACAAGCGCAGGAGGAGGTAAATGGGTCAGTCTTAAAACTGAATTGAGCCACAATAACCAGGTTAGCATACTGTAATCCGCATAATAAAGCATCTTGTAATATCTAAAAACTATTGTGGCATGAATTTATCTTCGCAAGTTCCACAGGATGAAATTAGTTCTTCCCTATCAGTGTTTTTGCTGCAGTAAAGTTGAACAATTTAAAGATGCCTCCATGATTTATAACATAAGTCATGACTTATATGACTTATGCCTACGTGTATATATAACATTATCCCAAAAGATCTGATGTTTCTGTAACATGCATAGGCATAAGTCATATAAGTCATGACTCATGTTATAAGTCATGGAGGCATCTTTAAATCGTTCAACTTTACTGCAAAATAGAAAGACAACATTGAAATCAAAAGAGTGATGCTACCTGTAAGAAGGACCTATCCAATTTACGAATAGAAGCATTTAAAATGTTTACATGATAAATTCTCAGTATAAAGGCTTTTATCTTGAGGAACCCATGTCCCCTCATCTTTACAACAGCTTACATTTTCCCTAAGAGGTGCGATTAATAGCATTACAAGGATTTAGGCTTAATATAGATCAGGATCTTTGTCTAAAGCCACATACCAAGAAGAATCTTGCAATAAGAAGTGGCAAATGCTTCTCCCTTTCCCTACAGTATTAAAAGTAATAATCCAAGCCTACAATTCTGAACGTAAATTGGCTTTCAAAAAGATCTTTTCCACACCAGCTTGAACATTTCAGACATTTTGATTTAATTACATTCTGAGCTGGGAGATTACGGGGCCACTCCACCATCTGCACAGAAGCTGGTGATTTCCCTTGCCGACTCTGCCCCAAACTACTCTCTAAAACGGTATCAAAGAGAAAAGTTCTTTTAACGCAAAGAGGAAAGTTGCATTTATTTCATCCCTAAGGGAAGGGGCTGAAACTACCAAGGGATGTGCTTATTTTATAAGCAGCAAAATACTAATGCCAGGGTGACCAGATGACCTGAAAAACCCGGATCTGTCCGGATTTTTAGCCTCCTGTCCGGGTGTCCTACTTTTTGGCATCATTGTCCTACATTTTGGCTTCATTTTTAAACTTCGTGATAGTGCACAGTACCCCATCATGCCATATGTCGTTGGATTCGTATTGAAGGGCAGAATCCAATGCAAAAATCAGTTTGGAGATATCCCCTTCCTATCAAACTTTATGGTCAAAAAACAGGAAAAAAAAACAAGAAAAATACATTTTTTGGCAATTTTTTTCAGCGGGTAGGAATGTTGGCCTTGGATTAGGAATTTTGGCCTTGGGGTTCAGGAATTTTGGGTTTGGCATCTGGTCACCCTGACTAATGCTCACTTCCTTCCTTATAGCAGTCTAGTTGTTTGTACATGTGGATAACAAGTTGGATTTTTATCCTACATATCCCCAATTCATTTACATTCTTAGAATTTAAAAAAAAATCTCAAATCATATATTGTACCTCCTCACTATAAGTGCATGTTAAAAACCCAAAATACTATGCTGACCCAGACATTTTATTTTTTTAAAAAAGCAGCCCTGAAACTTTTGTATTATTCTAATTCCTATAATAAAGAGCTCAAAAAATGCTAAAATGACTTTTGCTTCAAGGTTGCAATCACTAAAGTGAAAACCACTGTGAATATTCCCCGGTGTGAATTTCACCATTCTGGCATACCACAGTTTTCCATGACCCTTGACTGGGACAACACCACACTCTCAGCAGTCACACCTATGGTGGAGTGCCCTGGTGGGCACTGCACCAGATTTGGCCAAACTGATGAACTGCCCAGAACATTGCACCATCCCAATCAGGGGGCACAGGGAGCTTCAGGGCACTGGTATGGTAAGGTCTAATCATGGAGCAGAAGACTTCACCTGAACTCCACATCCAGTCTGCAGGCTAGGTTTGGAGGGAGCTGCTTTACTTAATGCTAAGTTTGCTGACATTTGCACTTTAGAGCTTGTCACTTTTTTCTTTTTTTTAAAAGCCGTCTTTAGCTTATCTAGACTTTAAAAATGTGTGATACAAACTACCATAGTCTGATTAGAACTTGGTAGGCTATGAAAATAGAAATTATTATTGGCATCTGGCAACAGTTTGCTACTGTATTTAAATGTCTCTACAAATATACAAAGTGGTCCTTTAACTACAGTTTTGCATAGCCTATTAATTACTTCCAATTAGCTTTGGCAAGAACAGTGATTTAAAACTGGCTCACATTGGGCACTAGGCCCAAGGAAGATGGAAAAAAAAACCACTACAGGTGGAGTACCCCTTATCTGGACATCAAAAATCCAGATAGTGTTGTCTAAGAATGTTTTTCTATAGTGTGAACACACTAGAAGGTTTTATCCTTACACACACATCCTTTATCTATTCCCACACAGTGAAGGTATAGGCTTCAAATTCTGTTGTTGATCTGTGGCATGTATTTGAACATTGTTGAAAAATGTCAAATAGGTCAGCAGATACCTTATGGATAACAGCAAAAACCAAGAGGAAGCTTTTTTTACTATATTATTCCAAAATCCAAGCACTTTCCCAATCCAGAAAAGATATAATCAACCTCTACAGCTTCCTTACCTATGGTATATTGCCAAACTCAAGCGACCATATCTAAAATACGCTCATGGAAACAAGGCTTTGTCAAGAGCACCATAAACCTGCCTCATAATAAATACTGTGGAGTCAGGAAAAGCAGGCTGCCCTGCAACCTGGGATCCTTTTGGCTGGAGATGTTGAAAATGAACCTGCAATCTCTTACATGCAAAACATCTGATTTACTATTAATCTATATAGCCCCTTGTCCCAAAAGCATGCTGTTCTGTAGTAATTGCTTTACTGATCAATACAACACTAACATTCAATATTACCATAAATGCAAGTTAAGTACATTTTTGAAGAGCATTCTTTTAATTTCTCCATAACTCACTGATATTAAGGGTAAGCCTGCTCTGTAATAGAGAACTTAAAGCACTGAAGGTAGCTTTTACTTTACATCAATAATGTTAAATATGCTGATATTTGCGCTTTAGAACGCTGCTTCTCAAATTTAAACATTTTTACCTTATCAAGGCTTTAACAATGTTGTGCATTACAAAGCTCAATACACCGACGAGATCTTGCCAAGCTATGAAAATTATTTTTGGCAAATGCAATATATCATACAAAACAAACTAGAGGCATGACCTTCTACTACTGTCTGCCTTCCTCGCAAGAATCAAGGGGAGAAACAGGGATGGTTGATTTATATAAAAAGGTTTATAGGGGTTTAAAAACCCTTAGGTTTATAATCTACTTGTAAAAACTGCACAGCAAGAAAACAGTCAATAGCTTGACAGGTGTGCATATGAAAACAGCACAGCCTACTATGTGATAATACTGCTCCCAGTCTAGTAAGGCAGATGACTGCCATGTTTACATTAAATAATGCTCATGAATAATATATCTCAAATTTCATGTACTCGTACAACAGCATTGCAGTTGGCAACATGTTATTCTGCTGCTTAATTCTGGGTTTTAGCAACACATTCTATTTATTATTTCAAAAATAAGTTTTTTGCTTTAAATATCACCATACTGAGCAAATCGGTCACTTGTTGAGCAAATCGGTTCTTTTTGCTAGTGAATTTGCCTCTACTTCTGAATGACTGCTGATTTTAAAGTAGGCTTAAATTGAGAATTCCTTGCCATAATTGCCAGGGACTGGTATTATTTGGGGGTTTTCCATATTTTGAAACATTTTCATAAACACAAAGCACTAACTTGGGAAAGAAATGAGCCCCAAAGTCTAAATGCACCTAAGCCTTGGCTCCATGTGAGGTAATGTTCTATACACTCAACGATCTTTCAATAAGGAACCCCAGACATCCTCATGAAGAAATTCCTTATAATCTTGAATAGAATCTCATCACAACATATTTGGACAGTCCAGTTTGTGTTCAGGAATGTGTAGAAAAAGTAATGTGCCACTGCTTCAAAGGAGATGAAAATGTGATAAGTCAACTTTTGGATAGGAGAACTTTATCTAATATTTAGATTATAACCATACAACCACCAATGGCAGACCCCACCACCATATGGGACAAATGCTAAAGAAGAACCACACAACCACGAGTTTAATGATCACAAAACAACATGGGATTAGTCAGAATGTCACCTTTTTAAAAAACTTGTGTTACTTTTATTTGCATATTGCATATTGCATTTGCATAAGGGCTATTACCAATTTTCAAGCAGATATGAGATTCCAGCTCTCTTTCACCAGACCTGACTTGACCACTTCTTTAACTTTACCCTTGCAGAGTCATAAGCAACAATTGCACTGGACACAAACATCACCAGCTTAAATCCCCTACATCTGTATATTTCTGGATAGATATCCAAAATCTATCCCTTCCCAACTAGAAAAAGAGATAGATAGGACTGCTTTGTTAAATATTGGAAAGAAGTTGGTTTGTATGCCTAAGAAACTACTTTATGTTTCAAGTTCAAAATCTTAACATCCACACATTTTCAAAGTGGGATGACAGGAAGAAGAAAAAATAATCAAAATGCAGCAAAACCATGATGCCATTCGAAAACCATTTTAAACCACTTTATATTCCCACATCATTCTAGAACAGTGGTTCTCCAAGCAGGGGTTGCATCATCATTTCAGGAAGGTTGTGAAAAGTTGGAAGCTGCTATCTTGGAATTTAACACTGGGCTCCAACATCTTGAAATGGGGCACTCAAGCTGCAATCCATGCTTTCCTGGGGGTAGCACAATGGGACTTGCTTCCAATTAGACATGGAGGAGCACTGCCATCACAGTGGCAACATGACGGAGGTCACATCAAGCATGACAGATAATTTATCAGACAGATTATCATTCTCAAAAGGGAGTCCTGAGCCGAAATGCTCGAGAACCACTGTTTTAGAGAAAATGCCACACTGAAGACCATGCTAACAGCAACATGAACTCTTGTAAAAGGTCAGAAGCACAGGAATTTTCCACAAATTAAAACTGTTCTTCCTTCCTATTCTTATTGAATTTAACAAAAACCACACTTACTTCCATGGTATGCGTTTTTCCAGACGATGTCTGACCATATGCAAAAATTGTACCATTATACCCCTCAAGAACATCTGAAAAGAAAATGTGGAACATGTTATTGTTATAGGTTATTATAAATTGCTAAGGAAAAGACTAGCAGTTTGTATTAGTCAACATTTTGTGAGCAAAAAGAGGAAGAACTATGAAATTAAATCAAGGTTACATAGGAGAAAATGCACAGATGTACCATGTTACTAAGGTAACCTAAAGAAATGTTATTTCTTCACAGCCAGATCAAATTTAGGTAACAATTACGTCCTTGGTGCCTTCCTATAATCTCCTTGAATAAATCTCCTTTGGACACTCATTAGTGGTCAGTATATTATTTTTGGAGGACAAAATAGAAAATCATATTTGCTGTATATTCAACACTGGACAGGAGATTAATCAAAGCCAGATTAAAAATTGGTCTAGTTTCTTCTCCATGTGTAATTATTTCATATCCCTTTATCTTCCCTCCAGTGTAGTAGAAAAGGAGTACCACAAGGTAGATTTCTAATGGCTGCTCTCTCAAAAGCAATCTTTTTTTCATCTAAAATGCTTCTTCCTAGCTAAGTGTGGTAGGATGAGAGTTTGGGTGATAAACACAAGCCATCTGTGTCATCATGTTAGAAACATAGACAGGCTCCTAAAACTGCACAGTACCTTATCTTGGAAAACAGATGGCAAAAAGGGAGTGATCTGTAACTAAAATGATGTTCAATACGCACTTCTTTTGAGAACGGAATAAGGCACAGTCACAGCATCAGAAAGAATCCAGACTTCAAAGAAACCATTCCTTCCCCCACAGTATAAAAGAGTGTGCAAATAACTCCAACTTGCTTTTACTTTTATGCAATTTTACTATTTCAGCAAAAGATTTAGAAATATCAAAGGTTTTATAAATTATATTCTGACATCCAATCTGTACTGAAACAACCAATAAGAAAATGCTGTCAGCAAGTATAATCAGATGGCTTTTCTCTGCATCCCCGGCATAGCAGCCTTTTCCAGGCATATGCCCCAAGGCATTGTGCCACCTTTTGATGGAAAGATGCTCCTGAACACCAACACATGTTCAGAGGGCCTGCTCTCAGTTTATCAATGCCAGATTTACATGCCGTTTCTGGCTCAGTAGGACGCTTGTTGAATTGTTGCCTTGTTCCAGAAGGTTGCCTAAGCTGCTAGTATTATGCTCGCCAACCTTAATTACCAGCAACAGGAAATGAGAGCAAACAAATACACTCTGAAAAATGCCATGTTACTGAAAACAGCTTTTATTGACACAAACCAATAAAAGGCTCAGAGTGTCTTTTAAAAAGCTTTCATAGTAATCAAAATCTGAAACCAAAGCTTGATAAAATTTGGCTCAAACTTAAAAAAACGATACAGAGGTTAATTATTTCCTTCTCTTTAGATACATATGCCAAAGTTCCAGTTTTTTGCAGTGTATATTCGGTACTTAATCATAAATTAAGAAATCTCTCCAAAATCAGAGAACAATAAAAACACTGACATAATTGATAGAAGCATCATTTTTTCTCCTATTTTTGTACAAAGCATCAGACTTGTGATTGACAGTAACATATTTTCTTCATTTCCTAGTGCAAGAATGACAGCAATAAATTCACCAAATGGAGAAAGTGAATTAGAGGTCTTGTCTCAGAAGACATTTAAATTCACTCATCTATGCTTCCAGCTAGTCTCTTGCACTTACCAAGGGGCCTCTGCACAGCTGGAGGAATTACAATCATGTGAAATTGTAAAGACTCATTCTGAATGCTTTCCTGAAAGCAGTATGTATTGATTTTCCATTCAGCAAACTCCAAGCTTAGAAAAAAATTGCAATGAATATTACTGAGACAAGAGATTTGCCTAGAAAAACAACTGAAGGTTGTTTTTCATGGATACTTACAAATCAGGTTTTTCCATCATTCATATACTCAATATCATTCACATTAAACCACTTGACCTTAAATCCTGCTGTTCAAGAAAACTATTCTTGACAGCTTAACAGCCCAATCCAGAGTAGCACTTGGGTGGCCTTATCTATCACTAGGGTGGAACAACTGCAAGATGCTCCATCCTAGTTACTCTGGAAAAGGTAGCCCAAGGCAAAATAGGCTGCCCCAAGACAGGTCAACCTGGGCTGCCTTAACTGGGGCAGCCCAGGCAGATCAGGAGAGGTGTGTTGAGGGCATGTTTAGCATTCCCTAGGGCAGAGCAGTTGCTCTGTATCCAGAGCTAGCCTGTTTCCAGGGCAGAAATGCCCTCATCCAGCTCCTCAGAATTATACCACCTCAGGAGCAGGTATAATAATGAGTAGAACCATAGGGGTCCATGATAAGGCCAAAGTATGGCAGTGTTGACCAAAAATCTGAGTTCTTGGCCAGCCTAGCTGCAACCCCTGCCCCTCAAGGATATGGAATAACTGCAGCAGCTCACTCACCTCAGGATACAGCAGGTCATTCCAAGCATCCACCCTCCACTAGAGGTACTGCTGTATTGCATTCTCTTTCTGCAGCTGTAACTGATTGTCAGGAACTTCTGGGCTTCCCTATAAGGCAGGCACCACAGCTGTTCCTTGTTCAGAGTGATCCAAGAGAGGTCTCCTCAGGAGCAAGTCCTCCCCACGTGTCACTTAAATGATGCCTACTTAGCATTCTCTGGAGCAGTTAGGGCAGCCCAGGCTTCCTGACTCTCTGGAGGTAGCATAACTTTCTACTCTGGATTCAAAATAGTTGGGGCATCCCAGCTAGGACAGTCCTCACTGCCCTCACTCTGGATTGTGCCCTAAGGTAGGTAACAGGAGTTCAGAAGTAAAAGATTAGAGTATTTTAAAAAAATTTGAAACCTCTTTTGCAAAGTTCTGGAATAGCTAGATCTAAAAACCCATTTTCCCTATAATTTATTGTTGCTATATCAAATTATGTACTTAACATTTTCATATTGGTAGATATTTAAATACTAATTCTCTTCCACCCCAGAAAGGCAATGGAATAATCAGTTAACTGAGAGTTCAGTGGGAAAATAATCTATAGTAAGGATTCTGTGTCTATAGTGGCATTGGTAGACCACAAATATTTCAAAATAAAAAGAGTTTTAGAAAAATTGTCTCTGAACTTCATATAAGTTTTTTTTTCTTTAAAAAACTGATTTTTTTACAACATCAGATTATGCCACTAGCAAAAAAGAAATTAAATCTTAATAGTGACAGGAAAAAATTATTTACATAGCCCCAACTAAAATGCAAATATTTCATTTTTTCCAACTAAAATTTGCCTTTAAACTCTTGATTTTTTTACATTCTCTGTTCATACAGCTACATTCAGTTTAGAACATAAAACTGATGAAGAATTTTGTCAACATCCATTTTTTGTACAATCTTACACTATTTTAGAATTGACATCAAATGAAATATGTTGGTGCATTTTACTATTTCCCAAGTATAACTGCTGGTTTCATGATAAGCAAATGCCTGTGTCATCCTAAAGACTAGGAAATGTAGGTCGTGCCACATTATCTGATGGGCTTTTAAAGTGCCACAGGACTAGGTTAACTTTTGCTTCAAAGTTTGCAATATGTTAAAACTTCTCCTTTGAGCATAATTAGTTACCGAAGCAAGGACTCCCCATAGTTACTCTGGATTTTGCCCATAGTTATTTACTGCATATTTATTTTAACATCCGAAATGTATAATTTCATTATGGGCAAAATCCAGAGTAACTACGGGGAGTTGTTCTTACAACTCCGGTGTAAGTACAACTTGCTCTGGATTCCAATATGAATTTCCCATAGGTTTTCACTAGGTGGTGCAGTAACTACGGGTGCACGTAAAGTCTCTGATGTGCTCCTGTAGTTACTCTGGATTTGGGGGTCAGTTTCAGAATGTTAGCATCACATTCCAAGTTATTTAACCTTGAAGCATTTTTAAGATCTTTCCTATGTAGGCTAACAAGTGTACTGTATATTTTGAAAACGTAACAGTCCAATCAGAAATTGGTTATAATAACAGGTTCCATTTCCTTGAAGCATTTTTAAGACCCTTTCTTATTTAGGCTATCAGGTATACTGTCAGTGATGGGCTTCAAAGAAATTAAGAACCGGTTCTCTGCCCATCTGGCAGCCACTTTTAAATGGCTATTTTTAAACTATATATGTACTATCTCTTGTTAAGAACCGGTTCTATAGAGTAGGTGCGAACCTGCTGGTGCCCACCACTGTATACTGTACGTTTCCAAAAAATAACCGTTCAACCAGAAATTGGTAATAATAATAGGTTCTATTTACAAGTTCTCACACAGCCATGGAGCTGTCCAGAGGAGTAGTGCTGACTGGCTCATCCTACAATCATACCATGACTTTTAGCTGATGCAGATGTGAAATTTCAGGATCTTGGACTGAATGTTCTTGGTCTAAATGGGCAGGTAAACATTGTGCTAGGAGGGCACCATGTTGGGAGCTAGAAAAAACAATTTACGTTTAAAATTTGAATAAACTTACATAAATCTATAAAAATGAAAATCTTAAGAAGATTTTACATTAGAGACACAACCTATATGAATGAATGAATTTTACTGAGCTTATTTATAATACACATGATAACAGGCATATTTGAGGGCATTAATGTTCTAGTGTTACTTTAGCCACAGAATCCCTCCTATAGACCATACATTTGTATAAGAACTAGGTTATACAGGTGTATATGAGAACTGTGAATTGTTTGCCACACATCTCCTGCACAGTGGAAACATAACAGACCAAGGCAGAAACTCATGGAAACATAAATTGTTCAGAGGCAGTGGGGGGTTTCAGTGTCCAGGGAAAAGCAGAAAATATATGAACCTCAGACAATTATGGATTGTGACTGGGAGCTGTGGACCAGCACAGCTCATTGGAAACTGGGGGCTCCAGCAGGGCAAACTGGGGGTCCCCGAGGGCTGCAAATGGCCCATGATTCAGGGTTTGCTCACCCCTGGTTTAAGTGAATCGCTTTTTATACAGAAGTCTAAGTGAACTGCTAAGGTCTAAGTGAATTTCTTTTTATGCTATGAAAAGTATGGCTCTAGTCTTCCTATTGTGGGTCCCATTCCATGCTGCCCTGATAATATATGAATACAGAAATTACACGGAGGGAAGAGATATGCCCAGCATAATCCTCCCATCATGAACAGTTGACTTCTGATTATAGCAAGGTTCTTCCTACATGCTCCTGAACTTTTATGAATTTCTACAAAGACACAGGAACACCAAAGTTGTTTTTCTATTTTAAAAAACCTCTAATGTATGCCAGCATCCCTACCTCTTTTCCCCTCAACCTGAGGACTGTTGTGCAAACAACATAATTATTGTGGGGTTTAGGGTAAAAAACCGACAAGCAGATCAACAACTCAGCACCATGCAACAAACATAAGAAAACTTCAGCCCTTAAGTTGGGCACCTGGAACATTCAGACAATGACCCCCGGCTTTTCTGACTGCTCACTCTGCCAAAGACCTTCAACAACTTATGGACCATTTTAGCTAAGCCTGCCAAGACTTTGGACTAACAATCAGCTTGAAGAAAACACAAGTCATGGGTCCACTTCCCTGTATGACAATCTCTGAACATGAACTGGAGTTTGTCCATGACTTTGTGTACCTTGGCTCAACTATCTCTGACACTCTCTCCTTAGACTCTGAGCTGAATAAACGCATTGGTAAAGCGGCTACTACATTCTCCAGGCTTACAAAGAGAGTATGGCTTAATAAGAAGCTGATGGAACATACAAAGATCCAGGTCTATAGAGCTTGCGTCCTGAGCACACTCTTGTACTGCAGTGAGTCTTGGACCCTTTATGCATGGCAGGAGAGAAAGCTGAACACCTTCCATATGCGCTGTCTCCGACGTATTCTTGGAATCACCTGGCATGACAAAGTCTCAAATGACACAGTATTGGAACGTGCTGGAATCTCTAGCATGTTCACACTTCTGAAACAGCGGCGTCTACTCTGGCTTGGGCATGTCGTGAGAATGGCTGATAGTCGGATTCCAAAAGATCTCCTATATGGAGAATTAGTGCAGGGAAAGCGCCCAAGAAGGAGACCACAGCTGCGATACAAAGACATCTGCAGGAGGGATCTAAAGGCCTTGGGAATGGACATCAACAGCTGGGAAACCCTGACCTCTGACCGTTCAGCGTGGAGGCAAAAGACCCAGCATGGCCTTCTCCAACTGGAAAAGACACTTGTTCGGCAGGCTGAAGCAAAGAGACAGACCCGAAAGCAGCGAAACCTGGAGCCTGGGCAGGGGACAGAATTTATTTGTCCTCAGTGTGGAAGGGATGGACACTCTCAAATTGGCCTCTTTAGTCACACTAGATGTTGTTTCAGGACTTCCAATCAGAGCACGATACCATAGTCTTTCGAGACTGAAGGATGCCAATACAAAATACTTCTATATAAGAATACTTCCATAATACTCTTCCACAAAACTTTCACAAAACAGATTTTCAAGAAAATCAAGCTGGGGCTACTTTTTAGCCTTTGCATTTCCTGTACTCCAGTTTCTACCAGTTGTCCTGTTCTCCCTGCTCCTGGAGAACAGCACTCTCCCTGCAGTTTCAACCTCCTGTCCTACCCTGATAACATACGTGCTTCAGATACCTGGGTCACTGCTGATTTTCTAGACTGTATTCTGTTAATTCTTCCATCTGGGTCAACTTGTTTGAATTGGTTTTCATGATGCTGCCTTCTCCAGGGCTTCCCCAACCCTCATAATGCCTTAAAAAGGAATAAAATAACCATTTCTGGTTGTTCCAGAAAAACCAGAAGTGACCCTTTGTTTATTAAATCATTACGAGTCAACACGATCATTACCCATCAACACAATAAATAATAGCTTTCTGACAAAGCTGTCAAAGAAGAATACCTCAACTACAGAAAGGGGGGAAAGGGACTCTATACGGAAATCACTTACAGTCCAGCACTAATTAATTGTGGAAAAGCAAATTATTATCTTGTCTTATTTGAAGACAATATCCAATACCTGCTCAAATAATAATGCAAGCATGTTTTAATTAAAAAGTACAGTGTTCATTTGCTGGCACTGAAGCCCGACTATCTGAAAAATTACAAAATTACCTGGTAGACAGAAAGCAATGCTAGGAAACAATTGAAACACTTTATCAAGAAGATACAATTCTGAACAGTAACTAAAGGTGCAACCTAACCAATTTAGCCCAGCCTAACTCACCTGGCATAGCTTCCCATTGTGGTATGCGGAGGTTGGCGTATGCCTGTTCAGTGACCTAAGGGTGGGTCACAGGAGTGTGGCAGACATGCCTTATGGAACTTTTGTAACACCCCTAAGTCAGCAAAGGATTTATGCTGGCCTAACTAGAGGCTAGGATTGCAGCCTAAGACTACAATCCTACTTATTGAGGAATATGCATCTTTAAATCAGGGGGATTTACTTATATAGTACGTAAATATGATTTACAAGATTGTGGGCACAATCCTAATCCATTTAGGCTGCCATAACTCCCTGTGGTGGTGTGGGGAGACCAATGGATGTCTGTGCACTGGCCTTACGCCCCCCTAAGAGTGGGGCAGAGTTTGCCTCCCCACACCACCAAAGTGAGTTATTCAAAGTATGATGGCCTAAAAGAGGTTAAGATTGCACCCTCAGTTGCATATTAAATATTTCAAGAGATGTTTATTTTTCCTTTCCTCCCATGAGATTCAGAATCACTGGCTAGGGTTTGGACAACCAAAGTCAAGGAGACAAAATGGGCATGGCTGGAAATGTTAGGAGGATCAGAAGCTCACCACTTGCAACTTCTGAACATTTTCAAGTTAATAGCACTGGCATTAAATATTTTTATTGATAAATTTATATCCTGCACTTCCCATGTTAAACAGATGTCCAACATAACTTACAAAGCTCTAAAATAAGGTGTACAGTGTAACATATTAACACTAACAAAACAAAAAATGGGAAGGGGACATTACACTATGACCAAGAAAGAAAATCTTACTTTTTTCTTTTAAGGAAGACATGTTGTAGGGTTGCCATAATTCTCTTCGACAAAACTGGGGATATGAGCCTCTGTCCCATTTGCCTTTGTCCCAGTATGTGAACACAATCCCCCAAAACCAGGATTTCCATGTTTTTTGGGACATATGGCACCCCTAATTTTAGGCCCAATCCTATCCAACTTTCCAGCATTGATGCAACCATAGTGCAGCATTGCTGTAAGTGAACAAACACTCCCCTACTTTGAGAGGGCCCCTGTGACTGCCATCCCAATGGAGGATACAGCACATGCCACGCAGCTTCAGCATTGGAGCAGCACTTACACAACTAGGATCCTGTTATGATGGTACAAGCGCATTTGCTTCCCACCCCACAGCAGCAATAGACATCTGTATCTGAGAGGTGTGATCACTTTTGGGGTAGGAACTAATTTAACTATTTGATGTTTCCTATAAAACACTCTAATAATTGTTTTGCTAAAAATGATATTTTATAATATATATAAAGTAAATGATATGAATATATGATATTAATAAATTATATAGGTATATCATTTATAATTTTGTGAAATAATGGTTTTTTCCTAGGTACAGTATGTGCTTGTGGAGATATAGAAACCTGTCAGGCAGGGGTTCTCAGATCCATTAATTTTCCATCTATGTTTTTGCCACCGCCACCTAAATAATTAGGTATTGATTATTCACCCTAATCAAGCGTATAAATAACCTAAATGGAGAAGTCAATAGTTTATTCTTTGCGGATTGAAAACAGTCCAGTAAGTAGAAAATTATTCCAAGGAAATCATTAAAATATCATTTTGCCTTATCCAAGTTTCCAGATGTTCCTTGTAACCGGCTACAGTAAAAAAGAAAAATGTGCATCAGTATGTTGTATGCTGGGTATTTCCTATGTCTACGCACTCATTCTAGTAACCATGGTGCTTAATTCCTTTCCATCAGCAGGATTCGGCTGATACGGCAATCATGTTCCTGCACAGAAAATGGACTAAAGCCTTTTTATTCAGCAAACAACAAACGGCCAGAGCAGGACATAGGAAAAACAGATTATTTACAGGAGATTGTCTATTAAGCTGCAAAAATTGATTTTAACATATTGCAAAGGGGTAGGCATTCTCTCTCACACACACACACACAGGGCACAATCCAGAGTAACTACGGGGAGTCCTTGCTCTGGTGTAAGAACAATTTGCTCTGGATTGCAATATGAATTTCCCATAGGTTTTCACTAGGTGAGGCAGTGACTACGGGTACACGTAATGTCTCTTACGTGCTCACGTAGTTACTCTGGATTGTAGGGACAGTCTGCAGTGCTCCATCCAAAATCATATTTTATGGCAGGGTGGGAAGAGTAAAAAATAATAAAATGTATATATAAAGAAGAATTTATATGGAGACAGGAAATGATATGTAATAAGCAGACAGATGGGTGGGTGGGAAGAGAAACCAACAATCCGTCATTGCTGTGTCTTATTACTATAAACCCCCAAATTCAGAACTCTCTGTTAATAGCATCAGGTACTTGTATCCATATTATCAGACATAAAATGCAATCTTAATTCCCTAGTTAGGCCAGCCTAAGCCTCAACACAAGTCCCATGCTGGTCTGGGGGTGTCACCAAGACACTTCTGCGTCACTCTTGGGGGAGAGCTAGGCCAGTGCACCGACAGGTGCTTGCCACCATACGTATTCTGACCTAACCTTTTTTTTAGTACAACTCTTAGGTCCATCTCAAGGAACATCTCATTTTGATTGCCACAAAGCAATTCAAGGTCATTTTTGTACCAGGTTAAAGTTGGCATTTCACTGACAACATAGTGGTGAAAAACATTACAATCAGTAACATCCACCATGTAACATACGCTGCAGTAAAATGAAAGATAGACTAAATAGATATTGCAGAGATATTATACACAATTGTGATTCAAAAATATTTCACACATTTCACATGCCAAAATTTAACAAAGTTATAAAGCTGCTAAAATTTCATCATCACAATGGGTTTATGAAAATACCAGAACTATTGTCAACAGATACCTTCAAGTGTCAGCCTTAATAGCCTGAAGTCAACAAGCAAATTGCCTTTTTTACTTCAGGAATACTATAGAAAATGGGGTACAGGGAGGGCACAGCCATGAACACAGGGAGGATCTGGGGATTTCACAGATCTCACCATGAGCAAGATTAGAAATCCCAGTTTGTCACTTATCAACAGAAACAGAAAAATAAAACATTGGAGGAATCTTTTTTCCAAAGGTTTTCACCTACCACTCAGTATCAATTTGTGTTTGCCACCAATCCTCTGGCAGCAGACTCGGGAAAAGGCAGGGATTTTTCCCCCTTTGTCCTGGGATATAAAGGTGGTAAAGAAACTGCATGAGATTCTTCTGCTATTTTCTATCTTTTTCCAAATTGCAGATTTCTGCTATTTTCTATCTTTTCAAAATCCTCACTGGAGGATGACGTATATGCTGCTTGTAAACTACCTGCCACTGGTAAATTGATGAGACGATCTGCAGATTTCTGTTCATCCCACATTCTGTTCCTCCAGAGGGCCAACAGTACACTGCTTCAAAGAAGCTGGGTAGAGGGAAAGGTCTTGTATTCACACAACTGATTCTATGCAAAGGGTAGCGTTTGCCCCGTCTTCCAATGTGTGATGACCACAGAGGGCAAGAACTGATAGATTCCAACTATTTAAGGAATTCCACTAGAGCACAATCTAACGAGAAAAAAAATGCCAGTGCAACAGCCTTTGTCCTGATTTTAAAAACTACAGGTTGAGTAGAAAATCTTGAATCTTGAACCAATTAAACCTAAAGGGACATTTATTTTTTATTTAATCATCCAATCTCATTTGTCTTGAAATAAAATCATGGTGAAAAATCCACTGATAATTAAGTTTTATCTGTAAAGAACTGAAGTGGAAGAATAATTGTCTATGATATAAAGTGGAAAAATAATTGTCAAGAGGTGTCAAGAAAGAAGAGTAGAGTTAGAAATACAGAAAGTAAATAAGGGGGATGTTCCCAGCCTTCTTGGGAAAAGTGTTCCACTTTGACCCAAAAAGCCTTGCCCCAAGTTCTCAGAAACCATATTTTTGAGAAAAGGCAACATGGAGCAGGGCTTCTGATTACCACAGTGTGCCCTATATACAATATGTAGGAGCAACAATTGTGATTGATGTATTCTTTTATAATCATCATGAGTTTAACCAATAGCTAATTTGTGCATATGCTCATTTTGTATAGTGCAACTGATAACTCTAAAAACTGCACTATAATGATAGATGTTTGAGTTCATTTATAGGCATGAAATTAATATATCATGAACAAGCAAACAGTAGGGTTTCACCTTCTGACATGTGGCATTCATCAACAAGATAGTTCTCCAAAGAACAAGAAAGTAGGGCTCCCGACATTGTGTGAAATCTGTTACATGTTCACCGCAAATCTGGTATTGAATTCATAATTTAACCAGGTAGAAAAAGTACTTTGGTATCCTATCAATGCGAACAATGACAATAGCGAGAAGAACTTAGATAATGAAAATATAACATTTAACTGCACAGAAATTAAATGGATCTCTCTTACCTTTAACAATCTGCTTTGCACAAGCATTATAGACTTGTTCCTGGGATGTGTTGGGAGGCAGCACTCTATCAAAGATATATGGTTTTCCTTGCTGAAATTTAAAAAAAAGAAGGAATAAGTTTTCAGAAGAATAAACAAAGCAAAAAAATTATAAAATCCAACAGACAACCATTTTTTAAAATCAAATCTGCTCAGTTATAATTCTTGATTACTACAAAATATGCTAAATTTGGCACAACTGGCCTTTGCAAGATTGCTATGAACAGGCTGTTAGCAAATGATGCTGACATTCTAATTTCCTAGAAGTTTATCAGATTCAGGCTGCAATCCTAAAGACACTTTCTTGGGAGTAAGACCCATTGAACACAATGGGGCTTACTTTTGAGTAGGCATTGTTAGGATTGCACCCTCAGTCTCATAAGAATTCATGGCAGGTGGGGAAAGCTCAGGTTTAGGGGACCATAAACAGTATTTGCTTGTGCAATAGGTTCCTCCTAGTAGTCCTTCCTGAGGATTGGAAAACACTGTGGAATAGCCTATTTATACTAGTAACAACCCGCAGCTATCACTTGTGGAGGTACAATATAGCATTCATCAGTAAAAAACACACACTACTGTGTTCCCTATATCATCCTAAAATCATGACAAACCATCTTGCAGAGCTCCAGACTCTCAGGAGTAAGTTCAAGGAACTTCGAGAGAAGGAGGCCAGAGTGGTCCACCGCTCAAGTAGTACTATTCTGAATCCAAACCAATAAACTCAAGCATGAACAATGCAGCTAGCAGGCCATAGGTTTCTCTACTACAATCAACAGTAAAATCCGTGAACTGAACCTAAACGTGAAGAGAATATTCCTTCACTTCATTAAATCTCTCGTGAAACACAAAACTACCACCACACCAACTAAGAAAAATTAAAGATACAGGGTGACCAACACGTCATTAACTGGAGAAGAGAACAAGTACCCCCGAAAGGTAGGACTTCCCAGAAAAACGTCAGATATTACAAAATAAAAGCTAAAAACACTCATTTATATTGTTTTCATGTGGTTTAAACACTATATTACTGATAATTAAATTTAACACTATTTCATTTAATTTATTGCTGATAATTTGACTACTCACAAGGAAATAGAGGACACCAAAACCACCTACAAACTAATATTTAAGCAAGTAAGGAGAGGATCTTGCAATGTTGCTCATTCACATGAAAGACAAAGAACCCTCAAACTATCTCTGCTTGGTAGGAATGAGACAAGATTACAGGCAACTTCAGCATTTGCTGAGTTCAAAATATACCGTAGTTCTTTCTAAAATAATTAATTACCATATCAGATAATTTAGACACTGTGACTGCAATCCAAGTTAGGCCAGCATAACTCATCCACTCTCCTTTCTGTGATGGTCTGGGGAGGCCAGGGTGATCATATGACTGGAAATTTCCAGATTTGTCCTCTTTTTTTGCCTCCTATCTGGATGTCCTTCAAAAGGTCTTCACTGTGCTTCATTTTGGAACTTTACAATGTGTACAGTACCCCATCATGTCATGTGTTGTTGGATTTATATTGAAGAGCAGAATTCAATACAAAAATAAGTTTTGAAATATCTCCTTATTATCAAAGGTTACGGCCAAAAAACTAAGATAAAAAATATGCATTGAGCTCTATGGGAAAGTGAAATTACCCAATATTGTGGCTTTACTCATGAGTAGGCAAATGTGCCATTGTCCATAGGAAAGGTCAGGCTTAAGAGGAATTCAAGACCTTGTCCTCCTTTTGAGATTTGGGCATCTGGACACTGTGGGGGAGGCAGGTCTATGCACCAGCCTAACGCTGCCAGAAGTTCAGCTTTTCATTCACATTTGTAGTCTGTAGTCAGATGGTCTGACACTTATGCACCATTTCATTTCTCTATAAAGAATGTCATAAACCTGTTACCTGCCTGAAGTTTTGAAAACTGCTACCAAAAATTCATGCAAGTACCACACTTGGAAAGCAATATATTACTGAGAACATTTATACATAAGAGTCTCACATACAAGACATCATGTTCCAAGAACAATGTTCACTATTCACTATATATCCAAGCCTTTTAACATAATGGTCTAAAATCTGCAAGACATGTCATATACAGAGACAAATTTAATCCAGCAGCTAACATTAAAATTTATTTTTGCCAACTTATGAGGCCTAAACAGATATTAAGGCAGAAAAGGTACAAAACCTGTACAGTTGTCACCTAAGATCAAAAATGATGTGTCTTATGCAAGCAGGATGACAATGTTTCATACTGTATGGTTCATATAACATTTCTATAGAGTATTTCTAAAAATTTTGCTATTGAGTAATATAAAATATTCACAACACATAACAATCTTTATGATATTTATTATTCTTCCATTCTTCCATGGAACTTGGGACAGAGTACATGGCTCATTTACCACCTTATAACCTCACAACCACACTGTGAGGTAGATGAGGATGGAAAACACTACACCCATCTCTCTTCTGTTTGTCTAGTGTAACTTTTCTATCCTTCCTGTCACTATTGTCCACAGATTTATATTTTTCAACTAGTTACAATAAAGTTGAGTTACTAGCAAAAAGCGTACCCCCACTGCGGGAGTAAAACTCCCCGTATGCCATCCCCCCATGGTGCATCAATCCCCCACGTGCACCATCCTCCCATGCACAGAATCCTCCCCAGCGCAATCTCCTCCTCTGAACAACGTCCGCCCAGTGCACCAGGCACTGAGCACCAAATTGTCTGGATGTTATTCAGTCTCATATGTTGTCTAGGACAAAAACACGTTATACCCCTTTCAGCCCCTTAAGGGTCAAATTTCTCCACACTGGTTTTTGGTGGGAGTTCATGTGACAGAAGGAACTCCCACCCCGAATTTCACACTTCTAGGTCCGGGGGTTGGGGTGGAATGTTGATGAGTCATCAATTCTCCAATGCAAAGTATAGGGAGGAAAATGCATTGCGCCCCTTTTCACCCCCTTCCGGTTGGAATTGCCGAAAACCGGTTCTTAGTGCACCTCTCGGTCACGGAAGCAACATCCACCCCAAATTTCACACTTCTAGGCCTGGCGGTTTTGGCAGGGCATTGATGAGTCAGTGAGTCAGTCAGTGAGTCAGTGAGCTGTGCATGGGAAGATGCGCATGGGGGGTTGATGAGCATGGGGGGTTGATGCGCATGGGGACTGGATGCGCAGGGGGGACTGGATGCGCAGGGGGGGATTTTACTCCCACAACGCGGGTATGCTCTTCACTAGTACATAATAAAAAGCACTTGAAAAACCTTTGACCTCTACTCTTTCTATCTTAGAAAGAACATTTTCTGGATTAGAAAGAGGAGTATTTGCAAGTCTTAGCTGCATGGACAAAATGCTTTGTTGTAACAGGAACCATGAAGTTTAGCCTTGGAGCATACACAGAAGCACATCTCCCAAGACTAATTTTCTCCCACATTAAATTCTTTAAGCTGCATATTTCTACCCCACACACTCTTTTACAGGCCTGCAGGAAGAAAGAATTCACCCTTCCCCAAAGACATCACTGGGTTTCCTGAACAGAAAGGGATCTGGTGGTGTCTTTCAAAAGACAGCTGCTAATTGCTTTCATCTAGAAGTCCAGCAGCGACACATTTATTGGGGGAGAAAATACAGCCACTTTTTGCTTTGGCTTGAATCTCTATTTGGCCATGAAGTTCATTGGATGACCTTGGAGCAGGTCTATTCTCATATATAATCATATTTATAATCTCTGTAGTCTATCCCTCCTGCAAGGAGCTCAAGTTGCCATAAATGGGGGATGTCCAATTCTGTCCTCACAATAACCGCATAAGATAAGGCAGGACAGCAAGAATACAGATTTTCTTAGGCTAATGCTATGTTGTGCTAAGAACTTCTTAAATCACACCAGGTAGTTCCTGAAGAGGAAACTGAATTTTAACTTTTAATACAGCCACGATTAGAGTTGTAAAAATACAACAAAGTGCAGATCCTTAGGCAGTTACACCAAGTTAACAGCAATCATCATTAAGCCACAGCCCAATGTTCTAATCCCTCCAGGGTGTGCTTGCTTTAGACTGCCGTTACAACTGTGTCATTTCCAAGACATGGTACTCTACCTGGAGGCTGAGGCAAGCTCCAAAAATTCATTTAGTTAATGTTTGCATGCCACTTTGCAAATGCAGATTATTACATAAAATGCAGTCTATCACTGGCTCTTTTAGTACTCGAGGCCAGCATTAAGGATAAAAAACCCAAATGTATTAATAAAAACCACAGCATAGAGTTGCCAACCTCATTATTAATCATCTTTTAACATGGAAATGACATTCAAAGAAACACGCTAATTTGGAAAATGCTATAAAATTGTTGGCCATATTTCCTCTGCTGTTGTAAACAATTATTTTTAAAAAACATAGCTAAGGGAGAAGATATAAAGGTGTCCCTTGTTGTCCATTAGGGTTCCATTCCAGAACCTCCCATGGATAAAAAAAAAAAACATTGTATAAAGGAAACAATGGAAAAATAGGTTTAAAGACCCACTTTCAGGTTTCTTACAGGTTTCTATCATGCGTAATTATATGAGTGCCTCAATATTTCCAGGGGTTTGATTCTGGTACTGAAGAATGCTTTCATTGCTATGTCCTAGCCTAAGAGTTAGATTTTGCTGCTGCAGAAGTCTGGGCTCCACCTGAAGCCTTTCCTCCAGCTGATGTTAGCTCTTTAATCTGGGCTTCCCCAAAATTGACCTTGAGAGGGTTTCCTTTGGCCAATAAGCCCTCACAAAGAGACCTAAAGACCTTGTAGCATTTAGACAATCAAGTGTTCTGTTGCTTTTGTCTTTTGATGCCATCTTGCAACAGGGAACCCACAGTTCCAATCTGAACACATACAAGGGACACAAGGAACCACAACATACAATACTTTGCAATGCATAGAAGAGAGCAGAAGGGGGGACTACAGATGTGTAGTATATAAAATGCTAGCTAATCTGGAACATCAGGACCACAACCACTTCCACTTCCTTTGTGCTTGAACATTAACAGGATAGAAAACTCAATAGCACACTGCCACATTATTCCTCATTACATAAAAAAGACAGGGGAAGGAGAAATAGCTCAGTGGAATCACATGTTTTGCATGTTGAAGGTCTCTGGTTCAATCCCTGACATCTCCAAGTTTGGAAAAGATCCCTGAATGAAACCCTGGGGAGCCATTACTGATCACTGAGGTACCGGGCAAATAGACAAAGACTGCACTCCTAAATACATTTTCCTGGGAGTAAGACCCATTGAAAACAATGGGGCTTACTTTTGAGGTTAGGACTGTGCTCTAAGTCTTATTTTCAGGCAGCCTATTATGCTCAAATCTTAATGCTGTAGTCACAAAAAAATTCACACACGCAACCTTTACTCTCACTGCAGCACAACTTAGCTATCATGAAATATCTTCATATACAAGAAATTCAGCTGCAGTTTTTGCTTAAAAGATGCAATTCTCATCTGCTTTGCTGCTATTGGGCTTCTCTTTCTGTTGGACATCATGTTCCTTTTGCAAAACCCCACAATCCATTATTGTTTCGACAAGTTCTCATTGATTTCTTTTGTAATTTCTTCCAGTTTTGCTCTCATCTCACCCACTGTGTTTCACTCTCCCTCCTCCTGCTATGTCATTTTCAGTCAGCAGCCACTTCTCGCTTTAAAAAAAAAAAATCAATATTCTAAATCAGGTGAAAGCAGGAGCGACCCAGCTGAGAAGCACAAAGCAGAGTCAGCACCAGCTAAATAACCAAGCCAGATCACTGGTGGCTTGAATTCTAAACCACAAGAATACTGGTCAGCAGGATGTCTGCCTCTCTAAGGAGAGCAAGCAAGCACACACACATACGCGCATGTATTTTCCTTTTATGAAGTCACAGCCTAGGATCTTCCACTGCCCACTGGAAGATGCATTTTGCATAAAGCTTTGCAATTATTCTTAGTTCCTATAATAATAAAAAATTAGGCACTGTAAAATTATTTGATGACACTATGGTTTTCTTAGGCCAGTGACACCAATCTCTAAAAATATGTAAATCCCCTCCACAATGACCTCTTGCCAAAAAGATGTTCCATATCTCCTAGCCTTGGCAGTCCCAAAGAAGTTAGCAATGAATGAGACTGCAGCTGTTCTCACATCATAAGGCCAGCATTTGTACCTAGAAGTCATAAAAGGTTCACAAGAACAAGTGAACAATTGCTCACTCATGGTTGGCCTTATTGCGCCAAAGGAGTTCACTGAATAAGTATGTTCCAATGTATATGCTTAAAGAGCTTTCCAACAACATCTAGGCCTGAAACATTAAAATGGACATTGTTTTTTTAAATTTTGCTAATATGAGATGAATTGTGCGGCACCTTCAATTAATGAAACTTAGCTATGTTCAGTGTATAACAGTAATCTAAGTAAACTGTGGATAACCAAGGCAGAAACAAAGGCAGCTTGTGCTTTCTGAAGCTGGACAAAAAAACTCCTGGTCAGAGTCATCACCCAGATCATCTATCCGAGGGGTACCTAGTTCACAAGTACCCCCAAAAGTGCCAATCTGAACACTGTACAGTTCCATCCCAAATAGGACATATTTCATATTTAGTTTCAGCTAGTTTGCTCATATCTAGACCTTCACCAACTCAAGACCCCTCTACCTGGTACAAAGACACAAAGCAGGCCTCTGTCAGTCTTGGAAGACTATGGTATCGTGCTCTGCACTGCATACGCTGCATGCAAAGCACGAAAGCCTGGGTTAGATTGTTATGGAGGATAGGCTGTTACCCAAGCAGCAAATCCCCCCTCTCCACGCCACTGAATTAGTCCAACGGAAAGGCAGAGCCAATACGATTGGATCCAGCTGGCGTCGCAGAGCTAGGCTAAGGACAGGAGCTCACCCTGTCTTGTGGGACCGACCCAGGTCTCAAACCCTGGCCTGCTGGTTAACAGGCACAGAGTCTTAACCGCTTGCGCCACCCACAGCCCCTGGTACAAAGAATATAAGTAATATTAGAGGACTCAGAAAGTACCTTACTGCATATTGCCAGGATGTGGATTTAATTGTATTAATTTAATTAATAAGAGTTGGCTGACCCAATTTGTCTCACTTCATTAGAACAGAAATATAAAGTTATTATATAAAGTTATATTTATAAGTTTTTCCAGTACAAAATTTCAAGTGAGAAAAGTTATTTTTAAGAAAAAAAGTTCTGAAAGGATGTTTAGATTCTAACATATGCATCAGTCTCTAGACTGCAGAACTCATACCATTTCAAGAGATCTATCCCTGCCTAGTTGCCAGCTCAAAACAAACACGCTTCAATGAGATCACAGGGAGACTGTTGCTGGCATTGCAGAAGACAAGATTTTTTTTCTCATCACCTGAATAATTTCCCCAAGTATTGGAAAAACAGCATCAGCTCAATTTATATTCACAGTAATTGCTGACATGTGCTCACTGCACATGTTATTTATTAATTGCTCGCACATCTTATTATCAATAATCATTTTCACTCCATGTCACTTTTCACATTCTGCAGAGATCTAGACTTCAACCATGAGACTTTGCATGCATCACTGTGCTACCATATCTTAAGACAAAAGATCTGGTTGCTTCTTGATCTAATAAACTTGGTCGCCGGATGACTTCACAAAAGTTCAACACAAAACCTGTCTGACTGAGATATGAGCATGATGGGATTTTCCTACAACCCACCAAAAAAACCACAATCCCATAAATGTCATCTTCTTGCCTCAAAACAGATAAGATAGTTTGATTGTACAGTATTCAATTACAATATCAAAGCTGGCAGTGATCTCATATGGAGATCTCACAAAAGCTTCCTTTCATTGATGCCCTATCCAGAGCCTTGCTGCCCTGAGCACTAAGGTAACAGGAAGGGAATACACAAAGCATTTTCATCTCCCACACTTAGTTGTTGCTACTAAAACCTAATTAAAGAAAATGAAGGTGTTTGTCTGGTGAGCTGGCAGGGATGCTTTTGGGAACAGCAGGGGATGGGGAGACTGTTCCATGCTTCAAACTGCAGAGAAAGAGATATAGAATAAAATCAAAACACCATGGAAAATCTCAGGTCAGTTCCAAGTGAATACAAAGCTAGCTAGGGGTGCAATTCTCACTCTTTCCTAAACTGGTGTAGTTACAGTAAATTTATACACTTTCTATAAAATTGAAGGGTCACTGACTGATTGACTCACTAGGCAGGGTGACCATATGCCAAACCTCAGAATATAGGACAAGGGTCCCCAAAAGTCCGGATTTTCAGTTGAAAATCCGTTGAAATCAGTTGAAAATCCAGACTTTTGGAGGACCTTGTCCTACATTTAAAAATCAGTCCTTACCTTGTTTGGGGTCCTCAAGCTGGTGGGGGCAGCTGTGTAGTGCTTTGCGCCATACTAAGGCTGCTCGGATTGGCGCGGATGCAAAGCGCCGTCTGAGCAGCCATGTTGGATAAAAAGAGGCTGTGCGCATGCGGCTGGTCTGATTGACAGACCACTCTGTGGAGGGCAGAGCATACCTCCACAGTCTCCGACCACTCGCCACAAGTACCTAGCCTCCGAGGACTTTCCCTCCACAGCAGAGGCAGCTGCGCTTGAGGCAAACGGTCGGAGACTGTGGAGGGATGCTCCGCCCTCCGGAGAGCGATCTGTCAATCAGACCAGCTGCTCACTGCTCTCTGAATGGGAACAAAAGAGGCTGTGCGCATGCGCACAGCCTCTGCTCCCTAAAAAAAAAAACCCCAGGGGAAGGAGACAGAGCAGCAGAGCATGCGCACAGCTTCTATTTATCCAACATGGCTGCTCAGACAGCGCTTTGCAAGCGCGCCAATCCGACCAGCCTTAGTATGGCGCAAAGCACTACACTAGTCCCCCCATGCCCAGACAAGCCCTCTCCATGCCCGGAAAGGCCAGACAATATGCAAATTTCCGGACCTGTCCAGGGGTTTCCGGGGTTCTAGACGCCCTGTTCACTAGCTCAACCCCGTACATAGAAGCATAACATTTAGGAAGGGTATTTCTACTGTGATGTATACACCCACTAAGAACCAATTTTTGGAAATTCAATTCCTAAGGGGGAAAATGGGGTGCAATATATTTTTGTCCCTATATTTGACATTGAAGAATCACTGACTTATCAACAGCCAGCCCAAACCACAGACCTAGAAGCATGAAATCTGGGGAGGATATTTCCTTCCATGATGCAAGCACCCACTAAAAACTTATTTCCAGAAATTCAAACTCTAAGAGGGTGAAAAAGAATGCAACGTGTTATAACATTGATGAATTGCCGAATCTTCTATGCCCAGCCCAATTCCACAGACCTAGAAGTGTGAAATCTGGGGAGGGGATTGTTTCCATTATGTAAGCATCCATGAAAATCTGATTTATAGAATTTCGAATTTCTATTCAAAAATTTCTAAGGGGATGAAAAGGGGGACAATGTGTTTTTGTCCCTATATTTAACATTGAAGACTGATTAACTGACTTCATCAATAAGCCCAAACTCCTATACCCAGAAGCATGAAAATTTGGCAACCTTATTCCTTCCATGACAAAAGGACCCACTAAAAACAATTTAGTGCCCAGTAGGGCCCTACTTGGTGCACAGCAGGGGACCCAGAAGGAATGAGCAGTGCCCAGTAGTGTCCACTACCCAGTGGTGCCCACTACCTGGTGGTCAGTGCATGGCAGGAATGTCTGGTGCACCTGTTGTCCAGTGGTGTATGATTCCTGGTGACCAGTAGGGGTGCCCCATGCCCAATAGGAATGCCCATTAGCGCCTGGTGCCCAGTAGGGATGCCCACTGCCCCATGGTGCCCAGTAGGTGCCCAGGTGGTGCCAGGTGTCTGCTGGTGCTCACCGGTGCCTATTGCCCACCAGCACCTGGTGCTGGTACTGGTGCCCGCTGGTGTCCAGCAGTACCCAGGAGTTCCTGGTACCCACAAATACTCTTCAAATTTTACTCATGCATTAATAGGTAAGTTCAGCTAGTAACAACTGAAATTATTAAGCAACAGCTTACAACTAGAATAATGATCAGATTTTTTTTTTTTGTTACTGGAACATAAATAGAAGCTGCATGCTTCTCTAAGAAGCTTACATTGGATGGCTATCACACCATTAATCCTACCAATCTGGAAAAAGAACACTAACCCTGATGTTTGAGATGACATGACCTCATCCAGAACCTACCACTGTACATCAATATTAGTGCAACAGAACAGTTAAATGCATGCTTAAAATGAATCTGATGGAAATCAATAGGACTGAAAAGTGCTTTATTTTGGCTGAATCATGTCCTATGTTTGCTTTTGAGACAAAAGGCTTGTCATGGCAGTGAAAGAACCCCAAGGTGCTTCCCCTTTTATTGGCTTTAAATCTACACTATGCAACAGCCAGTAACTCTGTGACTAAAGGGAACTGAACTGGAAAACATGCACTTCAGAGCCTGCCAGGAGAGTCCACTGCACAGCTCAGTTCTGAACCACTGTCACAACCCTGACACTGCCAGCTCTGCAGAGGCACGATGCAGTGGAAGCATGGTTTGCTGAGGTTTGCGTTAAGAAAAACAAAACCACTATCTACATTTTGCCCTTCCCTTTTAGGTGCATGCAAGAGGAAGACATGTTATTGACTACAGTCTCATTCCTAACAGCATGTTAGTGTCAAGACAGTACAGCATAGCCTGCTAGTGCATTGGTCTCTAGAATAAATGCACTCCCAATACATTGCAATTACAAAACACTAAAGTATGTGTTGCATTCCAATACAAATAGAGTATGTGTTTGCATTCCAATACAAAACACTAGAGTAGCCATATGCTACTATATCATCAAGGGACACTTGACTCCAACTACCTGTGGCCAACTGTTTTAGTAGCCTTGATAAGAGGCAAAGACTCTCTTAAGTTTGGGCAGAACAAAATATCTTTTGGGCGCCACAATTCTGGTAACGCCCCTGAAATCCCACATTTTCAAATGATGGCCCTTCAGGCTTGTTGCCACGTTTCTAGAGGTGGGGTGGCAATAATTTTGTCAAGGGGAGGGCAGTTATATTGGGTATCTGTACAAATGTACAAAATGAAAGGATAAGTATGGGAAAACAAAGACCTGTATCTCAACTCAAGAGGGGTAAACTATGAGCGGGGGGTGGGGAGGTCAAAAACCTTCCTGGCTCCAGACTAGCTAAGGCCCTGTGGCCCTTACTGTCAGGAACTATGTGCAGGATTGTAGCCTAAATCACAGTATTAGAGAATATTCTGTTTGCCAGGCAATAGAGAAAATGCAAAAAGAAGCAAACCATAGATGAAGACTTATAATGCAGACAGAGAGCAGTGATTGTGTTCATACTGCCTTAACTGCTGTTAATGCAAGCAGTGTAATTAGCTAGGTAAGGCTGCAATCCTAAAGACGCTTTCCTGAGAGTAAGACCCATTGAACACAATGGGGCTTACTTTTGAGTAGACCTGGTTAGGATTGCACCCTAAGTCACTATTTCTTATTCTTTTTAAGACAGTAGTTTGGCGAAGTGCTTAACTATTTCCCTGTCTCCAGAATAAGCAGAAAAGTGCCAACAGTTAAAATATAAAGACAGTATCTTTGAGGCCAAATGTTGTTAATTTTGAGAAATTCACACAAATTCTAATGCAATTCCTATTGGTTGTGAGCATGAAATGTCAAGTGGCTTTAGTTGTTACACTATTGGGACCCTGTAGTTGAAAACATAGGGACATGGGCAGTGGTGAGATTCAAATAAATTAACAACAAGTTCTATGTCTTAATAACCTAAATTAACAACAGGTTCTATGTCCCATTAGTAACCGGTTCTCAGACCCAGGTGTTCATTAGCAAAGAACCCCCTGAAGCCCACCACTGAATAGCTAATACATAGCTAATAAAAATGGAAGAGTACCTGGTTCTACATGCAGAAGGTCCTTGGTTGAATTCCCTTTGATACATTCCTGTTTGAAACCTTGGACAACCCTCTGTCAACCAATGTCAATAATACTGAGCAGGACAGATCAACGACAGCATATCATAGCCATCACAGATAACTACTTCTTATTAAAACCTCCAAATATGCAACCTAAAACAGTCTGGAAGAAGATCAGCTGATTAAGCAAACAAAATTAAGAGTCAATTTTGTCCAAACTCCAGAGCAACTGTCAAGCAACAGCCTGATGTCACAATTGGACTGCCTTCTGAACAATCAAGATAACAACACTACAATATGCAGCATGTCTCAAGAACTACACTAGCAGTATGTCTCAAGATCCATGTGTGGTTCTTAAGCTATGGCTGCAATCCTAAAGACACCTTCCTGGGAGCAAGCCCCATTGAACATAATGGGGCTTACTTTTGAGTAGGCATGATTAGGATTGCACTGTAAGGTATGTACACTACTGATCTTAAATTATAACTGACGCTTTCCAACGTTACAATACACACATGTAAATACAGTTCTGTCAGCACTTCAAAGATGCAACAATATTAAGTCAAAACATGTACCTTTATGCTAATGTCAAAGTGTCTGGGATAAACAACCAAAATTTCAAGCCATCCCAAAATATACTGTATTTTACTTTAGCACTTGTGTCAACACATTTTCTGACATTCCAGTCAATGCAAAGAGGCAACATGAATATGCTCTAAGTTTGTTTACTCAGAAATAAATCCTACCATGTTTAATGGTCATAGAACTAGCCATAATGTATCCTGAATCACAATAACACTGATATGCAGACATTTTCACACAAAAGTCTCAAAGATACCCATTTAATATATAAAACAAAAATAAAACTAAATGTAGTTTTTAAAATGAACTGGTTCTACAACATTTTATTGTATTCTCAGTAGTTCTTAATTACTTAAAAATACCATTTAAACATCCAAACAATAAAATCAACGTAGTATATGCATTAATTTCAGAATTACTAAACATAAAAGCCAAAACAGTGAAAGCTACTGTACCTCCCATTTCAGCAATTAAATGATAAAACTCAAAAATTAGTTACAGAGTAAACTTTCTAGGAGGCTACTGAAATGATCTTATGCAAATCCTTATTCCTTGGTATAATGTCGAACGATAACAATATATTTGACCTCAAAAAGGCTAACACAGCTATAAACAAATATCCATTAGCCCTTTGTTGAAGTTGACAGGCCACATGTGAATTGGTGGCTTGGGCATTTAGGTCCTGGCTCAGCTTTTCTAGATCCGGTTGTAGTTCAGACCAGAAACTGTACAGGGCTATGTCACTAAATCAAAGTTTCTATTTTGTGACTGGGTAGAGTGGCATTTCAGCAAATTATCAGAGGAGAGAGGGGAAAAAAGACTTGGAAAGGATCAAATCACCATGCTTCAATGTGTAATTTCCTTTGCTTTACTGATTGGAGAGAATAGAGGAAAACTGTTCACTCTCCTCCAAAGTGCAAAAATTATGAGTCATCCACTGAACAGATAGAAGTAATTTTAAGTTTTAAAAAATGTCCTCTTTCAGACAGAGTGCAATTAACCTATGACAAGTAATTTCAGTAAATTTCTGTAAATCATAAATTTAAAAAATGGTACTCATTGCACTGACAAAGATTCAAGCTATACACAGATTCAATCTGTAATGAAATATATGACATAGTACATATTATGTATAATCGGACATTCATCTATTTTCCACATGCATATCATTAGAAGGCATCTTACCTGCACTTAACCTACACATGCTTGGCAAACAAAAGGGAAAAAAGGCAAAAACAACAGATTTTTCAAAGTCCTAGCAATTATGCCCCCCACTCCACTTACTAATGTAATATATGTCCCAATGTAAGCATTAGACCACACTGCAAATCTACCATTTCCCTCAGTCTCAATTCCCACCTGCCTATCGTACCCGTTAAACAGGTAGTATGCATTTTTAAATGCAAGAGATTTTCAAGGTGATTTTAAGTACATATTATTTCAATTTTACATACCAGTCAAGTTCAAATCTCTATGATTCTTGCAAGTGTACATTCCGCCTTGAAAGCTCACCAGGTGATGTTAGCAAATTAAGGAAACCTTACCTCAGGCCTTAGTAAAAACCTTACTGGGTGACTAAAGTGTCACCTTGAACTTTTGAGAAGAATGCCAATTTAACAAGACTAATGATGGGACAAGAACTGTCTAGTTCAGTAGATTTCAATTGTCTATGGATGACTTTCCATGCTGAATTTTCTGCTGAGGAGCCCCAATGTCCACTGATTAAGTCTAACATATCGTTGGTTAGGATTGCACCCCGTTTATCAGGACTTGCCACCTCCATTCAGTTACTATATTGCAATGCTCAGAAGTTTCCTGCGGGGCTTGACTCAAGTTGAGTCTAGAGTCACTGTCCCCTCTGCAATTCAAGTAGAAAACAAGACAGAACTGGGACACTTTACAAGTCCTCAAGTCACCCCTTTGCAACTCTATAGGACTTGAGTTGAATCACCCTACTCCCTTTAAAAAGCTCACTGCAAGGGGGGGAAACAAGGCTGTTACTGGGCTGTGTGTGTTGGAGCTCTCCTCAAACTGTGCAGGAACAGAGAAAAAGCACAAAAACAATAAGCAAGCACAAACGCCCCGACACAAACAGACTTGACTTGGTGACATGAATACAAGACTCGAGTCAGCGGACCCAACTCAAGTGTTTTTCAGATTCTTCCACATGCATAACTTGCAGGTCAGTAAAAACCCACAAAAAATTTGTCAGTCGGGTCCCCACCACCACTATATGCCAACAGAGTTACAGTTGCAGTCTGCAGAGGAAAATGGCCAGACAAGCTGTCTTACTGGGGAGTTTGTCTAACATTTCTAGTCTTCTCATTAGCTTCCCCACTGATGGACATTACCTTTTTGTGGTAGTGGGATTGTGGGCTCCAGTAATACAAAGGGCTATGCTAGTGGTGGCGTAGCTACTGGCAGGGACTTCCATGCCAGACAGGCCTTTGTTTAGGAGCCAGACTAAACCTGTCCAAAATCCCACTGAAGGTGGGTTGTCTGGAGAAGGAAAACTCCCACCTCAAACCTCCACTGCCTTGTGGCTATACCCATCTATGGGAAAGGCTTCAGGAGTCAACCTCAAGGCAAATCCGGAGCTGGAGTCCCAGAAGCGGTTCGTGACTATGTACAATCATGTTCTGGTAACTCCTGCGACGTAGCTGGAACCAACTGTATTGGCTTTGCCATTCCACTGGACTATTTCAGTGACGTGGAGAGGGGGGATTGCTGCTTGGGTAACAGTATATCCTCCATATTAATCTACCCAGGCCATCATGCTCTCGGAGCCTTTTGAGACCGAAGGATGCCAATGAACCATTAGCTTCAAACAAATCAGAGAATTCCCTGGAATACAGTTTAAAAATAAAGTGGTGATGGTTATGGGGATGGTTAGGGTGGTGGTAATATATTCATATCAGTGGACTATCATTCTATTTGTATTACAAGGAGAAAACTACAACAAATCCCCAGAGTCAAATATCTCTGTAACGGAGATATCAATTGGTCAGGATTAATAACATTCCCACCCATCTCATCTGAGACAAAGAGAGAACATTTCTGAGCCAAAGCTGGTACTAAAAATAAACCTGTAAAGTGATAAGAGGGGTTTCTCTGTCCATACTGCAGCAAGCAAAGAAAATGAACACAGCGGAGAAAAATTAGCATCTCCAGACAGACTCTACCAATTCCTCTCATCTGCAGTGACTGCAGCTTGGCAAGCTTTTAACTCTGTGCTACTGGTGAAATGCACAAACTGCAAATCTAAATGGGGTGGGGGTGAAAAGATGGCGGGGAATTCCTCCACCTCTGCAATTCTCTTGGTAATTCCTTGCTATCTGTCAATCAATCAAGCACACTGGGAGAGAGAATGGAGCATGCCCAGTGATCCAGATGACATCAGCTTGATCAATGCTGGGGATTGGAAGGCTGCAGTAGCAGCTTGGAGAGGCAGCTGGAAGAGTCAACTGGGGTCGACTCCATTCAGTTCCCCACCACTGCTCCCCGCTGCATCTAGGAAAATAGGGAATGCACCCAAGTGAGACTTTAGAAGGCAGATTTCTTCCTGCAGATGTAAATCAGAAGGGCAAAAGAACATTTTGTTGCATGGCACCAGCATTTTGCCAGTCGAGGCAGTTAATGTGGTTCTCTAACTTAAGCATCATGTTTGTGGGACCAAAGTAAACAAAACAAAAAATCCATCACTTTTTAAAAAGGGCTATTTCAAGAAACCTTGGCAAGGTACAGTATATACAAGAAACTCTTGGGCTTTTTGTAGCCTTTTGTCTCCACTGCTCAGCATATTTCTCCATATCTGATTTCCAAATGCAAACTGAGAGTGACAATTTACGCATCCAATGAGGCAGCAAATTCTAGTCCGTCAAAGCTTATGTGGCAACTTAGGATGCCACAAGGCCCTCCAGACATACAAAACTGAATGCTTCCCAACTTCAGTCCAAGCAAACATCATACTAACACTCACATGCCAGTCGTTTCAGTTTTGAATGCATTCACTGATCTTCATGCCCTCCGTGCATTCTAGGTTGGCAATTTCAGAACTGTGGGTCTGCTGGTGACCCTGTTTTATGGTGGGTTGCTGAAGGGTGATGGAAAGATCAGCTAACTAATTGCCTCAAGCCTATTCAAAAATCATGTCCTGGAGCTGTCAAATATCATGCAAAGAGCTACGCTCCTGCACTTTGCAAGGCAGCTTCCCTGTGAGGAACTGAGCTGTTGCAGTTTACAAGCAAGTGTAAACACAGAGTTTGAGATTCTTTTTTCTGATTATGATTATATTATATTGATGGATGGATTCAGGGTGACCATATGCCCCTTTTTCCCAGGACATGTCCTCTTTTTTTTGGCCTGCAAAATATCTTCATTGTCCTCCTTTCCCTTGTGAGGAGGTAGCAGAGAGCCTTTTTAAAAATTAATAAATTCTATGCAATAAATTATATTTAACAGTTTTAAATTAAATTTAATGCTTACACTAATCACATGAAAGCAATATATACAAATGTTTTCAGTTTTCATTTTGTCATGTCCTACATTTTTCTAAGGTGTCCTTGTCCTCTTTTCTGGTCATAACAAATGGTCAATGTGGATGGATTAAATTATTATTGAGATGGTGGTTGGGGGTTATTGTTTTTAGCTTGAATGTTTTTAATTGCTTTTAATTGAATTGTCTTATTTAATGTTTTTAATTCTGTTTTACCGTGAGCCACCTATGGCCCAAGAAAGGTGGGATATAAATTTTTAAAATAAATAAATAAATTAGATAGATCTCCATGTTTAGAAGACTGAGGATGCAATCCTAATCCCCAGTTAGGCCAGCCTAAGCCCCAGCACAAGTCCCATGCTGACCTGGAAGTGTCACAACAGTGCCGTAAAACACTTCTGGACCATTCCTGGGGGAGGTTTAGGCCAGTGCATAGCACTTACTTGCCTTCCTCATCACCATGGGAAGACCAATGAGTTGTGCCAGCCTAGGTAATGATTGCACAGTGATACAGCTAGGTGGGTGTTGAGGGTGTTGTCTTGGTGGACCCCAGTGCTGCTACAAAGTTTGGGAACCACAGCCGTCACTGAGGGGACCCTCGGCTCTTAGTTCCCTTTTGAGATCCTCAGCTCCATCTGCAACCTGAGCTTCCCAGACCAGATGGGATTGTTTCCTAACACACCCAAAGCAAGAGACAAAGGCTGCAATCCTAAAGACACTTTCCTGGGATTAGGACCCATTGAACACAATGGGGTTTACTTTTGAGTAGACAGGGTTAGGATTGTGCTCAAACTCACCCTAGCCAAGGAGAGTGGATGGTTGGTGGTTTGATGGGTATTCAAAGTGAAGGGCCTTGAAAAAGGAGGCAAGCAAGCAAGGCTTACATCCAAAGAGGAGACCAGTTGACCTTATGTCATTCCATGTAATAAATTATATTTAATATACTATATACTGAATATTATATTTAAATTTAATACCAAAATTAATATAATAATATAATGCTTAAATAACCACGTGAAAGCAATATATATGAGTGTTCACAACTGAAAAAAGAGAACAAGGCTGCCCAAGAAAAACGTAGGTCACAAAAAAATAAAAAATTAAAAAAGTCTTATCTATTGCTTTAATGTGGCTAAGGGTGCAATCCTATGCCTGTCTACTCAGAAGTAAGTCCCGTTATATTCAGTGAGGCTTACCCCCAGGGAAGTGTGTTTAGGATTGCAGCCTAATTTAAACACAATACCACTTATTATTTAATGTAATAAAAACTCTAACATATAATGGATGAATTCCAAGGCTGATGAATTCCAAGGCTCCATCATGCTGCCTGCTCACAGGGGAAAGGAGGACAGTGAAGATTTTTTTTCCAGGACAGAAGGTTAAATCAAAGAAGATAGTCCTGGAAAAAGAGGACAGGTGGTCACCCTGAGACAGGAGAGAAGAAGGCTGCGTTGAGAACAATGGGCGGAGGCGGAGGGCGCACAATGTGGTGCAATGCAATGTAATGCAATGCGATGCCACAGCAGAGCACCCCAGGTGGGGCTGCAGGAGGGGTTGGGGGGCAGGGCAGGGGGGTTGAAGCCGGCTGGACACGTCCCCCCACCCCAGAGCCCCCCAGCCAGCCCCGAGCGCAGGAGGAGCCTTCCTTACCCCGACCACCACCGTGTCCTCTCCTTTGAATTTGGGGATGAACTTGTCCCCGCGCAGGATCTCTGCCTCGTTGAGGGGTCGGAAACGGCACATCACTTTGATGCTGCACTCCGCCGGGTCTGCCATGTCGCTGCCAGGGGGATGGAGCTGGGCTGGGCGAGGCTGCGGTGGAGCAAAGCCTTTCCCCCGGTCCTGTGGAGAGGCTGCTCAGGGGCTGGAGAGAGTGGGGAGCCTCAGGAGGGAGGCTGGGGGCCAGGAGGCCAGCCCAGCCCAACCCCAGCCGGGGAAGGAAGCAGCACCTGCCCGCCTCCCTCAGCGCTGGTCCTCCTCAGAGAAGCCCAGCTGGTGCAAAACCCATGCGTAAAACTGGTGCGTAAAAGCCGTGCGTAAAGTTGGTGCGCAAAGCCCCTTGGCTAGCCTTGGAACCCTTTGGAACCTTGGCTAGCCCAGCGGGACAAGCGCTCCTCCGCGTTCCATCCTTCATCCCCACCGCCAGCCAGCCACCCGGAGGAGGGAGGGGGCTCGCTGACTTCACCGCATTACATCAACCCCTCCCCAAATCTTCCCACACCGGCTGCGGGGAGGGGGAAAAGAGGAGGTGGGGGTTCTCCTGGCGCATTCTGGGAGCTGTAGTTCTCAATGCAACAGGTGAGGGGCACCAAAAATGATGCCCCCAAACCAAGGTGACCATATGTCACATGCCCTCTTTTTTATATAGATTTGTATCCTGGAAAAAAATTCCAGAGTTTTCCTTTCCCCTGTAAGCAGAGGAATTAATTAATAAATCAATTCTTAAATTAATAAATTCAGGGTGACCATATGTCCTCTGTTTCCAGGACATGCCCTCTTTTTAAACTTTGTGTCCTGGAAAATATTTCAATGTTGTCCTTTTATTTAATTTTCCAGGAAAGGTCTTCCCTAGAAAAAAAAAATTCAGTCTCCTCCTTTTCCCTGTAAACAGGCAGAATATATCCTTCTAATAATGAATAAATTAAAATAATAAAGTATATGTAACAGTTTTGATCTTCTATATACAAGTGGCGCCTCGTGTAAAGAACGCCTCACATAAAGTATGCTTCACGTAACAAACAAAAATTTCTGTAGGATTCTGCTTCACGTAACAAACTGTGCTTCACGTAAAGAACACATTCGTTGGCAGTTGGGGCAGACGCACTGGCCGGCAGCCTGTTTAAAAAGCGTCAGGCCTGCCTAGCGCACCTGCCCATAGCAAAAACAACACTTCCATGCTGTTCCTCCTGTGGCCGGAGGGAGAGAAGAGCAGTGGAGAAGAGGGAAGCAGCTCAGGGCCAGCCAGAAGGGAGCAGGGGAGAGAGAGGCTCAGGATGGAGAGAAGGAGAAAGTGGGGAGACACTTTGAAGGTGTCTTGGATTGCAGCCTCCTAACCATGCCTACCCAGAAGTAAGCCCCATTGTGTTAAATGGGGCTTACTCCCAGGAAAGTGTCTTGGATTGCAGCCAATAGTAGACTTCATAGGATCATGCACATTGAATGCATGTTTTGAGTTCAGTTCCAGTGTTTTGTCATCATGTTTTACATCCAGTTAATATTTTTCTATGAATATTTTGGGGGTTGTGGAACCATTTGTCTGAGTTTTCATTATTTCTTATGGGAAAATCCACTTCATGTAAAGAACGTTTCACATAACAAACATGCCTCCAGAATGAATTAAATTTGTTACGTGAGGCACCACTGTACTGTATATAAAACTGAAGAGACTGACTGACTGACTGACTGACTCATCAACACCCAATTCCAGCCCCTGGAACTAGAAGCATGATATTTGGGGAGGGTGTTTTTTTGTGAAGGGAGCACCCACCAAGAACCAACTGCTTAAAATTTAACTCTTACGTGAGTAAAAGGGGTGTACCATGTTTCTGTCCTATACTTAATATTGAAGAATTATCAACATCGAGCCAATTTAGTGCCCAGTGCCTGATGCACTGGGTCAGAGGGTGCACTGGGGGTGGGAGGATGGTGTGCATGGGAGGATGTTGTGCGGGAGGTAATGCGCACGGGGGCGGTGCACAGGTGGACAGGGGCTGGTAGTGCATGGGGGGATGGTGTGCATGGAGTGGTGGTGCGCAGGGGGGTCACATGGCATGGTGCGCATGGGTGGATGATGCATGGGGTATGTGTGTTGCAGGGGGTGTTTGTTGCACTGGGGGGGCGGGTTTGCAGGGTTTAGAGGACCAGCAGTGCATAGGGGGGTGTTTCACACTTTTTTCTTTACAACCCCTGGTCAGCATAGGGCTTATGCCAGGTAAGAGAGGTCAGCATATGTCTGTGGCACTGGCCTTACCTCCTCGGAGTGGGGCAGAAGTGCCTTATGGCACTTTTTTCTTTTCAACCCCTGGTCAGCATAGGACTTATGCCAGGTAAAGGTGTCCCCCGCAGGTTGCACTGATAGTCAATCAGATGCTGTGCTCTCAGATGCGGTGCCAGTTTTTAGAGCCAGTGTTGTCTAAATATGCATGAACGCTGTTACTTTCCCACCAAGGTGGCACCAATTTATCTAATTGCCTTTACATACTTTCGAACTGCTTTTTAAAGCAAATCATATACCAGATACAGACATTTAAAAGTGAGTAAATTAAAATAAAGCCATAACAGTAACTACTGGTCTAACAAACTAGGGACTTTCCAAAAGGGAAAATAAGGAGGTGAATGAGGCTGAGGTGAGGATTCACAGAGAGGCCACTATGGAGGAGGAATGACATCTGACAGCCCAATCCTCATTTTTCTTGCATCTGAAGAAATATTTTTTAAAGAAAATAACAACATTATTATCTGTCCTAAATAACAAGGAAAAATAAAAAATAGCACCAATTCTTGTTCCCCACAACTTTAACAAATACTGTATTTTCTGCACCTTTTCCAGCTGAATTTAGGCTGCAATCCTAACCCTAATTTAGACCAGCATAAGACCCCACACAAGTCCTGTGCTGGTCTGGGGTGACACAAACATTGGGGGTGATACTTAACTTTGAAAACAGACTGATCAACATCCAGCCAATTTGGTGCCCGGTGCCTGATGCATTGGGAGGGCTGTTGCACATGGGGCATTGATGGACATGGGAGGACCATGCACTTGGGGGGGGATTGATGCGCATGGGGGTTTGATGCGCATGGGGGTTTGATGCACATGGGAGGTTGATGCACATGGGTGGATGTTGAGCATGGGTGGATGTCGTGCATGTGGGTTTGATGCTCATGGACGACAATGCACATGGACGACTAAGCACATGGGGTTTGTTGCGCATGGAGGTTGTTGTGTATGGGGATGATGTGCATGGGGGATGATGCACATGGAGGATGTTGCACATGGGGGTTTGATGCACATGGGGGATGTTGCTCATGGGGTTGATGTGCATGGGGGGTTGATGCGTATGGGAAGGATGATGCCAATGGAAGGAATGATACCCATGGGAGGGATGCTGCGCATGGGGAGATGATGCGCAATGGGAGGATGGTATATGGGAGGGGGAATTTTACTCCCGCAACGTGGGTACATTTCGCTAGTAAAGTGATAAACCTCTTGAAACAGGCAATGTATGAAATGTAAAGCTTGAGTATGACTAGTAGTCCTGGTTTTATGATGTTTTGTGCTTATTTGATTTTAATGCTATTAAAGGTGTCTTTTTCTCTATATTGTAATTAAAATGTAGCATAAACCATTCTTGTATAAAGTAGTGCAATTAGATAAAAATCATAACATAAACCCATTGTCATATTATTTTCATATAACTCATCATTGTATGCAGCAAAATTAAATTTTGCACATGCTTCGCAGGTGCACATGACAATCACCACTAAACATTTTTAAAATCTCAAGCCTTCTAAAATCAGGGTATGCATTAGATTTGATTGCTCATCAGATTCAAGAAAATACAAGTAATTCGTTTTTGTGATACAAACATGACCAGTCTCAAGGCAGTTTGGCCAACTGGTTGAAAATTTTTTTCCTCCCTCCCTTTTAATGCCCCAATTGATGCCCCTTTGTTGTTGAGCGTCCCTTTTCTGCCACATATGCTGGTGGGTAGGGTTCAAAAATGTTTTGCAATGGACCCCACTGCTTCACAGCACCACGGTCCCCACAGGGCAAATTCACAACTTTTCTATTATTTTCAGTAGAGGTCTGTGGCATAGCTAATGATCAGGAAGCTCGGTGTTGAACTCCAAATGATGCCTCAAAGTGAATATATTGACATAAATACTTTAAGGATGTTAAGGCCTCAGAAATCCTCAATTTGGCCCACAGGAAGCCTCCAGATTTGAGTGATCATCAAACCAATAAAAAAACACTTTCACAGAGAAGGGAGCACAGCTCCTCTTGCCTCCAGAGGATTATAAGGCTTGCCAGGGGGCTAGAGGGTAAGGTTTCAAAGACATGTTTTGAATAAAAAAACCCTGTTTCTTAGTTCCCAATGAGCAAGGAAGTTGATCCAACTCTGATCAGAAATGCATAGCCATAGGAAACCTGGTACTGTATAGGGAAACCAATATACAGTACTGTATTGCAAAGCAATAATTCTCAGCGCACAATACAACTGAACCAATTTGAAATTTTAAAGCTAACTAGTTTTGTCGATAAATAAAATACTGAAGCCGATATTATATTGCTAAAATTGAAAAAAAAGTTTCCAGGCTGAAACAAATCCACTGCTCAGATGTTGTACAATACCCATCTTTTTCTGTATGGGAGCCACTGTAGATTTTGTTCTGTATTCGAGCCTATTTCTATCTGGAAAAAAATGTATATAAACGAAAAGCACTAATTCTTATCTATTAGTACTGCAGTTCTTTGTACTAAAGCTCTGCTGAAAATAGATTTTAGGACTCTACACCTAGAATGAATCTCAAATTAAACATATCTTTCTTAATTATTTGACATTCCTGTTAAACTCAGTCTAGATTCTAGACCCTTGTTTCACCTTAATTTTGTAGATACAGGCACTTTATTGAAAAAAAACAATAATCAACCTGTCTACATGACTGCTTTTTATGTCACACAGGACTGTTGAAAAATGTCTTTTCAGTATATATGTGTACAATAGGAAGCAAAATACCATATTAGCAATCACACAATGCTAATATGTACATGCTGATGTACATGCTAATATGTGTACATGCTGGTTCCATTTTATAAAAGGTGCCTTATGTATAGGTGTACTGGAAAAACTGAACTTATTTCACAGATTACAGTGCTGTTTGGCCAAAATATAGATCTTCTCATGGTGCATAAGCATTATTAGATATTTTATTGCCAATGGGGTCAGGGTGGGTGGCCAGCATGTCACTTCCATGACTGGACCTCCTCCCATGGAATGAGTTGGACATGATGTTGTACCATGTCTTGCCCTCACCTGTTTTTTATGATACCTTTTATTGATGTACAGCAATAGAGATTTTTCTAAGTAATTTCTTTCAAATTTTTCAAAGTGGTTTACAGGTTTCTGTCATAAATTATACATTAAATAGTATATAACATGAGGGTATCCCTACAAACGATGATCCTTTGGTCACTAGGGATGTCCCCCACATGAAGTATGATCTTTCTAACACCTTATTTATTTCATATTGTGGCATAATAACATCTCATTAGCTATTCAGACAGGCTCTTTGGTCCATTTTGAATTAAGAAAATATACTTCTTTGTTACATTAGTTGCATTTTTGTTTTCTAATATTTTGGCCATAACATTTAATAGAATGGAGGTATTTCATTCTAGTTTTTTAATTGTGTCTTGCATTTTATCAAATCGTTAATAATATTATTGTTATTATTCCTACAAACCATGATATTGGCAATTTTGGTCTTTAGTGGAGTCACCCTATTCTCAGTGCACTTCACCCAGTGTGGGCAGCACCCCTGTAGCAACGCCACTGGATTTGTTATGAGAGCATACGGTAGTTGTCCATTTGGAAGGTAATGTCTGGATCGCACTTGTGAAATGCATTTGTACATGCAAGTCACTGCAATACTTGACAGCTAAGTAGAGGGCCATTATCTTTTGCTCAAATCCACAGTCAAATAGCCAAACCATTATACTTCTCTTAATAATTTAGAAGGATCAGTAGAACAATGGGTTCCAATAAGTTTGTTTAGACATACCACTTGAAATGTCTTTGAAACAAAATAGAACGGTGTATGGAAAAGCTGTGGGCTGTGGGTGGCGCAAGCGGTTAAGACGCTGTGCCTGTTAAGCAGCAGGCCAGGGTTCGAGACCCGGGTCGGCCCCACAAGACAGGGTGAGCTTCTGTCCTTAGCCCAGCTCTGCGATGCCAGCTGGATCCAATCGTATCGGCTCTGCCTTTCCATTGGACTAATTCAGTGGTGTGGAGAGGGGGGATTTGCTGCTTGGGTAACAGCCTATTCTCCATAACATTCCAACCCAGGCTTTCGTGCTTCACATGCAGTGTATGCAGTGCAGAGCATATAACACAGTCTTTCAAGACTGACGGAGGCCTGCTTTTTTATGGAAAAGGGTCCTGTTGGTTGACTGACCCATTTGGCCATTCTGTCCTATAGTGCATTGCCATCCTGATCAGGTAGGTCCCATCTTACTCTCCACCAGCTTCTTTCTTCTATGTTAGGGATGCTATTCACTACTGATATAGTTAACTCAAAAGGAATGCATCAAATTCAATGTGTCATTAACATTCTAAACTTTCAGCACATATTTTCTGAAAGATATTGATCTTTTAGTACTTTTCAATGCTTTGCTATCCTAATTTGGAACACTAAGAGCATAATCCTAACCATGTCTACTCAAAAGTAAGCACATTGTGCTCAATGGGTCTTACTCCCAGGAAAGTGTCTAGGATTGCAGCCTATGGTTGTCATCCTATACACACTCTCATGAGAGTAACCCTTCAATCCAGAGTAACTACAGGAGCAAGTAAGACACATTACGTGCACCTGTAGATACTGCACCACCTAGTGAAAACCTATGGGAAATTCATGTTGCGATCCAGAGCAAATTGTTCTTACATTGGAGCAAGGACTCCCTGTAGTTACTCTGGATTGCACCCATAGGTATATCTTCATTAGGATTATACTACATTCAGAAGTAATACCCCTCCAAGTAAACTTACAGAATGTAACAATCCTTGGGATACCATGGCTGAACAATTGCTAACTATTTCTTGAGAACTACTTTATTATGGAACAGTGTATTTCCCAACATCTTCAATAAACTAAATATTTTTATAAACCAACATTTATTTAAAGAGGTTTTTATATAAATAGTTTATTAAAAAAGGCTTTGACTGAGTGAGGTGTGACATTCTGTCCATTCCTTGTCTCACCCTTCAACAAGGGAAAAGGGTAATTCAAATTATGTTATATCCAGCTCTTTCCCTATTCTTTATAGAACAGTTTTCCTGTAACTGATACCTGTACTACATAATGGTAATCCTGAGATTGGTATGCGAACCAACCATAAGGAAGACCTCTCAGGGACTGCCTTCCCCCATTATGTTCCTACACATATCCTGTAGTCATTAGAAAGAGCCCTTCTTAAGATACCACCACCATTTGAAGCTAGGAGGATGGCATCAAGATGTAGGGCCTTCTTGGTTGAGGCACCATGCCTCTGGAACTAGCTACTAGAAGACCTCAGAGCAGCTTCTTCACAACATGGTCTCCAGCAAGATCTGAAGATCCATTGCTTGGCCTTTGGGGAGGAAGGTGATCCTTAGGAACCCCTTTTATGCTGCTATACATTTTATCTCCTGTCTGCTCTTTTATTGTTGTTTGTTTTATGGTTTTAATGGTTTTTGTTTTAATATTTTATCCTGGCATTTTTTGATGTATTGATACCACTGTGTTCTTAGAAAAGTGATATAAAAATCTTTTAAATTAAATGTATAAACCAACCCTACGGTTCAAAACTATCTATAACACAGAAGTTTGTAGAAGACATTTAATAGATGGAGCATTTTATTTCAAGCAAGAACAACTGTGTATTCCCATAGGATTCAGTGAATGCTATTATATAGTTTTGAAGGCTCATCAGGATATTTCAGTTGACTCCCCAAGTCAATTAGATGTACATCAAAGGTTTCCAAACTGGAAACTGCTGTCTCCTAAAAAAGGCTTTCCTTTTTTGAATGATGCTTATTGTTCTGCCTTGGCACATTTCTTTCAAGCTGAACTGGGCACAAAAATGCAGAATGGTAGATGTGGGGGGAGAGCTTTGTCCAAAACTCAGTTAGTTTTGAGAGTTTCAAAGTTTTGAGAGTGTAAGTAGCATGAGCAGTTTAAACACTTACATTATACCATGTTTCATAACTGCCTTCTCACAAACTACAAAGGGTAAAATATATGTATTGAAAATGATCCTAAAAGCAAGCAATTATAATCGCCCTTGACCCCCTGCAAAATCTTAAAAACCTCTGGAAGGTAATGCATTAATTAGCTGCCAAGAATGAAAATGTTCTCTGACTCCTCTATTTTCAATCTTCTGACGGCTCTGATAGCCAAAAATCAAAGAGGCTGAATGCATTTTGCTTTAGAAGAAAAAATAAAATTCTTTATATATCAGATGGTCTATATTAGTAACAGAGAATATTTACAATTTACACCTTATGAAAAAGGCACATTATATAACCTGCAAAATTAAACCTAAAGAAGCCAAAGTTAAATTTGTTAGCTCAAATGTGTTCAACTCACTTCAAATATATATATATATACATTGAGAAAGAAGTGAGATTAAAATGAATGAAAGAACTGTGTAGGTTCTTCTGCCACTTACATAATCAAGTAGTAATTTCTATTCAGATGATTCTGTAATAGCAGGTGAAATAGAGGCAATGGCCATGAGGTAGGGTTTACCTGTGCGCATACATAAAGTATAAAGGAATGAAAACTTGCACTTTTAAGCTGTTTCAAACCTCACTATAGCAATTGACACATGCTAACAGTGTGCTGTTCACACACTTCTGCACAAGCTGGGTGGTCAACACATAGTCCATATGTGGACTTTGATAGCACTAATTGTTCAGCTATGTATACAAGGGTAGCAGGAATCACACATGCAGCCGCAAGTGCTGGATACAGAAATCCAGCTGCATGCAGCAGTCTTTGGCATGTGTACTCCCCTGATCCAGCAGGTTATGCACCCACAGAAACTTTGAAGCATATATCATTGAATGGTATTGCATGTGTACATGCTGAACAGCTGGTGTATCAGTCTGATTATCCACTAGCCTCAAAAAATGTTATATATATTCTCCATGTTGTAAAATAAACACGTATGCAAGGTACTCATGTTTTGATATGTATTTTTATTTCCCTGCAGTTTTCACTTATCAAGAACAAGTAACAGGGAAAGTTGTCTGAACTAGTGCATAAACAAACATTCTGAAACACCACTACACGTATCTAATTTACAAGAACCGTATAAAAAAAGTCACTAAAACACTACACTACAAAGGTGTCCAACGCTTACAGTCAGACTTTTTCCAACCCGTTACTTGCCTTGTAGCCACAGGAAAACTCTCCAAAATTGAAAGACAATCTGCCACAACCCTCCCCCCTCCCCCACCACCTGGGATGGCTCGATATCTAGACATCCAATAATTATTGCAATGATATATAATGCAATACATACCTGGTAAAATATCATTTATGTGGTGTGTTACAGTTAAAAGCCGGTTAAATTATGCAGACTTCAGATAAAATATAATCAGTTGAAAATTTTCTTCATATCTGCACAGTTTAATATGTGCTAGATGCATAATTTTTACTAGTCAGGTTTTCTGTGTAATTATTTTTATAAACTGGTATTATAAATAGAAATATACATTCAAAATATATGGAAAAGTGGGTTACTACATTAAATTTGCATGTATCGATCCATCCCTTTCCCCTGCACAGTAATAGAAAATACTATTTTGCCTTGAACTTCATATTTGACAGTGAAATGCCACTAAAGTATTACCAAAAAGTCCATCTAAAATTGTGAAACAAAATGAACCAAGTGAAAACTTTACATTTCCTTTAGAAAAAAATTACAAGAATTTTTCCTAGCTATGAATCTTTTAACTTTTTTTAGACACAAAGTTGGATTTATTTTTACAAGATACAAAATGTAAACATGGCAAAATAAATAGTTAAAACAAGTGATGCAGGATCCCATTTCATGCTCATGATCCCATAAAAGAATTATTTTTAAATCCATTCAGTTGCAAATTCAAGTGCAAAAGCATGATGATGAATATCTACTATTCAAGTAACAGAAATAATATTGATGATACAAATAAACTATTTTACAAGGTAGTGATTTTCCCAATTTTACAAAATGTACATTATATATCGACTTAATGTACGATATGATAGTCCATTTAGGTCCATTTTAATTCCCTGTGATCCACAGAGTGTTGTTTTGCATTCGGCTGGAATATAAATGATTACACCATCAGCACATGTTTAGTCACTGCTTTGAGGTTATGTCACCTCCATTGCTACTGTCGTCTCTGCTATGCCGTTTAAACCCAACCTTTCTGGTTCATGGTTCTCTCTGAAAGAGTGAAAAACAGGAAAATAGTTACAAAATGCTAGGATGTACTTCTTTTATATTACAATATTTGCCATGATATAAAATCAGTTTCTCATGCCTATGATACTGATAAATCATAAAAAGTTCCACAGAGCAAAATTTACTTACAACCAATTTTTCCTGAACATCCAAAAACTACTGAAAATTCATGTTATAGATTTTACAAGTACAAATGAGTACATGCAATGAAGCTTAATCTGCCTTGCAAAAATCTGCTCTATAGATAATGATACCATTAGAATTTCAAACAATTACCTAGCTGTAAATCAGGATGGTGGGTTTACTACAATTTCCTGCTTCACAGAATGTACAACTTGGCTCAGAATTTAAATTCAGTTTTCATCTCAATTTTCATTGCATGGACAATTACTTATGGTTGTAAAGTTACTGGAACATGTATAACTTCTTAAATCAATAACTTCTTAAATCTGAGAATTAAGCCTTCCAAGTCATTAAGATATTTATTATTTATTAAGTGCAGTCCTTTCTCCTTCCCTTTGGCCCTTTCCCCCAAGGAATGCCACAGGATTCACAATGGGCTTCCTCAAATCTGATGTAGAGCTGAGGAGCTCCTTTGTCTGAACTTTGGATTCAGCAGAGGATCTCCACTGATTCCAACCCCTTTCCAAGCCAGTCTCTTCCACCCTCCTTCTGCTCCAAAAAGGTAATCTGCCAGCTGGCAGTAAGATGTATCACATCATCCCAGGCTGAAGTCCAGTGCTGGTGCTCCCTCCTCATCTGATGCCTTAAATATGCTTTAAGACACTTATTACAGGGGCTGGGCTTCAGTGCTGGCACTATAAGGCCACAGGACTGAGTCCAACATTTAATTACAGTATTAAGCTTTTCTTGTTTCAGAATTTGTTGTCCCAAGCAGAGTATTTGTCACCATAAATACAAAGCCCATAACATTTTGTCCCATTTCGACTATATACACACCTTGCTATGCTGCTGATGGCGCTACTAGGAGTCACCTTTGGCACTCTGTCCATACTGGCAGCAACTGTGGCAAGTTTTAAGGCGGTTGGCGATGGTGCTGAAGTCCTTGTATTGATATGTACATTGACTGGAGAAACAACACTGACACTGTTGAGATGCACTGTGTTGGTGAGACAAGAATTGTTCATGGGAAGCGTCTGAGGGTTGTTTGTGCACAATGCTGGAATTAAGTGGTTTGTGGTGGTGTGGCCAACTGTCCTTACAAGTTGTACAGTTGAGATCCCTGGGCTAGATGATAAAGCCATACTGGTGGAGTACAAAGTTTTTGACGTCGCTGTTAAAAACAAATACACAATTTTAGTAAGATTTCCAACATGTTTCAACAACTTTTTAGACCAGGGCTCTGCAAACTCAGTCCATGGACAAGATTCAGGGTTTGGAAAATTGCCCCACCCAATGAGTGAAGCTTACCATTCTGCCTTGGCATCACGTTTCTTTCAGCTAATCCTGGCATAGTAATTCTGTTGGCAGTCATCTGTCCAGAAATCCTGTTGCAGTTTTCAGAGACACTGGGTAACAGAAGTGATTGCCTGGAGTGTCCCTATGCCAAGATTAGCCATGGCAGAATAGTAAGTGCTACTTTTATGGTACACAGCAGTTTCATGTTTGGAGACTACTGTTTCAGACAAACTTTTCCCAGCAACCAAATTATGTGATATAGAATAAGATCCAGAAAGCAATATCAATATAAGAATATTTTACAACACCTTTGAAAACTATATGCAAGACAAAACAGCATAAGAAAAGAGCTGCATTAAAACCATCCTAACAATGTGAAGTGAGGAAATAAAAAAGCTTCACTCCAAGTTTACTTCTGAATCGAATCAGGCAGAACTCCCTATGGAGGTAATTTCCGAACCTGCAGATATAGGAAAAGGTTGGAACATGCTAAGCAGGACCTTTGGAGGAACTACTGGTAATGAAAAACACTACTGGGTATGTGAAGAAAGCTATGCACTGCTTTGGGATCATAGCTTAAAATTAATTTCTTTAAAGCAAGGGGAATGGTCTTGTCCTACAATTCGTTGCTCAAGCAAAGTGACTTATCACACATGTCATAGAATTCCATCCTTTTCCTCTTATGAAGCACTTTTCTGGGTTGATTTCATGAAAAAGTTTTATTAAATGGCTAAATACTCTAAATGAGCAAGATAAAAGACATCCATACCTGTAGGCTGAACAACACCATTGATATTGTGGCTGGTACTCTGTTCCTTTGTTACCTCACTGCGACTGGGAGCAGGTGCACTCACCACTGCAGATGCAGCAAAATGGGCGCTGGCCGAGTCAAGCGTTTTCGACATGCAGTCAGAGGTGCTTGAGCCCTGAAAAAAAACAGGCACAACGTTTACACAGGCAAAGTAATAAAATAAATACTGGTAAACTATACTGTTGCATCTTCTGATAAAGAAATAATTAATACTGATAAATATGATCCAGATTTAGGTGATTATCCAGAGGTGTGTGTACAAGCATTCATAGACATACACAAGCAAATGCAGACCTCCCCACACCATCATGGAAAGATATGTCATGTGAGTTAGGCCAGTCTAAATTTCTTTGGATTCCACCCTTTAACTTTCAGAGAAAGTAAGAGGCATGCAAGAGGCATGTCAAGGATAGGATCAGGCTGTGCTTCAGGATCTCTTGCTCCCACAGCAGCGTAGAGGAAGCCATGTACTGGCTGGAGGACAAAAAACCCCAAGAAGTGGTCTCTTCATATATAATTTATCAAAATTAATAAAAATAATATATAATTTTATATAATGTATACTATGTATTGTATATAATTTATTATCACAGAGAATAACATTGGCATTGGTGATTTATTATCATAGAGAATATTGGCACGGAGAATAACATTGTAGCATAAGTTCGTCACTACACCACTAAAAGGTTGCTGACCCCCGGCTTTAAAACATTGGAAAGCCAGCATGTCTAATGTAAAAGTGAAGAATTAAATAAAACAAGATCCTACTTAAAAAAACACCAATGTAGTACTTATAGAAGTGGTACGCAAGATTTAAGGGAGATTTACTCCCCAAGTATCTCTAAGGAGGAGGGGCAAGAACAGCAATGCAATTTTTTGAATAAAGTTAGGTGGTGTCAGGGTCCAGGTTGTGTCTGAAAAGTTGTGATCACAATTAAACCAAAACTTAGGGTTTCATAGCAATCACAACTTTCACTATTTGGAAGCAGTGGGAAGCTCTGCAATTCATGGGACTCTCAATGCCCCCGGAACCCTGGCAGCACCTAAGTTTAGTTAGGGGATCATGTTGCTGTTTCCCCTTGTCCCCACTCTTAAAGGAAAGGGGCACTGTAACACAAGCTGGGGGGTTGCAATAACTGTTTTTAGTACCACTGGCTTAGGTGGTGGAGATATACTGAATCAAAAAGATTTAGTATACAGGAGTCGCCCATATCCTTGGATCCTGTATCTATGGATTCAGTTATATGCAGATTGGGCCTCCATGTCTACTGTCTGGAGGGATCTCCGTTGAGCCCAGCAGAACTCTCCTCATCTCCAGGGGAGGGGGATGGTTCCCTGGACTGCTGATATGGTGTTCACCTGTATCCATAGTTTCAGCTATCTGTAGAGGGTTCCACAAGCAGAACCCCTAAAAATAAGGGGATATGCCTGTACTGTACCCCTGAAATTAAATGAAACTATCAACAAAGCAGTCAGAATGGAAGTGGTTGAACAAAAGCAGAAATCATACAAAAACATACTGCTATTTGAATGTGACATTGCAAATATGGACAGCTACTAATATTCAACCAGGATGACTATGTCGGGATTTTTTTCTGTCATAATAAATTATGCTGTCCTCATAGAATCTGATGACTATTTATATATATAAACTGAAAAGTCACTGACTGACTTACTGATTCACTGACTGACTCACTGATTCCTCAACGCCCAACCAAAACCACTGGGCTTAGAAGCATGAAATTTGGGGCAGGTGTTACTTCCATGCCAAAGGCATCCATTAAGAACTGGTTTTCAGAAATTCCAACTGGAAGGGGATGAAATGGGGCGCAACATATTTTCCTCTCTATACTTTACATTGTAGAATCCCTGACTGATGGACAGTCTGCCCAAACCCCTGGATCTAGAAGCCTGTAATTTGGGGGGGGGGATTCCTTCTGTGACATCAACACCCACCAAGGACCGGTGTTGAAAAATTTAACCCTTAAAGGGCTTTAAAGGGGTGCAAGGTGTTTTTGTCCTATACTTAACATTGCAGACTGACTGATTGACTTCCAGCCAATTTGGTGCCCAATGCCTAATGCACTTGGAGGAATGGTGTGCATGGGGAGGGGTGTATTGTGCATCGGGGGGTGTTGTGCATTGAGGGGGGATGTGCATTGGGGGGTTGATGGGCATGGGGGATAGCATAAGGGGGGTATTTTACTCCCGCAACGCAGGAGTAAAATTTCACTAGTTTAATATATTATTTTAATATAATATAGTTTAATATTATAGTTTATAATATTATAATATTCACTAGTTTAATATATTATTCGCATTTCACTAGTTTAATATATTATTTTGATATTCTGAAGATGACCAATTTGGGAAAGATCACCTGCACAAAAACTGCTGTGTTTTCCAGATTTACAGGGAATACTCTTGATTACTCAACTTCATGGATTCCCAAGTCAAAGAAACAAATAAGGTCCAAGATATAATGGAACTGGCACTAGAATTATGCTTCTGAACATATTTTTCAGAAGAATGAATTACCTGTGCTTTTGGATGCGTCTGTTGGGAGGAATGCTGAGACTGCTGTTTCTGCTGGAGCTGAGCAAGCTGCTGTCTTTGCATTTGAACTAACTGCTGTTGATGTGTTTGAAATTGTTCTTCTGTAATACCCCCTGTTACTAAAGAAAAGAAGGTGATTGTGTTAAAATATACCCCAATACTCGAGCACCCTGCAATTTACAGAAAATTCACAATAAGTGTGAAAGCAGAACAAGAATCAACAGCTTTATTCAGACCCAAACACAAATGAGGTAAAAACCCAAAATAAGTGCCATTAACATATTCTCTGTTCAAACGTGTATGAAAATTTCTGAAAAGGATTAATTTTCTTATTTAAGAATTTTTGTTGTTTTGCCAGTTAACTATCTGCTTCTAATAGATAACCTTGATGAATATAACCCGAGTATGGAAAAATTCACTGTAAAAAGAAAAATGATCTGAAAATGCCGTTTTGAACTGATGCTTTCATGTCTGAACCAATAACTACTTATTTTCAATACCACTACAAACATCAGTGAGTTTCCCAAGCAAGTTTTGCTTTGCCTTTGAAACATTAATAACTCTCCGTCTCTGAGAAACTATTGCTGAGGCATTTTCAAGGTGTGACGGGAAAACTTTGTGCTCACATTTCATATAAAAGCACATACTGCTTAACAACAGACTACATATACAACAGTAGACAAAGCAAAACAAAGAGGCTCTTAATGAGGCAGTCAAATCTCCCATAGCCTTAAGCAGGATGTATGCTTACAAAATAAAAACATCCTAAATGCAGTGCATATCTGGTGGGAACATGGGATGCATGCTGGTAGAATGAGCGGAATGGTACATCACAGATCACCCTGCCTGGAGACTCAGAGTGGTGAGCTGGATTCTCTCTGGAGCTGCCAAAAGCCCCCCCCCCCGGACCATATTACATAATTTTTGAAGGTTTTGTCTAACATGAACGGGAAGTAGATGGCAGTGGCGGCATCTTGTCAGCATGTCACTGTTATATACTTCCAGGTCCAGAGCTCTGTGAAGGCACTACTGGCTGAGCAAGTTTGGGAAGTGTTGTGTTTGGGAACAGTGATATAACATGCTGACAAAGGGCGCAATCCAGAGTAACTACAGGGAGTCCTTGCTCCGGTGTAAGAACAATTTGCTCTGGATTGCAATATGAATTTCCCATAGGTTTTCATTAGGTGGTGCAGTAACTACGGGTACACGTAATTCTCTTATGTGCTCCTGTAGTTACTCTGGATTTGGGGGAAAGTCTGGATGGACAAGATAGTGTGCATTAGTGGTTCCCATAGCAGCCAAGGAAGCCATAGAAATTAGCCAGGAGACCAGCAATATCCTCATGAAAAACCCACCACCCAATATTATGTATAGAATTGCAGCCCTGTGGCCAATGGCCCACTATGTGTGAACCATGTATAGGGGCATCCAGGGATGCCCCTATATGTATATGGGCATATACTATATGGAATGCAACTATGTATAGGGGCATCCAGGGAGACTGACTGCATTATACTGAAACTTTTCCTGCATAAAGTAATAAATATTATTTATTCCCAGTTATGCTTCCTCGTTTCACAATTTCAAATTGTAAGAAACAGGATGGTGCAGTAGTTTGGGAGTTGGATCCAGATCCAAATCCCCACTCAGACATTCAGTTTCTAGGGCCAGTCACTCTCGCTCAGGTTCACCCATGTCAAAGTGTTGATGTAAAAATAAAGAGAAGAAAAAACTATGTATACCACCCTAAACATTTTGGAGGTAAGGCAGTATGAGAAGGAAGGAAAGGAGGGAAGATGGGAGGAAGGAATGATCCAAGCCTCTTTTTGCATTATGTAACTAGAGCTAAGATCATTAGATCTTTCGGTCCACTAGATACAAAAAGCACATTCAACTACAACAGATTTATGCATATATATAGCATATCCATATTCATGGTGCTTTACCTACAGTGAAAAACAAGTCTGAGAGGATTACAGTAAATAATTCGATTCGAGGGATTCGATAAAGGAATGGAATTGGGGTGGGGGACAGGAGTAAACAGGAGAAGCATATGAACATTTCAGTTTCAAATAATTAGACTTACAGCACAATCCCAAAAAGCACCAGAGCAGGCAGGCAAGTTGGTCTGTATTGCATCCAATACAATGTCTGCGGCTGCTGCTACACTACCAAGGAGCAAGGAGAAAGCTTTCCTCTTATCCCAGGTAAAGCAGCACCCCATTGGATTTACTCGGTTCTCTGTCACCTCCAGAGACGGTGCAGAATTGAACAGACACAAGTCGTCAATAGCTACTTCACACCACCCAGAGAATGGGGTTGAGATCCTGCATATCTGCTGCAATTCAGCTCCACCTTGAGCTCCCACCACCGGCCCTGGGACCACCCTCCATTCACCCTTCCCAAAAATGCCCCTTCCTGTCTCTCCTGCTCCCCATCCCTTCAGACTTCCACATTCTCCAAATTTGGGTGGTATGGAGGTGGTTTCCACTGGAGTGACAGAGGCTGAATGCAGCCTTCACAGGCCTCTGTTCACCAACACAGCTTTCTCTTGAGGAGGCATAAGCATGCTTCATGGCAGTGCTTTAGGCACTTCTGCCTGAGACCCCCTTTCAAAGTTGAAAATCTGTTCTGGATCTCCTATCAAACTTACCAGGATATGACATCACTGTAATGCCAGAGCTCCTCCATATCTACTTGGAAGTAAATCCCACTGTGCTCAATAAGACTTACCCCCCAGGAAAGCCCAATGCCAGATTTCAAGATGGTGGATCCCACCCTATCGTAACCCCCGCCGACCTGAGACTGCAACCTGCTTTATGGCATGTTTGCGACTATCCCATAAACTCAGGCTTGTTCCCTTAGTGCCATTGTTTCTAAAGCAAAGACAAGCAAAAATAGAATACGTGGAATATGAGAATTCAATATATCCCAATGATAAAGACCATAAATCAAGTGAATAATTAGAACACTGATTAAGCAATCATTATTTCATAGTTTCACCAACCTTGAAGACAGCTTGATAACTTAAACCTCCACTCTCCCTGCAAACTTGTGCAAATTTTTAATTAATCAGGTTTTCTATGACTGCTAAAACCATAAACAAGAAGGCTAAAAATTTATACTGCCCATGAAAGTGTGCAGCATTATATGTACACTGATGGCAACCAAAGCAAGCCTGGAGAAACCAAACACAATCAAAACTGAATGAATTACACTACCAGGATATATTGAACACCATTTTACAATCCACAGACAATTCTGGTTATAGGAAAACGCAGCAGATGAATGCAAATTTAATGCCAAATTGCCTGAACACTGCTTTAGTGATACACAAACCATCGCTTGCCCTGGAATATGCATGGCTGACCTACTAACAGGTTCTAACTAACACTTTCATTCCACAGATGACACAATAGTTATAAAAGGTGAAAAATTTTCCATGTCCTGGTTAAATAATACTGCCTAAGAAGAAGAAGAAGGAGGAGGAGGAGGAAAGGGCCCTTTTAAAATCCATTGCTGGATTGCATCCTACTAGGCAGTTTGATCTTATACATGTTGTACATGTTTTATTCAGTAAGTAGTCAAATTGTATTCACTGAGGCTTACTAAAGTGCTTACTCAGTACTAGCACTATATCCTCAATACCTTCAGTATTAATGCTCAATATGCTTTTCTATCACCATAAGCAAGTAATGGTCATTCCCTAATTTCTGACAATGTATTATGTTATGATGTATTACAAAATATTAATATATGAACTTCTGTGGATTATTTGCAATGAAATACATATATAAAGAATTTGCATGCAAATGGAAAAACATCACAATGACTAGAAACACAATCTTAATAGAATCTTCAGCTAAATGCTAGGTGAAAAACTAGAAATATGCATTTCAAGTTCAATATTGCAAATCCGTGCCTACCTGATATACCATTCTTGCTGGTGTTCAATAAAGCTACAGACGGTGCAGAGACTCTTTTATTATTCACAGCCTGCCCTGGTTTCCTTGAGGTACATTCTTCACTATCACTGTCCTGTAAGTTTAGTAGCCTTGGCTGGAAACACTGCAGTCGACATGATCGAATATTGCTTAGTATTTCAGAAAGGGAAAGTCTATTTTCACAATGTTTACTGGAAGCATTGGTCCGTGAAAAATTAGAAGAAAAGTCTACGTTTTGGGAAGAGCTTGAACAACTGTTTAGCATATCAGGATCAATCTGTTTCAGGACGGGATCATGTTCTGTGGCTATCCGATCCATCAATACCCTGTTTTTTTAAAAGAAAAAAAAGAAAACATTAATACATCTGTAGTATTTTGGAACTGAAATTTTGTAACAAGTGGCCAACAAAAGGAAAAGAGGGTTCTTTACCTTCCACCCCTGCCAATTCGTCTTCTTGCAAATCCTATACATCTTCTTGGAACGGTAAGTGTTGTAAGGCAATGCCTATACCTTAGCTTATCCAATTCTACTAGTTCTGAATTTTCTTGTGAATAATTAGCTTGGTCAAAACGAGCCTGCAGAAGATAAGAATATATTTTGCAATGGTGCAATTACAAATTACATTGTTGTACTTATTACATTTGGAGTAAAGTGATAACAGAACTGTTAACCAAAGTTGACATTATTTTGGTTGCAAAAAGGAGACAACGTAGACAAAAGGATCAAACAATAGAAACAAACATCTATCTTTTGAATCAAAAGAATCAGAGAAATAAGCAAGGATAATAAAAAGATTCTTACAGCATAATATTGGCATCCTGCTCTTCTTCTGAATGCACATGGGCCATCAGGATCATTTTCTTCTTCTGGTTCTGACACAGGTGAGGGTACCTAGTAGCCACATAAGTCTGGATTAAACATGCCCATCTATGCTAATGTATTATAGTCAATGAGTACTCTAATCCTTCAGTTTTATCACATTATATAAAAATAATTCTGTGAGTTCAAGGGGGTTTGTAGACACATTTTCCTCTAACATTAACCTCTCAGAACATCAACCTCTCTAACATCTCTAACCTCTAACATCAGAAGGGCAAATTGTTTTGAGAAAAAAACCTTGCAAGTAGTTTGTGACATGATGGGAAGTCAAATATCCAAATGTAAAGCTAAACATTTAATTGGTGCTAATACCAATAAAGTCCAAAGCTAAGTCCAATAAACATGAAGAGTTCTGTCTACCCATATCATTTTTTGTCTATAGCAGCAGTTACCAATCTCTCCTGTAGTTTGGGCTGCTATAAGTCCTTGCAGAGCTGGGGGTGATGAAACTCCCTTCACTGTACTGCCCACTGATGGAAAAGGGCTTTCAGAAAATATTTACTGGGGGAAACATCTGTCTCTTTGGGCCTCCCACTCTTCATAACTACTCCAACATGCAACTGTGACCCATTTCTGGTTTTTGTTGTGTTTTGAAGGCACAAGGAAGCCAGCACCAAGGACTGCCGGCTCCCCACACCCTCCAGAGGACAGACACTGCCCTGTTAAGTATTTTAAAAGCAATTTTTCCTCCCAGTGACAAAATTGTGGAGGTCCCATCAACATCAAAGCCCTGTCACTTAAGGGGGGAATTACAGGGATTCCCTGTCTGGGCTGTCATGATGTTCCAGTTTAGGAACTTTGGGTATATAGTATAGTAGACAAAAAAATCAGTCAAATTACAAAATGATAAACAGTTAAATCTGTGTTACATCACAGTTAAATATTTTAATATATCAATTTGAGTGAAAAGATTTTCTATTTTATACAAACTGTCTCCAACTTAAAAAAACAAGCCATATATTTTCTAGTTACAGTGCTACCTTATTTATGAGCATAATCCATTCTGGAAACATGTTCGTAATCAAAAAATGCTTGTGTATCAAAGCAAGTATTTCCATAAGAAATAATGGAAACTCAGGTGATTTGTTCCACAACCCTTCACCGCGCACTGAAGGGATGGAGAACGAATTGTCTGAGACAGTCTAGCATCTTCAGTCCAGAAAGCGCTGCCCACCCAGCATCTGGTCCTAAGAGCAATCTAGAGCAGAACTGGGCATTTTCCTTTTCAAAATTGCTGCCCTGGCCAGCCATTGCTAAGGAGCTAAAGTTCCTTAACTTTAGCACCTTAGCAACTTCTTACTAATCCTTCACTCTTATAATCGTTTAATCCTAGCAAGAGGATTTGCTGGCTCCTTAGCAACCTCCCTTGGAAACCTTAGGGTCTTTCAACAATCCTTTAACTTTTTTAAAAGACTAAAGGATTAGCATGTTGCTAAGGTGCTAAAGGAATTTAGCACCTTAGCAATGGCTGGCCAGGGCAGCAATTTTGAAAAGGAAAGTGCTGGGCTCCACTCTAGGGACTGCTCCTGAGAGCGGATGCCGGGCGGGTAGTGCTTAGCCGCTCGACACAATTGCAGAAAAAGAGTGCAGTGGGGGCTTCTGCAGCTTGTGATTGCTGCCAAATGTCCAACGTGGTCAGAAGGGCTGGCTCTGCCACCCACAAAGGCAGAAAAATTCAAAAGGGGAGCCTTCCCCCATGGCTGATGTCTTGTTCATCTTCCAAAATACTTGCAGTCTAGGTTATTCATTAACCGAGATACCACTGTACATATACAGTGGCGCCTCACGTAACAAATGCCTCACGTAAAGTATGTTTCACGTAACAAACAAAAATCTCTCCAGGATTCTGCTTCACGTAACAAACTGCTTCACGTAACAAACAAACTCGTTGGCAGTTGGGGAAGACGCGCTGGCCAGCAGCCCTTTTAAAAAGCGTCAGGGCTGCCCATAGCAAAAATAGCAAAAAAAAAAAAAAACACAGCAAAAGTGCGACTGCCCATAGCAAAAGCAACATGCTGTTCCGTGCTGTTCCTCCTGTGGCCGGGTGTCCGCTGGGCAGAGGGAGAGAACAGCCATGGAGAAGAGGGAAGCAGATCAGGGCTTGCCAGAAGGGAGCAGAGGAGAGAGAGGCTCAGGATGAAGAAAAGGAGAAAGTGGAGAGACACTTGGAAAGTGTCTTGGATTGCAGCCTCCTAACCATGTTAAATGGGGCTGACTCCATGTATTAAATGGGGCTTACTCCCACGATTGGGACTCTTTAGGACTGCAGCCTAAGTAGATTTCATGCACATTGAATGCATGTTTTGAATTCAATTCCAGTTTTTGTCATCATTTTTACATCCAGTTAATATTTTATATGAATATTTTTTGGGTTGTGGAACCAATCTTCTGAGTTTTCATTATGTCCTATGGGCAAATCTGCTTCACATAATGAACGTTTCACGTAACAAACGTGCTTCTGGAATGAATTAAATTTGTTACGTGAGGTACCACTGTAGATACAAAATGTTGTTATAATTTGGTTATTATAAATTACCTGTGGGAATTCATCTTCATCTGAACTGTGGAAGTCATATTGTTTAATGTCACTTTTACTGATCACAGGCAAAGGCTCAGTAGTTGGCTGCTGAGTATTTATTACACTTTCAATTTTAGGCTTCTTTGGATATTTCTTCTTTTGACGGACAACATCAGATACTTCTTCTTTTAGAGATGAATGGTGAGCATGCTGCTGTATAAAATAAATTTTGGACAACCCCCAGACATGTTGTTAATAAAAGCTCTATATTTTTGAGATAGTATAATAGCAAATACTGTATAATGTTTTTTGCCCCTCGAGACTATGGTACACCTCTGTTCCTGAACAGGATGCTGAAGAATGGAGGCTATGTAGGTCTGAATTATTATCACTCTGGAATATTCAACAAATTTTGCTTATTATATACAGTTTTGTATCCTACATTAACATTTTAAATCACTCAGTGGGAAGTTACCCGCAGTTTCAAGTATCCAGTTCAGGAATTCACCCTTTTATGCAATTGATGATCTACTTATGATTACAGCCTTTGTGTCACTGTTTCTTGGTCTCACTGGATCTCTCACTGCAAAACTGAAGCAAAGCAGAGAGTTGAAAAGAACACAACACTTGTCACAGAATTAAAAGACCTTAGTGTCGTATTGTTTTCAGCCCCCTGCCTCATATCCTGTGAGTGCCAGGTACTTTCATTTTGTAGTTGGCAAAGAACCGATTAAACTAAGAAACAGCACCAGGAAGCCTGCAATCACAAGCAGATACGTTATTAGTGGGATTTTGGAGGAAGGCAAAAAAATCTATTCCCTGCTGAAATGGGGCAGGCCACTGTATTTCTAAAAAGCTGGCACACTGTTTATTTGCCTGTTCAAATAAAGGTTAAGTTTCAATTTGATTAAGATGCATTTGCTGGGAAAAATGGGCATATCCCCCAAAATTCATTGTAACCAAATACAAGTAAAGGAAATCTGGTATATATTCAATGGTATAAATTCAGCAGTGGGTAATATTAAAGAATGCAGCAAGCACAACAACATACCATATTTGGTGCCTACTATGAAATAACCACTAGATGTCATCCAAGTACAAAAGAGAAACAGTGTGAAAAAGGTACCCCTCCTGGTTTAAAATACTGAAATTATTTATTTAAAGATATTTACTATAAGTATTCCATTCCTCAAAGCTTAGCCAGCATGAGTATTTCTGAAGCACCATATTTACTCAAATATATTGCACTATTGAATCTAATGCGCACCCAGACATTAGAAGGCTTGAGACTTAAAAGGTTTGCTGGCAATTATAGCGCACAGCTTCAAGGTACATATATTCCAGTAAATATGTTAATGTAGAAGGGCTGGCTAGGACCTTAAAGCTGCAGCATTTAAATCCATAAGGCAATGGTTTTCAAAAGTGGGGATCGCGACACCACCTCTCATTTTGATTTAAATTTTTTTTAATTTTAATAATTTTTTATCTCCTCCTACCATAGAGAGGAGAGACAGCAGGCAAACTGGTGGCACCCATCCTGGCTGCTCTCTCTCCTCTCTATTGTAGGAGGAGAACAAGAAGATGGTGGCACCCCAAGGTAGGAGCCAGCAGGGGAGACCAAAAAGAGGGAGCACGCCCTCTCCTTCGGCTACCCTGTTCTCTGGGGGCCACGTGTAGCAACCCCTACATAGCCCCCAGAGAGCAGCCAGCAGCAGGTTTCCCCAGGGGTCGTGCAGGGCTTTCCCATGTGCTCTCTGAGGAAGAGGCAGCAGGAGAGGAGCTGCTGGTGACCCCTCTGCTGCCTGGACCTCCAAAGGCCACCAAGGGCAGCCCTGCACAACATGTGGAGATTCAGACTGCAGGATAAGAGCTGCTGATGACTCCTCTTGCCACCTGGATCCCTTGGGGTCGTGCAGTACAGTCCCTCATGGCCCCTTGAAGGCAGCAAGAGAAGATCTGCTATCAACCACTCTCTTGCTGGCTGGATCTCTGGAAGCTGTGAAGCATAGCCCCTCACAACCCTGGGAAATCCAAGTGGTGGCAGGAGAGAACTGGCAACACTTCTCTTGCTGCCTTGTTTCCCGAGTGTTGTGCAGGGCTTCCCCATGTGGCCTATAGGGAAGGGGCTACAGGAGAGGAACTACTGGCAGCCAGTCTTGCTGCTCAGCTCTCTGGGGGACCCAGGGGAGCTGCTCCCAGGGGTTCCCTGCATCTCTACTCAGAAGTAACTCCCATTGTAGACAATGGGGCTTACTTCCAGGTAGGCGAGGATAGGATTGGAGCCTCACTTTCCTGGGATTAAGTTTCATTGAATACTATCAGACTTTCAAGTAGACATCAAGAAGGCTCCGATACTCCTAAACCTACTGGGATGCGATAGTGACATCACTTCCAGTCATAACGTCACTTTCCTGGTTGATGACATCTTCTTTCAGGGAGAAGCCAATAAGTTTGACAGGAGGTCCCTGACATATTTTTAAGTTTGAAAGGGGGTCTAGGATCGCAATGGCTGAAGACCACTGCCTTACTTTGGGACCTCCAAAGTTTTTGGCAGGAGGGCCATATTATCTCTCTAGCACTGTGTTGGGGCTGGAAAACTAATTTACATTTCAAATTTGAATAAATTTACATATAACAATGTATTGGAATGGATTACAAGGCTTTCCCAAGGGCCTTGCTGGGGGCCACATTGAAGCTCGCCAAAGGCCGCATTTGGCCCCCAGGCCGGGGTTTGGAGACCCCCTGCTTTAAGAGGCCAGCTGATCATTGGGTGACTCTTTAAGCTGCATAGCTGATGGCACCTCTGCTCCAATTCATCACTGCCCAATTCATCAGCATGGCATGGGACTGGTTTGTGGGATTCCCTGGATGGCGGATGGGAGGATCTTAAAGCTGTAGAGCTGATCGCTTTCCCAGGCACAACAGGGGAACAGGGAGAAAGATGACTTGGATTCAGCCAATCACAGGGCACCTATCCTGTCTTTCTGGTTCCTCACCTGAAGCCAGGGGTGGGCCCTGTATTGTGTTGTATGTGAGCATGGAGAAGGATGTGCAAGTGCCTGAGCAGGAGCGAATGCAAAATGCCATCCATCCACGTTCCTCCAGAGCTGAAGAAAGGCGAGCTTTCTTTCCCCTCTCTTCGCAATTGCTCAAGAAGGGAGGGAAGGAAAGAGGAAGGCAGATCCCCTCCCTTCTTCATGGGAGACAGCTAAGACCCACAGTGACATTGGAGAAGCTATATGATTGCCCTCCCATAACCCAACACAGTATTCACAGTACTGTATTCACTTGAATATAATGCACCAGTAGATTAAATGCACACCCCTATTTTAAGGGTGAATTTGACTGGAAAAGGTCCAGTTTAGATTTGAGTGAACTTCCATTCCTCCAGTTGTGCAAAGACTATAGTGTAAGATGATTTATTTAACAATATTATGCAAATTGCCAACCAGCTTGTTTTTGCTGGAATACTGAACTATTTTAATTGGTTAAAATTAATAATTAGCTAAAAATAAGCATTTAATATGTTTGATAGTTTTATAAGATGATTACCATGTTATGGATTTCTTTAGAAAGCTTTCAGTTTGGTTCCTGACCCAAAAAGAAATCTAGTCTTTTCTAACTAATGCATACTCCAAAAGGCACTGTAATCTCAGACAGTTAAATGGCTAAAACAAAAATAAGAAATGTAAATGAAGTTTATGTGTTTTTTTGACTTAGGGTGCAATCCTAAACAACTTTCCAGCACTGACATAACTGTGCCAGTGAAGCACATTTTGCAACCTGTACTTGGGGCGGGGACTCACTGGGGCCTCACTAAAGTAAGGCCATGTTTGTTCCCTTACATCTACATCTACATCTACAGTATTAACATACCGCTTTTCAACTGAAAAGTTCACAAAATGGTTTACAAGAAAATAAAAAAATAATAGCTAATTAATAGCTAATGGGTCCCTGTCCCAAAAGGGCTCACAATCTAAAGGACAAAAAGAACACCAGCAGAAGCCACTAGAACAGACATTGCTGGGGTGTGGAGGGCCAGTTACTCTCCCCCTGCTAAATAAAGAGGAATACCCACTTGAAAGAGTGTTGGAGTTGCATCTCTTAGGCCAGTGTAAGAAAATTGTTTAGGATTGCGCCCTTAGATAATTATTTTTGTCTTTATTTTAATCAAGATAAAAATAGACGGAGCAATTATATCAATAAATAGACATGAGAAACTCACTTTTCTCATGACATAGAGCTAATTGCGAAAAATTGCAAGAGTTTTACCTTAACTTTACATTCTTGAACTTTATGGTGATTTCCATTATGAAGAGCTGGAGTAACATTCATCTCTTTTTCAGTTGTATTAAGCTTAACTTCATTAAGTATTTCACCTCCATAATCACCCAAATGGTATCTTAAAGAAGAAATAACAATAAGTGATATTTACTTTAAAATATTGTGTGTTCATATATCACAAAGGTACCATCAATGTAGGACACCATGATTCCAAATATTTATGATATATCAGAACTACTAAATCCAAAAGCAACATTCATTCGACATACTATACTTGCTAATAAAAGTCATAACACATTTAAACTACAACATTAGTTTGAATACAAAATGAACCTCACATGTTTTGCTTGGATGAAAATTTTACCTTTTTTCCACAACCTCTAATGTCAAATGCAACAACTCTCGCTTTGTTTTTTCTCGTCTCTTAATCATTTCCAAAATGGTTATGGCTCTACTGAATTCCCTTCTTAATTTCAGCATCTTCTCATAAGAGGCTTCATCATTCTTTCGGTTCTGTCAGAATGAAATATAAAGATAAAGGTATATTAATCCAGAAGATATTGACATAGTTTTACATAAATGAACTACAGATTGGTATGTAGACTTAACTGAGAATATACAGTGAATGAACTGTTTGTCACACACCTCTAGCACACAGAGAAAACATACAGACAAGCTAGAAACACATGGAAACATAAGGTGTTCAGAGGCAAAGCAAAGATTACTATAATGCCAGCAGGCTAGTGTGGACACCAACTGTCTCAGATGAGTCAGCTCTTTTGAGACGGGAGCATCCTGGTGGTGACTGAGAGACTCCAAGGGCTGCAAATGGCCTCATGTCCAAGGTTTGCCCAAGCCTGCTTTAAAAAACACTAATGGAGATGCTGGAGACCTGGATCTGAAGTTAATGAATCAGTAGATACTGGATCCACTGGAATGTAGTGGTGATTACACATGCAGAACTTTAGTGCACTTTTTTCCTTCAAAATTCATATTATAGAAAACTGCACAGCTGAGCTCACAGCTGCAAACAACAACCCATGGCACTTCAGAGGCTAGTACAAATCTTCTGCAATTCGTATCTGGTTTCTACTCAAGAAATTTGGTCCTTTTTGTGACAACCTAACAATCTGCCTAAAGGTATTTTCAATGTAACTGACAACCTAACTGCAATTTTTGCCAGTGTTAGTGTACTAGTGCCTACACCAGTGCTAGCTGTTACTTGGATTTAGATTTGGGGGATTCAGCACTACAAATATACCCAAGAAGAGGTCTAACTTTTATGACAACATTATAGCAGTATGTTTAGATCTGTGTTGTGTATATATAATTATTACTTGAAAATCTACTGAAAATATTGAGATTATGAACCACACAGGCAAACTGCAAAGAAAGGAAATACACAATGATGTTCATGAGCTACTAAACACAACAAGCTGTATCTTAAATGGTTGTTCCATGAACAGAAGGCACTCCATTTGCTCACAAAGGGAAGTTGCTATTTTCACTTATTTCTCTTTTGAAGCCTCCTGCAGACCACTTCATCTACTCCTAAGAGTTAACTAACCTACTGGAATAACATAATATATATGCTGCATGTGAGGCTGCAATAGGAAGGAGAGAGACTGGCAAACATTTTCCTCTCCTTTGCATGAACAGAAATGCTTTCTACAGCTGGGGTTCTTGAGCGTTTCAGCCCAGAAACACCCACCCCAGAATTGATGTAATGACATCAAAAAGGAAGTGATGTCACTGTGGTGCAAGAGCTCCTCCATGTGTACTTGGAAGTAGGCCCCATGCTGTTCAATGAGACTTCCAGGAAAACAACCCAAGTACCCCATTTTAGGTTGGTGCCAGATTCCAAAATGGCGCTACCCAGCTTTTCACAACCCCTCTGAAATGAAGCTGTGACCCCCACTTTGAGACCACTGTTCTACAGTATTGTGTGAAACAATAACTAGAATACAAGCTAATGTCAATAAAAGCTAACAATTTGCAACGTTTAACAGGTTTGGCTCAATTTGAGTTTGAAAAATACAACACCACTAGCTTAGTTTACCTTTCGAGTCTGCATTTTCTCAGTCCTCCTCCGGAAAGCCACATATGGATCATTGTTAGTGGAGCCATCTCTTTTTTCTTGTTTGATTTGAGGAATGAGGGAAGGCCCCCTGCAGTTCTTACGCTTTCTTACCCAGTAGTCATAGACAGCCTTAATAAGATAATCATCCTCATTTAGCAGCAATTTAGCTTCCTGAAGCGTTACAAGCTGAAACAAGGAATAGAAATATATTTAGGTGAGTGTTAACAAGACAGAGTTTAAGATAGCTGTCTTTCACAGTAATCCAAGAAGATAATTCAATAAATTAAAAGGAATACATAACAAAAACATGCATTATACACAACCAGTCATATCCACAAATTCAACCAATGGCAGATCGAAAATAATTTTTTTTAATTCCACCTGCTTCTTCCTCCCCAGCTGCCAGCACTTTCCTTTGAAGTGCACTGTGTATGACTGCCATCTCAAGTTCACCACACTTCCATCTCCACTTCTCAAAGCACCTCATCCAAAGGCTCTCTTCAGCCAGGAGTCACTTCAGCATCTGTCAACTGACTAGAGTATACAATCAGACCATCACTCAGGCCTCTGGGTCTTAAAGCCCACCAACCACTATGCCATTTTATAGGAACCTAAGCATCCACTCTTTTTGTATCGGCATTGAGTTCATGAAGCAAACCCTTGCACGTACAGAGGACCCATTCTCTCTCTGTATGTGTATCTGTCACAAATGCAATTACATCTATAATTTTAGTTTCTTCATATAATTAGTTTTTACCAAATGTGAAGAGAACAACTTTGCATGTAAATAGAAGTGAAATTTTGTAGTTTCAAAAACTGACCATTTAGCCCATATTATAAAATGGTATTTTATTATACAATACTCATTTACTTCTTCATTCTCTGAAACATGACACATATACATGATTTTTTTATCAGAAGAAAAATAGTATTTTGGCCTTGATTAAACTACACTTTGACAAACATGCCTTCCAGCAATAGCAAAAGGATTTTCCATCTAGCTAATGTCAGTTAATCAACGATCATTTTCTACCTCAATAAGTTTCAATAAATGATAAACTAACTTATAACCCATATTTAGATGCTACATTGTTCTGCAAATATTTTTCCTTCTTCCTATTTTATAAGCACTAAGGCAGCCTACAAAAGTTTTAATTTATTTCTATACTGCCTTTTCACCTACTCTGAATACACTTTAGAACAGTGATTTCCAACCAGTGTGTGCCATGGCACACTGGTGTGCTGTGGATAGTCCTCAGGTGTGCCGCAGGAATTTGGGGATTGACATTCATTAATAGGAAGATTGGGGATTTGAACAGTCTGGTGTGCCTTGTAAAAACAATTGATGGTGAGCCTTGACAATTTCAGTGCCTTGTTAAGAGTGCTGGGAGATGAAAAAGGTTGAAAAACGCTGCTTTAGATATTGCTCAAAGCAATTTACGAAGGCAGGCTTCCCAGGCTCAATAGGGGTCTTCACAATGTTGTTCCACAGATATATATTCAAATTCAAATTCCAGCTATTATCCTTCATTATTTTAAAATAATGATTTATTGCAACCAACCAAAAAGTAACAGAATAAATAAGCTGGCTTTTGAATCCTACAAGATGGAAGGAAAACAGGTGGCATGTTGCAAGAGTCCTAATAATTAAGTTGCTTTCCCCAAATATTCTTTTGGGATTACTGAATTCTCCAGTAACCAACTCATCAGAAATTTTACTATATACCAACAATATACCAATTTTATATTAAAATATTGTTTTCTAGGTCCTCAAACAAATATCGAAAGAACAAAGAATTCTTAGAGAACATAGACTCTGACCTCTTCTGATGTATGTAAGAATTACACGAAATGTATATACGAAATTCAAAAAATTCAAAAGCTGTCAGCTTGAAAACACTCAGTTTGTGCCTTTTTGCAGAGGAGGGTGAATATTCTCTTCTCAACAAGAAAACAGTTCTTACCAATCAACATTTTCAAAAAGCCAAAAGAAGTAACCGAATTTATCCCTACTGCATAGATGTACAGGTGGACCCTTATTGTTATGTTACATATGCAAAGCACCATGGAAACTCAGTGACACAGGAAATCCAGAAAGGAGATTTATTGTAAGATTCCACACACAAGATTAAAGCATGTAAAAACATATTAAGAACTCCCTAAACTTATACTCCTAACCATGTCCAAGTTCCACATGGTGCTTTCAAATCCCCCTTTTCACTCCTGACTGGAGGGCTAATTAACAAGGTCATCAAACCATATAACCTAAAGGAGGTAAATCTTCATCCCCAATCTTATTTAACTCTTCCATACATAGCACTCATTATCCACGAGGGTTCTAGGAACATAACCTAGAGAGTTCTGTTCCTAGAACCCTCACTGATACTGAATTCCATTTGAAATGAAACCATAAGGAGTTCAAGGTCCACTGAGTGTTCTGGTTATCTGTTCTGAGACCCATGGACACTGCTCACAGCTTTCACAAATCACAGAATGGCCACTTTTTTGTGCTCCAGTCACTTCCGGTGGCTCGTCTGAGTCCAGTGGAGCCTGCATGCATGCAAGCTCCACAAGTCATAGAATGGCCTCCGGAGGTTCTAGAAAGGCACTTCTGGATTTCTCTTATGATTAGTCTTGTCCTGCCAAAGTGAAATACAAATTAAGTTTGTATTTTGAAAGTAGACATTACAATTCTTTACACTGGAATATACTTGAAATTTTTAATGAAAAGGCATGAAGGTTGTATAATTTTGACTGACAAGTTTATTGGTTCCAGGCATATACTACTACAAGGCCAACCAGATAACACTAACATCAAGTTTTCGTCTTTATTTCTTACTTTTTTTAGAGCATAAAAGGATAGCTATCCTATAGAAAGACAGATTGGCCTCTTCATGGTACAATTTCATTACATTTCAGCTAGTTTGCAGATAAATATAAAGCGCATCCTACACAAATTCCTTTTAGATTTTATCTCTGTTGTACTTAAAAACCAGAGATAACTCCAATTTATTTAAAAGAAAAATTGCTCAGTTGGCAGCTGCTTTTCAATCCATAGTAATGTGCTATGTTCAACAGCTATAACAGTACTGTAGGTAGTTTCCTCACTAGAAACACATTTCCTAGACACGTTCTGTGTTCCAGGTGCTACAATTACTTGTTCTACTTTGTATCCTAACAAGGCCTAAGTGTGTGCCAAACACACACTTTGCTGGAAGGATCAAGGTCTTCCATTGTTTTTGTGTCTTTCTTCTCAAAAGGTATTAATTAGAAATCTGTTTTATTATTTGTGGAGTTAAAAACTCTTGGATTATTTACTATCTTACTTATGCTAAGGAGCACTGGTTGAAGACCTTATTTCCATGGTCCAGTCCTCATTTCCATAAGATAAATGACTACAATATTTTTAAAGAGGTTTACTCCATAACAGGAGTTCCTCTAATGTATATTTAGCCCAGTGGTCAGGGAACAGAGGTAAATTACCCCAAATGGGGTAAAAATGAAATTCCTGGGGGTAATGGACGGTTGCGCTGCCAAGACATAGCCGGGCATGCATATGTCTCAGCAGTTTGACCGTCCATTACCCCCAGGAATTTCATTTCATTGTATATAGAATCTATATATAGATTCTATCTATCTATCAATTCTATCTATTTATCATTCTATCTATATATAGATTCTATATGCGTGCCCGGCTGTGTGTGTTACTGTACTGTACAAGGACCTGACGCAGTGCAGTACGCTCAGAGTGTCCAGAAGTCCGGCTTCCCCTGGACTTGTTCTACATTTCCTACTCTGTCCAGGAGGGGGGTAGGGAAACCCCTGGGCCCATCCAGGATTCAGTGGTGGGTGGGTGGGAGGGTGCTTGAGGGCACTGGGAACAGTTTGAGACAGCTGTGGCTTTGAGCAGCTAAGCACTGTGGGGATCCATCTTGAAAAAATGACTATGCAGCCTTTTCCTGCCTCCCTGCCAAAAGTTGCCATGGAGTGGCTTCTCCAGGGGCAGTGTCCTCTCCTGACCTCACTGACACTATCCCTTTCCTAATTGAAGGCGTGTGCTGGTGAAGTCAGGAGAGGAAATTCCTCCCATGGAAAAGCCTCTCCATGGGAACCTTTAGACAGGGAGGCAGGGAAAGACTGCATGTGCATGCACAGTCATTCTTTTCAAGATGGATGCCCACAGTGCCTGTCCAGACAGCTGAACTCAGTCTCAGCTGCCCCCAACTGCAGCCTAACCCTCCCCAGCAGCCTCCCCAGCCAAGGTAAGCACCCATTCACAGGTGTCTATTCAGTAATTCAATGGCGCTTACTCCTGATTTTTAAAAAATGTAGGACAAAGTGTAGAACATCAAAATGCCCCAATACTGATGTTCTCGTATCAAAAATTAAGTAACATCATTTCTCCAAAACCTGAAGTTTTGAAGTTGAAGCTTTCAAAGAAATTTTGAATAGATTCAATAAAATTCTGAATTCAAATAATTAATAATATATGATTTCCTTCCTTTCAAATCAGGGGGGTAATGTTGGCGCATCTAAATATATTTTGGGTTAAAAGGTAAAAAAATTTCCCTGACCCCTGATTTAGCCAATCGACTGAAGTATCTGTCAAAATGAAGAAAATTCATCAGTCAAAAGAGGCAGAATATGAATGGAAGAATGTACTCCAAAATCAATTATTAGAGAGAGGGCTTTTATATAAATCACTTTTCCAAATTGTTACACTGTTACATACAGCACTGCAGGGAAATAAAAGATATTTTTACTTAACTCAGTTCCTAGAAGTACTGTACACAACAAGGTTATAGTAGAAACACTTTAAAAATTATTTTGTTAACTATAAATATTCAAAAATACAGAAGAAACTGTAATTTAACCACCAAATAGATTCTGTGAGGTTCAGGCAACCTCAGACTGCCTAAATTATTGCCTTGTTGTATTTCTCTATTTAATGAGGTTGATCAATTCCTGAACTGAAAGTATGTTTACAAAACAGGAGGTAAATGAAGTTTTAGAAAAAGACAGAGAAACTGATGATTTCATAGTGTTTGTGTTTCAATGGGAATTCAGGTTACTTTAAGGAAAAGAAAGGCAAGTAACAATTTAGCTTCACAATTGCATAGTGATTTTTTGTACAAAGCAGAGTTCAAATGTGTTGCAATCTTCTGGATTTCATGGCCAGTGTAGAAGACTCAAGCAAACCAAAAATCATGAAAGTACTCTCTCTTACAATTGAGGTATCTGGAATATACCTTAAAGTTTGCATTGTTCCTTAAAGCTTATGCTCAGCTATATATAAATATTTTAATTTTAAGTGGCTTATAGATTTTGCTGTGTAAATTTGGTCATAGTTGTCTAAACATCATCAAGTGATTTGTTGTTACACACACAACTGATGCCCTAGAACAGTAATTTCCAACCAGTGTGCCGTAGTACACTGATGTGCCACAAATGGTCTGCAGATGTGCCATGGATTTTTGGGAGAAGGATCATTTATTAGTAAGGCCAATGGGTGTGTGAGTCCCAATTAAAAATATGGTGTGCCTTGTCAATTGTCAAAAAAATCAATCATCATCATCATCATCCATAAATACACAGCGAACAATTTTGTGGTTTCATTCACATCACCAGTCGGACCCTCCCCAGGAGTCTAGGACTGTGTGATGTAGCGGCGTATAATTCGTGCTGATCCCAGAAGAATGGCTTTCTGCAGTTGGCAGAGTGATATTTTGTCAATGCCAATAGTTTTCAGGTGCCTGCCAAGGTCTTTGGGCACTGCACCGAGTGTGCCAATTACCACTGGAACCACCTGCACTGGCTTACACCAGATACGCTGTAATTATTATTATTATTATTATTATTATTATTATTATTATTATTATTATTATTATTATTATTATTATTATTATTATTATTAGTCCGACTGGTGATGTCTGAGCAACTCTGTTACCCAGATGATCCACTGGAACTTATGCCAAAAGTATTTTTGCCAGTGGCAAAAAACTGATGGGATCACAAGCCTGAAAAAGTGGTTGCAAGTGAGCAGGTTAAGCTTCTGTGGGACTTCAGGGTACAGAGGGACAAGGTCTTGGAACACAATACTCCAGATATCACCATCATAGAAAGCAGGAAGGTGTGGCTTGTTGACATCGCCATACCAGGTGACAGCAGAACTGAGGAGAAACAACTGGAAAAGATCTCCCGCTACCAAGACCTAAGAATTGAATTACAGCGTATCTGGTGCAAGCCAGTGCAGGTGGTTCCAGTGGTAACTGGCACACTGGATGCAGTGCCCAAAGACCTTGGCAGGCACCTGAAAACTATTGGCATTGACAAAATATCACTCTGCCAACTGCAGAAAGCCGTTCTTCTGGGATCAGCACGAATTATACGCCGCTACATCACACAGTCCTAGACTCTTGGGAAGGGTCCGACTGGTGATATGAATGAAACCAGCATGAAGTTGTATTTCTGTTTGATTTTCAATAAAATAATAATATTTCAGTTTCATGAAATTGTTCGCTGTGTATTTATGGATAATAATAATAATAATAATAATAATAATAATAATAATAATAATAATAATAATAATAATAATAATAATAATATTTTATTGAAAATCAAACAGAAATACAACCATGCTGGTTTCATTCACATCACCAGTCGGACTCTTCCCTATTATTATTATTATTATTATTATTATTATTATTATTATTATTATTATTATTATTATTATAATACAGGTGGTGTGTCTTGACAATTTTAGGGCCCTGACAGTGGGCCATTATTTGAAAAAAGTTGAAAATCATTGCTTTAGAATAGAGGTCTCTAAACCTTGGCCTGGGGGCAAGATGCGGCCTTCACCGAGCCTCAGTGTGGTGGCCCCTGGCAAGGCTCCTGTATCCGGCCCTTGGGCAAGCCTTGAAATCTACTCCAATACATTCTTATATGTAAATACATTCAAATTTGAACTATAAAATAGTTTTTTACTAATTTGTGCCCCTGACTGACAGTGAGATAATATGGCCCTCGTGCCAAGAACTTTGAAGGCCCCTGCTATAGAAGCTTGAATGTTGCAGCTTTCCATAACTACATGTCAAACAGAGTACTGGGTAGAATAACTATCACATCCATATTCAAAGCCTGCACTGTGCTGACCTATATTAAACAGTACAACATTAAGAAAGAGGCAGACATCCTTCAGTGCTATGGCATGTATCTGAGGCAGCATCTTGATGAGAAAAAAACCTGGCAGCATGGAAAGAGAACCAGAACAGCAAGTAAACAGTCCTATACAATGGGCAGTATAATATTATCTGCACTGGAACAGGCAGCCTGGCTGGCTTGCACTATATCCATTCAAGGGCTGGGAACCAGCTACAGCTCAAACTAGGGCAAGGAGAATCCATTCTCCTTTCCCCTAATAATGTACTAGTGGCCCAAAAGGAGCTACTTGGATCTGCACAATCAAAAGAAGTGGCACAGATTTGAGCTGCCTGGAACTTGGCTAGGCCAAAAAGGAGAGGGGTTTAGGATCTGGTCAAAATGGTGGATCCTAGCTCCACATCTTTCTTGGGCCCTGCCTGCCTATGGATCTACCCACTGCACAAACCTTCTGTCTCAGAATACCACCAGACCACCCTCTCCTCTCCCTTCCCAGTCCCCCAGGCCAGCTGAGGAAGGCCAGCTGAGTGCTTAATCAACCTCCAGAGGCCAGAACACATTTGTGTGCTGGCCTGCCTCCTCCTCTGGTACTTACAACACTTTTGTAACACCGATGGGCTAGTGCAAGGGACTTTGTACTAGTTTTCTCATATATCTACATTAGAGAATTTTCTCTTTACAAGTTCTGTATTCCTGGCTTTGAATTTAATACATAACTCATAAGATGCAAATAAAGACAGCCAAGCTTAATAACACTTATACAAATTCAAATTTATTAGCAAAATCTGAAGATCTCTTTTGAGAACGCAATACCTGATTAGAACTAGCTTTCTCAAGTCTGTCTATCATAATTTCAAACTGCAGTGGTTTGAGTTCCATCTTCCGATTGAGTCTATTTAATAATGTCTCATCTTCCGAATCCATATCATAATCAGGTTGCTCATTGTCTAGATTGAAGGCTGAAACAAAGAAAAAAATAGGACTTTAAAAAGTCATGCTAAAATGTACACATATACTACTTGCTTTTATAGGGAAAAAAACCCAGAACACAGCAAAAGTTTAATTATCCTTTCTGCAAAATGTTGAACGTTCACTTCACAGTACATCACATACACTGCTGAAAGTTACCTACTCTGAAAATATTAAGACTGAATTATTTCAGATAATATTTTATCTGAAAATATAAGACTTGCATAACAAGTATTATACATTAAATAGTATCACTAAATTTTGGAATATTTATTCTGTCTAATTGTCAAATGAAAAAAACTATATTTGTCCATTAACTGAATGAATAATTTCTTTGAATCTGTATAACAAATAGCTCCATGGACTTAGAGTTACCAAATATAAACTGGAATAAGAGTTTTAAATCCTTACAGATTTTTTTAAACCCTTACATGTTTAGTTGCAATTGCCCCAAATCTCTCTGTGGTTAAAGGTATGGGCACCTTTACAGTGGTTAAGAGCCAAGTAGTATGGGCATGGATAATCATACATAAACTGGTGGTGCAGTGAGAAAGTTATTTAAACTTAATTTTCTGAGGACCAATCCAGACAGCTGTAGATTGGATGATTATTGCCTTCATACCTGTATTTTAAAATTCAAGTAAGCCAGCTTGTTGTGCACCAATCTGAGTTAAGTTATTACAGGTTGGAGAAAATAAACCTTTTGCTCCTACTGCAGTCCATTCTAGATCCCCCCCCCCCGTGAAAAAACTCTCACTGATACCATCAGAAGTTTTTGCAAAATAGTACCAGCTAGGGAGTATCCCAAACACTGAATGAGATTTTAGCAGAGAGAGAGTCAAAATTTATGCAGTAATCATAAAGTAGATTGGGATTCTGCACAGCCATCTGTTTGAAAGAATTCAAAACACAGACCCTGATCAATCAAGCCACACTGGAGTTCTTAGCTGCAGGACTCTTGTAATGAGTTTCACTGACGGCAGAATGCTAAAGTAGATGGACAATTACAGAACGTAAACATTTAGAATGGGGTAAAATTATCTTGATGAAAAAATTATTATCTTGATGAAAAAATTACGGTATGCATATCAAACTTCATTTCTTGGTAAAGGAAGAAATTTGTTCTACAAGGGGACATTCAATTACATTTTTTAGTATACATACATTTTTCATAGTACCTCACGTAACAAGTTTAATTCGTTCCGGAGGCATGCTTGTTAAGTGAAATACTCTTTATGTGAAGCGGATTTCCCATAGGAAACAATGGAAACTCAGACAAATGATTCCACAACCTCAAAAATATTCATATAAAAATATTAACTGTTTATAAAAATGATTACAAAACACTGTAATATAACAAAGTACACTGTACACTGTAATATACAGTAACACACAACACTGCAATAAAGAAAATACTGTACAGTACTGAATTGTACTGTACATTTGAAAACCTTCATGGCTGGATGACTGGCTGCAATCCTAAAGACACTTTCCTAGGAGTAAGACCCATTGGACACAATGGGGCTTACGTCTGAGCAGACATGGTTAGGATTGTGCTCTTTCACAATGACTAATGGAGTCACTGTTCTCCGTTGGCTCAATGGAATCTTTGTCTTTTTAACATTCCCAAGCTGCTGATGGGGAGCAGCACTTGAACACTGATAAGGCACATCTTCCACACTGCCACACACAGATCCCACATACAAACCTGGCTCAGTCTGCTCCCCCCAGACTTCTCAGGAGTTCCCTGGCCATGGAACTTTGCCCAGGGCCCCACTGTAGCTCAAGATAGTCCCCTCATCCCCCCATGGGTTCCCTTGCCATGGAAGCCTGTTCCAAAGTTCCTCAGAAGTGCTTTTTACTCAAGACAAAGCTCTTTACACAAGTCAAAATTTCTGGGAAAATTTTGCTCTTTACACAAAACACTCTTTATTCAAGTTGCTCTTTACTCAAGGTACCACTGTATTTGCATGTCTAGACAGCAATAGTGCCTTTGTCTAAAAATTATTGAAATGTTGATTAATATTCTTCTACAACAATTGCATTGTTCCATTCTTGCTTGGATTCAGCCTTTCTATCTCAAACAGGTAACCAGAAGTGTCAAACAATGTTGTGTGCTTGCAGGGGCTAAGCATATACAGATATAGATGCAGGAACTCCACATCTATTTGCCCAGCATCAGCAACAAATTGCAAAAAATCAGAATGTAAGAAATATAGTTTTGATTTTGGGCTATATTGTGGGACTTTCCCCCTCAGTAACAAATAACCTAATTGTTATTATCGTAACATGAATTATATGCAAGTTTCTACACCTTACACACATGACAAAAATGGAAACTACTCTCCAAAACATTTTTGTGTCCTGTCTCAAAAATTAACATAGCCCAATCCCATCCTACCCCACAACATATATAAATCCACCACAGATGCAGCCATGCTGAAACAACTTATGCTACATGCTGCAGGCGAAGGCCAGTTGCAGATGTCTCCTCAAGGCAAAAGAAAGTTTTTTAATTTCTTGTGTGGAGTGGTCTACTTGGACCTGCATGATTAAAATCACTGGCATAGGTCACTGTGCGTCCAGACTGTGAAATCAAGTATGGGAAAGGGTTTGGATTAGGAGGCCACTGCTGCCATCAAACCCAATCCTTTCCCAGAAACAGTCCAATCTCTTCTCACTCCATTTTTGCCTCTCCTGCTGAACTATTTGGGTCAGCAAGTCTACAACAAACAGCAGGTATTCCCACCAGCACTCTAGCAACATGTGATTCTGCATGTTGCCAGACTGTATTTTACAACTGCCATAAGGCAGTAAACACTGGTAGAGCACTCATTCCACTAGTGTAAGTACACAACAGGATTAAGCTGTAAGGCGCTACCACTGCTTTTTTAAGATAACAAAAAGATTTATCAGTGAACTTACGTTGAATATGAATAAACTGTTTTGGTTGTTTAAACTCCCCTTTGTAGAGACGACTGTAATAGTTGACATTGCTTTCTGCTTCAGGAACTGGAATAACCATGTTCTCTTTCTTTTCTCTGAAGACTTGCTGTGCTGAGATAGCTCGTTGCAAATGATGTTCCTAAAAAATGGAAGGCAATAGTTTTAAGACGTTGCTATTGCCCCATGAAAAAACTACAAACACGTTTTTGATTTTTTTTTAACAATAGCATCACATTGAAATAGCATCACATTGAAAATTGCTCAATCTGGAGAATGCATGAATTGGCATACTTAAAAAGGCAAAAAAAGACAAAATGCTTCTGTTTAAAGAAAAAAACCTGACGTTTATTGAAGTACAAGATATTCCTAACAAAGTCTCTCTCAGCCTATAAAACCCAGGTTAATAAAACAAAATTTGTGGAGAAGACTTTTTTAAAATACAGTAACTTATCTCCTGACTGTTTGAACCAAATAAGAGTAACTTCCAGGCAAGAGACAAGGCCACTTTATTATAGTCGTTCTTTTTTTCTTTTTAAGCCACAAATAAATCCTGTATTTTAAATATGCACAGAGAAGCAAACTAGTTAAAATTTTTATGGTACAATTACTTCTAGAGCTATGGTGAGAAAATATTTGGGAAAGAGGAAAGGTATCTGATGAAATACTTGATGAAAGTAGTAGAGCGGATGACTTGGGCCACAACAAAACAGAAAACTATATAATCAAACATAGGCTAAAAGTTAATGGAATAAAAAAATCTTGCAGAATTAGGATCTAAATATAGTAAGAATCACCGCTGTCAATTTTTTGGTTCCAAAAACACTTAAGTTCTTTTCACTGATGTATGTATCAATATCTTTAATATGTTTATAAAGAATTTGGCTGCAATCCTACCCATACTTTCCTGGGAGTAAGTACTATTGAACACAGTGGGACTTAGTTCTGAGTAGACATGCTTAGGATTGCACTCTTTTATTTCCTGCTTTTCTCCTACACAACTGGGGCACATAAAGTGGCTTACAACACACAAATTAAACACTAATTGAAAGATTAAAACAATACTAAAACATAAAACAATATGTTTTGCCATTGGATGCCAATGGTTCATGTAAGAACTATTAAAATTACATTCACTAATGAAATGAATGAATATAGCACACAAAGGATACATCAACTTGCCTTTTTTAAAAAAACAAAAACTAAACTAAATAAGGTGTTCCCATCCTGTTCCCCCCCATGTTCCCCATATCCCCCATGTATATGGAAACAGCTGATAAAAGGGAACGCTACAATAATGGGTTCAAAAATCCCTCCTCGTCAAGCACATGATTTATCTTCTTTTAATTCAAGTCTTCCTGTTCCTCGGTCTCACTAGGTATTTGCTGTCTGCAAGACACAGGAACAGTACTCACAGAAAGAGTCAGCAGATGAAGAGAACATGATGCTAATGTCTTAGTGAATTCTACAGTAAGCATCATCAATACAGTAAACATTTTCAGTCCTCCGCCTCAGTTCTTGTGTGTGCTTCCTAATCTCATTTTGCAGTAGTAAGACGTGTGTGTGTGTGTATTTTTGAACACTGGATAACGGGGAGGGTGCCTGAATATTGTGTAAAAGTAAAATTTCACATTAAAAGGAAGAGGTATATTACAGCAACTTTTTCTACACATACACTCCACTCATACACTACAACAGATGAACACCTACGTCTACAAACAGATATTTTCTTCAGTCACTATGGCAACTTTAAATGCATTGTATTTCAATTTGAATATCCTTAGAGAATATACATTAAACATTTGGGATTGTTCCACAAAGGAATAATTTCCTATATTCATAATCAATTCTGAGACTGAGGCTTCCTTGGTCACTCTGAGAAGTTGTCAGCAAACTGAAAGAAACAGTGTCACCATACTTACTCAGCATTCCTTCCAAACCCGATCACTTCTTGGAGACATCCCCCCTCCACAAGTTGACCTGGTACACATGACAGACTTAAGGATGGTGCTCATCTCAGTTACAAAACCAAAAAGCCAGTGTTGTCTGAAGACACACTGAAGGTCATGCAGCTGGCAATAACTAAATGTCAAAGGCACATGGAACACTGACACTTTACCACTGAGCAATATCCATCTACTTGCATTTACATGCATTTGAACTGCTAGGTTGGCAGGAACTGGGTTAGTAACAGGAGCTCACTCTATTATGTGGTTTTTGGACCTCAAACCATGAACCTCCCAGTTGACAAGAACAGCTTTTTTAACCACTGAGCCACCAACACCATATTGCAATCTGCTTTGTCTTTTTGTGGTTTGAAGAGTTCCATCTTACTCCCATATGTTTTAGCATCAACATTAACCACTGGGTGAAGTCACCTGGAGTTTTATGTCAGATGTCTTCAATATGTTCAGCCTGGGTGACCATACAGAATGGAGGACAGTGTCTCTACTTTTAAGCCTTGCATAGAGGAGGAAATTTAGGCAGGTTTAGCTCAATATAGAAAGGTTTAAAAAACAGCATCTGCCTAAATTCCCTCCTCTATGCAATGCTTAAAGGTAGAGGCACTTGGTCCTCCATTCTATATGGTCACTCAGTGCTCAACACATTCAGTTTTCTCTCCTATTTTCATCTGCCCCATTTGAAGATGTATGAAGCTCTGAACCAGCAACTCTTGCCAGTTACAGAATAGATATAAGAAAAGCTGGCAATCCAATTGTGACAAAAAGTACTACTGGTTAGGAGTTCCAGTGATTCGGGATTGGAAATCGGTCTGTTTGGGATAGAGACGCACTCCACTTTAATTAGATACACAGCTTAATGTGGTTTTGGATACAGTTCCATGCCAGGTGTAGCAGTGGCCAAGAACACAGTTCAGCAGCAACATTAGGTGTACATCTTTTCCAGAAAACTCAAACTTAGCATAGTAGTTGAAGCCCTAGATATATCCAGACTTGACTACAGTAACAGACTCTACACAGGAAACAATTTCTTTGCAAGAAAGACACAATGTTGTTTCAAATACACCAAGTGATCTAAGCCAAGAACAGGCATCCCCATTTTCAGCCAGTTCATTTTTGATGGTTCTGCTCTTTCAACACTCTTCAATTATGCCCAGGACTCATTCATTCAACACAGGCTCCACTCTATCAACCTCTATCTGCTGGTCAAAAGGCTAAAATTGTCTTTCTCTAATGTTGATTTGCATGTGACATGGTGATCACACTGTTTCTTCCTTATGACTTTCTTCATTAAATAACCATCATTCAAATACATAAAGTATTCACTGCCCACACATGCAGATCTTACTGTAATTTGTCATGTATTTTGGCTATATGTTAACAATTATGTGTTATTTAAGCTTTTGCAAGTGATGTTTATGTCTTTTTTGGAGACCATTTTGCATTTTCAAGCTGAAAAAGACTGGGTTTCACTTTTCAATGGTTTTTATTTTTGGACGGTGGTCCAGTCCATCCAATACGTGGGGGACGCATGTATTCCTCTTAACCTTAAGGTTTAGAGAGTGTTGGACTAACATACCTGTATAACCTGTTCAGAAACTGAAGCACAACTTGCTGTGTCCCTCATCATCTCAAGATGTGGTAAGTGGAAGGACATATTAAGGCTATCTAACTGCCTATAACCATAGTATCTGATTTGTGAGCGTCAGTGCTGAATTTAGAGGGAGAAAGGGAGATGCATATCCTCTGTATGACTGGATGCTTACTGTTCCACATTTGTGTTGTTCTGCAAACTAGTCTTAGATATACCTGGTGATAGTAAATTACAGACTTTATTATTAGTCACTCATCCATATAAGTTATAAAAGAAAAAAATAAGCATTTCCTATGTCCTTGAGCAGATATGTCCAAATCCCAGCCTGGTGGATCAGATGTGTCCCGCAGCAAGCCTCAAGGTGGCACACAGCAAGACCTTCCATCAAGCCCTTGGGCAAGCCTTGTAATTCTTCAGATCTGTCTCTAATACACTCTGTTATAAATTTATGTACATTTATTCAAATTTGAAATGTAAACAATTTTTCCGGCCCTCAACAGAATGTCAGAGAGATAATGTGGCCAACCTGCCAAAAGGTATGGACACCATGTCCTAGAGAAATGTTTAACCAGTTTTAAAAGAAAAGTATAATGTTCAAATTTTCATTTTCTTCAAATACAATAAGATCAGACCATAGTCTAAAAAATATTTCCCAACTTTCCTTGGGGGACACTTACTATTACAGGAAACATTTCTATTGTCTCCAGTAAAAGTCCAATAAATGAAACAAATCTACAAAAATATACTATTAAATAAAATCACAACAGAAAAAGAATGTGGAATTTCATTATCTTTTTCCCCTTCTATTTTGATTTTAAAAATCTGACAAAAAATTTCAACCACAAGCTACACTGAAATAAAAATCTTTCATTCCAAATCATGTGACACTTCCATGAATTTCTAAGAATAATATTTCATGTTAAGGAGGCAAAAATATAGGTATCCAAGTCAAAAAGGGGTCTACATACAAAAGCAATTTTCAAATCTGAACACATTTGTATTTCATCATTCTGATGTCCAAACAGATACATTCCTGATCCTCAAGCACTATTTCCCCCACTTTGCCCTAAACACAACACATGCAATTTCAAATCATTATGCTCTGGATAAACTTTCAAGAACGACATCTTATTGATTCTGCTTTCACCAAACATACTAAAAATTAGACCCTCCCAATTCTCTGACATTTCTACCAGTTGTTCCCAAATTATGCACTGGAGCACCCCAGGGCACAGAAGAGAACTCAAAAGGTGTGCTACATCATGTCCTCAGAAGCCTTTTCGTACTTGCTCTAGCTGGTTCGCCCAACTTAAATCTTACACCATTCAAGATGGTAGCACCTGGGAGCACTGGGTGATAGCGCCACTGCAACAGGTCTCTGTGTTTACAGGGCACTTTGACTGTTAAGTTCAGGAACCACTGTTCACAAATACGTATCCTATTTATTACTTTATCACACACATTCAGCTCTTCTTTGAAACCTCAGTTGGTACAATCTACTCAACAAGATCATGCTCAAAAACCAATGGTTCCCAATCTGTTCACTTTCTCCGCCCTAATCTGCAAGTGTTTTCCACTTTTGAACACTACTGTTATAAGCCAGCAACTAGTACTGTACTCGTATAGTAACCACTGGTAAGGTATAACATACACAAGGGTTACAAGCCTAAATACACTTTCCTGGGAGTAAGACCCACTGAACACAATGGGGCATACTTTTGAGTAGATGTGGTTAGGATTGTGCTCCTAGGCAAATAGTTTTTCAGGTGCTATGTGCTACTGCTTGACCCTTATCATTGGTGAAACTATAGCGTTCAAGCAGTAGCATTTGGCACCTAAACATCCTTAAGTGCTTTATGAACTAAAACAGCATAAAAGAAAATAAGAAAACTATGAAACTCCCTTTAGAAACCAATCAGCACTTTAAGTCGCCATGCTGACAGTGGCAGCACCAAAAAAAATGTTTTCTAAAAGCAGCAGCTGCTATCACTCTAAAATTCAAAACGTGGGGACAAGTTAAAAGTTCTGCAAGCCATTTCACTGTAGTCACAAGGCTGCTTAAGGGCACAATCCAGAGTAACTATGGGGAGTCCTTGCTCCGGTGTAAGAACAATTTGCTCTGGATTGCAATATGAATTTCCCATAGGATTTCACTAGGTGGTGCAGTAACTACGGGTGTACGTAATGTCTCTTGCGTGCTCCCGTAGTTACTCTGGATTGTAGGGCGAGACTGAATTTTAAAGACACACTTCCAATGTTGTTTTGCAGCTCTTTTGTTCTGCTCCCTCCCACATAATTATCATCATCAACATTATTATTTTTAAGATGTTGGATCCCTGGACCTTCACATGACTATTAATACAAAGGCTAAAATCCAGAGTAACTACGGAAACTTTTAGTTACAGTGCCACCTATGGGAAACCTATGGGAAATGCATAGAGCAATTCAGAGTAAGTGCCTCTTACATCTTCCCGTAGTTACTCTAGATAGTAGGGTAAGATAAATCACTGGAAAAACTCACTGAGCAAATGGCATATAAAGGTAAAGGTGTAGCGGTTGTCCTGCTAGTTGTGACCGATTCTAGGGAGTGGTGCTCATCCCTGTTTCTTAAGCCATAGAGCCAGCGTTGTCCAAAGACACCCCCATGGATACGTGGCCAACATGTGCATGGAACATGCACCTTCCCACTGAAGTGATGCCTATTTATCTACTTGCATTTGCATGCTTTCGAACTACTAGGCTGGCAGGAGCTGGGCTGATGGGAGCTTACTCCATCCTGCAGTACTCAGGTCTCAAACTGCTTACCTGCTGAGATTTGAATTGATGAGAACAGTGCTTTTAACCACTAACGCCACTGCAGCACTTGAAGTGGCATAAAGTAGGATATAAATGAATTAAGTTTTAATTTGATTCAAAAATCATCACATTCTAAAGATAGAAGAAAGAGATAAACAGTTGACAAATAAAGAAGGTGAACTACCGTATATACTCGAGTATAAGCCGACTCAAGTATAAGCCAAGGCACCTAATTTTACCACAAAAAACTAGGAAAACCTATTGACCCGAGTATAAGCCCAGTGTGGGAAGTGCAGCAGGTACTGGTACTGGTCCTTTTCCTTGTAGCCTTCTTGGAACTCATAGGCTGCAATCCTAAGCACACTTTCCTGGGAGTAAGCCTCATTGAACTTAGTGGGGCTTACTTCAGAGTAGACATGCATAGGATAGGGTGACCAGATGCCAAACCCAAAATTCCTGAATCCCAAGGCCAAAATTCCTACCCCCAGGCCAAAATTCCTACCCGCTTAAAAAATTGCCAAAAAGTATTTTTTATTTTTATAGTTTTTTTGTTTTTTGGCCATAACGTTTGATAGGAAGGAGATATCTCAAAACTGACTTTTGCATTGGATTCTGCTCTTCAATACGAATCCAATGGTATATGACATGATAGGGTTTGATCCTGCCACTTTTCAGTTCAACCGAGTATAAGCCGAGGGGGGACTTTCTGGGCCCATTTTTGGGGACCAAAAAACTCGACTTATACTCGAGTATATACGGTATATTCTATTCTATTCAAGATCCAATTCTCCTATGGCCTTATGGGTTTTACAATATTTGTATCTCAACCTTCCTGCCCACAACACAGGATTGGGTTTTTTTTAATCCTCTTGATGGTGATATTTCAAGGGCTTGGGTAAATTCAGTAAGGACTGTGAAGGATACCTCCGATTTGAAATATAAATATCATTAGTAACCTTTATGTAAACTCACAAATTATTAGTTTCCACTTTATAATTTTTCAAGGAAGTACACAATTTTCCACCTTTAATTTTGAATTTCATTATAAAAATCAAAACCAACTACAAAGTTATATTAATAAGCTACAAATAGGAATTAACTCTAGAAATAATAAGTAAATAACTTGGGTGGGGTAACAACATGGTTGGTGGGTGTGGCAATGTACTGTTTCCCTCCCCCAAATGTTTTTTTAGATGTGACTTTTGATAGAATAGATATATTTCAAAGTTGTTTATGTCACTGCATCCTTCTGTAAGTTACACATCAGATGGTATTATGCATCAAACTTGATGGTATTATTCCGACAAACGACAACTTGGTTACTAGTAATGTAATTCTCCACACACACCCCGGTTTGTCACCTGGTGCAGGTCACATCCCCACAGTCCCAAGTATTGCCACTGCAGTTAAGCTACACTTGCACTGCATCATGCTTAGCACTGACCATTTTTTAGAACTCTCTTTAGTGCAACAATCATTAATAATAGTGTTCATGTAACTTAATCAAGTGGAAGACTAGAATAGTTGAATATGAAAGACATCACAGTCTTAAGCCTTGTGTTGAGGTTTTGCTTTTAAATATATTTATATACCACTTTCAACAAAAAGTTCACAAAAATAGTCTACAGAAACTAAATGGTCCCTTATCCCAAAAAGTATCACAACCAAAAATGTTTTTCATCCACTATTCATTATAATTTGGTGGAGGGGGTTCTTTCACATGCCTGCTGTAGAAAGGAGGATTTGAATCAAGTATTTCATCATTCAAAATGCAAGCATTAAGCAATCCCTTACGTCTCAAGCAGAGGTTTTTCAAGAATTGAACATGTACAAAGCTCCAAAAGCCATTATCATGGGACAATTCTTTTAAAAATGTAAAACACAAACACACATAGATCAAATGTGGCCAGATACAAATCTGAAGCAAGATCTTCTATCAAAATCAGAATTTGAACTCAAATCTTTCCATTCCTACAGCAGCAAGTTTATACCAGAAAATGTCCAGTAAACCATCACTGCGCTATTAATACACAAACGAAACTCCATATTTACACACCCATATGACATTTTCTTACACATGTCTTTACTGAATATTCAGTATAGAGCACATAAGTCTATATGCGCTCTATAGTCTACGTGTGCCAACAGAAGTGCTGGTGGTGTTGGGGATCGGAGGGGCGCGCGCACAGGGAATCCCCTCACCCTGCAGCTAGAGAGTGGGGGAAACCCTCCAGAGGAGGCCCCCTGTGGCCAGGGGGAACCCCCAGATGCAGCATGGAGGCAGGGGAAAGGAGGTGAGCTGAGGGTCCCTGCTCTGGCTGCTGGAGAGACGGGTGAAACCCTCCAGATGCAGGGAAAGCCTCTGTGGCCACGGGGAAACCCGCAGATGAAGCATACTCAGAAGTAAGCCCCATAGTGTTCAATAGGACTTAGTCCCAGGAAAGTGTCTTTAGGATTCCACCCCCTGCTTTCCACCCTCCTGCTTGTCTTTAGGATTCCACCCCTTGCTTGTCTGAAGGATTTCAGCCTAAGTAGACTTCATAGGATCATGCACCATTGAATGCATGTTTTGAATTCCAGTATTTTGTCATCATTTTTATATACAGTTAATTAAACCAATTAACTGAGTTTCCATTATTTCCTATGGGAAAATCCGCTTCACTTAAAGAATGTTTCACGTAAAGAACATGCCTCCGGAACAAATTAAATTTGTTACATGAGGCGCCACTGTATACATTTCTCCTTCATAATAGCAAATTCAGGTGATTGAGTGCCCATCAGTTTAAATGCAAAAATGCCCATTAAGTAAAAAGACTGCGACTTCTACAGGCTCTGAAGTCTTCCTATGCAGTAGTTATACTATATTTGTAGAGAAAACAAAAGGACCAACTTCTGTATGAGGCTACTTTTTAAAAGGTGGTCCTTTCAATTTCTCTACAAATATAGTGATCATGTTCACTGATTGTCCAAGGCATGGAGTGTTGTGGTGTCAATCAAAAAAACACAACAAATGATGGGATAAGGGAGAAATAAAGAATCAACCTGCTTGAACCAATGAAGCATTAAAGGAGGAGCAATACATATCAAACTGCTCTGTATGTAATAACTATCTCTTATAGATGACAGTGGTAAGCTATGTGGAAAGCTAGTTAATGCTAAGGTAAAGGTGTCTCCCACACTTTGCCCCGCTAGACGTGACCGACTTTTGGGTGCACCCAAAAGCCAGTCACGTTTAGCAGGGCAAAGTGTGGTTATCCCATTTCTATTGCCATAGAGCCAACATTGTCCAATGATGCATCCATGGACATGTGGCCTGCATGTGCACAGAACACTGTGACCTTCCCACCAAAGTGGTACCTATTTATATACTTGTACTTGACCTGCTAGGTTGGCAGGAGCTGTGCTAAGGAAGGGAGCTCACCCCATCTTGCAGTAGTCAGGTTTCAAATCACTTACCTGCCAATCTTCAGATTGACAGGCACAGCGCCTTTTACCAGTAAGCTAACTGCAGCCCAAACTAATTCCTTCTATTGTACAATTGAGCCTCACATGCAGTACAATTTAGAGTAACTACAGGAAGATGTAAGAGGCACTTATTCTGGATTGCTCTATGCATTTCCCATAGGTTTCCCATAGGTGGCACCGTAACAACATCAGTGTAAAAGGTCCTGTAATTACTCTAGATTGTAGCCTAAATCAAGAGGGATAAAGTCTGCTTGGCTTTATTTTCCCCACATTATTTCCCCAACGTTAACCTAATTAGCTACGTCAGTGTAAAAGGTCCTGTAGTTACTCTAGATTGTAGCCTAAATCAAGAGGGATAAAGTCTGCTCGGCTTTATTTTCCCCACATTATTTCCCCAAAGTTAACCTATTCATTAGCAAAATAAGCAGCTAATGAACAATATCCTAGGTTCAAGAACAAAGAGTTAAAGGAGAGTCATTCCTCTGCAACAATGAAGGATCTCCACATTCTAGATTAGCGGGTCTCAAAAACTCTGGCCCTGGGAACCAGATATGCCTCCTAAGAGCCTTGTCTCCTAAGAGCCTCTGACTTAGTAAACCAAACACTACCTAAGCTGTGATGCTGGGGTAGGCATACAGGGATCCATTTAAGTTTGTGCTTTATTTCTGTGCTATGCCGTCAGAAAATCTGTAATTGGAGGCCATTTATTCATTAATCTAAGTTCCTTTTCTAATATATTTCTTTAAATGTTTCCTAATATTTTTTTCCTAGCCCTTGACACTGTGCTGGATATTTGATGTAGCCCTCTGGCCAAAATGTTTTGAGACCCCTATTTTAGACCAACAGCAAACCTGGGAAAGATCAAGAGAAGGAGAAACTTAGATTGATTTTAGAAATCAGGGCCACTTTCTTACAGTTTGAGAACTAAGTTTTATATTCATTTTATAAACAAAAACAAATCAAACTTTACATCACCCACATTTCATCAGTTATGTGAAGATAAAAAATCCAAATGTTAATCCTGGGATGCAATGTTAGAACTAAACTTTTTGAGGAAAAGCTAGCATTCTTTATAAGAAAATGGACTGAACAAGTTAGAGAGCCTCCTGAAATTCTGTCTACTGAATTCTGTGTACAACTTGACATTTTCCAAAAGTGGAGTCTAGCTCACACACCAAATGCTGTTTTCACAGACTGCTAAGAAAATCAGTGAGAGCACATGCTATGCATGCAGAATGTCCCAAATTCAATCCACAACATCACCCCAAGATTGGGAAACATTCCTGTCTGCAACTTGAGAGAACCGCTGCCAATTCATGTAGAAGATACTGAGTCAGATGGATCAATGGTCTGATGAATAGACTGTTTTTGTTCATGAATAGCACCAAAAGTGGAGATCCTTTCCAAGATGTAAAAATGGTAAGAAACCAAGCAGTTGGTAAGGTGATGGGATACTAATATGAATATTATGCAATAATCCAACATTTTAATCCAAAGATTCTGCTTTTACTAGAATTTACTAGTCTATCCTCAAATGTGAATGATTTACTACACTTTGGATGTTTTGGACTTAAAACTAAGACAGCCTTGTAATTTGTCACTTTCCTGCTCTTGGGGGCAAGCAGAAATTATATCTAGGCAAGCTAACTGCACCTGATCCATATGGAGCAATCTTGCATTCAGGCGTCTATTTCAAAAAACAAAAAAATTGGAAGATAACCATTATAATCATCGTTATAATAACAAACTACTACTTAACAACAGAGTATAGTTTTTTTATGCTAGACACAGTCTGGAACTTGCATACATGCAGCTGACATAATCAAGAAGTCATTGGTTATTCTAGTGTCAACATTCTTTCCACCACACTATGTAAATTTTTCCTCAAAAAATCCAGGGCTGGCACCTGCTTTATTTACATCTCTCCCATAAGGGTAATCCTGAGTAGTGTTTCTACTGTGGAAAGTCTCCAGGAAAAAAAGGAGTGCTACACTCATGCAAGGGGTCCTTGTGCAAATGGAAAGCTCCTTCTGGTTTCTTAAGGAAGCTTCTGATGCTAGAAGAGCTGACAGATGACCCCATAAAAATGATATTACCCCAATGTTAATTTTATCACATAAGTTCACAACTTTATGTCTTACTAATCACAGCCTTTAACATGCAGTTTTCAGGGGTATAGTAGTGCTCTTAACTAAAAGTTACATTTTTGGCAACATGAAACCACTGAAATTTATAATTCACAAATGTGTCCAATCTGATCAAAACCTATCTATCACTATCACAACGTTTATGTTAGTGAATTTCCCTTGTTAATTATGTATATAGTGAAGTAGTATACTTTGCCAATAATTTCATGGCTGATAAATTTCACTAGGTTGAACTATAGTACTACCAGGAAAGAATATCCTTTTTTAAACATTTATTGGCATTAAAGATATCCTTTTTCATATGAAACCAGAACTATAGACACTGCAAAATGTCAACATACCATAGATATATAGAATACCAGCTACTCCACAGGATAACATTGTTAAATGTCCTTTATGGTCTGCATTGCAATATCCTGTATTCCACATAAAAATTAAGGAATGCTCAAAAAGTGAAGGATTAAGGTTATTGGACAAGAGAGTTCTTGGTGCTAATTAAATATTTTCGTAAAATTTCTCAGTAGGCTTTTTAAGAAATCTAGGATAAATATGCACTATGCATTATTTGTTATTTATTAGCAGATCCTGTGTCACTGCTAATTGACATCTATTTGACTGCTATTTGACATCATTCTTCAGAGCATTCCTCAAACACAATAGTTTTGTAAGGTATCTCTTCTGCAGTGAACACTGTGGTCTAAATACTTCATCTATTTCATTTGCTCTTCTGTTATATTTCAACTTTGTCTTTTAATGGTCCCACTGCCTAGTTTCCTCTTTGAAGATGTAAAGTCTGTCCCCTATATCCACGGAAACAGTATCTGCAGTTTTGGTTACATGTGGATCCAGTCCCCATGAATTAATTTTATTTAAATACCTACTGAATAAAAATCTTCTTGCTTTACAGAGTTGCTATAAGCATACAAACATATAGCTATCTACTAGTTGTTTCCTAGCAACTTGAACACTTGAAAAGACTAGATTGAGGTTAACAGTAAATAGTTAACTTTCTCTTTGTGTTAAACTTAGAACACAATCCTAACCATGTCTACTCAAAAGTAAGCTCCATTGTGTTCTATGGATCTTACTCCCAGGAAAGTGTCTTCAGCATTGCAGCCTTAATCTAATTGTTAAGGAGTGCAGGGGAAGTTCCTTATATTTACATGAGATGTCTATGGAACAGATCCCCCATGGTTACAGGGGTATCCCTTTACAGTTTTTAAAGATTAATCTATTTTATTTAAATACCACCCTAAGAGTTAAAAGGATCCTTAATGGGGGGACAACAACTATGGGCAAAATCGAGAGTAACTACGGAGAGTCCTTGCTCTGGTGTAAGAACAACTTACTCTGGATTCCAATATGAATTTCTCATAGGTTTTCACTAGGTGATGCAGTAACTACAGGTGCACATAAAGTCTCTTACGTGCTCCCGTAGTTACTCTGGATTTGGGGGTATGTTTACACTAAAATAGAATTAAAACACTGATAACAAATATTTTCACTCTAGCCTAGTTGAAAGGCAAATACAGTGGTGCCTTGAATTACAAGCATAATTCATTCCGGAGGCATGATTGTCATTCAAAGCACTCTTTATACAAAGCGGATTTTTCCATAGGAAATAATGGAAACTCGGTCTATTTGTTCCACAACCCAAAAATATTCATATAAACATGATTACAATACTAGAATATATTACAAAATAATTTTTTAAATGTCAAGTAAAAGTTTTCGGGTGGAAAGAGACACCATTAATTTATTGATACAGTCAAAGATCACCATAGTAAAAAAAAAAAACAAGGCGACACAAAAGCACTATTGCTTATGTTGCTACATGTTTAAAATGTCAATTAAAAGAAACTGAAGTTCCAGCAAGTTAAAATACTCATTCCATACAACAGGAAAACAAATAGTAAATAAGCATTAGAATTTTTTTCCTTGTTCCTAATAATATCCTTGCAAGTAGTGCAGGCAGCACTACACCGCAGTTGTAAAGCATGGATTGGATTCCATGAGGACCTTCTTTGAAATCTCTGCATCAGGCAGACCTAACAATTAACTAATCCGGAGGAGTACAAGACTAAAAGTCTGCATGTATCCCACAAAATAAACAAAACAGGCCATGCTCAATTGTTTCTATTTCATGCCACAGGGGCAGACCAGTTCAGAAAGCAGGATCCCTCTGTAGCATCCCTCAACTACTGATGAGAGGATGCTCTTCACCTGGCCAAGCAAAAGGCCCTCTTCAGCCTCAACCATTCTAATAGCACCAGGTAGGTGGCCAGAACAACCTTAAATCTGGCATCCTCGGCAGCTAAAAAAATTGGGGTTCTGCTTATATCTCCTTGTCTCCCAATGCTTCATAGCCAGTTTCACTTGGTTTTGATCCACTGTCAAAAAGACATTAGGGTAGATCCCCAGCTGCTTGGCTTATTGTGGACTACCTTAAGCAAGGAAGAAGTGAAATTATCTTGTGAGTATTATAGATGATAAAGCCTGGTTACTGAAGTTTAAGTCAGAAACTGATAGAAGCAAGAGAAACTCTGCCCTTAACTAAAATAGATTATCAACCAATGGTATTTGCAAATGTCTGACATCAGGAAATGCCATTCTTCATGACAGCTCACTTGCCCAGCCTACCAAAAAGGATAAAGTATAAGAATAGCATAAGAAAAACAGCGTAAGAAATTGGGCAGGGAAGTATAAATTTTTCCCTTATTGGTAATTTGTGTTTAATATGGCCTACCTCCTTCCTCCCCTTATGGAAATTTATGGTACCTTGCTATTTATTTTCAAGTTTTCCTTCCATTGTTTCGTTATCTCACAAACTTCAAAGACACATCTTCTATTTCTCCTGTATCACCTTCCTTGTCTCAGTTCATCTAGGACAGCGTTCTTAACCTGTAGTCATGACTTCCATGGGGTCACATGTGCAAGAAGCTTGAATCCAATCCAAGAATGGTACTGTATTATCAAAATTGAGTTCCTGATATAATCCTGTATAGCCTCTTCTTGTTATCTTCCCCACAGCTCCTAAGACCAGCTCCACTCAAGCTGCTACTTCACAGGGTTGTTATAAAGAAATAAGAGTTAGAGGGAGAAGAGGCGAGTGGCAAGGGGGCAGGGGCTGGGTGGATCAGATCATGGGCAGTAGATCCCAATTTCGTACCCATGTATTTATTTAGTGGTGCTATGGCACCAAAAAGATTGAAGACCACTTATCTAGGAAAATCCAATGTGACTGTTCATGTTCCATAGCTAGGTAATTTTGAAGAGGGCCCCTGAATTTCTGGGCTCCCTCACACAACCTGCAAGTTTTCCCAAGATCTGTTTGGGATCTAAGCTTTGTGTGTCGACAGTGTTACCTTTTCCTGGTTTATCCAGTTAAAAGAGTGATGTAAAAAGGAAGGTTGTGGGTTCCAATTGCTATCTTTTATTTGAAGATCACAATTACTTCTTCCCACTGAAACTCCCTCCCACCACATGGTATCCCTTTATGTTAACCATTGCTACTACAGATCCAACATTACACCAAAGTTAAAGAAAATTATAGAAGAACTAGCAAAAAGCGTACCCGCGTTGCAGGAGTAAAATTCCCCCATACGCCACCCCTCCACTGCACATCAATCCCCCACAGACATCAACCCCCCATGCGCACCATCCCCCATGTTCATCCCCCCATGCACATCAACACCCCATGCGCAACATCCCCATGCACAAAATTCCCCCATGCGCATCAACACCCCATGTGCAACATAGCCAATGCGCATCATCCCCCCATATGCACCAACCCCCATGCGCAACATCCTCCCAATATGCATCAACACCTCTTGCGCATCAACCCCCATGCACATCAACCCCCAATGTTCATCATCTCCCCAATGTGCATCAACCCCATGTGCAACAAACCCCCATGCGCACCAACCCCCAATGCACAACATCTCCCCATGTGCAACACGCCCCCAGTGTGCATCACCCCATGCACATCATCTCCCCATGCACATCAACTCCCCATGCGCAACACCCCCATGCGCAGCATCCTCCCCAATACAACCCCTCCTTCTGAACTACATCCCCCCAGTGCACCAGGCACCAAGTACAAAAGTGGCTGGAAGTTGGTCAGTCTTCTATGTTAAGTATAGGACAAAAACTCGTCGCACCCCTTTTTACTCCTTTAAGGGTTAAATTTCTCCACATCAGTTCTTGGTAGGTGTTCATGCGAGATAAGGAATACCCTCCCTGAATTTCATGCTTCTAGGTCTGGGGGTTGGGGCAGAGCATCCATCAATCACGGATTCTTCAATGCAAAGTATAGGGACGAAAATGTGTTGTACCCCTTTTCACCCCCTTCCGGTTGGAATTTTTCTAAAACCGGTTCTTGGTGCACCCCTCGGTCACGGAAGGAACACCCACCCCAAATTTCACATTTCTAGGCCCAGCAGTTTTGGCAGGGCGTTGATGAGTATGTCAGTGAGTCAGTCAGTGAATTAGTCAGTCAGTGACTTTTCTTTCTTATGTACAGTGGCACCTCACATAACAAATTTAATTTGTTCCGGAGGCATGTTTGTTACATGAAACATTCTTTAGGTGAAGCGGATTTTCCAATAGGAAATAACGGAAACTCAGAGGATTGGTTCCACAACCCAAAAAATATTCATATAAAAATATTAACTGGATGTAAAAGTGATGACAAAAAACTGGACTTGAATTCAAAATATGCATTCAATGTGTATGACCCTATGAAGTCTACTTAGGCTGCAGTCCTAGACACTTTCCTGGGAGTGTCCCCATTTAACATAATGGGGCTTACTTCTGAGTAGACATGGTTAGGAGGCTGCAATCCAAGACATTTTCACGTGTCTCCCCACTTTCTCCTCTTCATCCTGAGCCTCTCTCTCCCCTGCTCCCTTCTGGCGAGCCCTGAGCTGTTTCCCTCTTCTCCACTGCTCTTCTCTCCCTCTGCCCAGCAGACACCCGGCCACAGGAGGAACAGCATGGAAGTGTTGCTTTTGCTATGGGCAGGCGCGCTAAGCAGCCCTGACGCTTTTTAAAAGGGCTGCTGGCCAACGCGTCTGCCCCAACTGCTAACGAGTGTTTGTTACGTGAAGCAGAATCCTAGAGAAATTTTTGTTTATTACATGGAACATACGTTATGTGAGGTGCTCATTACGCGAGGCGCCACTGTATAAAGATTTGCAAAGGACTAGAAGATGCACAAGACCACAGCATTATCCTAATCTCTTTTCCTGATTTAACCCTGGTGAATATATTTACACCAATTCTCTGATTCAAATATAATTATAACTAATTATAATTAATTGAATTAGCTAATTCAAATATAATTAACAAGCAGCACAATCCAGAGCAACTAATCTATCCACATAAGAGCCCTTGGGTTGCCCTATCTATCACAAGGGTGGAGCAACTGCAAGATGCTCCAGCCCAGTTACTCTGGAAAAGGCTTAGGGCAGAGCAAGGCAACACAGGGTGCCCTAAGAGAGGTGGACCTGCTCTGCCCTAGCTGCTCTGCCCTAGGCAGTTCAGGAGAGGCATGTTGAGGGCATGTTTAGCATTGCCTAGGGCAGAGCAGTTACTCTGTATCCAAAGCCTGTTTCCAAGGCAGAGATGCCCTCTCCCAGTTCCTCAGAGATATACCACCTCAGGAGCAGGTATAGTAATGAGTAGACCCATAGGGGTCCATGATAAGGCCCGAGTAAGAATGGCAGTGTTGACCAAAAATCTGAGTTCTTGGCCAGCCTAGCTGCAACCCTTGCTTCTCAACCTCAGGATATGGAACAACTACGGCTGCCCACAAACCTCAGGATACAGCAGGCCACTCCAAGAAGCCCCTTCTATTCACTGTAGAATGTATTGGCATCTCATCAGGGACTCCTTATAAGGCAGGCATCCAGTGGTGTCACTAGACTGGTGCAGCTGGTGCGTGCCACATTGGGTGACGCGCTCTGTATGGGGTGATATGCCAGAGGAGTTTGACAGTCCTTTGGCAGGCCCTGGGCGTCAGCACCCCCGTTCAGGCCTGCTCCAAGGCGGAGCAGCAGCCAGAAGCTGCCACTCGTCCTCGGAGCTGGCCCAAATGTCCAGCTGAGGTGCACTGCACAGAAACACACTGAGCATGCCGAACAGCTTCAGAGGAGACTTCCTTAGAGTGGAGGAAGTCCGCACCTTTGTACGGCCATTTGGCCTCACTCAGGAGGCGGGGGGCAGCCGAATGGCTTCAGAAAGAGTATTGCACAGGGACCAACTCTGATGCATGCACAGTCTCCACAGAAGCTGAAAGGCTTCAGAAAAGTACTGTGCAGGTGTCAGAGATGGTGCCTGCGCAGTACTCTTTCTGAAGCCAGTTGGCTTCAGAAACAACTGCACCGGCACCAACATTGCCGACTGCGCAGTCCAGGTAGGGGGTGCGCACATCCCAGGGGTGACACACAGACTTCTGCACCGGGTGATGCGCAGAGTTGTGTCACCACAGTAGGCACCACAGCTGTTCCTTGTTCAGTGTGATCTGAGGGGTGTCTCCTCAGGAGCAAGTCCTCCCCATGTGTCAATTACTTAGCATGCTATAGAGCAGTTAGGGCAGCCCAGGCTTCCTGACTGTCCGTATGCAGCATAACTCTCTGCTCTGGATATAGAATAGTTAGGAGAGAGCAGTTAGGGCAGAGCAGGCTGAACTTGCTCTGGATTGTGCCCTAAGTTTGACTGCAACAAATATAATTAAAAACACACAAAAGTACATATAGTCAAGTGTATCTTGATAACCGTTGTTAAGATTTCACATGTTAACACAAATGGCATATGAAATAACTGTATGCTTGTATACATGCATTCAAGATACGATTTTCATTTTAGCTCTAAGGCAGATTGTAGTTTAATAAGACAATTCAACAGTACTGTATCTTGAAATATATTCTTATATTTGGCAGGTACTTCTAATGGAGCAATGAACATATGAGGAAGAGCTCTATATACCCTCGCAGTGTTAACCCATTCTAACATGAGAAACTTGGGGGAGCAGGCAAGTACAGAAAATGATTATCATTACACCACCAAGGGAGGTGGAGGACTCTCTCTCACTGGGGATCTTCAACCAGAGGATCAACAAGCACCTGTCTGAGATGCTCTCGGAGAATTTCTAGCTACAGGCAGTGGGGTTGGATTAGATGTATCTTCCAACTCTAGGATTCTATGCCATCTGGTGAGCCACTATGAGAAATAGGAAGCTGGACTAGTTGGGACTGATCCAGCAGAGGCTCTTCTCATGTTCTTAAGCCTAAAACATTTTTTTAAGTTGTCAAGGATGTTTGAACAAATCTAAGATACTTTGGGGGTGATGAATTAAAAAATGGCACTGGTTTTACCTACTGATACTTGTCTCTAATACGGCATAGTCATCTTATAAACTCCCAGAACTCAATCCACAAAACTGATGGACTCAGCCATTTTTTGACTCAGTCCCTCAAATATATCCAAAAAATGTATACCCAAAAATTCTGTTTTGAAATGTTTGTTATCTGTGTTATCATCAAGAATATTTATAAAGCGTTTTTTAACATGGGTATTAAGTAGTTTATATAGTAAAAGAAATAAAGCTAATTACATATTCTTATCCCTAAATTCTTATCCCACATATTCTTATCCCTAATGGACTCATCATGTAAAAAGAAACTTTCCCAAACTTTTTTGTATGATAGTCCCCATTTGGACTACAATCCTATACATTGTATAGCAGGGTTTTTTGTGAGGAATCCATTGTTGCCCTGGCTAGTTTCTACAGTTCACTTGGGATCCATCTCTCATAGTTTGGAAACCAATGCAACTGTAAATAGGGATGTATAAAGACACCTGCTCTCCTCTTCCTAAAATGCAAGACTTACTGCATTAAAATATGCCCCTTTGTCCAGAAAGCAGGAGTGTACTGCAGGGGTGTCCAACACGAGGCCCGGGGGCCACATGCGGTCCAGGACGAGGGTGGATGCGGCCCTCCTGCAAAGCTGGCCACCATTGGAAAAAACAGCTTTGGTTTTCAAATTTCATGTGCTTCTCTGCGCACTGCCCTGGGCGGCTGTCACAAAGTTGGTCTGGGCTGCCTGCCTCCTCCCCTACCTGCCTCCTGGCACTCAGACCACTTCAGGCCCCTGCAGACCTTACAGCACTCACCTACCCGCATCCCCCAAAAGCAGCCTCAGCCTCTATCCTAGCTGCTGCCTGCTGCCCTTGAGACCTACTCAGAAGTAAGCCCTGTTAAAGTAAATGAGGCTTACTCCCAAGTTGCATTCTGAAAGCCCAATGATGCATAGGATGGGCTGTGATCCTCTCCAAGCTTAACCGTGGAGATTTGCTGCAACCCTAACCATGTCTACCCAGAAGGCCCATTGTACCCAGTGGGTCTTACTCCCAGGATTGCAGCATATCTCCAAGGTTAAGCTTGGAGAGGATCACAGCCCATCCAATGCATCATACCTCCTCAGAAGTAAGCCCCACTAAAGTCAATGAGGCTTACTCCCAAGTTGCAGTCTGAGAGCCTAATCCTATGCATGGCTACTCAGCAGAAAACCACATGATAATCAATGAGACTTACTCCAAGGTTTAGCTTGGAGAGGATCACTGCCCATCCTATGCATCATGCCTACTCAGAAGTAAGCCCCATTAAAATCAATGAGACTTACCCCAAGGTTTTAAAATGTAGGACAAAATATAGGACATTTTTTTAAAAAAAGTTGTTACTGTTTATGTGCGGCCCAAACCAACTCGTATTCTTCCAGTGCGACCCAGGGAAGCTAAAAGGTTGGACACCCCTGGTATACTGAGATCTGCAAGGCCAGCAGCAAATATCCTCTTCCACAGGTTGAATGAATACAGACACAACATGAATGAGGGCTATAATTTAGAAAAATGAAATTAATTTTATACTGATCACTATAAATACTATCAAATCTTTTAAATCAAATCAGCTATCAAATATTTGTTATTAATTTTATAAAACAATATATTTTTAGAAATGGAGTTTTCCCCTGCTACATTTTTCATAGGAAGTTTTCTGTGCCACTTCAGTAATAGAATGGAGTTACATTCTCTTCCCTCACAACATCACATTTCCACTTGCAAATGACCAAGAGTAAGATCCTAACCTAAGCCAGCACAACTCAGCAGCCTTCCTGTTCCTGTGGTGATGTAGCGCATGTCTGTGCACTAGCTTGAGTCTTCCCCAGGAGCAGAGCAGTTACAAAAGTGTCCTACAGCACTTTTGTAACACTCCCAGGCCAGCATGGAACTTGTGCTGGGGCTTATGCCGGCCTAACTGGAAGTTAGGATTGCAGCCAGTTACATTCATACTCATCAGTATAATAAGAGCTGCCATAAATGAGATCAGGAATCTTAATACCCTCCAATGATTTGTGCCCTTCATATAGCTTTTGATCTTTACCTATCTTTCTTAAAAGCTGTGGTGTCTCAGTGTTAATGCTATGATTGTTAACATGAAGGTTCAAGATCCTCAAGGAGCAGATCCGCAGCTTGAGAGCTCTCGTGGTCTTGTAGCCGCTCTTGGAGTCCCAGGTGGCAGCTGTGGTCAGGGAAGCTTTTGCTCAGCTTTGGCTGATCCACCAGCTGCAGCAATACCCGAGTTGCTCAGATCTGACCACGGTGACCCACACCCTAGTGACATCTAGCCTGGACTATTGTAACATACTCTACATGGGGCTGCCTCTGAAGTTGGTCTGGAAACTCCAACTAGTGCAGAATGTGGAACCTCATATGGTTGCTGGGGCTCATACGTTCAACGCTGTCAGGCAACTGCTTCAGTGGCTACACTGGCTGTCCATTTGCTTCCAGGCTGAATTCAAAATGTTGGTCTTGACTTTTAAAAGCCTAAATGGCTCAGGTCCAGCATATTTGAGGGACTACCTTCTTCCATACAATCTGACCTGACACCTAAGTTCATCTGAGGGGGCCCTACTAACTGTCACCACTGAGGGAGGTGAGAGCTGTGGCAGCCAGGAAGAGGGCCTTCTCGATGATTGCACCCCAGCTCTAGAACTAACTTTCCTTAGAACTGAGGAAAGCTCCCTCTGTCCAGAGCTTTGAGCCCTAAAAACACACTTTTTCAGGACAGCTTTTTAACTGAGGTGGAAATCTGGAGGCATTGTTTTTAAATTATGAAAGTTTTTTTTCATATTCTTAACTGTTTTTAAAAGTTTTTCTTGTTTTTATCTGTATATTTTTTAGTGTTAGCTGCCTTTGGCTGAGAAAGGTGGGGTTTAAATTATTACTATTAAATTACTAAATTATTAAAGACGGGGTTTAAATTACTTTAAATAAATAAAGTAAATAAAGACCCAAGTAACAGACTTAGCTCCTACCCAGCTCCTACCAACCTAACAGCATGTAAATACAAATTAGGTACCACTTCAGTGGGAAGGTAACAGTGTTCTGTGCACCTCTGGCATTTAGTCATTCCAGCCACATAAAGTCTTCAGACAACACTGGCTCTTGGGGCTTGTAATGGGATAAGCACAGCCCTTAACTGTTGGTCACAACTAATGGGGCAACTTGTAGAGAATGCCTTTATCTTTCTGCCCAATGCTGGGCAAACCTATCTGGAGCACGTGGATCAAGCTCTTTTCAACACAATTATACAAATCAGAACAGAAGAAATGCAATTTTTATTATTTGGCAAGGTTATAAGTACAACTTTATTTTACATCTCAAATTTATTATTTCTTTACATTTTTAAACTGCCCTTTCTTCATGGAACTTAGGGCAGTGTACATGGTTTTGTCTCTCCTTTTATTCTCACAAAAATCCTGTGTGATGAGGCTGGGTGACACTAGCCCAAGCTCGCCCAGGAAGCTTCATGGCTAAGTAGGGAATTGAAGTTACACTACAATCAAAGCAGAAGCAGACTTCACAAGCAACATAACTTTCAAGTTACTCCATTACAAATGTTTCTTCCATATACTGTACCATATACTGTATTAACAGCAATGATCCCTTCAAAACATTACAGGCATATAATTTTTAGTTAAGTACAGTAGTACAGTATATTTATTTTCTGTTAAAGTGGCCTCACAACTTTCTATTTATTACAGCACCAAGTCTTGATTTATTAATCACGTAATAAACAAAAGCTTTAACTGATTAAGGATGGGATATTAATCAGCACAATTAACAGTAAAATTATGTATTCTAGATTCTTTTAGTACTTGGAAACAGAACAGTGAATTCTCAATTGTGCCAGAGTTTGCCAAGCCACAACTGCATTGTCTTGAGATGTTTGACAAGGTCCAGATGGACACTGAGGGCCCAATTCTATCCAACTTTCCAGCACCAATGCAACCATGCCAGGGGAAACCCATTGCTTTAGGAGGGGGCATTCATGGAGATCTCCTCAATGTTGGGAAACAATTGTTCCATTATCTTAGAACTGCACTAAGGCTGCGGTACTGCAAAGTTTGTTAAGAGTGGGCCCTTAACATTCTTAATAGCAACTATAAGCTGAACTAAGTAACAAAATGTGCTCTCCCCAACTCTATATATGTCATCATTAAATAAATGAAATAAACATGGGTTACCCCAGAAAACAACTGTTTCAACTGCATTCCCACCCTTAAACAAATCAGATCACTGTATAATCTTTCACAGCAGTATTCTCAAACAGAAAACACTGGAAGCAATGCTCAGCATCACCTGTTTTGCTTAACGGTATAGAAAAAGTATGATCTTTGAAAGTTCTGCTGCTAAAAACTCTTAGAAAGCTCTGCTGCTGAAAGAAAAGGAGTGCCCAATGCCAGGCAGGTCCACTAGAATGAAAGTTTAATTAAAATCAGTTGGGCTTACTCACAGGTCAGTGTGGATCAAGTTGCAGCTTGAGCCAGCAATTGGCTGCTGATTGGGCAGCAAAAGCTTGATGGAGCTTTTTGCTCCCACCTCTACTGGGAGCTACCTTATGGCTGAGAGGGGAAAACCAGGTTGAGGAGAATGCGCATTATTTTATATAATAAAATATTGCCTGTCTAATTAAAAGTAAGATCTATTATAGTCAATAGGGCTTACTTTTGAGTAAAGGTAGCTAGAATGGCAGCCTCAGACCAACATTCCTATGTCTATTAACTCAGAAATAAGCCTTCTTAGTCAATGGAAAGTGTGGATAGGCTTGCAGACCCAGAGCACAATCCAACACCTGTTTACTGAGAAGTTCTATTATAGTCAATTGGGGCTTATTCAGGATGACCATGTGTCATAACTGTAAAAAGAGGACAAAGTCCACAAAAATGTAGGACACAAAAGAAAAAAGGACATCACAAAAAAGCTAAAAAATATACAGTGGTGTTTCATGTAACAAGTTTAATTTGTTCTGGAGGCATGCTTGTTACGTGAAAAGCTCTTTACATGAAGCAGATTTTCCCATAGGAAATAATAGAAACTCAGACAATTGGTTCCACAACCCCAAAAATATTCATATAAAAATATTAACTGGATGTAAAAATGATGACAAAACACTGGAATTGAATTCAAAACATGCGTTTAGTGCGTTTAGCATGATCCTATGAAGTCTACTTAGACTGAAATCCTAAAGACACATTCCTGGGAGTAAGCTCCATTTAACACAATGGGGCTTTCTTCTGGGTAGACATGGTTAGGAGGCTGCAATCAAAGACACTTTCTTCTGTAATCAAAGATATTTTCAAAACTCCCAACTTTCTCCTTTTCTTCAACCTGAGCCTCTCTCTCTCCCCTGCTCCCTTCTGGGTAGCCCTGAGCTGCTTCCCTCTTCTCCACTGCTGTTGTCTCCCTCTGCCCAATGGACACCCGGCCACAGGAGAAACAGCGCAGAAGTTTGCTTTTGCTATTGGCAGGCACAGTAGACAGCCTTGACGCTTTTTAAAAGGGCTGCCGGTCAGTGCATCTGCCCCAACTGCCAACGAGTGTGTTTGTTACGTGAAGCACAGTTGTTTACGTGAAGCAGAATCATAGATAAATTTTTGTTTGTTACATGGAACATACTTTACGTGAGGCACTTGTTACATGAGGTGCCAATGAGGTAACATGAGGCGCCATTAAATTTAAAATTGTTACATATAACGGTTTTCATATGATTAATTACAAGAAGACTACATACTACCTGCTCACAATGAAGATTTTTTTTTCCCAGGACACAAGGCTAAAAAAAGCACAGGTACCTTGAAAAAGGACATGTGGTCACCTTGAACTTACTCCCCAGTAAGGGTTAAATGTATTTACTATATTGTAATTAATTCAATGTAATTAAAAAAAAACTGGTGGTGTGCCTTTGGACTTTTAGTGACTTGGCAGGTGTGCTATGAGTTTAAAAAGGTGGAAAATCCCTGTTTTAAACAAACACAGCCTATCTCTTGTGATGAATCTGCATGGATATAATAGTGCTGGATTGTCAAAAGCCAGCTGACTTAACTTACCTATGTTTCAATTTCTAGATATAACTCTTGAATTGAACCAATTAGTATATATTCAGAACCTAATACGTAAATGACTTGGCTTAGAGCACAATCCTAACCATGTCTACTCAAAAGTAAGCTCCATTGTTTTCAATGGGTCTTAATCCCTGGAAAATGTCTTTAGGATTGCAGCCTTAGTGAAAGGTCACTGTCCAATGTACTCTCACATCACTGTATATCCCAAGGAACCCTATGAAATTTGCAAGAAATTGGTATATAAACTAGAAGACTGTTTTATTAGATTATGTATCTTTTAAAATATTTTTAAAATGACAGTATGATAATATTTAAATGTTTTAGTAAAATATACTTTATATGCAGCTTTTTATTTGATAAAGAAATGGTGTTAAGGATGTATGTTTGCAGTTATATATTCCTTGTTTCCACAAGCATAAGTTGGCTAAGGTTGCTCATGTACTATATTCAACTGAAGTACATTAGTTTAAAAATGCTACAATACAATTACTGCGTGTTGTAAGAAAACAACAACAACAACCAAGATTGTAAATACAGCACAGTGCTATGCATGTCCACTCAGAAGTGTCCCGAGGAGTTCAATAGGACTTACTCCCAGGAAAGTATGCCTAGGTTTGCAACCTTTGGATTGCTTTAAAAAATACACAGCTTGTATTTCTGAATTCGTTTGTCTCCTAAAAAGATCAAAAGCTGATTAGCAATACTGAATGCTACATATAATAAAAATGATAAAGCAAAGGAAATTACAATGAGATCAGAATCATGAGTTACCAATGAAAGACTACAAAGATGCCTTTCTGCTTTAATAGTCAAATGAGAAAGCCAATCACAAAGATGTGCAGCCTTCTTTTGACAGTCACGACTTCAGGAAACCCAACCCAGCTAACAGTGGGCTGGCAACGAGGTGGAGATCTCTTTTCATTGAAGAAATTCTTGAGGATACATTTACTACCAACTCTGCATGCAAACACATACAAGCCACGTTACGGAACAGTCAGTACACTGCAAATCAGATTCAAATTGAATACATGGAAATTTCAGCTTTCAAGAAATATAACTACAGTGAATTCACTCAAGTACTACCAACATTACAAGCAGCATTATTAATGCAGAGCTGTCTTAGCACTTTCTTCAGAGCTGCAAACAATACAAACTTACAAATTGACAGCAAACAAGTTATGTTTACATTTACAATTTTAAACCATTTCTCTCCAATGGTATAGACTGTATATGCAACAGGGATAAAATGTATACACCTGTGAGCTGGACAAATCAGGTTAAATTTATGTACTGGATTTAACTTTAAAAAAATCATAGCCTAATAGAGATGAATAGAAAACCAAGAACCACTTCTATACTCATTACATTCAACCCCCACAGGCAAGTCATCATGCAAAGATTCTATTTTCAATCATTAGCAGACACCTGGTATTTTACAAACTATTGTCCTAACAATAAGTTTCAATCTTGATTAAAATTAAAAGTAGCCTAAATATTGTTAATTATTGGATGACATGTAAATCACAGAAAACTGGCTATTTCTCAGATTGCATATAACTGGTTCACTAATGAGCCAAAACAACTGACAAGTCTCTCTCTTTCCATAACCTGGACTGAAAAGTGTAGGTTGTCAAAATACAGAGACAGCATCAGAGCCATTTACAGATCACATAAAAATCAAAGAGTATACCACTTTGTGAATTTCTCATTGAAAAGTAATATATAAATACTGTTAATAAATAAGAGTAATATTTTACGTGGAATTGGTTTCAAGAGCCAAATCAACTGACAAGACTCTCTTCCTACTACTTGGACTGAAAAAACGTGGCAGTCAAATTACAGAGATAGCACCGGAGCCCGAAGACATATTTCCAGCAAGCAGAACACTTCAATCTTCCATCAAAAGTGGAAGCAGGACTCTGAAAGAATTCTGACATCAAAAGTCTTTGCAGCTTGTCCAGGGGAACGATCCTGTGCATGTCTATTCAGAAGCAAGTCCCACTGTGTTCTATAGAGTTTACTCCCAGTAATGCATGTATAGGATACAGCCTCAGAACCCAATCCTATGCACGTGAACTCAGAAGAAAGTCCCACTGTGTTCTGTAGGCTTACTTCCAGGAAAGCATGCACAGACCTCCAGCTTAAGAACAGGGTGACTGTATGTTATAACCAAAAAAGAGGGGACACACAACCCAAAACTGTAGGACACCAAATAGAGGTGGTCAATGTAGGGAAGTGGTCAACTATCTGTATGGAGGTTTTACTATACTACTTTCATTCATGTATGTTAAAACATGTTACTTATTACTACATTTAAAACCATCACATATAATTTATTAATTACAAGAAGGCTACAAGGAGGACAAGGCTCACAAGGCTAAAAAAGAGGACATATGGTAATCCTTGAAAAGGAGGACATATCGTAATCCTGTCTCCTGGGCTGCAATCCTATACATGCTTTCCAGGAAGCTTACTTTCAGGAAACCATGAATAGGACTGCAGCATCAGAGCCCAATTCTATGTACAGTATGACAACTTAGAAGCAAGTTCCACTATGTTCCATAGGACTTACTCCCAGGAAAGAGTACATTGGATCACAGCCTAAGAAGTGCACTCTGGCTGAAGCCTGTATTGGGACTAATTTCTGAGTAGACACACCAAGGACTTGTACTCTCAGTCTTGGCTGCTGTAACAGCAACCAACTCCAAATGCACCCAGCAGGCAAGATCCACTGTCCTGAACTGAAGTTTCCCATCCAGAACAAGAGGCATCCAAACCAGGATGACTATATGGCATAACAAAAACAAAAAACACACAAAAAAACAAGAGGACAAGGTCCCCTAAAAGACTCCCAAGAAAAATATAGAACTTGACAAAATAAAAGCTAACATTATATACAGCTTTTATGATAGATATATAGCTTTTATGTGGTTAATTTAAATGCTATATTACTTATGAAATGTAAAACTACTACATGTAATTCATTAATCATAGGTCAGCTACATGCTGTCCGCTCACAGGGAAGAAAAGGACAGTGAGGTTTTTTCCAGGGGGACACAAAGCTAAAAAAGAGGACATCCCACCTGAAATGTAGGACACCCAAGAAAAATATAGGACTTTACAAAATAAAAGCTAAGAAACACTCATAAATATGGCAAGCCCCATTGACTAGAATGAGACCGACTTCTGAGAAGGTGCACAGGATGGAAACTTATTATTATTTAATAATTTAAACAAATTATTATTTAAATTTATTTATTTATTTATTTAACTCATTATTAAATTTAAAACTACTACATAGAAGTCATTAATTGCAATAATTCTACATGCTGCTTGTTCAAAAGGAAAAGGAGGACACTGAAGTTTTTTTTTCCAGGACACAAGGCTTTAAAAAAGGAGGACGTGTCCTAAAAAAAGAGAACACTGAAGTTTTTCTTCCCAAGTCTTAAAAAAAAGGGAATGAGTCCTGGAAAAAGAGGTCCTAAGTTTTCGAGGACGGAATTCCGGACGCGTCCTGGAAAGGAGGACAGTCCCCTTCCCTTCCCCAGCCAGGCGTGCGAACAGCTGCACTGGAGCCCATCAAGAGGCAGGAGCTCCACTGCGCCAAAAGCGGGAGACGCGCATACTCTCCCATTCAAGATCGCCTCCTACGCTTCCCTCCTCTTACGCTAGCGTAAGAGCCTCCCCCCCTCCCCGCTAATCAAAACACTTGGCGAGTCCAAAAGGACGCCAAGAAGATGGCGGAGCCAGGCCCGGCTTACGGCGCCGGGAGGAGCGCTGCGCTGTTTGCGTAGGACCCCATAGGGAAGCACGGGCTGTGCGGCGGGGAGTGTGCGTAGAGGCGGTTCGTGAATAGCAATGGCCTATTTCCAGCGAGGGGAGGGGACGAGCGATAAACAATGGTGGGCCCCCCTCCCTCTTAAAGCAGCCCCCCTTACCGATTCCTCCTCCTTCTCCATGCCGGTGGGCATCTGCGGCACGGCCCGGTTGATGGAGACGCAGTCATTGAGGTCGGGCATGTCCTTCCCGCGGTAGATGGGCAGCGGTTTGGCGGCGTCTAGCGCCCGGGCGCGGAAGGAGAGTTTGCTCATTGTCTCCCCCTCGCCCGCAAACGACGCCCGGGCCGGGCAGGGCAGGGAGGAGGGAGGCAGGACGGCCGGGCTAGGCAGGCAGGCGAGAGGGAGGGCGGGGGCGCACCCTCGGCTACGGCCTCACCGCCTCCCTCCGGCCGCTCCCGGACCCGGCCCCACAAACCATGGACACGACGCCCCCGCCGACAGCCGCCCTCCAGCCCTAGATCCGCGCCGGCCTCCCTCGCTCCGCTCCCTGCGCCATGGAAAACATGGCCGACATTAACCAAAGCCGACAGCCTTTCCCGGCAGCCACCGCGCGCCACACACGGAGAGAGACAGAGAAGGAAGGAAGGGCGGAGGGAGCGAGAATGGAGATCCTGAGGGGAGGGGGACGCCACGGAGGGAGAGGGAGATGGCGCGCCAGCCTCTCTCGCTCGCTCGCTCACTCGCTCAGGGATCAGGGGATGCGCGCGCAGCCCAACCGACGACCGGCTGAGGGCACGAATGGCTCCCTCGCGCGCCTCTTCACTCTGAGGGGAGGACAGGCTCACCCCACTGGGAGTCCTCTCAGCCTCTCCTCCCCAGGCACGCTTGCCTGGGAGTAAGCCCCACTCACCACACTGGGACTGGCTTCTGAGGAGATGCATAGACTGCAGTCCTAGACACGCTTACCTGGGAGTAAACCCCATCGACTAGAATGGGACTGACTTCTGAGGAGATGTATAGGAGTGAATTCTCAGGCTGCAGTCCTATTCACACTTAACTTGGAGTAAGCCCCATTGACTAGAATGGGACTAACTCCTGAGGAGATATATAGGAGTGGACTCTCAGGCTCAGTCCTATTCACACTTACCTGGGAGTAAGGCCCATTGACTAGTATTAAACTTTTGAGGAAATGCATAAGGATGGACTCTCAAGCTCAGTCCTAGCCACACTGAGAGTAAGCCCTATTGACTAGAATGGGACTGACTTCTGAAGAGATATATAAGATTGGACTTTCAGGCTCAGTCCTAGCCCCACTTATCTGAGAGTTAGCCCCAGTGACTAGAATGGGACTGACTTAGGAGTCTTGGGCATAGGAGTGGAGATTCGAGCTGCAGTCCTATTCACACTTATCTGGGAGTAAGCTGCATTGACTAGAATGGGACTGGCTTCTAAGGATACATATATAGGATTGGGGTCACAGGCTGCAGTGTTAGCCATACTTTCCTGAGGAGACACTTCTGAGGATTGGGGTCACATACTGCAGTCCTTCCCAGTGAGTAGGCCCCATTGACTGTAATCCAATCAATCAATCAAGGGGCTGAATTTTGAACAGACATGCATAGGATTGGGGTCTTACAGCCACTTATACTCTAGCACAGGATGTCCTCACGGAGACTTAGGCTGCAATCCTAAAGACACTTTCCTGGGAATAAGACCCATTGAACACAATGGAGCTTACTTTTGAGTAGACATGGTAAGGATTGTGCTCTTATTCAGAAAATGTACTGAATCCTGAAATGGCTTTTTCACATATGACACCTCAGTCAATATCCATTGGCAAACCTAAGGCACCTGCAGCCTGGGGTCAAAGAAGACTGTGTAGTACCCATCATCAACACTACCTTAGTTTCTGCTGGCCATACCTTTTATAAAATACAGATATTCCAACAGGGTTTATTTCGTTGCATTCAAAATTAAATTACCTTCCCAATTTTATAACTTGGTAGTATTATTTATACATACCAAGGTTTTCACAGTTTTGTTCACTATTGTCAAGCACAGCTTGTTGCTCCCTAATGCATGTTGCCCAGTGTAATTGTTATCTCCTGCACCCACATAGCTATTCTACTGTATCCACCTCACCCTAAGGGGGTAAATGGAACAAGCACCTATATCAGGGACAGCTTAATGTTGCTTAATGTTAACAGCCATAAATAATAAACTTTCTTTTATCCTTTCCCCCCATAGTTTAGATGTGTGAGAATTCCAAGAGAGATATGTGAAGAGTCACAATACAGGAATCCCCCACTTTCTGATAGCTCATTTTCTGACAGTTCCGCTTTTTCAACACCTTTCAATTATAACCAGGACACATTCATTCAACACATGTATCACTCAATTCTCTCTGCCGGTTTAAAGGTTAAAATTGTCTTCCTTGATGTTGATTTCAGTGTAACATGGTGATCAAACTGTTTTTGGCACTTCCTTATGATTTTCCATCATTCAAATTAGATATTCATTGCCCACAGATGCCTTGGTTCATTTTACTGTAATTTGTTATGTATTTGGCTATGTGTTAGTAAATATATGTTATTTAGTCTTTTGCAAGTGATATTTGTATCTTTTTGGTATCTTTTTGTATCTTTTTGCAAGCTGAAAAGGATTGGGTTCCACTTTTCAACAGTTTTCACTTCTGTATGGTGCTCTGGTCCCTAACCCATCCAATAAATGGGGGATGCATGTATTTGTCACCATTAACATTAAATTTGGATTTTAATCCAGAGGAGTCTCAGTTTATACCTGATAGTTAAATATAAACCCTGAAAAATTATTTACCTTTTAGATTAGATGAATTATCATAAACAGATCAGCCAGGATAGGCACCAAATGCTGGCTCCACACCCATGAAAGGGCCTAGCTGGCTGGACCATTACATATTAAACCCTCACTTCCAGTGGCAGCACTCAATAAAATATTAGCGAGTGGGGATAGGCACCAAGAGATGGGTCCAGGTCATTCACCGCAAGTAAGTACACTTAGAATCAGGAAAAGACTATCTGCATTACAAATCTCTCTTCAATGCTCCAGAGACAAAGCTGGAGGGGGTGCCAATACCCCCTCAGGCACTGCAATACCCATGTGAGCAACCCCTCCCAATCAGTTTGGTAGGATGAGCACTTGTTTGTTGCCATCACTGTCCAGACCAGCTCCAACAGTAACTAGGAGGGCCCACTTAACATGATGTATTGTCTGCCCACAGCACTTACTGATTTCAGGTGCAGTCCAGAGTTAGGGCAGTGAGGAGAGCCCTACCTGGGCTGCCCCAACTATTCTGAATCCAGAGCAGAATGTTGTGCTGGATCCAGAGAGTCAGGAAGCTTGGGCTGCCCTACCTGCTCCACAGTATACTCAGTAGGCACCAAGTCAGTGACACCTGGGGAGGGCTTGCTTCTGAGGAGACCCCCCTCAGATCACACTGAACAAGGAACAGCTGTGTTGCCTGCCTTATAAGGAAGCCCAGAAGTTCCTGACAACCAGTTACAGCTGCAACATGAGTCTCAACTACAGCAATACCTGTACTGAAGGGTGGCTGCAAGGGGATTGCTTAGAGTGGCCTGCTGTATCCACAGGTTAGAGGGCTGCCTAAGTCATGCCAAATCCTAAGTTGAGAGGCAGGATGCAGTTAGGATAGCCAAGAACTCAGATTTTTGGTCAGCACTGCCATCCTTATCATGGACCCCTATGGGTCTACTCATTTCTGTACCTGCTCCTGAGGTGGTATAACTCTGAGGAGCTGGAAGAGGGCACTTCTGCCCTGGAAACAGGCTCTGGATACAGAGTAACTGCGCTGCCCTAGGCAATGCTAAACATGCCCTCAACATGCCTCTCCTGATCTGCCTAGGCTGCCTCAGCCTGGGGGGGCAGACTATGTTGCCTTCAGCTGTCTCACGCCTTTTCCAGAATAACTAGGGTGGCCCCTCTTGCAGTTGGATCAGCCCAGTGATAGATAGGGTAACCCAAGTGCACTTCTGGATTGTGCCCGTCTTCTCCCAGCTACAATATTGCAACTCTCTGTTCTGTGCTACTCATCAAGCATTTGTACAAATCACATGATAAAAGATCTCAGGTGATTTAAGGTTCACATATGAATGGTTACCATGATACGGTCTCACTGCAGTAATGCAGTGGTTATCTTCTCTGCACCACTGGTATAAGAGACAATTTAGTTATAAACATCTCATACCCAAGAGATGAGGAGCTGGCAGACCATGTCCTCTGGTAAACCAATATCTGATGTTTTTGTTGGCCATCTTGAACTTACCGGTTACTGAAATGCTCACAAAGAACTAGATGTAAATTTATCTGATCCAGCAATGTATTTCTTTCGTTCTTAAGACTGAGTGAAGACCTGGGATTGCTTTAACACATCAATAGTCAACAAGTATTCTAGTAAATATGCAATAAAACAACCCACCCCTGAATTACATACACCAACAAAATGACTGTAAGTGCCCATAACATTTTAAACAAATGATCAAAATGCTCTTTCACTTACTGAAAAACTTTACATGGAAATATATGGACATATATAAATATATACTGTATACTGTATAGTATATATACTGTAGTATAGTATATGTAGTATAGTATATATACTGTATATATTGTTTATATAGACAGCTGGGTAGTGTAGTGGTTAAGAGCACTGCCTCTGGTGTGGAAAGCCAGAGTACTGAAGGATCAGGGTTCAAATCCCCATACAGCCACTTGGGTTTAACCCTGGTCTAGAAACCTCCTACTCCAGTAAGGGGTCCTGGGCAAGACCCCCTAATGCCTTAATTGCCTACCTCAAATAATATGAGAGCAAAATGAACAAAGAGAGTCGTGCCGGCTTGGATGTCGCCTGGATTAGCAAGGTCCGCGTCAGATGTTGAGGGACCAGGACAGTCTGATGACAAGTGGGCTACTGGAACAAAACATAAATGGACGAGAAAAGAGAACCCGGAATTAATGGAATGCTACTTCAACAGCAGACCGAAGGAAAGGGGATACATGGAACGCATGGAAAGACTATGGGTGGAAAAAAGACCTACATCCACATTAACCAAGAAACAACTAGGTGCTCAGTGCTATAACATACTAAAGAGAAAGCTACTGTTAAACCTTGAGATTGAACAACTACACCTAACATCAGAGATTCAAGGAAAAAGCCCAGAAAAGCAATTGGGCATACAACAACTGGGGAAACACTGGATACAGAGACAACCTCTGAAGCCAAAACATCATCTCCACCCAGCCCACTACAGAGTTCATCAGCGGATATGAGAAATAAGATCATGTCCAAATTAGCCACAATTAACACTCGGGTTAGATTACCAAGACTTAGCAAAGAATTACCATCAGACAGTATGCTGAAGGATGCCAATAAGGCCCTTATGACTATCCCTACCACTAACATAATATAAACCAACAAAGTAATATATGCCACAGCTGTTGTAATACTAGAAATGCTTGGCTATTCAATTAAACAGGCAAACTACATCAGCACACACCCCCCTTGGAAAATGAGGCTAGAAGCTAACATCAAGACATCTCGAAGAGAAGTCAGCCAATTGGTGGAACTACAGAAGGGGGTAAAGATCAAAAACAAGTCTCGCATACTTAGAAAATATAAGGGCCTGACTCTAGCTGAGGCCCTCGAGACTGCAAAACAAAGGCTCACAGCCTTGGCTGCCAGACTAAAGAGATATACCAGAGAAGCAGAGGCTAGAAGGATAAACGCCCTGTTCTCCAAAGAACCATCCAAGGTATACGCTCAAAAAGCTCAACAACAAAGTAAGAACAGAACCCCCAGTAGTAGAAACTGAACAGTACTGGAAGAACATATGGGAAAACGAAATAACACATAACACCAGCGCAAAATGGCTAAAGGAACTGAAAACAAGCCATAGCAATCTCCCAGAACAAGAGCCAGTCAACATCACAACTGAAGATGTCCAGCAACAAATCAGGAATATGAAGAGCTGGACAGCACCAGGGCCAGACATGATCCAAACTTACTGGCTAAAGAGGTTCACAGCACTGCATGAACGACTACCAGAGCAAATGAACCAGCTGCTAGCAGCAGGCTCCCACCCAGGCTGGCTCACACAAGGGAGGACAGGACTGATTCAGAAAGACCCGCAAAAAGGAACAACACCATCCAATTATCGGCCTATAACCTGCCTCTCTACAACATGGAAAGTCTTATCAGGCATCATAGCCACTAAATTGCAAAAGCATATGAGCCAATACATGAGCACAGCTCAAAAGGGCATTGGGAAGGATACCAGGGGCTCGAAACATCAACTGCTCATAGATAGTACTGTAGCCCAAGACTCAAGAACCAGACAGACTAATCTGTGCACAGCTTGGATTGACTACAGGAAAGCCTACAACTCAGTGCCACATACGTGGATCTGTGAATGCCTGGCATTATATAAAGTAAATAAGACCTTAATGATCTTCCCTAAGAACTCCACGGGGCAATGGAAAACAACACTAGAAGTCAACGCAAAAGAAATAGCACAAGTATCTGTCAAGCGTGGCATATATCAAGGAGATGCACGGTCTCCCCTGCTGTTCTGCATAGGCCTGAATCCCCTAAGCCAAATAATTGCAAAGACTGGATATGGGAACAAGTTCAAGAGTGGAACTACCATCAGCCACCTCCTCTATATGGATGACATCAAGCTGTATGCAAAGAATGAATGAGACATCGACTCATTGATACACCTGACAAGGATCTACAGTGAGGATATTGGGATGTCATTTGGCCTGGATAAGTACAGCCGAATGATCATAAAGAGAGGAAAAGTGGTTAAGACCAGTGGGGTAGAACTACCAACAGGATACATAACAGATGTAGAGACCAACTATAAGTACCTAGGTATCCCACAATCCCACGGAAATCATGAAGAGGAGGCAAGAAAGACAGCAATATCCAAGTACCATCAAAGAATACGACAGATCCTGAAAAGCCAGCTCAATGGGAAAAATAAGATACATGCCATCAATACATATGTGCTGCCAGTCATCAGATACCCTGCTGGCATAGTAAGCTGGCCACAGAAAGAAATGGAGGCAGCCGATGTGAAGACCCGAAAGCTCCTCACAATGCATGGGGGTTTCCACCCAAAGTCTAATATCCAGAGACTATACACTAGTTGGAAAGAGGGCGGCCGGGGTCTGATGAGCGTCAAAACTACTATCCTGGATGAAAACAAGAATATCCAGGAATACATCAGTGAGATGGTACCCAAAGATGAACTGATGAGAGAATGTCTCCAGCAACAACAGCAACAGCAAATACAGAAGGAAGATCAAACTGAGGAAGTGGCCTGGCAAGATAAGACCCTGCATGGGATGTACCATCGCCAGATAACCAAAGTCACTGACATTGAGAAATCTTATCAGTGGCTGGAAAAAGCTGGCTTCAAAGATAGCACTGAAGCCCTCATCATGGCAGCACAAGAACAGGCACTAAGTATCAGATTCATAGAAGTGGGGATTTACCACACAAGAGAAGACCCAAAGTGCAGGCTGTGCAGAGAAACGTCAGAAACAATCCAACACATCGTGGCAGGGTGTAAGATGCAGGCAGGAACAGCATACGTTGAACGGCACAACCAAGTAGCCGGCATCGTGTATAGGAACATCTGCTCAGCCTATGGACCAACCCTTCCCAAGACCAGATGGGAGACCCCTCAGAAGGTTGTGGAGAATGACAGGGCTAAGGTCCTGTGGGACTTCCATATCCAGACAGACAAGAAGGTACTGGCTAACCTGCCAGACATTGTGGTGGTAGATAAGGCCCAGAAGACAGCCCTGGTGATAGATGCAGCGATACCAAACGACAGCAACATCAGGAAAAAAGAGCATGAAAAGGTGGGAAAGTATCAGGGTTTGAAGGAGGAATTAGAAAGGTTGTGGCAAGTGAAGGTGAATGTGATCCCAATAGTGATTGGAGCAGTAGGGGCTGTGACACCCAAGCTGGAAGAATGGCTCCAACAGATTCCAGGAGGGACAGCAGAACACTTGATCCAGAAAAGCACGTTGCTAGGAACAGCTAAGATACTGTGCATAACCCTCAAACTCCCAGGCCTCTGGTAGAGGACCCGAGACTGAGGATAACATACATACACCACCCATGGAAGGTGAGAAAACAATTATATATATATATAATCCTCAATCTCGGGTCCTCTACCATATAGAGCTCCCTCTCTCTCTCTCTCTCTCTCTATATATATATATATAGAGAGAGAGAGAGAGAGAGAGAGAGAGAGAGAGAGAGAGAGAGAAAGCAATTCATGTCTTAGAAAGAGGCTGCCTGCCCAGGACTGTATCAGCAATACAACCTGTATGTATCATCCATACTATATAATGTTCCAGGTGAAAACACAGATGCATGTTCAATCCTACTTTCCTGAGAACAAGTTCCATTCCATCAAACTTACTTCTGAGTAGACAAGGCTAGGGTTTTGCAGTTAGTAACTTTTGCTAGACTCATTGGATCATTGTCCATTATCTAAAGCAAATAAATTAGGCTATAGTCCTCAAAAGCCAGTGTGACCCAATGCTGCAGTTTTTCTATGGATTCACTGGGCAAAGGCATGCAGTGCTGGGACAGAAGAGGAGGCAGAACCACTGCCACCAACACCATCAGTGACTGTGATGATGCAAACACAACACATGCAATCCAGCCACTCAGAGACATGTGTGGGTTGTGTTTGTGCTCACAGCTTTTCCAGTCGTACTTTTGGAAGAACTCTAGCAGAGGCTAACTTTCTGCCCCATTGCACTTCACGGAGGGGCCTATCTTCCCCATTGCACTTCACTGGGGAGCTCTGGGGAAGGTTTTCATTACAAATGTCCGTTTGTTAAATGGTCACACTCACACCTGGTAAAGTTAAGGGCAAACAGCACAACATATAGCTGTTAGCAACTGGGATCTCATCGTCTGCACAGCCTTTAATGGGGACACTGAAATTGGTTCGGTAGTGCCTCTGCTTTAATCATCCAAGGTTAGAAGCTCAGATAGAAAAAGTCTTGAAAAACCTTTTTCCCAGAACTCCCATATCCAATAGATTGCCTTACTCTGCAATCCTAACCATACTTTTGTGGGAGTACCGTAAGTAAAATTGAACACCGTGGGACTTACATCTAAGTAGACATGCACTGTTAGAGAAGAATTGTTCAGGCTAGGTGAGTTTACAACACCAGCACCTACAGAAAGCAGTGCTGGCCCGTGACGCAGTGGTGGGCTCCTGCAGGTTCCCACCTACTCTACAGAACCAGTTGTTAATGAGAGATAGGACATATAAAGTTTAAAAATAGCCATTTAAAAGTGGCTGCCAGATGGGCATAGAATCGGTTGTTAATTTCTTTGAATCCCATCACTGCCCGTGAGGTTTATTTTTCTTTTGTACTTGTATGGGCTGTGGGTGGCGCAAGCGGCTAAGACGCTGTGCCTGTTAACCAGCAGGCCAGGGTTCAAGACCCGGGTCGGCCCCACAAGACAGGGTGGGCTCCTGTCCTTAGCCCAGCTCTGCGACGCCAGCTGGATCCAATCGTATTGGCTCTGCCTTTCCATTGGACTAATTCAGTGGCGTGGAGAGGGGGGATTTGCTGCTTGGGTAACAGCCTCTCCTCCATAACAATCTAACCCAGGCTTTTGTGCTTCGCATGCAGCATATGCAGCGCAGAGCATGATACCATAGTCTTCCAAGACTGACGGAGGCCTGCTGCTTACTTTTAAAAGTAAGGGTGGCCCCTTAGAAAGGCAGAATATAAATACCGTATCAGGATGGATGGAAGGATGGATGGAAAACTGAAGAAGCCAGTAGTGAAACATAGCAATCTGGTAGGCATGGCAACTTCCTCCCTCCCTTGTGAGCTCAGTTCAAGCAGATAAATCTGTAAAGTGCAAGATATTCATTAAAGGACTATAAAAACCAACAATGGGTGGAAATAGGCAAAGGGGGAAAAACAAGGGATGGATCAAATATCAAATGGGTAAGAAAATGAGCGGTCACTAGCAAAGCAAGAAAGGAGATTAAAAGATAAGCTGAAAATAAAACAAATCCCTAATGTGGCTGAGAACGGTCACTTTCCTAGTTACTTTTGATCCAGTGGCAATACTAATAGATAAGGGAGTGAAACTGCCCCCAAAACACTAGTTATGTTAGATTGGAGATAGCCAGCAGATACACCCAAGAATATTATATTGGTAATGAGCATTATGGTATACTTGTTAAGAACAGTACCTGGTTTTCTTTTATAACTGTGTCACCCCTAACATAGCCTGGAGTTCTTCTGTCAAGGTAACTCTGATTTTTGAGGGGAGAAAAAGGGGAAAGAGTTAGAAGAATCCAAAATAGGCAAAAATCTTTTTCACTACACCTGCTCATGAAGTTTATGAGAATGAACCAGCAATGGGTACTTCAGTGACTTCATTGGGACTTCATTCTTGAGAAAGTACATTAAGAATTATAGCCTTTAATTACATGTTTCAATAAGAGATCTGTCAAAGCAAGCCATTTGGTGCCAATAATACCAGGAAAGTACACTAAGGGCAAAATCCAGAGTAACTACAAGGAGTCCTTGCTCCGGTGTAAGAACAACTTACTTTGGATTCCAATATGAATTTCCCATAGGTTTTCACTAGTAACTACGGGTGCACATAATGTCTCTTACAGGCTCCCGTAGTTACTCTGGATTTGGGGGTATGAGCACAATCCTATGCTCATCTACTCAGAAGTCCCATTATAGTCAATGGAGCTCACTCCCAGGAAAGTGTGAAAAGGATTGCAGCCATAGGGCATAATCCTAACCAATTTTCCAGCACTGGCATAACTGTAATGGTGGGCTGTGTTTGTCATGCGGTTGGGGGGCATTCACAGAGTATGGAAATGTTTATTATTTCCTCAAAGTAAGGAAATGTTTATTATTACTCTTATGACAGTGCTGGAAAGTTGGTTAGGATTGTGCCCTGACTATCCAGCTCTTTCCCTCTGTTTTTGCTAAAGCCATTATAATTTACATACCTTTTTCAGTGGCAAATTTAATTAAATCTTTCACTTCTTAAATAACTTTCCAAATTTTCTTTTAACTTTTAATGAATGCTTTTCTTTTCCAATGAAATGAGTGCTTTTAACTTTTACAACGAAATAAAACTGTTATTAGTAAATACCAAAACATTCTAAATATTTAAAATATTAAATGGCATTAAAGTTTAATTTAAAAGGAAAAAACAGACATAGAAAACAGGAAATATTGGGGACAAGGAATCAAGAAAATAGTGAGTTGCTGAAGCAGCATTTTTAACATGAAGCTGAACACAGCAATCTACCATGGCCCAAGGCAGACGATTGCTGAGAAAGAAGGACAGCCTGAACTGTTATTATCTCACTGAATTAAAAAAATTAGTATGTTGCATGAAACTCTCAGGGAAACAAATTACAGGTGTTCTAGTGAAAGCACCATTGTAAAGATGTCATCCAGGAACGGAGCCTCGGAAGACAAATTGTATTGCCAATTTTTACCAGTAATACGTTAAATATAAAGAAAATATTCAGAATCTGTTTTGGCTCAACGGAAGCTTTGAAGACACAGTGGCCAACCTCAGCAAAAGCTTGGTAGCAGTGAATTCCCTTGGTAGCAGGGAACATTTTGCTTGAAACAAGAGCAACAGAAAACTTTTAGGAAGTCCTACAACACTCTCAGTGATGGGCTCCAGCAGGTTTGCACCTACTCTATAGAACCGGTTGTTAAAGAGAGATAGGACATATAAAGTTTAAAAATAACCATTTAAAAGTGGCTGCCAGATGGGCATAGAACCGGTTGTTAATTTCTTTGAATCCCATCACTGAACACACTCCTGTCATATTTTATTCTTAATAAGGAATATCAGCTAAAAGATAATGTAATGTGTTGGTTAAAGAATGATGTCATATGGATTTTGGATGTAGTAGAGAATGGCAATGCCTTCCAACTAAAGTAGTGGTACTTGGGCATTTCCACCCGGGACTCCCTGTCAAACTAACTGGGATGTGATATCACTGTGATGCAAGAGCACTTCCATATCTACTCAAAAGTAATTCCCATTGTGTTCAATGAGACAGTGCAATCCTAACCATTTCTACTCCGAAGTGAGTTCCATTGTGTTCAATAACACTTACTCCTAGGAAAGTGTGTTTAGGATTGCAGCCCTATTCCCAGGAATGCCCAGTGACAGATTCCAAGATGGCGGATTTCATCCTCTTGCTATCCCCCAAGAGGGTCTTGACCCCACTGAATTAGAGAAACATGAGAGAACTGGGCAATAATGGACCAAGGTGATTTTGGTATTTACAACTGAATAGTTACAGCAGTCAAGTTGTGAGGCTGACATGGAGGAGAGAGACTGCTTCCTGCGCATGCACCAGCCAGGTACAAGCCAGGTCCCTCTCCTTAGACAGACATCTGCGCATGCAACAACTGGCTGGCATTGAGGTGAGGGACTTCTGGCTCATCCTCAGGTTGGCGGTGAAGTGAGGGACTGCCTCTGGGAGGCACAAGGGGAAGGGGAAGGGCATCCTTCCCAGATTTTGTCCTCTTGTCCCTTCTGGTTTAGGGGTTGCCGATTATTTATGGCAACCCTATCTCAAAGGGATTTCATTTGAAATATATGGAGAAAACCTATTAGATTCCTCCATACTTGAGGCACACCATTATAATGTTTTCTATCCATGATACCTTGTCCCACATCAATTTACAGTCCATCCCGAGCAGCCCATGGGTTGAGGATCACCACATGCCTATGGCTGATGTAGTAGCAAGAAGGCTACTGCCTGTACCACCAAGAAGAAGAGGACTTTTGTCCCCTTCCCCCATGTAATCGAAGAGCCCTGCAATGAAGCTCCTGTGTCTCAAGAGGCTCTTCAGCTGGTGCAGAAAACAAGCACCCTTCATGGAGAAAACATCTTCCACATCTGGCACTGCTCTTCAGATATTGTTAGGTTTGGAAAAAGATAAAGTATTCAATCAGTTTAATTCCGAAGTATGGTATTCTCCCAGTTTACTGGTGTTGTAGTTAGGATATTTGGATATTTGTAAGTAGAACAGCAAAAAGATGGAACGGAATCTTCTTACAAATGCAAAAAATATTTGTAACTAAAAATTCGTGAAATCTAAATTTTTCTCGATCAAAGAGTGGTTAAGTAAAATATGTCTTATTGCTGAAATGTCTAAATTAACAGAACATACTACATTCAGGGAAGAAACAACATGCAAAAAAAGTACAAAGTGGATACCATTTATTAATTTTATGCAGAAAAGATATGGGCTTAATAGAGAATAGGGTTTCCTAACTTGTGAATAGTGCTTACTGCAAATGGTTTGTATAGTAGGTGATGGACATAACTAATTGTAGGAAGTCAGGAATAACTGGTTATGTACATTCAAAACAAAATTGTGTTAAGAAATGCAAAGAAATGCTTATGGCTTATATTCTTTAAAATGAATATCTGATTTAAAAACTGCTCTTTGAACCTTCTATAATCAGACATAATACAGTCAGACTATCATTTTACTATCATTTTTTTCTTTTATTGTTATTGACAATGATTTGCAGAATTATAGCAAACCTGGAAGAATTCTCATTAACTGGAGAATTCTTTCAGGGGCCTGGCCTTAAAAAAAGGGGGAACATGCATTGAGTTGCAACCTCCAGGGCTTACGTTACATTTAGACAAATGCAGAGAGCCTGGGAAATAAACATGATGAGCTTGAACTTCTATCAAGTGAAGAGAAATTTGACTTGTTAGGAATAACTGAAACTTGGTGGGATGACTCAAATGCACAAATGGAAGCTATTCAAGAGGAACAGAAGTGGCAAAAGATCGGTTTCAAGTGGGCTGCCCCAGGGCACTGCCTTGGGCCTGGTTCTCTTTAATATTTTCATCAATGACTTGGAGGAAGGGTGCAGGGGAGCCTGATCAAATTTGCAGATGACTCCAAGCTGGGAGGAGTAGCAAACACAACAGAAGACAGGAGAAACCTCCAGGACCAGGAGGATCTGGACAAACTGGAATACTGGGCTGTAACAAATAGAATGAATTTCAACAGAGAAAAATGCAAGGTTCTGCACTTAGGCAATAAAAATCAAAGACACAGGTATAAAATGAGAGCTACTTGGCTTGGCATCACAACATGTGAACAAGGTCTTGGAGTCACCGTAACAATGTTCAGGCTGAACATGAGTCAGCAGTGTGATGTGTCTGCAAAGAAGGCAAATGCCATTTTAGGCTGCATTAAGAGGACTGTAGCTTCCAAGTCGTGAGAAGTTCTAGTTCCTCTTTATTCAGCATTGGTCAGACCTCACCTTGAGTACTGTGTTCAGTTCTGGGCTCCTCAGTTAAAGAAAGATGCAGCCAAACTGGAGCAAGTCCAGAGGAGAGCAACAAGAATGATCAGTGGGATGGAAGGGAAGCCTTACGAGGAAAGGTTGGGGGATCTTGGGATGTTCAGCCTGGAAAAGAGGAGGCTGAGGGGAGAGATGATTGCCCTCTTCAGACACCTGAAGGGCTGTCATAGGGAGGAAGGGGCTCATTTGTTCTTAGCTGCTTCTGAAAGCAGAACTAGAACCAATGGGTACAAACTGCAAGAAAGGAGATTCTGGTTGGATATCCGGAAAAAATTCCTGATGGTGAGGGCAGTTCGGCAGTGGAACAGATTGTCAAGGGGGGTGGTGGACTCTCCCTCACTGGGGATCTTCAAGCAGAGGCTCGATGAGCACCTGTCGGAGATGTTCTAGGAAGATTTCCTGCTATAGGCAGGGGGTCCCTAGCAACTCTATGATTCTATGATTAAGATAATCTTCAAGACCACATTTTATGCCAAAGTATTCCTAATCCATGAACCCATATGAGCCATTGTGACAAGGACTGTACAGAGCCATATGCAACATCTATTGTCAACAAGCCAAACAAGCAAATAAAAGCAGGACAACAAAATCTACCCTGAAGTAACATTAGCAACAATATTAAATCAAAACAACAGAACCCTGAACAGGATTCCCAAAATTGGAGGATAATCATCTGCATCTCAGATTGCCCCAGAAGCCTCCAGGGATCCAATCGTAATATCTGAGTTTTGACATTTTATGAAGATGGAGGACAGCTGTGTTCTGCAGGGCATCAAAAACATTATGGTGTTTTTTCAAGGACAATCTTTAGTGCTTCACACCAACAGTTCCCAAAATACTTTCTTATTTAAGTACGACTAATGAATCCACTTATCTTTTATCCAGGTTAATACACATTTCATGTTTGTTTTCAAGAACGATATTTTTAAAGTCTATTAAATCCTTGAAATTTTTTTAAAAATTACCAAGTCAGTCCATCAGTATAGCCATTGTGGACATCTTCATATGAATCATTTCTCGGTTCAGTACCTTCATAGGAAACAGTCTCTATCTTGCTAGAAGAGTGCTTCCCAAACCCCTACAAGGAAGTTGGACACACCCTAAGTGTGTGCAGGGGAGTGAGAGGACTGCACTACTTGTAGGAGGAGGAATTTTATTTACCACAGCCAGTACTAAAGGAGATGGGGAACCCAAGGGGTCTGGGGCACTCTCTTCAGTGTTCCCCTTGCCTCTAAACCTGTAAAAATAACAAAAAACGTCACTTCTGACCTTTTTTGGGGATTGTAAGGGCAAATCTGGAAGAACACGTGCAATTTTATATGCATGAAGTTGTGGGCAGTCCTGCAGAGGACTCACAGGACTTTAGCAATGGCTGCCAATAACTAAACCCTCCAATCACCACCACCAGCACAATCTATCTTTCCACATTGCTGCCTGTGGTGGATTTACTTGGAGGATTATCAGAAATATAATTTGGAACAGTTGGGGACCTACATGGGGGACAGTCTATCTATCTACAGTATTTATATGCTGCTTTTCAACTGAAAAGTTCACAAAGCGGTTTTACAAGAAGATGAAAAAATTAATAGCTAATTAATAGCTAATGGGTCCCTGTCCCAAAAGGGCTCACAATGTAAAGTGCAAAAAAGAATACCAGCAGAAGCCACTTGAACAGACATTGCTGGGGTGTGGAGGGCCATTTACTCTTCCCCTGCTAAATAAAAGAGGAACACCCACTTGAAAGAGTGTCTCTTGCCCAGCAAGCAGGGGCTCTATGTCTCTACGTGAGTCGTCGGCCCATGTACCCCCCCTTGACATGGACCTCTTCCCAGATGCTGTGGAAGTCTGGTCAATGAAGGACATAGTGGAGTTACAATACAGGGGATGGGGAAACTTTGGTAGAAGGAGGGGAATCACTGCGGGTCCTTCCCCTCCTCCGCCAAGGGAGGAGTGCGTATGCTCCCACGAAGTCTGCCCGGCTATTGGGGGAGGGCTGAAGAGGTGGGAGATTTGAGTGGGGACGACAAGCGGGAAGGGCAGTTGGAGGTACTGCCTTGGAAGGAGAGGCAGCAGGACTCGGAAGTTGCTCAGCTGGAGGCAGCAGTGGCGAGAGCATCTGAGCCGGAGGATGCTGAGCGGGACTCCGAGCCTGGAGAAACCAAAAAGAAAGAGAGACAGCTGAAAGACTTGATTACAAATATCTGCAGAGTTCAGAGTTTTAGATTTACCTGTTTTGCCTTACCTTGTTTTAAGAGCCAGCGTGCTCAGTTGCACTGTTCATACCTGTAACCAAGAAAGAACTTGTGAGTAACCATATGCTTGAGAACCTCCTCTGGAAGTAAAAGAATCCTTGTTCCGTTACTTACCTGTGTGCACTTCCTTTCCTTGGATTGAAGATGATGCTCCGGGTGGAGGAGTATGACAATGACCCAGAGATATCTTTCCCTAATGGTATCCCTAATAGTGGACAGGGGTCCAGACCAACCAGGGAGAATAGAAAAAAATCACACTGCCTTCCTCCCTCCCTGCTCCTTAAAAGGGCGGCAGCAAGTGGATGGTGGGTCACAACCCACCAGTTTGGGAACCGCTGTTTGGGAATCTTAGAATGGAAAGGTCAGGGGGCAAATACTACAGGTTATCACTGGTATGTTCAGTAGCCAGTTCTTGAGTGCCTCAGATATTGAGATATCCACTCCTAGAAGTACTTATCAAGGTTAGCCCGATAGATAGATAGATAGATAGATAGATAGATAGATAGATAGATAGATAGATAGATAGATAGATAGATAGATAGATAGATAGATAACAGAGGTAGCTGTGAAATTTTGGTAGGAGGCAGCATGACAGTAACCAGGAGGCAGATCTTTGGGAGGGGGAGTGCTGGGCTTTCTGATAGAGAAATGAATAGATGAGTCCTTTTAAAGACTATGAAGTCCTCCTTTCTCCCTTTCACTGAACACTCCCAAATGAAATGAAAGGCTCCTCTGTCCTATCAATGTCAATGGAGTTTTGTCACTTATGAAAAGCCGGATCGAAGGAGCTACTAAGCATGCCGAGTGGCTCCTGGGCAGAGTGAAACATCTTTGCTGTTCCATACTATTTTGATGTAAAGTTATTCTAAGAGCGTAGCAGGTGAGACACTGAAACTATTCTTCCTCCTCTCATCTTATCAGTTAAAACTATCTACCAAAGGCCAGGAAACTACTTGCATGAGAACAACAGCCCTATCCTGTTATCTTGCATTTATAAAAACAGAGCGAGATCCTCCAGCTTGTGCCAATATACACACCTATAATAAAATTCATTCCTTGCTTGAAATCATACAATTAAAGTATAATAAAGCTACAACAATGACAGCACGATTACCCTAATCTTTTTGACTGTAATGCTGAAAAAGAAAATAGATCAAAACCACCTTACTACATTCCACTATAAATGCTGCAGTCGTCTGGGATCCACCTACTTGTGACAGATGCCAAATCTTTGCTAGTTTTTCTTGCCTTGTGGCAGATCCTTAGAGAGGTAAACAAAGTGTTTAAATATTGTGTAAGTTCCTTGTGCACAAATGCTTACTGAACGCAGAAACAAATTGTCCCAGTGCCTTAAATATGACTCCGTTTGGTTTTTTTTACCCCATTTTCACACCTGAACATTTATATGCAGAACTTACTGCAGAGTTCATTTTATATTCATATACAAAATTGGGCCCAGACTGAAGTGTGAATGCTAACTGATTTGAAAGTGAAACAAAGAGAAATTTGTAAGTATCTAAGAAATAGGAGAGAAGATTTAAAATGTATTTTCAGCTAAGAATTCAAATCACCACATTTTTCTTGTTTGGATGTTAACTCGAGCCTGACGATATTCTTAATTTGCACCTATTGCAGTGGTAGCTGACTGAACCCATAGCAGTATACTGTATGATACTTCACAGTAGTCACTTACCAATACTATTTCAAGAAGCATTTTATTTATTATATTCTGCCTTTCTCAAGCCATAGACAGACTCCAGGCGGCTCACAGTAAAACATAATTTAAAACATTAAATAAGACAATTCAATTAAAAGCAATTAAAAACATACAAGCTAAAAACAATAAAAACAATAGCCCCCCAACCACCACCTCAATAAAATGCTTTTTTGAAATACAATATTTTTAGGCTCTGCCTGAAGCTCTATATCGAAGGATTTTTCCTATGTTCTAAGGGGAGGAAGTTCCAAAGCCAACGTCCCACCACTGAGGAGGCCCTATTTCTGGCCGCCACACCTCTCACATCCCTTAGTGGTGGCACAGGGCCCCCTCAGATGACCTTAGGTGATGGGTCGGATTGTACAGAAGAAGGTGGTCCCTCAGATACTGTGGATCTAAGCCATTTAGGGCTTTAAAGGTCAGGACCAGGACTTTGAATTCAGCCCGTAAATGAATGGGCAGCCAGTGAAGTCACTAAAGAGGTTCAAAGTGCATGGGTGGAGTATCCAGCAAGCCCCTCTCTAGCCTCACTCTGTTCTTGGTCTTGAACTCCGGCCAGGGACAGAGAGAGGCTAGAGAGGCATGCACCGGATACTCCACCCACACATGCACTCTAGGAACCTCTTTCCAAGGTTCACTATGCTGTTTAAGAAGGCTGTGCACCCATTTTTCTTTAACTTCAGCCATGGCTGGCCAGAACCAAGCGTACGGCTGGTTCTAACGTCCCCACAGTAACCCCCAAGCACCCCCCACACTCCCAGAAGGCCGGACAAGGGCCCAGCGTCCCCCCAGACAAGGTACACACTCCAGTTCTAGTCACATCTACTCAGAAGTAAGCCCATTAAGTCATTAAGATGACCTTAGGTGATGGGTCGGATTGTACAGAAGAAGGTGGTCCCTCAGATACTGTGGACCCGAGCCATTTAGGGCTTTAAAAGGTCAGGATCAGCACTTTGAATTCAGCCCGTAAATGAATGGGCATACTCCTGAGTAGACTATATGCTGGCACTCAAAAAGGAGGACAGGGTCCTCACCCAAAAAAATTTAAATCTGGATTTTCAGTGGAAAATCTGGACTTTTGGGAGTCCCTGTCCTACTTTTTGGGTGCCAGCATATGGTCACCCTGGCCCTGGACAATACAGAAAAGGTTAACTGGACGGTTGTCTGCAGATGCGATGATGGCAGAGAAGTATGCCTTCTTAGCTGCCACCACCGCCACAGAGTCGGCTCACCAGTGAGCCCTGACCTCTGCCCAATCAGCATGACTTTCACCAGCATTGCTCTAAACAACGATGTTGCTGTTTCAAAGCCCAGCTCCCCAGAAAACCAAGGAGCTGCATTCAGTCTACAGCAGGGCTGAGGTTGCTCAGGAGTGATCTTGTCATCTCATTCATTCTTTAAAATCATTCTTTTTCTTATTTATTTTGTTAAGAAATTTATACCCTGACTTTCCCTTGCCAAAGCAGTTGTCCAAGATGGCTTATAATGCTTTTATAATCATGTACAAAATAGCACAAGTAAAACATCAAACAAGGTGCTAGATTGACTTGAACAGGGGTCTCCAAACCTGATGAGGCTCTTCACAGGCCACAACGTGGCCCCTGGCATGACCCCTCTATTGGGCCCTTGAGGAAGCCTTATAATCCACTCCAATACATTCTTATATGTAAATTTATTCAAATTTGAAATGTAAACTCTTTCAGGTGGGTGTTCCTCTTTTATTTAGAAGGGGAAGAGTGGTGGTCCTCCTCACCTCAGCAATGTCTGTTATAGTGACTTCTGCTGGTGTTGTTTTGTATCTTTTTAGCTTGTGTGTCCTTTTGGGACAGGAACCCATTAGCCATTTTTTCATTTTCTTTGTAAACTGCTTTGTAAACTTTTTAGTTGAAAAGTGATATATAAATACTGTAGATAGATAGATCAGTTTTCTAGCCCCTGACAGTTTCGGAGACATTATGTGGCCCTCTTGCCAAAAGTTTGGAGACCCCCTGGACTAGAACATTAATTTTAAGATGGAAGGAAATCCAACATGGTATTGAGAACATTAATTTTAACATTAAAAAGACATCAATTTTAGCATTAACAGAAATAGTGGGCAAATATCCACTCAGAAACACGCCGCCATGATTCTCATCAGGGAGAAAGGTGGCACCTATAGAAGCATCCTTTAAGCTGATGTAAGAGGGTGACTGGAAAATATAGAAGGATTTTTCAGAGTTTTTCAGGTACCCTGGGCCTAAGTCATATTTTTCAGTCATCTTGATGCATGCTTTTGGAAAATTAAAAATGGCTTGACTTTTTCCAATTAGCACTCAGATTACTTACTATAGGGTAATTCTGCAAAACACTGAGATATTAGAATGAAATCTGATACATATGTTCAATGAACAATTATGTTTCAATTTCAAATTATCAATGTCTCAAACAAACTGAAATGCAATATCTAACTTAGAAACTGAATTATTAGCCTGGTATGTGCATAGCGATGAATTTTTTTCTAAGGGAAAAATATATTGGCAGACTTTTGAAAATACTAGAAACCTGGCCATTAACTATCAGCATAAGATGCTTTTTTCTGTTCTAAATTAAGCCTCCAGTTACTTTTTTTAAAACTTCGACAAACTTGGCTCTGCAACAGTGCCACTCATGGACTGAAAAGAACTATACCATATATTTAAAAATGTGCTTTCCTCTCTTTTATGTTAGTGTCTGAAAACACAAGTGTACCCTGTCTTTGTTAGTAAAATGTGCCCTATTATGCTTGAAAAAAATCACATCATAAATAAAAGCTGTGTGTGACCCATAATGGTACGTAGACCTCAGATTTTGATCTCTTGAGCATCCATCAGTCTTCTAAAGCCACCAAACTGGCAAAACACAGCATATCTTTTCACAAAAAGGGGCAAGAAAACATGTACAGGTTGCCCCTCATTATCCACAAAGGTTCTATTCTAGGTTTTTCGCGCCTCCATTTCTCCAAAGAGAGTAGGTCTTGTCTCCATATTTCATTGCCCATCTTCATTTGAATATTAACATGCACATATATAAAGCTGAGTAGACAAACTGTATATGATGTTGGGTAGTTGGAAGGGACCCACAGGGATTCACTGCTTAGCCTTGAAGTAACCTGAGTAGTTATGGGCTATGGGTGGCGCAAGTGGTTAAGACGCTGTGCCTGTTAATCGGCAGGCCAGGAATCGAGACCCGGGTCGGCCCCACAAGACAGGGTGAGCTCCTGTCCTTAGCCCAGCTCTGTGACTCCAGCTGGATCCAATCGTATTGGCTCTGCCTTTCCATTCAGTGGCGTGGATTTGCTGCTTGGGTAACAGCCTATCCTCCATAACAATCCAACCCAGGCTTTCGTGCTTCGCATGCAGCGTATGCAGTGCCGAGCACAATACCATAGTCTCTGAAGACTGATGGAGGCCTGCTTTATGGACAAACCTAGTAGGGCTCAACCAAATGTTCTTGATATACTGTAGCTGTGGTTAAAATCAAAGTCCTATGACTGCCACTGTAAGGAAGAGTGGGATACAAACATGATAATGAGAACAAACAAAATTTTCACCCCACTAATTGAATAGAAGCATTGCCTCAGTGGATTAACTGTTATGTTAATAAGCTTCTCATTGACCGAGTCACATCAATCAGGTTAATAGCACAATCCGAACCATGTCTACTCAGAAGTAAATCCCACTGTGCTCAATGGATCTTACTCCCAGGAAAGTGTCTTTAGGATTGTTTTTCCATTTTCTTTGTAAACCGCTTTGTGAACTTGTTAGTTGAAAAGCGGTATATAAATACTGTAGATAGATATAAATACTGTAGATAGATGTAGATAGATTGCAGCCTTAGTGGATTCAAAACTGTTTTCAGTCTCAGGAACTATCACTTCCACAAGAGCCTCTTCAATACAGGCACCTCTCAAATTACGCAGGGGTTGCATTCTTGGAAAAACTGAATGTATGTTAAAAATGCTTGAAGTAATAATAGTTTTCTCATAGGAATCAATGTACGTAAATAGTGTGGGTCAGTGGAAAAGACATTGACCACTTGCACTGAAGATCGGTGACTTTTGCTTGCCAAGCTGATATAGACGGAGAGGCAAGGAGGGTGACTGCTAGGAGCAAGAGGGATTACTGATGATGATACCTGGGAAAGTAATGAAAACAATGACGCTGGTTTGAATACTGAGAAAGTGGTAAATAGCAGCTCTGTGAACACATTTTCTAACTCTATTTTTAAATTTTCTGCCTTCTTTATCTGTTGATAAAGCTGCCAGTGTTTCACCAATGAGTGTTGGTGGTGCTCGTTAGCAGTTAATTCAATTCATGTAGTTGCTAATTAATTGCATCAATTAAAGTCACAAACCTTTTTTGCATCTTCTGGAGTTGCTTTGCAAGGAAATGAGTGACCGTGATATTTCAAAAATGGCCCACATCAGTTGTTCTTGTTGTTTTGTCCTTAAGTCTTCATGTCATTAAGTCTTCTTGACCTCTTTGTGGACTGCACACTAGGCCCCCTACCCTCCACTAGCTTCCAAAGTCTGTCCAATTTCATTTTCATTGCCTCAGTGACGCTATCTGACCTCCTCATCCTCTGCCATCCCCTTCTCCTTTTGACTTCAGTTTCTCCCAGCATCAGGGTCTTTTCTAAGGAGTCCTCCCTACACATGATGTGGCCAAAATATTTGAGCTTCACCTTCAGTATCTGTCTTTCCAATGAATAGTCAGGGTTGATTTCCTGGAGGATGTACTTATTTGATCTTGCAGTCGAAGGGACTACTAAGAGACTTCTCCAGCACCAAAATTCAAAGGCATCTATTCTTCAGCAGTCAGCCTTCTTTATGGTCCAGCTCTCACAGCCATACATGGTTTTCCACCAAAGGGAAAACCATAGCTTTGACTAAACAAACCTTTGTTTTTTAGGCCTGCCATAGCTTTCCTCCCCAGAAGCAGGTGTCTTTTAATTTCACGGCTGCAGTTGCCATCTGCAGTGACCTTAGAGCCCCCTGCAAATAAACCACTCCATAGTTCTTCAGGTACTCTATCAAATCTAAATCCTTAAATCTGTTCACCACTCCCTCTATGTATTCAGATGTGATGTGATTACAGTCCTACCTGAATGGCTGAATGGTTTCCCAACTTTTGCAATCTGAGCCTGAATTTTGCAATACAAAGTTCATTATCTGAGCCTCAGGGCACAATCCAGAGTAACTATGGGAGAACATAAGAGACATTATGTGCACCCGTAGTTACTGCACTACCTAGTGAAAACCTATGGGAAATTCATATTGCAATCCAGAGAAACCTGTTCTTATTCCGGAGCAAGGACTCCCCATAGTTACTCTGGATTTCACCCTAAGTCACCTCCAGGTCTTCTTTTTTACTTATACAGCAGTGGTATCAACATTTTGGGAAGAGGGGCACCTCCTCTCTCTGACATTGTTTTAGGGGCCAGAAAAAGAAATACGTATAAACTTACCTAAAGGAATACATTAGACACAAAACTGATATAAATGAATGAATTTATTCAAATCAGTTGATAAATATTTTCCAACACACAGAGAGGGGGGTGATCTTCAAACCACTTCATACACACAGAGGAGGTGTTTACAGCCTCCCCAGTACTCAGAATACCATGCTGAGCTGAACCTGCCTAAATCTTCTCAATTTGAATTGGTTAAATGTACAGGCACTATGTCCTCAACTCTGGATGGTAGCTGCAAACCCCTCGGTTGGGGTTTAGTCACCCTGGTAGAGCTTCTCCATCTTGGAGAAGCTTCCACATTAATTTGTGAATGTGGTATTAAACTTCTGGCATTAATTTGAAAATTGAACCATTTAAAAATGTGTAAATCAAGACTCTATAGGTGCCTGTACTTCACTCCGGTAAAGAAGCTCTGCTGTCTCCTTTACCCCTGCATGAAACAGGAAAGTTGGTATGAGGCTTTTTGATGGTTTCCAAAGTTTCCAACAAACTTTGGAAACACACTCCTTAGAGAGATCCACCCACCTATTTTAAATAACTTTTAAAACATGACTCCAAGTATGGTTGCTTAGCACGACTCTCTGGATGACTACAAAAAACCAGTGCAGGAAATTTTCACTAAGATCTCCAGAAGTCTCCTATGTGACATCAAGTTGCCCCCCCCCCAAAAAAAAATCGGCAGGAATAGCGTCAGATTTAGTACTTTATATGCTACTATTGTTAAAGAAATGATTTACTGCTTCGAGGTGTTATTTAAAATCTTTTCTTTCAGAGCCATGGTTTTGATGTCTATAGTGTTTTCTTATTGAAATATATTGTTATGGTTCTAAAATTTGTAAGCAGCTCTGAGTGCGTAAACAGAAAAGCAGCATACAAGACTGATTGAATAAAGCTGAAATGAGCCTTCAGCAGAATGGAATAAAGAGGTATATCGATGCCATTCTTTTTTATGTTCATCACTTCCTCCAAGAAGTACAATCCTGTTAAACACAGATTTTTTTAGGCATGGATTTGACGCAACAGAAATGGCCACTGCAAATCACAGTTTAGAAACTGCTTTTCTACTGTAGTAGAGAAGTTGTCATGCAAATAATCATTCCATTTTTGGTACCAGAATCAAATCCCAGCAGATGTTAAGGCACTGTCTTAATGCACTGTAAATAAAGAAGCAAGAAACATACAAGTGGGTCTTTAAACCTATTTTTTCATTGTTTTCTTTTTACACGGCTTTTTTTATCTGCTTTTTTATCTTTTCTTTTATGGAGAAAAGAACTCTAGTGGATAACAAGGGATACCTATGCTGTTTTAGCACTGATTAGCTCCTTGAAAGATACCCCCCATTTCCTTATGATCTCTGCCTCTTGCTTTTCAGATTTCTTTACTAGGAGCTCAAAATTGTGACCAGCATTTTACTAACCTAAATAGCCATTATAATGACCATACAATGACAATTATAGTAACTAATTAGCCATATATATAATGACCAATGACATTATAATGATTTTTGAACTTGAAGGACTACAATTTATAAACTGAAACAGTACAAAAGTTAGATTAAAAAAAAGAAAGTTATCTAGCATTCTTATTTATATAACAACTAACAGAACTATTTATTTCTGGTTTCTTTTTTCTGTATTTTAGCAGGAAAAGAGTTGGCTTTTAACAGCTGCAGTAAAATCAAATTCTGCTTTCTTTCTAGACAAATCCATTGACATTAGACCATAAGTAGTATATAATCCTATCCCTCCATTTTACCTTGACAACAGGCCTAATGCTTGTTTTTACATTACAGCACTCTCTTCTTATTTTCCCTCGCCCTTAATAGGATTTGATGTTGCACAACCATCGTCTTAGTGTTATCAATCTGTTAGAATTCTTGTCACCTACAAAATCTTAAAACGGGGATGTTGTGAGAATAAAGGGAGTAATCCTTTGCATGTTGACTCTCATAAGTTCCTTGAAGGGAGGCAAAGATACGTACAATTGCAATAAAAAGCACTGAGGCTTGTTTTAGCCTAGAAACAAAAATTCAGGAGGAAATTATGTTAAGTTCTTAGGTCTTAGAGACATATTTGTAGGCAAAGTATAACCGATCACATATGAATATGCAAATCTTTGCATAACCTCAATAATTTTTGTTTATCCTCAGATCTCAACCACACCATGTTGCTGGATAGGGCAGTTGCGTTTCCTTTTTACCGAGAGGATGGCCCTATTCTTAGACATCAACCCCTCAAAAAGTATGTCAGTGACCGCAGCACAAGGTTGTACCAACATGAGTATCCAGGGTGTCATGCAAGTGGGTAGGTCCAGCCATGTGGCCAATGGAAAAGCATCTCCAGCAGCAGATTGGAGGGGCGCCCACCTTTACCTGCCCACTCTCTCCACTACTGGAAGTGTGGTGGATAATACAGGGGCAGCTAGAGCAGGATGCCCAAATGACCAAAGGCCCCCAAGGAACACTGAAGAAAAATATAGGACATGACAAAATAAAAGCTAAAACACTCATACACACACACACACACACACACACACACACACACACACACTCCTATACTACATATACTACTAATTAAATTTAAAACTATTATAATAAATGTAATATTATTGACAATGTCCTTTTTTGCAATTATGACATCTTGTCATCCTTCTGACTATAATGACAAAATCAAGACTCATATCGAACCTTCAAATTCCTACCACCTCAGTTGTGGCATGGAAAGGCTTCTTTTTGCAAAATCACTCCTTTCCAAGAGACAAGTTTTGCTTGATAATGTCCTACCGGGCCCAGTCCATAATTAACTGAAGTTTACTTAATTAAAAACAAATTTCCAGGGAGGAATGTGGCAGATGGATATATATATATATCTATATATATCCAACACATTGTGGCAGGGTGTAAGATGCAGGCAGGAACAGCATACGTTGAACGGCACAACCAAGTAGCCGGCATCGTGTATAGGAACATTTGCTCAGCCTATGGACTAACCCTTTCCAAGACCAGATGGAAGACCTCTCTGAAGGTTGTGGAGAATGACAGGGCTAAGCTCCTGTGGGACTTCCATATCCAGACAGACAAGAAGGTACTGGCTAACCAGCCAGACACTGTGGTGGTAGATAAGGCCCAGAAGACAGCCCTGGTGATAGACGCAGCGATACCAAACAACAACAACATCAGGAAAAAAGAGCATGAAAAGGTGGGAAAGTATCAGGGTTTGAAGGAGGAATTAGAAAGACTGTGGCAAGTGAAGGTGAATGTGATCCCAGTAGTGATTGGAGCACTAGGGGCTGTGACACCCAAGCTGGAAGAATGGCTCCAACAGATTCCAGGAGGGACAGCAGAACACTCGATCCAGAAAAGCGCATTGCTAGGAACAGCTAAGATACTGCGCAGAACCCTCAAACTCCCAGGCCTCTGGTAGAGGACCCGAGACTGAGGATAACATACATACAACCACCCATGGAGGGTGAGAAAACAAATATATATATATACATACACACACACACACACACACACACACACACACACACAAACTCAGTTGTAGTTGTGCCATATCCTGAGACTGAGAGATATATATATTTGTTTTCTCACCCTCCATGGCCTAAGTCTGAGTCTAAGACTCAGAACTAAGACTCACCGGCCTAAGACTTTTGCTTCCATTTTTACTTTGCCTTATCATGGACTCCTTTGGGACTACTCAGATTTATGCCTGCTTCTGAGGTGGCCTTTGTCAGAGGAGCTGTGAGGGGGCATGTCTGCCCAGGATACAGGCTTTGGATACGGCCTAACTGCACTGTTCTAGGCCATGCTCAACATGCCTTCAACACATCCCTGCTGAACCACCTAGACTGGCACTGGTGCAGGTTCATCTTTCTTGGGCCAGTCTAAGTGGACCTACACCGGCCCAAGCCTTCTCCTGTGCAGCTAGGTTGGCCTATCTGGCATTAGGCTGGCCCAAGTGCCAGATAGGGTAGCCCAAGTGCACTTCAGGATTGCTCCCTGAGTCTTTCTGAAAGAGAATCTGTAGTTCTACAAACGTCAATCTGTCCTTCTAGCCTCCTAGTGTTCTTTGAGGGTGTCAACAATCATATGGATAAAGGCAGTCCAGTTAACCTTATATACTTGAACTTCCAAGAAGTCTTTGGACAAGTCCCTGACTAAATGCTCTTGAATTAACCTAGCAGTCTATTGATTGATCGGTAATGGAAGCAGAGAGCGGAAAGCAGAGAAGAAGAGGGCATTTTCAAGGTAGAGGAAACAGAAAGTGGTTGCTCCCAAGATCTGTACTGAGACGGTATTTTTTTGCAACTTATTCATAAATGGTCCAGAACTAAGTCTAAACAGTGAGGTGGCTTTGTCTGTAGAGGACAACACACTATTCAAGGAGATTGTAAAATGCTCCAAAAGACTGGGTGAATGGGCAAATGGGCAACCAAAAGAATAAAAAAAGCAGGCCTCCGTCAGTCTTGGAAGACTATGGTATTGTGCTCAGCGCTGCATACGCTGCATGCGAAGCACGAAAGCCTGGGTTGGATTGTTATGGAGGATAGGCTGTTACCTAAGCAGCAAATCTCCCTTTCCATGCCACTGAATTAGTCCAATGGAAAGGCAGAGCCAATACGATTGGATCCAGCTGGCGTCGCAGAGCTGGGCTAAGGACAGGAGCTCACCCTGTCTTGTGGGGCCGACCTGGGTCTCGAACCCTGGCCTGCTGGTTAACAGGCACAGCGTCTTAACCACTTGCGTCACTGCTAATATCACATATCCTAAAACTAAAATGGAATGTGAAATACTATGTACAATTCTGGTCATAAGATACTAAAGTATAACAAAAGAAAGGAATCAAAATAACAGCAGGTGATAGATAGGAACTTCTTTGCAAGAAAAGGCTACAAATATTTTGGGATTTTTTTAACTTGAAGAAAAGGCAGTTGAGACAGAGAAACATGGTTATAAAATTCTGACTGATGTAGAAAGATTTTTTTCACCCAGTGGTGGACTTTGAAAGGGGGGGGGGAAGAGGGGCAGATTCCTCGGGTGCTGTGCTGGAGGGTTGGTGCTGTGTCTCACCTCTTCCTTTCATTGGAAGACCAAAGGTCTAATGGTCATCACCGCACAAGATGGCAATAAAAAGGTGTTGGACAAATTACCAGGACATGTCTTTCAATGGGTGCTGATCACAGTGGCTGTCTGTGAATCTCTGAATATCAGCTGCAGGGGAACAGTCCAGGTAATAAACCCACAAGACCTATTGGGACAACAATAACTGGTACAGGATGCAGCCTAACATGGTGCCGCAAGTTAGAAAGGTCTGGATGGAAGACTGCCTGGATACCTTATGGTTGCCATCTTTAGTACCATAGAGGAAAAATGGAAGAAAAAGAAATGTTTCAACAAAAAAACAATCCTAATCAATTTAGGCCAGCATAACTCACCTGTCTCTCCACTGGTGTGGTGGTGTGGGGAGGCCGACACACACCAATGTACTGGCCCAACCACCACTGGAATGGTGCAGAAGTGCCTTACCATCACATTTGGCCAGCATGTGGGTTGTGCCGGGACTTATCTCAGCCTGAGGGTTAGGATTTCAGCCTAATACTGCAATCCTACATACACTTAAGTAGGAGTAAGGCTGAAATCCTAGAGATAATTTCCTGGGAGTAAGACCCATTGAACACAGTGGGGCTTACTTTTGAGTAGACATGGTTAGGCTTGTGCTCTAAGTCTCATTAAACTCCATGGGGTTTACTTCAGAGTAGACATGTATATGATTGCACTGTAAATCGAGCAGTACTATACCCGGAGCAGAGTAATGCTGCAAAATTGCAAACCCTTTTCATCATTTGTATATGAAAAATCCTCCTTCATGACCTTCATGACCAGGATCCATCAATACCTGCCTTCCTTTGAACTCCATCAATTTACCCACCCTCCTTTAAACTCTGAAATGAAACATTTTCTAAAATGCTGGATGAAAATGGTTGAAACTCTGATTGTTCCATCTGCAGCCACAAAAGTATCATCCTTCTGTGATTGCGTTTCAGATCAGCAGAAAGATACGTAGGATCAGCTAAAGACGCAATCAAAATTTTGGATGGAGAAAATTACATTGCGAAATGGGCACCAGCAACTCCTTTGTCATCGAGGCACCTCCTTCAAGCTGAAAACCCCGCAATTCAAAGAGCTGTTTCTGTTGCTAAAAATAGCATTTTCACACTGCCACACCCTCACTCATCCTTCTGTCTGCACTTGTTATTGAGTTGGGTAATTTCCTGCGATCTTGGCTATTTATATTTGCTGCCATCACAGTATGAGTTCTAACAGTATTACGATATATAGATTTTGATGCTGCTTAAATAGCCAAAGCTATCTGTAGAGAAAACACACAATTTTGGCTGCAATCCTAAAGACACTTTCCAAGGAGTAAGACCCACTGAACACAATAGGGATTACTTTTGAGCAAACATGGCTAGGACGGTGCTCTTAGATGTTTTCCAAAGGAGTTGGACAATGGTCATATAACAATAGTCTCCAATGAAGATGCATCCCGTCAGAGATGCATCTTGTCGGAGATGCTCTAGAAGGATTTTCTGCTACAAGCAGGAAGCGGACTCCTTCCAACTCTATGACTCTAATTTACCCGCATTTACTCGAATCTAATGTGCCATCAAATCTAATGTGCACCCTATACTTGTAAGCAAAACACCACATTTAATCTAATCCAATTAACCATCGAATCTAATGTGCACCCTAATTGAGGAGACTGAGGCTGCAATCCTAAAAGCACTTTCTTGGGAGTAAGCTCCACTGAACTCAATGGAATTTATTTCTTAGTAGACACAAATGGGATTGCATTGTAAATTTGGCTGAAAAAGGTGAGCATTATATCTGAGTAAATACAGTACAAAAAGGTATGTTTTTTACCAAATCAATTAAAATGAATAAAATTTACAGTACAGAACTTTTAAAAGCGGAATTAACTACTTTTTTAAAGATTTGAATCATTTTGTGTTCTTCTGGATAAAATCTCTTTCTTGCTCTCCAGTCATAGACAAATGCCATTGGAACTGGTTTCATGGAAACAGCAAAATTTTCCATGGTTTACATTGCAAATTTTCCATTGAAAATTTTCAATAGGTTTACTTTCAAGAAAGTTTGTATAAGATGATAAGAATCAAACTCTAGGCTTTGCTATCAAGCTGTATTTGTAAGAAATTGCTTGGAAATATATTTTCAGAGTCACGTGCCCAGAGATCTATTTAGAGTTAATGCAGGGTTCTCTTATTGATGGCAGTTTCCAGCATTGCTAGGCATTCAACAATTTATTTTTCAACAGCAGTAAACTGCAAACCCCTTAAGGACAGAGGAAGGGGCTATAAATGTAACAATAATTCCTCGGCATATTTAATCGTTACCATTGCTGGGCCAGCCAGTAGCATTGATCTTATTTCCTCTTTGTAAGCCTTTTCTGTTACATTTTCACCCAAGGGTCAGTTCACATAAACTTACCTAACAGCCTTGGATTACTTTCCTGGGAGTAAGACCCATTGAACACAATGCTGCTTACTTTGGAGTAGACATGGTAAGGATTGTGTTCTTGGTCAGTGGCTTCAGTGGGTTAGCATAAAATTTCAAACTCTGACAACGAGGCGGGGTGGGGGGAACAACTCCATATGGATGTGAGCTGCTTCCGAGGGCTCTACCATGTGTGCAGTCCCTAACACCAAATGGAACTATTTTCCTGTATGGAAGCATTTCATAAACATGGGAACCTTCATGGTTCATAAGGACCATCAAGTAGAAGAACTGCACACCACTTCTTTTCCTTCACAGACAGGAAGACATTATTACTTGCGGCTTCCCAGTAATATTTACTCAGGGAATAAGGTGTTTGATGGTCCCATGTGATGATCTACCCACATGCAATGTTCGTAAGGACTTAAGCTGCTACCTCTGGGAAAATAGTTTTTATCAGTTAATATTTATCTGATTCTAATGATAGCTTGCTAAAAATCACAAGTAGCTGCTATCCAAAAAGGATATTCATTTTTGCTCCTAGATATGAAATATAATTTTTATTTTTGAATGGTAGCTGGCCGCAGGTATCACAAACTTAAGTTGCCTTGCCTCTGACGCACTGCAAAATATTAGTTATATTCTACTCTGATCAAGTATCATTTCCCCATTTCTGTAGTTATTCTGGACTATATTTTGTATAGTTCAATCTGGACTGCAACCTAATGCTGCTTTGTGTCTGTTGCTTCTGCACAGTTACAAAAATAGCCACTCATTATGTCTGCTGGATATCGACACTGTTAGGTCACAGAACTCTTGAGGTTCTCCACTGAAACAGACCAAACTGTTTCAAATTGAGCAACAAACTTCACTCAAATTTAATGCTCACCTTTTTTTTTTTAGCTGAATTTAGTTTCCAAAATCAAGGTGCACATTATATTTGATGGTCAACTGGATTCGAGTAAATATTGTATTTTGATTATAAATATAGGGTACAAATTAGATTTGAGTAAATATGGTATTCTAAAGCAGTGTGCTGTCTTGACAGGAGGAATTTAGGTTAACTTACCACCAGGACTTTTTGTCCATCAAACAACCAAGCACCCTTCTATTTTTCGGTCATCAAGACCTGAACCTCTGTTCCAATACCAATATGGTATTCATCCCACTGGCAGAGGTTTAAAAGTACTTATGTGTCCACAGCTGGGGTAGGAGAATGAGATGTTTGCAGGAAGCCAGTCCAGACAGGAACTCACCTCTTCCCACCACTATGACATCCATATATGGATTCCAGTTTTGTTAAGAGAAATCACTAACTACTTACCTGGAGTTATTTTTACATCACTTCATGATATCATGAAGCATCAAAATCATATAGTACTATAAGGATGTGAAAGCATTTATTCTTTTCATTTTCAATTCATGCTGGGGTTCCAATACTGCTGGTTAAAAAAAAAACTTACGCACTCTACACGTATACATACTTGAATGTACATATTTTGGCATTTGTTATACGAAAGTTGTGCTCTTTCTTTTTGGGTGGTGGAGAAGTTTGCTCCAGACTTTTAGGAATATAAAGCTCATATGTTTAGGAATATAAGCTTCCTATTTAAACCTATTTTAAATATTCTAAATTTCTACAGATGCCTGCTTGTAATCACTGAGCTCAGCTCAAACGCAAATATGGTTTGCTCCTTGTCCTTACTCTTGGACAGACGCATTCCAGGTGTACATATTATTGCCCCTTCTCCTAACTTTAAAGTGGAAGATAATCCTCATTTTGAAAAATCCATATCAGGAACAGGTTTTCTGGATATGTATAGAAATCTACTACACATATCCACTCAAATCTAATGCACCACTGAATCTAATGCATACCCAATACTTATAATCAAAATACCACATTTACTGTAATCTAATCTATCAAATCTAATGTGCACCCTGATATAGGAGACAGGAATTTGGCTGAAAAAGGTGAGTGTTAGAGTCTAGTAAATACAGTATGACCATCCTTTGTGTACCACCCTAAAAGAAACAAAAATAAAAAAATAAAAATTGAAACTATTATTTCTAAGTGTGAGAATCTCCAGTAGGAATGGTGTGAACTTGTATATATTGGCAATTTCCTCACAATTTAATCAATTTTTTTCCATTAGTAGCCTCTTGTAACAGTTTTAGTCAGCAGATGAAGAGGCAAGTTATACCAAAGGAAAACAACCCTGTATTTTGGGACTTTCAATAAAAATCACCCAAAAATAAAATCACCCAATAAAACATTCCTCCTTTTCACAATGAATTAAATTCACTGGAAAGGAACAAGACAGCTGGATCCCATCCTTTTCCACATCAAAATGTATTATCAATGGATGTTGAATGAAAAACAGTATTTTATTCTAAGTGTGATCACAGGTGTTTAATTTTGTTACTAGAAGCTATTTGGTGTTTTAGTGACAAATGATATCATTTATAACATGATTTTAATGAAGCTGCAGTGATGGTGCACTTGGGGAAGGATATCTCAAACACTATGGAGGCAGAGTATTGAGAAAGGAGATTCTGATTATTCAGGTTCACAGAAATATCACAGGATTGACAGTACTCTTGAGACGGGAGTCAGGAAGAGAGGATCGGCCCAATCCTATGCATGCAGCGTTAGCACTGTTGCAAAAATGCTGTAAGGAACTGGCGGAAATGAGTAAACACCCAGTACTGGCTGAGATCAGTGTCAGTGGGAACTGATCCTTGAGGATTGCCAAGCATTCAGTATCCTTGTCAGGCAGTGGGACAGCTTCATGGGGTGAAGAGGAGGCAAACCGGGGGGGGGGGGTGGGAAGGTAGGGAGGTCCGGGGGGAAAGGTAGATTAGGTTCAGGAGGTGGTGGAGATACAAACAGAGGCTCCTGTCAGATCCTATCTCCCCTCTAAAGCTCTACACCAAGGGCCTTCTTGGTTCAGTGCTATCATAATAGCTGGTGCAGATCCGAGGAGACCCATTGAGCCACCTGGCTTCTACACAGGGTAAGGGAATTAATGCATCCTTAATGTTAGGAGACTTCCAACAGCTTCGCTGGCCTCACAGGATACCGTGGTGGCCATTATGGCACCACTGTACTGGTTGGCATTGGGAAATCTTAGGATTGGGCTGTTAATCAGACATTCCACAACGGAGATTTTGAGCACCACATGTCTACTCAAAAGTAAGTCCCATTGTGTTCAATGGGTTTTACTCCCAGGAAAGTGTTTTTAGGATTGCAGCCATGCTCAACACAATTCTTGCCCATTTATCTCTCTCTAGAATGTATCTTCTGCTAGAACATTAACATCAGTAAAATTGTTTCTGGACAATACAAAATGAAGTTTTTCTTCAAATATTACAGTTCTTTGTCAAACTATGTTAAGCATAGATGACTTTCAAAAATATTTCAGACAAATTTATGGAAGATAGATTTAGCCATAATTAGGGACCTGCAAAAGGTGAGGTTATTTTTCCAGACCGGGTTGGGGGGGGGGGTGGTTATCCTTTGTCAGGAAAAATAACCTCACTTTTTGCAGGTCCCTAGCCATAATTGCTAAACTGGAGCCTGCAAAATGAATGAAATCTCTGGAGATGGGATGCCTGGATGGCTAGACATAAAATCTGTTTGAGAGCTTCCAGCTGGATATCTGGCTGGTTGGTACTGGAGGTGAGAGTGCTAAACTAGATGGATCTTATATAATCTTTAAAAATATCGGGATATTTGAATGGCAATTTTGTTCTTGTCCCATAGGAACCAGAGAGGTAGATAAGACAACTAATCATGAAATTTAATTTCTAAATGGATTGGATGGATAGAATATTCCACAACCTGACATCTGTATTCATTACCTGGACACATGAGGAAAACCAATGGCTCAGCATTTCTGTTGAAGTTCTTTAACATATTACACATCCCATTTTTACACTCAGGGATATGAACCCCCCCACCTGGTGTTGTGCAAACATGGCCCCTTCCGGAAGAGAACATCACAGTGAGTTTTTTTGTGTGATTTAATCATAATATTGACAATTTTATCAAATTTTTTTACAAAACTGATTTTTAAAAAAAATCTAATTCTTAATAAGACTAGAATGGGGTTCTTTTAAAATAGAAAAGCATTATTATACTACTGCTCTTCTGGAATATTCATATTAAAAACCCTATGTAGCAAAATACAAACTGTAGCTAATAAAGGTAATTCAGTTCACCATGATACTTTATACCATTAAATTCTGGGAATCCACAATATTGCGTTACTAGCAAGTTGATTGCACAATGGCATTGGTAAATTTAAATAGAAAACTGTCAAACAAAATTCCAATCTTAGGCGAAGGGAGTTTCTGATATGGGAAATGAGAATGTATTATTTTTATCCTTTCAATATTATCTTCAGAGCTAGTGTCAGCAATAAATTTCAGTCTAAATAATTGGTTATAGGAACTAAAACCTTTTTCATAAATAGAAATTATTAAATGGTGTTCATAAATGCTCCATGATAGAAAGAAGAATAATTCCTTTGATTTTTATATAATTTTTATCACAACCCACCAAGAATAAATAAATAAATAGACACATGAGGATAGTTAGCACTTTATATCCTCAAAACACCACACAGACATTCACTAATCAATCTAATGAGAGAATAATTAATCTTAAGGGGCCCAATTTTACTTGTGGTTTCTGTTACTGTGCCAAGTTACAGAATTAAATTATTCCACTTTCCAAATGAGGGTATTTTCTCACTCTCTAAATATAGGAGTATCTCATCATAAGTTAGAAAGTTGGCAAAAGATTTTTAAATGTTAAAGTCTTCTGTTAGAAAAATATAGATTTGTTAAACAAAAAAATAAGCATAGAAAGAAGGGTTGGGCATTGATTAAAAAAGAAGTAATTTATGCATTAATGCAAAGACAAATAAATGGCTCTATGGGCAAAATTCAAGTACGAGTGACCAGCTTTTTAATTGTAAAGTAGGTGCAACATTTTTTAAAATGTTACAACACTGCATGACCTGTAATGCTCACAATATTTACATTAACTGCTTACATAAAACCATAAAAACTCTAAAAAGGAGAAAATAATCTGTATGGACTGAAACGAACTACTCCTAGCACCCACATCAATGCCAATATTAACCAATGAAATCAAGTGCACAAAAAATACTTTACATAGCCTACTAATGTAAAGTATACATTGGTGAGAAAAGTACAAACCTAATTAGTTAAAATGTTCAAAAGAAGGGTTGGTCAATACAAATTCAGTTTTAGGGACAAAAAAAAAGCAAACTTTAAAAACTGAATATAAACACACATCCACCCGCACGCGCGCACACACAGACACACTCATGAGTATTCATGAATAGAAACATCTGTTTAGACGAGAGCAGAAAGCAGGCTGGTACGAAAAATGGACAACATTAACGTTTTAAACATAACACATCAACTTGTAACAAAAAAATAAGACTGCTAATTAAACTACACAAAAGATCACTGCACATGAGTTTTCATGTAGGATTCGGGGCAGGTGCACCGCCGTTACACAAAAGACAAAATGAACCTACCCAGCAGAAGGAAGGGTTCCTGTCTCCAGGCCGCTGTAGCTTAGTGTAGCTAATTGCATTCCTTCAGGTTGGGGGATGCGCCAAGGACTAAGAGCTGTCTGCATGAGATACATGGAAGCCAGCCAGCCAGCCAGCCCAGGGGCAGTGCTACGGGTATTGGCACAGGACACCTGACCATGGGAATGTCTTTCCCTCAGCTCTCTTGTTGGCTGGGGCTAGTAGTGCTCATATCACATGGAAAGTGGAGCTGGGACCCTGAGTAGGTGAACTGGGCAGGGAATGAATACTCCTTGTACAAGCACTAAAATTTTGGTTATCAGTATACTGGTTCTGTTATCAGCCTGAAATGATGCTGACAACCAGTACTCTTTGATAGCAGAGGTAACTAGGCTATTATCAAGGAATGAAGTTCTAGAATAAAACTGAACGGTGGCTCCCAGATGAAGAGGCAGTAGGTGGGACTCCATCGTGGGACCAGGCATGATGAAATGAGAATATGTTTGGGATGCCTGGAAGAGAAAAGGGCCATGGCCTCCCAAAAGCAGCACCAATGCTGAAAATGACATGGTGCTACACTTGCTTTTAAAGAGATTGGTGTTTCTGAGAAAGGCTCACAGCTTTAGGTTTGTGTATCTGTAGTGTACGATCAACTTTCTAACACACATTTCACATTTCTTTCAAACTTAAACGTAACATAAATAATCTGGTTAATAAGATTCAACCTGCACATCTCTGCCACATTAATATATATATATATATATATTTATATATAAGAATCTATTAATGGTATAAATAATTCTTTTTAAATAAAATAAATCTGATATGTTACATAATACTGATAAAATCACTGGCTGGCATCCAAAGAGCTGCTGTAGATCCAAAAAGCTTTGGATGCACCTGAATTTTCCCCCTTTACAAGGACTACTCTGAAAGAAAGTACTGTTTGGCTGTTAATAAAAAAAACTCTGAAGGAAAATAATTTATACTGCTCACAGGTACTACTGTCCACTGCACACTACTTCTCCATACAATCTCCATCTGAATGAAAGCAATGGTCATGTTGTGAGGCAACGTTTTGTGTATGTTCCCACCAGGGAGCACACCTAACCCTTAATTCTATTCTTCAACTGCGCATTGTACCTGCATCTCTGTGTTCACAATCATACTTACATTTCAACAGGTGAAGGTCAATTAGGTCCAAGATCCAGGCTGCAGGGAGGGTGGTCAAACATTTCCCATTGAAACTGCTTGAGCAATATTTGTGTGTGTGCCTGTGTTTGTGTGCACTGCCATGCAGACAAAGAAGTCCAATGTTAGCATTCCTCTCCAGTTCTGAATCACTCCCAAAATTTTCAGGATTTTGCAGTATGCCTCCAGTGGTGTTGTCTTCTGACAGATTTTATGGCGCCCAGACCTATAGCCTCCCTAAAACTTTTGAGCAGGAGTAAATTGTTTTCCTTAAATCTTTTTTAACAGCCAAATGGAACTTTCTTTCAGAATAGTCTTTATATTAAGAAAAAATAACAGAAAGTTTTAGGAGTCCCCTCCAATTCAAAAGTGAATTGCCACCTTGCATATGGGCAGTTCTTTGGATTCCAGCCACTGCTGCTAGTAGTTTTGAAAGCCACCTTTTACATCTAGTTTATTAATACTCTAACACTGGGTATCAGCATTGACAGGAGAGGCAACTCAGGGACCACTTATGCCAATTCACTCCTACTGAACTCAGCAGAAATACTCAAGCACAAGGGATCACTGAAACCCCTTCCTTTGTTTGAAGAACACCTTTTTGCCTGCTGCAAGGCCGTAACAACCACTCCTATAATGGGAACTGTTCTTAAAATTGGGCCATTGCTTTCATATGTTTAGAGAAATGTGTTCTCTGTTTCAACCAACTGGACTAGCCAATTTCAGCCCTGAAGGGGTTTCAAAATAAAACGGTGGTATGTTGGTTTTAAAGCAGGTGGCTTTGAAACTATTAAAGCAATAGCTGACTAAAAATATTCTATCTAAATATCTTTTTCAATAAAAAAAATCTACAGTACTCAACTTTAAAACTGAGGCAAATTAAAAAATGCAACCAGTGGTTGCAGCTTTTGACTTCTTAATTCAACCTGCAATCCCACATCCCTTTAGGAATCTGCAAGGGTGCACTCTCCTACAGAGACCTGAAATGGAGTACAGTACTTCCAGGCAAGGTTCATTCCAAACAGACACTATAAATGAACACTCAGTGGTGAGAAGTGTTATGTCATAATTAAGGTATTACATAATCATGCCTTTTAACTGCTGTTAAATACAAAAACAGCATCTTTTACATTATTATATAAAAGCATTTAGGCTGTATCTTTTATTTATCACTTTACACTGGTAGTCTCTTGTATGTGTACTCAATAGAAACCAAAGAATTTTGTACACTTTTTTTTGTACAATAAAAGATAAAGTGTGCATTGGGTACGCTTGTACATGACAATATTGTACATTATTTACATTTCAGATATCGCCATGAAATTCTGTTTTATCTATATACACAATGAAAATTTTGCAGAAACATTTGGACTATTTCTTATAATCACAATTTTAGTATTATAGAAAAAAAGGATTCTATAGACACACTGTAACCTTGAGGATCTGGATTGACTTTTCTCTCTTATCAACAATACTGTACCACTGTTTTGTTTAGCACCCTGTGATGGTGAACGCTACCCATTTTGACATTTTCAATACGTACATACATACATATATATATATTTATGTGCATGTTTGTTTTTATAAGTACTCGGACCAGTATCAAAGACATTCAATGTTATCTAGAAATCTTCCTCCTCTTCAGCTTTGGAGGCTTTAACTGTCTGTCTGCCTGTGGAATCTGGTGCACCTGAAATAGCAGGAAGGAAAAAATTATTAATAATGAGAATAATAATGAGAATAATTGCAATAGAGCCAATTCCAATAAAACATGCAGTGACTGTGAAATACAACATAATTAAAATTTAAGGATACATCTAATCCCCATAACGAATAAACCTTTGTACTGAGAGACAATTTTTTCAGTGTTCAAAATACTGAGGGTTATGAGTCACATTTTTGGTTTATTTTGTAAAATATATAAATGTTTTAGACAATATATGCTGGCTTAATCCTTTAGAGCTGAAATTTAAGTGGGAGAAGAGGAGAAAGGTTTCCAAGTAAACAAATTTGAATTAGCTGCAAATGACTGAAAAGTTCCAGAAGAATAAACTTAGAAATAGAGAGTCGTGTATAATATCAAACACTTAGAAGGACTAATAAGAATTATGTCAATTTTCAGCGCAATAAAATCTGTGTAAAAAGGGAAGGTAAAGATATCCCCCACAGTTGCCCTGCTAGTTGTGACCGATGCTAGGGAGTGATGCTCATCCCCGTTGCAAGGCTGAAGAGTCGCTGTCTGGAAACGCTTCTGCTGTCATGTGGCCATCATGACTAAACACGAAAATGTACAGAACACTGAAGTGGTACCTATTTATCTACTTGCATTTGCATGCTTTCAAACTGCTAGGTTGAAGGAGAAGGGCAAGCTCACTCTGTCTTTCATTTCTCAGGTCTCAAACTGCCAACCTGCAGACCATCAGGTCAACAAACAAAGTATCTTTAGCCACAAAGCCACTGCAGCTCTAGAAATCAATAGTGAATTTTAAATTAATTAGCGGAATTTACCATCATTGCGAGAGTAACATTTCAAGAATATCTGTGGGCCACAGCAACGGCTGGGCAGAGATGGACACTGCTGGGCACTGGCACTGGGTGGCAGGCACCAGACAGTGGACACCAGCGGACTCTGGGCATTGGAATGTACTGGGCATTGGGACAGTGGTGTGCAGTAGGGGGTATTGGTAGGCACCAGCAGTCTTTGGGCACCCCTACTGGGCACCACAGGGCACTGGCACTAGAGGCAAGTGGGTACCATGGGGCAATGGGCATCCCGAATGGGCAACACCGGATACCATTGGGTAGTAGGCAACACCGGGCAATAGGCACCACTGTGCATCAGTGGGCAAAAGACACCAGCATGCACCACTGAACAACCCTACCAGGCATTGGGCATCCCTACTGGACAACACTGTGCAGTGGGTATTAGTGGGCACTGAGCATTTCTGCCTGGTACCGGGCACCATCAGACACTGTGCATCACCAGACGGCAGCAGGCACAACCAGGCATCCCTACAGAGTACTGGGCATCTCTGTAGGCACCAAATTTGGTTCTTAGTGGGTACTTATATCACAGAAGGAATACACTCCCCAAATTTCATGCCTCTAGGTGCAGAAGTTGGGCTGGATGTTGATTAGTCAGTCCTCAATGTTAAATCCAGTAGTATCTTATTTACGAGCATTAGTTTGCTAATGATAGGTGAACTAAAAAACAGAATACCATGTGATGGTTGCCAGAAAGTTAATTCATGATTGGTATAAATAGTTACATGCAGGAATGAAGAATGCAATTTTGACTCCAGGTTGACTTATCCTTTAATTATCTTGAACAGTGTCTGTGCTTTTGATGACACCTCTTTTGATAACGCTGGTAAAAATTTAGGGGAGATAATGATAACTATTTACAATTTCATTTCAGCAGCAAAATTTACAGCACACTATTCAACATTAAAAATAAAGAAGTAGATATTCTAAATACTTACATTCCCAGACATTTTGTCGAGTTCACTCATGGCCTCATGTATAGCAGCTTCTATATGGTTATTCAGCTTCCCACTTCTAGAATAAAAGGAAAGGAAGAGTTTACAACAATGTCTATAACATTGTCTATAGTAGAATTGTGTTTGTGTTTAAACACATGCAAACTGAAACAACATTCCATTCAGTTTCTCAGACAAGAAAGTCCATTCACTATATGCCATGAACAAAGCAAACAAAGATAAAACAGTGAATTAATATAGCAACTCATTCCTCAAAGCATTAAAATTGAAGGCAAACAAAAAGTAAAACAAAGTTCCCCTCCTCAAGCTGGCAACGTTATATACAAATACACTGCAAATTAATATTTTGATACATGAATCACAATTATTCACTATCCAATCAATATTTTAGTTTGCTGTCTTTATTTTTTAAAATTTCTTTTATTAATTAAAAAAATGTACAATTGCTGAACAAAATATCAAATGTAAAAGGAAAAAATAAGGAAAAGTAAAAGAGGAATAAAAGCCTTAGGCTGCAATCCTAATCTCCATTTAGTGCTCTGGCTTAAGTCCTGTGCTGATCTAGGGGTGTCACAAAAGTGCCATAAGACACTTTTGCGCCACTCCTGGGGAGGATTAGGCCAGTGTACAGACATGTGCTTGGCTCTCTACATCAACATGGGAATGGGAAGACCGATGAGTTGTGCTGGCTTAGTTTAGGATTGTACCCTTAGTCTACTGAAAAATAGTGGGAGGGCATTTATCTTTCAAGCATTTTAATTCCAAGTCTTTTAAATACAGTAAAGTCACTAACTGTATAATCCTAACTTATACCAGAGAGAATGAACTAGCAGCCTGAAGTAGGCCATATCCAGAGCTGACACTTAAGCCAAATCCACAGTGGGAGGAGGTCTCTTGGCTGGCCTAACTGCTGCTGAGGAGGCAGCACCACAAATCTGCTATTCCAGGCATGCTTATTGGGGACCATGTAAGTGGTATGTTGGCTTGCTCCCGAGGGGACCTGCCTCAGAGCAAGGACAGCTGTGGTGCCTGCACTCTGCCTGCTATAAGAGGAAGCCCATGAATCAGTCCCTGGCAACTAGTCACAGTTGCAACATGATGGAAAGAAAAGGCATGGCTGTTTGGGGGACCGCACCAGAAAGGAAGAGAAAGGAAGACCACAAGCCAGAAAGGCCAAAGGAAGAGAGCAACACCCCCTCCGTATGGAGGGCACCCAAGATACATGGGGGACAGGACCAAAGAAAAGCTGGGAACACCCACATCCAATACTGTCTTGTGGTTCATAGAAACACTACAGACCAGTGGTGGGCTCCAGCAGGTTCGCACCTACTCTATAGAACCGGTTGTTAACAAGAGATAGTACATATAAAGTTTAAAAATAGCCATTTAAAAGTGGCTGCCAGATGGACAGAGAACCGGTTCTTAATTTCTTTGATGCCCATCACTGCTACAGACCCTGTAGTGTAGGGTGGGTGCAAAGGATTGGCTGCTGGAGTGGGATGTTGGAGATGGGCTGTATCCTGAATTTGAAAGGCTTAGGCTGACCTAGGACTTAGAACTTTCTCTTTCACGTCCCTTTTAACTTTGGCTTATCATGGGCCTCAATGTATCCACCAGAGTGGTGCCTGCTCCTGAAGTGGCCTACGTCAGAGGAGCTGGAAGGAGGCACCTGCCCTGGAAACAGGGTCTGGACATGGCCCAGTTGCGTTGTTCTAGGCCATGCCCCCAGCACACCCCTGCTGTGCTGCCCAGGCTTGCACTACTGGTGCAGGTCCATCTCTCTTATGCCAGCTGATGTCCTTTCCTGGTGCAGCTAGAAGGATGGGGAAGAAGTGCCTGATGGCACTTTTCTGACACTCCCAGGTCAGCAAAGGACTTAGGCTGACCTAACTGGAGATTAGGATTGCAGCTGCAAAAAAAAAAAAAAAAATATAAAGGGAAAAACCACTTCCCGTTACATAAAAAACACAGGAAGTTTTTATTTTTATTTTTTATGGCAGTTTGAAGCTTCTGGGACAGCTACAGTAACAATAGCAAGCCCCGTTTAAGTGCAAAAACCCCTTTCCTGCACTTGCAGCAATGCAGTTATAGTGATCACATTGCTATCCTCCCTCATCATGCAATACAGGATTTCTAAAGTCCAAGTAGAAATTTGGGACTCATTGGTATAGAGCATGGTGGTTCACATGAGGCTTTTTCATACTAATTTTAATCCAAATCATGATAATTTTATTCCAAATATGTGCAACATAAAATCTAGTATGCCCCTTCACTTGTAAATAACCATGACAAAGCATACATGTATGGCATACATGTATAGTTTATGCACTTTCCATTGCAATTCACGCAGAATTTTAGTTCTGTAATGAGGAATAGATAAACTGATATTATATTCTTCTTTACAAGCATAATTTATTATTATTAAAATTTTGACTACAATGTTATTTGAAAGCACTTCAGTTGACATGCAGCTTTGCATAAAGCTTGCTATTTGATACTGCATATTGAGGCATTTCAAGATTATATAAAGGCCTACAGCACCCATACAAGAATGCATGTGTTTTCTGATACATGAAACACTGAGGCAGATTTTACTTTTTAAAAGGAACAGAAAATGGCATGTTATATCTACAAAGCGGATGGCTAGAGGCAACAAAGGACAGAAATATGAAGGTCCCTTCAAAGGAAGGACAAGTAGTAACATAATGGCATGTTGCAGAATGTACCTCACACCTTTTAGAATACATTAACTGAAGGAACGCTTGTTTGTTTGAAATGCTGCATGACACGATCAACTTTGTGGCAGAGAAAATAGTTATTTAAACACATTTGGAACCCCTGCTGGAAGTAAAAGAGGAGGGAATATGGGCTTTTAGGTCGCTGGCAAAACTGGCTATGAAAAGAGGTGATGCTTCTGACTGCCTGGGAATCCATATCAGTGGATGATTTGTGCCATGATGGTACATTGGGTGTTTCTCACCACCCTGGGAAAATCTTAAGAGGAGATAATTCCTGAAGAGTTGGAAGTGCTGTCTAACTATCTTTACTGTTCCTAATTGAAGAATTCACCAAATTCTGCAAAAAAGGCCAATACTGAAGGAAGGTGTCAGTCAATGGAACACGAAGTGGTTGGCTGACCTAGAAGTGAGGCTCAGTATAGGACGTTTCTTGCTGATTTAACCTCTGCCAACCCTGCCAAGTGTCACATGGTTGTATGTGACCAAGACTAGCTTGGCCATTATGCTTCTGGTCAAATATTTGAAACACTACTCAGGGTACAATCATAACCTAGGCTGGCACAACTCATCGGTCTTCCCATTTCCTGTGGTGAAGCAGAGAGGCAAGTGCCTATCTGTATCTTTACACCGGCCTACACTTCCTCCAGGTGTGGAACAGAAGTATCTTTTGTGATACCCCCAGGTCAACACAAGATTTCTGCTGGGCTTAGGTCAGCATAAGTTAGGATTATGCTGGGAGTATAGCTATTGCATATACAATCATAACTCATCATAACTGGGAGTTAGGATTGCATATACAGTCTGTTTGACAGAGGTCCAAGTGGGATGAGATAAAAAGGGGTAGTATTCTTTTCAAAATGTCTTCAATTCTCTGCAAATCCCATAAGTTTATCTCCAGGCTGTAGAATTTTGTAAATATAAAAAGAACTTACTTTCTGTTTCTCTTTCGGACATGGTTGTAGGCTTCCAGACCATCTGTTAGTGTCTTCAACTTATCAGGCTCCACCTGAGTAAAGGCATGAATACCAAACCACATTACTCAGATATTCTGTTAATAAACACTGTTTTACTCAAGATCATTATATCTTCTTGTCTATGTACACAGTGGTAATTGTAACAGTTAATATTTCTATGCTCCCTAAGCAGATAAGAGTCAAAACATCAGTTACAAACTCAAAGAGAGAACACCAACTAAAAACCCCATAAAATTCAATCCGGAGGAAAAAAGTATAATGTCCTTTGCTGATTGATAAACATGTGAAAATATGTTAAATCAGTAACATACAGATTGCTAACAAAATTGTTTTTGATAACTTTACAACTGTATTTGTTATGGGTTTTCATTCAAAGATAAATGACTAGAATTCTGATCACTATATGGGTCTTTCCTGTGCCCTTCTCTAGAGCCTTGTACAACCTCCAGAAAGACACTTTTGAGGATTCTAGTATCTTCTAAAGACATATTGGGGACTAAAGCAGGACGGTAGGATCTTAAGAAATCAACAGTAGCCCCTTTGTGTAGGTATATTATGAATTATATATTTTGTATATTAAGACTGCAGAGGAGTGGTGACTAAATGCCCACTGACATGGAAAGATTTATCTACTTCCATTTGCATGCATTTGAACTGCTTAAGTTGGCAGGAGCTGAGGAATTGACTGTGTCTTGGAGTACTTGGGGCTCTCCAACTGATGATCTTCAGATTGACAGGCTCAGCGCTTTTAACCAGTAAGCCACTGCAGCCCTGTCCTGTCCTTTTAACAGCCACTAACCAGTAAGAAAGAGAGGAAGAGGGGGGCTGAAGATAACACAACCTGCTCTTGAAGTCTGTTGGGGTGGGTGCCTGAGAGAGGAGGTCTAAGGGAAAATCTTTTTTTATAAGGATTGGGAGTTCATGTTAAGCAAATATTTTTGATGGCTGAATGCTTAAGTAGATTGCTGGGTGCTTGACCGGATGGCTGGGTATTAAAAGGTTTGCTTTCGTATGTGCATATGTGTACCTGGGGTTGTGGGTGGCGCAAGTGGTTAAGACACTGCGCCTATAAACCAATAGGGCAGGGTTCAAGACCCGGGTCCCTACAAGACAGGGTGAGCTCTTGTCCTTAGCCCAGCTCTGCGACACAGCTGGAACCAATCGTATTGGCTCTGCCGTTCCACTGGACTATTTCAGTGGTGTGGAGAGGGAGGATTTGCTGTTTGGGTAACAGCCTATCCTCCATATTAATCTACCCAGGCCTTCGTGCATGGCTTATAGCATCGAGCACGATACCATAGTCTTTCAAGACTGATGGATACTAATGATATTAAGACTAAAATATAAAGTTTGTAGATGACTTATAGTGCAATCCTACTGTATATATGTCTATTCAGAAGTCCCATTAATTACAAATGATTAAACTCTAACCATTCACAGATAAAATCCCCCCCCCCCAAGTTTGGGAAAAATAATAAATCATTATGGCAAGTACTATGGCCACCTAAGATTCCTTAATGAATTCTCCCTTCTTACTATAAGCTGGCAAACACTGTGCTGCTATAAGGGAAGACTGAATGAACTTTAAGATAAGATAAAAGAACATCAGCTCATTCATGTTTTACACAGACTGTTGCTTTAGCTTAGAAAGAACAAAGTTTACAACATATTCGCCTGAGGAAGCAATCTTGAAGTGAGGCCAGTGAGAATGGGCCATCTGGACTAGCCCAAGTAGACTTTACCAAGAGCAGAAAGTTGAGCCAAATCCACAGGTCTGGGAAGCTGCTGTGCACCAAGGGAGTGACACCTGGGGAGGGCTTGCTCCCAAGGAGACCTGCCTCAGATCACACTAAATAAGGAACAGCTGTGGTGCCTGCCTTATAAGGAGGAGTCCCTGACAACCAGTCACAGCTGCACCAAGAGACTGCAGTACAACAGTACCTGTGGTGGAGGGTGGATGCAAGGGTTGGAGAGGTCTGTTGGAGTTATGCTGTATCCTGAGGTTGGTGGGCTGCCATAATTGTGCTGTATCCAGAGGTTGAGAGACAGGGGTTGCAGTTCGGCTGGCCAAGAACTCAGATTTTTTTAAAAAAATTTAAAGTTTAAATTTTTTAAAAAAAATACTGCTATTTTTACTCTGGCTTATCATGGACCCTTATGGTTCTACTTAGATTTATTCCTGCTCCCGAGGTGGTCTAACTTTGAGGAGAGGGGAAATGGCATTTCTGTCCTGAAAACTGGTTCTGGATACCGCCTAACTGCACAGTTCGAGGCAATGCTTAACATACCCTCAACACCCCCTGCTGAGATTCTTAGACTAGCCCTGCTAGGCTGACCCAGGTCCATCTTCCTTGTGCTGGTGTAAGTTGACTTATGCTGGCCTAAGCTGACTTACAGCTTATGTAAGCCCAGGCCTTTTCTGGTGCAGCTAGGTTGGCCTATCTCAACTTACACTGGCCCAGTGCTAGAAAGACTGGCCCAAGAGCACTTCAGGATTGCACTCTTAGGCATATTAGGCCTGGGTAGCAGGGAGCTGCCTGGATGATTTAAAGTGAGCAAGTGAATAAAGCTGCAAGCATAACCTCCAGTTAGGGCGGCCTAAGCCCCCAGCATGAGTCCTGTGCTGACCTGGATGTGTCACAAAAATGCTGTTAGATTAGGCCAGTGCACAGACATGCACTTGCGTCCCTACATCACCACGGGAATGGGAAGTCTAATGAGTTAGGTTGGTCTAGGTTTGAACTGCGCTCTAAGATGCCTTGTTTGACAATAATACATAATATTAGGATTGTTTGTTATTAAAGTACTGAATGAACAGCAATTTGGTTTTGGCACCCATGTTCTACTATAGAATTTAGTCCACTGTAATTAACAACAAAATTACAAATTTGGCAACACTAAAGAGTCTTCAGCTGTAGTGAAGTGATAAAAATTAAAGATCTCAGTAACAGATGGCTCAAGTCAATTCAGCTCCTACAAGTTCTTTGTTTTGGGTAGCCGTATGTATTAATGACATTAAAATTATTGTTTGTAAAAAAATCTGTTTTTCAAATAGTTGTAAAAATTTTAACAGTTCATTTCACCAACAAAATCAAGTAAATCAACATTTACAATTCTAAATGGTTGTCTTATCTCCACGTATCACTATTATGCCACTATTTTCAGCTAGATAAGCAACAGATAGATAAGCAATAGCAATTAATTTGTACATTTTAATTGTTCATGGTTCAAGTCAGCTGAGGCATGATTGGAGTAAATGCTCTTATATATGAATACTGATTTATAGGAACACAACTTGCTGAGATTTGGTATACACCCTTCATTAGGTACACTCAGTGGTGGGCTCCAGCAGGTTTGCACCTACTCTATAGAACCGGTTTTTAACGAGAGATAGGACATATAAAGTTTAAAAATAGCCATTTAAAAGTGGCTGCCAGATCGGCATAGAACCAGTTGTTAATTTCTTTGAATCCCATCACTGGGTACACTGCTCTCCTTGTACTTTTAGGATTCTTTTGGTTACCTTTATATGAAATTGTTTAGATGACTCCAGTGACCTCCAGAAAACAACTAAGGCTAAAAAAACTGGTCAATGAATGAATGAACATGCATGTGCAAACTGACCTAGTAGTAATGGTTGATATGAAATCTGCCTTAGCATTATCTTTACAATTTTGAGAAAGAAAATTACCCCACCTTTCAGCAAGAAATACCTACTCCTTGGCAGCTGATTGTTATAAGAATTTTTTTGCAAACAAACTAAAAGATTAAATTAATAGGCTATCAAAAAATTATAATGGCAAAGGCAACTTCAGTTTTTTTCAAGTTCAGCAACTTCCCATGTGGTGGTGGGGTATTCTGGATCAGAGTTGTCCAATTCATGTTTTGATACAAAGTTCAGGAAATACCTTCTCTAATTGCAAGTGCATACTTTAGAACAGCTGGTTGGCAGAGCTGGAATGAGTGATGAAAGCTCATTCTGTCCTGAGATTCTAGGGTATTGAACCACTGCCCTGCTGAATTTCAGGTTGACAGGTGCAACTTCTTTAACCACTGAGCACCATAGTCCTGTGTTTAAAAATGATACTGGATTTATTGGAATTTTTCTTTTGCTAAGATGTTTCAATTCAAATTTTACTGAAATATATTTAATACTAGTGAAAAGCATACCCGCGTTGCGGGAGTAAAATTCCCCCGTACGCCATCCCTCCACGGAGCATTAACCCCTGTGCGTGTCAGTCTCCCATGCGCAACAGCCCCCATGTGCATCAACACCCCATGCACATCACCCCCAAGTGCAACATGCCCCATGCGCAACAACCCCCATGCGTATCAACCCCCATGCACATCAACCCCCCATGCACATCAACCCCCCATGTGCATCAACCCCCCATGTGCATCAACCCCCCATGTGCATCAACCCTCCATGTGCATCAACCCCCCATGTGCATTCTTCTCCCCAATGCAACCCCTCCCTCTGAAGAACATCCTCCCCACTGCACTGGGCACTGAGCACCAAATTGGCTGGATGATGGTCAGTCTTCCATGTTAAGTATAGGACAAAAATACGTTGCACCCCTTTTCAGCCCCTTAAGGGTTAAATTTCTCCACATCGGTTCTTGGTGGGTGTACATGTGACAGAAGGAACACCCTCCCTGAATTTCATGCTTCTAGGTCCGGGGTTGTGAGAGCATCCCTCAGTTACCGATTCTTCAATGCAAAGTATAGGGAGGAAAATGCATTGTGCCCCTTTTCACCCCCTTCTGGTTGGAATTTCCAAAAACTGGTTCTTAGTGCACCCCTCAGTTATGGAAGGAACACCCACCCCAAACTTCAAGCTTCTAGGCCCAGCGGTTTTGGCTGGGTGTTGATGAGTGAGTCAGTGGGTGAGTCAATGACTTTTCTCTTTTATATATATAGATAGAAGATAGATATGAAAATTATAATAACATGGGAGGGAAGACATGTCAATAACTTAGTTAACAACTCTGAATACTTTAAACAAAACTAACAATCTAGAAGAAAACATATCCATGTAAACATTTCGTCTGGATTTTTCAAATTGTGTGAGAAGCAGCATCTTCCATTCTGTTAATATTAATAATATGCATTTAATTCTGAAAAGAAACACTTAAGTATATTTGTATCAACACTGGTATATTTAGTTAATTAATTAGATCCTCCCATGCTAACATGGATATTGGGCAATAAGAGATCTCCAGTGGCTTTAATTCTGAGCAATTTCTTTAGCAGCCTCTCACATAATATTCAACGTCTTCAGCAATTCCCAAACACAGTTCAGTTATATAAGAAACTCAAATAATGAATAACCTTTCTCCAACAAACACCTGTAGAATTAACCTTTTCCTGATTAATACTCATTAACATTTCTGGAATTGATTGGTGGTGCAGGTGGATACTAAACGATATAATAATGTCTCTATGTTTCAAGACAGATAATTTCTACCTAATTCATAGAGATAGTAGAAAATGGTGGTAATGAAATGATAACACAACAGCTATTTGGGCTGCTTTTTGTTAAAAAAACACCCTGAAATATGTGAAAAAATAAAAATGGTTTTATTTGGTTTTTATTTATTATTTAAGGTGTGCATGGGTACTGACCATGCCTGCATCTGCTGACACTGTACTTAATACACTTTCTCGAAAGGCAAAGGCAATTTCTTTAGCATTTGTCCCATAAAGTGGTGGGGTCCACTATTCTGGATCGGAATCATTCCATCCATGTTTTGATGCAACTTTGAGGAAACTGGCCAGCTGTTTACAGAGGCCTGGTTTGTTATCTTTGGGTTTTGACCCACCAACCAGCTCACCTTCAGGTTGACAAATGCAGCATCTTAGCCACCACAGACCCTCCACATTATACACTTTTAAAGAGACTATAATGTGAATTTTGAATAAAATCACAAAACAGTTTTCTGAACTTTTTGGAAAACAACATCTATGAAAAAATATTCTCCCACCTCTACTAATTTGGTTAGGTCATTTTCACTGTTGGGATCAAAAGGCAGCATGTGTGAGACTTGCCTGCCTGATGCCCCACAAAGTAGTTCTTGAAAAACTGGTCATGCGACTGGGCACCACACTAAACAACGGGAAGAGAGTGGAAAGAAACACTCAGCAACTTTCCAAACATGTGTCAGCAAGTTCTTTCTACATAGGGCTCACGGACATATCCATTTCTCTTATGTAAACTAACTGACATTCCTCTTAATATATATACACAGTACATATGTATATAGATATACATACTAGAATCTAATGCATCATCAAATCTAATGCGCACCCTGATTTTGGAGACTAAATTCAGCTAAAAGGTTAGTGTGAAATTTGAGTAAATACAGTATATACCAGTATACAGAGATACAAATAGCATTAAAATAGAATAGGCTACCTTGAACCTTTTGAGTGAAGAATGGTATTTAAATAAAGTGCAGAATCAAATGCAACATTTTATGTACTTGTCGATTGCTTGAGTGGTCCTATGCAAAGCATTAACAATAATACCTGTCTAGAATCAGAATCATGGAATAGTAAACTATAGGCACACTAAGTCATATAATCAGTAATATTTTTATATAAAAAGAAACAAGAACATTCTTGATTAAAGATGCACCTATATGTGTATATGTATCCTTGACCTACTTGATACACCTACTAAAAGAAGTATCTATTTCTCTTAAAGTATTTAAAGTTATACTCCAACAGTATATATTAATAAATATACCTTCCCATCTTCAGTGCTTTGACATGAGTTGTGAAGATCATCTTCTCTTACTAATTTACCAGGCCATGAAGTCAGTCCTTTGATTTGGCCCCAGACCAAGTCCCCAACGTTAAACGTCCTTGGCCTGTAGTGAATTAACTCATTTGAAGAAGGGGAATCGGGATTCCTTAGGTCATCTTCACTACTGATGCTCTTAGCGTCAGAAGGACTAGGCACACACCCATTAATGCTTTTGGCATTAAAGTCTCCATTATAATGGATGTAGTCTTTAACTAGAGAATTTTCAAAGCTGTTTGAGGAACTTGGAGACTGCTCCTCCACTGCCAGATCTTGCTTGGAAGCATTAAGCAACTCCCCAAACCCTCTGCCCTGTTGAGGCCGGTTTCCATTTATGTGTGCACATCGTTCCACAGTGTTCTCTAGTCTCTCTTTAAAACTCATCATAGTTCTTTTGTAATGGCTATACCTGAAGTTCTCTTCCAACATTTTATCGTTTTGACAGTTCCTTTGTTGTAACAGTATGGGATGCTGCTTGCCTTGAATTAGTGGCAGTGTGGAGACATTGTTGGGTCTTTCATGGCAAGGACTGCTGTGGATATGGGATGAATGATCTAAAAACTCCTCACACTTCCATCTATTCATCTCCCCTCCAAGGCTTTGCTCCCCTTCCCACTGTTTTTTGGGTGTGTTGCCACCTGTAGGTTTATAGTATTCTAAGCCATCCCCCTCATTGGAATTTTTAAGATGTTCTGAGTTCTTCAGTACTCGAGCCCCCCTAGCGTTCCTTGCCCTCCCTTCATGATCAGAAATGCCAATGTTCCTTCCATGGATTACTGCACTGACAGCACTGGAAAGATTTAGTGGGTCACCAATTGAGGCTGTGAAGGCACTCATGGCACTCAAAGCTGGAATGGGACTCATTTGTGTTGTACTGTTAACTGCGGTGGTGATTACTACTTGCATCCCTTTGCTTGCAGCATCTACCACAGCTTTGTAGATTGCATCAACTGAAGCATCACCCTGGGCAGGTAGATTGAGGTTGTCCTTGGCCTGCTGTCCTAAAGATGGCTCCGTCCTTTGTTGTAAGTTGCATGCTGTATCTTGAAAAGGAGGAAGTGAGGTGCTGGAATTTTCAGGAATTGATGGCATTCCCATCTGAGTGATCATCCTCTTGTTCAGAAAAGCAGCCTCTTCCTGCATTCTCACCTTAAGTCATAATGAAAAAAATGTGTTAGCAAAAACTGAGGATTTGCAGGTTGCGTTAAGTGAACTTAAGCATGTATAACTTGCACAGCACTGCTGCAATCACAAACATTTACAGGTGTCTTCTGGTTTGTGATGGTTTGTTTTCTGATGATTCTGCTCTTTCAATACTTTTCAATTATATTCAGAACTCCTTTATTCAAGACCTGCTCTTCTCTTTCAAACCTATCTCTATAGACTAAAATTGCCCTCTCCGTGTTGATTTACATATAATATGATGATTCTGACTGTTTTCACCCTGTTTGTGAGTGTGTGTGAGAGAGAGAGTTCATGCACACTAAATTTGTCTGTGTCTATTCCCATTCCCAATAGCATTAATTTACAGAAATCTTTGTGGGACTACCAGAATTTGCAAGATTAAAAAAAGCATTTGCAATTTGCTAGTTAAAAAGCATTGGAAGCAACAGTTGTAAACTAAAAAAGAGGCCAGGATTCCACTTTTCAACCGCTTCTGCTTTTCACCACGACTCGGGTCCCTAATCTATCAAATGAGTGGGGGGGACGGATGCACATCTGTATTTTATTTATAGTCAGTGCCAGAGGTGGGCCCACCCTGGCCCAACAACTGGTTCCCCGGAAGTGGGTGTGGCCAGGGGCTGGGGTCAGGGTGTGGGGCCGGGGAGTATTCAGCCCAGCTGAATACTGGGAGTGACTTAGCCCAGTCCTGTGCAGGTCTACTCAGAAGTAAGCCCTATTATAGCCAATGGGGCTTACTCCCAGGAAAGTGTGGATAGGGTTGCAGCAGCCTCAGAACCCAGTCCTGCGCAGCCATGGTGGGCTTCAAATATTTTAACAACAGCTTCTCTATGTTCTAATGACCATTTTAACCCTAAGTTTACAAAAAAAAATTGTATCACCTGTGACTGCATCAATCAGTATTGCGCCCCTGAGTTCAGTGTAATTTATTCCTATGCACGATGCTTTGTTGTGCTCTCAGGGGGAATGTGTCCAGGGATGCCACAAATAAGAACATAAAAACATAAGAAAAGCCTCCACTGGATCACACCAAAGACCCATCTAGTCCAGCTTCCTGAATCACACAGCAGCACACCAGCTGCCTCAGGGAGCACACATGACACTTGCATCCAGGTGCCTAATACAGCAGACACTACCACAAGTTCCACAGGTGGTGCTCATACCACTGGTTGAGAAACACTGATCTACAGTTTAGGACCAGAGTCTGTGGTGTCCATCTGCAGGCTGAGGTTTGCCTCTAAGCCACTACTTAAGGCTACAATCCTGTCCACACCTTCCTGTAAGTAAGCTCCATTAACTGTGATGGGATTTACCAGTACTTCTGAATGGTCGTACATAAGATTTGGGCTCTTAGAATTCCAGCCTCTTGCTGCAATATAACACTTGCCTCCAGGTGCCTCAGTACCAGCAGACACACCACAAGTTCCACAGGTGGTGCTCATGCCACTGGTTGAGAAACACTGATCTATAGTTTAGGACCAGTGGTGTCCCCTCTGCAGGCTGAGGTTTGCTTCTAAGCCACTACTTAAGGCTACAATCCTGTCCACACTTTCCTGTAAGTAAGCTCCATTGAATATAATAGGACTGAGCTCTTAGTAACCAGCCTTTGGCTCCAATCCTATTCACTTTCCTGAGAGTAAGCTCCACACACTCTAATGGGACTTACTTCTGAGTAGCCAAGAATAGGATTGGGCTCCTCTGCACACTTTCCTGGGAGTAAGCTTCATAGATTGAAATGGGATTAACTTTTGAGTAGTCAGGCATAGGATTACAAGATCTTAGAAACCAGCTTCTTTCCAGGGAGTAAGCTTTACTATTATAATGGAACTTACTTCTGAGTAGACAGATGATTGGGCTTTGAGGCTACACTCCTATCCTCACAGGGGAGTAAAACCTACTGACTTTAATAGGATTTACTTCAGAGTAGGCAGTGGACTGGGCTCCTGGGGGGGGCAGGATGGGAACTGGGGCTATTTCTTCAGGTGCCCCCCATACTGTCTCCCCACAATCTCAGGTGGAGAGATTTCTCAGAGGGGCAGGATGAGGTGGGGAGTTCTCGGGGGGGGGGGGAGGAAGGACTACAGTGTGGATAGGATTGCAGCCTGAGCCCAATCCTAACCGTGTCTACTCAGAAGTAAGTCCCATTCAAGTCAATGGGGCTTACTCCCAGGACTGTATGGTCAGGATTTTAGCCTTACAGTCCAATCCTATGCAGGCTTACTTAGAAGTAAGTCTCATTCTAGTCAGTGGGGCTTACTCCCAGATAAGTGTGGATAGGATTGCAGCCTCAGAGCCCAGTCCTAACCATGTCTCCTCAGAAGTAAGTCCCATTATAGTCAGTGGGCTTACTCTCAGGAAAGTAGACAGGGCTGGAGGAACAGGGGACAAAAGCCCTGGAGAATCTCATCCTCACAACACTCAGATGCTGCACCTACTTTTAAGTGGAATGATTGCAATGCCCTGTCTGAATGATGGTCATGGGAACAGTCTATTTGTATTTTAAAAAATAACCTTAGGGAGGGGAAGGAGGGGGGAGAGAGCCCCCCTCAGAAGGGGAGGGAGGTTCAGAAGGGGAGGAAGGAGGGGGAGTGGAGCTTCAGCTCTGGGAAGACAGACCCAGAAATCCTTTAAGAGAAATTCGAACACACTTGCATGCAATTCAAAGATGACAGCCCCCTCTTAACAACCGGTTCCCTAATATCCTCCCCAGTTAACAACCGGTTCTACAGAGCTGGTGAGAACCAGTTTCAGCCCACCTGTGGTACTCAGTGCTAAGACACAGTCATCCCTTGGACTGAATCTTCTTTTTCTTTGTCTAACAAAGTCTGAATTGAAAAAGGTATCCATCCAGCAATTTGTGCAACTAACCATATTGAACACTGGCCAATGTTAATCAAAAGCATAACAAAACACATACTTCCTTCCCCCTCCAAAGCAAGCCACAGAACAGAACATAGAGGAGTTAATAAGTAGATTGATGATTATGATTTTTTTTGCAATGTAAGAGATATTTAGGTATTTTGACTAATAAAATGACGTTTTGTTTATCTTTTGCGAAGAATAAAAGCTTCTCTCGTGCACCCTCTTTCTTAATCTTGCTTGTAAATATTGCGTTTGACACATCATAATAATGTTAAGCAGAAAAGGTATCTCTCTTTTTCTAGTCTAGCATAGTTGATATTTTCTGCCATTTTCTTAGGTTAACATTTACATTCAAACCCTTGATAGCATCAACTGGATGAAAGTAGCAAGAATATTTTGAAGAATGTATTTACATGGATCGTTCCACAATCTCTAAATTAAGATGGAACTTGTAACACATAAAGGGTTTAGTATCAGGTCAACAAAATCACTCATAATTGCCTTCTCATTCTCCTTTTGGACAGCTATGCCACAATTGTGCTTTAAATCACCTGTGAAAAACTAACGTTCTTAATGTTTAGAAGCTCTCAGTGAATGCACAATGTTGAAAAGATAAAATACAAGCCAAAAATTTAACCTCAAAAACTGTACTCCCTCCCAAAACCCAACTACAATATTAAAACACTGTGCTATATTGATTTGATATCATGAGCATTCATAGAAAACATAAAACGAATATTCTACCTGAAAATTCTGGAACAGACAAGCCATGGGATTTGGGTTATTGGGTGGTCCAGGAATGGGGGGCTGTCCTTGAAAACCTTGGAGATTCTGATAGCCTTGGAGAAGCTGCTGTTGTTGATTTGAAGGAAACATTTGATTGTTGTTGAACAGTGACTGCAGATGGGTTAACTGATGGTTATTAAGAGTAGTGTTTATCGATGACATGTCACCTGCAAATTGAAACATATGGCTATTAAGTCACTCACTTTTGAAGGGCAGGCAAGAGTTTTCCAGAGTCATATTTTATGGAAAAGATGTAGAATAAAATTTTCCTCTGCATGTTTTAGTGGACTAGTTCTCTGGGATACAATAATGTGGATTTCTTTTGGTGCTTTACATATATTTAAATTATTTTAACAAATAGGTGGATCTTAATATTTTCTTCCACTCTTGAAAGGATCTTGGCTCGGGATAAAGGCAGACTTAGGATCCCACCAGGAGTATCTAATTCTGGGTTCCCTCTGCTTTCAAATGATAAATAGTAATTATGGTATAAATGAGCCTAATGCCACCAAATGTTTTGAGACCAATTCTGAATTTCTACTCAAAATCCAATTTCCTAAGTTGTTGTAAACTTTACTGTGTATTTCTTGAAGCAGTAGCAATATATTTCAGAGTTTATTTCAGAGCTAGCACACTCTAGCTAGCACCTCTCTGATAATTTGATTTTTTAAAGTGTCTGGAAGTGAGGAAGCAGATCTTCTCTCGCCTCTGAAGGAAGTGTTTGAGAAGGCATGGACCCAGCCCACAGATAAGTGAATCCTTGGAAGCAGGACTCTGGATTTGTGAATAATGAAAAATACCACTTTTGCTTTCAAAAAAGTAACCTACTGTTGAAGATAAGAGGTTAAAATCACAAAATATTTAGTGGCTACAATCGAGGTTGACTCATGAGGCAATAAATCTCACAGGTGTTCCCATGAGCTTCTGTAAGTGCACTGGCGCAAGTCCAATTTCCTATTCTGACTGTGCAAGACTGCATTGGGTTGGAGGTTTTTACAGAAGCAGCTGCTCAAAAGGAAAATGGTGGGGCAGGGCTCTGAAAAACTGGCAGAGGTGTGGAGTTCCATGCACAACCTTTTGAATCCTGATTTATGTTACAAGTATTTGTGGAAGCTACACAAAAAGGCTCAGATAACATTTCAGCCATTTATAATCAGTTTTAAATTCCATTTTACTGCAAGTTCTTGACAACTTATGTCTGTGTTTATATGAAAACCAGTTTTGCACCGTACTTTTAACTTAATGTTTTATAAACAACTATTCTTCGAACTTAACGTATGTAAATATACACAGTACACACTCATCTAGAGAAATTTGTATCACCAATACCAGAATATGGCAGATTCAAACCAATTCACAAAGCTAACTCCACTTTTGTACATTCCTGTTCCGATGTACATTCATGTTCTTTATAGTAAATAGTGCCCCATGTGAAAAAGTGAAGCACTCCCTGACTTACGTAAGCCTTTATTTTTGTAATTCTGATTTCACGTCAACTTTTGGGCTGTGCAAGAGGAACCACACATGCTCACCACTTCCAGTTTAGTTTGCTATTCACTTTAGTCTGCTATTCACTTTAGTCTGTAAGCTGATTTAGTTCCCACTGTATCCTGTATTTCCTCTTTCATTTGAGGAGCCTGTATGGTGGAAGGGGCAAGATTGTCATTCTCTGAAGATAAATGAAAAGGGAAACACAAGACAGTTGGGGAATGATCCCAGCTTATACAGCAAGGTGACAAACCAGTTTGAAGTGTGGCTAGTAAGGGTGGTTCATCTTACAGAGTTCTGACTTGAAATTCAGTTTAAATAACAGTGGCCAGAACAGAATCGTTATGTAAATTGGGAAGTGCCTGGATCGTCTCCAATTTAAACATGTGAATTGGATCTCAGTTTGGTTTTAAGAAGATGTTTTTCAAGTGATTTAGAAACCTTTGGTTTCTGCGCTACAGAACAAACAACAAAAAAGCATACAAACATTCAGTGCTAGATAGGTAGTCAGTTACTTTGAACTTGTGCAAGACTGTACTTGGATTTTTTAAATGTATCGTTTTACAGTAATCCAGGGATCAGGCGCATTGAAATATTTCTGATGGAAGCTTCCCATCTATTGCACAGCTACTCATACTAACCCTGTGATGCCTTGGATATTTTAAATGCAACACTGCATTTCAAAGAAGCACCTGCACATTTCTGAGATATGAAAAATATAATAGCCATTCCATTGGGTTGACTGAATTTTGATGGCATCAAACTTTCTAAACATTAGGATATTCAAAACGCTATTTAAATTTTTCCGTCAATTGTATTTGCAGTTTTTCTCTGGAATGGTTAAACGTTGACATAGCATAAAACCTTTTAGAAAAAAAAGTGTAATTAATTGAGTTTTGAAAAAAGAAAATAGTAAGTTTTCCCTCCTCCCCACCATTTTTTTTCCTTTAAAATTTGTGAAAATATTTAACTTACCAAGTAGACCTGTCCCCAGTAGAGGGTTAAGTAGTTGTGGCACCACAGAGTTACTGTTGAGTTTAGCTGGACCAGATGTACTCCCAGCATTATTAGATATGCTCAGCAATGTTTCTGCCATTGACACCACTGCTGTCCCACCAAGGGTTGAGACAGACAGTGCTGCCACTGCTGATGATGTGGTGGCTGTGGTAGTGGTAGCCTGGGAGGAGGTTGCTATGGAAACCTCAGGATGATTAGCAGTGTTGCCCGATGCAGAGTTCAGAACACCTCCCAACAGCTGGGGATTCAAGGTCATTAATCCTGAGGCCCCAGTAGCAGCTGGGAGGAGCAGGGGGTTTGAAGTAGTGTCTGCGCCTGAAAAGCTTGGGAAAGGGTTTCCCAGGGGGTTGGTTAACAGGGTCTCAGCTCTGTTGGTGTCTGACTGACTGGTTAGCAAGTGATCTGGTGGTGGGGCAATCACTGAGGACAGAGGACTGTTTTGCTGTTGCTGCAAGAAATCTGAGATGGACAGATTGAAAGGTGCTAAGGGGAGCATGGCAGCTGCTTGGGCTTGGTTCTGAAGAAGGGCTGCTAGCAGCTGAACATGAACAGGTTGTAGCCCCTGCCCATCCACATCACCAGAGAGCAAAGCTAAAGCAGCATTTACATTCGGGTTGAGAAAACCTAGAGGATTGAGGTTGACCTCAGACTTGCCTTCTCCTGCTGAAGGCTGCAGTATATTTAATAGATTCTGATTTAGGAGGTGCTGCTGATTCACTGGCAAAGAGATAGGTAGCGAACTAAAGAGGTTTGGATTCAAAGAGTGCGGAAGATTGTTGTTTGAAGCGCTGTTCTGTGGAAAATGCAGAGCATGTTCGTGACCAATGAAAGGAAAGTCATTCGCAAGGGGAAGCTGGTTATGAAGTGGGTTTCCAACTGCAGTAGTGACTATGACACCATCTTGAAGAACAGATGTGGTCTTGGTGATGGCAGGTTGACTAGTGCCAGCTATCGCTGTGGATGATGATAGTCCTGCTCTCCCTGTAAGCATAAAATTAATGTAAGCACATTGAAAGAGAGTGGTAATAATAAACACCACAATGAATGAACAATACTGAACAAGAATAGATATAAGTAACTCCCAAAGCAGTACTGCCAAAAAAGTGCAAAACCAGTATTAATCACATTGAAATGCTTTGCCTTATATTATTTTAAGGTCTTGTTTATGCAATATTAATTGTTATATTACTGTCATTTTACTAACTGCTTTGATATCTCTGTTGCCTACATTTGTAAGTTTTGCCTACATTTAATATACATACAAGTATCTTGCATATCTTCTGTGAAGTCAGCAGTCGCTGAAAAGAGTATTATGCAGTTTTAAGTCTATGACTGAAAAGTATCCTGGACCACCCCTCAGCAATGTCGTTTTCCTCAATGGCCCTATGAAAGATTTTTCAGGGCTCTAATTATACTGTAAATACATTATTTCTTCAAAAGAGCATTTGCTTCAGCAGAAAATGCTGGATGTGGGGAGAATGCAGGTGGGGGGCTATAGTGAGGACCATAAGTAAAGAGACACTGCCCATGTTCTTGAAAAGTCTGTCAGATTTCCCTCTATGAGACAGGAAACAGCTTTATAGGCTAGACGAGTGCTTATAACAGGATCTCCTGGGTATTCTTAGTAAGAAGTGCCAGTTCAAACTGTCCAATATTATAATGTAAAATGAACTTGCAATGAATTATTTCAAAGGCTGTTAAGTTTGCTTCGTGAGATCTATTATGGATTATTACTTACAAAATACAACAAGGTCATATGTGAATTAAATTTATTCTCTGCAAATACTCAATACGTGATAGGAACACATAGAAAGCTTAAATTATTACAATAAAGAATGTAGAAAAATTAGAGATGGAGACAGTAATCAGAACAAATGAATTCTACTCTCAAGACTGCCACCAAGTGGCTTCCTCTATCCAGGACAAATGAACATAGTGGAGTAGGAAAAGCACTTCAGCTCATTAGAAGAAATTGGCTACTCCGAAAAACTAATTTCAAAGTTTGCCGGCAGAACCTACTGAAAGTCTTCCTATCTATCATAAAGGCTTATACTCTTCAACAACAGAAATGTTGCAAATGTATTACATTCCTTATTTCATCCTTCCTCTGAGATAGGCAATTTCAAACATAACGCCATGGCACATAGATGTATCAGAGAAATTTGGGGAAGGGGCTAATGCAGGATTTGAGTCCCTCACCAGAAGTGTGGTGTGCCCTGACAATTTTAGTGCCTTTTCAGTTTGTTGTGAAATGAAAAGATTTGAAAACCTCTGCTCTAAGTTGTTCAAGGAACTGTAATTACTCAAGATTTCAATTTTCTAGACTTGCATGATTTCTCCAAACATAAGGGACTTCAGTAGAACTGATCATAGTCAGATACTCCTAAAGGGAGAAGCCAGAGCAGAGCACATATTAAGAGCATCTTTGAGCTTTCCTTAAGTTTGATGAGATAATTGGCGTGTGTGATTAGGTTTTTTATATCCACCAAGGACATCCCAGGACATTCAGACCAGCTACAGTGAGTTGGACTGTTCAACGTATTGATACATACTAATTGCAACTCACTAGGATCTAGTGTTTCTCAGAAGCTAGCTGAAGGAGATACACAATCCACTAAACTGAACCCTTCTGCCTAGCCATGTGCTTTTTAAATTATGACAATTTCAAAGTGTTTCCAAGAAGACCTTTTCTTGTTGACTCCTGCACCAATTTCTTCTCTTCAAGTAGATAGATGTAATAAAAAGAAGAGAGCAAGGAGAGCTCAATTGCCAAATATGCTTTGCAACACCTCTGTGAGACTGGGAAATACAAACTCGTTCAAAACCACCAGTGAACTTCTGGGTTGAAAGGAGAGGAACTTAGAGCAGCCAACATTTAAACCCAGCTGCAAAGCATTTCACATATTACACATTTCAAGTTACATTCACACAATTCCTTAACGTATACACACGTAGTGAGATACCACAACCATAGTAAGATTTTCAAATAGTTTGTTTAGTTATATTTTTGAATTACTGAACTCTGAAAAAATGCTTCTCTAGTGCTTTGTAAATACAGGTTGCACTTCTGGATTTGTAGGTTAAGGATCCACAGGATTAACTAATTGTAGGTTCCTAATATTTACCTGTACCTTACCTTTACCTAATCTGCAACTGAGGCCAGACCTGACCTCCCAGAAGTGACTGGAGATGTTCTCTGGATGTGTGTGCAAACCTTTCTGATATCCACAGAGGCCTCTGTGAGTCTCAGAACATCTCTGGTCACCTCAGAAGGTCCTATGGACCAGGACCTACTAATATTTTCCCAAATATACTGAAAAGTCACTGAATCACTCGTGACTGACTGACTCATCAATGTCCAGCCAAAACCACCAGACACAGAAGCATGACATTAGAATAGGCAACCACATAGGTTTTTGGAAATTCAAACCAGAAGGGGGTGAGAAGGGATGCAATGCATATTCAACCTATACTGTACTTAACACTGAAGACTGATCAACACCCAGCCCCCAATGTTGCACCTGCCCGGTAGGGGTGCCCATGGTTGTTGGGGGATAGTGCATGGTTGTGTGGGGGATGGTGCACATGGCGGTGGTGCACAAAGGGGAAGGTGCATGGGGTGATGGTGATTGGAAGAGGCACACAGAGGCGGTGGTGCTGCAAGGGGGCAGTGGTGGTGCACTGGGAGATATTTTACTCCTGCAATGCCAGGTAAATTTATCTAAAAATGATTACAATACTGTAATACAGTAAAACCTTGGATTGAGAATGTTTTGGTGAACAGCCTCCCCCTCTGCTTGACCCCACCTCCTGCACCTGCCTCCTGCACCCCTTGTTCTGTAAAGCAAAGCAAAGCCCACTTGATCCTTTGTGGGAAAAGCTTGTTCCGATCCCTTCTTCCTCCCAGAGTCATACCCTTTAGCCAACCAAAGCAGAAGAGAAGCATCCTCTGGCCAATGGATGGAATGCAGAATTTCTTATAACTGGTTTTCATATTGCCTTGAATTTTAGAGCACTACTAAATCAACATTAAACATTTCAGGAACGTTTTAAAGCTATAAACTGACTCCCACACCCAAAGTCAAACTTTTAGAAAAAGATTAAAACATACTTATCAAATAAAAACTTTATAAAGCACATTATTAAAAACATTTATATATCACTTTTTAAGAAAAAGGTCATGAAGAGGTTTAAAGAGAAAACGGAATACAGTGGTGCCTTGATTTATGAGCATAATTTGTTCTGGAAGCATGCTTGTAATTCAAAACACTAGTAATACGGGATTTTCCCATAGGAAATAAAGGTAACTCAGACAATTGGTTCCAAAACAAAAAATATTTATATAAAAATATTAACTGTATATAAAAATGATTACAAAATATTGTAATCTAATACAGCACACTGTAATCTAATACAAAACACTGTAATATACAGTAATACAAAACACTGTAATAAAGAAAATACTGTACAGTACTGAACTGTACTGTACCTTTGAAAACCTTCATGGCTGTTATGAAGGAGACAAGAAAGAGGAGGTATTTTGTAGGATGACTTTCATTACCTCTAATGGAGTCACTGCTATCCAAGGATTCAATGGAATCTTTGTCTTTTTGTGCAGTTTTGACATTCCCATGCTCCTGATGGGGAGCAGCATTGTAACATTGATAAGGCACACCTTCCACACTACCACACACAGATCCCACATACACACCTTACTCAAGCCACATACACACCAGATCCCCCCGTGAGTTCCCTGGCCATGGAAGCCTATTTCAAACTTCCTCAGAAGTACCCTTCTTACCAGACAGTGCTCTTAAATCAAGTCAAAATTTCTGAGAAAATTTTGCTCTTGATACAAAACGCTCTTAATTCAAGTTGCTCTGAAATCAAGGTACAAACGTACCTAAAAGGCTCCCTGGCCTGAAAGACCCACAACATTAACAGATTCAGGAGAACACTAGCAATAAGACACTGTGCTGGTGGGAAGAGGTATAGTTACTCTTCTGATGAAATTCATGACTTTATGAACATGAAATCAATTGAGCCAGAACTGGCCTTGTTGGGTTCATTAGGGTTCTGTTCAGAACCTCCTGTGGAATGTATAAATAAAACAATGAAAAATAGGTTTAAAGACACACTTCCAGGTTACTTGCACCTAACTGAATAGGGTAGTACGTCAATATCTTGTAGTGCTCATGTCACTACATGACATTAAACTCCAATCCACAACAAGCAAACACCATCAACATGGTACAAACGCTGAAGAAGTTGACTTTTGAAAAACTGAATAAGATAGTGTCTCAATATCTGCAGGGGTTTGATTCTGGGCAGGGGTGATGTGACTGTGTGTGTCATTTGGTAGGGGGCTTAGTGTGCACCCTGGAACATGTGCTCAGACCCTGGGATATGTGCACCCCCTTCTGGGATTGCGTAGGTGCCAACGTTGGCCGACTCTTATGCCTGAGCAGTCTCCTCTGAAGCTGAACGGCTTCAGAGAAGGCTTCCTCCTCGCTAAGGAGGAGCAGCCTGCTCCTCCTTAGAGTGGAGGAAGTCCACACTTCTGCCCGGCCATTCGGCCTTGCTCAGGAGGCAAAGCAATAGCTTCTGGCTTCCTGCTCTGCCTCCCGAGCAAGGCCAAATGGCCAGGCAGAGGCGTGGACTGCGCATATCCAGGCCTCTGGACATGCGCAGAGCACCTCTGCGCAGCCATTTGGACTTGCTCATGAGGCGGCGTGGCAGCCAGGAGCTTCCACTTCACCTCCCGAGTGAGGTCGAATGGCTGCGCAGAGGCCTAGGCTGCACACGTTCAGAGGCCTGGACATGCGCAGTGCACCTCAACCGGCCATTTAGGGCTGCTCCACCTTGGAGCAGGCCCGAATGCGTGCACTGAGCATTGGGGCCAGCCAGAGGAGTGTTAAACTCCACTGGTGCATCACCCCCCCCCCCCATGGCATATCACCTGAAGGCACCAGTCTGGTGACATGGCTGATTATGGGACAAAAAGAAATTGCTTGCATGATTACAACAGGACAAAAGCAATTTTTAAAACTGTGATATGCAGTGGCCATACACGTTGAGTCAAATCCATGTATAAAAAAATCCATATATAACAAGGTTGGTCTAATATTATTCTTTACTGCACATCTGCAATTTAATTCACATCCAGTCTCATCTAGTTAGTTTTAGGGGACATTAAGGTTAAGGCTTCAATGCAAATACAGATGCACCATCCAGAGCTGCACCAATTATATTGAATTTTTTGATTAGGTTGAACTTTAAACACAAAACAGTATTGCTATATATGGTTAGAAAGCTAATAAAGAACATCTTATAATGAACTTATAATGAAACTACAATGTAACTTATAATGAAACTACAATGCAATTATATTGTAAATATTTAAGAATTCCATTTTGCTACCTATTTGATTGAAAAAAGCAATCAATAGAAATATTATCGTGAATCTCCAGCTTTCCAAGGACTCGTCCATATCTTCTATGATTCTAATATCTCCATTATGTGAACGTATTTGGACTCTTTCTTATGATTCAACTCATATGCATCCAGGTACTCAGTAAACAAAAAGAATTTTATTACTATCTGAAGAACCAGTAGTATGAACATTGATTAGGTCAAGCAGCATTTTGAAAGAAAAGAGAATGTATAATATATAGTCAAACTCTATTTTCACTGTTGTTGGCTTATTATGTTACGGAAATGAGGTGTAACCTATATTTATATACACAAATTATACGTGATTTTGTCTCATAATTATATAGGTGTATATACACAAATTATACGCGATTTGGTCTCAAAGCGAATGAGATTGGCTCTTTAAATAAAGTCTCTTCAGTGGCTTAAGAACAACCTGCTTTTCATGGTAAGGTGGCAAGCAATAAATCTTCCAGTCTAGAGTAAGGATCAAATCAGAAAGCAAATCAATTGGTTGGGTGGAGGCTGCCTTTCTCACAAGCCTCCAGCAGTGAGGAAGAGGTTAAAACACACTCTATCCTCAGTTGGAGTGATAAACACCTCCCAAATGCATCTTAATAAAGAAGAGAAGAACCTGAAATGGAGTTGTTTTAAACCAGGGGAAAGGAAAATGGTTCATTGCCTCCTAACTCATTAATTCATTAGTTACCATAAGTAACTGCTTTTGTATGACACAAAAAATAGCTATTCACAGGAATTCTCAGAACCAAATGTTATGAATGAGGTGTCTCAACCTGTATTTATATTGCATATCTGGTGATGTGCTAAGTTACCAAGAGACTGAAAATGGTATTTTTGTGTATCTCTTTTGGAAAAAAACCAGCTGAGTACACACTGAAAAACACAGAATACCATTGCCAAGAATTGTATATTCTTTTGGACATTTTGGGAGATGCCAGAAGGAAACATACCTGCTTCAGGGCTTGTTTGATTGCAGCTGCTCACAATGCTGTTTGGTATCACTGGAGTGGAGGGTGCTTGCATTCGTGGCTGAGCTGGGTTCAGATGTAATGAATTTCCTAAAGCCATTACAGACTGGTTGAGTACCCCACAATTCCCACTAGCTTGCATCTGATTTATTAAGCCTGCAAGATGGTTATTGGGACCAGGGCTTGTGCCATGGCCAAAGTTAGTGTTTGAATTCTGGCAGGGCATACTTTCCCCCCTTAAAGTTAAATTCTGTGCTAGAGAATTCTGAAGAGTGCTGGAGTTCATATTAGTGTCTGTAAATTGCGGTTGGTTCGTAGAGCAAGGCATAACAGTGTTTGAGCTCCCACAACCAGAAGAACTATTGTTGCTCATATGAGAACTTTGACAGCTCATGGACTGCAGTAATTGGGACATAGAAGTGATGGGAAATGAACCTTGGTTCTGCTTTCTTATTAAATCAGGCCCAGATTTAGAGGCTCCAGAACTATCCAACTGGGACTGCCGAAGCCAACTCAACACTGTAGTGGTTGGTGGTTTTCTTTTCCTCAAAGGGTCTTTTTGTTGAGACATCAGTTTATCTCGTAGTGCTGCTCGACCACTTTGCCCTTCACTTGATGGGAGAAGCATGTTGGCAGTAGGAGGAAACATGGTATTTAAAGTGCTATGACCATCACTGCTGCCACCACTGGCAACAGTTCCAGAATTGCTACTGCTGTTGCTATTGTTACCAGCAAGTTTATTTTGATTTGCTAGCTGTGCTTTGGCTGCTGCTGAGAGTAAACTACTAGCTGGAAAAGAGGCAGCATTGTGCTGGCTCAAGATCTGATTTAAAGGCATTCCCAGCAAGCCAGGCTGACTTTTTATAGGCCCATTTCCAGCCGATGCAGATGGAAAGGCTGCATTGCTTGGATGATTTAATACATTGCTTATTCCAGCAATCAATGTGTTAGGAATATCCTTATACTGATGGAGGCCATCAGTCTTGGTAGATGGACTTGATGGCATGGATGGTCTAGGAGATCCAATTGTTGACCGTGGAGACCGAGGAGGAACTTTAATATTACTACAAGATGACTGTGGTCCTACTGGAGGCATCATGAAATTTCCATGATCAGATGAGGTGGAAGATGAACGTGATCTTTGGGGCGAAGCCTCAATTCTTCCAATGCCAGATCCCATCATGTGAACTGGTGATGTTACTGGTGAGGGAGAGAGAGAGGTTGAAGCAGAGTGCTGAACTCTTTGCATGTGACTCCCATGGTTTGTGTGGCCAGGTTTTACAGTTGGCAAAGGAAGATTACTTGGCAAAGGGACAACAGCTGGAGGCATGCTTACATTCATCACGGGTACCTGAGAGTGGACATTTGAGTGATAAGTACTTGGATTAATGATAATGGGATTCTGATTCACTGGTTTGCTAGGAATGGGGTCAAGAATGCCTAGTGGATCTTTCTCTGATGTTAATGGCTTTTTCTGAAGAGCACAAGGAGGTGGTGGTGGAGGTGGTGGAGGGCCTTGAGGTGGCTTGTGGTGAAACACTGCTCGTGGCATTTCCATATTAGCTGAAAAATTACACATGGGTTTTTTCATGACTGGACTTTTTGTGATCAGGGTTGGGGAAAGAGGTATATTAGTCCTTCCAGCCATTGCACATGATGACTGCACAGGAGAACCATGGAGCATTACAGAAGGTGGGGACAGAGGAGTTCTATTCATGTGAACAGGACTAGAGTTTGGTGCTCCATGAAAGCTGGAATTACTTCTTGTGAAAATATCTGGACTTCCAAGTGGGTCTGTCCGAGGAGAGATTGAGCCATCTCCATATATTTGAGATCCTGATGATGCTGGACTAGGCATTCCTCCATGACTGCCTCTATACGGTGACTTCTGTCCATGTTCATTACTACCCAATCTTTGCCTAGGATAGACAGAATGAAGTTCTTGTTGCTGGTTTCCAGTCATATCTTGCACATACAACCTGCCCATGGCATTAGAGGCTCCCATCATCAGCTTGAAAGGAGTTTTACATTCTGGCATCACAGAATTTGTAATTCCTTCATGGGATTTATTCCTCACAGATCTTGGAGTTGCTGCTCGTGAAGGTACTATTGGAGTTGCGCCTGATTGAGATAACAAGAGAGTTAGTATCTTTAAAGCAATGGCAACGTGACAAGCCTTACGTGACATTCCTCTCTTCAGCCTGCAGCTCCTGTCAGGCAATTGTGGGCCAGCGGGGGCTCCAGGATGTTTCCAGTGGGCCAGAGGATGATTGGAGACTGGGGAATCTCCAAGGGCCAGATAGGGGGCTCCTAAATGCCACAAATGGCCCATTGGTAGGTCTCGGCACCCCAATTCTGATCTAAATCTAAAGTACTAAATTCTCTTGCATTTTATGCAAACCAAGGTAGCCTCTGCCCTTTTGAGTCTTGTAGGTTATGGCATTAATTCCTTGCTCAGCAGGCTAAGGCAAGGCCACATGGATCAAATAAAGAAACAAATGTTGGACACCATTAAGTTCAGACTATGTATGGTAGGACATTCCTCTCTTCTTTCTTTGCACCAGCCTTTCTCTCCAGCCTCCCTTGCACAGCCTTTAGCCGACACTAAATAGTCTTGTACCAGAATTTCATCCTTTTACCAAAATAACACGTCAGCCCATCCAACTCTGTATTGTACATCACTAACTAGTGGGGGCCCTTAACGGCCAAAGTCTTTCCAACATCTTTGAAACAGAACATCAATCATTATCCCAGAGATTCCATCAATCCCTGTGATTGATTTTGAGATCATTTGCATGCAAAGCATATGCTCTATCACTGATCTACTAATCTGATCTTCTAAGAAATATGATTCTAGATCTAGAAATAAGGGTCTTACCATATGACTAATATGGCAAAGCAGAATAACTGCAAAATTTACCATGTGCAGGATGCTATTTAAGCTGCCCATGACATGCCTGATCTACTATCACCACCACACAGGATTTTGTGTTTATGTTTTGATATACAAGCCTTTAATCAGTTGATTATCCACAGAATATTAACATAATTCCAAAAGCAAGCATGTCAACCTTGTGAATTATGCTACTTACTTGTTCCACCCCCAGGACTAGTTAGAACCAGTGATGGATGCGGTGCTTCCATGCTTTTATGAAGTGTAGCCACTGCAATAATTTTTCGCTTATGGTTGCATAGCTTAGTGACATCTTCATCTGCTTTAACATCTTCAGCTGTTCTTTGTGTCACAGCAACTCCAGGATCAAAATTAAATACCTTAAAAATAATTCCAGAACGTCACAAACACGACCTTTTTGGCTGAGTCTCCAAAACCTAATTAAGTTATAACTAAGTTGTGCCTATTTCCTAACAAATGATTACATAATTGTCATTTTTGTAAATTTTGACTCTAAATAGACTAGAGATCCATTAGCCAATATGCTGAGCTGCTTTTCCAGAGTAGATGCCTGTTCACCAGTACTCTCCATAAAGTTCTGTCGTGATTGAGACTTTGCCTTTCTATGCTTGCTACAGGGTTTGGACACCTTTTGCTTTTGCCTCTGCCTCATTTGACTCTGCTCCTTTGATCATCCTTCTGGCAAACTGGGATAAGGGAATCTGCATAGTTCACCATTAGTCAATGAGAGAGAACACGAAAGAGCTCATCTCGAGAAGGCAATGGCAGTATCTAGCCACATTCTGATATTTCAATATTTGCTTACTCTGTATTGTAACTGCCTTGAACATACATCATAGATCTCTCTATATATCTTATGCTTATGCATTCAAAATTTTGCCTTCAGTTCATTACGATGGTTGTGAATTTTCTTCAAGCTTCGTTATAACAGTGGATTGTATCCTTAAAATGGCTGGATTCTTAGGTCCCACAGATATGTGTAGGACTTGTTTGCTGTGACTAACATGTCTATTTGTTTAAAATATAAAGTTCATAATCCATAATTGAAAATTGCCAACACTATCACACAAATACCAGCAAACACAGCTAACCAACTTAAGTGGTTAGTAGTACTGACTTGCTTAGGAAACAACCTATGGGAAATAAATTGTATATTGAAACTTCTATAATACATCTTAAAAAACTGTGTCCTTCACCCCCTTTCAACTAATCTACCAAATTAAAGATTCAACCTTGAAACCATTTAATTTACATCAAGTAAATATTCTTAGCAGGAATTGGAAGGCATTTAGCTCAATATATTTTTTTATATTTATCTTATTTTACCTTGGGAAGGATGAGAGGACATTCTAAACCACACTTGCATGTTCCATCAGTCAGAAGGTATGTTTTAACTTGTTCCAAACAGGACAATAAAGACCCACTAGGACTGAAAAAAGAAAGTATAATAAATATGTATTAATGTATTAAATTATGCTTTTAATTAATAATTTAGGCAGCAGATTAGGAAAATAACTGTAGAGTATACACAAAAAGTTACACGTAAAATGTGACTTTGGTTTCTAACACCATTTCACAATAAAATAGGCATATCGCAATTTATGCGTTGATTATGGTCCTGGAAAACAAAGCATATATCAGAAACTTGTTAACTGAAACTCTCTTTTCCTAAAATAATCCAATATATTGGTATGGTTTGAGGGAAATTGAACACTTGCACTACTTACTTCTTCTTGCTTAAGATGGGGGGGGGGTGAGGCTAAAGAGAGAGGTGAGAGGGAGTGGCTATTGATGTCAATAGCGGAGAAAGCAACAACGGAAAACAAAGATTCAGGCAAAGAAAGTGGTAAGGAGAACAGCTTAGTCCCATACTCTCTTGTCTTGAAAAAAGCCACTTGCTGCTTCTGTTTCATACTTTTCATGCTGCAAGAGGTAACCACAGGGGACTGCTCCCTCTCTCAGAGCAAGTGGCAACTTGCCTTCTCCCTCTACTCACTTAGAAGCAATATAGAAGTCTCCCTCTGCTGTCTTCCCTTGCAATTATCTTTACAAACTGATATGCTCTCTGGCCCTCACTACTAAGCAGAAAGAGTTTTACAAAATGTGGAGCCACAGTTGTCTCAGAAGCTCTGTGAATAGAGGCGGAACCTAAGTGTTTTATTTATCCACAGATCTGAGTCAATGTGACTGGCTGAGATGTTCATTAAATGCCCTTTAATAGTTTCCAGGCAGGCAGAAGTCTGTGCATATGTGTGATGCATGGTTTGCTTACCTTATTTGCACTAGAGGGTCTCCCCCTCTGACTGTTGCAATTAGCCTATGTGATCTTCTCTCCCCCTGCCTCCCTCTCTTTCTCCCTCCCCCTTGCACACTCACTTTCTCTCTGTCAAACACACGCACACACACAAAAACACACACACAGGGCTGTATGTGCTTTCTTCCACTAACCCTGGTGCACTCATAAGGACAGGAAACCTCTTCAAGGGACAGACATTCCCCTTTTCTGGCTCACTGGCTTTGACAATCTCCCTTTCATTAGAGCATATAGTGTTAGAAACAAATTAACCATGTTATTTCAGAAATAACCCCATGCAAATTGCACCTATTAATTTGCAAATTATGTTATTTCAAAAACATGCAAAAACAGAGTGATAACCTAAAGCAGTTTGTGTATCAGTTGTTCTCAAACTGGGGGTCTCATTTAAGGGGGGGGGTCTCACCAAACTTGGTGCCGCCATCTTTGGTGGACTTGGCTGCTCCCCCTGGCCCCCAACATAGTGTTATGGCCAACTGGGGTTATGTGCAGTGTAGCAATGCTATGGAGGCAGCAGGCTGGTGGAACAAAGACCCACCATCTCACCAGCTAGCCCGAGCAGGTTTCCTGCTGCACACAGGTGAATTTGGACTGGCTTGCTACGAATTTGGTGAATTTGGACTAGCTCGTACATGGAGATAAGGCTACTTGGCGCATTGTGGGCCCCCACCAGTTGCCTGAACTCCCTCCCATTCCCAAAGCCGCACAGGGACTGGAGGAGTTCAGCTGACTGGCGAGTGCCCAAAATGCACCAAGTTGCCTTCCCTCCAAACCAGCAGACCTATGTGCAGCAGACCTTTCAGACTGGCTGGTAAGGAGGCAACTCTGCACAGAGAAGAAAGATGAGGCATCTTCCTTGTCTCCTTATGAGCAGGGGTAAGTCGGGCAATGGAGGAGCAGGAGAGGAGAAGGGTTGGCATTCTCCCCACCGTTGATTCTTTCCTGGCAGAAAGTCTCACTGAACACAATGGGACTTACTCCCAAGTAGGCATGCAAAGGATGGGGCAATCAGGCTGCATCCCTTTCTTTCCTGGGAGCAAGTCTCATTTCCTGTAAGTTAGATTATCATTGAACACAATGGGACTTACATCTGAGTAGACCTGCCTAGGATGGGATGACAGTGTGGCTGCTATCCTGTCAACACATTCTTGGGAGTAAGCCCCATTGAGCACAAGGGGACTTACTTCCAAGTAGTCATGCAGAGAATGGGGCATAGGCTCATGGGGTAAATGGGGAACACCAAGGCTAATGTTACCATAAAATGGGGCTTCTGACTCTGAATGCCTTTGGGGGGTGGGGAAGCAGTTGAAGTATTTGATTCTAAGAGCCCAGTGCATTTGATATTCATGAATTTTCCAGAAGCATCATCCTTACATTGGAATATACATCATGCCAGCTGAGACATGATTTTTCTCTCACTGTTCCATCTCTTCTTGACTTTCTCTCTTGCCATCAAGACATTTCACTTGCAGCCTCTTTTTTTTAATTTCTAACCTTTTTACACAAAAATTTAAAGTAAGGCGAAGCTTTTAACCTCATGCACATGCATCTCTACCCAGCTGACAGTGACAACATTCTCAGTTCTTATCCCAACTGAACAGAATACTGCCATGGTTACAACCCTACCTAAATAGGACAGCTTAATACACAAACTTCCTGAAAGGGGACAAGGAGAAAAAAAAAAAGAGAGAGAGAGAGAGAGCACATGAACAACATAAAGCCATAACTGAAGAACAGCTTCAACTTAGTATTGCTAATCTGTACTACATAGAGCCTTCAGATACTATCAATCAGATTTTGAGCTATCGTTCCTTATTTCAGATCTTATTCGGCTAAACAAAATAGTTTAGCCTAATATGCAGTCTAAGCAAATCAACATGAACACTCTGATCTTAGTGGTTTGAATCAGTATCTGATATTCACTATATCTAAGATAAATAATAATAAAAATTTACTTCAGAGTTTGTTGCACTCTCTCTGTTCAAAATATTATCTTCCTCTGAGGCACTATGAAAAACAATATAAAAATATTAGACTAATACAGAACATTTAATGTAAAATATACATAAACAATTATATAAATTCATTAAAGTGCACTGTTTTGGGAATTTTTTTTAGTTTTGTATTCATGATTTTGAAAAGTTTCTACATCACTTTTCATAGTGCCACCGAGAAAGCTATAGTTGAAATACTTTGGGAACACCACATTTTGTAACTAATACGTGCTTGGACTCCAGTCTGAAGATTTCTGTTTATTTCAGGTTTTTTTTCAAATGTAATCACAAAGTGGAGAGTTTGGGGAGAGAAAATTGTTTCACTGTATTTGACTGTAGACTTCTACATGAAAACTGGTACATTAGGGACCTAGTCTAGCCTATCTCCTTGATCTTCTGTATTTCTTTGTGCAGGAAGCCATTTATATAAGGATGGGAAACAAATGCATAATCCATGACCAGTAGCATGAAATACTGCAATACACACACAGAGAGATGCTTGCAACATAAACCAATGTGTTGTGGGATATGGTTTAGATTGAAGTGTTTTATAAGTTTTAGTCTATTTACCTACCTGAAATGCGATAATCACTTGAATGCAATGCCACATCATTTAAGTACATGTAATGGTGTTAATGCCTTTCAGTACTGGAGGATGTGAAATTAGCGATAATGGCAGCTTTCCTAGAATTATTCAAGTAGTAATTATGAGGAAAACCAACATGCATGCTGAGAAATGCTTACCTAATATACAGAACTCCACTTTGATCCACCTGACGTTGCCAGCCAACCGGAACTTGTACTGCAGGCAAGCCTCCATCTTTATCCCCACTGTCACACTCCTTGCCTCCATTCATTTTTCTGATTCTGTTTGCTACTCTTCAAAGATATCAACAATAAGATGATATCCTTATTTTATATGTCATCATGGCCTTCAGAATTCAGCCACACAGCAGAGCTATTCCCAGTCTGTACAAAGTGCATTGGGAAGTTCTGGCTCACTTTGGAACCAAGTCTGTAAGATCTGACATTTTTTTCCTTGGCAAGTCAGTTGCCCATAATGATCAATGTTAAGTATGAAATGCTTTATTCCTTATGTAGCCATAAGGATAGCCTAAATTGGTAAAAATGAATGTTTCCAACTCGGGGAAATCATAATCCATCAATGCTCCATTACTGGCCAGGAAGTAAGAAAAATGTTTATTCTTTGTTCAGTAGCATGACTCCATGAGCTTGACAATCACCTATGGTAGTTTATATTTTGAGCTAAGTCCCATTTTTGCAGATGTGTCTTGCAGTCAAGACCTTCAGGTTTTAAACTTTATAGTGCACATTCTTTTTCTTTTCTCATCCTTCCCCATTCATTGTCCAAGGTACAGCTGGACACTTCTCGCAATTCTCTCATGATGATATAGATACAATATGAAATCCTAAGGAGAATACACAAACAGCTAATTAAATATTATTGTAACATGACAATTCTGAGTATTACTTTTTGTTTTCTCAGTCTACCAACACCCCATAGCCGGATGTTTCTGAGATGCAGAGGAGATGCTTGTGCACAGGACAGTTAGGAAAGTGTAGCTGTCACCCTCCCCCACGTTTCCTCACATGTAACACTGGTTTCCTCACACACAACTCAATTCAAAGAGAAAAGAGAGCCAGTGCTCATCATGCTGAACTAATGTCTCTGGAGTCATCTTATTCCTAGCCAGTCCCAAATTTTACAGAAGTTTGAGGACCCTGGGCTCAGGAGAAGATGGACAAGGCAAGATTGCTACAGTTAGCCAAGTGAAGTAAAAGGAGAAATAAAAAGTAAGATTGAAATCCTATAACTGTATCCTAGCTCTGCCTATTCTAATATATTTCCAAGTTCAACATGATTAATTCTCAGGTGAGCATGCACAAGATGGCAGACTTACTCAAACTATGCCAAGGTAAAAGAATTAAGGTATAAGACAAAAAAAAATTGGGAGCTGAATCCAAAAGTTGTAGTAGCTGCTGAAGTTCTTTCCTTTCTCCTTGTGCTTACACATTGCTAATTAGTGTAAGAGAAAAAAATGAACTTAGCAGCCTTACTTATATGTGCTCACTAGAGGCAAGTGTTACTGCATGTTTGGCCAGCCAAATATTGTAATTTTACAGCAGAGCTTGGCTGGAAAGCACTAGAAACTGAAAAGGAAAGCAATAGGGTGCTGTAAAATGCTTAAAACCAGTTGAGTTAGCAGAGCTGCAATTCTGACTGTCAGAATTAAATGCATGGTTGCTGTGGTAACTGTTTTTGTGGAACGATGCCATTTTAGCACACATTGAACAAATACAAACGGATGCAGAATCTGCTGCCCTTGTGTGACGTCCTGAACTCAAGCAGGATCTCTAACCCCCGAAGCAAGGCAAGTAGGTATATCAAAACTCAGAGCGCAATCCAGAATAACTACGGCGAGTCCTTGCTTTATTTATTGAGTAAATAAAAACAATTCACTCTGGATTGCAATATGAATTTCCCATAGCTTTTCACTAGGTGGTGCCATAACTATGGGTACATGTAATGTCTCTTACATGTTCTCACAGTTACTCTGGACTGTAGGGTTAGTGTCCAAATTATGTATTTGTGTGTGTGTGCGCATGCATGCATACGTTTGGACACAAAATAGTGTCCAAAATTTTTTTGTGTGTGGGCACGCGCATGGGCATGCATGCATGTGGAGGTACAGATATGTTTGAAAACCTACAGCAAATAATTCTCATTTCCTCCAGCAAAGATCAACTCTACTCCAGTACAGGGGACTGGATATCTTCAGCCACCTCTAACACATTCACTTGAGCTTGATAATATACAGTATATTATTTCTTGTGCACCTAAACCAAGTACAAAAAAGTCAGATTTATAATGACTAGACCCTATCCATGAATTCACCATATAAGCAAGCAGATACATAAAAAGAAAAATAGGGGGAGGTGTGAAAGATGGTGGGCACCATATACAATACACAACAAATCCTCACCAGTGGTTTCTTGGTAACTATAGCCCCATTTTCAGCAGCACCTTGCTGATGTTTTAATGTAGCATTTATTTTGGCATAGCCATGCTGTGTGCTGCACCAGATAACCAGCAAGGACTGCCACTATGGATACAGCTGGTTGGGACACAGAGAGAGGGAATGGAAGTGCATCCGTGCTCCACAACAAACAAAGGGAAATGTGTACACATCCTGGTTACTTGATTTTGGAGCAGCAAGCACATATATGCAGCATATAAAAGATATGCACATATCTTTTGCAGCTTTAGAGGACTCACCACCACAATTATAGTACAGCACACGCACACAGAATTCTAGTTGGACAGCTAGAGTTTAGTTAAGATGATGTAATTTACAAGGGCTTTGAGAAACAATTGTCAACAAATAATGAAATACAATGGTACCTTGAGTAAAGAGCTACTTGAATAAAGAGTGTTTTGTGTAAAGGACAAAATTTTCTCAGAAATTTTGAGTTGTGTCTTGAGTAAAGAGCACTGTTTTGAGTAAAGAGCACTTCTGAGGAAGTTTGGATTAGGCTTCCATGGTCAGGGAACTCATGGGAGGTCTGGGGGGAGCAGCTTGAGCCAGGTTTGTATGTGGGATCTGTGTGTTGCAGCGTGGAAGGTGTACCTTATCAGTCTTCTAGTGCTGCTTCCCATAAGCAGCTTGGGAATGTTAAAAAGAAAAGATTCCATTGAGCCAATGGAAAGAGCACATGCCTACTCAGACGTAAGCCCCACTGTGTCCAATGGAACTTACTCCCAGGAAAGAGTGTTTAGGATTGCAGCCACAGTCATCCCCCTCTCTGTAATGCTCACACGAGCCATAAAGGTTTTCAAAGGTACAGTACAGTTCAGTACTGCACAATATTTTCTTTATTGCAGTGCTGTGTGTTACTGTATAATACAGTGTTTTGTTAATATTTTTATATGAATATTTTTTGGGTTGTGGAACCAATCATCTGAGTTTCCATTATTTCCTATGGCAAATATGCTTCATGTAAAGAACCTTTCATGAACTTGTTACGTGAGGCACCACTGTACAGCTTTGTTTTTAAATGAGCTTTACTCAGGGATTGAACTTATTTTGCATACGGACTTACCTGCATTGGATTTGCTGTTCAGTTTTTTAGTTTTAAACAATTTATAACCTACTAGCGAAAAGCGTACCCGCATTGCGGGAGTAACATTTCCCCATATGCCATCCCCCCACGGCACATCAACACCCCATGCGCAACATTCCCCACATGCGCAACATCCATGTGCAACCATCCCCCATGTGCAACATTCCCCCTTGAGCATCATCCCCCCATGCGCATCATCTCCCCCATGCGCAGAATCCTTGCCAGTGCAACCTCTTACTCTGAACAACACCCCCCCAGTGCACCGGGCACCAAGGACCAAATTGGCTGGATGTTGGTCAGTCTCCCATGTTAAGTATAGGACAGAAACACGTTGCCCCCTTTTCAGCCCCTGAAGGGTTAATTTCTCCAGATGGTTCTTGGTGGGTGTTCAGGTGACAGAAGGAACTCCCAGAATTCCATGCTTCAGGCCCAGCAGTTGGGGAGGAATGTTGCTGAGTCAGCAATTCTCAATGCAAAGTATAGGGAGGAAAACGCGTTGCACCCCTTTTCACCCCCTTCCGATTGGAATTTCCGAAAACCGGTTCTTAGTGCACCCCTCCGTCACGGAAAGAACACCCACTCCAAATTTCACACTTCTAGACCCAGCGGTTTTGGCAGGGCGGTGATGAGTCAGTGAGTCAGTCAGTCAGTGAGTCAATCAGTGAGTGACTTTTTAATATATATAGATTACCAAACTTCCTGCTTCCTGTTAACATTCTGGATGTGCCTCTATCATTCAGCCTGCCTGCCTTTCTATAAGAATGCATGTTTAGAGCATTCTTCTAAGGAAGAGACATGATTGCTTAGTGCCAGCAAAGAAAAGCAATGGTGATGGGGTGTGGGTGTAGAGCTACAGTTCCCTCATATCTCTGGTTTCTGTATGTGCAGAGGGGAGCCTAGAACATACCAATTGTAAATAAAGAGACAACTAATGTATTGCTAAGGGAGTCCAAATTTAGCATCCTTTCCTTCCTTATAGCCAGCAAATATAAACTGAATGCATATGTACAACAACACAATGTATTATTGTTTATATTGCATTAAAAACTTCTTGTAAGAAAGTACCGTATTTACTAGAATCTAACACATACTCTTTTCAGTGAAAGTCATTGTTAAAATTGGGGGTGCACATAATATTTGCAGGTGCAGATTTGTATTAAAGTTAAAGTAAACCAATGACCAAGAAATGTGGTATATAAATATGGGGTTTTTAGCAGCAGCACCAGCACCACCACCATCAACTTCTGATGTTCCAAGTACAACTCAGCTACTAATTTGCTGGACCACAGTATGTCCCAAGGGTCAAACAAAAACTGGAAATGGTCTTAAGAGAACCTCTTAGGGTGAGGTCGCCTCACCTAGGCTGCTGCCTTTTGTAACTCCTACTCCCTAGTGTCAAACACTGGAGGAGAAGGAAGACACAGATTAGATTCACAGGCAAGGGCATTGAGCATAGTGAGAAAGGCATGTACGAAGCCAGTTCTTAATTATGGTATTGTTAGTTTTATGATAGCCAGATAACCATCACATGAAGTTCTGTCAAGCAGTCACTAAGCCCAAGCTGAACTGACCCAGATCTGAAACACTGGAATGGCAGACTCCATAATGGCTAAACCAATAGCACAAGAGCAGCTACAAGGTAATGCCTGCCCTGACTCCCTAAAGTAGCCTGACAGTCTAAACAATATGTGCTGCATTGTACTGAGAACTTAGGGTTATTCAAGGTTCACATCTCACTAGGGAGGGGAGGGGGGACCTCTTGTTTACCATAGCCAAAGATTGTTGCTGTGCCAGTGTGGAGGTCAGGCCCTATCATGGATGTAAGCAAACAAGGATTCTCTGATTCATGCAAGGACCATTATCCCCATGGTCTGCTGAGACAGCATAGGGCAGTGTTCCCTGTGGATCAGAACCCCACCAGTAATTTGCAAGCCACATTTGATTGGTCGCAAAGTTTTTGGTATCATTAAACACACCCAGGCAAGTTTGCAGAAGAAAATCATTGGCTGGAATGCTAACCTGTGGTGCGAGGTAAGCTTCATAATCCTAAATTAAAATGTCACATTTTATTATTTTTTTCCTTCTACAGTGGCCCCTCATGTAACAAATTTAATTTGTTCCAGAGGCATGTACTTTACGTGAAACATTCTTTACGTGAAGTGGTTTTTCCCATAGCAAATAATGGAAACTCAGACGAATGGTTCCACAACCCCCAAAATATTCATATAAAATATTAACTGGATGTAAAAATGATGACAGAACACTGGGATTGAATTCAAAACATGCATTGATCTTATGAAGTCTACTTAGGCTGCAGTCCTAAAGACACTTTCCTGGGAGTAAGACCCATTTAACACAATGGGGCTTACTTCTGGGTAGACATGGTTAGGAGGCTGCGATTAAAGACACCTTCAAAGTGTCTCCCCACTTTCCCCTTCTTTCCATCCTGAGCCTCTCTCTCCCCTGCTCCCTTCTGGCTAGCCCTGAGCTGCTTCCCTCTTCTCCACTGCTCTTCTCTCCCTCTGCCCACTGGACACCTGGCCAGAGGAGGAACAGCGCAGAAGTATTGCTTTTGCTATGGGCAGGCATGCTAGGCAGCCCTGATGCTTTTTAAAAGGGCTGCTGGCCAGCGTGTCTGCCCCAACTGCCAACTAATTTGCTTGTTATGTGAAGCAACACTTATTATGTGGGGCAGAATTCTAGAGAAATTTTGGCTTGTTATGTGGATCACTTGTTAAGCGAGGTATCACTCTCTCTCTCTGTGTATGCAAAGCCTGTTTATCATATTCTTGCCACCTACAAAATATTCTGCTCCTTTCTCAGTGGCTTCCACAGAAAGCTACAGAATAGAGTACGGTAACTGCAAAAGAGGGCACAACCGAGGAAAGGGAAAAGTGTTAGCCACTAAAACCACCAGGGACAGGGTTTATTTACACTGACTGGCATTCCTTGAATTAGTATTGCAGTTTGGTAAAACACAAGTACTGTAACTACCCACACTGATGGGTAGCAAAACACAAACAAACACTGCATCTGCTCAGGACACCTTGCATGCACATCACTCTCCATATCCATCCTGTTTGTCATAATGGGTGTTTTATTACTATTTCATAGCATCCTGTAGAAATGTTCAACCATTTTCTTATATGTGACTTAAATATGATAAACAGCAAAAGTAATTTGCATAATTGTCTATGGAGATTTTCCAATGCATTTTTTTAGCTAGCACAGAAAGTAGTCACAAAGTGCTTGCTTCAGCTAAGAATGTCATTTTCAGACCAAGTCTACATTCTGTCAAGCCTTTTAACCTTGAGAAGCGTTTGAAGTTGGACTGTAGACAGTAGTGTCAGAATTTCAGCAATATAAAAATAGGAGCATGTGTGCTTTCAAGACATAAGCCACTTAGCATTAAAATTTCAATTTTTTTCTCTCCTTCAGGGATAAAAGCAACACAGAATACATGAAGAGCTACTAGACAAATATACTGAGAAGTGCTAGAAATCATAGTACACCAAAGTATTCACAATGTCCACAGAACATTTCAGATGGTGGCTTTTTATTCAAAAATGACAAGACACCTTCCCTAGTTTGTTACATATCACACAACCTGAGTTTAAGAAGAACCATTTAAACTGACTATAGCAAAAAGACAGCTTATTTTTCAAATATAATTACCATAATGCAATACAACTGGGTAGTATGCATTTTTTTATGCACATACTCCAAAATTATATTTATTGTAGCTATCCTTCTTTATCTCATAATCAGTAAAATACCTTATTCATAACTGAAATAATTTCAATTTATCTTTCCCTATTAAATTGTTCACTATGCGAGTTAATGCGAGTACCATGTTTTGGTGGTCCTCTACTGCAAAGATGAACTTAAAACGGATTTAGCAGCCATTTTGGGGGAACCAATCATCTCCCAAACCATTCCACATGGCTGACCAAACTAATGAATTGCTACTGGTTTCTACTTCAGGTTTTCTGATATAAAATATACAGAAGGACTTCAGCAATATAAGAATAAAGGTAAAACCGCCCTTGCAGGTTGCCCTGCTAGTCATGACTATGACTAACTCTAAGGAGCAATGCTCAATCCTGTTTCTTAAGCCGTAGAGCCAGTGTTGTCCAAAGATGCTTTCGTGATCATGTGGCCCACTTGCACACCGAACACTCTTACCTTCCAACTGGGGTGGTACCTTATTTATCTACTTGCATTCCCATGCATTAGTAAGTCCAAGTATGATTGCATAAAACTGAGTTGTGTCCCTCTGAAACCTATGGATCAAACTAATATTCAAAATGCATGGAATAATTTTTCCCAAGATTTGGCAATTCTGACTGCCCAATCCTATTGGGGCTGCCAGTGCTGCTGCACAGTGGTGGCAGGCAGGAAGCCAGAAATCTCATTGAGGTAAGTGGTAACTAGTTCCCTTACCACTTGTCAGGTCCCATCCTACCCACTGGGTCTATTCAGTTCTGGGCCAGGTCAAATGATGGTGATGAAATGAACAGCTCCATGAAGAGCTTTCAGGCTTGGAATGGGACTGAGGATGTGGTAGAGGCCTCCACCATATCTTGCCCTCTCACACTATGAACCACCCTCCTCTCCACCCTCCCTCACTATTTGTTTCACTCTTTCCCCACTTCACTGCTACCTATCAGTGTACGTGGTGTGATCAGTAAGTATAAGGACTGGTATTATAAAAAGAAAACTACAACACGTAACAATATGGCATTTAATCTCCTTCAAAGTAGTTCCCTTCAGAAGCCACACACTTAATCCAGCGCTGTTTCCATTGATGGAAACATTCCTGGAACTCATTTTCTGGGATATCAGCAGCTGCCTCGTCTACTTCACTTGGATTTCCTTGAAGTCCTGAAATCTTTGTCCTTTCAAGTGGGATTTGATTTTTGGAAAGAGGAAAACTTCACAAGGGGTGAGATCTGGGGAATATGGTGGCTGTCGGACCTGGGGGATGTTGTGCTTGGCCAAAACCTGCCTCACAAGCAGTTGAATGGGCAGGTGCGTTGTCATGGTGCAATTGCCACTCACTGGACACATGCAATTCTGGCCTTTTCTGACAAATAGAATCCCAGTAAACGCTGCAACACTTCACAGTAGTACTCCTTGTTTACTGTCTGAACATGTGGAGCATACTCATGATGAACAATCCCCTTGTAGTCAAAGAAAACAATCAACTGTTTCTTCACATTGCTTTGACCCATTCATTCATTCTTTGGTCTCGGAGAGGTTGAGGTCTTCTACTGCGAAGACTGAGCCTTGGTTTCGGGATCATAGCCATAGGGGGTCATGAACCCACGATTCATCAGCCTTTATGACTGTATTCAAAAAGTTTTCATCGTTCTTGACACAATTAAGGAGGTCTTGCGCAACTGAAACCCAAGTTTCATTTAGGTCATCTGAAAGGAGTTTTGGCACAAACTTGGCAGACACGCATCTCATACCCAAATCTTTAGTGAGAATGGTCTGAACTGAACCATAACTAATCTGCACATCCTCTGATAACTCACAGATGGTAATTCGACAATTTCCCCTCAGAGCTGCATGCACATCTGCAATGTTTTTCTCAGTTCTGCTGGTTGTGGGTCTTCCAGAAAGTTTGTCACTGTCACCATTTTTTCAGCCATCTGAAGCACTCATATTCTCGTGTGCGGCTCATACACGCCTCTCCATACACTTTCTGCAACTCTGCGTAGGTCTCTGCGCAGGTATCACCAAGCTTTTGGCAAAATTTGATGCAGATTCTCTGCTCAACTTTCTCTGTCATGTCAATGCGATGACCACACGCTACACACATTCCTTCCAAGCACTGCTGTAAAGCGAGGATGTGAGCTAGGACGTTAAAATTTAGTGTGTATGTACGGTTGGGGTCAAGGTCAATCTGTGCCAACTGGCTTCACTCTGCATATTTTAGCTCCTTTACTATGGCACCAGTCCTGATACGTATTGATCAGGACTTACTCTGGTAGGCAGGCTCAGCTTTAACGCTGGCGCCAACAGCACTAACTTCTATATACAATGTGTTTTGTAGCATGTGCTCATCCTGCTAGTGGGAGCCAGTGTAGGATTGGGCTCTGCATTTTATTCAGATCTGGAAATGTCTCAATTCTGATACATAGGAATTCTCTTTATTTTCTCCAAACCAAGAAAAAATGTCCTGCATGTGCTCAGACGGACTTTCATTTACTGCTCTTATATTGCACTGAAAACATATCCTTAGAGTTTAACATAAAAATATCTATGATTCCACTCAGTTGACAAAGGGGAAATCCATATGTTCCAAGAGGTGTGAGGTCCATTTCTTTTACACCAAAGAATCTATATGGACACTGCTCTCGTGCTGCTAAAGGATGAGTCCTATATTACCAACTAGTGAAAGTGTACCCGTGTTGCGGGAGTAAAATTCCCCATATGACATCCCCGTCCACTGCACATCAACCACCCATGCACATCAACCTCCTATGGGCATCCAACCCATGTGCAACAACCTCCATGTTCATCTACCCTATGCACATCATCCCCCCTTGTGCATCAGCCCCCATGCGCATCAACCACCATGTGAAACATCACCCATGCGCATCAACCCCCCATGCGCATCCACCCCCCATGCACAGCATCCTCCCCAGTGCAACCCCTCCCCCTGAACAACATCCCCCCAGTGCACCAGGCACCGAGCACCAAATTGGCTGGATGTTGGTCAGTCTTCCATGTTAAATATAGGACAAAAACACATTCCACCCCTTTTCAGCCCCTTAAGGGTTAAATTTGTCCACATTTGTTCTTGGTGGGTGTTCATGTGACAGAAGGAACACCCTCCCCAAATTTCACGCTTCTAGGTCTGAGGGTTGGGGCAGAGCATCCCTCAGTCAACAATTCTTCAATACAAAGTCTAGGGAGGAAACCATGTTGTGCCTCTTTTCACCCCCTTCTGGTTGGAATTTCCGAAAACTGGTTTTTAGTGCACCCCTCAATCACAGAAGAAACACCCACCCCAAATTTCATGCTTCTAGGCCTAGCAGTTTTGGCAGGACATTGATGAGTAAGTCAGTGAATCAGTAAGTCAGTCAGTTTTCTCTTTTAAATATATGGAAGATAAATGACATTTATAAATTAAGGTATTAGTACCTTATCAAGAAAGGCAATAAGAATCAAATACAGTACATACCAATTAAATTGACTTTGGTCATGACAGCTTTTCTATTAAATATTGTCTTTATACTACCAGTCATGAAACTAAATGAATAGATGCCCCCTCCCCCAAATACTGGAGCACAAAAATAGAACATGTTAAACCCACTAGGTTTTACTTACATAATTGAGATGGGGGGAGTGTATTCTTCAAGTCATTTAATCTGATCAGCTGCTATAACAGCATAATCCTTTTTAAATTCTTGGTAAGCATTTCTCAATTTTGCAAAATAAAGTATAAAAAATAATTTTAAAAAACTGCAGTCATGCAATAAGAACAAAAGTAATTAAGCAATAGAAAGCTACATTAAATTGTCTTGCTTTGTACCAGAAGCACCAATAGTGCAAAGAAATAAGTCATTTAGAGCAAGCCTCTACAAGAAATTGTCAAAAATATAGTAGGAAAGCAAATTAAACCTGTACTTTATGCTTTTGTGCTAAAGTACTCAGTCATGTGACCAATCTATTTTTAGAGACATAGAATGTTTTCCTGAAATGCTGTTCTTAAAGTTGTTTACTGAAACAGTCAGCAAATAATGAACAATTTCATGAAAATCTGCAGTGAAGGAGTACTCTTAGCATAATTGGTTATGTATTAGCACAAAATTAACTATGTGGAACCTCACTGAAAGTGCTCTACTACTGTGGAAATGTTCATCTCTCTCTCATAACCCAGTCTAGCAATCTTGCAAACGTAACAAACATAAGCATGTTTGCTAGACAATTTCAGAGCGACTTCATTCACGGTAAGCACACTTGGTAAGCCATCAATAGTTGTGTTTTTTATAAATAGTGAAGATGCTTTATAATGGTCTTCCTTGCATGCTGAATTCTTCATTGACAAACTACCAGTAACTCCTTTAGTTATAAATGAAGTCACAAATCTTTCAGTAAAAATCCTGTGGGATATCATGACAAAGATGACAAGCTATCATATTTTTTAAGACAAGGGATATTCAAATCTTGGATTATCTATTCTTAATTTGAATGACCCAACTGAGCAAATTAGTTTGTACGGTAGCTGATAAGGTACTGTACTTGTTTACACTTGACTAAGGCTGCAATCCAGAGCAAATTCAGCCTGCTCTGACTTAACTGCACTCTCCTAACTATTCTGTATCCAAAGCAGAAAGACTCTCTGAATCCAGAGAGTCAGGAAGCCTGGGCTGCCCTAACTGCTCCAGAGCATGCTAAGTAATTGACACAAGGCGAAGACTTGCTCCTGAGGAGACACCCCTCAGATCACACTGAACAAGGAACAGCTGTGGTGCCTACAGTGGTGACATGACTCTGCACATCACCTGGTGTGGAAGTCTGTGCGTCATCCCTGGGATGCGCACCCCCCCCCACCTGGACTGCATAGTCACCAAAGTTGGCGCCTGCGCAGTTGTTTCTGAAGCCAACTGGCTTCAGAAAGAGTACTGCGCAGGCACCATCTCTGACACCTGCGCAGTACTTTTCTGAAGCCTTTTGGCTTCGGGGGAGACTGTGCAGGCGTCAGAGTTGGTGCCTGTGCAGTACTCTTTCTGAAGCCATTCGGCTGCTGCTCCGCCTCCTGAGTGAGGCCGAATGGCTGTGCAGAGGCGCGGACTTTCTCTGCTCTAAGGAAGTCTCCTCTGAAGCTGTTCGGCATGCTCAGTGTGTTTCTGCGCAGTGCATCTCAGATGGCCGTTCAGGCCAGCTCCTCAGACAAGTGGCAGCTTCTGGCTGATTCTCCGCCTTGGAGCAGGCCTGAATGGGGGTGCTGACGCCCGGGACCTGCCAAAGGACAGTCAAACTCCTCCGGCACATCACCCCATACGGAGCGCATCACCCAATGCAGCCCACACCAGCCGCACCAGTCTGGTGACGCCAGTGGGTGCCTGCCTTATAAGGAGTCCCTGATGAGATGCCAGTACATTCTACAGTGAATAGAAGGGGCTTCTTGGAGTGGCCTGCTGTATCCTGAGGTTTGTGGGCAGCCGTAGTTTGTTCCATATCCTGAGGTTGAGAGGAAGGGGTTGCAGCTAGGCTGGCCAAGAACTCAGATTTTTAGTCAGCACTGCCATTCTTACTCGGGCCTTATCATGGACCCCTATGGGTCTACTCATTACTATACCTGCTCCTGAGGTGGTATAACTCTGAGGGCTGGAAGAGGGCATTTCTGCTTTGGAAACAGGCTTTGGATACAGAGTAACTGCTCTGCCCTAAGCAATGCTAAACATGCCCTCAACTTGCCTCTCCTGAGCTGCTTAGGCTGCCCCAGTTAGGGCAGAGCAGGTCCACCTCTCTTAGGGCACCCTATCTTGCCTTGCTCTGCCCTAAGCCTCCTTCAGAGTAACTGGGCTGGAGCATCTTGCAGTTGCTCCAACCTAGTGTTAGATAGGGCAACCCAAGGTCTCTTATGTGGACAGATTAGTTGCTCTGGATTGGGCTGCCTGGCTGCAATCCTAACCTGTAGTTAGGCCGGCATAAGCCTGGCATACATCCTCTGCTGACCTGTTACAAAACTGCTATAAGGCACTTCTGCCCCACTCCTGGGTGGATTATGCCAGAACACAGCCATATGCCAACCTCCCTACATCACCATGGGAAGATATGCCACGTGAGTAAGGCCGGCCTAAATTGGTTAGGACTGCTCCCTAAAATATTGACTTGTAGAAATCCTTGGTTGGAGAGGGAATGTAGGAACCTAATAGCTTTATCATGGGCTGCTTATTGATAACACAGGGTCTCTCAGGCCAGAACACTTCCACCACTTTACTCTATCTTAAAAAACGAACTAAATTTGTTCATTAAGAAGACAAAAGCTGAATAGTGAGTAGTGGCAAAAGGTACTACAAGGAATCACTAAAAAAAAATCAAAACTATTTTGGACTATTGTCTATTTCCCATCAAGAGGAGGGTCCAGATCTATCCTGTATTTCACCTGAGAGTTGGTTTAACTATTTCTGAACACTATTTTGAGAAGGAATAACTCTGGAACTACTGATATCATTCAAGTGGTGGTGGTGGTGGATTGGCCCCTGTATCCAGCATGAAATCAAAGAGTTAATCTGTTTGTTAAAAACAGGCAAAGGCCTGGCCAGATGTAATCCCACCAGATATTCTAAAAATAGATCCAGTCTGCTGGACCCCTTCTCTTGCTGATCTGTAGACTGAACCACCTTAATGTTTGAACCTTGGAATAATGTAATTGTAAACCCTATTCATAAAAGGTGGCTCTAGTGTACAAGTATGCCTCACTTTCTGACTGTAGGTGTCTGATCTGCTATTTCAACACCTTTCAACTATACACAAAAGTCATTCTTTCAAAGTATGTTGTGCTCTTTTCAACCTCTCTCCTCTTTCAAAGGCTAAAATTGTCCTCCCTCGTGTTGATTTGCATATAACAGGGTGATTCAGACTCTTTTGGTACGTTTGTTGGGTGTGTGTGTGTGTGTGTGTGTGTGTGTGTGTGTGTGTGTGTGTGTGTGTGTGTGTGTGTGAGAGAGAGAGAGAGAGAGATACGTTTGTTGGGTGTGTGTGTGTGTGTGTGTGTGTGTGTGTGTGTGTGTGTGTGTGTGTGTGTGTGTGTGAGAGAGAGAGAGAGAGAGAGAGAGAGAGAGAGAGAGAGAGAGAGAGAGCGCGAGCGCGAGCATACTTGGTCACTTTAGTGCCTGGTCTCTTCCCATTCCCAAAGGAGTTAATAAGAATTCATTTGCAGAAATCATTGTGTGACAGTGGAATTTTCAAGATAAAAGGGGTGTTTTCAATTTGCAAGCTTAAAAAGCATAGGAAGCAATATTTATAAACTAAAAAAAGTCCACGTTCTGCTTTTCACGTGTCATATAAGCAGATAGAAACCTGATAGCTTGGTAATTTAATCATAAGGAATCCCTATCGTTAAATTACCAACCCATCAGCTTTCTATCTTTGGGAAACATTATGCTAAACATTTCTTAGATAAGTTTATCCTCTGGATCAAGGGTCTCCAAACCCTAGTGGCCAGATGCAGCCCAAAGCAAGCCCCAACCTGGCTCTTAGCCGCTGGTCTACTGAGAGCTTCTGGCCCATTCAACAGAATACAACCAGAGCTGTGCTCTGTTTGCATCTAGAAAGTGCTCTGAGGGCTTCAGAATTAGAGTTCCATTCCTAATGTTTCTATTTAAATTTTATATTTAAGTTTTTTTTGGAACTTGACAACATGCAAGTTATTTGATGTGGCCCTTTGGCCAAAATGCATGGAGACTCCTACTCTGGATGACAAACAGAACTTTTTGAAATCAGAAGTTGAAATCATATGTGGAACTCTTTTGAAATCCCAACAGGGCAAATTTAGACATTCTATCTTATTAAGAAGGGTACCAAGCTTAAATGGCCATTTAGACTTAACAGGAACTCTCATCTCAGTGGACAAAGATTTATTCTGGCACAAACCCTTTATGGGCATCACCTTATTCAATTTTCTGTAACTTCTCTGGGAATGCATTTTTTCATTAGCATATATTAATTCGTTGTTCTGTTTGGGAAATTCCAAAAGTTTCAAACTAGCATTTCTCTGCTACTTTTCTTTTAAAATGTAGTGCAGTCTAGCAAGTATCAGTCCCTATTTACAGATACTGTTTTCCTAACGTACCATAGGAAAGCTTTTTTAGGTTTTCAAAACTGGCATCAGACAGCTGGGAAAAAACTTGCTGAAAAGCAGTCACTAGTTGAAAATTAAAAAGCTATGCAACCAGTTGTGTCTTCTGGTTTCAGTTGTAAAATCAGTGACTGTATTTCCCTCTTATTTTGTTGCATTACACAGAATTCAGAAGTGCATTCAAGAAGACGATGACCTTTACCATTATTTTGCTCTCATCTGCATTTTTGGTTCTAATTCTGCTCCACTCTAAAACAGAACTCAACAAGGGGACTGCTGTGCCAAACTGAAAGACTAGCAAAAATTTTGATGCTGAAACTATGAACTTAATATTATTTGTTAACTGGTTTTTACAATTCCATATTATTTTTAAATAATACAGACATTAAAAGCCTTGGAAAGGGAATAATATACAATATTCAGTGCATAGTCATTGCCTTATTGGTTCATTACTCAAACAAAAAGTGCAATCCTATTCATGTCTACTTAGAAGTAAGTTCCATTGAGTTCAATGGGGCTTACTCCCAAGAAAGTACTCTTAGGGCTGCAGCCTTAGATCAGAAAAAAATTACCTTCCTATTTTCTAAGAAATTATTTCATCTTTGGCATTCACTGACTTGCACAAAAGTACTTCTTGTGTGACAACAACTATTAAATCACTTTTAAAAATATCACATTACATATCATATTGCCTGATCACCCTTGCATTTAATCACTTGATAAATAATATTGCACTTAGGGGAAAAATTTCCTTTTTAAACAACTGCTTTCCAATTACTGCTCTTTCCAATTCTAAAAATGTTGTGGTTGAGAAAGAATAGATGCTTCTGTTGTACACAATGTTTTAAATATGTTACCCTCTGCTTATTTTCAAAATTGAATTAAAAAGCTGTCCTACATAAGAGAGCATCAGCAAAGAAAAAATAGCTGCTATATGTCTTGACCAGTCAGTGCTCAAACAACCACTACTATCAAAAATTTTGTTAGTGTCAACAAAACAAATGTCAAATATCATTCAAATGAACAAGAATTTTGACAAGTTCTATGGAAAGTGAGCTGTATTTTAAATTTTAAAATTATTAAAAGGACCACAACTTTATCTAACTCAGCCTGGGTCAAATATACCAACCTGAACCCTCTGAAGGCTTCCTTGCTCTAGATCAAGGGTGGGCAAACATTTTGGCAAGAGGGCCACAACATCCTTCTGTCACTGAGTCAGTGGTGGGGGAAAAAAGAATTAATTTACATTTCAAATATAATAAAATTTACATAAATGAAGCTTATGAATCTCTAATATAAGTTATAATCTTATACACACACACACAAACATACACACACACATATATATACACATACGTACATTTTATATATGTACATTATATATATATACAAACTGAAAAGTCACCAACTGACTTACTGATCAACGCCCAGCCAAAGCTGCTGGACCTAGAAACGTGAAATTTGGGGAAGATGTTCCTTTCATGATGGACCCACCCGTTAAAAAACAGTTTTTGGAAATTCAAACCAGGACGGGGTGAAAAGGCATGTGAAGCATTTTCATCCCTTTACATTGAAGAATCACTGACTGATCAACACCCAGCCCTAAACCCTGGACCTATAAGCAATTTTGGGAGCATATTCCTTATGTGACATCAGTATTGACTAAGAACTGATTTTGAGAAATTTCACTCCTAAGGGATTGCAAAAGAGTACAACACATTTTCAACTATATTTAACATGGAATACTGCTCAACACCATCCTGCACCTGCCTGTAGGGGTGCCCATGGTTGTGCACTTGGGGAAGGGTGCATGGGAGGGGGAGGCTGGTGCATAGAGGGATGTTGGAGGGAGGCAGTGGTTGTACACTAGGCAGCGGTGCATTGGGGGGGGGTATTTTACTTCTGTAATGCCGGATAAATTTCACTAGTGGAATTTATATGGATGAATGATTGTTTCTGAGCTTATTTAAAATACACTTAAACTTTATAATTTGCATTTTAAAATATACATGAATAAAATACACATGAGAATCACATGAGACCTATGTGATGTTTTTGTCATATACCTCTTGCACACAGTGAAAGCAGACATAGGGCCCACGGCTAAGGTTTGCCTACCTCTGCTCTAAATCAGCAATCTCCAAACTGTGGCCCACTGCAGAACAAAACATTGTCAGGGAACTTTTCATTCCACATTATAGACACCTTTTCATCATATTCCCCTTCATAGTTCCTCGGCCATTTGCCAGGCAGCCACTTCTGCTGCCCATCACCTCAAACGCCTCTGTGCTTTGATTTCCTGGGGGCAGTAGCTGCCCAGCAGCAGACTGTGAAAACTATCAAGTGGAAAGAAAGAAAGACAGCTGCAGTGTGGAAAGTGCCATGCCTGCTTTTATGTTACACCAGATCTGCCATGCTTTGGAAGCCCCTGCTCTAGATCTAAGGGGTAGCGAAAGAAACTACAAAAAAACTGAATCCGATAGTGAATCTATCTGTATTCTATCATCAATGAAGGATATATGATCAAGGAAAACATCTAAAGTGACGGAAATTTGGCACATAATCCACTAATACAAAAATGTTTGCGAAGAAGAGTTATTAAAATATTTTATTAAGTTATTAAGAAGGTGAGAAGAGTTATTAAAATGAACACTTGCAGCTTAAGAGTCACTATGGATTTGTCTTGAGGAACTTTCATGCAGCATATAAGCAACAGCAAAGCTTTGCAAGTTATAAGCCCTAATGTTCTGGAAGCTTTGAGATCAACTGCAGAGGTGTGGGTGAGGTGGGAGCTGTTCCCTGGCCTATCTTTTAAAAAAGATGTAGGTAGGAGAAACAGGGCTTTTTAAGTTGTAACAAACATTTGTGGAACTCCTTCCCAAAAGAGTGTAGACAGACTCAAATGTTTTCAGATAGATACAGAAGAGCTTCCTGTCCTGGAAGGCTTTTCACTGTTCAATTTGAAATAATTTTTATCTCTTGCTATATCCTTAGGTAGGTTCTATCCATTTTTAATTTGTTGACATATTTTATCTGTTTTATTCTTATGCATGTGCCGTAAAGCTGCTCTGACATATTTAAATTACAAGCTGGATAAAAACGAACAAGTCAAAAAATCAATAAGTTAAAGTTCATTAAACACCAAAAATGTGATGCGGCAACAGTTTTTCAAAATTATTAACATACAACATGCAACATTTTCCTGTTTTTGTCTTATCACTATATTTTAGTTATTAAATGTTTCACTCCTAGTAAGAAAACCTGTATATTTTCCTATTCGCACTAACCTGTACATTCACACTAACACGTCAAGAAAAAAATCAGGTCCTTTTAGTCAAGGGGCCAGGTATTTTTATGTGCAAAAATCTAATTCTGTGCTAAGAAAATAAAAATTCTGCACTGAACATAAAACTAACAAGTTTTATTAATAATAGTTAATACAGAATTCTGAATATTGTATGAAAATTTTTCTAATTATTTCTCTGAATTACCGGTATATTTACCTCTTAAAACAAGAATGACATAGCTCAATATGTTTTTAATTAAGCACTGAACTTGGATAAAAAAATACTAATATAGTTTACAGGGAATACACATTTTGCTAATAATTATGGAAATTAGTGTGTAATTGTATATTTTGCAAATGCATCTTAATTTAGCATGCTGTAGTCTGAATTTAGTAATTTACTATTTACAGGAAATATATTTGAACTTTTTTGTTTGAGAGTTTGAGAGACCTGTCAAGTGATAAGAATTAATGGTAACAAATGAAACGGGGGAGGGGGTGAAGGAGGGACTATGGGTAGCAGGCCCACGGCACAGAAACTTTGGCCACTGAACAAAACTTCAGCAACCATGCCACTGCCATTTCTGAATGAATGATGGGATTCACAAGTTTCATCAAATCTTAGATTTTGCAAATTCAAGTACAAAAACATTTTGCATGGTGTGGAGGATCTGTTCCAGGAAGTGATGTGTGGAACAATGCTACAGAAGGTGTTGCTAAAATTTAAGGCAAGAAACAGATGCTAATCAGCTTCCATACCTCCCAGATAGCACAGCTCCTATTGGCTAGAACAGCAGCTAAATACACTAGGATAAAAAGTGCTGAAACAAAGAAGATACGGTAACATTATCGGAGCCATTATTATACCATGCTGAACACAGGGTTAAAATGACATGTCAAAATAATGTTTAGACACGAAAAACAATCTATCTACATCTACAGTATTTATATACCGCTTTTCAACTAACAAGTTCACAAAGCGATTTACAAAGAAAATGGAAAAATAATAATAGCTAATTAAAAGCTAATGGGTCTCTGTCCCAAAAGGGCTCACAATCTAAAATGCAAAAAAGAACACAAGCAGAAAGCCACTTGAACAGACACTGCTGGGGTGTGTAGGGCCAGTTACTCTCCCCCTGCTAAATAAAAGAGGAACACCCACTTGAAAGAGTGCCTCTTGCTCGGTTAGCTCGGTTAACTGCCACCTATTGCAACAGATACATTAATACTGCAGCTTTACTTATTTGGGAGTAATTCCCATTCAATTCAATGGGGCTTACTTTTGAGGAAATGTGCACACGATTGTGCTGTAGTTTAAAGAAAATATTCCTTGCTTGTCATCAGAGAAAAGTGCTGAAATGCACTTGAACTCCACATATGTATGTCCTGTCCAACTGAGCCCTATTTCCCCAATCCATCAAGGAGATCAATCTGCAGATGTTTCTACATAGGAAGCCAAAACATGTACACTACACATTCCCAATGTAATACTTATTAACATCCCAATGAATTTCTGAAATGCATTTTTGATGTACATTTAGGTATTTACTGCCAACCAGAACCTTGGCAGTAACTAAAAATGCACATGTAGTAGATTGTCATATTTTAGTCAAATAACAAACAATATTTTGTGACAAAATCTTGATTCTTGAAACCTGAAAACAGTTAGCTTTCAGAATAATGAATAAAAAAACCCAATGTTCCCACCAGTGGCATCACTATGGTTGGTGTAACCTAGTTGGGCAACTCATAGTATCACCCTCATTAACTTTATTACTACAAGTATGGGATACCAAATAGATTTGTAATCAACCAAAAAAAGTTGCCAATAGTTGATATTAGTTGACATTCTTAGTTGATAGTTGATATTAGTTGTGTGAATAGTTGATATCCACACAAATTAATACAAATTTGAGTATTATGTCTGATACATGGGAGTTGACTGACAGCAAAATCCCTACGCAAGTCAACTCAGAAAAAAATTCCATTATAGTCAAGGTGCTTACTCCCAGGAAACTCGAGATAGGACTGCAGCCTCATCACAACATTTCATTTATTGCATGCTGTGCGCTAACCTTGTTTGCTTTCAGAACATGCAGAATCATTGGTCAGTTCCAAGTTAAGGAAATCCAGCTCATTACAGAAGTCAGTTGTGTTTACTTTTTCTTGATATTTGGCTGTAACTTTTGTTAAAAAGCAATGTGGCTTGTTTTGTAACATTCTGCATTAAATTACACACCAAATGATACATGATATGACTGTATTAGTCCTAAAAATATAATTTCCACAATTTTGGTAACTAGTGGAACCAGGTTACCAAGGGCGCCACCTGACATGACGTGTCATTACAACTTCTTATTGGCTTTTTAGGCTGCAATCCTAAACACACTTTCCTGGGAACAAGAACCATTGAACACAATGGGGCTTACTTTTGACTAGACATTAGATTAGATTTATTGGCCAAGTATGAACGCCATACCTGGAATTTGGCTTTGGCAATGGATGCATACATACCAGCACCGACTCACAAACAATGAATACAGAAGAACATATAAGAATATACAAATTAAATTAGGACATGGTTAGGATTGTGCTCTAAGTCTCTTTGGCCTGTTTTAAGTTAAGGAAATCTATCTTGTGATGGAAGACAAATGTATAGCGGTACCTTGCTTAACAAGCGCCTTGCTTAACAAGCTTTTCACACAACAAGCAAAAATTTCCAAGGAATCTTCATCCACATAACAAGTTCCACTTCACTTAACAAGCAAGTGCTCTATGGGCATGTGTGCTTTGCAGCTCTGACGCTCCGCATGGAGGCTCTTTAAAAGGGCTGACGACCAGCACTGCTGCCTCTAACTGCCCCCAACTTGGGAGCAGTTACCTGGAGGTGTCAGAGGCAGCTGCCCCTAACTGCCCCCACCGACCACCTTGAACCTCCATCAGCAGCCCAGGTAAGCCTCCCAGGAAAGTGTCTTTAGGACTGCAGCCTAAGTAGACTTCATAAGATCATACACACTGAATGCATGTTTTGAATTCAATCCCAGTGTTCTGTCATCATTTTTACATCCAGTCAATATTTTTATATGAATATTTTGGGGGTTGTGGAACCAGTCGTCTGAGTTTCCATTATTTCCTATGGGAAAATCTGCATCACGTAAAGAATGTTTCACGTAAAGAACATGCCTCTGGAACGAATTAAATTTGTTACGTGAGGCGCCACTGTAGTTTGAAACAAAGATGGAATAGTATAACACTCTCACATTAAGAGTTTCCTATATAAATAGTACAGTGGTGTCTCACATAACAAGTTTAATTTGTTCCAGAAGCATGCTCTTTAAGTGAAACGCTCTTTATGTGAAGCAGATTTTACCATAGGAAATAATGGAAACTCAGACGATTGGTTCCACAACCCAAAATAAGCAGGCCTCCGTCAGTCTTGAAAGACTATGGGATCGTGCTCTGCGCTGCATACGCTGCATGCAAAGCATGAAAGCCTGGGTTAGATTGTTATGGAGGATAGGCTGTTACGCAAGCAGCAAATCCCCTCTCTCCACACCAATGAATTAGTCCAATGGAAAGGCAGAGCCAATACAATTGGATCCAGCTGGCGTCGCAGAGCTGGACTAAGGACAGGAGCTCACCCTGTCTTGTGGGGCCGACCTGGGTCTCGAACCCTGGCCTGCTGGTTAACAGGCACAGTGTCTAAACTACTTGCGCCACCCACAGCCCAAAATATATTCATATAAAAATATTAACTGCACATAAAAATGATGACAAAACACTGGAATTGAATTCAAAACATGCATTCAATGTGCATGATACTATGAAGTCTACTTAGGCTACAATCCTAAAGACACTTTCCTGGGAGTAAGCCCCATTTAACACAATGGGTCTTACATCTGGGTAGACATGGTTAGGAGGCTGCGATCAAAGACACATTCCTGGGAGTAAGACCCATTTAACACAATGGGGCTTACTTCTGGGTAGACATGGTTAGGAAGTTGCAAAGACACTTTCAGAGTGTCTCCCCACTTTCTCCTTCTTTTCATCCTGAGCCTCTCTCTCCCCTGCTCCCTTCTGGCTAGCCCTGAGCTGCTTCCCTCTTCTCCACTACTGTTCTCTCCCTCTGCCCAGCAGATGCCCGGCCATAAGGAGGAACAGTGCAGAAGTGTTGCTTTCGCTAGGCAGCCCTGACACTTTTTAAAAGGGCTGCCAGCCAGCGCGTCTGCCCCAAATGCCAACGAGTGTGCTTGTTAAGTGAAGCAACACTTATTATGTGAGGCAGAATCCTAGAGAAATTTTTGCTTATTATGTGGATAACTTGTTAAGTGAGGCACTTGTTAAGCGAGGTACCACTGTATAGTGATGTATTTTATGCTATGGATGAAAGAAAATGATGCTGATTTAAAAAATATTATAAAATTATTATAAAAATTATGCATGCTTTTGTAAATATACTTGAGTTATGCTAGTCATCTATGGTGCAGGAGAATTAAATTCACCGGTAACAATAATTTCTATGAATTGAAAGGAAAACATCGGCAATGCAGCAGACCAACCTAGTTTTTTTAAAAACTAGGTCATAAAGACAATAATGAAAATATCAGGCAGTGATATTTTTCTAATAAACCTATTCCATAGCATTTACTAAATTGTGACTCATATACAAACTTATTGCCACAGTCAGTACCATCCACTCAAATTGCATAATATTATAATTTGATATTGAGTATACAAAGAGGAGGTTGCTTTTGTGAAAAAGTAATTCTGTGTAAGAAGACAGTAGGCTTCAAAGAAGCAGCACACTACATATTGCTAGTTTTATATATTTATTGGCCTGGATTTCAAGAAATGCAAGTGAAGTTCTGCTTCCACAGTAGGGCTTCCCAGCCTCCTCCTGCCTGTTGCAGATCTTCAAGTGTCCCTCCATGACACCCCCTACATTTTCCTGAAGAGGAAGCTGAGAAAGATAAATAAACCTCTTTCCACCTTGCACAAGTACCCACATTTGCAAGGAAAAATGTGGATCCACGCTATCAGGGAAAACACATGCCAATTCACACTCAGAATTGAAGCCTGGACGCCATCCTGAGTTCCATCACTCTGATACCCAGCGTAAACACACACACTCTACCAGCACTTAATTTGCTATAATAGTTATCTTCCAATGTGTCTTGGACAAAGGAAGAACTTTGACACTCAAAGGCTTTGATGAGACTGTTTAAGGAAGAAAAATGGTGGAACTGGAAAAGGAGTTAAGAAGTAGCTGCTGGGAGACAGCAGACTGAAGGTGGTGGATGGGTGCAGTTTGTGGAGCAGCTGCTTCCTCCCTCAAATATCTATTTTATGACATGTGCACCAGAACCATCACAAAAGAAGTTTGTGACAGTATAGCAGTTGCAAATACTTATGGAAAGGACTGCGCTGGAAAAAATGAATGCTGCACTAAGCAGCACTGAGGTGGAATGTGGCATGGAGGGAGGTAACAAGGTGGAGATTGAGAGATGTGTGGTGGTGGTGTATGCCACATCCTAGCCTATATTCCAGGATCCCCTGTATGATCCCCTGTATGATCATACATGTATGATCCCCTGACATAAGAACACTGTGGACTTCTGCAAGTAATTGAGCTCATGCAGGTCCAAACTATCCCATTTAGTTGCTGTACTTGCTGGAGCTTATGCTAGGATAGTGATTTACAATCACTGTGCTGTGCCACAAATGGACTGCAAGTCTGCTGCAGGAATTCTTTGACAATTTACCTTCGACAATTTTAATACTTATAGTGTGCCATGAAACAAAAAACGTTGAAAATTAATGCCCTAGGGTACAAGGACAAAAGTCTCTTTACCCTGAAAAGACATTCAACAGCTAAAACTCCTATGCAGGATGCAGTACTAATTGGGCATGCGCTGCTGCATCACCATGTGGGAATCTGGGATAGGTTGGGCTGCCTGCTGCCCTCATGACTGGGCCATCTCACATGCTAGCTGGTTTAGAGATATACTGTTGGATTTTGAACAACATGCTGTAATTCAAAGTCCACCAAGATGAAATGTGGATCAGATCATTGTTGCTACACCTGGCTTAAGCAGCAATCCCATTGCTTTGGGTGAGTTGAGCTGAAGTGGGTTTAGTTTGTATGGAAAGGCATTACCACTTCCTATTATATGTTCCAGATAATTGGGAAAAGCTTGGGCTAGATAAACTTCTGGTGATGCCACCTCTCTTACTTCATTCAATTCCTTCACAATCCACTTTTTCACTAATATTTTGCCATAGCCCCTTCATCTCTATACTGTACATGTTGCTCCAGAACAGCACGTTCTTCCTCTATTTTCTTCTTGTTTGTTTCTGAATTTTAGATTATACATTCTTTGGCAGGGAACAGTCCTCTTACATCTTGTAAACCCACTTGCACATTAATGTCATTGAATAAATAAATATTAATTAAGGAAATAAAATTCTGTGTTCCCAACTTCTCAGTTCAAGCTTTACTATTCAGTTATGTAGGAAACGTAAGAAAGAGGTAATTCACCAGGAGAGAAAGCAAGTCAAATTTGCGGATGACACCAAGCTGGGAGGAGTAGCTAACACAACAGAAGACAGGAGAAACCTCCAGGAGGATCTGGATAAACTAGGATACGGGGCTGTAACAAATAGAATGAACTTCAACAGGGAGAAGTGGAAGGTTCTGCACTTGGGCAATAAAAACCAAAAACACAGGTATAAAATGGGGGATACTTGGCTTGGCAGCACAACATGTGAGCGGGACCTTGGAGTTGCTGTGGATCACAAGCTGAACATGAGTCAGCAGTGTGATGTGTCTGCAAAGAAGGCAAATGCCATTTTAGGCTGCAGTAAGAGGACTGTCGCTTCCAAGTTGCGAGAAGTTATAGTTCCCCTTTATTCTGCATTAGTGAGACCGCACCTTGAGTACTGTGTTAAATTCTGGGCACCTCACTTTATGAAAGATGCAGCCAAACTGGAACAAGTCCAGAGGAGAGCGACAAGCATGATCAGTGGGATGGAAGGGAAGCCCTACGAGGAAACAGTAGGGGAACTTGGGATGTTCAGCCTGGAGAAGAGAAGGCTGAGAGGAGACATGATTGCCCTCTTCAGATACCTGAAGGGCTGTCATATGGAGGAAGGGGCTCATTTGTTCATAGCAGCTTCTGAAAGCAGAACTAGAACCAACAGGTACAAACTGCAAGAAAGGAGATTCCAGTTGGATATTTTGGAAAAAAATTCCTGACACTGAGGCCGGTTCGGCAGTGGAACAGATTGCCAAGGGAAGTGGTGGACTCTCCCTCACTGGGGATCTTCAAGCAGAGGCTCAATGCCGGAGGTGCTCAAGGATTTCCTGCTACTGGCAGGGGGTTGGACTAGATGACCTACTAGGTCCCTTCCAACTCTAGGATTCTATGATTCTAATGCGTTAGTACAGGCATCCTCACTTATTGATACTTTAGGGACTGGAGCACCATCCTAAAGTGAAAACTGTTGGAAAGTGGAACCCAATCTTTTTCATCTATCAAATGCAAAATGGTCACCAAAAGAGACATAAATATCACTTCCAAAAGCCTAAATAAGACATATTTATACAGAGCCAAAATACTTAACAGATTACAGTAAAATAAACAAAAGCATGTGCAGGCAATTAATAACTTATGTATTTGAATCATGGTTATTTACTGAAGAAAGTCATAAGGAAATACCAAAAACAGTTCCATCACCATGTTACATGCAAATCAACATCAGGGAAGGCAATTTTTTAGCCTTTAAACCAGCAGAGAGAGGTTGAAAGAGTGAAGCATTTATTGAATTAATGAGTCCTGTGTATAATTGAAAGGTGTTGAAAGAGTGGAACCATCAGAAAATGAACCATCAGAAACTGGGATGCATGTATTGGTACTTTTTCTTTCTTAAAGCATCCTGTCTCTATTTAATGGTGTAACAATAGCTGTGGGATGGAACAGGATTCCTATACTTCTTGGTGACGCAGACTTTGGTGGTCCCCTCCAACAGGTTTCTTCAGACTTATTACCACACAAATAAACAGGTAGTTCTGTTCCCATTGCATGTCTGCACCATACAATCTTGGCCCTATGTGTACAAGCAAGACTCCCTTGTGCTTATAAAGGAGGAGTACAGGTTTCCAAACTATTATTGGGAAGAATAAATTGTCACTTGCCTCTTACAATTTCCAAAATGGTGTTCTCTTGTTGTGATGTCACAGTGTATTATAGCAAATATGAATAATAGGCTGTGGTGGCCAATATGCTATTTTGCCTCCGTTCTGGAACAGGGTGGAAATGTGAGCTAATATGGAAAGCAGACAGCAGTCCTCAACAGCCTCAAAACCAACTGCTTTCTCGCTGTGTGAAACGGGAGGGGAAAAGGCAAGGCAAACCCTGCCTCCTCTTTTGGAGAAACACAGGTGGCCATGTCCAAACAGGCTGGGGAAGAGCCATAAATGGGCAATTTGTATAGGCCTACGATGTCCAATGAGTATTTGTTTTGCTTATTCTCCAAGGAAATTGCTCGTGTAGGTGATGCTTTGTGTCTTTTAGCTTAACTGAGAAAATCGTATGTGAGGAAATCATTCTTAAAATTGTACTAAGTTATGTGAAGGACTTTGGCAATGCAGAGTGACTGACAAAGTGCTTTATATTTAGCGGAGGTACTGTTCAGGTAACAGTGCTTCCGTATTATAATATAGAAGCATTTCCTTATGTAAAGAATCAAGAGCCTTCAATTTATTCAATAAAGCGAATGCCATTAAAACATCTTATAAAGAAGTGACAGGCTTTAATAATATGTTTTATTACTGAAAGCAGACATTAGGTTTCTTAAATGAATCCTTCTATTGACAGAGAAAGTATATTTTCCTTCTCTTGAAATGGCATGCTTGCAATGTGTACTCTGTTTAGAAACAGAATTAAAATAAGCTATTGACAAGCAACTCAATACAACAACACAAAATGGCAGAAAATTATTCATATATGCCACCTATGCTAGTAAAAGGGAAAGCACTTGTAAACTCCCTATGACTTCACACTCACCCCTACGAATTGTTGGTTGCCATGGTAAACATTTGTCTATATACTGCATATTAACACTGCAACACCATCCCCATTTCTCTTAAGGAATTAGGAGCTGATGTTTGGACTCTCTATTTAAGAAAATTAAAGGGTTTTAAATTATGAGTCTCACAGAAGTATACTACAACTGAAAAGGATTTCTTCTACAATGTAGGACATAAAGCATACCTGAAACCTACAATTTATTTTTAGAACTTGTTTTGTATACATATATATCTCCATCCTGCTTACTAAGCCAAAATAAAACAGTAAGTAAATTTATTGCGCTTTGTTGATACATAAAGAAATGTATTGCTTTTAGAACAAGTAAATTGTTTTTTTTAAATAAAGCTGCTGACATATACCTTATTTCTTGAATAACTTCCTAACATGCAAAAGAGATATTAATCTATCAATAACTTTTGATAATTAATAAGGTCTGTGCCAAGTCATTTCCATATTTTTAAAAGGCTTATCCTTGCACCCATATTCTTAGCTGATTATTATAGACACAATTTATACACATATCACTTAATCTTACAATCGATATAGAAACTGATAGTTAAATGTGTACTGGCCAAAATTATCCGTTTGCTGATATTTTCATGGGTGATAACAATGGCTGGGGAGCAGGCTTACTTTTGAAGAGGAGTCTCAAAAAATTGCAATGGAGGTAGGACATTACCTGCAGTAGTGCCTGTCTTTTAAGCCATTTCTTTCACAAGTAAGCTGTGGGAATCACTGTGGCTTCTTGAAGTGACCTATGGTATATTATCACTCTACGTAAAGTACCACATCACTGTATCTAACATTTTTCCAGGATTATTACTACAAACTGATGGTGCAAGCCTAACTTGTGGATTAGGCAGGCTGGTTTGGCTGCACTGGGTCTAACACAAGTATCATGATTCCTACAGAGCTACTGCAGAGAAGGGGAGGCTCATCTCCTTCCCTCCAGAAGGTCTGTAGTGGTCCCAAGATGCCTACTGAGGGCTGCTCCTGGCTGGAAGGGAGGCTAAGTTTGGATGCGGCATAACTGCTGGATCCAAGCCTTTCTTCCTATTTCTTACTATCTTCAACCTACAGTATGTGTACACAGGTTAATTCATTTGGGTACACATCAATGCTTACCTTTACTAAATATAGTTAGAATATGCAAAGCATCATAAACTGACCACTGCCCTCCTAAAATACTGCGGAAAGTCTCTGCTTTTAGTTCAACGATGTCCAGGTCCTACTTCAACAGAAGTATTGGGTTTTCTCTTATGTTAGGCATATCACTAATATAATGAAGGAAAAATCTTTATTAAAATTATAAATGAGTTCTTTGCATTTATAAAATTACCTGTGATTACAAATTGCTGTCATCCTAAAGTCATAGCAAATTTTTTTTACACCAATTTTGTTTCGCCTAACGTAAGAGAAAGCCCAATACTTCTGTTAAAATAGGACCTGGACATCACTGAACTAAAAGCAGAGTCTTTCTGCAGTATTTTAGGTGATTGTACAGGTAACATTTCATATTGTAACTCACTAGTAGTTTGCCTGCAGCTTTGCCCATGTGAATCTCTGGCCTGAGTGCAAGGGGAAGAACAGAGCATATGGATCAGCAGACACCATGGACACCCCACACAGGGCATGGGCACCATGTACCAGGTTCTGGATATTGGGCAGCAGGCACCACAGGCTTTGAGCATTGGGTACTGTGGGCCACTGACACCATGCATCAGACATCAGGCAACACTCCCCACACATTAGGCATCAGACACTGGGCACAGAGGGCACCTGGTACAGGGCACAGAAACTGGGTGCCAGATACTGAATATTGGGCACTGGGCACCAGGCACTTGCCATCAACTATTGGGCACCTGTACCAGACATCAGGCACTGGGAACTATCATTTGGCACTGTGGGCCCTAGGTCCTGGGCTGTGGGTTTGGGCCACCCTAGCATCAGACACCTAGCATTCAGTGGTGAGCACTGGACTGCCTGCTCCTACTGCTTGTCACATTGCATTGAATGTGCATTGAGTACCCGCAGTTCTTAATCACATTCATAGGTGGCAGTGTCCATCTGAGCTTGTGCAAACAAACCCACAAACTAAGAGACAGAGTTTCGATTTAATATAGTGAGATATCAGTGGTTCTCAGATTGTGTAACCCAAAATAGTGTCCTCAAGTGCTACAATAAACACACAGGGATTTGGAATGACTCTAGTGTTTTAAAGTAGAGAAATCACCTGTGAAACATTTTCAGTTCCTAAATTTACAATAAATGGCAGTGTGTGGGTGTATAAGCAGCATTCTTTGCAGTATTCGGGAAGAAAGCAGAATCAGCTCCATTCCATATGAGGAATCAACATATGGCTTAATAGAGATTAGCTGTAGCCCCTTTCTCTAGACATTGCACTACAACTGGATGCTCAAATTCACCTTTAAACACTCAATTCAACCCCTTCATTTACCTATTCATTCTCCAAGCACCAGCAGTGGTACATAACTATTTGAATGTAGGCTGCCATGCTTGCACAAAGATGGATCATTCCCTTAAACGTAATTCGGATTCACTGGAATCTCATATAGTGAAATCCTTCTCTCTCCAAATTATTTCTTTTTTATGAAGAAGAAAACATGAATATGTAATATCTGGTGAGACTTAAAAATGTCTCATCAGTATGAAGCAAAAAAGCAAGTGGGTGGCACATGACATAAAACCATTTCCCTGACAGTCACACAGTGTATCTAAATAGAGAAGTTCAGTTCAGTGTGGCCATTCATTTTGCTGATAGACTCTTCTTTCATCCCCATTATGTTGGTTTCTACCTGTTGAATTCTGAATTTGGTACCTCATGCTGATATGGAATTTGGAATGGCAGCCTGAACCTCACATAAAAAATAACATGGTTAAAACTGAACTTAAGAAAAGTATGTGGGTTCCCCCCCCCCCCCACAAAAATTTTGAGTTCTTGCTTTTTTGTTTTTATTTTATTGTTTTAATATCTGGTTGCCTATTTCAGTAAGTTCTACCTATCAAACCCACTCCTTTTCCTAAATCTATGTGTCTTTTGACATAGAGTTTTGTGTAAGATAACTCATTCTTCTGCAAATATTTTTTATAGTGATAACTGCTGTCGGAAAAATTTAGACGTTTATAAAACAACAAAAGCTTAGTTAATACTTTTATGTTCTTAATAATATTTTTATTTTCTTCATAATAAATGTTGCCATGTTTGTGGGACTCAGTACTGAAAACTGCACAGTATACCTGTGCAATGTAATTAGAAAAAGATCTACATTTGTTTCCAAGTGAATAGCCCACTAGGACCAACTCTGGTACCAGCAGGTGTAGTTTGGTGGTTGAGTGTAGGGGTGCCAAATAAAGCTAGGGAAGGAACAATTTATGAATGAGAGACTGCAAGCTGGTAAGTAATCATAGAACAATTTATGAATGAGAGACTGCAAGCTGGTAAGTAATCATAGAACAAAGTAATCTAGCTTCTTTGGTAATCTAGCTATGGTAATCAAAGTAATCTAGCTCTACTTACTGCCTGATGGACCTCACAAAGGATCTCCCATCAATTATAACTGCCAGATCCATATAAATAAAAGGCAAATTCTCACTGTCTGTCTGTCCGTCCGATAACCCTCTAGCTCCGCATACACCTGCTCTACATAGGCATATTATACCTTTGTGGAATCAGGATGATCCCAGAATTGACCCCAAAATGCAATCCAATCCCACACTCTGCACTCAGCACAAATCCACTCACACAACCCCACACCATACACATCCTAAACCCCGCTACCTCTGCCAACATATTACACCTTTTTGGAATCATATTATACCTTTTTGGAATCGGAATGATCCCGGGATTGACCCACCACACACATCCCAAACCCACAGTCCACATACACACATCACAACTCCACACACGTCCTAAACCCCTCTAGCTACACCTACACTCGCTCTACATAGGCATATTATACCTTTGTGGAATGATCCCAGAATCATTTTGTGGAATGATCCCAGAATCATTTTGTGGAATGATCCCAGAATTGACCCCCAAATGCAACCCAACCCCACACTCCACACCCAGAACAACTCCACACACACAACCCCACACTCCACAAACACAAAACAACTCCACACACACATGCTAACCCACTCTTTCACACACACAATGTAGCCCAAGCCCCACACACAGCCCAACGCCACACTACACACACACAACTACTCACATACACAACACACATACAACATAGCACAAGCCCCATACACAACCCAACCCAGCACTCCACACACACACATCTACACACATGCTAACCCACTCTTTCACACACACACACACACACACACAATCTAGCCCAAACCCTCACACACAACCGATCCCCACACTCCACAAATACAAAACACAACTTCACACACACACACTAACCAACTCTTTCACACTGTAGGCCAACCCTCTGCCCACACACAAACTCACTCTTTAACACCTACTCTTTCATAACATAGGCCAACCCCCCACACAACCCAACCCAACCCCATACTCCACACACACAAAACCCCACACTCCACACACACACACTAACCCACTCTTTCACACTCACACAATGTAGCCCAACCCCCCAAAAACTCGACCCCACACTCTATACACAAACACTGACAGAGGATAATCAACTCTTTTTATACACACACAATGTAGCCCAACCTTCACACACAATCAGGCCCCATATTCCTCCACACACATACAACAGAACTCCACACTCAGACTCACACTGCACACACACACACAAAATAGGGCAACCCCCACACACAACCCAACCCCACACTCCATACACACAATCCCACACAACACACTAACTCACTCTTTCACACACACAGAGTCCAACTCCCACATATAGCACAACTACTGTACCTCAACCCCCACACACAACCCAACCCCATACTCCACAAACACACAAAACCCAACTCTACACACACACGCAACCTAATCCCAACCCCAACCACACATTTATTTTAAAAGTTTTTTAACAGTTGAATTGAGGAATTCAAAGTTATTTCTTCAAAACTTCTGTTTTCAAAGCTGGATCACAGGTCCCCTTAGTTTTGGACCAAAGGCCTAAAACATCCTCCACAGGAACTGGCTTTAAAGTCCGCATGGAGTGTGGCTTATAAGCTAGTGCTAAATAAAATAATCTGGACAAAAGTGTCTGTTGTCAAAAGTTATTCTAATGCAGACTTTAATAGTCTCATGGACAGTAGGATTTTGTACACTTATTCTGGAAAGTAACTGAAGTTCAGGGAGGCATTCAGTTGCACAACACATCAGTCAATTGCCATTACAAGCCCTTTGAGATCACAGAAGTACCTATTAACAAACTTCTACAGAAAAAGTATTATGCACAACTCAGCATCACTATCAACAGGTGGATTTGGAAAGTAAAGATAACACCAATGGTGCAGCAAAACAGCCATTGACATGCACAAGGAAACCATATTAAGTGCTGTGCCTTTGAGAACATGTGTGCATGTGCCTGTTAGTGGCACATATAGAATAGGGCATTTTGTTGACAAGATTCATAGCTATGGAGCTGTGAGAGAACATGTATCTGTGTTAAGTAAGAAATTGATTCATTCTGTGTAAGTGAGAAGTACTGGATGTTATGCCTAATGCACAGACATTTTATTTTGAGGCATCTGATTTTGGACTGTACGGTGATTGACTGGTCTTGTTAGTCCTTCTAATCTCATTAACTTTAGGTTCTAAGGGAGTAAGGTTATTCCCAACTGCATCCTGAAGAATGCTCAAGGCATTCTAGTATTCAAAGTAAAAAAAAACCAAAGAAAACTAAGTTCAGTTAAAAAAAATCCCTCATCCTCCTATGACAAGGTCTGCCTCAAATCTTTGACTTACTTATTGCACTATAAATGAATCACTAGTTAGAAATCTCACTGACACATACCTTCTCTGTTTACTATATAGTAATTCCTATCAATCCCCAAATTCCCGTGGCACACATGAGGACTATCTGCGGCACACCAGTGTGCCATGGCAAACTGGCTGAAAACCATTGTTCCAAAGTGAAGACACGAACTCAGGATGGCTGATTCTGAGCATTTAGCCCAACTTTAGATGTAAGATGGTTAAAAGTCCTTGCAAATGAATTAAGTGCTATGCATTGTTTATGTGACACATTATTTGGTGTTTAGTCAGGAAAATTTTCTATAGCTAAAAAAGATAAATAATGTCTTCCTTAAATAATGTCATAAAATGACACATTGGACAATACATAACTTGTACTAAAAACTATCAAAATTATTATGATATGGAAACACAGCTGGCCAAATTATAAGCATGAAACTTCACATGCCTATTCAAAAGTAAATGCTATTCATTTCACAAGGGCTTATCTATCTATCTATCTATCTATCTATCTATCTATCTATCTATCTATCTATCTATCTATCTATCTATATATATAAGGCACCTTCATCATCCTCACTGACTCATCAACACCCAGCCAAAACTGCCAGGCCTATAAGTGTGAAATTTGATGAGGGTGTTCCTTCCATGATGGAGGGATCCACAAAGAACCAGTTTTCAGAAATTCCAACCAAAAGGGAGTGAAAAGGGGTGCAATGCCTTTTATAAAACTAATCTTCATCGTCATTACTGACTTATCAATGCCCTGCCAAAACCGCCAGGCCTAGAAGCATGAAATTTGGGGAGACTGTTCCTTCTGTGATGAAAGGAGTCACTAAGAACCAGTTTTCAGAAATTCCAACCAGAAGGGGGTGAAATGGGGTGCAATGTGTTTTCTTCCATACACTTTGCATTGAAGAATTGATGACTTATCAACATTCCGCCCCAACCCCCGGACCTAGAAGCATGAAATTTGGGGAGGGAGTTCCTTCTGTCACATGAACACCCACCAACAACCAATGTGGAGAAATTTAAACCTTAAGGGGCTGAAAAGGGGTGCAAAGTGTTTTTGTCCTATACTTAGCATGGAAGAATGACCAACATCCAGCCAATTTGGTGTTCCGTGCTTGGTGCACCGGGGGGATATTGTTCAGAGGAAGATGTTGCACTGGGGAGGATGCTGTGCATGGGGGGGATTGCACATGGGAAGATGCACATTGGGGGTTAATGCGCATGGGGGATGTTGCACATGGGGGTTTGATGCGCATGGGGGGTTGATGAGCATAGGGGAGATGATGCGTATGAACATGGGGGATGATGCACATGGGGTGGATGCGCATGTGGGTTGATGTGCATGGGGAATTCATACGCAGTGGGGGATGGCGTACAGGGGAATTTTTCTCCCACAACGCGGGTACACTTTTCGCTAGTTCCTAAATAAAACAAAGAAAGTCAGTCACAGATGTTAGTCCACTAGAAACTTCAGAACTGCAATCTAGTATACAATTCCTTTATTAGAACCAACTGAAAGAAACAGTCTTTAGCAAAGATTTACACTTTCTGTTCATACTGGCTATAAACAAAACAAACCCAGAAATCTTGTGCCCTTTTTTTGGTTGATCCTAAATAATGCAGGCATTTCTAGACTGCAGTTCCCCAGTTTAAGTGTGCTTGGAGAATACATAAAGGCACAGACCTCTAGGTTTTATTTGATTTAATAGTAGATGCAGGGGATATTTATTTAAAACTCAACTTAACACACCATTTACTTCAATTGTTCCACAATAGAAACACAAAAACCAGGAGATATAAATTTTGTCTCCAGTTTCAGTGTTTTTAGTAAACCTAAGAAAGGGGTTAAAATTTCAGTCTGGGCTCAGAATTGATCTGTATGCTATGGTCCAAACAAAGAAACATGACCTCTGAATAGGAACCAGGTAAAGTGGTGCCTTTGTTTATGAGCATAATTTGTTTCGGAAGCATACTTGTAATACAAAATGCTGGTATATTAAAGCAAATTTTACAAACTCAGACAATTCATTCCACAACCCAAAAATATTCATATAAAAATGACGACAATACTATAACATAATACAAAATAATGAAAAAATACAAAATATAAAGAAAAAGGAAACAAATTAACCTATACTTAGTCTTTCAGGCTGCAATCTGGCCCCCTTACACAGGAGTGGGTCCCAGTGATTCTAATAGGGCTCACTTTAGAGTAGATGTACATGAGTAAATCTCTCAGGCTCCTTTCCATTGCCCCCCTTACATAGGAATGAGCCAACTGAGAGCACAATCATGTCTACTCAAAAGTAATCCCCATTGTGTTCAGTGGGTTTTACTCCCAGGAAAGTCTTTAGGATTATAGCCTGACTGTAATATACTTTCTTCAGAGTATACATGCATTGGCTGGTCTCCCAGGAGAAGCTGAGCAGGTGCTGGAATAGTGCCAAAACCGGCCATATCCTGACCAGAACTATTTTTTTTTTGCTTGAATTGCAAAACACTCTCAATCCAAATTTTTACTGTCCTTTAGCCACAATACAACTATAGTTGTGGAATCAGAAACTAAGGCAATGTAAAGGGAAACTTCACTACTTGCCTCTACAAAATTCTACCATATTTAACTACAATGTTCCATGCACCCTTATATTCTCTAGAAATTACTTAAAAGTAATTGTAGAAACAGAATATTCAATTTCAAATCCTTCAAAAAAACTATTTAAAGTTGTTTGTTTGGCAGCCCATTCCAATTCCCTGCCATATTATACCACGCAGCTGTGCACAGATAGTGAGGCAGGAAGACAACATTAAACCAGGAAACAAGTATTATTGTGATAGCTGTTAATACAATCAATTCAAATACTGTCATCTCACTTTATGAAAAGCTAACTAAAGTACCTGTTATACAAATTTTTAAACATGATTACTGTGCATTCTACACTTATAGTCCAACACTGAACAGTGTTGCTGTTAGGCAGGTGCTTTTTGGTACAGAAAACCCACAGTTTTACCTTCCAGCACAATATCACCCCTTTACAACCACTGAAAATTTATATAAAATTGCTAATGGGGGAAGGAATCTTGCCTTACAAGAGTGTCTATATATTGTTTATGAATGCTAACAGGAAGAGGATTAGAGGACTAAGCAAAGATAGCCACACACAGATACTGCAACAGGAGGTCTGCGATCAGAGGCAGGCAAGTTATCTGCTTGATGGGGGAATTTGTGAACTATGGATAAATGAAACTATAGGAACCAAGAATATGGAGGGGGAACACCTACATAGATACAGCATAAAACTGTTTCTGCTTTAGCATTCATCTTCCCCACATGTGGCAATAAGCATAAGATCCAAATCCTAAACAATCCAAACAGCCGCATAAGATCCAAGTTGTAATCAAACTTTCCAGCACTGAAGCAGTCAGGGAGGCCTCCTCAAGGCAGTGATTTTTAGCCTTTTTCATCTCACGGCACACTTAACAAGGCACTGAAAGTGTCAAGGCACACCATAAATTGTTTTTACTAATGACAAGGCACACCAGACTGTTCAAATCCCCCAGTTTTTCTATGAATGAATGTCAATCCCCAAATTCTCGGGGCTCACATGAGGACTATCTGCGGCATACCGGTGTGCCATGGCACACTGATTGAAAATCACTGACAAACCCTACAATCCAGAGTAACTACCGGAGCACGTAAGAGACATTATGTGCACCCATAGTTACTGCACCACCTAATGAAAACCTATGGGAAATTCATATTGCAATTCAGAGCAAATTGTTCTTACACTGGAGCAAAGACTCCCCAGAGTTACTCTGGATTACACCCTTAAGGGAATGTTTGTTCCCTTAACTTGGAGATGCATTGTCCTTCCATTAGTGCTGGAAAGCGGGTTAGGATTCTGCCTTTGGCAATCAAAGGAACAAATACCTGTAAAAATGAACAGAAAAGTAGTACTGACTTAAAATAAAATTATTCAAATTGAGTAATACGAAGCCCATTTGAACTTACTATTGTATATGTAAGACCCAACTTTATATAGTGATATTTTATGTAAATAATTTGAATACAGAATCCAAATTATCTGTTACTTAACATTAATTCCTTTTTCTTACCTTTTCTATGTAATATTTCAGATTTTAAATTTCTTGTTGGTAGTAAGTATCATCTTCAACAATTATTAAATGTTTCCAGTAATATGTTCTATCCATGACAACCTAAAAGATGAAGATTTAATAATTAAGTTGGTTAATATATAATAGAAATTGAGCAACTACCATTGTACAGACATTTTTTTTATAACATTCATGGAACAAATACGGTATGTATGAATTCTCTTCTCTAAATGCAGGAGTCATGTTATCTTCAATTTTTTTTAAAGGTTAGAGATCTATACTATATACCTTCCAAAATACATATTCTTACAGCACAATCCAAAGTAGTCATTCAGGCTAATGCACATCATTTGTGCTGGCCCAGACTGTTGCAAACAAACTGTAAAGCATGCCTTTGACACCTGCAGAAAAGGGGAGGCTGACATGAGTGTTTCTAAACAGGACTGTTTGGGAAATTGTTATACTACCCTTTTATTGGAATATCAGGACATTAGGCCAGATAACAAGATGGTGTAATGTGGAGAAATATGTTTTGTTTAGAGACTGAAAGAAACATAAAATCATAATCTTGAGCTATTACAAAAGACAAAGGGTAAAAGTAACACATGGATAAGTGTTTCTGTGCTCTTCTAACAATTGATTACAATGTCCCTAGCTTTTATGGAGATTGGGTGAGAAATGTATTCAGTGCACCAAGAGAAATCAGAGTTGTAAGGACTGTATGGAAGGATTTTGGGGGTCCCTGTTCTACTACCTATTCTAGCAGCTAGTCACTAAAGGCAGAAAGAGGGGGAAGGTGGAGGGGAGACGGAGATGTTAAACTCATTTCATACTGAGAGTCCAAGTTAGTGTCTCCCAAGGGCCTAAACCCAAGCTTATGCATGTCTACTCAGAAGTAAGTCCCATTATAGTCAAAAGGGCTTGCAACTAAGAATGTGTAGTCTCAGAAGCTCCCAGGGGCCAGATAAAATGGCAAGGTGGGCTTGATTTGGCCCATGGGCCTTGGATTTGGCCCCTAGGACCTGTGTTTGACATCTGTGTAAGGTTTCCAAGTGCAACCTGTTATAATTTGGCTGGAGGGAGAGAGAGAGAGAGAGATTCTAAGAGGAGAACCTATCTTAAATAGAATGTGTTATATAGGAGTGTCATTTTAGGAAGAAAGGCAGGATATAAATCAAATAAATAAATAAATAAGGTAAGAGAGAATAGTGCTTACAATTAGGCTGGAGGTAAACACTGTAGCAGTGTTTGGTGCTTTGCTTAATGGCTGATTTATTGATGGCAACACTGTAACTAAAGGATGTTTAAAAAAATTGTACAGTGTTAAGCTTATCCTATAATTTGCACATATTCTGTGTACAGTGTACACAAAAGCAGATTGACACAGTTAGTTATTAATTCGTTAATCAATATTAGAGCAAGAGCTTGAAATGTTTCCCACTGGCAAAACTATACATTTCTGACTAAAGGTTCTGACAACAGTCACCAATGTGCATGCTGAGATGTTTCCATACATCTCTTCATTTGCTTCCTTTACATGAGTGATAGTCAATAGAAGTGTCATGGCCCATGGTACACCTATGGAATGATCTGCAGGTGTACAATTAGACTCTGTAGGAGCATTATTTAATAGTAGGGTCATCAGAGGATGTGATCCCTACACTGAGAATACATTTGGGCCTTGTCAATTTTCAAAAAACTGATGGTGTGCCCTAGAAATTTTAGGGCCTTGATAGTGTGCCACTAAATGAAAATAGCTAAAAATTGTCATCTTAAGTGTTCAAGAGTTGAAGATTTTCTGCAAATTTATGTATGAACTAGCAAAATGTACTTGCACTGTAGGAGCAAAATACCCCCTGTATGCCATCTCCCCATGCATATAACACCCCCACGCTCTTCACCTCCCGATGCGCATCAATCAACCATGCACATTGCACAACTTATCTCCATGTACATCATCCCCCCATACACAGCTTATTCCCCTCTGGCCCATGTGCAACATCCCCCTGCACATCCCCTCATGCACACTGTTCCCATGCACACCAACCCCCCAGTGCACCCTCCCTCCCACCGCATCAGGCACCAATTGGCTGGATGCTGATCAGTCTTCAATGTTAAGTATAGGACGAAAACACGTTGCACCCCTTTTCATCCTTTAAGGGTTAAATTTCCTCAACATCGGTTCTTGGAGGGTGTTCATGACCCTCCCTGAATTTCATGCTTCAGAGGCTGGGGATTGGGGCAGAGCATCTACCAGTCACCAAATCTTCATTGCAAAGTATAGGGAGGGAAATGCATTATGCCCCTTTTCACGCCCTTCTGGCTGGAATTTCCAAAAACCGATTCTTACTGGGTGCCTCCATCATGGAAGGAACACTCACCCCAAATTTCACGCTTCTAAGCCCAGTGGTTTTGGCAGGGCATTGATGAGTCAGTCAGTGACTTTTCTCTTTTATTTTATATATATATATATATATATACACACACACACACATATACAGTGGTGCCTCACATAACAGAATTAATTCGTTCTGAAGTCAGTTTCTTTACGTGAAACTTTCTTTACGTGAAGCGGATTTTTCCCATAGGAAATAATGGAAACTCAGATGATTGGTTCCACAACCCCAAAAATATTCATATAAAAATATTAACTGGATGTAAAAATGATGACAAAACACTGGAATTGAATTCAAAACATGCATTCAATGTGCATGATCTTATGAAGTCTACTTAGGCTGCAGTCCTAAAGACACTTTCCTGGGAGTAAGACCCATTTAACACAATGGGGCTTACTTCTGGGTAGACATGGTTAGGAGGCTGCAATCCAAGACACCTTCAAAATGTCTCCCCACTTTCTCCTTCTCTCCATCCTGAGCCTCTCTTTCCCCTGCTCCCTCCTGGCTAGCCCTGAGCTGCTTCCCTCTTCTCCACTGCTCTTCACTCTCTGCCCAGAGGACACCCGGCCACAGGAGGAACAGCGCAGAAGTGTTGCTTTCACTATGGGCAGGTGCATTAGGCAGCCCTGACACTTTTTAAACAGGCTGCCGGCCAGCGCGTCTGCCCCAAATGCCAACAAATGTTTTCTTTACGTGAAGCATTTTCTTTACTTGAAGCAGAATCCTGGAGAAATTTTTGTTTGTTACGTGAAACATACTTTATGTGAGGCGCCACTGTGTGTGTGTGTGTGTGTGTGTGTGTGTGTATACATACATACATACATATATATAAAGAAGTAGATTAGAGCTGATTAAAGCATGTGTACATTTTTTGAGACACCCTGTGTAATGTTCTGTCGTTCCAGCTTCCCCTTCCCAATAGCCAGTTAAACCCTATGCTTAGAAAGGTTCTTTGGTGCTGCTGTTCTGCTCCACTCCGTTCAGCATCTCAATTCCTAGAGTGACCTCGTGGAGAGAAGAACAACAGTGCCAACAGTGATCTCTAAGGTAGGCAAGTGTTGAGAAGGAGGCTTGGGGCAGAAGTACTTTCCAGGTTTCACCTGGTGCTGATGTTCTCTCGAATAAGGCTTTTTAGGAAAGACATTTCATTTTTTTGATTGCTCTAGAAAGGAATAATTATTCTTGGAATGCCCTGCTTGAGGATGGAAAGCACTATTGCCTACTGAACCGTGAAAAATAGGTACTCCTGTTCCTAGCATCTCCTAACACTTCCTCAGCACAATGGAGAAATCTCCAGAGTTGCATCCTGTGTAGGGCAACAGGGAGGTGCAGTGGAAGCAGTGGCATAGCTATGAGGGATGCAGTTGAACTGGGCTACAATCTTTAGGCGGGCTACAAGCTGAGCTTGACACTAGCAGCTAAAATTGTGAAACATGGGCTATATATGAAGGAGAATACCATCATGTTATACATTGTTGGAAAGGTAATTTAATGACGAATACAATGAAACAAACTGCATTGGCATATCTATATCATATCAAAAGGTATGAGAAATAAACCAGAAAATGAAAACACAAAAGCCTATAGAACAAAATGTGGATATTTTAACTCAAAATGAGGATATTAACTCATGATACTGATTGCTCTGAGAGTCAACGAGATGCAATTCTGATACTGTATGGAACAAATAAGGTGTTAATATGAATTGGCTCTCATTTCCATATATACACATAGTTATGCTAACTGGCTGTGCAGGCACTTCTAAGTGGTGTTCCTCTTTATTAGGGAAATAACAATTCTTTGCCCCAGCATAATTTCCCTAACCAATAAGGGGCACAATTTTTATTTTTCAACCTAATTAAATTTGATTTTGTTGTTGCAGAGGGAAATTGAAATTTTTTTCAAATTGTAATGGATGACATCATTTCCAGTTGTGACATCACTTCCGGGGCAACATTTTGAGCTTTGCACCAAGCTACATGATAATTAGCTATGCCTCTGACTGGAAGAAAAAAAATTGAGTCATTCCCACCATATATACAGTACAAAGAAGCAAGCTCTGAAAACATGGGATCTGTCTGAATCCTGGCCTTTGAAATTCTATCTTACTATACTCAGCTGCATCACTGCATTATCAAAGCTTCCACAAATGTAAAGTATCAGATCAAAAAATAAAAAGTCTGCAACTCCTAGGCACATGGCTGGCTACATTTCTGAAAAATCTATGAGATGAATACATTTTTTAGTACAAGCATATTTTGAAAGTCAGAAAGACGCACATCCTCCATTTGCTTCCTACCACACATTAATAGTAACGGTTTATGAACAGTAACAGAAACGCAATCCTAAACAGGTTTTTCCTACTATTAGCAGAAGACAATAGAAACAATCATCTCATTCACCAGTGTTTCAGTAGTAAATTAGACACAAATCAAAGCAGTTTAATCAAATCATTGATACATGAAAAATCTGTACAATTTCGCTGGAGGAGTCAGCTAAACTATATGCATCTCAACAGTTTAAATAAGTGTATTATCATTACATGGCAGCTTTAATAAATTAATTGATAGCAATAAGAACTTTCCTTTTGTTAATAAACAGCTTAATAAGAATGACTTTTATTGGTAGAGTGACTGAAAGGGAAAGAAGTGAATACCATCACCATACACTGTGTTGGGCAGTAAAACCAAAAGATCATATCTATCAGAAGATTGGTATTTGGGCATTTCAGCCCTCAACCCCCTTTAAAACTTAAATCTGCCTTGAATCCCTTGTCGGACTGTCCAGGATGTGATGTGATCAACCTGAAAGTGATGTCATGGCTGGACCTAACAAATAGGAAATGACATAACTCCTCCACACGTGCAGAGCTTCTCCACTTCAACTTTTAAGTACGTCCCATAGTAGTCAATGAGACTTACTCTCAGAATAGTGTAGATATGGATTTTTAGACTTAAATTCCAATCCTATGGATGTCTATTCAGAAGTAAGCGGGATTGTGGTAAATGGGACTTACTCCCAGATAAGAGTGGATAGGATTGCAGCCTTAGTCCTGCCTATACTTCTGTCCCAAACTTCTTCAAAATAATTCTTTCCCACCACCCAACCTCACCATCCAGAGCCTCATTCCAGGAGTGTCTACTCACAAGCCAAGCCCAGGAAAGCATGACTGGGAATGTAGTCCTAGTTCATCTCCCATTTGAGGGGACTCTCCAGTCTGAAATTCCCCCTCCCAACACCCAACCCCATCTGGTTTGCCCCACGAAGAACCCAGCCTGCAAGCAGAGCAAGTGGAGGTGAGCTCCAAGGGCAGGAGCCCATGTCATAATCTCAAAAGAGGACAAGCCCCCACCCCCCCCAAAATAGGACACCCAAGAAAAATGCAGGATATGGCAAAATAAAAGTTAAGACTCATATATATTGCTTTCAAGTGTCTAATTTAAACACTCTGTTACTGATAATTAAATTTAAAACAATTACATATAATTTATGCATTACAAGAAGGCTACATGCTACATACTAATAAGGAAAAGGAGGATATTGAAGTTTTTTGTGGGATATGAGGCAAAATCCAGAACATGTCCTGGAAAAAAAGGACACATGGTCATCCTGTACAGGGAAGGAGAGGGATCCTCTCCTGGAAGCAGCAGCAGGGAGGGGCGGAAAAAGCCAGCAAGCAAAGCATTTCCGCCTTGTTTGGCCATAACCCTAGGGCTCCTTAGCGCCACTTCCCAAGGTCCCACCTGATAAGGCTGGGGCTTATTGTTTCAACGTGGTCAGGCCACTGCTTCGGTAACTACACTGGCTGCCCATTTGTTTCTGGGCTGAATTCAGAGTGCTGGTCTTAACTTTTAAAACCCTCTACGGTTCAGGTCCAGGATATCTAAGGGACCGCCTTGGTCCATACAATCCAACCCATCACCTCAGGTAACCAGGAAGAGAGGGGCTGCTGATTATGCTGCCACTAAGGGAACTGAAGGGTGTGACGGCAAGGAGTTGGGCTTTCTCAGTGGTAGCACCCCAGCTCTGGAACTCTCTTCCCCTAGAACTAAAAACCCTGCCTCCATGCGAGTTTTTGGTGGGGCCTAAATACATTTTTATTCATCAGAGCTTTAGCCTAATGTGGGGGCTATGGGTTGTTCCAGGATGTTTTTAATGTTCTTAAAGATTTTCCTTACTTTTAAATGTTTTTAACTGTGCATTGACTGTATATGGGTGCAATATAGGGTAGTGGGACTGGCCCAGCTGAGCCACACAGAACAAGGATCAGCTGTGATGCCTCCCTTATGAGGAAGCCCAGGAATCCCTAACAACCAGTAAAAGCTGCAGCAGGAGACTGCTGTACCAGTTGTGGAGGGTGGATCAGGGGTGGGCAGCGCCTGGTTCAGGCTGGGTTGCTTGAACTGGATGCTGCTTTTGCCCCCCACTACCGATCTGGTAGCAACAGGGGGGGGAGAAAACCAGGCGTACCGGTTCGGTGGGGCGAGGGGTGGGCCCCAACCCGGCGCACTATGTGTGCACCAAGTTTGGCGCACGCGCAGTGCGTGTTCTGAAGCAGCCTCAGACAATGCACTGCGCGTGCGCCAACCTTCACGCATGTGCAGTGCGCCAGGGTTGGGGCCCACCCTTCGCCCTGCCCACCCGCAGCATGCTGGGGTGGGTGGCGTGCCCTCCCCTGCCCCATGTCCGGCCTGCCCATTTCCAGCGATCCGGAAGGGTGGATGCAAGGAGATTGTTGGAATGGCTGACTGTATCCAGAGGTTGGTGGGCTGTTGTAGTTGTGCCATATCCTGAGATTGAGAGGAAGGGGTTGCCATTAGGCTGGCCAAGAACTCAAAATTTTTGCCAACACTTCCATTTTTACTCTTGCTTATCATGGACCCCTATGGGTCTACACAGGTTTATACCTGCTTGTGAGATTTTATAACTCGGAGGAGCTGGAAGACGGCATGTCTGCCCTGGAAACAGGCTCTGGATACAGCCTAACTACACTGTTCTAAGCCATGCTGATCATGTCCTCAACTTGCCTCTACTAAAGTGCCTAGGCTGGCACAGCTAGGCCACCACAGGTCCATCTGTCTTGGGCTACCGAACATTGACTTAAGCTGGTCCAAGCCTTTCTGGTGTAACTGGGCTGCCTCATCTTGAGTAGCCTAAGTGCACTTCAAGATTGCATCCTAAGTGTTTTATCTATTGTTAGCTGCCTTAGGTCCATTCTGGAGAAAGGTAGGATACAAATTTCATAAAAAATAAATAAAAGAGCTGAGCATTCTTCCTGTGCATTAAGACGGGGCACAAAGGAGAACTCAGGCTTGCTGTAGAGAGGGAGTGGGAGAGCCTCTGCTAGAAGGCTGTCTGGGAAGTTCTGTCCTTGGCTCTCTTGCCACTTGCCTTCATGACTAGGACAAGCAGTGCTGAGGAACCCCAAAATCAGCCAGGCACGGGGGAAGGTCATGGGGGTGGCAGGTGCTGGAGGCAGAATCACAGTTCCGCCACCTTTGCTAGCTTTCTCTCCCTCCCACTGCTACTTCTAGAAGGGTGTCTGGCAGAAGGTGGTGCTTCACTGGCTGCAGCAGCTCCCCCAAGGTCTCTGGTTGCAGGGAGCAGCGAAGATGGTAACACCTGACTTTTTGTGATCCCTGTGAGGGAAGGCAGAGGATGAGGAAGAGGAAACTGCAGATGACCTTATGCCCCTGAAAGAGCTAGCTATCAGGGAAGCTGAAGCTGAGGAAGCCAAGGGGAGGAGAAGTAGGAGGGGCAATTTGGAGGGAAGAAAAGGAGGGAAAAGCCCGGGAGAAAAGGGCGGGAAAAGGAGCAGCAGACATGGTGGTTGGGGACCTAATGCTGCTTGGTGACATATTACTTACCTGTTGTGAGTTGGAGAGCTGATACTTACTTGTTATTATGTTTATTACTGTATTTACCCAACCTGCAAAGAATCCTGCCGTAGACTTGAGTTTACTGAATTGTTTGTAACGTTTGAGATTTGGTGCCTCCATAATGGAAGTGAGTAAAAGCATAGTGTTGGACATTCTACCCGTGTCTCCATGGACTTATTTTGGCGAGGACGTGGTTGGGAGAATGGGGACCGCGGTTAGGAGCTCTGCACAGTCCACCCACATTACCTCCTTGGAGGACCCGCATCACAATCCCTCTGAAATGTTGTCACAACCCCCACTTTGAGTACCAGTGCATTAGAAAGCCCACTCAGCCCTCTGGCAACAGTGATAAGTGCCCAAAGAGTCAAGTTTGGAGAACCATGAGAGTCCAGTGTTAGACCTTGTCCCAGGGACTCACCAACCTGACAAAAGCAGTGGTTGAAAGGAAGAAGGTATACAGTGAGTAAGCTCTACAATGGCTTGGAACCAAAGAACTGGAAGCAATGTACAACAAAGTAGGCCATCTGCACAATGGACCATTTACGACAATGAACCATTTACATTACTACAATGAACCAATTGCAGTCTCTAGTATTTGCCACACTGTACCTTGAACTCAAGGCAACTACAATATAATATAAAATGGGAACATAAAACAGATTTGTCTTCATAACTAAGGCTACAATCCTAAAGACACTTTCCTGGGAGTAAGACCTACTGAACACAATGGGACTTACTTTTGAGTAGACATGGTTAGGATTGTGCTCTAAGACTTACATGTATAATATTCATGGTACGCTCATTAGTTCTTTATAAGAAATCTGCAGGGCAAAATATTAAATCCTGCAACAACAAAATTTACAAGTTGCAAAAGAGATAATTGAACTTCTAGCTACATCACCACTAGGTCATAAATTACACCATGCAGAGAAACAGGAAACCATTATTCTAGATAAGGAGGGCCTCAGTTGCTTCTAAAAAGCAATATGAAAATACACAGACAGATTTCTAGCAAGCCCAAATCCATCTAAAGAGAACTAAAATTCCTAAAATACATAATCTGGTAGCAGAGAAAATAAGACATCCCACCAGTAAAAAGACTAGACCAGCTGTATACTTTCTAGTAGAAGGGGAACAAAGGCAATTTAATGAGAAGTTTTCATTAAACAGTAGCTATGTTTTAAATTTAAAGTTACGCAGACATTTGTATTGTGTTGGGAAGGTTTAGAAACTACGAGGAGCTCGGATGAACTATGGCTTTCAATTAGTTTTTATAGTTAAGTTTTTGGAGACTGCTTAGAATGGGAAGATATAGCCGATACCTGCAAATGTATATGGAAATGTGGACAAGACATAAGAATTCACACTGCAGAAAACACTACGCAAGTATTCCTTGTATTCTTGCTGTTTTCATACCTCCTCCTATCACAACTGCTCCTTCTGCACTCTGGAAATATGCTGCCTGCTTGGTCTGCAACTTTGCCACTTTTTGCACTTGAAAAAATCTTCTATAAAAAGTTTGGATTTTGAAATAGTCCAGATTTTGGATATCAGAATCAATCTTTTACAGAAATAAGCTAATATTTTTCTAATCCAAGCATTGCTAATTTAACCAATAGGAGTAAATATTGGTTATTAATATTGGTTATTATTCAATTTTTTAAAATTGAAAAGGTCGAAGAGAACTGAAACTAGAAAATGCATTACAGCAGTTTAACACTTCACGCTGTTTAAGACTAAACTGGCTGTACAAGGAAAAAAACTAGAACAGCCTCAAGCAATGACAGTCTAGGAACTATTTTGTTTACATTTGTGGCATTGCACAAAGCTACCAGCTTCTTGGAGGAGATAAAATTCTGAATTAAGGGGGACTAAGAAATTTACCACTTATCCAGATTAATTAGCAAAACTTTAACTTATAAAGTTATTGAGACTGTTCTTTATGTTTACAATAATTCAAAATTTAAAAATTAAACTTTAAATATTTACTTGGATTAAAAATTAACTTCGAAGTATTTATTTGGATTGCATTAAATATTACATGCAATATGCATTTGCTTCAAATAAATTAATGTTTATTAAAACATTAATTATTATTTATTGTTTATAAATAAACAATATTTATTTGCATAAATATTCATGTAAATATGTCAAGAGAAAAATTCTGAAGGGTATTTTGGTCTTTCAGAGGTTGAGTCTTGAAGACCTTTATTGAGTCTTGCACACCTTTATTGATGTATTGTTAATGGACATGAGCAACACTATTTCAGAAGCAGGATAACTTCCCGGAATACTGAAGATTTTATGTTTACAACTGTTGAGCAACTCAATTTATTGAGCTGAAGCAATAATTCCGGGTAAGCGTTGACATCCTACGCTTAAATCCAATTATGTAGTCCCTTAAAAACAGGATATACAATGTTTGTAGGGATTACTTCACAACCAACAAAATCATAATTTTTCTTCCCATTAACCTGAATTCAGTGAATAGCTAAAAGGTCTCATGAAAAATAACTGTTTGATGGAACAGTTACGGTTCAGTCATATCTATCCAGCTTTCAAGTGCTAATAATGACTTACTAATGGGGCATTCTGTCCTTGTAGTATTTAGGAGCAAAGAGTCACAAAGTTTCTCTCAAGGTTAAAAAAAAGTTTGTTCCCTACCTCAGGCTGCATTGGCACTGGAAAGCTGCATTAGGGTGCAATCCTAACCTAGGCCAGAACAACTCATGGTCTTCCCCCATTCCAGTGATGATGTACAAGGGAAGGACATGTCTATGCACTGGGGTAACCCTCCTTGAAGTGTGGCACAAAGCACTTTTGTGACATTCTCAGGCCAACATGAGAATTGTGCTGGGGCTTATGCCAGCCTGACTGGAGGTTAGGATTGCAGCCTCAGTTAATTCAAATTCTACTGCAGAAAAATAAATACCTCAAATATTTCAAAATGTTTCAAATGTTTTGAAACATTTTGAAATATTTGAGGTATTTATTTTTCTGCATTTGATTTAAGTTTTATTGATTGATTTAAGTTTTAACCATTGTAGATAGAATTTTACAATGGTTCAAACTTAAATCAATGAACTGATAAACTAAGGGATAATTTGCTCAATGAAGATTATTTTTCCCTGTCTGGGTTGAAAGGTATTATGATTTGGGTTTAAAATCTTCCAAGATCTTCTGCATACAGAATTTTATATTTGGTATAGAATTTCCAATTTTGTATCTCTCCATCCTAACCCCACTAATCTCTAACGTTCAGGTGTTAACTTTTATATCCAGATTAGACTCTCTCTCTGCCTCCAATCACTTTCCCTTAACCTATTTCTGCCTGGCCCAAAGGTGTGCAATTTGGTCCCTATTGCATATGTATATCATTTGGCAGAAATCTGTTGCATCACATGCCAAGATCTGCAGCTTTCAAAAAGGCTGTAGCTTTCATCAACATATAATTTTGTGATAGAATAACTTCTGATTCTATAACACTGTATAACTTCTGATTCTATAAAACTGTATAGAACACTTCTAATCCTCATATGGGTAAACAAAAAATACCCTGAACGTGAGGAAAACATTATAGTGATGTTTACATAACAACTACAAATCCTTCCAAGAAGTGATTTAACATGTCAACTGATATTCAGCTGGCAGACTTTAGACCTGTGCAATAATATAGACTTGTACACACTTCAGACATAGTACCACTGAAGTCCACTGGGCTTACTTAATATGCAGTATTTCTGTGCAAAACTGCAGTCAACTGGCATTCACAACAACACAACTTCAGGATCTCATCTTTGAAGGCAACCATCAAGTTCCTGCCTTTGAAGCACTTGTAAATGCAGCCTTTGGCAGGCTCAAAAACCACAAGTAAGGAACTAGGTCCTGCTAGCCCACAATTCGTGGGATTTGGAGGCCAACTGTCACAGGATTGCATGCCACAATCACCTGAGGAATGCCAAAAAAATAAAAAATAAAAGGGGATTTGGTAGGTTTGAGGCACACCTACTCTTCTGCCTAAAGGTAGCAGGAGATCACCTGTCATATCTGATGACAAGGGCCCTGTTGGTCAAAAACATATCCCATCATCCAGATACTTGCAGAAATGTAAAGCATACTAGAGCATGCTTTCAATGGCTGTTTTCCATTCTCTAATGATATTGTTAAACTTTGGCACAGGACTACATGCTACAGTTCCTAAGGGCCAAGCCACATGAAATACTTTTAATAGGAGAGCCTAAGAAAGCAAGCAAGGCTTTGTATCAGCTCCATTATTATTTTAAGATTACAAATCACTTTTCAGATACAGCGTCTGAATACTTGAAGACCATTATTTTACATGTTATTCAACAAGTCTCAGCATATAAAAAGCCTCCCCCTCTCATATATACATATTTTAGGACATATACTTTACATGTACTTTACACATTTTTGGTGGACATGTAAAATATGTAATGCATCCAGCACCTATGACATTCATCAGGTTTTGGGCAACTGAGTTCCAAAATACCTTGCTACAAAGCTCAAGGTTTACCAGGCGGTAGTGTTAACTACCCTGATGTATGCCAGTGAGACAACAGTATATAGGAGGCATGCTAGGCAATTGAACCACTTCCACATGATTTGCTTCTGCAGACTTCTGAGGATTTGGTGGCAGGACAAGATGCCAGATACAGAAGTCCTCTCTAGAGAAGGCCTACCGTCAGTTCACACCTTGCTGATGAAAGCCCAGTCACGCTGGGCAGGGCCATGTTGTAAGGATGCCAGACCACTGCATTCCCAAACTGCTCTTCTGTGGTGAGCTGTCTCAAGGAAAGCGATTGCACGGGGGACAAAACAAGCGATACAAAGACACACTGATAGCCTCTCTAAAGTCCCTGGATATTGACACCACCTCCTGGGAAACCTTGGCACAACACCAATCGACATAGTGCACGCTGGTCCACCATGGCTGCCAGACATATGAAGACAACCATAGCACAAGAGAAGTGAGCATGTCACAAAGCCAGAGTTGCAAATACTGAAGCAGTGGTGCCCACAAGTCTGCTCAACATGTGGCAGAACATTCCATGCCTGCATCGCCCTTATCAGCCACCAGTGGACACACTGTGGACGGCCCACAACCATCCCATGTTAGATTTCGAGGTCCTCTTCGAAAATGATGGATGGACACCACCACCTCCAAAATACCTGCAACACCCAATGTAGCAATAAGTAAAGTGAGAGTTGGTCTGAGATTTATAGGGGTATAAATTGAGTCATAAAACTCACAGGGCATCTTTGGGCAAGTCTTTCTCTCACGATATACTGCGTCACATGGTTGTTATGTATTTAATAAAAAGAAGAAAGACCCTCCCTCCATGTGTGCCACTGAGAACTTCTTGGAGAAGGTGGAATCCAAATGTGGAAAGGCATCTGAATAGAGCCACAACCCAAGAATAATCTTCAGTTTTAACATATTGAAGTCAGAGGTAGTACTGATCTTTGCTACATTATGTAACTAATGGGTCTATTTGTAAAAATAAGGCCATGCCTCATTGCCTCCACAAATATGAGAGGCAAAACACAGCAAAGCGACATAGATGGCAGGAAGCATCACAATAAACAGACATGTACAAGAGCCTTCCTTCTCTCACATTTTCATCTGCTTAAAGAAATTCATCAATCCACCAAAAATTGTGGAATTTTTAACTTTTGGCATTTTTAACTCCAAACAATTCTGGGCTCTGCTTAGCTTAATAACCATAGATGAATGGATTGTGTTTTGGTTTAATTACGAACATGTAAATTCTCTCTCAAATGACTAATTAATTCCCCACTTTTGTTCATAAACTTCTCTATGGATGAATGAATATGAAGAAATTATACCGCAGTCTCTGTACTGACTATCTACCATGAGTGATGACTATAAAATTATAACATTTCAGTTATTCTTATACTGACCAAAGAAAGTGTTACCACAGGTCATGATGCCAATAGCAAATTAGTGGATACAACAATTACCACTTCTATAATGTTGGGCATGAGATTTCCTCTATTTGTTCCTGACCTATGTCTCTTTAAGCAGAAACAGGCCTCCCTAGAAGCAAAAAATCAATATATATACTTGTGTACAAGTTCAATCTTCTTATACACTGATTTTTTATGCATGTATTTTACTGACATGAATGGCCACTGAAAATCACAGTTTTAAAAAACCACTTTTCTACTGCTGTAGAAAGACAACTATAGGCTATCCTACCAATACTACTCCCAAAATATAAACTCTTTCTGCCACCCAGAACTCCATCCTAACCAATGTAAGCTAGTATAACTCACCTCACATATCTTGCTGTGGTGGTGTGGGGAGGTTGGTGAATGCTTGTGCACCAACCTAATGTACCCCAGGAGTGGGGAGGGAACCTAACTGGAGATCAGGATTGCAGCTCCAGACACACAAACCACTCTGAGACAGAACGTTAGAGAGCTAAGCTGGCCAAGGGTTTACTCCAGAGGTATGACCCTCTGACGCCTTCAGTGGGGTCATCAGAGGTAACAACAGATACCTACACTGCTCTAATGGGGATATTTGGCCAAGTATGTTTGTGATGCTATTGCAGAAAGTCTCTGCCACTGATGCAAATGTGCTTTGTCTACACTTTTTAATCAGCTCTTATTCTTCCTGTTTTGCCAACGGAGATCTTAGAAGTTCAAAGCTTGCTAGGAAGTTCATGCTCGGCTAAACTGAAACTATACATCTAACATGTTCAATATCTTATATTCCATATTCTCACTGGTCCTATTAACATTTTAGTCATGTGACTGTTTACTACAGTAAATTCTTTAGTTCAGACAAATGTTCAACATAAGCTTGCCATCACTATCAGCTAAAAGGAAGCCTGACCAATTCTGGCATTTTTTATTGACAGTGCAATGCTAAAACCTGATTTGGCCAGCACAAGTCCTATACTGACCTGGCGGTGTCACAAAAGTACCATAAGGCACTTTGGTGCCAAACAAGGATGATGCCAGTGCATAGATATGCGCAAAAGCCTCCTCATGCCCCCGTAGGAACGGGGACATGAGTGAATTGTTCCAGCCTAAATCAATTAGGATTGCACCTTTTACAAGGGCTATGCTACTGCAGTGGTATTTACTCTTAGCCTTATGGAAAGATATTAATAAACAGCTACAGCAATAGCCTCAAATTATCACAAATTTTGACCTTTATTTCACCCAGGGAGCAAGATGCCAGCTTGCATCAGTTCCCATACTGAGGCATACCAGTATTACAAATCTGAATGGCTCATATTTCAAGATACTGCGCATAAGCTGAGCAAAGATTTCTTAGAAATTTCTTAGAAATTTTTATCTTACAAAACATTTGCAATCCAAGGTATCACTATATTAGAACTATAAATAACGGAAAGGTTTACTGTGTTTTTGAATTTCATAATTACCAAATTTCCATATCGAAATTTATCAATTTTTTCACAATTTACCAAATTGACTCAAAGCTAATGCACCACTGAATCTAATGTGCACCCCTTACTTATAATTAAAACACTGTATTTACTCAAATCTAATTAACCATCAAATATAATGCGCACTATGATTTTGAGAACTGAATTTGGCTGGAAAAGGTGAGCGTTAGATTTGAGTAAATACAGTAATTACAATAATGTCAAAGAAATAGTATCATAAACACCATAAACATAACCACTGTTTTCAAAGTTGATTTAGTGGTAATTTGATCTTCAAAGGAAAACTAACGAGTTCTATTTCTGATGACATGGCAATCTGCAAGTATCTGTCTTTTCTTGCCCCGTTTTTCCTGGTGGAAAGAGGGGTAGTTTCTCTCCTTCACTTATATGCATTTGCAACAGAAAGTGACAGCAATAACGATGCACTACTAGTGCTTTCGGCAAAAATCAGGATGCAACAGAGAAACCAGATAATTTTTTATTACCAGAGAATTTGGGTGAGGGAAAGAAGGATATCTCTCTTCCTATTGAGGATTTGAAGAAGGCAGAGGCAATGGAGGCCACTGTTTATTCCTTCTGCAGAAGCTTGGCGCATACATACATGCACATGCATACAAGTTCCTTGCACGAACGCCACAAGGTGTACACTAATACTGAAAAAATACTCTTTGATATTGAACAAGCTGCTCTGCCCGATGTAAAAAAAAACAAGAAACAAAAAAGGTGTCAGCATGATCCTGAAGGTGGGAACATTCATGCAATAAGTACAGTGGAAATTCAGCTTCTGCTTAACCATACCAAAGAGCAATTTCCTTTACCAAAGGAAAAAGGCAAATATCTTTACCAAAGAGCCAACTCACACTTTTCAATTGACTGCTGTTTGTCTTTTCAGCCAAAGTAACTTCCATGGCAAAACAAGAAAGTAATATTCTATTTGCACCAACAGTTTTCTCCTATGTATAGGGTAGTTTAGAACTCAGTAATTCTGAGGATTCTAGAATAATAATCAGGATGAAATACAAGATATGTCCGACTGTATGTAGCGAGAGCAGCCTGGATTAGTAAGCATGGGCTATTTTGTGGATAAATTACAGACACTCCGATTTATGAAAACAAATCCCTACATTGTTTCTTACAGCACACAATGATCTGTTCCATTTCAATTAAACACTGACATGTACATTTGAATGTACCATATTTGCTGGCTTATAAGACACACTTCTCCCCACAAAGGGGGTGGGGGAATGTCTGTGCGTCTTATGGAGTGAATGGGCACCTGAAGCACCTTCTGCAACTGTGGTCTGCCTCCCTGGGAAGGGCAAGCCTATAGGAAGGCGAGGGCAAGCTGGGGAGGAGGGGCAGAGGCTTCCCCACAGGCTCCTCCCCCAAAGAAACAATTGGAGCCCAGAGAAATACCAGAGTATGCAGGCAGGCAAAAACAAGGGGGCACTGGTGGGAAGAGGGGAGGAGGAAACAGCCCAGGAGAGAGAGAGAGGTCCCTGCTGCTACAATCCTATGCATTCTTTCCAGGTGTGGGGGAGGCTTGCACTTGAGTAGACATGCACAGGATCTGGTTCCTAGGGCTGAAATCCTTTCCAGGGGTGGGGGAGGATTGCAACTGACGCTTGCAAATGCTGAGAATTTGATTTGGTAGACCTTGCAAATGTTGAGAATTTGGTTTGGTAGAACTTGCAAATGCAGAGAATTTGGTTTGCTAGAGCTTGCAAATGATGAGTTCTTGGGGTTTCCATAAAATTAGAAAAGTGCTTGAACCTTAAAGTCTCTCCTCATTTTTTAATGACAGTGATGATGGTTCTTAACACCACTGTTGACTTTACATAGTTGTAATATTATTCTGCTATATTTTATTAAATATATTAGTACTCCATTTGGTTCAGAAAATTTTTTTCTTGTTTTGCTCCTCTAAACTTTGGTGCGTCTTATGGTCCGGTGCATGTAATAAGCCGGGAAATACAGTAATCATTTGAATGCTATCTTGAAGATACAGGGAGGGGTCTTGACGCAGATAGCACTGAGACTTGCTGTGGTCCGTATCTAGCCCCTGGGCCATGGTTTGGACACATTTGTGTTCCTTTCAATTGTGTATTAAGGCTAAAAGTTACATAGGATTCCATAGGACCTGCCTGCCAAACTGAATTTTCAAAGCTTACTTTAAACAAAGAAAAGAGAAAAATTCCCTTATCTGCTGACATAAAACTGCATGCGTCTACAATACTAGCATTCATTGTGAAAACAGTTTACAATTAGGCTAGAATTCAGAAACTACAAAACTAATCTGAAAAGGTAACATATACAGCAACCCCCACTCATTTTCACAGCCTTACAAGCTTATACACATAAACAAAACAATAAGCCAGGTTTGAGTCCTTTGAATATTGCTCTCCCTCCTTCTCTCCCCCCAAAAATCTTGTACAAAGTGTTATAGGTTTAGATTATCTATCTACAGTATTTATATTCCACTTTTCAACCAAAAAGTTCACAAAGAAAATGAAAAAATTAATAGTTAATTAATAGCTAATGGGTCCCTGTCCCAAAAGGGCTCACAATCAAAATGCAAAAAGACCAGCAGAAGCCATTTGAATAGAAATTGCTGGGGTGAGGAGGGCCAGTTACTCTCTTTCTCTCTCTGCTAAATAAAGGAGGAACACCCCCTTGAAAGAGTGCCTCTTGCCCAATTAGCAGGATTATACGAGTGAACATATATAGTTATATGCAATAGAATGTGAAATTGTTGAAATAGAATGAGACACCTAGCTTTACAGGTAGGGAATAACAAAATTTTGTAGAATTCATTCCATAAAGATTTCAGCTCAAACAGCACTATTCCTGATAGACTCAAACATATGTCATCAAATGCATAGAAAACCTCATATGGACAGATATCTAACTGTTCTAATTATCATCCATACATTTAGAGCACAATCCTAACCATGTCTACTCAAAAGTAAACCCCATTGTGTTCAATGGGTCTTACTCCCAGGAAAGGGTCTTTATGACTGCAGTAAAAGATGCCTGTTGGTACCCACTATTGCTCCCAAGTATGCCCCAGTACCTGTTGATGTCCAAGAGCCACAAATGTTCTTGAAATTTTACTCTCGCAATGGTGTGTAAATTCCGCTAGTTAAATATATGAATGACTAGTGAAATGTGCCCACGTTGCAGGAGTGAAAAAATCCTCCTGTGCACCGTCCACCCTGTGCCCCATCCCCCATCGCGCATTGTCTCCCATGCATAACATCCCATAAGCAACATCTCACCCTGCGCATCAAACCCCCAGGCGTATCATCCTCCTATTGCGCACCCATCCCCCATGTGCATTCACCCTTCATGAGCACCAGCCCCCCCCCATGCACATCACCCCATGTAAACCATCCCCCCCATGCGCACCACCAGCCCCAAGTGCATCAAGCAGCAGGCACCATACTGGCTGGATGCTGATCAGTCAGTCTTCAATAGTACTGTATAGGATAGAAACATATTTCACCTCTTTTCACCCCCTTAAGGGTTAAATTTCTCAGCATTGGTTCTTGGTGGGTGTTGATGTCACAGAAGGAACATCCTCCCCAACTTTCATGCTTGTAGGTTGGGCCTTGATTAGTCAGGGATTCCTCAATGGAAAGTATAGGGAGAAAAACGTGTTGCTCTTTTTCACCCCCTTCTGCTTAGAATTTCTGAAAATCGGGTCTCAGTGGGTGCCTCCAACACGGAAGGGACACCCTCCCCAAATCCCACCCATCTAGGCCCAGTGGTTTTGGCTGGGCGTTAATCAGTGAGTGAGTCAAGTGGGTGAATGAGTGACTTTTCAGTTTTTTATATATAGAAAAGATCACACCAGATATGAAGCAGTTAACTATTTAGCTTGAACTTGTTTCATTTCAGGCATTTTAACAGTTTTTCCCTATGTTATTATTTCTGTTTTCCAAACTAACACTGCACTGGTTTCCTTGGACAATAATGTGCAACAATTAACGCAAACTCTTTACCTTAAGTTCTATGAATATCCATTTTTATCCCATTTTGTTTTGTTTTAGAAGTTGTTGACAGATGCTCTTGCTTTGCTACCTGGGGATTATTTTTCACTTGTTAAAAATAAAGAAAATTCCAAATCTGATGCTGGAACTTTTACTCCATGCAAGAGTTTTATTTAAATAGCTGAATCAGTAAAAAGTTCACATGTAAAACTTAATGTAAAATGTAAAACTTAAGTTTATTTGAGAGGGGAAAAGCTACTTGATCCAACTTTTTCAGTTAACAGTTTCCAATAGTATCAATAAGAATTCACACCAATTACAAGATGATTAACTTGTATAATAGGAATTGCTGAATGCAAAACAATTAGAATGTTGACTTATTTCACATCCTCTGTTCCAGGTGGGAACCTTTTTTTCAATTTATTTCTATTGGGCGATTTTGCCAAAACTTAAGCTTCCCAAACACCTGTTCATCTATATATATAAAAGAGAAAAGTCACTGACTTACTGACTTATTCACTGACTCATTAACGCCCTGCCAAAACCACTAGGCCTAGAAGCGTGAAATTTGGGGTGTGTGTTCCTTCTGTGACTGAGGGATGTACTAAGAACTGGTTTTCAGAAATTCCAATTGGAGGGGGGTGAAAAGGGGTGCAATGCGTTTTTCTCCCTATACTTTACATTGGAGAATTGATGACTCATCAACATTCCACCCCAACTACCAGACCTAGAAGCATGAAATTCAGGGAGGGTGTTCCTTCTGTCCCATGAACACCCACCAAGAACCAATGTGGAGAAATTTAACCCTTAAGGGGCTGAAAAGAGCCGCAATGTGTTTTTGTCCTATACTTAACATGGAAAACTGACCAACATCCAGCCAATTTGGTGCTCGGTGCCTGGTGCACGGGGGGATGTTGTTTGGAGGAAGAGGTTGCACTGGGGAGGATGTTGTGCATGGGGGGTTGATGCACATGGGGAGATGTTGCGCATGGGGGGACTGATGCGCATGAGCGATGTTGCGCATGGGGGGATTGATGCATGGGGGCTAATGTGATGAGGGGGGAAGGCGTATGGGGAAATGTTACTCCAGCAACGCGGGTACGCTTTTCGCTAGTATATCCCTATATATCACAGAACAGCCTATGAGTTAAGTTGCCAAGTTGTTCACGTTGAAGTAACTATTTGTCAGAAACAGGGAAATCACAAATTGAGATAGAATCTGGTTTTTTAGTCAGCATGTATTGAGAAACACTGAGAAACTTAGGGATCAATCCAGAGTAACTACAGGGCCTCTCGCGTTGACAAAAAAAGCTAGTCTGGATTACAATATGAATTTTTCATTTGTTTCCACTAGATGGTGCTGTAGTTGCGTCGACGCAAATGGACATTTAGTTATCACATCTCTTCACCTAACTGCTCTGGATTTAGGCTTAAGACAGCGTTTTTCATAGTGGGGGTCAGGACCCCTTTGGGGGTCGCCTGGAGCTTTCCTGGAGGTCGCCTAAAGACTCCTGGTGCAGGGGGCCAGGTGGGAAGACCTGGCAGAAACGCTGGAGCCACTGCGGCTGCAAGAAGCCGCTGAGAAGCAGCTCAGAAGGAGCCTCTGAGCAGCTGTGAGACGATGTGGAGCCTTGGGGGCGGGGAGGATTGCAGCCTTAGAGCCCAGTTCTATGCATGTCTACTCAGAAGTCAGTCCCATGATAGTGAATGGGACTTACTCCCAGGAAACAGTGGCTGGCTCTGCTGCCTGAGATCCCAATCCTATGGAGATCTCCTCTCATCCAGGTACTTACCTTCCCATTCCTTCCTTTCTTTGTCACCCCCTCTTAGCTATGCCACATCTATCTATCTATCTATCTATCTATCTATCTATCTATCTATCTATCTATCTATCTATCTATCTATCTATCTATCTATCTATCTATCTGCTTTAATTATGTTCAGTTTGTAACAATGAAGATACACCCTGCATATCAGATATTTGCATTACTATTTATAACAGTAGCAAAATTACAGTTATGAAGGTAGCAGCAAAAATAATTTTATGGTTGGGGGTCCCCACAACATGAGGGACTGTATTAAGGGGTCACAGCATTAGGAAGTTTGAGAACCACTGGCTTAAGAAAACCATCCCAACCAACGTTCAAGGACTGGCACAGCTGTGCCGGAGAGGCAAGTGATGCATCCTGCAGTCACTGAGGCTACCTCCTCAAGACAAAGCAACATTTGTTCACTCACCTCAAAATTGTGTTGCCTTTCCATTGGAGCTAGAAAATTGTTTAGGAATGCTCTTTAAGTCTCCTACACTTTTGGAAAAAATTGCCTGAAGTTGTTATAAGGCATATTACTTTGTTCTACACTAATGAGGAGATGCTACGATTCTGGGGAATCCTATTAAATAAGTGGTTCTCAAACTCTCCAGGAGTTTGAGACCTATGTATGTAGGGGAGGGGGGAGACTGGAGCAACACAATACCCTGGATCGTGCTACTATGGAGGAGAAGAAAGGACACTGGCTCCCAGAGGTGCAAGTCTCCTAGATAATAAAAATAACTGTTGGGACTCAACTTTTGCAAATTGGAAAAAAGTTGATTGTAAGACTGAAGAAAAGATGGTTATTGATATCTTCATTGTCTCCACATCCGAAGGAGCCTGCTGATGTGACATGTACCATAAGTGAGAGTAAGCCCTTGTGTCCCTTGAAAGTGGCACAATCCTGGGGAGTGTATCAGTCTAGTCCCCCTCCCCACCCCTTAAGGGAGCAGAGGCCAGAGCTCTCGGGCTGGGATGTTGTGACGTCCCAGTTTGAGAACCACTAATGTACAGACAGATGTTATTGGACAGGCTAGGGACTGCACTTATTGGACAGGCCAGGGACTGCAGCACCATCTAAAAGTGAAAACCATTGAAAAGAAGAAACCACTCTTGCAAATGTAAAATGGCCACCAAAAAGGCAAATATAACTTGCAAAAGGCTAAATAACACAAGTATTAACACAATATTTGTATTAACACAGACCCCCAAATCCAGAGTAACTACAGGAGCACATAAGAGACTTTACGTGCACCCGTAGTTGCTGCACCACCTAGTGAAAACCTATGGGAAATTCATATTGGAATCCAAAGTAAGTTGTTCTTACACCAGAACAAGGACTCCCTGTACTTATTCTGGATTTTGCCCATAGCCAGAATACATTAAAAATTATAGTAAAATGAACACAGGCATATGTGGCAATGAATATCTTATGTATTTTAATGATGGTATTTCACTGAAGAATGTCATTTGGAAACAACTGAATTAAATAAATATCTTAGAGCCTTCATAATCCAATGAAAACTTAGGGTTTTAGCCTGGATGAATGCATAGCAGAATATTGAAGCTGATACTCTACCTAACCTGGTCTTGAATCCACACATTTAAATATTTTTCCATAACAGCAATTAGGAAGGAACATGCTTCTCACTCAGTTTAACCTTGTTTAATTTTCCTTGTAAGTTTTAAGCAACTTACGGCTTCTTTTAGCCCTGCCAGAACACTCAATTGCCACTATAAATACAGACTGACACAAGTCTAAGCAAAGTGCAAACATAATGCTTTTACTAAGTTCCTTGTACAAGAGAGATCTTGTACAAGGAAAAAGTGTTTCTGCTCCATTGTTTCCATTGAAAAAATTTTAATAGTAACTTTTTCCAAAAAGAAAAGATCTATTTGATGAAACACACAATTCCAGTATATTTAAGATTGTAGAAAAAGTGCAAGATAGTTAAAAAAACTGGCAGTCAGAAAATAGCAGATACCTGTAAGCTGTACTTCAAAATTCAGAGTTATCACAGCACTAGAGAGTGAGCTGCAGTGCCATTGACCAAAATGTAAGAGGTGCCTTCAAGCAAACATCTGAAAATTTTTGTGAACTAGACGAGAAGAAGTTCTTCTTTTCAGGCTAATGAAAAGAAGGTACTTCTGTTGCTGACTTATGTTGGTATTTTCTGACAGGCAAGTTACCTCTTTCCATGGGGGTTTTCCCATGGGCTATGTAGAGATGATACGGTTGTTTTACAAAAAAAGGAAAGCAAAATTAGTATCCCTTTAATTCTGGGACCTGGAAATTAGAAAAATTTAACCAAGACTCTCCTGAAATACAGTTATGTTCCTGTTGAGCCTTTTCAGATGTTCTTGAAAGCAGATCTCCCAACTGTTTTTCAGGTGTGTACAATAGTGTCAGAAACTTGACTTGAATGAATAGAATTATGAAAATTCGGGTTTCCACTGATTCCCCAAGTTGCATAGGTGAAAGATTGAAAACACTTGAGTCAGGGCCAAACTGACTTGAGTCTCACATTAAGTTACCAAGAAAATGTGTGCCTGTGTTGGAGAGATGTTTTGTGTGGCGTGAAAAGCCCTGTGGTCATTGGTCAGTTCTACTCACTTGGTCAGAATGATCAAGTGAGTAGAATTCCAGAATTCTCTTCAAGGCAGAGAAGAATTAATATGTCCTTTTGAAGCTGAGAGAGGTAGGAAGTGAAGTTGGTGCCGTTTACTTCCAGCAGTATGGGATGAGAAAATCAAACGAACTTGTGCTAGTGCTGCCTAACCAGGGGATAGGATTCTACTGACAAAGCTTTCAACTGGTCACTCCTTTTTTGCACTTTTTTCAGAAAACAGTGGTGTTCAGATGCAACTATGATTAAACTACAGTTTTGCGTTACAGCACTAGCACAAGCTTCGAGTGTGCACACTCCTGTTAATCTTCACTCGAGGGAACAAAATTTGCTGTTTAACAAATCATACTGCATCCCAACCTTGCAAACTGCACCTTGTTCTAATTACTGATTCTATGAGTAAGTCAGGGTATCAAGATTTTTAAAATTAAATAATTAGCATTTACATTTGAAACTAAATTTGCCAAGTACTTCAGGGTTGAAGCTATATAAAGAAAGAAAGAGGCAGTCAACTTTAAAATAAAACAATAAACCACCAAGTGATATGTGAGTAAGAGGAGTTTCATTACTTATCAGCTACTAGGGCAGTGGTTCTCAATCTTCCGAATGGCATGACCCCTTAATACAGTTCCTCATGTTGTGGGGACCCCCAACCCTAAAATTATTTTTGTTGCTACTTCATAACTGTAATTTTGCCACTGTTATGAATTGTAATGTGAATATCTGATATGCAGGATATATTTTAATACAGCAACAGCAGGATCTGACCCTCAAGAGAGATAGCAGTGTGACATTCAGTCAGAATGATCACAAGTCATAACTGAAAAACAGGACAAGCCCTATCAAAAATGTAGGACACCCAAGAAAAATGTAGGACATAACAAAATAAAAGGTATAAACACTACATACACACAACCAAAGGTGCTGATGGCATTAATAAAGCCCAATGAATTCAGACTTTTGGGGAGAACTACATTTTACCCAAGAGAAAATCTTCATGTTTGAATGCTGGTAAGTGCAATAGCCCTGCACCAGAAGTATTACAGTGAGGGAAAACTTATTCATCTCATGGTATGAATGAAATCAGTGAGGATTTATAGTTTGGGGAGAAAAACTAGGGTGAGTTCAAATAGGTATGCCATTGTATCATGGTGGAGCCTCTGTAAGTGGGGAGTCCCTGTACAACAATACTTTTCCCCCCTCCTCAAACCTGTACCTGTGTGCAAATGGGGAAGGGAGCATCTAATGAAAAACAAAAGAGATCCAACAAGCTCCAGACAGGTATAGACATTACTGAATATTGTATTAGCCCAAACTTGCTTTTCTGTAATGTAATGCCCTCTCTTGTGTAATTCACAAATAAGATTATTTTCCATAGTACTTGATTCTCATGAATGACAATTATACTGGCACTACACTGCCATCCACCAAGCTCCATACATTTCAAAGCACACACAAAACCTAATTAGATAAAAAAAGGTCAAAGAAGAGTAATACACCTCAATTAGGACCAACTAAAATGCCGTAAGTTAGTGAAAAAGCTTTTGGATTTTCAAAATTCTCAAATTGTCCATCAGAAACAGAAAGTTGAATATAATGGAAAAGTCCCAGTCTATAGTTAATATGGAATGCATGGTGGTTTTATATTTCTTTTGGAAGAGTAACTTAGATGAGGCTATTTTAGATCCAAGAGATTTCACATTGCACTGAAGACTGATGGGACAAATTCCCATCTTATTTTAAAAAAATAACCAATATAGCAATTACTGGTACTTGAATGCGTCCGTACACATAGATCCTTCGTGAGGCAGAAAACAGAGCATGGAGATCTTTATATCAGTAACGCAGATATTTTATACACTATATAATATTGAGGTATAATATCATGTTTACTTCCTTTACTAGCAGAGTAGCTCCTTATTAAAGTGACTAGGGAAGTTCATTATGTATTAAAGCTCTTAACTGCAGAAGTCCAAAATACAGAATTTAAGTACGTTGTGACCTGTTTCCCTTTTGCTCCTGCTAAGCAAAAAGGAAGTGGTACAGAACTAAACTTTTATCTTCCCACATTCTATCTACAGAATTATGTATAGTATCACTTTTCAACCAGAAACTTCATAAAGCAGTTTACAAAGAAAATGAAAAATTAATTCTAAATAAGCTAAAGGGTCCCTGTCCCAAAAGGGCTCACAATCTAAAATGCAAAAAGAACACCAGCAGAAGCCACTAGAACAGACATTGCTGGGGTGTGGAGGGCCAGATACATTCCCCCAGCTAAATAAAAGAGGAACACCCACTTGAAAGAGTGCCTCTTGCCCAGTCAGCAGGGGTATACATTTAGGCTGCAATCCTAAAGACATTTTCCTGGGAGTAAGACCCATTGAACACAATGGGGCTTACTTTTGAGTAGACATGGTTAGGATTGTGCTCTTAGTATACCTTTACTTAGTTGCTGGTTATCTTGAGGAATCGTATACAGTTAATTGGCATCATAGCCCCTGAACTTCCCCCTACCCAACAATAAGCTTCATTGGTCTGGTATAATGTCTTCTTGCTGGTAGCTTCTAGCTACCTGATAATTTATCCCTTGGTCAATCGATCCTTCTGATGATACTTTGATCACATGTCGACTTCTAGTCACGAGGGTGGAACCTGACCCCACCATGGAGAAACCACTGAGAAGACCAAATCTTCCTGTTCTCCGATGGTATACTTCTCCATGGTGGTATCATTCCTGGATGAACTGGGACATGCCCAAGCAGTACGCTCAAGGGTGGGAGCTGCTAGAAGCGTGCATTCTGACACTCTGGAGATCTTGCTTACCAATGGCATACCTGTCTGGCTTCCAGAGGCATACCTGTCAATTTGAAGTACTTGATGAATGTGGTGGATGTGCTCCATGTAGGTGCACAACATACTAACTCTATGGAAGGGCATTCCTTAAATGGTGGTTTTATTTTTCTTTTGGAAGAGTAACTTCCAAAAGATGTGGCGGCACTTCTATTAGAGTGTGCCGGAATTCCCTCTGGGGGATCCTTCCCCAAATTCCTATAGGATTCTGTGCAATGGCTTCTCTTACCCACCGGGAACGTGCAAGAGGTGATACCTTAATCCCTTTCATGCTAATCCTGACGTTCCATGGCCACCTCCCTAGCCCTCCACACTTAAATAAAAATTGCCTGTCACCCCTTCCCCACCAATTGTCCTATCATTCTCCCTTTTTTCACTCTCCAAGGTTTTTTGGAGGTCATCAGCAGGAATTCCTCTCTTCGGAAAAACCTTCCTGCTGCTTCTTCAAGCCTTTGAAGCCCAAGCATGGCATTAGGAAGCACAGGTGTGCCTTGTTATCAACTGAGGTTCTGTTCCAGAACCTACCGTGGATTTTTTTAAAAGTAGATAAACAGTGGAAAAATAGATTTTAAGACCCACTTCCAGGTTTCTTGCTCCTCCACTCAATGTGGTCTCAATGTCCACAAGGGTTAGATTCAGGGACTCCTAGCTGATACCAAAAAAAAATGCATCCCTTTACAATGGTTTAAGGCTGCAATCCTAAAGACACTTTCCTGGGAGTAATCCCCATTGAACAAAATGGGGCTTACTTCTGAGTAGACATGGTTAGGATTGTGTTCTAAGACAGCTTTTCTACCTGTTGTAGAGAGGCAGTCAACAATTAGAAATGCAAAGGACTGCCTGCTTTTGCCTGGCTTATCTGAAGAACAAAATTACTGTGTGCTTTGACGGCCCTTGACAAAACTAGAAAAGCAGTTCTTAAAACTCTGATTTGTAATAGCCATTTACATTGAGTCAAATCCGTGTATAACAAGGTTGGACCTAAGTTGACGGCCCGCTACAAAAATATAAAAGCAATTCTTAAAACTCTGATTTGCAGTGGCCGTTTGCATCGAGTCAAATCCATGTATAACAAGGTTGGACCTATAATACTGTGTAAGTAATTCTTGAGCACCACCAGCAATAGTTGGGCACCCCAAATCCAGCAGCTGATATCATGAAAGACCAAAGAAGCAGCAGCAAAAGTACATCAGTGCTTCAGAAGCCATATGGGGTATTAATACTAAGTGGCAAGAAGAAAGGATACTCTCCTTTTCCTGAAATGGTCCCATAGTCAAGTGATAGATCATCTTCTTTTACTATTCAAAGCATTAGATTAGCTCATCAACTGTTGCCAAAATCACTGTAGCTACTGGATATATAATGACCTCATGTTTGTCTATTTAGGGCATATTAGCAAAGAAAGCAGCAGATACAAGATGCTGGTTCTCTTACCAAACTATTGTTTAATTTAAAAGTGACTAAAGTTTACAGTTTGCATGTTCTGATATTTCAAAGCAGCCAAGTATGAATAATTATTTGGAGACACATCTTAAGTTCAGCAAAATACTACCAATATTTGTGTGAGCTGCCTATGTATATTGAAGTTTATTACTTTATAAGTAATAAACAGAGCTCAGTCTGCCACTTGAAAAAAGTCAGCATGCTTCAAGTAAACTTCATTTACACCCAAGTATATTAATCAGCATTATTCCAAATGCTTCTGTAAATGAAATTGTTTTTGTATCAGATGTAATTATTCTTTATTTTAAGAAAACAAAAAACGGGGATGATGTGCCTAAAGAAGGGATCTTGGGATTCTGGTAAACAGCTCATAGAAAACATTAACCCAAAACTTTACCAAAATGAAATGAAAACTTCCATGACTGTAAAGATTAAGGCTGCAAATCCTAACCTTTAGTCAGGCTGGCTTAATCCACAATATAAGTCCTTGCTGACCTGGGGGTGTCACTAAAGTGGCGTAAGACACTTTTGCACCACTCCTGGGGAGGAGACAGGCCAGTGCACAGACAACTATGGGACATCCACTAAAATAGAATGCTAGGAGGGTTAGCAAACCCTCAAAAGAAACAAGATGGACAAAAGAAAATATTTCTTTACCCAACATGTAGTTGGTCTGTGGAAGTCCTGCCACAGGATGTGGTGATGGCATCTAGCCTAAATGCCTTAAGAAGGGTTTGGACAAATTCCTAGAGGATAGGACCATCATGGGTTACAAGTCATGAGGGGTATGGGTACAGGTGGGCAAACTCAAAATGCAGGGGGGCACCTGGATGCAGGCGCTATATGTGCTCCCTGAGGCATCTGTTGGGCCACTGGAAGCTGGACAGGACTAGATACAACAAGCTATGGCCTGATCCAGTGGAGTCTCTTCATATGTTCTTATAGGCTTTTGCCTCCCTACATCACCATGTGAACAGGATGATTGTAAGTTAGGCTGACCTAGCATTTGTTTGCATCCTCAGAAGAGGAGAGAAAATGGCTTCATTCATTAATATGGCCACACTTATGATAAGTATATATAGACTATTTTTTTGTTTCTCCAAAATAGAGAGAACACTGTAGAACTGGTAAAAGTATAAAAGAGGGGTGACAGAAAGACCAAGATTCAGGAGCCTCTACAAAGGAAAATGAAAGCATTTTGAGCCTGATAGATTTTTCATTTTAAAATATAGGGATATGAAATAATAAACTGAGTAAAGAAAGCAGATAAAGAAAAGCATTTCTTTCTTTCTTTCTTCTATTTCTAGAATTGAAAGTTACCCAATATAAATACTGGTGGTAGGTTCAGGAGTAGCTAAAAAGTATTTCACAATGCATGTTAAAAAAATTCACCACCACAAAATGTAGTGGCACACTGCTAAGATTGTTTTGTTTTAAAGGATACGTAATTGTCTCTGAACAATTCTGGAAGAAAGTTCCTCACCATGTCAGGGACTCTTGATGGGAAGAATTGAGCTCAGAGGATATGCTGCATCACAAGGAATGGAGCATCTTCCATGATAAATCCCTCCAAGTCTTTTTTTCCAACAGGTGTTCAAATCAAGATGGGCAGCTAGAAAGTCCAACCAGTCTATTCAGTATAACAATGTTCCCAGCTGAACCAGGAAAACTGAATCAACAGAAGCTAGAAATACTGACAAATTAATCATCAAGAGAATCACCAGATCTGGATTTAGCAAGGGAGATGCTTGAAGAAACTAAGGAGATTGCATCCACTACTGAAGATATCTGAGAACCAATACAAATGTTTTTAATCTGCATGAAGACTGAGGTTGGTCGAAAAGCACAGATATAGGAAGACAGAAAATTATGGAATGCACAACACTATATTACTTGTAACTTAAGCTCCAGTTGTCTTAATGAACCCCATCTTGTGCAGTTTTTGAAATAAATAGGGCAGGGAATACCCAGAAAGATGATCTGTTGAAATTATGCTTCCGAATATTTTGGGAAGTTGGTCAGGATCCCCTGGACATTATTTAGATCCTGTGTGAATGACAAGAAAAGCTATGATTAGAATGGCTGTTAAGGATGATGGCAAATCCCCCAAACATACAAAGGGAGCTACTGAGGCCAACAAGACAAGTCAAGATGAGATTAGGACAAGCAGAAACACTCAAAATTGATACTTTCAGCTGTTCAAGACAAAGAGTTAAAAAATGTGAGTGTGACATCACTCAAGTCACAAAATCCTGATCCTGCCTGCCTACCAGATGGATAGGAAATATTTCATAAGAAACTATGATTTTTCAGGTCCAAAAATAGTTATTCTTATTTGTGAGATAAAGATGAATGCTTCCAATAATACTTCCCTCTAAGAATTCCTTTTCTACAGCCTTCATTCCCAATGGATGTTGTATTTCATCCAGGGTAAAAAGAATTTACTCAGGTTCTAGATTTTTAAAAGTCACTAGGAGCATAACTGGAGAACTGTATGGAGCAGCTGTTCCCTAACAGTTCTCTAGCACTCACTGATCAACGATAGAAACCATCCAAATTAAGATGGTCTTGTACCTGCAAAGTGTTGTCCACAGGCCATCTGGTGTCAAGAAGAAGAGATTTTTGCTGCTGCTTGAATTATGAACTTGAACAGGACTTTGGGGAGGTATTTCCTGCTGCTTTGGTGTGAGATAATTTGTACAGCTACCTTGTGTTTGAATTACAAAAATTACTCTTTTCTCTTCTAACTCAACTGAGATGAAGTCCAAGGAACCCACAAAAGTACCCAATGTCTGGTCTTTTGGTTTTCATTTACCCAACAGGCTCCAAACCAGATGATTTGGTGTCTTAAAGATAGCTCCTTAAGTCCAGTGAGGGGAGTGTTATCTGAAGTCAGGTTCAAATCCAAACCAGGTGACAGAATGGGTCCTCTGGGATACAGAAACTGTTTTCAAGACTATGATGACTGACACAAAAGCGTGAAACCTTTTGCAAGAACAGATTTTTCTTTTTTGTTGGGGAGCCTGCTCTGGTCTACTGTTATCGGTATTTTGGTAGACTGTCTGGGTTAACAAACCATGGAAACTATTAACAGGTCATAGATGGTCTTAGAAAGGAATATGATCTGCTTAGGAGTTTATAAGTGTTCCTGGCCCCTCCCTGCAGGAGATTTCAACCAGACTCCAAAACCTGCTCTAGAAAGACTGGAAAAGATGTTATGCAGAAGAGGTGCAGAGACATTACAGAAGGCTCCAGTTATGCACACTGTGAAAGGAGGGGAAGGAGCTTGCGGCTGATCAGTTTGGAAGTCAAAAACAGGAGGGAGTTAATACCCTGCTAAAGAGGTATTTTCCACTGCGTATTTTCTCATTTAGTAGTGATAAAATGTACAGGAACAAAATCCAGAACATAAAATCCATACAAAAAAACCTAAAACACAACATTCTTACAGATGACAAGCTGCACCTGCTGAAATTCTCTTTTCTCTACAATTGTTAAAGAACTAGGAGCCCTAAGTAGGCCAGGTTTGCTGATCCCTGGTATAGTGAAATGGGATTTAGAAAAATCAAACATGAATGACGATATTTCTTGATGTAATGCTTAATCAACACTGATGATTGAAGAAACTATTCCTATTCACAACATCAGAGGTTATAATGAAACAGAAGAACAGGAAAAAAGAAGATGGCAAGCCTTGCTGTTAATAGTAGATAGAGGCAAGGCCTATCTTTATCCTTTCAACAGAAAATTCTTGTCCATCTTCTACAATGCAAATAAGTGACAATGTGACTTGGGTAGAAATTTGACTAATACAACCATAATTTCCTCTTGACTGTAGTTCTTGTTCTTCTCCACAAGTGGGATATATGCTGCTTGGAAAGTGGATAGAGTAATGTTTGTTAAAAGGATGTTAATTAACTAGAAAACATAAGCAAGTTAGTCAAAGGGTTGCCACATACCCAGTAACCTGAACTGAGCCTATGAACATTTTCTTGGATATTTTGCAATTAGGTTAACATAACAGTAATGAGATTACATGTTCACATGCCAGCACAATGATTATTCAGGAGATATTCCTTTATCAGTAGGAGTATCAGAATTTTTAGCAAGCTTTTGGTCACACATTTTGAACAACATCATTTACTCACAACTACTTTTCCTATCCCATACAATGATATTTATAACTTTAAAAATATTATTTTAAATAATATTTTATTCAAATTATATAAAATAAAAATAAAAATAATTACTCATACATTACAACAAAAAAGCCTTAGGTTCAGTCACTTAAATTTTCTAATCTATTCAACTATTCACTGACAATCACATTTATTTCCAACATATTCTTCTTAAATTATCTATATTCGTCTATATTAAATATCTTTAAACACTACTTCCATTTCTTTCCTTCTAAATTTTTTAAAAAATGTAATAGCTTATCTATAACAATTTTAAAAATATTATTAACAATGGTTATCCGTGGTAACAGCCAACATGTAAGCATGCTATAAACCAGGAGTGTGCAACTGCAGGTCCGTGGCAAGATGAGCCCCTTGGCAAGATCCCTCTATTGGGCAAACCTGTAATTCTCCAGAGGCAAGGGAACTCTGCTCCCCACATCTCTAGAAGATATCCTGAGGGGGTGGGGAGGCTGCACACACCTCTTTCTGTGCATGAGAGTGCTTATGAACCGGTTTGAAGATCACCCCTGTGTCTGCTAGAAAGTGTTTTATCAACTGATTTGAATTCATTTATTCATCCAAGTTCCATCTTCATATATTAATGTATGCACATTTATGTAAATTCTTTTTTCTGGTCCTGACACAATGTCAGTGAGATGATGCGAACCTCTTGCCAAAAGGTTTGGACACTCCTGCCATAAGCCAACAAAATTTAAGAACTTCAAATACTAGCCAATGCTTAAACTTCAAATAATGTTTCATGTGTGAAGAAACCCTATCATACTAGTTCTCTGCTCATAAGATGGGTCGAAAAACTGTTGATTTACGTTCAAAACAAATCTTGGCCAACTTTCAAGGTTTGCTGCAACTGCACATACAAGTTCCAACTACCCTGAACCAACAGCAAAGCTAGTCCAAAATTATAAATACCAGTGATACAAGAATATATCAGAAACAACTACTGAGCCAAATTGGCTGTATGGTTTGAAAACTTATCAGTTTAAAAGCCCCAACACTGATTGACCTGATTTCAGTGAGTCTTACAGTACTCCTGAATAAACAACACTAACCTACAGATGATAAAGCATGTTGGAATAGTTTGAGAGATGTTTTGTTTGAACTGCCACCAGACTTTCCAGCTACAAGAAATTTTACTGAACAAGCACCAAAGAAATTATGCCTGGAATCCTCAAAAGATCTGATATGTAGTTCTGCTAATGACAAATGGATCTGAGAACTATGAATTATGAGACCTATCAGTCATTTTAGCGATTTTCCAGGAGTATATCAAAAGCTAAAGAAGGATGTGCTATTAGGAGTTTCTTAAACCATTTAAACTGCTCACATCGTCCTGCAGAAATGAAGTTTGGGTGGTTTTCAAGATCTGTCCTTTCATGACGTCCTAATACAATTTCTCTTCAAACTCCTTCCCTGGTTTGTGTGTGCACTCAAGTTCTGAGACTTAGGTCTAAGATTTCGCATCCAACTATAACTGTACTGCTTCAGAGAAACACGTAATTATGGGTGCAATCCTAACCATGTCAATTCAAAGTAAGCCCCATTGTGTTCAGTGAGTCTTACTCCCAGGAAAGTGTCTTTAGGATTGCAGCCCATGTCTTAAAATAAATTTCTGACTCTGTGAAATTTGATCCAGGCTGACTTAAATCTATTATTGTGTTTTATACCAACAGCTCACAATTAAGTAAGTATAATTGATTGTAGGTATATATCTTATAGTTAAATCCCATACATATTTATTTCAGACAACAATGTCCAGAATGCTTCCTTCCACCTCCTGGTATACAGTCACCAAACTGTAGGGTAATGCACTGAACAAACATACTTGCGGTTTGGAGTGCAACTTTAGATGGTAAGGTAGGTCATTACAATTGTAAAATAAATGAGTAAAAATTATGTTCACTGTACTTAAAGATGAAACTCAGATTTGCAAAAGATAAAACCCAGCTAATGCCATATGTCATCATTTATCTCCCCTTAAAACTATTCAATCAGTAAAGGAGTAAAATTCATTCCCTTTATTCCCTAGTATATTATTAACTTTCACCAGTTCATATCTGCATATAGATGGATCCCAAATCTTGAGTAACATTTGAAGTTAACTCTGAGAACCAAATGCAGGTTTGCCTGTGTGTGCATACAACTTGTGCCTCAATGGCATTTCACAGTAAGGAACAACAAAAACATTAGGAAAACATATTTACTAAATTTCTACCCTACTTTATCTCTGCAAAAGGCATTCCAAGTTGCTATATCAAAGATCTTGTTACTTCAGAACCAATTTTTAACTGACAGTCCCCACAATCCAGAGTAACTAAGGGAAGACATAAGGGCACTAACTCTGGATTGCTCTATACATTTTCCATAGGTTTCCCATAGGTGGCACCGTAACTACGTCGGTGTAAAAGGTTCCGTAGTTACTCTGGATTGTAGCAAGTGTCCAGTTATATTTCAGCCTAGAATGCCACAACTATCACCACTTTATAAGTTAAATTTATAATGAGTCTTCACAACTGACTTCACATCTGAATACTGAAGTTCTTCTAAGATGCAGCTCAAGCCTTCCATGCAGTGTTTATATTCCATGCAATGTTTATATATAGTGCCCTTTGAAATTTATTCTTCACCAATCATTTCAGAACAGATTAAAAATACATATATAAGTTGCCAGCAAGATTAGAAAAAGGCATCCTTTGCTGCAAATTATATCAGAGGTAGCACTGACGAAAGACTCATTTGCTTCTCCACTTTAAATATCAGGGCAAAGAAGCAGCATGTATCAAGCTACATGTTATTTTGGTCAGATTCCCTGGGCCTATTGAAATGCATAGGCCATCTGTGGACATATCACAGTTCAAACACACCTTGCAGGCTTTAGTAAAACAGCACAATGTCCTCTTATTTTACACAAACCATTTCAGCATAATAGAGGAAACACACAAAAACCAAGCTATATCAAAGTAGCCCAACCTGTTTAAGGCATGTCTTGTTAACATGTTTTCTAAGCCCTTCGATTTTTGCTACTTTATATTAAGTCTAGACTTTAAGTTGGTTATGTTTCAGTTTTAAGGAGCTTTATAGGGAAGTAGTACTCCAATCAACTAGATTTATACATAAACAAGAACATGCAGAACCAATAAATAAATAAAATAAAGCAGGCCTCCGTCAGTCTTGGAAGACTATGGTATCGTGCTCAGCACTGCATACGCTGCATGCGAAGCATGAAAGCCTGGGTTGGATTGTTATGGAGAATAGGCTGTTACCCAAGCAGCAAATCCCCCCTCTCTACACCACTGAATTAGTCCAATGGAAAGAACCGATACGATTGGATCCAGCTGGCGTGGCAGAGTTGGGCTAAGGACAGGAGCTCACCCTGTCTTGTGGGGCCGACCTGGGTCTCGAACCCTGGCCTGCTGGTTAACAGGCACAGCGACTTAACCGCTTGCGCCACCCACAGCCCTTATGGAGTTATGTTATTTTAAATTCTCATATTCAAGCAAGCATCAATTTTGTAAATAAGCGCATTCATACTTAACTAGCAAACTTAATAAAGTACAACTGCAGATACAGTTTAAGTCCTTAGTAGAGTTAGTTTATTGCAAATGGTGTTGAGATCATCATCTACTTCATGTACAATTTATTCTGATCCTACTGAGCAGCAATTTTTGACCCTTTTAATTTTGTGGCACACTGAAAAGGCTCTAAAATTGTCAAGGCACATCATCGTTTTTTAAAATGCTGACAAGGCCTACCATGCTTCTGGTAGGGGCAAACTCACTCAAATATTCACAACTGCGCTAGTAATGAAAGCTCCTCCAAAAGTAATGAAGTCTTTTGGCCCTTCTGCAGATCATCTGTGGCACACCAGTGTGCCATGTCAGTGGATGAAAATCACAGCTGCAGAGATTCAAAAACATACTAAGGAGACAACACAGGTACTTAGGAGTAAGCCTAAGTGTGTTGCGAAGTTAGAACCTCAAAATTAACAGGACAGAAAAATATGCATAGAAACAGAAGGGAAGAGAGAGAAGTGGAAGAAGAGAGAAGACACTCCAACTGCCAATATAACAAAATTCAAAACATCATAGGCCTCTCAGAATGGAATCAAGCAGCATATTCTCCAAGAAATATTTTAATAAAACTATCTCTCTACCCAGGGGTGTTGAAAGTTCCCAAAATTACTTTCCACCAATAATAACAATAGATCCAATTGTATGCAATAATAGTAAGTAGTAATGAAAAACAATAGAAAAGAAAGAACTTCCACCAATAGGAGAGACAGAATCAGCTGTAAGTGGTAAAAGTACAGTAACAGTTAAAAGAAATAGACAGAAAATAGAATAGTGTCTTCCACCAAATGTAAAGAAAGAACCAACAGTAATATAGCAAGAAGCAATAGTAAAGATAGAAGACAGAATAGTACCTTCCATCAGTAGTAAGTAGCAATAGTAAGTAATTATAAGAACAAAAAGTAAAGACAGATGATTGAGTAATACTTTCCACCAACAGTAAAGACAGAACCTACAGTAATAATAACCAATAATAAAGACAGAAGATACAATAGTACTTTCTACCAATAGGAAATAGAAGCAATATTAAGTAGATATAGTAGGTAATAGTAAGAAGCAACAGGGAAAGATATAGTACTTTCCACCAACAGTAAAGATAGAACCAATATTGCTAATAAGCAATAGTAGAAATTGGAACAGTACTTTTCACGAGTAGTTAATGATAATAGTAGGTAGTAATAAGGACCAAAAGTAAACAGAGAGGACAGAGTAGTACTTTCCACCAACAGAACCAAAAGCAAGTAGTAATAGTAAAGACAGAAGATATAGTAGTACTTTCCACCAATAGTAAGAAATGATAGTAGGTATAATAAAGAGACCAAGGACACAATCCTAATCATGTCTACTCAGAAGTAAGCCATGTTCAATGGGTCTTACTCCCAGGAAGGTGTCTTATGATTGCAGCCCAAGAGTAAAGAGAGGAGTATTTAGTGGAGAAGTGGCTGGTGGGTTGGAGGAGTTTTGGAGAGAGCAGAGCAGGGCTGGCCAGGCCCCCCACCAGCCCTGAGAAGGAGAGGACTTGTGGTGTAGTGTGAGGAGTCAACAAAGCCCAGGGAGGCTGAGGAGTGAGAGGCTCTCTTTCCCCTCCCTCCCCACACACAACATGTCACATCTCTGGGAGTGCAAGAGAGTGAACTGGCCCTTTCCAGCTGCACCAGTGACCGTTATTTTTGAATGCCCCCAGTGCATGCCCCTCCCCCTCCGTGTCAACCCCCTCAGAGTGAGACCCCTCAGTCAGTCAGTCAGTCACCCCCAAAGTGAGGGAGAGCAGCCCCCACCCCCCATGTGGCCTCAGTGAGGGGCAGAGGAGGCATGTCTCTCCCACCCCCTCCCCAGAGGGAGGCTTACCTTGGCTGCACCCCACTTTCTTCCTTGGCTGGAGCAGTGGAGGGAGAGGGAGGGAGAGAGGGAGAGAGACACAAAGGGTAATAAAGGGGGAGGAGGGGAGGGGTGGGAGCTGCTGCTGTGTGTGGTGGGGGGTGTGGGGTGGGGGTCCAGGCAGGCCCAGAGGGGGCAGCAGCAGCAGCAGCAGCAGGAGGGCTGGGGGAGGCTGAGGCGGCCAAGGCGGGGGGAGGCAGAAACTCTCTCCCCAGGCAAAGCAAGGCAGGCAGGCTCCTCCACTCCAACCACCTCAGGCCCCTCCAAGGTGGGAATTAGTGCTCTGTCCCTTTAACAACATAAATAAAAGGTGCCCCCGGGCTCCCCCTCCCCTCCCTCTTCTTCATCATCATCATCATCAGCTGCTCCTCCTGCTGCTGCTGCTCCTCCTGCTTCTTGCTCAGGCTCTCAGGGCTGGGAGAAAGATGGGAGTCTGGCACTGCGCATGCGCAACGTCGCTCCAAGACCCGGAGGGAGGGGGCCAAAAGGGGAGGAGGAAAAAAAATTATTTGAAGGAAAAAAAAAAAGGTCGGATTCCCACAATTCCACGCGCGACAACCAAGCGAATCCGGAAAAGAAAAGAAGGGAAATCCGGAAGAGGGTAAGAGAGGTGGGCGGAGCTGTTTGGCACGCGCGTGCGCGCCATGACTGGTGGGGGGGCGGGCGGAAGCGGCACGCGACTGGGAGGGGCGTGTGTGTAGCTGTAGGCGCGCGCACGCTCACGCGCATGGACACGTGACGGAGGGGCAGGCTCGCGAAGGATGCCGGGAGTTAGATTTTTTTTTTCCTGGGACGTTTGACGGTTAGTGAGAGCAACGACGGTTGGACTGGGCGGGGCAGGATGCGCGCGCATCTCTCAAGGAGGAGGGAGAAGCGCGTGCGCTCAGAGCCCCGCCTGTGTGACTCTTGTAAGAGCCCAGCTCTTTCCACTCAGAACGTAGCCTGGGTGTCGCCAGCAGGTGTTACTCTCAGGTGAGTGAGGACAGGGTGGCAGCCTCCAGCCCCTTCCCCTGCTGAGGGTCTCCTCGGGAGGAAGCTTGGGTGTCGCCAACAGGATAGGGGCGGATGGGTGGATAGGATAACACCCTTCACCATCTACACTCTTCAAAGATCTCATCCAACCCTGTCCTCATAGCCTTTTTGGTGACCACAAAGAGCAGGTACAGTGATGCCTCACGTAACACATTTAATTCGTTCTTTACGTGAAACGTTCTTTACGTGAAGCGGATTTTCCCATAGGAAATAATGGAAACTCAGAGGATTGGTTCCACAACCCCCAAAATCTATATATATAAAAGAGAAAAGTCACTCACTGACTCACTCACTGACTGACTGACTCATCACCGCCCTGCCAAAACCGGTGGGCCTAGAAGCGTGAAAATTGGGGTGGGTGTTCCTTCCGTGACTGAGGGGTGCACTGAGAACCGGTTTTCTGAAATTCCAACCGGAAGGGGCTGAAAAGGGGCGCAACGCATTTTCCTCCCTATACTTTGCATTGAGAATTGCTGACTCATCAACATTCCTCCCCAACTGCTGGGCCTGAAGCATGGAATTCTGGGAGTTCCTTCTGTCACCTGAACACCCACCAAGAACCATCTGGAGACATTTAACCCTTCAGGGGCTGAAAAGGGGGCAACCTGTTTCTGTCCTATACTTAACATGGGAGACTGAACAACCTCCAGCCTATTTGGTGCTCAGACCCTGGTGCACTGGGGGATGTTGTTCAGAGGAAGACGTTGCGCTGGCGAGGATTCTGTGCATGAGGGGAAATTGCGCATGTAGGAAAGTTGCGCATGTAGGAAAGTTGCGCAGGGGGAAGTTGCGCAGGGGAGGAAAGTTGCGCATGGGAGGAAAGTTGCGCATATGGAAAGTTGCGCATGGGGGGATGATGCACGTGGGGGAAAGTTGTGCATGGGGGGAAGTTGCGCACGGGGAAAGTTGCGCATGGGGGGAAAGTTGCACATGGGGTTTGATGCATATGGGGGAAGTTGCTCATGGGGGGTTGATGCGCATGGGGTAACTTGTGCATGCTGGGTTGATGCGCATGGGTGAAGTTGCGCATGGGGGGTTGATGTGTATGGGGTAAGTTGTGCATGGGGGGTTGTTACGCCTGGGGGAAAGTTATCCATGGGGGGTTGATGCATATGGGGGGATGGCATATGGGGGAATTTTACTCGCGCAACGCGGGTACGCCTTTCGCTAGTATTCATATAAAAATATTAACTGGATGTAAAAATGATGACAGAACACTGGGATTGAATTCAAAACATGCGTTCAGTGTGCATGATCCTATGAAGTCTACTTAGGCTGCAGTCTTAAAGACACTTTCCTGGGAGTAAGACCCATTTAACACAATGGGGCTTACTTGTGGGTAGACATGGTTAAGAGGCTGCAATCCAAGACACCTTCAAAGTGTCTCCCCACTTTCTCCGTCTCTCCATCCTGAGCCCTCTCTCTCCCCTGCTCCCTTCTGGCTAGCCCTAAATTGCTTCCCTCTTCTTCACTGCTCGTCTCTCCCTCTGCCCAGCGGACACCCGGCCACAGGAGGAACAGCGCAGAAGTGTTGCTTTCACTATGGGCAGGTGCGTTAGGCAGCCCTGATGCTTTTTAAACAGGCTGCTGGCCAGCGCATTTGCCCCAACTGCCAACGAATGTGTTCTTTATGTGAAGCACAGTTCGTTACGTGAAGCAGAATCCTAGAGAAATTTTTGTTTGTTACCTGAAACATACTTTATGTGAGGCGTTCTTTACGTGAGGCACCACTGTAGTTGTACCTAGTTTGAGCATCTTCTATGTATGAAAGGGAAAGTGAAAAACAAGCAGAAATAGGAGTGGGAATAATTCCTACACCACAATTCTTAAAAAATAAGTTAGGAGTGATTTCTAACTCATAATCCTTATTAATTTCAAACTCAACTATTACAGTAATATTCAACAGAACAGGACTTTTCTGAGTATTACTACCATTGACGGTAGCCCCTCGTATGTTCCTGCTGCTGTGGAAGATGCTCAAAGTGGCTGGTAGACACTGGGTGCAATCCTAACCATGTCTACTCAGAGGTATGCCCCATAGTGCTCAATAGGTTTTACTCCCAGGAAAGTGTCTTAGGATTGCAGCCATAGATTCACACTGACTCTTTGCAGCAGTCTCTCCCCAGGAAATCTTCCAATGCCAGATTATTGGAGTGGCCCAATTACAGTAATTCATTGTAATCTTCCAGTTCCTTGTTCATACATGTATTTTATATGGAAAGAAAATAGGATTGCATTTTAAGAGAGTCTTGTGAGAAAATGAAGCGTGACTGGATGGAGGTGTTGAGCATTTATAGAAGGCAGTCTCTTATTGGGGGGTGGGGTATGATTTTGGGTTGTTTCATAGCTTGTTTTAGGAAATAGAAGCATGCAAGCCATTTTTCCTTCTAAGTTAATGTTAAATAAGAAACTATGAAACTGGAACCTCTTTGTACACATGAGGAAATTTCAGTTTGATTTTTCCTAATCCCCTTTAGGTTTTAAATTAATATGAGCAAACGTAAATTGAAAGAAGACAGCTTTGGAAATGGACACTGTATCTCACAGGTTAGTATTATTTACAGTAATACTCCTTTATTATTTGAATCATAATTGTGCAAATCATAATGTGTTTCCTTGTGCAGGTAGGGACTAATTTGTGCACAATAGGCTAATCCCCTCCCCCTTAAAAAGAACTCCAAGCTGATCAAAAACAGCCAAATCTATAGAGCAGAATTGCAGTAATATGGGACTTGGATGGTGCTGAATTATCAGATATTCCAGATTATCAGTAGAACTAACATTGATCTAATTTCCTTACTGGGTGAGCCATGAAAAACTCATGGCCTTTCCAACCATGATTGTCTGGCCAGGTGTGGGAAGAAGTCCATTAAGCAATTACAAGGTTGCAGTGGCACCAGTAAGAGGCTCAGAATGAGTGGAAGGGCTTTCATGAGCATGCTTTGGAGCTGTCCCCACTGATCCTCCATTGTTTGTTGTATCACATTATTTGTCATGCCTGGAAGCAGATGTCCAGGGGTTCTGTGAATACTACCAGATGCTGCTCAAACACTACTGGTGGTACCCATCCCACTGGTTGAGAAACACTGATTCAGGTGATAACAGTCAGACAAGCTATAACGGTGATTGTGCAAAAATTAGGCAGATTTTAAAATGTCCTTGCAGTCAGAGTGTACTGTTGCAGTACGGAGGTAGTGGTAGTGCAATTCAATTTTGCTTGCCTTTTGCAGCTGGATTGTGTCATACCATCTCATGAAACAATTTGCACAACTTCTCTCTTGTCATTTTCTCAATTGAAGCTTTTGTCAATCTCTCCCATCTTTAATGTATGTCTTTGATGCGATTCTATTCAGCAAAGGTAATTTTATGTTTGTGTCCATTTACCACAGCGATTTTCAACCAGTTTGCTATGGTACACTGGTGTGCCACCAGTGGTCTCCACTGGTGTGCCACCAGTGGTCTCCACTGGTGTGCCACCAGTGGTCTCCACTGGTGTGCCACCAGTGGTGTCCTGTGTTTGGGGGGAAAATAATTTATTAGTAGGCCAGAGAGAGCCCTCCATCAGCAGCATGATGTATCTTATCAATGGTCGAAAAGCTGATGGTGCAATTTTAGTATGTTTTCATGTGATGGAAAAAATTGAAAATCACTGATTTATAATTTAACTTGAAGTTTTCTTTTTGTTTCTTATTAACTGCCTTGCTGCCAAGTGGGGGAAAAGGCAGGATATAAATTTAACAACCGTAAGATAAAGGGAGAAATGTATTTTTTTAAAAGCAAAGCATTTGCAGTATGTTCTTTGCCGTAAAACATTGTTTTTTCACTTTTGCAGTTGATTGATAGTGAGATTTTGCAAATGATTATTTAATTTTTTTATGTCTACATATATGAAAAACTGAAGAGTTAATGACTCACTCACTCACTCATCAACATCCAGCCAAAACCACTGGACCTAGAAGCATGAAATTTGGGGAGGGAAATTTGGGAAATTCCCCCATCCCTGCACATGCATGCCCCCATTCCCTTCCCCCACTCCACACCTCCCACTGCATCAGGCACCAGATACCAAATTGGCTGGATGTTGATTGGTTAGTCTTCAATATTAAGCATAGAAATACATTGAAATACATTGCATAGAAATACACTGCATCTCTTTTCACTTCTTTAACGATTAAATTTCTCAAAATAGTTTCTTGGTGGGTGCTCATGTCACATAAGGAACACCCTCCCCAAATTTCATGCTTCTAGATCCAGGGGTTGAGGCAAAAGGTTGTTGAATCAGTCAGTTATTTCAATGTTATAGCTGTTTGCTTGTCTTGCTTTACTTAACATTTACTGTTAGGCTTACTGTACTTAACATTGAAGACTGACTGATCAATACTCAGCTGCAACCCCTAAAATATGAAATTTGTGGAGCAAATTCATGTGATGTAAGCACCAAGTAAGAACCAGTTTGGTGCCTGGTGGAGCTTGCTGCACGTTATTGCCCCGTGGCACCCATTGCCCCGTGACATCTAGTGCAAGGTGCCTGTCATGGATGAATGGTGCTCAGTAGGGATGCCTGATGCCCTCTGATACCTGGTGGTGCCTGCTGTCGGTGTCCAGTGGCCTATCTGCTGGTGTCCAGTGCTAGGTAGGGGATACATGGTCCCCAGTGGTGCCTGGCAGGGGTGCCAGTGCTTGGTGATGCCTGGTGCGACCTGGTGCCTTGTAGAAGTGTGCACAATGGTGCTGATTGTTCATTGGTGCCCAGTGGAGTCTTCTGGTGCCCAGTGCCTGACAGTGCCTGGTAAGGATGCCCAGTGTCCACTGGTGCCCAGTGGTACTTGGTAGTGCTCCCTGCTGCACTGAGGCTGGGCTGATGCCCACTGCATGATGATACCTGATGGTGCTCAATGCCCATTAAAGATGCCTGGTGGTCCCTGTCAGTGCCCACTGCTGCCTGTCACTATGGTATTTTCTTGTGGCCATCGATGCCCAGTGCTTACCTGTCCTTGTCCCACTGTCTATTGCCCAGCAGTGCTCTCAGGTGCCCAACTGTGCCTGGAGACCACAAATATTCTTAAAATTTTATTCCCACAATGATGGGTTAATTCTGTATATATAAAAAATGGTGATGTACAGCATGCATGAGGAATGAGTTGCTGGTTACCCAGCTGTGACAGTTAACAAAATCTGAACAAGACTTTAAAGCTCCATTTCTGAGCAGGTATGTCAGTTACCTGATGGGGATTTCTTTGTTGTTCTTCCATTTCTTTCAAGGGCCTTCTAGGGAAGGAAGATTTACATTGCTTTTCTCACAAGCCCTTTGAGGAAGGAAATGAAATACCAATATTTCCATTCCTAGAGGGACCTTAGTGAGACAGTGGGCTTAATCCATTTCTGCCCAGCCCACTCATTTGATCTCTATTACATATGCAGTGGTGCTTTGTAAGACAAACATAATTCGTTCCGAAAGCATGTTTGTCTTACAAAGCGGATTTTCCCATAGGAAATAATTGAAACTCAGACAATTGGTTCCACAACCCAAAAATATTCCTATAAAAACATTAACTGTACATAAAAATTATGACAAAACGCTGTAATCAAATTCAGAAAGTTATACAGTGGTCCATTTTACAAGGTAGACTCCCATAGAAATTTTAGTTTGTTTTACAAAGCATTTGTCTTACACTGTACCACTGTACGCAACATTGGGCAGAAATGGCTTAACTGACTTGTTGATAAACAACACACTTATTTAATTGATACATCTATTTTTAGGCAGCAGGAGAAGATTCTGAGTAACAGAGTTTCCTGTTTGACCATTTAATGCAAATTTTGCTATATAATGAATAAGGAAGGGTTGGTTTGTGGGTATATGTGAAAGTTGAAATTGCCACATCACATAAAATATGAAAACTGCCAGAGACAAACACAAGTAAGATATTGTCTTCTAAGTGATGGTCAGTGATGGGTTTCAAAAAAATTAACAACCAGTTCTATGCCCATCTGGCAGCCACTTTTAAATGGCTGTTTTAAAACTTTATATGTCCTATCTTTTGTTAACAACCAGTTCTATAGAGTAGGTGCGAACCTGTTGGAGCCCACCAGTGATGATGGTTGTGTTGTATAGTGGTACCTCGCTTAACAAGTGCCCCGCTTAACAAGTTATCCACATAACAAGCAAACATTTATCTAGGATTCTGCCTCACATAACAGGTGTTGCTTCGCTTAACAAGCACACTCATTGGTAGTTGGGGCAGATGCACTGGCCAGCAGCCCTTTTAAATGTAGCAGGGCTGCCCAGCGTGCCTGCCCATAGTGAAAGCAACACTTCCGCACTATTCCTCCTGTGGCTGGGCATCCGTTGGGCAGAGGGAGAGAACAGCAGTGGAGAAGAGGGAAGCAGCTCAAGGCTAGCCAGAAGGGAGCACGGGAGAGAGAGGCTCAGGATGAAGAGAAGGAGAAAGTAGGGAGAAGTGTCTTTGATTACAGAAGAATGTGTCTTTGATTGCAGCCTCCTACCCATGTCTACCCAGAAGTAAGCCCCATTGTGTTAAATGAGTCTTACTCCCAGGAAAGTGTCTTTGATCGTACCCTAAGTAGACTTCAGAGGATCATGCACATTGAATGCACGTTTTGAATTTGATTACAGTGTTTTGTCATCATTTTTACATACAGTTAATATTTCTATATGAATATTTTTTTGGTTCTGGAACCAATTGTCTGAGTTTCCATTATTTCCTATGGGAAAATCCACTTCACATAAAGAACATTTCACATAATAAGCATGCTTCCAGAACAAAATTAACTCGTTATGTGAGACACCACTGTACTTGAATATTTTATATGTAACTCAATTTACAGGTACAAAAATTATTACGAGAAAGATTTTGTCATCGGAGTCCCAAAGGAAAGTTGTTTGGAGCTGAACTTCAATATAGGTAAGCTGACTTTCTTTTTTTCTTTTCAGGCAAACCTCTTTACTGTTCCTGGGGATTCTGAACTATAGGTTCAGAGGACAACTCGGATGGTGTAGTGCAGGGGTGTCCAACCTTTTAGCTTCCCTGGGCCGCGTTGGAAGAAGACACGTTGGTTTGGGCCGCACACAAACACTACCAACTTTTTTTTAAAATGTAGGACAAAATGTAGGATGTCCTATAGTTTGTCCTATATTTTTAAACCTTGGAGTACGTCTCATTGATTATGATGGGGCTTACTTCTTAGGAGGCTTGATGCATAGGATGGGCTGTGATCCTCTCCAAGCTTAACCTTGGAGATATGCTGCAATTGTGAACACACTTTCCTGGGCGTAAGACCCACTGTATACAGCGGACCTTACTTCTGAGTAGACATGGTTAGGGTTGCAGCCTATCTCCAAGGTTAAGCTTGGAGAGGATCACAGCCCATCCACAGCCCATCATTGGACTCTCAGACTAAAACTTGGGAGTAAGCCTCATTGACTTTAACAGGGCTTACTTCTGAGTAGGTCTTCCAATAGTGGTGGCCAGCTTTGCAGGAGGGCCGCATCCACCCTCGTCCTGGGCCGCATGCGGCCCCGGGGCCTCGTGTTGGACACCCTTGGTGTAGCGGTTAGGAATCAAATCCGCTTTGGGCAAGAAGCTTCCTTGAGTGACCTTGGGCCAGTCACTCACTTTTAGCCTCACCTACTTCACACGGTTGTTGTGAGGGTAGTAGGAGCCAAATTAAAGTTTTGTAAGGAGCCTTGGCATGGGAAAGGTGAGATATAAATCTTTTAAATAAATAATACCAGAGACTTGGTAGACTATCTCAAGTATATATTTTTCCTCAATCATCCTCTAAAAAGACCTAAGCTTTTCAGAAGGGAAGAAAAGGAGTTTGCCTAGTGATTAAGACATCGTGGAAGCTGTGCCTTCCACAAATCCATGCGATGGTTGCATTGCCTTTTTCCCACCCTTAACAAATTACTTAAACTGAGTGGTACTCAAAGTGAGAGTTGAGTGTAGGAAATGTAGCCCATATTTTACAGTATAATGCTTAATCTGGAGTTGCCTCTGTGAATGTAAGGCTGAAGCTTAGAGCAATTTAAAGTGAAGTTCTTGAAAACTATAAGCTGCCTTTAAAATTCTGTAATGGCTTTTTAATGTGCACAGATGTGAATATGGCTTCTGTAGGCTTCAGAAGACCCTCAGGGATGACCAGAAAACTTCCCAGATTACCCTCAGATGTTTAAATGGCTCCCCAATTCTGCAAACATCTACAGACTATAGGGCACATTCCTAACCAGTTTAGGCCGGCGTAATTTGCATGGCTTATATTTCCATGGTGGTGTGGGGTGGTTGGCGTATGCCTATCCAGTGGCCTAACCCTCCACCCAGAGTTAGGTGTCTCCCCAGGACACCCCCAGGTGAGCACAGGACTTATGCCATACTAACTGGAGGTTAGGATTGCAGCCATGGTATCAATGAGCATACCAGGTCTGGAACCCCCATAGATAACATGGGCCAACTGTATATATGTGTCATCATGAGTATGTGCAATCACAGAGAAAAGCCCTTTAGCTGCTTTTTAAACAACCTGTTTCCCTTTCTAACGGATTTTTTGCTTTGTTGTCAAATTCACAATATATTTTCCTAGAAATTATGGATTGGCTGGATCATAAAAGTGCCTTCATGTTACTTTTTAAATCAGTTTTTATATTTGTATCGTCATCTTGACAATAAAAGCTTGTGCTTCCAATAAAAGAAAATACTTTCTAGAATTCTGTTAATAAACTTAATACAGATTTTTGCAGTTCATTTGCTACATACAATCTCTGCTGGTATGTGGTTATTTGTACAGGAAAATATTTCAAATATCGTTTTTAAAAACTGAATTTTTGCTTCTCTGTGTTGAGATTATGCTCAAGTCTAAAGTTCAGTTTTCTGTTTTCTTTCCCACATAGACATTTACTTGAACTGCTAAAACGTACAGCTATCTATGGTGAAAGCAACTCGGCACTCATTATTGGACCTCGGGGATCAGGAAAAACACTGGTATAAATTTTTTTATCAAGTTTTATGTAGATAACTATAATTTCATTATTTAGCATTTTGAATGAACTGTTACAGAGTACAAAGCTATGCTTTTTCCTATCAGTCCTTGAATTTAAATTCCTCTGATCAATGAAATTTCATTTTTTTAATATAAAATGTCAGTCAGCAGCTTTGCTAATGTGAGAGGAAGGAAAAACTCAAGTTTCAGTCATTGTTAATATTGAATTCATCAAGCTTTCAGAATTTTAATTTACCATTTAAAGATGAAACTCTTAGGTTGCAATCCTAAACAAATTAGGCCAGCATGACTGACCTGGCATAATCTTTTGTAGATGTGTGGGGAGGCCGGTGCATGCATGTGGTAGGTAACCTGTGACTTCTTGATGTGCCAGTTGCAACCTTTACCATTTTTACCTGTAAATACAGTGGTGCCTCACGTAACAGAATTAATTCGTTCCAGAGGCAGTTCTTTTACGTGAAAGTTTCTTCACGTGAAGCGGATTTTCCCATAGGAAATAATGGAAACGCAGGTGATTGGTTCCACAACCCCAAAAATATTCATATAAAAATATCAACTGGATGTAAAAATGATGACAAAACCCTGGAATTGAATTCAAAACATGCATTCAGTGTGCATGATATTATGAAGTCTACTTAGGCTGCAGTCCTAAAGAAACTTTCCTGGGAGTAAGACCAACTTAACACAATGGGGCTTACTTGTGGGTAGACATGGTTAGGAGGCTGCAATCCAAGACACCTTCCAAGTGTCTCCCCACTTTCTCCTTTTCTCCATCCTGAGCCTCTCTCTCCCCTGCTCCCTTCTGGTTCGCCCTGAGCTGCTTCCCTCTTCTCCACTGCCGTTCTCTCCCTCTGCCCAGCGGACACCCAGCCACAGGAGGAACAGCGCAGAAGTGTTGCTTTCGCTATGGGCAGGTGCGTTAGGCAGCCCTGATGCTTTTTAAATAGGCTGCCGGCCAGCGTGTCTGCCCCAACTGCCAACAAATGTGTTCTTTACGTGAAGCACTTTCTTTACGTGAAGCAGAATCCTAGAGAAATTTTGGTTTGTTACGTGAAACATACTTTACGTGAGGCATTCTTTACGTGAGGCGCCACTGTACTAAAACTGCTTTTTATTTCATGACGTAATACAAAGGGGTATTTTTTGTGACTTGTTTATTCTTTCCTGTCAGTGGCAGCTTGTTAATTGGTAACCACCCAGGGACTCATGTCATAGGCCTGAGGCCTTCTAGGGGGAAAACTGTAGGGTGTTAAACAAAAACATATGTATTGAAAACAAATTTTTATAGAAGTGTATAGTAAGTGATAGTCTTAATTAATGACTGTTTCAATGTTTTTAAATTTAAAGCTGTGACAGCTTTACTTTTTAAATAAATAGTTGTTATCTAGGAAGCAAAGAACCAGTTTTACTGGAAACATATTCTTTTTTTCTAGTTGTTATGTCATGTTTTACAAAAACTCATGGAAACAAAGCAAGTAAGGGACAACATATTGCAAGTTCATTTGAATGGTAAGCAGTGTCATAGTCTGAAATGCCAATAAAGGTTAATTGAATTGAAATTGGTAAGCAATGCAAAATTTCTTGCTAGATAGATGCTTGGAAAATTATTTATAACTTGTAACAATAGGCTTGTAACTTATCTTTATCTGTGTTAAAACAATTGCAAGGAAATATCATTACCCTTGTCAGAATATCCACCAAAAACAGGGAGAGAACTATACATGTAATATCATTATTCCAGGGCTTGACAACATGGACACTTTGGATCCCAGAGTTAGCCTCCAAAATTTAGAAGCCAGAACTTCCTGGACTTAGTGGTGATTTGACACATCACTTCTGTTGAATGCTGCCATAAACACCACTTTTTAAAAGCATAGGTCAGTTTTGATGGATAGTGTCAGTTCAGATGTAATATATACTTGAGTACTGAATTACATAATTTGTTTTTATGTAATTATTATCTAATAAAAACCGTAATTTGTTTTTGTATTCAAACTGGCAAGTTATGATCTGCCAGTTGTTTGTATTTGGTCTTCTTATCAAACGACGACTGGCATGTACTTTAGATTAGAAATACCAAAATAGCAGAATGTGACTTTAAAGTATGTCATGCTGTGATTTATATCTGTTTCTTAACTAGTGGTACAAGTAACAACAGTGGTACTTGAGATGGTGTCTGGTGGTTCCCGTGGGACCCCTGACTCTCTGCCTCCTGGCAGAAAGACCAAGAAGGAGATACAACAAATGGTGGTCGGAGGCTTGGCCGAGCTCCAAAGCATGCTTTTTTGCTTTTGGAAAAGCCCTCCTCTCCACCCTAAGCCACCGTTTGTCATCTGGTCTCCCAACCCAGAAATAAATAGTGATAATGTCATCACCAGTGACTGAATAGGTAGACCATGTGAAGTGGTATGGTGGACAAATGTTGAGAAACACTGTTTTAGGTTAAATAGGTAGTAACTAATTGAATCTGAGTGTGACAGGGAATGAGGAAGTATGCAAATAGTCTATCTGGTTCATGTGATGCCAAACAATAGTTAATGTTTCATCCTTTTTAGTACTGGAAAACCAATATTTTATTAAAGTGGAGGTTTATTATCAGAGCAGGTTGTAACTTCTGAATATTTATTTCCAAGACAATTCTGAAATTTACTTTGCCTGTTGCTAATTTTTATGTCATGTGCCAATTTTTTTTATTTTACTAATTTATTTTGTAGCCAGATGAGTTTTGGGACAAGCAAAATCTACAATGTTGTAATGTATTTTCTGTCCCCTTTAGGATTATTACAGACCAATGATAAAGTTGCTCTCAAGGAGATTACAAGGCAGTTAAATCTGGAAAATGTGGTTGGAGATAAAGTTTTTGTAAGTGTAAAATCAAGGTAGTTGTAAAAACTACATAGTCCATTTGAAGAGTCTACTACAGCATTAAATATCTGATTGCTCCTATAATTGCAGTAACATAAAAGAAAAGATTATATAGCAAATGAGATGGCGAAAGTGTGGTTGATTAATGCAGTTCTTGTTTGGAACTCTTCTAGTATTTAACTGAGGGATCTAATGTTTTTTTTCTAGCAATAAATAATGGGAAGTCAGGAAGGTTCATAAGAATGGAGACTGTTTTAGGCTACTCAAAAAAATTGAAGGCACTGTGTATGTGTCTATTTGGACTGAAAATCAGACTGTTGGTGTTCCAGGAAGCTGTTAACATTTTGCCAGGAAGGTTATACAGTAAATTACTGGAATAATCTGTGTTTTGGTCCAGTTTCACTGAGCAGAGACCAGATTTGTTCCCTGAATTGAAGCTAGATGGTCAGTTAATTTCTTTTGACTTTAGAATCTTTTGTATTTTAGCTTAATATTGAAAATTTATTATTTAAACATTGCTCTTTCATAGGGTAGTTTTGCAGAAAATCTTGCATTTCTTCTTGAAGCACTAAAAACAGGTAATCTTTAAAATTCATGACAAAGCAATGTGTAGTTTATAACATGGCAGTGTTGCAGTTTTAAAGTTAGAAGTAGTGGTGGTTGGGTTTGATGTCAAGCAAAGCTAGGATTAAGCAATGAAGTGTTTCTGAAACTGGGTTGAGATCCAGTCGGTAGTTCACAAACCTGATTGTTGATGGGTCACAAAGTTAAGCTGAGAAGTGAGAAGGCAAATGCACTGAACCCTTTGAAAAGTTAAACTGAGCCATAGAGTCAGTTTTCTTGCAGGTCCATGATCCTGCAGCAAAGGTAAATCATGGGTAGTGAAGGGAAACTCAAGTTAGAAGAAGTCACTGTTGGCCAATTTGCACATTATGGTGACTTGAGGAAGCCTGACAGTTACACTTTACATGACCTTACATTATGTCACAGTTAATGCTTTTTGTGACTTTCAATTTCAAAATGGAAAAACACCACTAGAGTTTTAGTTAAGAGATATGTGAATTTTGAATAGCATAAAATACAGTATATACTAGATTGTTTAAATCTTAGTGGCATCCAACACTGTAACCTTAAACATAGACTTCAGCTATATTGACCGAAATAGGAACATAACAATTTCAGGATGCAATCCAACCAATTTAGGCCACCATTACTCACTCAACTCCACACTCCTATGGTGGCATGGGGAGTGCATGCCTGTGCACTGGATGAAACACTCATCAGCAGGAATGGTGCAAAGGTACCTTACAGCACTTTTGCCACATCCCCAAGCTAGCACATAACTTGTGCTGGCCTATCCAGGTGTTGTTACTCTGTATAACCAAATCAATTAAATTTCCATTCATCCTTAAAGCTTATTGGGACCAGTTGCCATCTTTGAGCATTACTTGCCTTTCATTATTATTTTGTGCTAACGTGAAAGACTCTCCTGTTCCCCTCTCAATAATAAACACATTTTTTGGCAGGGACAATTTAATTCTGAAATTTTTTTATTACTCCAAAATTGTCTCAGTATGGAAGGAATCCTACTTATATGGTAATAGGAAAAACAGATTCTTCATGTTTTACACTTGTTGCAAGAAAATGTTTTGCAAATTCTAAGACATATAGTAAAACTGGAATTTATATTGCTTCTGCAGTGTACCAAATATTTAGTAGAGTTGCCAGGTAGTATTGGCAGACTGACCATTACATGTTCAAGTGAAAAAGCATTAATGTAATATTTTATTCAGTGGAGCTGTATTTTATTAGTTGTTAGCTGATTTGGGTGCCTTTCAGGGGAGAAAAGTGCAAACACCATCACCAAGGCTAGCATAATTCACCTGGTATGTCATCCTGTGGTGGTGTTGGGAGGTCAAGAAGTTTTTGAAATCTTTACATTTTAGCGGCATTTAGGCCTATGAGGGAATAACTCTAAGATATATATACATTTTAGTGGTGAATCATAGCTTTGGTTAAATTTTGTTTTTGCTGTTTTTGTCAACTTACACATTTAAAATTGTTTTATCTACAAATTTTTGAATGAAAAAATACTCAATGAACTAGTAGTTACTGTGGTGATATTCTGTTTTAGGTGATCGTGCTCACAGTTGTCCTGTGTTGTTCATACTGGATGAATTTGATCTATTTGTTCATCATAAAAACCAGACTTTGCTCTATAACCTCTTTGATATATCCCAGTCTGCACAGACACCTGTAGCTGTTGTTGGTCTGACTTGTCGATTGGTAAGAGGAGTTTATCTTTCTCTTAGGGCACAATCCAGAGTAACTATGGGGAGTCCTTGCTCTGGTGTAAGAACAATTTGCTGTGGATTGCAGTATGAATTTCCCATAGGTTTTCATTAGATGGTGCAGTAATTATGGGTGCACGTAACGTCTCTTACGTGCTCCCGTAGTTACGCTGGATTGTAGGGTTAGTGTATTTTGCAGTTCTGATAATGCATGCCGTAGATATTTCTTTGCCATTATCTGAGATTCTGCTCAGCAGTGTAGTTAAAGGTGGACCAAAACTTCTAAGTGTTGCAGGTGCTACAGTGTTTCATGTAAGCGGCCCCTTCCATTTGCCTTTAGGATATCATTCTGGGCAGCAGTGCCAACATGTAGAAGATGTCTTGTGAGTGCCTACACCTTGCTGTCATTGCACAGAATAGTTCTGGTGGCAAGTGGGAAGAGCTGCTTGCATGGCAAATTTCAACACCTGCAGTACATAGCATTTTGTTCCTCTTTTAGCTACCAGCTAAAACACCTTCATAGATTTTTGCTGTTAAAAGATATTGGCAGCTTAAAATTCTCAAGATTTTTAGAGTCTTTTCTGTTCACCTTAACCAAACTTAAAAATCAGTTGTCACTCTTCCTATGTCTAAGTTCAGAACTTAAATGTTTAGTAGCTGAAACTTGTAGACTGAAAAGGCAAATAAAACTATTCTGGAATCTTTAAATTGCTGTGTAACTGGCTTACCGTAATAATTTTTTTAGTAAGAGATTACGAATTTAAATTGTTCTGAACATTTGGTTGGCACTGTGGAAGTACAGAATGAACGTTACACAATTTCAAACCATTTGAGTTTATTTCAGATGTCTTAAATGTCAAACACTAAAATCTTTCTACTTTTTATAAAATTAGGATATTCTGGAACTCATGGAGAAGAGAGTGAAGTCAAGATTTTCTCACCGGCAAATATTCTTAATGAATTCCTTTGATTTTAAAACATATCTGAATATTTGTAAAGAACAACTATCCCTGTCTCCAGAATATACAGAAAAGAGTTTTGCTAAGAAATGGAATAAGAATATACAGGTGCTTGAAATAAAAGCATTAATACACAAGCAATTAAATAATCTATCTGAAGACTTGCAAATAAACCAAGGGACTGCAATACTTATGTGGCCAACAATACATTGAGCATATTTTTTTGTTTTCAGAATAGTAAGTCATAAAATTGTACATTGAGTTCACAAGTGGAAAGTGCTTCTTGTGTGCAGAAGAAAGGGCAAAAATGCCTTTTTAAAGGCTATATGTAATCTATCTAGACGTATAAAATCAAAGACTCCTCACGAAGTTAGTCAGTCATAAGCCAACCCAGAACCATGAAATTTGGGAAAGGTATTTCCTTCTGTGAAATAGGAACCCAGTAAGAACCAATTTTGGGAAATTCAAACTGGAAGGGGTGAAAAGGGGCATAACCTGTTTTCGTCCCGATAACAATGAAGAATTGCTGACTCATAAATGCACAATCCCTGGACCTAGAAGCATGACATTTGAGAAGTGTATTTGTATTCCTTCTGTGATGTAAGGACCCTCTAAAAAATTGATTTGATGCCCAGTGCCCCATATTGCCTGGCAGAGATGCCCCATGGTGCCTAGTGCCCAGCAGGGATGCCTGCAGCCTAGTATTATATGGTGCTACCTGTTGTGCCTGCTACCACTCTGTGCTGCTTGATAGTTCTCAGTGCCTGCTAGTGCCCACTGATTACCGTTGGTCACCATTGCCTACCAGTACTCTGTGCCTATCAGTGGCTGCCACCTTGTGTCAACAATGCCTTTTGCCTGGCAGGGATGCCCACTGCCTGGTCTCGGTGGTGTTCAGTGGTGCCTGCTGCCTGTTGGTACCTGGTAGGGATGCCCAGCTGTGCAATGCCCAGTGTTGGTGCCCGGTGCCCGGCCATGCCCAGTGCCCACAAATATTGTTTAAATTTTACTCACGCAATGACTGCTAAATTCAGCTAGTAGTAAATAAAACTCAAAATGACTTCCCATTCTCAATTGAAAACCAGGCTTTCAGTCAAGTTTTTTGCTTTCATACAGTATTGCAGAAGCCTATGTAGCTGCTTTCCCTGCTATGTGGAGGTATGTGCTCCCCAGGCTGATGGGGAATGACCCACAACTTGGTAACCACTTCTTCACTCAAAAAAATTGTTTAGGATAAAGGTTGGTTGTGGTTTTATTTGAAAGTGACTGCTGAAAAGATTGCACATGCAAGCAGAACAGCTTCTTGCATCTATGTGGATCTTGGCCATTATTTCTAAGTTGGAGGAAAATATTGAAGTCAGTGGTTTATCCAGATACTATTTTGAGGATTATTTGGAATTGTTTGACCTTCCTATATCTCCAGAAGCAATTTTCAACTAGTGTGCCATGCCACACTAGTGTGCCCTGAATGATTTGCAAGTGAGCCATGGGACTTTAGGGGAAGGCCGTTTATTAGTAGGGCTAGTGGGTGCTGTGATTCCCCCCCTCCCCCGCCAATAACAGCATTGTGTGCTTTGTCAATTGTCCAAAAATTGATGGTGTGCCTTGACCATTTTAGCAGTTTGTCGGTGCGTCATGAGATGAAAAGTTGAAAATCACTCATCTACAGTAAGCTTAACTTTAAAAAAAACTGGCTAGTGAACATCTTCCATGACTCGTAGCCAACATGTATGCTCTGACTGGCTTTAAGTTCAGTTTGAGGATTCCTTTCTTAGGTAGTTGAGTGAAATCCTTATCAAACAGCATGAAAAGAAAAACACCATGATTAACATTTGATGATACAGTAATTTTGTAAATTTATGTAAGAATCTTTTAAAATTGGTGCATAACATTCTCAAGATGGATCTGGTATGTTTTCATTTAAGTTAAGCAACTTTTTTTACAGAAACCTTTGTGCAGTCAATAAAGTAATTGTGAGCATACATCAACAAAATTTATTTCTATAATTGTTAATTTTTTTTAATTTAGTCTCTCCTTGAAGACCAGACAGTGAAGGAAGTATTGCAAAATCAATTCCATTATAGCAAAGACCTGCAGTCTCTTTACAACTTATTGGTAAGGTTGTCTGCACCTTAATTCAATACTTTTTGACCAATGGTTTTTGTTTTTATTTTTGGTAATCAGCGAATATGTTTCTTAATTATGAATGGAAAGGAAATTAACATATTTAATATTTAAAGGAAATACTTTTTTAAAAGAAAATGGTGCTGAATATATTCTTATTTAGAAAATGGCAATGAATATGTTTTTATTTTAGAAACTTGGTGTAATTATTTCTGAAAAGTCAGTTAAGAAAAGTATCCATTTTCTTAGCTGGGTTGTATATTAAAACTTGCTTCCAAGACAAAAAAGATAAATGTTTCTTTTAATTGCATTTTTGTTTGCTGGTCTTATATGCTAGACCAATTGAGTTGCAATTCCAACTCATGCCTTTACACGGAATAAAACTATAGCTTCATTCTAGTTTTTTAAAAAATTAAATGTGCTTGCCACATTTATTTGGTTTATTTATGTGGTTGTTTATTTTGTTATGTGGTTTGTTCTTCACCTACTTGTGGGCAAGGAAGGAAAAGGATGAGACATGCTAGCTATAGGTCTCTAAGGTTTGTTCGCATTGCTTAATGTGTGAACATTGCTTTATGGCTAATGTGTGAATGTGCTTTATGGCTAATGTGGGAATCAGTCTGTTGTTGCCAAACATACTTGATGACTTACTTGTGAAGTGCAGTTTACCTGAATTCATCTTATTTCAGTGCTAAAACCTGTCAAAGAGTTCTTAGTATGTCATTGCAGCCATTGTAAATTGGGAAATGTTTTTAGTTGCGACACATTTTCTATTAGGAATTATTATAGAATGTACTGTAATATATCTAAATAATTCACATTGTATGAAAGGTACAGCAGTTAAATGAAGTATTTCTTTTTGTCTTTAGATGCTTGCTGTAAGTAATATAACTGTGTCTCATCCACATATCACTGTGTCAGACTTTCTTGACGCAAGCAAACTATATAGAATGGACTCAAAAGCAAATATAATGCATGGTGAGAAGTTTGTCACAGTGTTGGTAAATATGAGCTATGGTAAATATAACTCACTGGAGTTATCCTGCCCAAATTCTAATTTGAGCTGCATTCTCTTTCGTTTGGTCTAGTACTTTTTCTGGTACTGCTCTAGTCCTTTTTTTGCAATTTCTGGCTTATATTAGCCACAATTTTCTGTTTTGTCAGCATTCAGCATCCTATGGTTCTGCTACCCATGGTTTTCAAATGCACATTTTGTCTTTAAAATGTTAAATATACAGGTATCATAATATCCTATGTGTGCTGTTGAGAATCTATTAGCAAGAAGAACATGACTTTGGCAGTCTTTTTTTACTAATTCTGAAAAATCTTTAATATGTCTCAATATACAGTGGAGCCTCATGTAACAAACGCCTCATGTAAAGTATGTTCCACGTAACAAACAAAAATTTAGGATTCTGCTTCATGTAACAAACTGTGCTTCACATAACAAACACACTAGTTGGCAGTTGGGGCAAACGCGCTGGCCGGCAGCCCTTTTAAAAAGTGTCAGGGCTGCCTAGCGCGCCTGCCCATAGCGAAAGCAACACTTCTGCGCTGTTCCTCCTGTGGCCGGATGTCCACTGGGCAGAAGGCGAGAAGAGCGGTGGAGAAGAGGAAAGCAGCTCAGGGCTAGCCAGAAGGGAGCAGGGGAGAGAGAGGCTCAGGATGAAGAGAAGGAGAAAGTGGGGAGACACTCTGAAAGTATCTTTGATTGCAGCCTCCTAACCATGTCTACTCAGAAGTAAGCCCCATTGTGTTAAATGGGTCTTACTCCCAAAGTATCATTAGGATTGCAGCCTAATTAGACTTCATAGGGTCATCCACACTGAACGCATGTTTTGAACTCAGTTCCAGTGTTTTGTCATCATTTTTACATACAGATAATATTTTTAGATGAATATTTTTTTGGGTGTGGAACCAATTTTCTGAGTTTCCATTATTTCCTATGGGAAAATCCACTTCACGTAAAGAATGTTTTGTGTAACAAACATGCATCTGGAACAAATTAAATTTGTTATGTGAGGCGCCACTGTAGTTCATTGGAGACAAAATTTATCTACGTCTATCTACAGTGTTTATATATTGCTTTTCAACTAAAAAGTTCACAAAGCGGTTTGAGCAAGTAAGCTTAATTTTTTTCTTACAGTCACCCTGAAAAACACATGAAAGGAAAAGAGGAATATAATACAAAATACTTTTAAATTGTTGTTGAAGTAAGAGATGCTAAAAACTTACCTTTCTCTTACAGGTCTGTCTGTGTTGGAATTTTGTCTCGTGATAGCTATGAAACATTTGAATGATACTTATGATGGAGAACCTTTTAATTTTCAGATGGTTTATAATGGTGAGGTGATAACAGATTCTTTATAAAACATGTATATTTCCTTTAAATCAGAAGTAATATACAAGTTTCTCTTTATAACTGCAGAATACCAGAAATTTGTTCAGAGAAAGGCACATACTGTGTACAATTTTGAGAAGCCTGTTGTCATGAAGGTATGTATAACTTACCTGTGAATTGCTTAGAAATCTAGTAATATTTTATTATTGAAATATCATTGAGGTACTTCATATGTAATGTTTAACTTGACTTAAAACTCAGTACTGTACTACTATTTTGTAAATGTCAGGAATAGTATGCTTTGCTTTTAAATTGATGCTGTGATCCATCTTTCACTGCCTGGTACTGTACTGCCCTCTGGTGTACATTAAATGTATATCTGCAGCTTCTTAGTGTTAATATAAAAAATTTTAGGACCAATATCTTTTGCTTCTGAGAATGAAATTAAGGACCCTGTCATATGCAACAGGATGCAGTACACACTCTATTGGCATAGTTGCATGAGAAAATTGATAAGATTGGGGCCAAAATTAATAGCCCAGGGGTAGACCATGTTTTTGTAATTGCAAGATACACTTGCAAACTAAGTTATCCTTCCTAATTTCTCACTCAGTGAACAATGGTAGACAATATGCTAATTTTTTAATAAATATTTTATTTTAGGCTTTTGAACATTTGCAACATCTTGAGTTGATAAAATCTGTAGAAGGGCCATCGACATCTGTACAAAGAGAATATTTGCTAATGAAACTGCTTTTGGACAACAGCCAGATAATGGATGCTCTACAGATATACCCAAACTGCCCAACAGACGTCAAACAGTGGGCCTCATCAGTAAACTGATGGCTTGCTGATGCTTGATAGACCTTCTTAAAGTGCAGTGAGGATATTAAGAAGACTAGGAAAGATGCGCCAGGGGACTACGGATCTCTCTTTTTTTCCTGCATGGAATGTGCTTTGTTAAAATATTATTAGTTCTGAAGCAGAAATCAAGCCTATTCAGATTCTTGTCACATGCAGCTGGGAATTTGTCTTTGTTCAGTTATTGCTTGACTGTTGTGAACCATGAGAATAGTTCAGGGCAAAACTCGGTGTGACATGTAACTACATAGTTTGGCATTTGTGTATTCCCTGACAGAGGAAGGACATTCCTAACAGGAGCAATGCCCTTGCACCAGTACAGGTAGGGTTATTAAATGGCAATTGACAGTCTCCTCCTCATGGAGCTGACTCTTACTCCAGTTTTGACAACTGCACAACTTAGTGTTTAGGACATTGTTGCCCCACCCTGTTTCAGATATTGTGTTCCATATATTTCTGTGAATAAAGTATAATCTTTGTTAAATTTCTGTTCTGGCATCAATGAAATAATGCATAGGGGATATATTTTCAGAAGAGCTTTTGGGGGACGCTCAAAGTATTGGAAGGTTGATTGTCCAGCCAGCAATTATGAACCATAAGAGACGGTCTGTATTTCTATGTCTTAAGGAAGTCTCCATGCTCTTGGAGTAGGGTTGTCATATGTCCCAAAAAAACAGGGACAATCCAGATTTTGGGGGATTGTGTTCACATACTGGCTCAGATCCATTTTTTTTCAAAGGACTGGAGAACAAGGAAGCAGGGTGACTACAAAGAGAAACAGGACCCTAGTAGGTTCATGTTCTGTATTTCCTATATGGGTCTCTGTCCGCTTAGTTTCACCTCATGCACATTGCCCTCTGCAAAGAGAAGCATAGATGAACATTTGGTTGGTATTTGGGTTTAACAAGCTGTGTTGGAATAAAACATTTGCAGACTTGTTTACTTAGTGCTAAATAATGCTTAGCTTAAAAAGTGTTCCTAATGCAAATAAGAGACAAGTAAGATTTTATTCTTCACTTGTTTTTTATACAAAGGTCTTTTCAAGGTTGTGAACCTTAATGAAAATTCTCAAGTTTTGTCAGGATATTTTTCTCCGAAGTTTTCTGCAAAAAAAAAAAATACTGTTGGGCAAGTAAAAGCATTCCAGGGTCAGTGAATGTGGGTGGGTTGAGGGTATGTTATGTATATATGGATACTTGGGGTGTTTGCTATAAATGTTAGAATCTCATCTATTTGAATATGAGTTGACCAAGTGTGAAAGCATTTGTGTTCTGCTCTATTTCATGTCAGCATTTAAGGGACTTTTAAAATATTGCAGTTACTAGTAATTGATTTATTTCTTGAAGTTGTTCACAATATTAGGAAAAACCTTCTGGTTGAAAACTCATTATGAGCATACAACAAAGTGATTCAGAATAGCACAGTATAGCTAGTGATTCAGTATAGCACTGATAATGGTTGAGTGACAATCAGAAATGTTATACAAAATAGCTGTATTAGTCATTGGCTAATATTTTCTGGCAGGTAAGTTTCCCCCTCATATGTAGGTTTCCCATGTTTAGAAAGACGCCATACAGTTCACTTTCAAGAGTCTGTCTCTTGTGAATCATGTTAACATAAAAGGGAATATAGAATCAAAACATACAGTTTATATCCTGAGTTGTGCTAATTGAAATAAGCTTCTGTAAGGTAACTTTCTGCACTCACTCCCCCCTCTCCATTTTGGAAGTGGATATGAAGTGTGGCAGAGCGGCCTCAGGAGAGGAGGGATGTTGTAATCTAAACCATAGGTGTTAAACACAAGGGCTGAGGGAAGAATCTGGCCTTCTCCCCTTTTTGTTGCACTCAATTCAAATTTGTATTTATGGTTGAAACATTGTCAGTTTAAGGCTGTTCAATAAATGTTAAATTTTAATAAACAATTTGGCCCACAACTTAGATAGTGTTTTAGATTCCAACTCCTTGTGCTGATAAGAGTTTGACACCCCTGAAAATCTTAGCGTAAGATGTGGCACAGTGCCTGACTGTAGCAGACTGTTTAAGTATCTTATAGAAATGTGTGAAGCACATTAAAAGGCAGCATTTTACAGTCATGTGTGAAATTGAATTTTATGCCTTTATTTCCATCAATGAACAATATTTCCATGAATAATATTGATTTGATTCTTTTGCCCTCTAATCTAGGAGTTGATGTATCTGTTCTTGTGACATAGTTAAATTATATAACAGAACTGAATCATTAAATGCTGTAGTCAATGTCCTTTTACATGGCATACTTTACTCCTCTCTATCTCAACTACTACTCTTCCTGAGTCTTTCTCAACCCCCGCCCCAGCATGTATTTATGAGGGTTTGAGTGAAGGAGGCATGTTTCTCAGGATGGTTTTATTTTGTAACTAGCAGAATTTACCCATCATAGTGGCAGTAAAATTTCAAGAATATTTTTGGGCACTGGTGGGGACTAGGTGGTGAGCACTGGGCAACAATAGGAACTGAACACTGGAGAGTATCAGGGGGTAGAGGTGGGCAGCAGCAGGCACAGGGCATCCCTCCCAGGCACCATCGGCCCCTTGGGACCATCAGGCACCATCATGTAGTGGGCAGCAGGTAGCAATGGGCACTATCAAGCACCATTGCGCAGCAGGCACCAGTGCCTTCATACCCATTTGTATCACTAGAGCACACAATCCCACCACCATGAAAAGGTACTGTCCATCAGTATTGCATCAGTTAGTGATTTAATACATATACTAGTGAAATGTACCCACATTGTGGGAGTAAAATTTCAAGAATATTTGCACCATCCCTCCACAAGCATGGGCACCCTTTCGGGGCAGGTGCAGGATTTTGAGCTTAGGTTTATCAATGTTAATTATTGGATGAACATGTTGCACCTTTTCCCACCCCCATAAGGGTTAAATTTCTAAAAATCAGTTCATAGTGGGTGGTCACATCACAGAAGGAACACACTCCCAAAATTTCATGCTTGTTAGGTCCAGGAGTTGGGGCAGGGTGTTGAACAGTCGGGGATTCTTCAATGTAAAGAGAGGAAAACACTTTGTGCCCCTTTTCATGCCTTCTGGATGGAATTTCCCAAAATCGGTTCTCAGTGGGTGCCTTGGTCAGGGAAAGGAACACCCTCCCCAAATTTCACACTTCTAGCTCCAGCAGTTTTGACTGGGCTTTGATCAGTCAGTGACTTCAGTTTTATATATAGACTAGCAAAAACATACCCACAATGCAAGAGTAAAATTTCCCCCTATACCATCTCGCCATTGTGCATCCACCCCCATGCGCAACATCTCCCATGATCATCGTCCCCCCATGCGCATCCACCCCATGTCCAACATCACCATCCACAATATCCCCCATGTTCATCCACCCCCTGTGCCTCAACTCCCTGTGCCTCAACTCCCCATGCACAGCATCCTCCCCAGTGCAACCCCTTCCTCTGAACAACATCCCTCCCAGTGCACCAGGCACCGAGCATCAAATTGGCTGGATGTTGGGCAGTCTTCCATGTTAAATATAGGACAAAAACATATTGCACCCCTTTTCATCCCCTTTAGGGTTAAATTTCTCCACATAGCTTCTTGGTGGGTTTGATGTCACAGAAGGAATACCCTCCCTTAATTTCATGCTTCTAGGTCCGGGATTGGGGCAGAGCATTACTCAGTCAGGGATTCTTCAATGAAAAATTCTCTGTCTCTGGAGGAAAACGTGTTGCACCCCCTTCGGGTTGGAATTTTCAAAAACCGGTTCTCAGTGGGTCCCTCCATCACAGAAGGAACACCCTCCCCATATTTCATGCTTTTAAACCCAGCGGTTTTGGCCCGGCATTGATGAGTCAGTGAGTTGAGTGACTTTTCAATTTTATATATATAGATAGGAAAAAATCAAACCAGTTTATAAATACTGTATATAAAACCAAAGATTGACTAACTCATCAATTTTTATCAGTATAGCAGGAGCTCTTTGACCCTCTCTCCTTTTTGATAATTTTAATCTATACTTGTACTTTTCATTTTTTCCTTTAACTATGAAGTTTCTCAACACAGCTTTTGCAGTTCATCTTCTGTCTCCCCTACATTTCTATAAAAGCAGGCAGCACAATAGTGTCCCAGGCCTTTGAGGGGAAAGGAGATCCCTGGGATAAATAGGGATAGCTTGCTGAGTCTAAGGGCTATGGGTGGCGCAAGCGGTTAAGATGCTGTGCCTGTTAACCAGCAGGCCAGGGTTCGAGACCCGGGTTGGCCCCACAGGACAGGGTGAGCTCCTGTCCTTAGCCCCGCTCTGTGACGCCAGCTGGATCCAATCATATTGGCTCTGCCTTTCCATTGGACTAATTCAGTGGTGTGGAGAGGGGGATCTGCTGCTTGGGTAACAGCCTATCCTCCATAACAATCTAACCCAGGCTTCCGTGCTTCGTATGCAGCGCTGAGCACGATACCATAATCTTTCAAGACTGACAGAGGCCTGCTGGGTCTAAGTATAATTGTGAGTAATCACCTCGCCTTTGCTCACCATGGAGTGAAGGGAAGGGGGGAAGTGCAGCCGGGAAGGGGGTGGAAACTATCATTGCATAGCCATTCAGTACCTGTAAGTTGGTGTTGGGAGAACAATACACTGTTTTTGTCTTTTTACAAGATAAATTTATTATAAAATCAATAATCCTCATAAAACACCTAGCCATCAAAGACATGGGTGGAGAACTGTAACTTGAATTACAGTTTTGCTTACATTATATGGTGAGTGAGACCTGACCTTAAAAAACTTGTGCTAGAAAATTCATTGTTTTCCATTTTTGCCCAGACTTTTCAGTGGAAAAAGATATCATTTTTGATTTGCCCTCCTGTCTTTACATCTGATTCACCACTCTTCATTTCTTAACTATTTATCTTCTGCCTCAGTCACCTCTTTGGCTCCAATTCTTACTGCAGTGTTGACCTTACTTGCCCCCTCATCAACTGCTATCCCAGTTACCTCCCATGTCCCAACCCCACCTATTCAAGTTGAGAATTCTTGGTTCCTATTCTGGTTTTGAAAGCCAATGTAGTATAAACAGTAGATCATTGTCTGAGCACCTATGGAGACCTTCTGTGAAGGTGATTTCTGCTCTACAAGTTCACCAGCATCGCCATCGTTTACTTGGTATTTGCTTTCATCCTGTGTGTCTAGAAATGAAGCCAGCTTGGAACTACATCACTGACTTCAAACCCAAAGGGGTCAGTGGGAATCAGCTAGCCTACAATGTGTGTTGAAGTGGTTTTTTTTAAAAACGGTGATCTTGGCATTGTGTATTGTTTGAGATTCACCTCATCTTGTTTCTTGTACTGAGGATTAAGTATTTAGCAGGGAGAAGCAAGCTATACCTCAATAGAGCACCGAGGCATTAGCTATGATGAATAAAAAGCTTGTTTATTAAAGGCATAATATTTATTCCTATCTATTTAAGTGTCGCTTGGTAATGATTTTGTTGAATAGCCAAATAAGAATGCTAAAAACAAACTAATGAAATAAGCAGAAATTAGCAAGCACAAATGTATGACCAATGCAACCCCTGGTTCAAGTAAAAACAGACAAGTAGCAGGCATCATAGGGGCTCTCCAAGGAGGCCAAGTGGGATAAAAAACCACAAAAGAGAACGCAAAAAAGATCCCTTGTCCTGCCTTCCTCCCAAAAGCCCCTCAATAGGTGCTGGGACACAGAATTTTAAATTCACTGGGTGCAGCCCGGCTGATGGGTGTGTGTATCTGACAATACAATGGTCTTGGAACAATGGGAAAACAATGCCCACTTGGCATCATTTGACTGAGTCTCTCATCTCACTGTAGAGAAAGTTCCAGGAAGAGGGTAATCTTGGACTAGCTGATTAAAAAGGCAGTCAAGCTTGTGTATCTTTCACAGCTGAAATTTGAATGATTTCCACTTGTAGAACTTGCCACACTATCCATTGAGTAGTAAAAATGATTTTACAGTAGGTGAAATTATGTTTTTTTTGGTATGTGATTTTGTTTCAAAGTGAATGAAGTGGCTCTTTAAATTGAAAGATAAGCTTCTCCAGTTACTACCTTAAAGGGAAACTGTTTACCATGGCAGTGGCAGACAATCTTGTCTTAAAAGTTCATGAACTTTTGTGTCTGTTCCAGACTAAGAGGCAGAGACCCTCCCTTCCCTTCTTCACTTGTGAATACATCACTTGTGAACTGCTATTCTTGCAGGTTGAAAATTGAAGGTGCTCAGCTGCTTGCAGGGCAACTAGCAGCACTTGAAAGCTGAAAGAGTATTGCTTGATTATCTTGATTCATTGTTACATAATATTCTTCATACCATATTATTAACATGGTAACTAATTTTCTTAGTATAACAGAAAAATAGTTACTCATGTAAACCCCTGGAACCAAATGTCATGAATGGGGAGGTTCCACCAGTACTCGTCTTCTATAAACAGACTGCTTAGCAAAAGCTAGGTAACTATAACCAAAGTTGAAGTGACCATCTGAGGAACACACATAATGGAAGAATTCAAGAGCTTTGTTAAATTTTCTGTCCCTGCGTTCACATGGAGAAATCTCAAGCATCTTGTATGCTTTAGGGCAAGAAAAGTACCATTGCTTAACTTCTTTGAGGACCTCCCTCCTTAATATCTAGCCGTTGAAAACTGATCCACCTGAAGGCAAGCTAAGGGGGTGATTGGGTGTAGACAAATGAACTCTCAAAAGATGTCAGGAAAAGAAAATCCATCTACGGAGTGTATGAAGAACACTTCTGAAGCATCAAAAGAGAAGTGGAACATTTGGACCAACATTGGACCATCTTAGGTAAGAAAGTAAAATCCAGTGCTAGCATTGCTTTTACAGATGGAGGGCACAGTCCACTAGCCCCGTGTTGAAGTAAAGGTGTCAAACGAAATCTTGAATATTAATAGACAGATCCATTGTAGCCATTGGTTCAAAACAGCTTGCAACTTTCTTATAACGGCATCCCAAGAACATTCTTGCCCACTGTCTTGAAACAGATGAACAACTAGTTCAAATAGAATCTTGCAACACTGTCCGACTCTAAACAAAAAAAATCACTGGGCAGAAAAACAATTTCCTTGAACTTTGTTATTTCTACTGTCCTGAAAGAATCAGATCCACTGCAAGTGAGCTAGACAAACTTCCAAGAACAATTTCTCCTATCATCATCCTAGTCCATTAGCTCAATTTGAACTCCTGCTCACAGAACCAACCTTTTCATTTGCCACTTCCATATTTTTAAATAATTCATGAACAGCCCATAGAGTTAGAGGTATTTTATTTTGAAGAACTAAAATCAGAAATAAGAGTATGCAAAGTCATAGTAGTCATTTTTTATTCATCGTCTGTGGGAATAGGGAAAGAGCATACATTTTATTTATACAATATTTAACAATCACTTGTATCCAGGATGAGTTTTTTTAAATACTTGCCAAAAAATTGCAAGTCTAATTTGACAGTAGTACAACAACCTGTGCCCAGAACACTGACAAGTACAGAGTAAAGCTAAAATAATTGCTTACCAATATCTTGAGAGGTAACAGATTTCAAATGGACTGAGTGTGCATTAAAAATAAAAGTACTGCTGGTTGAGTATCTTGAGGTAAATGGTGTTCCAACAAGGATACTATTTTTATCATTTTGCTCATAATTCTGTACATAGCTTTCAGCATCGTATACTCAAATATTCCTAATAAAAATACATTAAAAAGGTTAAAAAGAGAAAACTGGAAAAAAGGTCAACCAACCAGTCACCTCACTTTGTTAAACTACACTCAGCAATTGATTCTGTAGAACTGTGGTATGAACAATATTTATTACTACTACATCTGATTACACTTCAGTTATGCAAGAACTACTCCACATGGATTTTGCTATCAAAGGTATAAAGTTGTGTATTTCACCCCGACCCATTTTCAGAATACCACCATGAATGAGAATGCTAGGTCAAGAACTCCAACAATTACGAGGCACGATCTGTTCCGAAATGCTAAGTTATATTTAGTAGCAACTGTACAAAGAGTAGTCATGCATCATGTGATATAAAGTTCTTAGCATCTAACACAAACTGAAACAGTATTGCAGAGTTCAGATTTTTGAGTTGATCACAAAATGGGCTAATCTGTTAAATCCTGTGGCAATTATGTGGCAGCCAACTAAGTAGACACAGGCAAGCCAAAGACAACTGAAAGCTTGAGCCATAGGCCTAGCTTCTCTTCACAAATCAAAACTACAAAGTAAACCACCAGAGCTGGCCAGATCCACACAAGCTGTATGATTCAAAGACATAAAGCGACAATGGTCACAATATCTGCCAGAAAACAGAGCATCTTCCCTAGCTCAGACACTTTACATGTTGGCTTTAGCATTATACACTTGCCCACCTCAAAAATTTACTACATTGTAGAAGTTGGAAATAAAAGATGCTGAAGTTTCTTGAAAGACAGTATCTTAAATATAGGTCAAAACAGTTCAGTGAATTGGAGCAATTTCACCAATCCTATTAAAAATATTTAATTACGTTTGTTTCTGAATATCTGAATGCAATCTAGTACTTCCAGTACTTTTGGGGGGATTTTCAAAGGCATTAAAAAGAAACATATGAAGACACATTACCCTGTTTGATTGTCAGTTTTGATATTTCCCATATGACCTGCCAAAAAAAGGTATTTGCAAAAAAAGTACCCGAGAGTCCTAGCAGTGGAAGTTCATGTTTGATGAAAAGCTGCTCTATGAAAATCTGGGGTTTATTTCCCAAGAAAATTTTCATCTACATTTCATGCTAGAAATAGTTATATTTACAGGTGTTCAGGTAACATTGATGCTGTTTCTGCATTTTCCTAAAATAAATATTTCCATTTGTGAACAAAAACCAGATACAACCGATCATTAAATATTCAATTTTTCAACCATGACTTGTCACATCAAACTCCAGTCTAAGAAACAGGTCAACCCATTCAGATAATAAAATTTAAGAAACAGTTCACCCTACCCCACATTTGCCAGCAAATAAAATCAAAACAACTTTTGCCCAATATTATCTGTCATCTAATTTTTTTGTTAGTACAATAAAATCATGAGACAAACAGTAATCTCTGGGTGCTTTTTAAAAATATGTAAAGCACTCAAGCAACTTTGCTGATACACTTTTTCCTATTTAGAGTTTGGTGACCAAAATCTAGTTTATAATTCCTCTTTGTTCTCACAGATTCTGTCTTTAGAACACTGTGATTTAATGACTTATTGATTAGAAGAGAACATTCACAGTGAGCTCCTGATTGTGACATTAAAAATTCACTTTATAAATCTAATGCACAAGGAAAAAAGTGACCTGACCAAAATCTTATAATACTGGCTGCTGTCGATTCAGTACTTTAGATTTACAGTGTTCAACTCTTGCTTTGGCCTGTACAGATGAAGCTGATCAAATATGTAGTGTATTATTACTTCTGAAAATTACTTTGGCACCTGTCTATTTACTGCCCATTTTGCTAGAGCTGTTTATGGTTAGGTTTGACATAAATGCCTAACACCCTTGAATACAGCAGTTTAAATTTAAAGTAGGAGGGCATTTTTGCTAGACTGTGCTACATTTGTTAACTCTACAGAAATAATTGCATATTTGATGATAAGTATAGTGTATTAAATTTAAAAATTTGTGGCTGGTTGTTTTTTCTTTTTTGTGATCATGGGTTCAACCCTGTAGATCACAGACCTCAAATATTACTGTGACAAGTCGGCACCAAAAATCAAGTGTTGTGAAGCTACAAAAGGCAACGCATAGAGGGGGATTCTGAGAAATGAAACTTCCTGAGGTGATCCTGTAATAATAATACAGTGGACACTGTATTCTGTTTAGTGAAACAGAACATACACTAGGCAGAACATTTACAAACAAGTCATTTAAAAGCTTCTTTTAAAAAATTTAAAATTAAGAGCTTCCAGTGCCATAGCTCACATAAACTTTAAAAAGTCATGCTTAATTTTTCCAAATAACCATCAGACACAGCAAACCTAAATAATATTTAGCAAAATAAATGTTTGCAATATTTTGGGAACTGGAGATAAAATAAAGCTTTAAACTAAAAAACTGGGAAAGTTGCCATTTCAAACAATACTTTTTTATACACAAGCAAGAACAAGGATAGGCTAGCACACTGTTTTCGGAATGGCCACTGATTGTTGGCATGAAGCACAGCTTACCATAAAAAAACCAAACACTGTGAATCTGTAACACATCATTTACAACATCTGGATCAATTTATTATTTTAGCTTTGTTAGTGTTGTCAATTTCACAATTTAGCAGAGGTGGAACTGAGGTATACCTTGTTGAGGGAGGTTAAGTAATGCTTGGAAGCCTTTTTGCTAGATCCCACTTTGATTACATAGAACAGCAGCACACTAAACATTCACAAGCTGTGTCATATTGGCATTACAATAGTCATTTATAGAAACACAACAGCAAATGCAGTAAAAACAAAGTTACCCTTTTTCTTAAATCTGAAATGAAATGTTTGATTAAAAAAAATAGCAGTAGTTCATTTTAAAGGAATTAGTCTTTTCCTGACATATTAAGAAATATGATGTCAGATTTCAAAATGTTGACTAGCAAGGATAGGTCCGTGTTCTTCAAATAAGTTCATTAACGTTGTCTCGCTTTTCTCAGTCTCGTGTCCTTCAGGCATTCATGGAATGAAGTCTCCTGGATTCTTGACTGGAGTAGGTCAAGGAGTCTTCTTCCTAGACAGACTTATCATTCCACATTTCACACACAAAGTATGTAGACCAGAAACAGGCCCTTAGAGTAGCAGCTCCAGCTCAGAGAGTCTTATAGGTGAAGATGTGTGATCAGTGCAACTATCATAGGCTAGATTCTTTGGGAGGAAAGTCCACATTTGTCACCATAGTGACTACAGTCACAATATCCTCTGTTGTTATAATGTTTGTTAGTCTTTGCATCTGAATAATACGTTCCTCTACACAGCCTGCTGATAGTCGGGCTTCTGCATCATGATCCCAACACTCTTCTATTGTTTCACAAAGCATTGCCATTCCCTAAAATGGGGAAAAAATAAAATTAAGACTCATGGTTTTAAATACAGATAAAATAATTGCTTTTAGTAATACCTAAATGTACTTTAGATAGATTAACAGTGGTGCCTCACATAAAGAGCTTAATTCATTCCGGAGGCATACTCTTCAAGTGAAATGCTCTCTAAGTGAAGCATATTTCCCCATAGGAAACAATGGAAACTCAGATGACTGGTTCCACATCCCCCAAAATATTCATATAAAAATATTAACTGTATGTAAAAATGATGACAAAACACTATAATTGAATTCAAAACATGCATTCAATGTGCATAATCCTAAAGATACTTTCCTGGGAGTAAGCCCCATTTAACAACATGGGGCTAACTTCTGAGTTGACATGGTTAGGAGGCTGCAATCAGAGACACTCTCCTGGGTGGCTTACCTGGGCTGCTGCTGGAGGTTCAAGGTGGTCGCTGGGGGCACTTGGGGGCAGCTGCCTCTGTCACCCCCAGGCAACTGCCCCCAAGTTGGGGGCAGTTAGAGGCAGCAGCGCCTTTTAAAAAGCCTCTTTGCAGAGTGTCAGGGCTGCATAGAACGCTTGTCCATAGCGCGCTTGCTTGTTAAGTGAAGCGGAATTTGTTGTGTGAAGCAAGATTTCTTGGAAATTTATACTTGTTATGTGAAACGCTTTGTTATGTGAGGCGCTTGTTATGAGAGGTACCACTGTTCTTCAAAATCTACTTCAAAATATATGATGAGGCTTGAAATTTGATCTAACAAGTGAAATTTCTTAGCAAATGCATTAATCTTTCTCACTGACAGTTACTCAGAAGTCCTACACCAGGGGTGTCCAACTGGTTAGCTTCCCTGGGCCACATTGGAAGAAGATGATCTGGTTTGGGCCACACATAAACTAACCATAAAACCATCCATCTCTGGTGCCAGATGCATGGGGCTTTACTCCCAGGAAAGTGTGACTATGAGGGCAGCCTGAGTAGAGATCCTCTCTGGTGGCAGCAAGTTCCCAGAGCCCCAGGATGCACCCCAGCCCCATATGCATGGGGCTTTACTCCCAGGAAAGTGTGGCAAGGAGGGCAGCCTGAGTAGAGATCCTCTCTGGTGGCAGCAAGTTCCCAGAGCCCCAGGATGCACCCCAGCACCATATGTATGGGGCTTTACTCCCAGGAAAGTGTGGCTAGGAGGGCAGCCTGAGTAGAAATCCTCTTTGGATGAAACGTCCCCAGTCCTCCTGTCCCTCCCACCCCCCCCTCCTCTCCCTCCCTCTTCATCTCTTCCTTCCCCTCCCTCCAGAGGAGGCTTAATTACTTTTGTAGTGCGTCGTCTTGTTCATCCTTCGGAGCTGTGGGGCAGCACTGCCGGGGATGTGTGATGCGGCCCCACACAGGTGCTTATCGGGCACCGAGCCTGAGGGTAAGGAGGCAGGCTGGCAGGCAGCTGCTGCGCTTCTGGCCGACCTGCTGCGCTTCTGGCCGACCTGCTCCTCCACCAAGAGTGCAGCAGAGAGAGTGGCAAAGTGCAGCGTGTGGTGTTGCCGCTCTATTGCGCACGCAACTCCAGTCTGCATGGAGGTGGGGGGAGGCGGGGGAGGATTTCTTTTCCCACCTCAAAGTGCTCTGGGAGGATCAGAGCTATTCGTGCATGGCGTAAATGGCCGCTCCTATAGGGCCCACTTTTACACTTTGCCTCCTGCTTACTGGGCCGCATGTGGTCCAGGGGCCGCGTGTTGGACACCCCAGTCCTACACTGTTAAATCTGTTGCCATTCAGAAGCTATGACTGTAATCTCTCTGTTTGGATTAATATAAAGTGCTCAGATAGGAAGATATGCATTTGCCATAGATTTGCCAGTCCATTTTCTATCTAGTTAGGGCAATCTGCAGACAGCATACTGTATCCATTCTTATCTGCACTGGCTACTAATTAGCTCATCCTAAATCAAGGTGTTAAGTTATCACTTTTAAACCCCTAAACCACAAGGCTCTTCCTCTCCTTCTGCTGAGGATGACAGAGACATTGTGATTTAGGAGCATCCCACTTCAGATGTTACAGTGATGGCAATATTGAGGAGCTCTTTGGTAAGAGAGTTGTGTATCCCTATAAATTTGTATTTTTATAAATTTTATAAATTTGCAGAGCAGTTTGAACTTGCTCTGGATTACACCCTAAGTTAAGGAAAATTCATTCATATAAATTCTGTCTCTAATGCATTAATTTATGTAAATTTATGTAGACTTAGACTACAATCCAAGTAACTGCAGGACCTTTTACACCGACATAGTTACGGTGCCACCTATGGGAATCCTATGGGAAATGAATAGAGTAATCCAGAGTATGTGCCACTTACATATTCCTGTAGTTACTCTGGATTGTAGAATTATTCAAATTAGAAATGGAGATTAATTCATTTCTGCCTTCTGGCCCTCGACACAGTGTCAGAGAGATGATGGGTGCAATCCTAAAGACACATTCCTGGGAGTAAGACCGATTGAACACAATCGGGCTTAGTTCTGAGTAGACATGGTTAGGATTGTGCTTGATGTGGCCTTTGGCCAAAAATATTGGTGGCCCCTTCTCTGGAGCACAGGTATCAAACACAAGGCCTGCGAGCCAAATCTGGCCTGCATTGCCATTTTATCCAACCTGCAAGAGCTTCTCAGGCTACACTTTTCTGGCAGTAAGCTCCATTGACTATAAAGGGATTTACTTCTGAGCAGACATGCAGAAGACTGACTCTGACCCTTGGGAGACATCATTCATGCTAAATTTGGCCCTCTGTATGAAATGAGTTTGACACCCTTGCTCTAGGAAGTTCCAAACAAGATTGAAGAAGTTGCAGATTCCCTTGGTGTGAAGACACAGACAAAGGGTAACTGAGTTCTCTATTGTTTTGATCAACAAAGGCACACCATAAGATGCCTTACAATCAATCACCATGGCTTGGAATGAAAAAAATCTTCCTGGTTTCTTTACTCTCTTCCTCTTGAACAGAAAGTTTCAGCTATTCAGGTTTCAATGCATTATTACATCTCAAGGTCAATTATATTGGTGCTACATTTATGGCTGATGGTTTTTTAACCAAGCTTTTGTGATTTTGATGTACAGTTTTATTTTATGTTTTATAAGCAGCACTGAGCATAATTCTTTCATTAAAAGATGGGAAATAAATATTATAAAATTCTTTTATTAAGGTAGAAACCCTGTAGGGATGGAGTTAGAACTGGAGTTAGAACTCTTCTTGATTGGAATTCCGCTCAGCAGGCCAGCAGTTCAAGACCTGAGTGCTGCCAGATGGGGTAACCTCCCATCCTTAGCCCAGTTCCTACCAACCTAGCAGTTCAAAAGCATCAAAATACAAGTAGATAAATAGATACCACTTCGGTGGAAAGGCAATGCCCTGGAGACAGGCCGGCCAGGTATCCCCATTTTGCATCCATCATGATTGGAGGAAACTCCAATCCACAACAAGCGGACACCATCTCACATGGTACAAACAATGAAGAAGTTGCCTTTTTTATTAAGGTAGAAAATAAAAGGAAATAAATCAGAGTACTACTTACAGCATGCTTCTGCCAACAGTCTCTCAAAATGGGCCTCTTCTTTTTATGTACTACAACTTCCTGCATATCTTCAAGAGAGGGATGCTGGCCTACTTCTTCTTCAAAAGGTAACATATACTCATCCACAGGTCCTGTGTTGTAAATAATTCACTCTTAGGTAAATTACATTAAATCATGCTTTTCATACAATTGTGATAAAACAATTTCCTCAATTTTTTCAAAATAAATTACTCACCATCTGATGCAGTACATCGAGAAGCTAGTTCCCATAGGACAAGTCCCATGGCATACATATCTATTCTCAAAAATGCGTCTCTTTGGAAGTTTATAGCACCTTCTAGCACCTCTGGAGCCATATATCTTCGGGTGCCAACCTTGAAAGAGTGTGAACATGTTAGGATGAGTTGACACCTGTATTTTTGTTTTAAGGAAAACCTATTAAAGGCAGATTAAATTTTAAAAACCTAACTAAAATTTAAAAAAACCTATGAGTTATTTCAACCAAAAGATATTCAGACAGACAGGTGTATATGTATGTATACACACACAAACATATATCCTTCAGAATATATCCTTCAGAACAATTAATAATTTTATTGATAGATTATTTTAACTTCACTAAACTACTAGCTCTCAGTATTCTTTTGATTGGCCAATCAGTAATGAGATATGATGAGACTAGCTTAAGGCAAAGCTAATCACAAAGACAAAACAGCCCAGACAGGAAGATATGTGCTCTAGCCTGGATATCAAGATAGTTAACTTAACTATCAAGATAGTTTCCAGTGGAAATTTTTTTATACAAGTTATGTTGGAGATACCTGGTTTACATTTGTCTCAAGCTTCTAGGAGCTTCCAAAGGAAGGACAAAGGGTACAAAAAAGGAGAAATATCATGCCAGAAATAAAATCTGCAGCATATTTACTCCAAACATATTCCAGTGCTTAACAGGACTTACAGCCCAATCCTAACCTGCTCAAAGCACCAGGATTGTTACAGCATCAAAATGGCTGCCAACTCTCTGTCATCCAATGGTCCTGGCAACCGCTGACAGTAGAGCACCAGCTTCCCACTGGTGATAGCCCAGAACCAACCAGCATTGGGTCAGCTTTGGTGGTAGAAGGGTGCTAATGGTTATGCATGTGCCGCACGGCATGTTTTTGACACTCAGGGTCAGCTGAAGACCAGTGCAAAGAAGTCAGAACTGGGCTTAGTCCCTCTAGACCTCTTAGCTTCAAGGATATAAACTAGACCCTCCAAGGCCCTCACTTCAAGGCTATAAACCCAGATTACATTTTTCTACCAATACCATATCTTTTTCTCTTTTTACATTGTTCTGTGTTCACAACACTATGAATAAACTGAGAAATTATCTATTACTAATTTTCAAGTATTTAGCTTTCAAAGAACATCTTTTAAAAAAATCTTGTATAACTAGAATCATATTCTATAGCACGCAGGAATGCCTTCATTATATACAAAAATTCAAATATTTTTGTCTTGACTTATATAATTTACCTGTCCATGTGTGTCCCCTGCCGACTTTCCAGCCTCAAACTTTAAAGCAAGACCAAAGTCACCAATACAAGCTGTAAGATTATTTTTCAATATTACATTCTTGCTTTTGATGTCCCTTGGGGAAAGAAATTAGCAAATATGTAAACTTTTTTCTAGGACATGTCTTTTTGTAGCCTTGTGTACAGAAAATTTTTTTCATTTTCCTCCTTTTCCTGACATGTAGCCATATTGAAATTAATAAATTATATGTAATAGGTTTAACTTTAATAATTAATTAAATAATAAGAATAAGACTATAATAAGAATTATAATTCTTGCTCACTCCCATCATATTCTTTCTTTCAGTCGGGCTCACTCTTATGTAAGGGGGCAATGGAAAGAAGCCTTCCGTGTGATCATATGACCAGAAATTCCCGGATTTGTCCTTTTTAGCCTCCTGTCCGGTGTCCTCTAAAAGGGTTTCACTGACCTCCATTTTGGCTTCATTTTGTGACTTTGCGATGGTGTGCAGTACCCCATCATGTCATATGTCATTGGATTCATACTGAAGAGCTGAATCCAACGCAAAAAATTTTTTGGGAGATATCTTCTTCATATCAAAAGTTAAGGCCAAAAAACAAAAAAAGCATTCAGCTCTATGGGAAAGCGAAAGTGTCCCATATGGAGCCTTTACTCATGAGTGGGTGAACACGTCATAGTGTGCCAGAAAGGCCAGGCTGAGAGGTATCCAAGGGCACCGGAATGGTCCTGATCCAATAAATGCAGCCTCCAAAATCACCCCCAAAGTAGGCCCTTGTTTGATCAATGCCCATAGAGCATTGATCTCTATGGGAACTAAAAGGGAGTCTTATTGTACCTTTACACACTAGTAGGTGAACTTGCCATAGATATTTGGAAAGGGCAGGCTGAGAGGAATCTGGTCTTGATCCAATGAATGCAGCCCCTACCAGGCACCCCACAAGGAAACCCTTTCTCCAAGCTTCATGCATTAAACCCTTTTGAAAGTGAGACTGCACAGCCACTGTTACTCAAGAGTATGCAAGCATGCCTTGGCTGGTGTGGAAGGTCATTCCAGGAAATGCAAGGCTTCCAGAATGGTCCTGATCATCTGTACTTGGAACTCAGCAAATGCGCCACATGGCACCATTTCAGTGTTTTCAGCATGAGTATTTTCAGATTTTATTTTGTCATGTCCTACATTTTGGGGAGCCTTGTCCTTTTTTTTTTGGTTTTGGCATATGATCATCCTGGGAGCCTGAGAGACCTAGCTCTACATGCCTACTCCAAAGTAAGCCCTACTATAATCAGGGAGCTCACTCTTCTGGAAGGGGGCAGACTGCAGCCTGAGAGACCTGAGAGACTAAGTGCAGGTTAATTTGTTTTATTTTTATTTTGTATTTTCTTTATTGTTCTGTATTATATTACAGCAGTGATTTTCAACCTCCTTTTTCATCTCATGGCACACTAACAAGGCACTGAAATTGTCAAGGCACACTATCAGGTGTTTTTACCATTGACAAGGCACACCAGGCTGTTCAAATCCCCCAGTTTTCCCATTAATAAATGAACTTTCCCAAACTCCGGCAGCACACCTGAGGACTATCTGCGGCACACCAATGTTCCACAATACATACGAATCATCTGTTTCCATTATTTCTTATGGAAAAACTTGCTTTGATATACAAATGTTTTGGATAACAAGCATGCTTCTGGAATGAATAATGCTCATAAACCAAGGTATCACTGTACATGCAATTGAAACAATGCATGTGCATACTGCTGCTCCCCTGTTGTTTCCCTTGTGACAACATCCTGATTTTAAGTAATTCAGACATGGCTGAGGGCTGTATTTGCTCTAGGTAACGTACTATGTATGTTAATGCTGCCACAGAACATCCCCTATTTAATATGCAATGAATCTAATATTGTATAAAATATCATACCTGTGGGATATAGCTGGTTTGTGTCCATCTTTTAGACCAGGGATGTCTTCATGAAGATAAGCCAAACCTCTAGCCATAGTTTCAGCAATATGACATAGTTCATTCCATGAGACTACATTAGCCTTCAGAAAGTCTGAAAGTGAACCCTGAACAATGGAGATTGCAAGGTTACATCTTGTTTCCCTTTACAGGGTTTAATATAAGCTCTGCTCCCCAAGCAGTCTTTTTAATTTTATTTAGGAGTTAAACCCCACCCTTGAAGCAAATGTTGAAGGAAGCAAATGTCGAAGGAAATATCTTCAACAAGGTAAAAAAATCATTATTATTAATATCACAGATTTAGATCACCATGAAAGTTCCAATGTGCTCCAATGTGTTCCAATGTTGGACAAAACATGTTTCTTTTTCACTATGATGTGAAGTCAGTTTTTTTTAAAAAAACACAGGCATACTCCCTGCCCACCATTCAAGATGTACATACAATACAGTCCCAGTAACAAGGAAGAAGCTTATACACAAATCAAGTCATGATTTAGATCAGGGGTGTCCAACACGCGGCCCGGGGGCCGCATGTGGCCCAGGACAAGGGTGGATGAGGCCCTTCTGCAAAGCTGGCCACCACCATTGGAAAAACCAGCTTTGCGGCAGCAGCCATTTTCAAATTTTGTGTGCTTCTCTGCGCACTGCCCTTGGCGGCTGCCAAAAAGCTGGTCTGGGCTGCCTAGCTCCTCCCCCTACCTGCCTCCTGGCACTCAGAGCGCTTCAGGCCCCTGCAGACCTTGCAGCACTTGCCCACCGCATCCCCCAAAAGCAGCCTCAGCCTCTATCCCAGCTGCTGCCTGCTGCCCTTGAGACCTACTCAGAAGTAAGCCCCGTTAAAGTCAATGAGGCTTACTCCCAAGTTGCAGTCTGACAGCCCAGTGATGCATAGGATGGGCTGTGATCCTCTCCAAGCTTAACCTTGGAGATATGCTGCAACCCTAACCATGTCTATTCAGAAGAAAGGCCCATTGTACCCAGTGGGTCTTACTCCCAGGAAAGTGTATTCAGGATTGCAGCATATCTCCAAGGTTAAGCTTGAGAGGATCACAGCCCATTCTATGCATCATGCCTCCTCAGAAGTAAGCCCCACTAAAGTTAATGAGGCTTACTCCCAAATTGCAGTCTGAGAGCCCAATCCTATGCATGACTACTCAGCAGAAAACCCCATGATACTCAATGAGACTTACTCCAAGGTTTAGCTTGGAGAGGATTGCTGCCCATCCTATGCATCATGCCTACTCAAAAGTGAGCCCCATTAAAATCAATGAGACTTACTCCAAGGTTTAAAAATGTAGGACAAAATATAGGACATCCTACATTTTGTCCTATTTTTTTAAAAAAAGATGTTAGTGTTTAAGTGTGGCCCAAACCAACTCATCTTCTTCCAATGCGGCCCAGGGAAGCTGAAAGGTTGGACACCCCTGATTTAGATGTACAGTATGTCCATATACAACATAATGCCACATTTAAGTTCAACCTGTAATTGTAGTTCCATTGGTGCAGACAATTAGTTTGATTCAATCTTTTGTCTAATTCTATCCACATACTTTGTTGAGGGGGAATCAGAGCACCAAAATAAGCAAAATTGTTTAACCAGGGCTTTCAGAATAGCACACACACTCAAATGTACATCCCATTGAATGCAAAAGATAGAATTTCCATTTGGATGCATTCAGGGAAAAGCAAAGGTATACAGTAGATGACAGTTTCTGTTGAATATTTCAAGATTAAGGAGTGGAAGACTACATAGCACATTCCTAATGTCCATAAAACAGAACAATGTCAAGCTATAACCACTCTTTGTTTTAAGTCTATGACAAAGGTTAAAGTAAATACCCTGGACTGAACTTTTTGCAACAAGAAACTCCTTTCTACTGTACACTTTGTGTAAAACCTCCAAGTTTTTGACTGTAACTATTTTGCTATTAGGACAAGAGCATATAGCTTTCATGTGAAAATTCTCACCCCAGAAAATTGTGCTGAAGTCAATACTTTTTGCAATACAGTCATTGCTTCTTAAGACTATCCCCCAAGTCAGTTATGTTTCACTGAATACATTCATGCATTCAGAAGAGAGCAATATGAATCAAAACTTCTTTACTTAAAATGACAAATCTGAGCACCTTTTCATGAAATGCTGTTATGATCCACAAATCTACATCTATGCTGGTGCTTCGTTTCTCAGCGCCAATAAATTGTAGAATATTTTCATGCTTCATTCCAGGCAAGCTGTAGATTTCATATTCATTTTGCCATGACTGTTTCTCCTTCAACAAAAAAGGTTAATATCTCAGTGTGTCAAATAAACATTTATTCTGCATTTCATAAAATCACTTCTGTAATCACTATCAAAAACAATTTCATCTTCTAATATCAACCAATCACATATCACCCACAATAACATTTCAGGAGACTTTGACATATTAAAAGAACAATCCTGCCAATTTCTTCAGAGAAGGTACCTTTTAAATTGTAATTTTTAACCATGCTGTACAATACCATGAGGGTAGCATCATTGGGTTAGCATAGCATTGTACTGCATTGTCAGATATGCCAGACTATCAGAAGGTGCTATCCTATCTGGCTCTTGTGATAGGGTTGCTTTCTCAGCTGCATCATCACTAATTACCACCAAGGGCTGCCTCCAAAAAGCTTCAGTAGCCTGCCTTGGTGAAGCCTTAATTGAACCAGGGACAAAGGGGCCTGTGCAGGGGCCAGCAAAGTCGGAAGTTTGCTCCGGATCTGGATGCACTCCTGGACAATTCTGATGTCAGGCAACTTTGAAGACCTTGTTGTTTTCCCAGGCCTTCTACCTTGTTACATTTTATGCAGCTTTTAACAATGTTATATTTATGCTACTGACTTGTGTGTTTTAACTTGATTTGTTGCCACCTTTGCATATGTAAAGGTATTCCTATTGCTAGTCTGTTCTGGAAGCATAGTTGGAAATCAAAATACTTGAATATCAAAGAGAGCAATCCCATTATAAATAATGGGAATTCAAGATGTTTCATTCAACAACCCTCTGAAGGGTTTGCTTCGCTGCTTGTCTCTGTGGTGAGGGGAACCTCCTCTGTCCACCTCCAACTGTGCAATGTTCACACAGTTGGAGGTACAGGCATCAGAGGCATGGCTGTTAGAGGCAAACAGTGCCTGTTCACCCACAAGCCGAGGAGCAGCCTTCACCGTTTACCCTTATAACTCTGCAATTGCAGAGCTGCAGGGATGGGCGGCTGGGAGCACAGCACCTTCAGCCCCCAGATATGCAGAGGAATGCCAAATAGAAATGCTGGCAGCCTCAGCCCGCACGCACAGATGCAGCTGGTATTTTGACCTGGAACTCAGATTGGAGCAATGCCTTTCTCATTTTGCTCATAAACTGAGCAGAGATTCCTAGCAAACTGAGGTCCCACTGTATACAAAATTAAAAGTAACACATGACTAAGGACACCGTTCTAACTGCATCCTGGGCCGGCAGAAATCCCTTGCACTGGCATGGGAGGATAGCAAACATGCTTTAAAGCATGTTTACACCTTGTGGGGTAAAGCCATGGGAGAAAGCTGGTACACAGAAGTGCACTGACACATCAACTCCAGATTCTGCCTCTGTGCTGGTAAAGGAAGTTATGTTTGCAACACTTGAGTTTGGCTAAATAAAGGGGAATGTTTTGCTTTGCCTCTGGTGAGCTTCAGTCAGCCCCAAAATTGCACTGGCTACGAAACAGGCCCATTGGCCTGCCTGTTCCAGCAAAAGTTAGGATTCCACTGTAAATTTCATAGTGGTGAAATTTATACTCCAATCTTAAAACTTATTTATTTGTCAGAAATCTATCTAAGATGTGGTTTTAATGAAATGCCTATTTGTGATTATTCAATTATCTGGTATTTGCAATTATTTGACACAGGTTATCATGATGTATTTCTGCCATTCCGTCTCAGGCATCCACCTCAACTCCTCTGTAATAAAGATCACTGTGCAGCTTTTGTGCAGACTTGGTCTTACAGTCTTGGGAAAAGGCCACAGAAGCACTTATTTCAACAAGGCACGTAGCTCTCAGGCTAACTTAACAATGTGATGCCAATAGTGCTCTCCCATTTATTTGAATAGTATTTGGTCAATTGAAAATGTTCCACCTATTCTAATATTTATCTACTTCTTTATCCAACATTTACTTACAGAAAAGTAATGGAGTTTCCTCTTTTTCTGATTTGCCTGAACAGCAATTCTCAATGAAATAGTATTTCACTAGTGTAAAAGATTTTTATATACCTGAACTGGGACAATTTTCACGGCTACATATTCATTTAACAACTGAGCTTTCCAGACATAGCCAAATCTTCCCCTTGCTTTCATCTCTAGTAATTGCAGTGGCTTCAGGCCAATCAGTGGTGACGGAGGTGGTGGACCAGGATCCTATAAACAGACAAACTAATTAGAGTCTAAACCTCTTAAATAGTGAACAGTAGACTACTCAGAGGAAAAAGCGGGGACAGTTCTGTCAAGAAAGCTTACTTATAGAAGACGAACAGGAAGATTTCAGATTACCTACTACAAAATGACGAACATAGTGCTTACAATCTCATATAAAAAATACTGACAAATTTCATGTGTGATAGAATGAAAAATTTCAACTAGAACAGGATTAAAACACCACAATGGTACACAAAGATGCAATATAACCACTTGATCTTAGTAGGGCTTAGACACAGTTAATTTTTTCTAGACTGACAGTTAATGAAAATTATGATATAGAAAACAAGTAGTTACTAATCAGCTGTAGACCCCTGACATGAGTACACAGAAAGGAGAAAAATATGTTACCTCAATGAGTAAAGTGGTCATTTATCAGTTACAGAGGGATCCCATATCTTCAGATACAGGCAGGCTCTCCTCCACACGCACCCCCCCTTGGAGGGGAGCTATATTTCTGAGCCTCACAAGAGCTGTGAACATCCACATGTGATCTCAGCATGGCCATTTTCTACCAAAAAATTCACTCTAGTTTTTGGCCAAAACCTAGAGTGAATTTTTCAGTTGAAAATGGCCATTTTGAGGCTGCCAAGACTGTACAGTGGTGCCTCACGTAAAGAATGCCCCACGTAAAGTATGCTTCACGTAATAAACAAAAATTTCTCACGTAACATACTGTGCTTCACGTAAAGAACACATTCGTTGGCAGTTGGGGCAGACGCGCTGGCCAGCAGCCTGTTTAAAAAGCATCAGGGCTGCCCATAGTGCACCTGCCCATAGTGAAAGCAATACTTCCGCGATGTTCCTCCTGTGGCCGGGTGTACACTAGGCAGAGGGAGAGATGAGCAGTGGAGAAGAGGGAAGCAGCTCAGGGCTAGCCAGAAGGGAACAGGGGAGAGAGAGGCTCAGGATGGAGAGAAGGAGAAAGTGGGGAGACACTCTGAAGGTATCTTGGATTGCAGCCTCCTAACCATGTCTACCCAGAAGTAAGCTGTGTTAAATGGGTCTTACTCCCAGGAAAGTGTCCCTAGGACTGCAGCCTAAGTAGACTTTATAAGATCATGCACATTGAATGCATGTTTTGAATTCAATCCCAATGTTCTGACATCATTTTTACATCCAGTTAATATTTTTATATGAATATTTTTGGGGTTGTGGAACCAATCGTCTGAGTTTCCATTATTTCCTATGGCAAAATCCACTTCACATAAAGAATGTTTCGTGTAACAAACATGCCTCCAGAACAAATTAAATTTGTTACATGAGGCATCACTGTACGTGGATAGCTGTGGACTTGATGGGTTTCATTAGTCTCCTTATGGACAAGGGAGACAAAGTTCCCTTCGTATCCAGGCTATGGGGATGGGCATTTTACTTGTATCCACTATTTTGGCTATCTGTGGGGGGTTCTGGAATGGAAACCCCCAGATCAGGGGGAGTGTCTGTATTTAGTATTAACTATATTCTTTCTAATGATGTGTCTTATGATGTGAATGAGAAGGATCAGAGAATTAAGAAATATAACTGCTAAGGCTAGGAATCAACAATCATATTCTGCTTGGGAGCCAAATGTCACATCTGTTGAAAGTAAGAATGCATATATATTCAATATGCAATTGAAAACAGAATGAAGGAAAAGGAGAGGGGCAAGGTGCAGAGAAATGCATGCCTTCACAGTGAACGGTAAACAAAGGAAGCTTCTGTGCTGGGTCTGGTTGCACTGCAAACCTTACAGATAAAACTTAAATTTTACTTTTGTATTTATTTTTTTAGGACTGCAGCGGGCCAGGTAGATATATCTTTTTAGGCTACTGTGAAGAATGATTTTCTGCTGTGACCTGGATTAGGTTAGAAGGCCATAGGTTGCCAGCCACTGCTCCGTAGGTTGTGCACATCATGTCGTTGAGATGTTGCTTTTTCCTCAGTGTCAAACAGGAGTAGCTATTTTCAAAGTTACTGAACTGCTGTCTCCAAACAACTTCATAGCATACAATTGTCAAGGAACACCATCAGGTACTTGACAGTTGACAATATATACCATGTTGTCAGTTGTTGTTGTTGTCAGTTGTTGTTGTTGTCTGTTGTTGTTGTTGTCTGTCGTCGTAATAAATGCACAGCAAACAATTTCGTGCTGGTTTCATTCACTTCACCAGTCGGACCCTTCCCAGGAGTCTAGGACTGTGTGATGTAGCGGCGAATAATTTGTGCTGATCCCAGAAGAGCGGCTTTCTGCAGTTGGCAGAGTGATATTTTGTCAATGCCAATAGTTTTCAGGTGCCTACCAAGGTCTTTCGGCACTGCACTGAGTGTGCCAATTACCACTGGAACCACCTGCACTGGCTTACACCAGATATGCTGTAATTCGATTCTTAGGTCTTGGTAGCGGAAGATCTTTTCCAGTTGTTTCTCCTCAATTCTGCTGTCACCTGGTATGGTGATGTCAACAAGCCACACCTGACTGCTTTCTATGATGGTGATATCTGGAATATTGTGTTCCAGGACCTTATCCGTCTGTATTCTGAAGTCCCACAGAAGCTTGACCTGCTCATTTGCAACCACTTTTTCAGGCTTGTGGTCCCACCAGTTTTTTGCAACTGGCAGATGATACTTTTGGCATAGATTCCGGTGGATCATCTGGGCAACAGAGTTGTGCCTCAGTTTGTAGTCAGTCTGCGTGGTCTTCTTGCAGCCACTTAGAATGTGGTCGATGGTTTCATCCACTTCTTTGCAGAGCTGGCATTTTGGGTCATGGGCTGATTTTTCAATTCTGATCTTGATGGCATTTGTCCTGATTGCCTGTTCTTGGGCAGCAAGTATCAGGCCTTCTGTCTCCTTCTTCAGTGTTCCACTCGTGAGCCACAACCAGGTCTTATCCTGATCCACCTTTCCTTCGATCTTGGCAAGGAATTGGCCATGCAATACTTTATTCTGCCAACTGGCAGTCCGAGCCTGAATTGCACTTTTGCGATATTCATAGTTGGTCTGCTGCACTTTCAACAACTTTCTCTTGCTGACTTCAGTCAGAGCAGATTCCTGGCTCTCTCACACATAATCTGCTAGGGCATGTTTTTCTTCTTGAACTGACTGCTTCACTTGCAAAAGTCCTCTGCCCCCTGATCAGCCTGGGTACAGCCTGTTAACATCACTATGTGGATGTAAAGCATAATGAATGGTCATTAATTTCCTTGTTTTCCTGTCCAAGTCATCCAGTTCCTTTTGTGTCCAGTTCACAATGCTAGCAGTATACCTAACTACAGGTATGGCCCAGGTATTTATAGCCTTTATAATGTTGCCGCCATTCAATTTGCTCTTCAAAATTTTTCTAACCCTTTGTATGTATTCTTTGCTGACCACAAAGTTTTTACATGCCCGTGCTTGATATTGTCCAGCTGCAGTATGCCCAGATATTTGTAGGCTTCAGGTTGGTGGCATTTAATGGTTTGACCATTCGGCATTTCAATGCCATCACTTTCCATGATCTTCCCTTTCTTTAGTGCCACTGTGGCACATTTGTCCAGGCCAAACTCCATGTTGATGTCGGTACTAAAGACTCAGACTGTATTGGTGAGTGACTGGATTTCTGCTTCTGACTTTCCGTAAAGCTTCAAATCGTCCATGTACAATAGATGTGAATTTTTTTTTGAATTTTTGGCAGTTTGGTAACCCAGGTTTGCTTTCTATAGGATCACTGACAAAGGGATCATTGCGATGACAAACAGCAATGGGAACAATGAGTCTCCCTGGAAAATTCCCCTTCTAATGTTGACAAGTCCATAACTTTCACTGGCTACGAATAATTCTGTCTTCCAGAGTTTCACTGCATTTTCAATGAAATTTGTAAGATTTTTGTTGACCCCGATGGACTCCAGACATTTTATGATCTAGCTGTGTGGCAATGAATCAAAGGCTTTCTATAGTCAATCCAAGCCATGTGCTGATTGGTTTTCCGGCTTTTACAATTCTCCAGTATCATTTTATCAATTAGGAGCTAATCTTTTGTGCCCCTGCTTCTCCATTTATTGCCTTTCTGCTCCACTGGTAAGATGTTATTTACTTCCAAGAAATCCTGAATCCTGTCAGCTATGATCCTGTCAGCAGCTTGAACATGGTGGGTAGACACGTTATTGGCCTGAAGTTTCCTGGTGCTATCCCTTTTGCTGGATCCTTCTGTATTAGGAGAGTCTTTCCAATTGTTAACCACTGGCTGATGTTACCTGTTTGTAGCATTTCATTAAATTGTTCAGCCATTTTTCCATGCAGGCTAGTCAGGTACTTGAGCCAGAACCCATGTAACTGATCATTACCAGGTGAAGTCCAGTTTTTAACTCTTTTCACTGTCTGTGTGATCAATTCAGCTGTTATTCCCATCTGTTCCATTTTGTTCTTGGAGAATTGTTCTTCAAACTCTTTTATTCACCCAGCACCTCTGTTGTAATCTTTCTCGGTTTCCCATAAGTTTTTCCAGAGTTGAGTAGTCGCACTTTTCTCAGGTTTTATTACTTTTATATCTGCTTTCTGATTCAACGCCTTTGATCTGACTGGAACATTTGATTTTGTCTATACTGGATGACTCTGGCTTCATCTCTTTCAATTTTTCTGGCTGTTGCTGTTATCTGCTGTCTCACAATTTCCATTGCTTCTTCAATCTTCCTTGTGTTCAGCCAGTACTTTTTGACCAAGTATTGCTTGATTTTGTCATTCCTCAGTGTTTTCTCCTTCATGTTCTTTAAGTTACTTGCATCTGATCGCAAACTCTTGATCTTCAGTTCCAGTCTGATTTTCCATTTTGTTTTTCCAGTTGATTTTCTAGAGGATTTTGGTGGTCCAATCCCCAGTTCTTCTGTTACAATCACTGCTGTGCTGTAGGCGAGCTGATTTGTTTGTTCAATAGATGTTATATAAATTGTTGCAAGTGCAGCATTGGCGTCTTTTATTAGTGGTGCTAGGTGCTTTCTGGGTATATTTCAGAGCTTGAAGCCTTGTTCTTTCTGCATTTGAGGCGGCATGGGTCAGGATTTTATCTTTCAGTTCTTGTTGCCTTGAAGTAAGTATTCCTGGCAGCTCACCAAGGCCTTCAGGTTCTTGTTCAGCTTCACACAAAATTTCCATGTTTTCTTCTGGCTTAGTGCCTCCCAATATGGGAGCTTCTCCCACAGCCACTACAGAAGTCTGCCATTCTTCAGTTTTGCAGCTTTTTCTTATTTCTTCCACTTCAACATCACTGACGATCTTTTTCCGGATTATGAATCATCTCTGGTCAGCCAGTCTAAGATGGGTTGTATTTAAATGTGGGAATTCTTGGTTCCAGAGTTGGTACATCCTCTTCTGGTAGCCACGCTTTTCAGGATCTGAGTTGTAGTAGCACTTCATGATGATCTGATTCTCTAACACTGAGTATTTCTGCCGCTTTTGTGGTTGTCCATTTGATGGTGTTCCCTGATCCAGTAGCCCACTTGTCGACGGATGTCCAGGATCAACAACATCTGCCGCGGACCTTTTTATCCTGGGCGATGACTGAGCCAGTATAGACTTCGGATTCTTTTCTTTCACCATATTGATTTATGGGTATGGGTGCAGCAGTGGATGTTCCCTCAGTGACTCCTTCTTCCCCTGTCCCAAACCACACTTCAGCCGAGGGAAGGAAGAAGTAATCACCAGGGGAGCCCCAGACCTTCCTTCCTTCTGGAGTGTTCCGCCAGTCCTGGACAGCCCTCTCCTCCCAGTAGATGGCTTTGTTACCTGTTGTTGCCCAACAGTGTCTGGTACCCAGCAGTGCCCAGCCAAATATTACTCCTGCTCACAATGAATATTTTTTCCAGGTTGAAAAAGAGGACGTGTCCTTGGAAAAGAGGACATCTGGTCACCCTGATGGTGCTTCCCTTCTCCTTCCCCCATTATTATTATTATTATTATTATTATTATTATTATTATTATTATTATTATTATTATTTCCCCCAAATTTCTGTGGCACACCTATGGACTACTTATGGCACACCAAAGTGCCAAACCTCAGTGGTTGAAAATGGCTGATATACAGTAGACACAATACAGCATTCAGACATTAGACAGGGTGAATAATCGAATCTAGTTGAATGAAACTGTAATTAACTGCCTCTGCCCTGTGTCTTTTTTCCTCCAGATAATTTCTCTCCCAGCAGATATATTGCAGACACAGTTAATTTTGAAACCAAACTACTGTCAGGAAAGTGATTTTGGAAGTAAAAAAAAGCATTAGGCAAGGGCTAAACCACACCCTCATTTTTGCTTGCATCTCTGGCACAGATTGTTCTCCCCATGTAGATTTTAAAGCATCTCTTTTCCCCCTCTGACACAGAAAGTATTTATAATATTAAACTTAATCTGACCCTTGTCTATCTCAGGAAAAATGGGCTACTGAGACCACTGGAATAAGCAGTTAATGAATACCGTATTTACTCGAACCTAATGTGCAATTTTTCAGCCAAATTCACAACTGAAATAGGTGGTGAGCATTAGACTAAAGTATTTACAGTAGAAAGGAGCTAGCATTCTTTGTCCAGGAAATGTTCGAGGGTAGCAGTGCTAAGCCACAGCCACTAAGGGGCAGCAAAGAGGTTAGTAGTGTAAACAGTCTACCCATTGGAGAAAGGCACAGCCTGAAGGCAGAGGGAGGACAAAGCACCTCCTCCTCTCTCTTCTACCTCACCTCAGCTACAACCCTTGCTTCTCCAAGCTGGCAGGAAAGTGGGGGAAGATAAAATAGGAAGTGGCACTAATATAAACACAGACACCAAGTTGCTAGAGAGGCCCATTGATAAATGATAAGTATTCAGGTTGCAAATTTGTCGTAAGTTGCTATTTGGGGGGAGCGGAAGAAGCAGCTTTAAATGTGAGAATATCCAGAGTTCTCAAATAGATAAAGGTGCAATACGAGTATTCCAACCAAACAGCAGCTGCTCAAAACGAGATGTGAGAAAGGCACCAAGACAAGAAGGCTTCTCAGATGCACCATAGACTGCCTGCTGTAAGAGAAATTCCCCCACCACACTTATTACTTTTTAAAATATTTTTAAATAGTTTTTTTAGTGTTCCAATTTTGATGACCATTTGTGTTGAGTCAAATTTGTGGATATTAAATCCAGATTAAAAGGCATGACCTGTATTGTACAACAATGGCACTATATATTAACCATTCACTCAACTGAAAACTTTCCAATACATTGAGCACAGTGTGCCATCCAACAAATTTCCAATAGTTTTTGCAACATAATATTTCTGAGACAAGTCATGATAAAAACACTCAAGCCAAATTAAAATTATTCTCCCAAATACAGACCACTTATTTCTCCCAAATACAGACCACTTTTCTAATTAGGGACCCCAAAAGACTTCAAAATGAAGAAATAAAAAAATGTGTGAACCTTGATACTTAGGGGGAGTACTTCTTATACTGAATGAATATCATTTTAATTAGTTAGAAATAAGAAAAAGCATTCTGAACCAAAATAGTTGATGCAGAGGTTAATCTATGAAATTATATTTTTTCAGCTCTACAGGACTAACAATTTTGCAAAAGGATGATGAAAATAAAACTTTAAAATAAAATAAAACTCTATCGTATTAGTTCCTAAAACTCTAATCATAATAGTTCCACTTTTGAACTATTTTTACAACTTATATAATTGAACCACACAACGTATCACTAACTCTATGAAGCACTATTCTACTGTATATGAAATTTAAAGGATACATTTTAAAATATCACTTCAATTAACAAGAAATAAACTCTAGAGCAGAATTTCTTGAACTGTATGTCAGGTCCCACTTGTGGTCTTCTGCTGGGTTGCACAGAGCCGCCAATGAAAAAAGGATAATGGAAAGCTATTCAAAAATCAGAGAGCTGCTAACTGCCCTGCAAAAAGAGTTGAATATACTTGAAAAGAAGCTAAGCTCCTGCAGTTTGCAAATAGGCAATGCAATCCTGACTTTAGGCCAGAAAAATGGCACAGCTAAGCTCACCCAAGTAGGCGATATCCTGAGCAGACAGTTAGGCCAAATCCACAGGGCTAGGAGGCCTCTAAGATGACAGCCCAAAATCCAGAGATAAAAGGCCTCTAGCCAGCCTAACTGCTGCTGAAGAGGCAGCATCACAAGGCCAGCATACTCACTGGCTGGTGTAGTTACGTTGTATCCTGAGGTTGAGAAGCAGGGGATGGCCTAGGTCTCAAGAGTTTTTTGCTATCACTTTCAATTTTACTGTGGCTTATCAAGGACCCCTGTGGGTCTATCCAGATTTATTCCTGCTCCTTAGGTGGCCTAGCTCTGAGAAGTTGTAATGGAGAATATCAGCCCTGGAAACATGCTCTAGATACAGCCTAACTGCATGTATCTAGGTCATGCTGAACATGCCCTTAACTGTCTAAGCTGACACAGGTAAGCCAGCCCAGGTCCATCTGTTTTGGCCGAGCCTAAGTTGACTTACTCTGGCTCAAGCCTTTCTGGTGTAACTGGGCTTGGCCTACAATGAAATCGGGCCAGCCCAGTGATTGATAGGCTAGCCCAAGTACATTTTAGTATTGCTGCCATGGAGAAATAAAGGTTCAAGTACCTTTTCCCATCTGTATTTTTTGAAAGGCAACAGGGGAAGGTGAAGTCTGGGTCACAAAACGAAACCCTCAAGCTTGCAGCCATTATTACTGCTGCCTCATTACAAAAAAAATGGATTTAGGAATTTTTTTTTTTGCAAAAATTTCTTTTTAGTCCATCTTTTTTAGGCCACAGTCCTAACCAATTTTTCAGGTAAGGGCAATGCAATTTCAAGTAAAAAAATTGCCTTACCTTGAGGAAGTAACACTGACTGTCATCCCCAACCGAAGGATGCAGCATTTCCTCAGCTATGCCAGTGCTGGAAAGGTAGTCAAAAATACCATCCACCCCCCGGGTAAAGTTTGGAGGGTTCCAACCGAGTATCATTTTTAAGTAGCTGGCACTGATTTAAGAAAACGCTTTTAGCAGGCTGGCTGTTACTTAGGATAAGGGGGAAATGGTCCTGCAAGGATACCTCTAGACTGCTTGAATCCTGTATAGGATCTGGTGGTAACCATTTTTCCTGTGCCTTTTAAGATTGACCCTTATGATGTCTAAAAAGGGACTGTCAACTGTTGACTATTCATACTTGCCACAATTTGTTTCTTCTATTGAAGTCCCTAGGGTTTGCCATCTAGTTTGCCACCACAGGCAAGAATCAGATTACAGACACAGAACAACGTGCAGTAGTCTGACAAGGTAAGCATTATACTGATCAATGTATTTTAACATACCAATTTTTTGTATAATTGACCAAACATGCTTTTTTATAAACTTCTACAAAAATAGTGGATTAAATATCATTCAATCTACATCTTCACAGATCCACAGATGAATAAACAATGCATCTTACCTCTATCATTATGTGAAAGGCATGCTTGTAAAGAAAAACACACAGGCAGACAGAAGTTACTTTGTACAGTACAAATTAGATATAAGAGCAATTTAGAAAAGTGACAAAAGGAAATGAGAGCATTAGAAAGCAACACTTCTGTTTCAGTACTGAAATCTAGAACACCATCATATAACCAACTAACAAGATTCCCCTTTGAAAGCAACAGTGCGTGTGTGTGTGTGTGTATGTATGTATGTGTGTGTGTATCTCAATGGCATCAGCATAGGTTCTAAGTGTAACTGTATTTAATAAATACAGTAAGTCCCCTACTTACCAACAAGTTCCGTTCCAGAAGCATTTTCATAAGTTGGTTTGTTTGTAAGTCCAACCAAGTCCAAGGTGTTGGACTTACAAACAAACCAACTTATGAACAAGCTTCTAGAATGGAACTTGTTGGTAAGTAGGGGACTTACTGTATTTACAGTTACACTTAGAACCTGTGCTGATGCCATTGAGATACACACACACACATACAAGGTGTTAGACTTACTTACAAAACTGCCCCAGGCAGTTTCTGGGGTCAGGAAGGCTTTGGAGTCTGGGTAGAGGGGCGGATGAGAAGCCTTTCTACCACCTCCCCAGATCTTGAAAGCCCTGCAGCAAAGGCTTTGGGATCTGAGGAGAGGGTGGATGGGGATCCTCTCCCCATTTGAGGATCTGCTCTCCAGATTCTTGCAGCCCAGCGTAGCATAGGGTTTGAGGGATTGGGAGACATCTCCCTTTTTCCCCAAACCTTGACAGTCCTGCATGGTGATGTCAAGGTCTGGACAGTAGAGGGAGAAGCATCCTCCCCTTCAACATTCAGCTTTCAAACTGCCAGAGATAAAAGCAAGCCTCTGGGACCCACTTCTATGATCCAGAGGTTTGTTTGTATCTCTGAAAGCTCGCAAATCGAAGGTTCATATGTAGCGGACTTACTGCATATTTATTTATAACTTACATTTTTAATGTCCAACATTGACTGAGAAATTAATCTAAATGTATTACAACTCTTGCAGAAGTCTCAGGAACACATACTGAGCTCCAGGAATGCTTAAAGTTTACAGTCATTCACCTACCAAACTGCTTATTTTATACATATTCCTTTCCCATTAGCTTTCCAACTTTTCCAAAGTAAATACTAGTGTTTGTGCATGATCAAGTTAGTAGGTACCTACATTACACCAGAGGGCAGTGTTGCACCATTTAATGCAACAGTTCCCAGCCTGGGGTATATGAGGTGTGTGTGCACACGCACAAAAGTAGGTATACAGAGTCAAGAATGTGTAAAATGCCAATGTGTAAAGATGAAGGCCTGTAAAAGCTGAAGGCCAGCAATCTGAGCACTTAAGAGATTGTACTTGATTGCAATTTGTATCTCATTGTTATGGTGACACTTTTTTCATAATAAAAACTGCATACCTACTTTTGCACGCATGTGCGTGCACACACACACACATCCCACCCCCGTATGCTCCCAAGGGTACACTTGGTATGAACTTTAGGAGTACTTTTAGAATAAAGGTTGAGAAAGGCAGGTCTGTATAAAATGCCTTGTATGACAGGTGCAATTTATGGAAACGGGCTGCAAAGAGCTATGCGAATGAAAAAATGTTGGGAACCACTTGTCTAATAAGCAACCTTTTGAATATCTGAAAAGTAGTCTCTCCCAGGTAACATACAAAATAAAGTGGACTTCTACTTGATGTTATTTTTACTTTGTCAAGAAAGTCATACAGAACTCATTTGCTGCTACTTCTAGAACTGCCTTTAGAAAGTTATTCCATTATGTTACTATGTTTCATGCAGGCAACACCCACTTTGACCGTTTGTTTTCTTATGGTTCTGCTCTTTCAACACATTTCAACACCTGGAGAGTAGCGGGAGAAGCATTCTCCCCTTCAACCTTCAGCTTTTGAACTGCCAAAGGTAAAAGCAAGCCAGGACTCATTCATTCCACCTATGCTCCATCCTTTTAACCTCTCTGCTTGCCTAAAGGCCAAAATTGTCTTTCCTAATGATGATTTGCATGTGACATGGTGATCAAACTATTTTTGGCAATTCCTTATGATTTTCTTCAGCAAATAACCTGAATAAAATATTCATAAGATATTTAACTGCCCACAATCGTAAATCTTGTATGATCCTGCTGGAAATGCAACCTCTCTTCCAGAGACCCTCTGGAAATGCAACATACAACTGAGAACAAAACAATACAGTATTTCCCATACTTTAAGGAGATTTACTCCATAAGTAAGTCTTTGCAAGAGAAGGGCAAGGGCAGTGATGGAATTCCACAGAATTGTGTCACTAAGGGGATCAAAGGAGAGTGCTTTCACTTACTTTCATTTGCAGCAGACTCCAGGATCTATGCGGAGCCCTCTACAGCCCTCTGCAAGGCTTAGAATCTTTGAGCACAATCCTAACCATGTCTACCCAAAAGTAAAGTCCATTGTGTTCAATGAGTCTTACTTCCAGCAAAGTGTCTTTAGGATTGCAATCTATGAACCTCTCCTTAGTAACTTCAACGTTATCTCAAAGCAAATCCTGTTTGCTTCATTTGAAGATTCTAAGCCTCTGTTCAAAGTTTCCAAACCCTCAAGTGGCTGTGCAAGACTCACCCGCACCTCCTGGAGCCTGCTGCAAATAAAAATAAAAAACACACCCAACATCCCTTAGGGATGCAATCCTGAGAATCTGGAAGACCTTTACATGAAAGTGGGGACTGCTGGTTGAAATTGACTGGTTGAAATTTCCGAAAACCGGTTCTTAGTGCACCCCTCCATCACGGAAGGAACACCCTCCCCAAATTTCACGCTTCTAGGCCCAGGTGTTTTGGCAGGGTGGTGAAGAGTCAGTCAGTGAGTCAGTCAGTGACTTTTCTCTTTTATATATATAGATAACATCACTTGAGGTATTTTGACCACCACCCAAACCTAGACAGAGTTGACAGAAAAAGAAAAATGCAGATATTCTGAACGTACTTTAAAGAAACAAAGAGTCAAGATCAGATATATCAACTGTATATATAAAAGAGAAACGTCACTGACTCACTCATCAACGCCCAGTCAAAACTGCTGGGCCTAGAAGCGTGAAATTTGGGGTGGGTGTTCTTTCCATGACTGAGGGGTGCACTGAGAACTGGTTTTTGGAAATTCCAACCGGAAGGAGGTGAAAAGAGGCGCAACACATTTTCCTCCCTATGCTTTAAATTGAAGAATCAGTGACTGATAGATGCTCTGCCCCAACCCTTGGACCATGAAATTCAGGGTGTTTTCAGCATGAAATTCAGGGTGTTTCTTCTATCACATGAACACCCACCAAGAAGCGATGTGGAGAAATTTAACAACGTGTTTTTGTCCTATAATTAACATGGAAGACTGACCAACCTCCAGCCAATTTGGTGCTCGGTGCCTGGTGCACGGGGTGGGGGGTATTGTTCAAAGAAAGAGGTTGCACTGGGGAGGATGGGGCGCATGGGGGGATGCGCATGGGGGTTGATGCACATGGGGAATGTTGCACATGGGGGATGTTGTGCATAGGGGGGGTTGATGCTCTTGGGGGGATGTTGCGTGGGGGGGACTGATGTGCGTGGGGGGGACTGATGTGCCATGGGCTGATGGCACATGGGGGAATTTTACTATCGCAACGTGGGTACACTTTTTGGTAGTATCAGTGTCAGTGCTGCCATAGGACACACTATCAAGAATATTGGCAATGTTGGCATGTTTTTTTATAAGATGTGTTATGGCACATCTAATGTACAATTGAACAAAGAAAGTGCAATTGGGTGGGCAAGGCTAGGAAGCTTAAAAATGAAGTAGAAAGGATACCCACTATACAAAATACAATTTATTTTATTTATTTATTAAATTTATATACCGCCTTTCTTCCCTAACGAAGGGGACTCAAGGCGGCTGACAGCAATTAAAAGAACAAGAAAACACCATTAAAATTAGATAATAAATACAGATTAAAACACAATTAAAATACAGTTAAAATACAATTAGATTAACAAGCTAAAAACATATAGACTAAAAACAATAAAAACAAAGCCCCCCAACCTCTGCCCCTGTTAAAAAGCTTTTTTAAAATAAAAGGTTTTAAGGCTCTGCCTGAAGCTCTGTATTGAGGGAGCTTTCCCCAATTCTAAGGGGAGGGAGTTCCCAAGCCGGGGTGCTTTGGTGGTGGTCAAAAAGAACAGAAGCTAAGACTTAATTGGATTTGGAAATCAAATGATCATTAAGAATGCAACATGGACACTACTATGATGACAAACTGTTTTTCATCCAAAATTGGAAGAATGCTTGGTACATAATATCATGAGATTAGCTGGCATGCTATATAGTTTACACACTCCACAAAAGGACTGTTGCAAACTAACATTCTGGCCTCCATAGACCTGTCTCCATATAGCAACCATACAGATCATAGCAAGTGCATTCATTTCACCAACCTAGCAATACTCTTTCAATAGTGGGCATTGTCAATCAACCTTTCATTACTCTTAAGGGTTTTCCTTCAAGTACTTGTGGCACTCATAACCACCCACTGGAAAGTGGCAATCAATCCCTACTTGGATGACATCCTCAACCATTCTCACTGCCATCACATGCCAGAAGAAGTGGCATGAGTTTATGATTCAATAAGAACAACCTTCAGCCACACGAAGTGACAAAAAAACTAATGGAGAATGAGGAAATTTGGGCTTTTCTATGAATTCTTATTCTCAGTGATAACATAGTCAACATGATAAGAAAGACAACAGACAAAGATCAAGACGTTACATAAACGGAGGAATTTAAAGGGTCAGCAGGCCCTGGCCATGCCTGTGATGCTAGTTCCCCAGTTCAGGCAGTTTTCAATATATAGGAAGATGTTCAGAGGTTTAAAGTATGTCTAAGTCTCCTCACCTGTAAGACTGCCTATCCAGGAAGGAAAAGCTTCCCAGAGACTGAGCCATACAAAAACCACTTAAAAGGGAAATTCACAGATAAGCTAAATTTTCCCATTTCATCTGATGGGATACAGAGATAGGTACATCTGGCTTTTGTTTCATCTGTTCCATAAGAAGGAGCACAACTTTGCTGCTTTTTGATCCTTCCATGTTGTTAAATTCTGGGTCAGAAACTGCCTAATCTTAACATTACAGTCCCTGATCTGGAGTGCTGAAATAATTTTTAACCTTATTAATAGTGTTTCAAGGCCTAAGAAGCTCAGACACAAATTACCCAACATCACAATGTACCAACCAAAACAATGCGTGTATATCGTATCTAATTTCACCAAACGTGTAATGAGTGCCAAGTCATATATATCCTCACTTTGATTATTAACAGGATGTGTATGTTGCTTTTCAACTAGAAGTTCACAAAGTGATTTACAGAGAAAAGAAACAACGAATAGCTCCCTGTTCCAAAAGGGCTCACATTCTAAAAATATGCAAAAAAAAGAAAAAAAGAAAACACTGATTAGAAAAGACCTTGCTGTGGATAAAAGGGCCACTTACTCTTCCCTTGATAAACAAAAGAGCCACTTGAAAAGTGCCTCTTAACCAGTTAGCAGGGATATATCATAAACTGATCATATGTTCAGAAATTTCAACTTCAATTGGTTTCCTAGACAATCCTTTCATTAACGTTATAAAACATACATATCCCTGACTAAAATTATCACCTTCATTTTCATAGGAGATAGCAGTTTCAGTGAAAATATGCCCTTTCGCACTGTCTTTGAGTTCCTATTTCATGCTATCCTCAAGCCTCAATGAAAAGTATTAAAATTCATAAAGAAAAGTCAGTTTTAAGTTATCTTATGAATGACTACACAACTCCTAAGCATTATGTCCAAAAGGGGAGGTTGAAATTCTTCCCACACTTTTCAAATAGCAACACATTCTGGACTGCCAGTAAATATTCGACTGCTATGTCAAACTGCAATAAATGAAATACCATATATACTCACGTATAAGCCTAGTTTTTTGGGCCCAAAAAATGAGCCCAAAAGCCCACCTCGGCTTATAGGCAGGTCAGTAAAAAAAATTAAGAAAAATGGCGGGCGCAACCTCCAGCACGCGCCCTCAGAGGCTCAGCAGCCTCTCCAGCTGCTTGCGCCAGCTCTCTGGGCTGCGGAGGAGGCGCACGGCAGCACATGGCGGGAGCAACCTCCAGCATGCGCCCTTAGAGGCTCTGCACCCTCTCCAGCTGCTGGTGCTGGCTCTCCGGGCTGCGGAGGAGGCGCACGGCAGCAAGACATGGAGCCACTGCAGCCAAGCTCCTCCTCAGACTCAGGAACTTCTTTGTGGGCCTTACTTCTGAGTAGACATGCCCAGGATTGGGCCCTGAGGCTACAAGGCCTGCTAATGCTGCATTTCCCACCCTCGGCTTATACTCGGGTCAATAAGTTTTCCCAGTATTTGTGGTAAAATTAGGGGCCTCGGCTTATACGCGGGTTGGCTTATACATGAGTATATACGGTACTTTAAGAAATGTAACAACTGCTGATGAAACTACCTGTATATATGTGAGTATAAGCCGAGGCACCTAATTTTACCACAAAAAACTGGGAAAACTTATTGACTCGAGTATAAGCTCAGGGTGGGAAATACAGCAGCTACTGTTGTTTTAATGAGGAGAAAACAGCCAATGTGGTGAGCCATCAAGCTCCTATATGCAGGGAGGAGAGGGATCAATCTGCTGACTTGGTTGTTGTTTTTTTTAACAGAAGGAAGCAAAGCAGCCTTTCCTGCTTTTTAAAAAGGCTGACCTAAGCTGAGCTGCTTGTGCAGAAATCAACTTCTTTGCCCATCTTATAACAAGTATAAGCTGACCCAAGTATAAGCCGAGGGGGGGGGGGGGCTTTTCAGCATGAAAAGTGTGCTGAAAAACTAGGCTTATAAGGCTGAAAAACTAGGCTTACTTGAGTATGTACGGTTAATTACTATAAGGAATACCAGGGGTCTTTTAGAGGGGCTAGGCAACCGTATGGAGTACTGGCACCTCAATTTGAGTACCTGCACCTCTGTGGGTGAGTACTGGCACACACACACACACACACACACACACAAACACACACAGAGGTGAGTACCAGCACCTATTTTTCCAGAAAAATAGCACTAGGAATAACTCTCCAAAATGGGAACACAAAGCTCTCTTGGCTTCAAATTCGGTAATTTAAAATCTCTACCTTATTAACTGTTACACGTTTATACACAATATGCCCTAATTCAATTCTGTCAGGAATTTTTAAAACACATGAATGCCTAATCCCAATGTTTTGTATTCTATTGTGTGCACTCTGTCATTTTTGAAATGTTCCAAGTTAAATTTCTGAACCAGGTCTCCAACTGAATTATACTGTAGGGGATTGCAGCTTCCAGAACTTTTAAATCTGAAAGCACTGTAGTGCCAGAAAATTTCCAAAGGTTAATAATCCATCATAAACTGTATTTTTACATAAAAGAACACCAAGTGAAGTCTGAGATATTTTTGCATGTGTGTAACAAACATGGAGAGATTGCCAAATTCCACCAATTACTGCATCCAACCTGACCACATTCCTCAGGTCACACTACCTTCACCATTGGGAAAATGTAAAGGATGCAACAGGAATGAGGTGAGGAAAAAAGCTCTGTTGGATTAAGATTCAAGCCAATGATTTCATTCACTTAAAGCCACTGTTTTAATCACAAACATAATTCAAACAAAAAAAATCATCCTACCTGGGTTGGTACAAGTACTGGAGGATATGCTAGTTTGTGGTGTCGGTACATCCAAAACGAAAATAGTACAATAACTGCAATCCCCATTATAGGCACCAGAGAATAAAGCAATGTACTGAAGAGAGGTGGCTTAGGTGGGAGAGGATTAGAAGTAGCTGCAGGGAAAAAAGTATAATTAATTTTCTGATATATCTAATACCAAATGGAGCACATGAATTCTATGGGAGGAAAAGTGGATGCACATGGGAGGAAAATTAAATATAAAGGATATGTTAAAAAGTACACACATTTTAATTAATTCCAATTCATACATACGTCGCTGCAAAAAAACCTGCAACCCTTAAAACCAAGGAAAGCAGTCTAAGAGAGTTGCAGAAAAATCCTAGCACACATGTTGATAGAGGTCTACAGATCCCTTACTCAGTTGTATGTAGTTGTCAACAGAAAACATTTCAAGCACTTGCTTTACCCTAATTCAATAATTTACAGGACAAAGTACTGGAGGATTGCTTCTATATATACTATATGAAATATGAATTATAGCATAATAAATTTGACACTATAAAGTACGCACACATTTTCTTGAAACACTTTGTATAATATGCAGAGCATGAGGATCTCACCTGAACATCTAATCAGATCAAAGTGTTTAACATATAATACGTTTGCATTTCACCTGATTTCATTAAGTGGCCATGTGTTCATTTTTGTCTAACATGTTATTAACTTGAAAGCTTGTACTAGACTTTCCAATCCAAGCAGAAATTGGCCCAATAAATAGTATCACTTTGCTGTTTGTGTGTCAACCTCTGATACCAGCAATACTCTTGACCACATAGGATTTAAAAGCTCAAGTATTATATCAAGACATTAAATGTTATTTTAAGTACAAAATTTGCTGATTAAAAATTAACATCTTCCCACCAAAAATTTTCCTGAACACTATCAATGAAAAATTATACTCAGTGTAATAATACCAAGTTGTGTTTTAACTTGGAGGGATAGGTTTGTGTGTTACATAAAACCACCAGATTCACAATAGTACAGTGGTGCCTCACATAAAAAGCTTTATTCATTCCGGAGGCATGCTCTTTAAGTGAAACGCTTTCTAAGTGAAGCAGATTTTTCCATAGAAAATAATGGAAACTCAGACAATTGGTTCCACAACCCCAAAAATATTCATTTAAAAATATTCTGGATATAAAAATGACAAAACACTGGAATTGAATTCAAAACATGCATTCAATGTGCATGATCCCATGAAGTTTACTTAGGCTGCAATCCTAAAGACACTTTCCTGGGAGTAAGCCCCACTGAACACAATGGGGCTTACTTCTGAGTAGACATGGTTAAGAGGCTGCAATCAAAGACACTTTCCTGGGAGTAAGCCCCATTTAATACAATGGAGCTTACTTCTGAGTAGACAGAGTTAGGAGACTGCAATCAAAGACACTTTCCTGGGAGGCCTACCTGGGCTGCTGCTGGAGGTTCAACGTGGTCGGTAGGGGCACTTGGGGAGAGTTAGGGGCAGCTGCCTCTGTCACCCCCAGGCAATTTGGGGGTAGTTAGAGGCAGCAGCGCTGGCCAGCAGTCCTTTTAAAGAGCCTCTGTGAGGAGCGTCAGGGCACGCATGCCCATGGTGTGCTCGCTTGTTAAGTGAAGCAGAACTTGTTATGTGAAGCAAGATTTCTTGGAAATTTATGCTTCTTATGTGAAATGCTTGTTAAGTGAGGTACCACTGTATTATAAATAATACTAGGTTAGGGTGTTTAGGGAGTTGGACTGAAACCTTAAACATCAGGGTACAAATCCCCCCTCAGCCATGAAGCTTCCTAGATGAGCTTGGGTCAGTCACTCACTCTCAGCCTCACCAATCTCACAGGGTTATTGTGTGGACAAAATAATTAAAACAACAACAACTTTGTGAACTGCCTTGGGCATTTGCTTTGGCATGGGAAAGGCGGAATATAAATCCTAATAACAATAATAATAAACCATGCTTTTAGTGTTCATCTCTTCAATTTAGTGTAATGTATGGCCATTCAACAGCATTGTGTCTAAGCTGGGTCCATGCCTTTTTTTACAATGCATTTTCAATGTCACTGTAATTTTCTACAATCCTACGTCTATCAGTAAACAAATGTACTGTGTATCCACTCACTGGCTGTGAACCCTAACCATGTCTACTCAAAAGTAAGCCCCATTGTGTTCAATTGGTCTTACTCCCAGGAAAGTGTCTTTAGGATTGCAGCCCTAGTTTCTGAGTAACAAACAAAACTAATCTGGGCTACAATCATGCAAGTTTCAACTGTAAACTCTTCTTGTAAGATTAAGGAGTCCATATTGCCAAGTAAATTTCATTTAAACAGATATGTCTCTTCCTACATATCTCTCACAACCAACACAAACATGAAGGATGACAACATTTTATATTATACAAAAACTATAGTATGCAAAACCAAATCTTTAGAATAACTCACGATGTGTTATCTCCATCTCTGGAAGATACAGGAAGTGTTCATTGCACATGTTGCCTTCACAGCAGCAGAAAAATACTTCAGGACTGTCTTTCTTTTCTACACAGTCAGTTCTGAAAGATATTAAAACAAGTTAATCATTTTATAATGATAATTACACTTCATGGTTTGGGGTCAGAATTTCTAATTGACTTTACTCTCCCATACATTTCCAGCCCACCCTCTTAAGTCATCCAAGAGAATTCTCCTGCAAGTTCTACCTCAGACCCAAGTTAGAGGGATGGTAGCACAAGGGCAAGCCTTCTTGGTAATGGCACCACATTATGGAAATCCCCTGAAAAAATTGAGGACTACTCTCCCCATGGATTTTCAAAGAAGACTCAAAAGTTTTTGTCAGGTGTTTGGGTGATAGGTTGGTATCTGCCCCATGTTTTTCTATATACAGCATGTGGTTTTGCTGTTTTACTCAAAATAGCTGAACCCCTATTGTTTTTATGGTTTTTTATTTATTATTTTATGTATTGTACATTGTTTGGTGAACTCTGTAAGCTGCCTCAGATATTTGTTTCAACATGGAAAAGGCAGTACAGTGGCACCTCACGTAACAGAATTAATTCGTTCCCGAGGCATGTTCTTTACGTGAAACTTTCTTTACGTGAAGCGAATTTTCCCATAGGAAATAATGGAAACTCAGATGATTGGTTCCACAACCCCAAAAATATTCATAGAAAAATATTAACTGGATGTAAAAATGATGAAAAAACACTGGAATTGAATTCAAAACATGCATTCAATGTGCATGATCTTATGAAGTCTACTTAGGCTGCAGTCCTAAAGACACTTTCCTGGAAGTAAGGCCCATTTAACACAATGGGGCTTACTTCTGGGTAGACATGGTTAGGAGGCTGCAATCCAAGATACCTTCAAAGTGTCTCCCCACTTTCTCCTTCTCTCCATCCTGAGCCTCTCTCTCCCCTGCTCCCTTCTGGCTAGCCCTAAATTGCTTCCCTCTTCTCCACTGCTCTTCTCTTCCTCTGCCCAGCGGACACCCGGCCACAGGAGGAACAGCGCAGAAGTGTTGCTTTCACTATGGGCAGGTGCACTAGGCAGCCCTGACACTTTTTAAACAGGCTGCCGGCCAGCGTGTCTGCCCCAACTGCCAACAAATGTTTCCTTTACGTGAACTACTTTCTTTACGTGAAGCAGAATCCTGGAGAAATTTTTGTTTGTTACGTGAAATATACTTTATGTGAGGCGTTCTTTATGTGTGTTGTAAATATACTTTATGCATGTTGTAACACACAACACTGCAATAAAGGAAATACTGTGAAGTACTGAACTGTATCTTTGAAAATCTTCATGGCTGGTGTGAGGGTTACAGATAGGGGGATGACTTTGGCTGCAATCCTAAAGACACTTTCCTGGGAGTAAACATTGGACACAATGGGGGACATGGTTAGGATTGTGCTCTTTCACAATCACTAATGGAGTCACTGCTATCCATTGGCTCAATGGAATTTTTGTCTTTTTGTGCAACTTCAACATTCCCAAGCTGCTGTTAGGGAGCAGCACTAGAACATTGATAAGGCACACCTTCCAAGCTGCCACACACAGATCCCACATACAAACCTGGGTCAGGCTGCTCTCCCCGGACCCTCCATGAGGCCACGGAAGCCTATTCCAAACTTTGCCCAGGGCCCCACTGTAGCTCAAGCTAATCCACTCGTCCCACCTGTGAGTTCCCTTGCCATGGAAGCCTGTTCCAAACTTCCTCAGAAGGGCTCTTTACTCAAGACAGTGCTCTTTACGCAAGTCAAAATTTTTGAGAAAAGTTTGCTCTTTACACAAAACATTCTTTATTCAAGTAGCTCTTTATTCAAGGTACCCCACTGTACAGTGTTTTGTCATCATTTCAACATACAGTTAATATTTTTATATGAATATTTTTTGGGTTGTGGAACCAATCGTCTGAGTTTCCATTATTTCCTATGGGAAAATGTACTTCATATGAAGAGCATTTCACATAACAAGCATGCTTCTGGAACAAATTAAACTTGTTATGTGAGGCACCACTATATATAGATTACTTGGGGTTTATATATAGATTATATTGAATCACTTGCGGATCTTGATTTTGGCAAAGCCTTTAAGCTAATTCAAGACAGACTCTGGGAAACTGAATTTACTACTCTCTTCGTCAGCTTAAATCCAGTATGTTCCCCCCTGTCTTTTGGTCACTGCCCAGCACAAGGTCAGCCCCCTAAATATTTTTACACTCTGAAAAATCCCCCTCTTAAAACAGCATTTATGCTCGCAAGCCTTAACATCTTTCCCTCCTCACTTCATTGCGGCAGGTTTTCCCACACCCCCCGGAATCTAAGACTGTGTCCTTTTTGCCTACTTGAATCAGACACTCTTGAGCACATCCTGATCCGATGTCCAACACATTGCTCACTCCGTAGTCAGTATTTGGACCCCATTTTGCGGCACCCGTCTGGTCTATTCGTTGACCCCATTTTTGTTTTATTGAGTGATAATTTGTCTGAAATCACTACTGCTGTTGCCAGTTTTTTAAATAAAATCATTAAATTATCTCCCCTCTGTTAGTTCCCCTCCCTTCTTACCCCGTTTCTTCCTTTGAATTAACTTCCCTATTCCCCTTCTCCACATCCTTTTCCCAACCGCTTTCTCATAATATTGTCCTTTTTGTTTTCTTGTTGTTCTTATCCTGTTGCAACTTGTAATGCCAATAAAGGTATTCGTAATTGTAATCGTATAGATTACTTGAGAAGATGGAAGAGAATCATCTTGCCGTAGATGGCCTCCTTTGAAGTGATGCTGAAATTACTGTGGATCAATGTAGCCAGGTCTATTGTTTCAGCTCAAGGGTATGGATAATGTAGCAACTTTCCAGATGAATTTTAATACCATAAAATAATACTATAAAATACCATATGAAAAGCATATGAAAAATACCATATGAAATACCATAATACTATAAAATACCATATGAAAAGCTTCTCCCAACGAAAGCTTGTAACAAGGCTGGAAAAGATGCAACTCGACTCAAACTTCATAAAGGATTATATCCAAAGAAAATTAGTCAGAACTAGGTCACGCTATCATTAATAGAATAACTTGTCTCACTGATTAACGGTGATTAGTCAAAGACTTATTTTTTATACAGCTCTCTATTTTGTACCTGAAGGTGTTAAGTGGGGAGTGAACTTTCATGCTGCCACAACTGCCTTCTGTGCCAAGCAAAAACCTGCTTTGTGGGGTTTAAAGAACTCCCAAAAACAAGCTGCATGGATCACACCAGAACACAGAATCAGGATAGACTTGTGGAAATTACACTCCACTTGCATGAATGGAGGCATGTTGTCCAGTTTTAGTAATTAATTAGTGGCTTAAAAGTTGTAGGTTTTAAGCTTTAGTGTCTTAAAAGTTGCGGGTTCGCCTAGGATATTTCCACATGGATATTTTCAATTTTTCCTCACTCTTTAATTCTAACAAAGGAAATCAATTCATGTTGAATATATATGAGCAACTTAAATACATTCAATAAGGTGTATTTAAAATGATAAAGATAAAGGCAATCCTCCCTATGGACTTCCTAAAGAATTTTTTGTGTGAGTAATGTCTGAACAAGATTCTGTTGTTCAGACACTCTGTTGCAGGGTGACATGATTTTTCTAACAAAGTAGAAAAATTACCATCATCAAAACCCTTCTAGTCACCTGTCTATGTAAGTTTTTAAGAAAAAATTAATGTCAAATACTCTTTTATGGAAGGGCTGCCTAACATCTTCAAAATACTTTGGATGAAAATTGTAGAAATGAAGAGAGAGGGATATGGAGAAAACAGAAACTAACAATCAATAAGAGCATTTCACCATTGGAGACTATACAAATAGCCAAAATGTTAGCTTTTGAAAAGCTAAGAATGCCACATAAACTACATGAAACATACAGTTCAGAACAGTTAAAGTTTCTGCAGGCTATGTAGTTTACTAGGAGTTACGTAATTTTAATATAATTGATATTAATCAATAAAATATGAGAAAAATTCATCTTCTAAATTAAGGATGCAATAAAAACGTATCAAAACAGTATTGTCATTCTCTCCCCCATGGTAAATTTCAGCTTCTTCCTGCCTTTGCTCCATACAAGGTATCTCAACTGTAATTTCAATGCTGATGTAGTTGTCAATTTAGTCCTTCTCCCTTCACTTTTTTTTAAAAAGAGTAATGAACTTTAAAGTTTTATTCAATTAAACATTCAATCAATCCACAATCCATTTTTGAAAGGCTTTAAGTTTCTTCTTATGAAAGTGGGATCATAACAGCCAATTAGCACAACTGCTTCTGCTATACTGTAAGTGAGCCCAAAGTCATTATACCCCTGCTTACTGGGCAAGAGACACTCTTTCAAGTGGGTGTTCCTCTTTTCTTTAGCAGGGGCAGAGTAACTGGCCCTCCACACCCCAGCAATGTCTGTTCTAGTGGCTTCTGCTGGTGTTCTTTTTGCACTTTAGATTGTGAGCCCTTTTGGGACAGGGACCCATTAGCTATTAATTAGCTATTAATTTTTTCATTTTCTTGTAAACTGCTTTGTGAACTTTTCAGTTGAAAAGCGGTATATAAATACTGTAGATGTAGATATATTGTAAGTGAGCCCAAATTTGAGGAAAGAAATAGGTACGTCTGACCAAATAGAGTATATACATTTCCAATATGCATCAAATGCTGTTTGAAAGCAAATGAAGCTACAAATAAAATGCAATGATTATAGCTCCATCTGAAAAAACTGAAGACTGGGGCATGTAGTACTTTATAGGATTCACATGAATGAGACTCTATGAACATGATACAGTACCTAGTTTAAGCTGCACTGACATGTCTTATATTTCTTCCTACCATCTTTAAAAAAAACACACATTAAAAATTAGTACACAAAGCAATATATAAAAGTAGTAATAAGTTTGCTTGCCTGTCATAACAGTTAATATCATCCAGCCAGCAACCCTTTTTCACAATTTCAATAGATCCAGAAATATTCTTCCATGTTGCAAAGCAGTGTCGTCTTTTATCCTTATCACCATTACAAGGTTCAATGCCACTGCGATTTGTGTTCTCCTGTTCCCAATTAGCATTGTAGAAGATGCACTCCTGTGTTTCTGATCTGCCTAGTATGGCTCCTACATAGGATTAAAAGTAATGAAAAATTTAGACACTGGAAAATTTGCAAAAGCATTCTGAATAATCAAAAGACAGCTACATTACATTCCTTATATATAACTTAGGATATAAACCACTATATATACTACCAGCCTAAAATGGAATGAATTGCCTCTAAAATGAGACCAAATAGCACTTAGGTTTTCTATTATTAAATCATGTTTTCCATATATAAAACTGATTTTTAAAAACTGGGGTACAATCCTAACCAGCTCTGGGATAACAAACATTGAAAGGGAACAAACATTGTCTCTCCCTGAAGATGCCTCCATGACTCCCCCTTCCCAACTGCAGGATATAATATACATGCTCCACTGGTACAACTATAGCAGTGCTGGAAGGTTGGTAAGAATTTCACCTTGGCTGCAATCCTAAACACTCTTTCATGGGAGTAAGACCCATTGAACACAATGGGGCTTACTTCTGAGTAGACATGGTTAGGATTGTGCCCCTTATGTCTTTTGGCAAAGGTTTATACAAGTAATTTTTTATACCATTATAACAAAAAAGCAATGAAAAACCACTGTTAACAGAAAGACAACATACAAGGAATCATACAAGGATATTATATTTGATAACCATCTTGAAAAATTATGTCCAGAATACATTTTTTAAAAAAACTGTATAGACCTTAAATGATGTAAAAGGTATGTTTTGTCAAAATAATTGCTTATTCAGACAAACTGGGATTTATTTAGGCAGACTCAAACTAGATCTGGAAAACTTCCACAAGAGGATCCATAAAAGTCATTTCCTCAAGGCTACAATACAAAGCCTTGCTATTAGTAGACAGCAGTCCATCACTCAATGGTTCTGATGTCTCCCCCTGATCCTATAACTTGAGTTTTGCTCTCTTAAGGTTCCTACCCCAACTCAAGAGCAGAACTCAAGTTACGGGGTCAGAAGGAATAATCAGAATTATTGAGCAATGGACCACACGGAGTGTTGTAGGGGATGGACCTTGCTTCCCCATCCTGCTTCCCAGCCGAACTGGGACCAGCAGTGGGAAGGGAAGGAGAGCACCACCAGAGTGCACCTCCTGGTGGAAGCGGAACCTCCCGGCAGAAGGGTTTCCTCCCTACCAGTAATCTTCTTATCTTCTTCTATTATATATATAAAACTGAAAGGTCACTGAATGACTGACTCTCGGACTGACTCATCAACACACAGCCAAAACTGCCGGGCCTAGAAGCACAAAATTTGGGGAGGATGTTTCTTCTGTGCCAGAGGCACCCACCAAGAACCGGTTTTCAGAAATTCCAACAGGGGAGGTGAAAAGGGGCACAACGTGTTTTCTTCCCTATACTGTATATATAAAATGGAAGACTTACTCACACACACACATACCAACACCCAGCCAAAACTGCCAGACCTAGAAGCGAGAAATTTGTGGAGGGTGTTCTTTTTGTGATGGTGGAACCCACCAAGAACTAACTTTGGGAAATTCAAACTGGTAGGGGATGAAAAGGAGTGCAACACATTTTCATCCCTATACTTTTGATTTAAGAATTCCTTACTCATCAATGCCCTACCCCAACCCTTGGACCTAGAAGTATGAAATTTGGGGAGGGTATTCCTTCTGTGATGTAAACACCCATAATTCATTTGGTGCCCAGTGGTGCCTACTGTCTGGTGTTGCTCACCGGTACCTGCTAGTACCCAGTGTCTGGTACCCAGTAAGGTTGGCTGAGCCCACTGCTACCCCCTGCCAGTGTCTGGTGGTGCCGAGTGCCTGATGTTGCTCATTAACCACTGTCCAGTGGTGCCTGGTGCCCATTGCTACCTAGTAGGGATGCTCACTGCTACCAGTAGGAGTGCCCACTGCTACATAGTAGTGATGCACGGTGCTTGGTGGTGTCCTGTACCCAGTGCCCAGTGGTGTCCACTGCTTGGTGGTGCTGAGCAGTATTCAATGAGACTCCCAGGAAAGCAGTTGGAGTGCTCTATTCCAAGATGGCAGCGCCCAGCTTTTCATGATTTCCCTGAAATGAAGTCATGACCTCCCCCAAGGGGTTCCCAACCCCCCTCTCCACTTAGAGAGCTACTGATCTAAATACATCTACACTGGCAGATTTATCTTGCTAGTTATTAGACCTTGGTATGAAGTTAATAGTGTTGGAAGGCTCTTGCCCAAAATCTTGCCTATTACTTAGCATGAAGTTAAAATCCCTGAGTTGTACTAACATGAGGATATCAGTTCAAGGAGCCTTCAGAATCAAGAGGATGAGACCAATAATCTTGTATAACACTTATTCAAAGCACAGAAACCTTTTACAAGGTAAGACAAGGCAGAAGTCCCTGATGGGGAAAGCAGTGCTCCTTGGGGTGGGGGATGGGGGTGGGAAGGAGGCCTAACCACAGTGGACTGAAGCCCAGCACAATGTCTTTTTGTCATTTTTGAAGGTATAGGAGCCTCCATAGGCAACTCTGCGGGAACAAGTCCTTGAAACACAACTAAAATAAATTAAAAAGGCAAATTATTGGAGCAAATAACTGAAGCTTAGCTGGAGTAAAGCAAAAATTATACTGCCTGCTAACCATGCCAAGGTCATCCTGGAGAGCAGGAAAGCTTCCCTCTATCTGCTGTACTTCGTATCACAAGACCCTTGTTTGTTAATCAGAGGAGGTTCCCACATGCACAGCCTGAAGCACCTTGGAATCACTGGATAATTGTGGATTACTCAAATATGTTGTGTGCATTACTTGGAGTAATTTAGTTAACTATGCTTCTAACATTCACACATCTGTACATTTACTTGGGCAATTCAATGATTCAGAAAGTGTCATGAATAAGGTACTTAGATTTTTGTTAAAACTACAAAATGTTATAAAAAGGTATAATTCATAGCTTAAGTTGGTGCAATATGTCTATTTTTCAGGTTAAAATATCACAAAACGTTCTACAGTAAGATCACTCACACCCTCCAAACTCAAAATACTAACAAGCAAATATCAACAAGCAGACTGAAAATCATTAGACTTAAATCATTACCAGAAAGCCTTGCAGATATCATTTTGAAGCCACAGCATGCCACTTTACCTGCAGGAGTAAAGCTGCAGGAGTAAAATTTCAAGAATATTTGTAAGCCTGGGCATTAGTGAGTACTGATGGGCACCACTGAGCATCACGCAGTGGGCACTATTGAGCAATAGGCATTGCTGTGCACCAGAACGTATCAAGGCATCAGAGGGTAGCGGGTGGCAGTGGTGGGCAGTAGCAAGCACCAGGCATTCCTACTGGGCATGGTTGCACAACAGGGATAACTGTGCTGTAGTGGTATCCTAACAACCCTCATGCACCATCCCTGCCCTGTGCACTAGGGACCGTAAACCAAATTGGCTAGATGTTGATCCATCTGTCTTCAACGTTAAGTATAGGACAAAAACACGTTGCGCCCCTTTTCAGCCCTGTGGGGTTAAATTTCAGGATACTCTCCAAATTTCATGTTTCTAGGTCCAGGTGTAGGGGCAGAGAATCCCTCAGTCAGGGATTCTTCAGGGAAAGTACAGGGAGGAAAACACGTTGCACCCTTTTTCAACCCCTTCTGGTTGGAATTTCTGAAAACCAGTTCTTAGTGGGTGCCTCCATGACAGAAAGAACAAATTTCCTCCCCAAATTTCACACTTTTAGGCCTGGCACTTTTGGTTGGGTGTTGATGAGTGAGTGTTATATATGAAGATTACTGGTAAAAGCAACCAATATATTCTAGTTAATTCATCTAATGGGTTTCTAATATGCTAAAAGATTTTTCATATTCTCTTAGGTGCTCTCTTATCTCTGACTGGATTCAACTATGAAAAGACCCAAGCCCTTGCACTATTCTGGAAAAGACAACAATAGCAAAGAGGGCTCACACTACTTTTGTAACTTGCAGACTTGATTATAACATGGTGGTATTGTTTCAATCCACTAAGGAACCCAGAGATTCTTCCTCCTTGTACAACCCTTAGAATATTTTTCCCCACCTGGGAAAGAGATCAGAAAATGCCAGTTCACTTTTGCAAGTCTGAACACTATCTCCTTTCTTTTACAGTTGGCTTTAGCTCCTATTTCTTTTTTTAAAATCTGCTTTGGACTAGAAAAAGATCCTATAATGATTTTGAGTAGATTTAAGCTCAGCTGATTTCATATAAGGGACCATTACATCTAGCCCCTTTCATGAAATACATGACATCTCAATTGGTGTCTGACCAATTTATAAGAATACATTTTTAACAAACTTCCATTGTTTATCCATTCAGACTCTGATGCATGTACTGTACAATAGGTACAGTGGTGTTTTAATTTACAAGCACAATTAATTCCAGAAGCATGCTGGTAATTCAAAACACTTGTAATACAAAGCGGATTCCACAACCAAAAATATTGATATAAACATATTAACTGTAATATAAAATGATTACTAAACACTGTAATCTCATACAAAACACTGTAATAAAGAAAATACTGTATAGCACTGAACTGTATGTCTTTGAAAATCTACATGGCTGGTGTAACAGAGACGAGAGAGGAGGGATTTTATAGGATGATTTTCACTATCACTAATGGAGTCACTCTTATCCATTGGTTCAATGGACTCTGTCTTTTTGTGCAACTTTGACATTCCCAAGCTGCTGATGGGGAACAGCACTGTAACAATGATATGGCACACCTTCCACACTGCCACACACAGATCCCACATAAACACCTCGCTTGGGCTGCTCTCCCCAGATTCCCCCCCCCCATGAGTTCCCTGGCCATGGAAGCCTGTTCCAAATTTCCTCAGAAGTGCTCTTCTTACCAGACAGTGCTCTTAAACCAAGTCAAAATGTCTGAGAAAATTTTGTTTTGATACAAAATGCTCTTAATTCAAGTTGCTCTTTAATCTGTATACTAAATAGAACTTGACAACCAATGTCAAATTACCTTGAATAGATTCAGTTACTGCTCCTCAAGGACAGATCACACATCTCATAGGCCATAGTTATCATAAGATTCCTTGACCTTTTTACTTCTTGTCTGGTTGAGTTGGGCAAACTAATAATCATAACTTTATTTATTTGGAGCTCTGGCCACAAGTGTTGTGGCTATAGGGTTAAGAGGATGGTAATTCACTCTGTATTTAGAAAAGCCTCAGTGGATAAGATGAATCTCAACTTCTATTATCCATTTCTGAAATACTTTATGCTAAACATTTTATTATGTTTATTTGATGCCAAAATTGTATGGTTCTCAGAATGCAAGAGAAGTGTTTTTTGGTTTATCTATCACATTTTATATTACCATTTCTCCAAGGAACTCAAGGTGGTATACATTAAAATCCAATCCTAAGGTCTGATTAAAACCCAAAGAACCAGACTTATTTACACACCTACCTTCTCCCATACAAACTTGGCTTAAAATAGGCCACAAAATCCTGCCCTTGGGCTCACCTAGTCAAAAGCCAGCACCTTAAAACTGAGCCCAGAAGTGCATGGACACCAGGAAAGCAAGAACATACCTAAGTAAATAATTTCTGTCTGGTTGATTTTTACTAGCTTTTGGCAGTCATGATACAATAGAAGGTTTCTGAAAAGTGCCAAAAAGTAGCCCCACATTTGGTTTGCCAAGTACAGACCTGTGCAAGGTAAGATGAGTTAACTGTGCAGGGGTACCCAAACCCTGGCCTGGGGCCAGATGCAGCCCACCAAGAGGCTCCACACGGCCTAAGGCAAGCCTCCTCCATCTGCCCTGCGGACAAGTACTATAGTCCTCTAGAGACAAAGGGAGTTCCCCTTGCCTATATGGGGTATTCTGAGAGCCAAGGAGGCTGCATAAACCCACCACTTCTGTGTATGAAAGGGCTTATGAACTGGTTAAAAGATCACCCCCCACATTGTGTGTCAGAAATTGTTTATGAATTGATTTGAATTCATTAATTCCTAAATTCTGTCTCATTTGTATAGTCAAGTTTATTGTGTAGCTAAAAGCCATTACACTTAAGTTAAAAGGTACAGATACACACACACACAGAGAGAGAGAGAGAGAGAGAGAGAGAGAGAGAGAGAGAGAGAGAGAGAGAGAATAAAACAGATCCTGAAAAGCTGGAGCTTACCCATTAGCCTTAACAATAGCCATAAGAGTTATCCATCAGTATTAAGATTAAGATTATAACGTGGATCAGCAGTATAACTGCTGATTTTTCGAATCCTCAGGCCTCCAGAGGATTTACGGTTAAAACTACAGTTTTGGGACACTGAATGATGAATGGTCTTAGCCGCTCTAGCAAATAGTGCAGTCATGTACGAAACATGAGAGTCAGAATCCGAGAGAAGATAACATACTATTGATAGGGGATTCTCAAGCTGGAGTTTGGCTAAGATATGAGCTAAAAATCTCTGCCTAGGTTGAATATACAAATGGCAAAATAAAACGTAATGTATCACATCCTCAGTTGCTCCCGTGTTGCAGATACAAAGTCTACTATACTTGGTTAAAGCTTGATATCTGCCCTCAAGATATGCAGTGGGCATAGTTTGGAAGCATAGCTCTGTGAATGCCTTCCTTAAGTTTGCGTGTGTCAGTAAGTGAAGATACTGAGGACTCGCATGTGAGGTTTTGATCAAGCTGTAAATTTGATCAAATTTGGAAGCTTTCAGGAGGGCCATGTCTTTCATATTATCCTGGCTAAACAAGTGCTTACTAAGAAGAGGTTTGAAGCCTCCGAAAATGAAAATATCAGTGGAGAAAGAGTTTAAAGATAGTAAATCTTGTACCATTTTAGCCCAGCCACCACATTTCAATTGCTCTGTGAAACATAGTTTAGGAAGACAGTTATCCGGCATCAACAACAGCCGTTGATAATAAGAGAAGATAGCGATTTTTGCTCTGGTACCAATAAAGACCATATCAGCTTCTGCTCTAAGATGTGCAGCTGGAGTTCCTGGAGGAAGGGAGAGTATATATCTCAAGAATTTATTTTGGATAGGTTCCAAAATAGCTAACTTTGAAAGCTTCAAACCCCACACCTCCACACCATAGAGAATTTGAGGAATGGTTTTTCCCGCAAAGACCTTCAACGCTGGAGGAACTTGTTTACCACCTCCTGAGTAGAAGAATTTAATAATAGAAAACATAGTATCTTTGCGCAGTGAATTTTATGCGATGAAGTTGTGCATTCCAAGTTAATCTATTGTCAAATAGAACTCCTAAGTACTTATAGGTTGGGACCTGCTCCAATTTATGAGAACCGATAGGCCAGTTGGAAATAGGCAGACGTTTGCCAAAGACAACCACTTTGGATTTCTCATAATTAAGCTTGAGTTCTTCCTGTGTGGTAAATTCATCCAGTTTCCTAAGAATTCTCAGTAAACTTTTCCTATTGAGCAAGAGGAGTACAATATCATCTGCGTATAATAAAATCGTGATTTTCCGATTCCCAATGGCTGGTGGGAAGAAATCAGGCTGCAAAACCTCTGCGATGATGTTGTTAAGATACAAGTTGAAAAGGAGGGGAGCTTATAAACAGCCTTGCCGAACACCTCTAGTGGTGTTAATTTGTTTAGTTAGCCTACCTTCAGGATTTACTTTAACTCTTAAAGAAGTGTTGGTATAAAGCTACTGGATCAGGTATAGAAGTCGCTTATCAATATTAGTTCTGTCCAGCTTTGCCCAAAGCGGGATCTTGACACTGTGTCGAAGGCAGAGGAAAAGTCTATAAAGGCTGCATAAAGGTGCTTATTAGGTTTTGAGGTGTATTTTATGATCAGATGGTTTAAAATAAAAATTTGATCACTTGTACTGAACTCTTTCCTAAAACCTGCTTGTTCCTGGGCAATGATGTTATTTTCCTTGGCCCAAGTGAAAGTTTAGCAAGCAAGAAGCGAGTGTAAATTTTAGAGCTGATATCTTAAGAGTGAAATAGGAAGATAATTCTGGGGATTGGTGGCATCCCCTTTCTTGTGAATTGGAAAAATAATACTTTTGTTTCCAGCTGTCAGGGAAAAAGCCAGTGTCATTTATATAAGTGAAAAGTTTGGCCAATACTGGGGCCCACCAATCTGGGTTGTTCTTAAAGTCCTCAGATGGTATCATGTCAATTCCTGGGGCTTTCTCTGCAGCTAACGTTATAATGCTCTCCTTCACTATCGACTCAGAGATAGGGGGCCATTTTGGCAGCATATCTATGGAGGCAGAAAGAACACTGGGGACATAAGTCTCCCAAAGTAGTATTGCTGTCAAATATGTTTCTGAAATATGAACACCAAGTTTCGATGGAAATCGGAGGTGTAATATAACTGCAATTTGAATCTTTTAAAGAGATGAGCAGCCAAAATTTGCACTCATCTTTGCTTTTACAAGCTATACTAAGTTCTTGCCATTTGGTTTGATTCCTTTTGTGTCTGATGAGATCTTTATACCTGTTTCTAGTCATAACTAAGGCCTCACAGTTGACAGGTGTTCTATGTTTCCTTGTCCATCTCACTAGACATGAGAGGTACTTTTTGAGAGACCTGCACTCTGCATCGTACCATTTATGTCCAGAGCTGGTAGCAGTGGAGCTGCGAGACTCTGTTACTAGTAAAGGGTTCAAGGCCAATGTGATGGAATTTAAACCTACTATAGGATCTTGTGAGTTTAAAATAATATCCTTGTGTAGGTTAAGCAGTGGTATACTCCCAAGCAGCTCCCTGACTGCTGTGTCAACCGAGAGAGTCCATTTGACACACCTTCCCAGGATAAGCACATCATTATCCTGCTCTGGAGTCTGTATTATAGGAGATTTTTCACAAAGTAAAGTTAGACAGACTGGGAGGTGGTCACTCTCCATGAGGTCCAAGATGTCATATTGCGCTAATGTAGAGAGTAAGCTGGGAGAGCAGAATATGTAGTCAATCACTGAAACAGCTCTGCTGTTTTTCAGAAAAGTGAAGTAGCCGTGAGAGTTATCTAATGTGCTGCCGTCTCATTTATATATATTAAATCAAATTTGAAATATAAATTCTTTTTTTCCATGCTCCCAACACAATGTCAGAGAGATGTTATGGTCCTTCTGCCAAAAAATTTGGACACACCTGATTTAGAGATACAGTAACACAGTCCTTATCCCCACCTTTAAGCCAATGAATCATAGTTGCCAGGACAAAGTATACAGAGGACACCTGGGTCTGTGTTCTAAGCCTCACTGGCATGCCTGGTTCTCTCTCAGTTCTAGCATGATCAACAAACAGAAATTTTCTGACTGGACTACATTGAATGAGTACCAAGTTAGCTTATCACACAGTGGTTAAGTCCTGTTTAGTCCCGCCTTTTCAAAGCAGAATAAAGGCAAAGTAAGAGCTTCTCCACACCAATGGTACCCCATAAGGGGCAAGCTGTGGTACTGCTATAATCTTCTCTTGAATTTACAAATCAATTAAACATAGCTGCAGTATGGAGGAAGATTTAAATTTTTTTCTTCATGTTACTTTCTCCCAGATGTTACTGGACATTAAGACTGTATTTGGGTAAAATCTCTCTAAAATCCTAGTTTCCAAAGTGCTCCTTAGAAGGAGGGAACAACCCAAGTGCTTGCAAGGGGGACAGCAATGACACAATCTCCAATTTTGAATTGCAAAATTGCAATGAAGGGTTGTTTTTTGCTTATCTGAAGCACCAACATGCGTTGTAATAAGTCACACGAGACACCCAATGTGTGGTTGATGGAAGAATCTCTCTCTGGCCTCTCTCAGGCCAGAGCTTTTATTGGTTACAGACAACACACAGTGAATCATAACAGTTTAATTATTAGGTGGTACAAAGCGATAGGTGGTTGTGATATAATGGTCAATCTTAGGTGTTGATCAAACATCCTGGGCAAACATCCTAAGCAAGCATAAACGAGTCATGTTATGTGAATTCCAATTGAGTTCAATTGTATCTAAGTACAAGGGTGTCTGGCTAAGCTTATCTCTGCAGGTTTGTCCCCCGGGCATTCCTCGCTGAGGAGAATCCTGGGAGAAGGCTTTGCCAGAGAACCAAAGTGTCTTGGCCAGTCTTGTCTCTCAGATTCAAGGCCTTTGGTGTGCCATAAGGCATGATCCTGGAGAGCAGACAAGCCAAGGTGTACAGTGTACCCCAACAAACATGGTCCAAAGGGACAAAGAGCCCCAAGGATACCTCCACAGGGCTCCCAAAGCAAGTACAGAAAATCACTATTGGAAGTCACTTCTAAGTTTCTGATTCTCCAAGCTTGGGGAGTCCTGGGAAAGTCTCCACATGGCTCCCTGAATCCTCTTCCTAGACCCGCTTGCTGGCTTCAGATAAGCCAAAACATCATCCTTTCCCAAGCAGCAGGGTTATCTTGGGGATCACATTGTTGCAATACCCCTGACATTGCAAGGACCAGACTTAACTACTTTCCTGGCTAGTGATTTGTGACCTACCAATCTGGGAACCATTAATCTAAAATACTTGATACAGATACAGGATGGACTAGCCATTAACAGGAACCCCAGGGAGCACAAAACAAATTACCTACTTATTTCCCTTTTCAATGCAACTCAGTGGTTGCAGGGATATGATTGCCACTTCTCCAAAAACACAGTTCAGTTTAGGATTGAGGAAAAAGGAATTACAGTTCCTTGATAGGAAGAACTCCTGGTAGGAAGGAATACTGATGAGTTCCTAAAGAAGCAATTTTCAACCTTTTCCATCTCTTGGGATACTGACAAGGTACCAAAATCTTCAAGGCATACTATCAGTTTTTTGATTGACAAAGCATACCATTCTGCTGGTAAGAGGCTAACGTTCCCCAACCGCCCTACTAATATATGATACTACTCAAAATATCTGTGAACAAGATACCTGCAGAATATCTGTGAACAATCTGTGGCACACCAGTGCACCATGCCACACTGGTTAAAAATCTCTTTATCTTATGGGCAGTATTTGATCTGGAGAGAAATGTCAGCTTTTGAAATAACGGACAATGGCTTTTCCACCTCCCTTGTACAAATTACAGTGATGCCTCACGTAACAAATTTAATTCGTTCTGGAGGTGTTTGTTATGTGAAATGTTTCTTTACGTGAAGCGGATTTTCCCATAGGAAATAATGAAAACTCAGACGATTGGTTCCACAACCCCAAAAATATTCATATAAAAATATTAACTGGATGTAAAAATCCAGAACACTGGGATTGAATTCAAAACATGCATTCATTGTGCATGATCTTATGAAGTCTACTTAGGCTGCAGTCCTAAAGACACTTTCCTGGGAGTAAGACCCATTTAACACAGTGGGGCTTTCTTCTGGGTAGACATGGTTAGGAGGCTGCAATCCAAGATACCTTCGAAGTGTCTCCCCACCTTCTTCTTCTCTCCATCCTGAGCCTCTCTTTCCCCTGCTCCCTTCTGGCTAGCCCTGAGCTGCTTCCCTCTTCTCCACTGCTCTTCTCTCTCTCTGCCCAGTGGACACCCAGCCATAGGAGGAACAGCATGGAAGTGTTGCTTTTGGGCAGGTGCAGTAGGCACCCCTGATGCTTTTTAAACAGGCTGCCGGCCAGCCCCAATTGCCAACAAATGTGTTCTTTACGTGAAGCACAGTTTGTTACGTGAAGCAAAATCCTAGAGAAATTTTCGTTTGTTGCGTGAAACATACTTTACGTGAAGTGCCACTGTACAGTCCTTTGGCTATTGAGAGTAATATCCTATGCTTGTCTTCACAAGAGTTAAGTCCCATTGTCCTCAATGGAACTTACTCACAGGAAAGTGTTAACTAGGATTGCAATATCATACATAAACATTTTTTGTTCTAATTGCTACCTCAAATTGAAACCTCAAAGCAGTTATAACAAGTACATTAAAATAAGCAAACAACAACACACACAACCAACAGCAGCAGCAACAGAGCAAACAATCTTACAAAGAAAGAAAAGCAGTGTGCGAGCTTTACTTTGAGATGCCAAGTATGAACAGCAATAAGCCTTGCCACTCTGGGAAGATTTAGCTCCCCAACAGCAAGCCTTGCCATGCCAGAGAGACCCTGTGCCCTCCCCCTGCAAAAACATGAACAGGTGCAGCTGGCTGGAGAATGCGAGGGGCCATGTAGTGCAAGAGCCCAGCACATCAGCTTTGCCTGGAGGCATCAAGAAGAAATTGTAATCCTAAAAGGAGATCCCATTTCTCCCTAATGTGAATGGCTACAACTGTTGTAGACTATGGTCAGCTGAGTGAAAGTTGGTTAAAAATATGGTTTGATACAGGACTGCAAGAAAGGAGGGCCTAAGAGGAAAAAATAGTTAATTAATGCTTCACCAGGGTTGTGTGTAATTTTTTCCTGCTCCATATACTAACAAAATGGATCTCCATCCAGAAGATGCCCATAGGGCTATCTCCCAGACTTTGTAACTTGATCTAGCATTATGGTATCCATACTTTTCTTCCCTCAAACCTCTTCCCTGCATATTAAAACAATTGTGTTAAAGAGGGAGATTTATATTTTCCGTTTTATTATTTTGTATTATATCACAGCGTTGTAATAATTTTTCTAAGAATATTTTTGGGTTGTGGAACGAATCATCTGAGTTTCCATTATTTCTTATCAAAACTTGCTTTGATATACAAGCATTTTGGATTATAGGCATGAATTATGCTCATAAACCAAAGTACCACCATGTTCCCAAACCTTTGAATTGTGGATTTCATTAAAGATAAACATTAATATCTGCCTATAAGTGCAATATCTGTGGATATAGCCATATTTTCAGAAGTGAGGAAGAATCCAAAATTTATTCTCTTAATATGGAAACTGAGAGATTTAACCGAAAATACTACAGTAGCATGCCCATCCATAGGTACCGTATTTTTCTCCTTATAAGATTCACTTCCCCCAAAGGAGGTGGAAATGTCTGTGCGTCTTATGGGGTGAGGGGCCAATACTGGAGGACCTTCTGCAGCTGTGCTCCATCCCCCTGGGCTGGGCAAGCCTATAGGAAGGCGAGGGCAAGCTGTAGAGGAGGGACAGGGGGTTCCCCACAGGCTCCTCCCTCAAAGAAACAAACAGAGCCCAGAGGAATAGCAGAGCATGGAGGCAGGCAGGCAAAAACAAGGGGACACTGGTGGGAAGAGGAGAGGAGGCAGCCCAGGAAAGAGAGGTCCCTGCTGCTGCAATCCTATGTATTCTTTCCAGGGGTGGAGGAGGCTTGCTCCTGAGTAGACATGCACAGGATCTTGTTCCTAGAGCTGCAAGGCTAAACATCCTTTCCAGACATGCACAGGATCTGGTCCTTAGTGTTGCAATCCTATGCATCCCAGCCTGCCTGGATCCCTCCCCTCTTATCTGCCTCCTTCCCCACTTACCTGCCTGCATCCCCCCACCTCCCAAAAGAAACACCTCACCGTTCCCTATCTACCCAGATCCACCTCTCCCTTCCCTACTGACCTGGATCCCCCAACCCACAAAAGAAACCCTCTCTCCAAAACTTACCTGCCTCCCTGGACCAATTGCAATGAGATTTGTGCAAAATGTTGGTGTCTGGTCAACTGCAATGAGACTTGTGCAAAAGTCATAAATCACTGGCACTAGTGATGAGTTCTTGGGGTTTCCAGAAAGTTAGAAGAGTGCTTGAACCTTAAAGTCTTTCCTCATTTTTAATGACAGTGATGATGGTTCTTCAGACCACTGTTGACTTTACATGTTTGTAATATTATTCTGCTATATTTTATTAAATAATAATTGGGTCAGAATATTTTTTTCTTGTTTTGCTCCTCTAAACTTTGGTGCATCTTATGATTAGATGCGTCTTATAAGCAAAAAAATACAGTAAAATTAATAAGAGTGGTGATGATAAACCCAAAGCTGCTCTAAAAATACTCAAGATATTTATAGGCTTGTTTTGATTTTGTTTTACTTTTCAAAATGTGTATTGTTTTGGTTTCAGTTATTTTAGTTCTTCCTTAGAATTATCTTCAGGACCACTTCAAAGGTGTGGAGAATATTGCTTAAAAACAAAAGACAAGAAAACTTCACCTGGATGCAAAGAGAATCAACCACATTCTACAAAAAAGGATCCAAAATGAAGTCAAATGTAAATTTCTGAAGGATTTTATAAAATGTAGATAGCCATAATAGCTCATTAAACAACCTTAAAAGCCATAATCTGTTTATATTTTTATCAGGACCAACATTAACCACAAGTCATGAAGAGTAAGATTTGTCAGGCTGCTGTTAACAGCCTGTTGACAAAGCAGAAGAGAAGGGAAGGAGAAAAGATGGATATGGTACAACAGTCCAAAGAATGAAATTATAAAGCCTTAAATGGAGTGCCAAATGGAGTGATTTCAGGATGCAGTCACGACCACCGGAATAATAATACACCAATAATCCATTACTACATTCAATCAGGATTTTATGCTCCCTTGTATGGATCTTCATTTATGATACAGTATTTTAAGGCTACTTTTCTATTTTAATTGTTTTTAATACACAAATCAACACACAAGCACTACAATAAACACAGTTAAAGCCATAGCAGTTTTAATACAACACTATACTGTAATTTATTTCTTAAAAGTGTGGAATACAAGTCTTCACACCAAAAGGAAAAAAAATAGGCAGCAAGAGACCTGGAGATAATTCACAAGCATTAATGCCAATTTTATGTTGTTCTTGTGGTTTAAGAAGCACAACAAACATCTATGTGTCCAGGGGCAACCTGCCTCACTCCAGAAGTGGTACCTTTTCCAGTGATTAGTTCTGATTCGGATCTTAATAACAGAAACTAGTTTCTGAACAGTATTTAGTCTTTGCATACTCAATTACAGGAGTCAACAGAAGAAAAAACTTGCCCAATCATGTCAAAGAACCCATCTAACACAACATCCCACCTACATTTTTCATCTCATGGCACACTGGCAAGGTGCTGAAATTGTCAAGGCAAACCACTAATTTTTGGACCATTTGGACCAACATAATGTTGGTTAAGGGCTCAAATCCCCCAATAACTCTACTAATAAATGACCCTCTCCCAAACTCCCACAGTACAACTGAGGACCCTCCATGGCACACTGGTTGAGAATCGCTGCACAACAGTAATTTACCAGCTACCTCTGGAACCACATTTCTGAAAGCACATTTCTCTTCTATCACTGCCCCTGCAATGGGTATTCAGAGGCTAAATGCATAGTTGTAATGCTTAGTAGCCAGAAGTAGATCTACCTTCCAAGAATTTGTCCAAAACCCTTTCAAAGTCTTCCAACACTACTTGCCTCCAGTAATACTGTTACACCTCATCCTGCCATGCCAAAGGCCCTGTCGGCAACCTGGGATAAGTCTCCAATCCCTAGACCGCTCAGTATAAAATCTACCAGAGCCTTTACCCTAGTCATTATGTGCATCACTTGGGAAATGTCTACACAACACTAGTGGCAAATGTGCTATGAGCTGGTCAACCCTGAGCCACCATGGGTACGGGATATGAATTTTTCAAATAAAAATAAATAAATCTAGCAGATCTCAGACTGTGAAGATGATTGGAGGCAGGGTATGTAACTCTATCCCAAACAGGTTCAATAAATAACCAGAGAACCTTCTTACAGGCTTGTAATATTTACTGCTTTCAGCCCCTCTTGAAATTCTTCAGAGGAAAGATGTTGGAGAGACTTCAAATTTACTTTAAAATGACTGAAATGATGGGGTTTTCTGAAAACACAGCACCCCTCATAAGGGTCCAATTAATTCCTAATTCAAATATTGTAATTTGGTTGAATAAGTACTCCAAAAGCATATCGCATCTTATTCAACATCTATTAAAATGAATCCCTTGTCCTCTTTAATAAGGGCATGAAAACTATCTAAAGAATGAAATTTTTAAGTTAAGTAAGAACCAGCAATAGTTGACAAAATATGGCCAGTGTGTTGTTTCCATCCAATTTGAGGGACTTTTGGATTACTCCTAACAAGGAGTAATTTTGTACTATATGGAAGTTTATTCGTATGATACTCATGAACCAAATGTTATGAATAGTCATAGTCATACTGTAACTCTAACTGTGAAGACTACAAGATAATAGCATAAGAAAAGCCTCCACTGGATCATGCCAAAAGCCCATCTAGTCCAGCTTCCTGTATCACACAAAGGCACACAAGATGCCTCAGGGAGCACACAAGACATATGCATCCAGGTGCCCTCCCCTGCATCTGGCATTTTGAGGTTGCCCCCATCTACATTTATCTATGCACACATACACACCCCTCATTGGTTTGTAACTTGTGATGATCCTTTCCTTTAAGAATTTGTCAAATCCCTTCTTAAAGGCACTGACGCTAAATGCCATCACCACATCCTGTGGCAGCAAGTTCCACACACCAACTACACGCTACATAAATATTTTCTATTGTCTGTCCTACTTCTCCCAGCATTCAATTTTAGTGGATGCCCCCACTTAGAAATACTTAAATCCAACGAACTTACCAGTCACATCATAGAAAGGTTAACCTTAACCCAGGGATTTCTAAACTGGGCTATCATGAGACCACAGTCAGGAAGTCCTGTCCCTTCAACCCTTAAGGGGTGATTGTACTGCTGCCAATCATGGCAATGAATTTTCTGTATTATGGAGGACTGTCACCTTAAGCAAATTACTTTTCCTAGGGTTTTCTAACTCAGGCATATAGTCATATAATTCTGAAACTATATATCTTACTGAAGAGAACACAAGGTGAGATCAACTAATCAACAGAATAAAAAGTGTTACGGATTTGTGTAATTGCAAGATACTCTTGTGATAATATTGACTGGGAATTATATTTGAATATAAAGTACAGGGTATCTTATCATGGAAACAAAATGTAGTCTTAAGTATCCATAGGGATTCTGTTCCTTGAACCCCTCCAGATGCTGAAATCCACAGATTAATTGAATTTCAGGGCTCTGAATACCTAAAAGAAGTGGAGCTGAGCTGTCACTTCCAGAGGATGTTCTGAGGTCTGCAGTGGCCACATGCATCTACTTTTAAAGGCATATAAACATCATTTGCAGTTTCCATATAAACCGAGAAGTCTAAAGTTCTGTAAAAGGGCATTAGAGGCCCACAGGGGCTGTAGACATATGCATGCGGTCTCTATGGGCCTCGGAACATCCTCCAGAGGCAACTGGAGCATTCCAGTCACCTCTGGGGGGTCCAGGTGGGCCCTTCCCTGTCCCAGGGTTCAGAACCTGTAGAATAGATTATGAAATTTGCAGGTCCCAATCCAATATGTAGCTCGAATGCATCAGAAGGCTCCTCTCATCACCACAGTAACAAGGATAAAGTCAGATACATGGCGGTAAAGTGAGACTTTAAAAAAACCCTCAAAAAATAGATGGGTCCAAACAACATTTTTAAAAGCGATCTTAGTGCTAAGGATTTTGGGAACTACTGCATTATGAAGTAGATCAGATGCAACTTCATGGCCCTCTGAACTGCAACATATTCTGTTTAATAGCGACAGAAAATGCCAGGAAAACTATCCCCAGTGTAATGATATGGAACACAACACTTTCCAGCATTTGAAAACTCTAATTTCTAAAAATACATTGTTTCAGAAAATTTGATCTGTAGCACAAGTAATGGATGTGAGTCAAAGTGTATGGTTTCAAAGTTGTAATTAACATTTTCAAATTACTATTTCTAGGACATATACATAGGTGTATAATTCTTTTGCCATGCTTAAAATTGGTTTTCTTAAAATTTAAAATCTTTTTCATAAAAATTAAAAAATGTTAAGGAATTTCCAAGTAAAGCTCTGAATTTGCTTAACATTTAAGCAAGGGGCAATTGACAATAAAACAGCAAATATTATAATGCTATTGTACAAATTGAAGGTGAGGCCCCATTTGGAGTACTGTGTCCAGTTCTGGTCCGCACATACAGAGGAAATGGAGAAGGTTCAGAGGAAACTGACTAAAATGACTGATGATCTGGGACACCTTCTGTATGGCAAAAGGCAACAGTGTTTGGGGCTCTTCAATTTAGAAAAGAGGCGCTTGAGGGAGACATGACTGATACGTCCAAAATTATGCAAGGGATAGGGAGGATAGGGAGATGGTTGAAAGAGCAGAACATGTGCTGAATGAATGAGTTACAGGTATAATTGAAAGGTGTTGAAAGAGTGGATCATCAGAAAAATGAACCATCAGAAAACAGGGGATACCCGTGCTCATTCCCAAGCATGTGGCTCAAACAGGATTAAACTAAAACGTCATCTGCTCTTTCATGGATTGTTTCGGCTCTTTTCAGCTACAGTGGATTCACTTAGCAAGGTAAAATTTTCCTGAGAGTCTGTGGAAAAGCGAGCATTGACTCACTTAACAAGCCAGACTCTCAGGGAAATTTTAAAAAATTGCCCCCACTCAACAAAAAAATTGTCCCCACTTACCCTTGGTTCTGGCTGGAGGAGGAAGTTGGGGCAGACTCTGCTGCCCTGGCCCCCCTTGTGGCACTTCCTCTGCCTCTGGGGACTCAGCAGCGGCCATGGAGTGCTTCCCTCGTGGCCACTTTAGCTTCAGGTTCCCAAGCGAACTTGAGTGGTCTCACTGCTATCCACTCAGCCACTCAAATGGTGACTGTCGCTTGGGAACCTGAAGTGTATGTATGGTTGCATACATAGACAATCTCCTGGTTCCGCAAAGGGATTCCCCATGACCTCAGCTGAACTGCTTTATGGGTAATCCCCAGGCTAGAGCCTTTTAAAGCTCTAGCCACAGCGCCACAAGGGAAGCTCCGTCCTTGCAGGGAAGCCCTCCATGGCCACTGCTGAGCCCCTGAGATGATGAAAGTGCCGCGAGTGGCCAGGGCAGCGGAGTCTGCCCCAACTGCACCCTCCACCCCCAACCCAGGGTGAGTGGAGGCAATTTTTTTTGGGGGGGGGAATATTTTTGGGGGTTGTGGAACCAATTGTCTGAGTTTCCATTATTACCTATGGGAAACTCTGCTTCACTTATCGAGCCTTTCACATAACAAGCATGCCTCTTGAACAAATTAGTTATGTCAGGCACCATTATACCTTCATTAGACAAAAATAAGGAAACAAGACAGACCAATAATTCCCAAACTATGCACCACAGTGCCTGAGGACATTGCTGCAAACCCACAGGGCTCCCATGGGATATCCCCAGAGGCCTCTTCTTCCTGGCTCTCCCAGTTACTGCCATCTTGGATTGCACAAAACCTTGCAAAAATTACTTAAGAATCACAAAAATCTGAAATAACAGCACCCTTCTTCCCAGTTTTCTAAGATGGTGCAATCTTGGCTCACAAAAGAACTCACACTATCCAAAATGGTGGCACCCAGGAGAACCAGGAAGAATAGCACCACTGTCAAAGAAAACAGCTACGGCATTTAGTAACTGTTCAGTGAGACTACTACCGATTGACTAAAATTTAAGGCTGCAATCCTAAAGACACTTTCCTGGGAGTAAGACCAGTGATGGGCTTCAAAGAAATTAAGAACCGGTTCTCTGTCCATCTGGCAGCCACTTTTAAATGGCTATTTTTAAACTTTATATGTACTATCTCTTGTTAAGAACCGGTTCTACAGAGTAGGTGCGAACCTGCTGGTGCCCACCACTGAGTAAGACCCATTGAACACAATGGGACTTACTTTTGAGTAGACATGGTTAGGATTGTGCTCCAAGTTAACCAGCAATGCTGAGCATTCCTGTTAGAAATGAACAGAAATATAAGAAAAATATCCTTCTGAACAAGAATGGTATTGATTCACAAATACATGCCAGGTCTTGAAGTTTCATCACCAACACCATCTTATATTTCACAGTATCAAATATCACCAACAGATCTAAGCAGTGTAGATCAGTTTAAGATCAAGAAAAAGAGCAAAAAAATGTAGGAAATAATCTATGAACATTTTTACCCTGCCTTTCTTCCTAATAATAAAGGGTTGAAGGCAGGTTACAATAATTAACATATTTCCCAAACAAGGACATTTCTAACGTGAGTGTATCTGGAGCCAATTTCTTAAGTACACTAGGTTCTCAAAATACTGGTTTCATTGTAGAGGTTCGTCCAGTGAGGTTCGCATATGTATGTTGAAACAGATCTTAGTTCTATCAGACCTCAATGAAAGCACCATGAAGGATGGACAGTGCCTATGCAAAAGTATCAATGTACCCGTCAGACATCTATGAAGACCTAGCACAGTCTAAAGTACTGTACACATGAGGAACGGCTGTGGTTTTACTGACATCTGTTGTATGAATAGGTCTGAAAATTGTGCTACATATCTATGGGCACACATGGAAAGCTGGTCATCACCTGTGCCCCCAATATGTGTGACAGAGAGAGGCTGCGTGCTCGTTCTCCTGATGTTTATTTTAAGCATAGAATGAACAAGAGATAAAATAGTGGGGTTGTTGCATATGTCCACAATAAATCAATCCACTCACACTCTTGTAAGCCAATTAAAAAACCTAGTACAGTACTTCATATGTTCCCTAAATGATGCATACTAGCTAGTTAAGATAATTATTAATAAATTTTAATTTACAAAGAAACAAAACATTTACACTATATATGAGGGCATTTTGTTTTATTAGTTTTGCTACATAAGCTAGTCAACTCTTGAGTACTGAAGCCCATGTGCATGTGCCAGAGGAAGGGAGGCCTCTAGACTTCCTCTAATCCAGAGTCTCTATAGAGCTGTGGTCTTCAAAGTGGGGGTCACAACGCCCAGTGGGTGGTTGCAGAACCCCCATTGGGGGGGGGGTCACAAAGGCTGAGGGACCACCAACTTAGTCCTGGAGACCCCCAAAAAATCAACTTTGTGATGGTGCACACTACCCCCATCATGTCATACGTTGTTGGATTCCTCTTGAAGAGCTGAATCCAACACAACAATTGTTGGGTAGCAATTGAAATAGCTCCTTCCTATCAAAAGGTATGAAAATAATTTGTATCACGGCTTTACTTGCAAGTAGGCAAACGTGCCATAGTCCAGTGGAAAAGACAGACTGAGAACAATCCAAGGACACCAGAAGGGTCCTGATTCTATAAGCACATCCCCCAAAATCACGCCAGAAGGAAGTTCCCTCCTCACTGCACAGTCGCATTTACACATGAGTAAGCAAACACTTTAGCTGGTGTGGAAGGTCAGTCCAGGGGATGCAAGGCTTCCAGCATGGCTCTGATCCCAGGTATCTGGAGCTTACAGGTGCTCCAGAAGGCAGCCCCCCCAACACTGGCTCTACAGGTAATGCGAATTTTTTTTTAAAAAAAATTTGAAAAAATAGTCCAAACTCCTCTTCCCCCTCTCGCCAAGCCTAGTTTTCTGTCCTATCCCTCTGGGTTTTTAATGCTTTTGGGGGTGAGTGGTTGTTTAAGGCTGTTTTTATTTATTTATTTTAATCAGATGTCTTCTTTCTATCCATGTATCCTCGAAAAAAGTCTTCATTGTCCTCCTTTTCCTTGTGAGCAGGCAGCCTATAGCCTGCTTGGAATTACTAAATTATATGTAGTAAATTGTATATGTAATAATTTAAAAAGTAAACTTCAGTAATATAGTGTTTAAATTAAGCACATTAAAAATGGTTTTGAGCTTTTACAGAATCACAGAGATGGAAGGGACCTAGTAGGTCATCTAGTCCAACCCCCTGCCTGCAGCAGGAAATCCCCCTAGAGCCTCTGCTTGAAGATCCCCAGTGAGGGAGAGTCCACCACCTCCCTTGGCAATCTGTTCCACTGCCGAACCGCCCTCACCGTCAGGAATTTTTTCCTTATATCCAACCAGAATCTCCTTTCTTGCAGTTTGTACCCATTGGTTCTAGTTCTGCTTTCAACAGCAGCTATTAACAAATAAGCCCCTTCCTACCTATGACAGCCCTTCAGGTATCTGAAGAGGGCAATCATGTCTCCTCTCAGCCTCTTCTTCTCCAGGCTGAACATCCCAAGTACCCCCAACCTTTCCTCGTAGGGCTTCCCTTCCATCCCACTGATAATCCTTGTTGCTCTCCTCTGGACTTGCTCCAGTTTAGCTGCATCTTTCTTAAAGTGAGGTGCCCAGAACTGAACACAGTACTCAAGGTGAGGTCCGACCAATGCTGAATAAAGAGGAACTATAATTTCTCGCAACTTGGAAGCTACAGTCCTCTTAATGCAGCCTAAAATGGCATTTGCTTTCTTTGCAGACACAACACACTGCTGACTCATGTTCAGCTTGTAATCTACAGCGACTCCAAGATCCCGCTCACATGTTGTGCTGCCAAGCCAAGTATCCCCCATTTTATACCTGTATTTTTTGTTTTTATTTCCTAAGTGCAGAACCTTGCACTTCTCCTTATTTTGTTGTGTTCTACAGTACTTTTCTTGGGTGGTCTACATTTTGAAGCAGGGCATGCTCTCAGAAAGAAGGGGGCAGCCAGACAGGCAGGGGAGTGCAGCCAACATCCCCTTCGTTCCACAAGGGCCTCTTGCTGCAGGCACCACCTGAGCCCTGACAAGTGCCTTCTAAGTCCACCTTCTCCCATGACCATGTGGTGTATGTATGTGTGAGTGCATGAGTAGTGTGTGTGTGTGTATGGGTTGTGCGTGTATTCATGTGTGTGTGAGAATACATGGCATGGGTATGTGTGTTGTGGGTGTGTGAATGAGTGCATGGGATGAAAGGTGTGTGCATGTGTGTGTTTGGGGCAGTGGGACACATGTGAAAGTTGGGGCAGTGGGATGGGAGAGAATCTGGGGGCTTGGGGGAAGTTGGGGGTAAGAGAGGTTCTGTAGTGTTGGGGACAATGGGATGAGAGAGAATGAGGAATTGGGGGCAGAGTGACCATATGCCCTCTTTTTCCAGGACAGGTCCTCTTTTTTAGCCTTGTGTCCCGGATTGAGGGTAGCAAGTTTGACAGGGGGGTCCTAGGCAGATTCCAAAGACTGAAAGGGGCCTAAGACCACTGCTATAGAGGGTGTTTCACTCTTAGATGGGCAGGCTTATTTTCTGTACAACCTCAAGAGCTGGTGCTGAAATGTGAAGCCTCATTGTAGGGCTGCTCACTTACAAGGGAAAGGGGACAATTGTCCCCTTTCTCTGAGGAGGTGCAGGCGATAGCCTGCTGGTCCTGCAGGATACCCTAGCAGCCATTCAGATGCTGCGATAGTCCTGGAGCCACGGGCAGCCCAGGATTGCGGTCACAGGAGATGCTGCAAAACACAGGCTCTTGCCATGTCTGAGTAAGAAGCCCCCTTTTTCTTAGCCATAAATCCTGAGGCCAGATGTGTCAAGGCAGCTACGGTACCCTCTAGTGTTAACTTATGGAAGGTGCTGTAGCTGCGTTGACGCAAATAGCCTCAGGATTTATGGGTTAGACAGTAGTTACAGTGCAACCTAGACATGCATCACTGCCCATTCACCCTCAAATAGTTGTTCCCTTACCTTTGGGTAAAAGTTGGAAACCACTGGTTTAGAGCATGCAAATATAAACAAACAGATTGTAACAAACAGATTGAGCAGATTGTAGAGATTAGGATGTCAGTCATGAGGCCTCTTGTGTCTAAAAAGACCTGCTGGCCCACATAACTAAGCCTGTGAGAAGAAAAGCCACAAATTAACTCCTTGACAGCAAGCAGGTGTAATAGGAACTGAAAAGTTGCACACCTGGCTCAGATATGCAGATTTTTTCAAGCAAGATATGCAGATCACCAATAGAAGTGATGCATATTCAGCTAACATCAGATCATTGATAGAACCAAAACTTGAAGCATCATTTCTATCAACAAGCAGATCAGTAACAAGGCTAGGGTCTGGTAACCGAGGCAGCATTTTACAGAGAATGCTGGTTGAGGGTGGGTGGATGTATGGTCATTTTAGTTGTTGAAATGGCCACTGCCAGTTTTAAAATGATAGTTATGTACTACTCTTTTTGTTAACTGTAGGGAAGAAAACTTAGAAGGAACACAGCTTAGCAGAAGTTGTGCAGCTGAAAGTCTATCCTGCATGATTAGGCTCTCCTTTGAAAATAGGATCTGGATAGTTACTCTACTGTTATTTGTGGCTAATGAGTTCCTAAGTGAGAACAAAGTTCATATTTCTGGTCATTACTTGGTTCACCAATTTCTACAAAGCCCACAGGTGTACACATTTAGCTCCTGGTGCATATAAATATTGAGCAGAAATTGCTGGATGGTATCACTTCTTGTTTAATGACATCACTTTCAGACTTCAGCTGACACCACAAATTCTTCAGACCACTTCCTAAAATCCTATCTTAAATCGTTAAAGCATAACCCACCACCAAAGCAAATTTGATCCGAGAGCCTGGAATTAGCATCTCATCTGAATCACCTATTGAATCTCAGTACCTGCAATGACTTGGTAGCACAGCAATTTTCTTCTCATGGCACACTAACAAGGCAATAAAACACACCATGTTTGGTTTTTTTTAACCATTGACAAGGCACACAATGTTGCTAGTAGAGGGCTCAAATCCCCAAATTGGCCTACTAAGAAGTGACCCGTACCAAAATCCCATGTACATCTGCAGACTATCTGCAGCAGTGTGCCATCACACAGTGGTTTAAGGTCACTGTGCTAGCCCTTGCCCCCAAGTATCACATCTATAACAAATTACGGTAGTAAGTGACATATTTTGCCATTTGGCTTCAGAAAGTAAATAACTAACTATGAGAAAATTAGTTTTATTCTACAGCATTTGACAGGAAGCCAATAATTCTATTTTAAGAGACTGCAAATGTAAGTTTCTGTCATGAGGTGAGACAGATGAGTAAAAAAAATTGTTGGGCAGAACTGCCCACCTCCCTACTCTGTTAACCACCTCACATGGTTATTTAAACAGCATCACCAGGAGATTCTGAAATCCCACCCTTTTAGTCACAAGTAAATAAAACTCCTTTTTATGGTAATGGGGAACTCCTCTAAAAACCTCTCCTGTTTTATCCACCATGGACTGATTTGCAAGCCATCCATGGAGATCACACATTAAAAACATCTATAGGTAAGATGTAGGAGAAACCACAAAATTCAGTATTAAAATTAAACCAACACATCTGGTTGTGCTAACAACCAGCATAACAAAAATGTATAACAAAAAGAGGATGCTCTTTTGGGCTGGATGTCCCTTTATCTGTTCATTTAATAAACTCTCAAGAATGAATAGACTGTGTAACTAGTTCAGTTCTCTTAGACAGACCAGGGCTTGATAAATTGACTCAAAACTGTTCCTGGAACCTAGGGAATAGAAGTGACTGAGAGGCAGCAGCCACTGCTGTAAAATAAGCTACTGATCACTGTCTCAGCTATTACTGCAATAAGTGTAGATAAAAAGACAGAACTTCATTTTGCAACAAACATCTGCATGGTGTCACATGGGATTACATACCTCCAATAGGTCCATTGGGCAGAAGTGGATCCATTGGGCATAAGTGGAAAACACTTCTGGTTTTCAGCCTGCAGAAGGCTGGGCTCTCTGGCCCCAAGATCATGGGGAGGGGGGGGAGAGGCAACAGGCATGGAGGAGCCACTGTAGCTAGGAATGCCACTGCTACAGGCTCTTCTTCCTGGCAACTGTCTTTCAAATACCAAGGACCACAAAACAAGAACCTCCTCCACCACTATTATTAGCTCTACTGTCCTTTTTATCCTAGCTTTTCTGTCCACTCATAAGACACATTTAGCACAGTCCTAATCATGTCTACTCAAAAGTAAGCCCAATTGTATTCAATGGGTCTTACTCTCAGGAAAGTGACTTTAGGATTGCAGGCTAAGTTTAAAAGCTACTGACCACTAGTTTATATTTAGAAGAGTTGAAGGAAAGCTTCAAAGACCCTTTGACCAATCAAAACGTCAGGTTTACAATGCTTCCTCAACCATCTTATAGTCCTATATCTTCAAACCTTTTCACACAAAAAGAAAGCACAGCATTTGAGCAACAAGTATGCATTCCTGCACTGATTCTACCAGCTCAGCTTTAACCTGAGGTTTTGTTTGCAAACCCTACAATCCAGAGTAACTACAGAAAGTAGTAAGAGGCAATTACTCTGGATTGCTCTGTGCATTTCCCATAGGTTCACCATAGGTGGCATTATAACTATGTTGGTGTAAAGGTTCCTGTAGTTACTTTGGATTGTAGCCAAAGTTACTCCTGAATGTACTTAAGGTTTAGCAAAGTTCTATTCAGAACTTCAACAAGCCACTTTAAAGTGAAATTTGTATTTAAAAGTTTAAAAATAATTTCAGTTTTTATCTGTTCTGTAGCTTACAGGTCAACTCTACATACTAATCTCTGATGCCGAAGGACTAGCTGAAGCAGAGAATATGAATCACTTAAGTAAACACACATATTCAAAATGTCACAGCTATAGACAGGCGAAGCTTTGTGTATCAGCAGAGATCTGTTCTGGGACACACACACCACTGATACTGAATATAATGGATTATGAAATCCATAATATTCACTCCTCTACGCCTTCCAAAAGGGACCTCCAAAAGCTCCCTCTGGAGAGCTTTCTCCAGCTTTCACATGTCTGCCCACTGTCTCTGTGGGCTTCAAAACACCCACAACAAATAACAAATAAACAAAACAAACAAATAAACAAATAAACAAAAATCCCTTTACCAGTTTCTTGAGTGAAATTGGAAGTGGATTTTTTTTATTTTTTTGCTCCCATGGCCATTCTGAAGCCTGGGCTTGCAACAGACACGCTGCCTCTCCGGCAGACTTCATAGAATCATAGAATCCTAGAGTTGGAAGGGACCTAGTAGGTCATCTAGTCCAACCCCCTGCCTGCAGCAGGAATTCCCCCTAGAGCATCTCCAACAGGTGCCCATTTGCCCTCTTCCAGTCCAGTGGCACTTCTCCACTCCTCAGGGATTTCTCAAAGATGATCGACAGAGGCTCTGCAAGGACATCTGCCAGTTCCTTAAGAACTCGAGGATGCAGCTCATCTGGTCCAAATGACTTGAATTCATTTAGGCCAGTTAAGTGGTTCCGAACCAGTTCTCTGTCAATCTTAATCTGCTGTTCTGCACCATCCATGTTTTCATTACCTCTTAGGGGATGTAAACACATCCCCGAATCAGTCAATGATCCCGCACCCCCATCTGCACAGCCCTCCTTCTGTGAATAGACGGATGCAAAGTAGGAGTTGAGCAGCTCCGCCTTCTGCTGGTTTCCAGACACCTGTTGTCCATCCTTGTCCAAGAGCAGCCCCACCCCCTCGGCTCTCCTCCTGTTCCTTTGGGCATATCTAAAGAAGCTCTTTTTGTTATCTTTGACTCCCCTGGCCAGCCTCAGCTCATACTGAGCTTTAGCATCCCTGACTCCCTCCCTACAGGACCGGACTACCTGCCTGTACTCCTCTCTGGTGATCTTTCCAGTCTTCCACTCCCTATACTTCACTTTCTTTAACTTCAGTTGATCCCCAAGTTGCTTGTGCAGCCAACCTGGTTTTTTCAGCATTTTCCCCCCTTTCTTTTTTATTGGAATTGTTTCTGACTGTGCTGGTAGAAGCTGCCTCTTAAGGAGCTCCCACCCATCTTGGGCCCCTTTCCCCATTAGATCATCAACCCATGGGATCCCACCTATGACTCCTCTAAGCCTGTTGAAATCAGCTTTCCTGAAATCCAACATATAAGTTTCACTCTGCACTCTTTTTATTTCCCACATTATTCTAAATTCCAGCAGCTCATGATCGCTTTCCCCTAAAGTTCCCACTATGTTAACCTGATCAACCAGTTCTTCACGATTTGTTAAGATCAGGTCAAGGATGGCCCCTCCCCTTGTCGTTTCCTCCACTTTCTGGACCATGAAGTTATCTTCCAGGCCTATCAGGAATCTACTGGAGCTTCCATGTTTGGCTGAGTTTGTCTCCCAGCAAATGTCTGGGTAGTTAAAGTCCCCCATTACTACTACCTCATATTTCCTTGCAATGCCTGCCAGTTGCTCCAAGAAGACATCATCTACTCCTTCTCCTTGGCCTGGCGGTCTATAGTAGACGCCCACCACAATGTTTTGTTTCTTATTTTCCCCCCTTACTTTTACCCAAACACACTCCACAGGGATATCCGGACCACTCTCCTGGATTTCAGAGCAAGTATATATGTTCTTGACATATAATGCTACTCCACCTCCCCTTTTGCCACTTCTTTTCCTCCGGAACAGCTGATAGCCTTCCAATTGTGTGTTCAAAAAGCCCCTGGAAGGAACCAGAGCAGTTTTGGCCCCCTTCGTAGGGCTTAATGGAGCCAAATCTGGCTCAATGCAGGTCAAGCAGACCCACATTGAGCCAGACCCACAAATGAAAATTCTGCAGATAATCAGTGTCCACCTGTAAACTCACTGCCATAAAAATAGAGTAACACATTTTATTAAAGTATCTCTAGACACATATTTTATTAAAGTATCTGTAGCTTCAACTAACATGTAAGCTATCCACGTGTTCATATCACACATTGGTTTAAAGCGTGGGTTAAGAATAGAATAGAAGCATGGATCCAGGCAGGGAGGGGGTTTCCCTCCTACCGGATGGTAGCTCCTGCAGGACGTTCAGACATGCAGGCTCCAGGATCAGACATGCTGGCTGGGGAAGCTCAGAGGGCACTGCTGCCTGTGTGTCCCTCTGCTGGAGAGGGGCTGTTACTGCAGGCAGAAGGAGAGATCCCACTTCAAACACCCAAGCCCAGACAATGGGCATTTGTGTTACAAAGCACATGTCGTTTTACAAGGCAGAATCCCATAGAAATTTTAGTTCATTTTACAAAGCATTTGTCTTACAGTGAATTCGTCTTAGAAGGTACCACTGTACATGGTTAAAGCCTAGGCTTTTAACAGTGAATGTGTTGCACAGTTGCAGTCACTTGAGGAAAAGAGATCTTCAGGGATAAAGGGCAGCACCTAAAGGCAGCACCTGAGAGGTTTCTGTTGTACTGTACTCAAATGGACCCACATTCTCCAACATCCAAAGCACTTTCTAATGCCTTCAGAGGACACAAGTTATTTCTGGTTTTGAGGAAAAGTATGAAGTGATATTTTTGGCCTTCAGAACACCCTCCAGACCTAAACAGAGCACAGCTCCTGTTGGGTTTCTGTCAAGTGGGCCAGAAGCTTGCAGGGATCCAGAGGCTGGCCATGGGCAGGATAGAGACCTACCGAGGGCCACATCTGGTCCCTGGGCTGGAGACTCAGGCTTAAAATATTAACGTTCTCCCTGAAATACATACAATGTAAACAACAGAGTTAGGTGTCAACAAATGACATCATCCTCCACTGAGAACTCTAAATTAACTCTCAGCAATGTCATATAGATACAGTATGAAATAAAGTGGACAATACAAAACCCTGAAGAAAGGCACTTCCCATTTCCCCCATAAAACCTGAAGTGACATTTTTAATGTCTTTTAAGGCAGCATTTCTTAACATTTATCCCCCAGCATACCATGTCACATCATCTACCGACAGTATTTGAAGTATCATTGGAAGTAACTGGTGATGTCATCACCAATTACTTCTAAGTTGTGATGCCAAATGTGGCATGACAGATACCAGTAAGAGGCTTAGGGTGGACAGAAGGGCCACTGAGTGTGTGAAATGCATGCTTTAAAGCTCTGCGCACTGAGCCAAGCTTCCTATGTTTTGTCACATCAGATCACCCACCTTGCTGTCAGGAAGCAATTCCTGCAATTCAGCAAGGGTCCCACAAGTATCACTGCTGGTCCTCATACTACTAATAGCAAAAAGTTACAAAGCAGGCAAACTCTGTCCCAACCATTTGCAGCTGTCAGGGACCCCCAATTCAGCCAGCAGGTCCCGTCTCCAATGAGCCTCAGGCAAAGACAACTGAAGCCCAACTGGCCTATGTGCATTATTTTAACTTTTCCATTGCCTCAAAACAAAATATTCTCCATGTATTTGGACTTGGTCTGTATGTTTTCACTGTGCAAGAGGTGTGTGGCAAACAGTTCAAAGTTTTCATGTCATTCTACATATCTGTATTAATTCTCATCTTCTATATATATAAAAGAGAAAAGTCACTGACTGACACATCAACACCCTGCCAAAACCGCTGGGCCTAGAAGTGTGAAATTTGGGGTGGGTGTTCTTTCCAAGACCGAGGAGTGCACTAAGAACTGGTTTTCGGAAATTCCAACCAGAAGGGGGTGAAATGGAGTGCAACGCGTTTTCTTCCCTATACTTTGCATTGAAGCATCAGTGACTGAGGAATGCTCTGCCCCAACCCCCGGACCTAGAAGCATGAAATTCAGGGAGGGTGTTCCTTCTGTCACATGAACACCCACCAAGAACCGATGTGGAGGAATTTAACCCTTACGGGGCTGAAAAGGGGTGCAACATGTTTTTGTCCTATACTTAACATGGAAGACTGACCAACCTCCAGCCAGTTTGGTGCTTGGTGCCTGATACACTGGAGAGGATGTTGTTTGGAGGGAGGGGTTGCACTAGGGAGGGGACTGATGCGCATGGGGGACTGATGCGCATGGGGGACTGATGCGCATGGGGGGATGGCGTACAGGGGAATTTTACTCCTGCAATGCGAGTACGCTTTTCACAAGTATATATCATAAATAAGCTCAGTAAATTTATTCATGGATACAAGTCACATCATTCTTGTATTTTATGAAAATTAATTCAAATTGAAATTTAATTTTTCCAGCCCCAACAAAATCTCAGAGAGATGATGTGGCTTTTCTGTCAAAATGTTTGCCCACTCCTGTTATAAAGCATTAAAAGCAGAAAAGTCTAATGTGATGAAGACAAAATCTGGCTTTCACCTGCACACCTTAGGAAACAACCCACCACACAAAGTTAAATAGGTCCTCCCTCCAAATCCTTTGCAGAATACTGTTTTTATACACTATGCCAACAAAGCCTCCAATGAGGATTCCATTCTGCTGCCATGATAAAAAATGGCTAAAGTGGCAAAGGAACAGAGAAAAGAGTTTGTGCTTATAATAAAGCAATGTTGCTGATCATTTGTCCCCAACTTTGCATTGTTCACCTATTCAAAGTACCATCAGAAATAACTGGCAATAATCAGTAACTTCTGGATTGGGAGGACAGATGCAACATGACAAACACCACAAGCCTAACCATGTCTACTCAAAAGTATGCTCCATTGTGTTCAATGGGTCTTACTTCCCGGAAAGTGTCTTTAGGTTTGCAGCCAAACACAGGTAAGACGCTCAGAGCAAATGTGAGTGCTTTTTTCATGTGTGTGAAAAGAGCATACTGGAGCTCTGACTGGTGAGCCAAGCCTCCTACTGCTGCCAGTCTGCTGGCCTGGTGGTAGGAGTGAGGGACACCACTGGTGATATGTGGGTGGAAATTTCAAGGCATCTGTCCCAAACCATTTCATGCCTTAAAATTTCAACCACTGAACAGCTATTATCCCAGTTAATACTGTTAGCATCAGGAGAATTACAATTTGGAGGTTATGAAGGCAAAAATGAAAGAAACCAAGTCCATCTTCTCAAAGAGAGTCAGCCTCAAAAGTCACTTCAAGTGAGCACTGCAAGTACAAAAACAATTGAAGTTAGGGGTTCAGTAGCACCCAAATTATATGAACCCAGCTCTGAACAGGGAGAAAAATTCCTTCCAATGCAGATACTTTAATCTGAATCATGCTTTATTAAGTTCACTCATTACCAGTCCATCTACTATTTTTGGATAATCAAATAATAGCAAAATAGGAAGCAAAGCATCAGCAGCATATTAACACTCAACCCTAAATTTTTTGATCATTTAACCCAGGAATGTCCAAACTTTTTGGAAGGAGGGCCACATTATCTTTCTGACACTGTGCAGGGAGGAGGGGAAGCTATAAAAATGATTAACATTGAAATTTACATACATTTACATACAGGAGTGTAATAGGATTACAAGGCTTGCCCAAGAGATGGATGAAGGGGTTTTGCTGCAGGTTGCATTGAGACTCACAACAGGCTGCATATGGCCCCCAGGCCAGGGTTTGGACACCCCCGATTTAACAATGGCTATGGGATTAAGTATATCGCAAACACAGAAATAAGACAGAATCCCATAAGCAAAATGCTATAACATAGACGAGACGCATGCAAACTCCAGCCCTGGGGCCATTTGCGACTTCTGGGGACTCCCAATTCCTGTTATTCAGCCCACAGGAAGCCCACAGTCTCCAATGAGCCTATGGCTTATCAGAGCCTGCTGAAGACTGCAATGGCCCATGACTGCAGATTGCAACATCCATTATTGTCCAAAGTGCATCGGTTTATGTCTCCATGTGTTTTCTTCTTCCTCCTGAACCTTGTTTTAACTCCCACCTCAATTGCCTCTGAACAATTTATGTATTCCTGTGTTTCTAGCTTGGTTTTAACTGTAAGAGAGGTATATGGCAGTCCAATGTCATTATATGGCTCTACATGCCTGTATCATGTTTTTCATATAGATTAAAAGCTCAGTAAAATGCATTGATTCATATATTTAAGTTTATTCAAATTTGAAATGTATAATTCTGTTTTTCGGCCCCCAGCACAGTGTCAGAGAGATGATATGGCTATCCTGCTAAAATGTTTGCCTCATGACATACACAGTAATTTCACAGCACTACAGCCTGGGAGCTACCTCTTAGTCATTACCAAAGAACCATACCCTCTAGTCCCAAGTAGCAAGACATCCTAGGACAGCACTGCCCTACTTTTGTCACAAGTGTGCTACTTCAAATGGCCTACCTACTGGAAGTGCCACCAGAAGTAACTGGCAATAACATCACCAATTACTTTTGGTTTGTAAAAATGTGATGCATGTGCCCCTGTAAGACATTCAGAGAAGACACCCTTTTTCAAGCACACAGAAACTGTACACAGAAGCTCTGCCTGCCAAATGAAGCCTCTCACCAATGATTGATGCATTGTGGTCTTGCTGCTGGGTAGCACATGTCATGAGCGCTACTACTATCCTATAAGAATACTGTTGTCAAGGGTAACTGATGCTGAAAGGTTCAGGAGAATCTGAATGGTTGCAATTCCCCACCTTCATTTTAAAAATCACATACCATACAAATGGGCCCAAAAAGGGATAGTTGCCACTGGCAAAGGGTCTAATAGCAATGGTGGTCCAAGAAAGCTCCTAAACTGCAAACATTGTTCTTTGGGGGAAATGTAATCCTATCCTGGATAAGAACAACAAATAGTTCTTTTGAACTAGTCACATAGTTTTATCTTGTTTTAAGTTTCAATTTGTCAGTCCTCAATCAGTATGTTTCTCAATCAGTATCCTCAATCCTCAGTAACTGTTTGGGTATTCATTCAAAGATTGAACCACTACTCCTGAATTTGCTGAATATAAAGCAAAGCTGAGGGTCTACTCATGTGCATACTGATACAGTGATTGTGCAACGTTCTAGACCAGGGTTGTCCAAATTCCAGCAGAGGCCAGATGCTGCCCACATCGAGCTTCAATGGGGCCCATGGCAAGACCCCTCTAGCCCTCAAACCAGCCTTATAATCCTTCGGATCTGTCTCCAATACAATCTTATAGGTAAATTTATGTACCATAAGTTTATTCAAATTTGAAATACAAATCATTTTTCCGGCCCCTGACAGTGTCAGAGAGATGTGAACACCCCTGTTCTAGACTGACAATTTCTCCCAGTGACTGTATATAGACACTAAAAGAGCCAACACAAAGCCCTTGCCTGGGCTCATTATGATGACCCTACCCTGAATTAATTGCCCACTGGATGCTACCACCAACACAGATCCTTAAGTGTAGAAGGGATGAGTTGGTCAGGTGGGTTCTCTAATGGGTTGATCACTGGCTGGGAGCCCACACCAATCCTGTAAGAAAGCAATGAGGCATACCAGGAGAAAATACAGCTGGCAGAGCAATATTAGCATTGACCCATCAAGTAGAGAAACAATTGCCAAGTAGTGTCTCACACTGCTGCAACATAGATATTTTAACTAACAAGGTGCTCACAAGTTCAAAGCTTTTGCAAAACTCAAGAATTAAAAATTAAAGAGATCTACTAGCTGAAATTAATTAAACATCTGTATGTGAGCAATATCCAAGAATGTTTTAGGAACTCTAATCAAGGAAGGTACAGAAAACGTAATTTCAAATAGCTTCTAGAATGGAGAAATGAATGGAGAAATGTAGAGAAGAACCGTGGATTCTGATTTGTTTTTACTGAAATGTTTTTAGTGAACTGTTGCCAAAGTTCAAATTTAAATTTGTAATCAAGAACATACTTCCAATCGTTACATTTCTTTTGCAACACTCACTTCAGCCAGAAAATCACAATGGAAATAAGCAAGCGTACTTCAGTAAATTTATATAATTTAAAATGAAATACTGTGCAAGTAAAATGTTAGCAGGCCAGCATACACTGCCTTTTGATTAATTTGTAAAGAGATCAGACATGATTCAGACATTAAAATTATTAAAACTCAACTATTTCTTCCAATATATTTAAAGTTCAGCAGAATTTTCTTCTTGCAAGTATTTACCGTATTTGCTAGCTTATAAGATACACACACCCAAAGGGGGGAAAATGTCTGTGCATCTAATGGAGTGAAGGGGCCAATTCTGGAGCACCTTCTGTAGCGGTGCTCTGTCTCTCTGGGCAGGGCAAGCCTATAGGAAGGAGAGGGCAAGCAGGGGAGGAGGGACAGAGGCTTCCCTACAGGCTCCTCCCCCAAAGAAATAAATGGAGCCCGGAGAAATAGCAGAGCAGGCAGGCAGGCAAAAACAAGGGGACACTGGTGGGGCGAGGAGAGAAGGAGGCAGCCCAGGAGAGAGAGGAAGCCTCTCCTTGCATCCCTTGCAATCCAAGCCTCTCCTTGCAATCCCATGCATCCTTTCCACTTGAGTATACATGCACAGGATCTGGTTCCTAGGGCTGCAATCCTTTCCAGGGGTGAGGGAGGCTTGCAACTGAGGCTTGCAAATGCACAGAATTTGGTTTGGTAGAGGTTGCAAATGCACAGAATTTGGGTTGCTAGAAGTTGCAAATGATGAGTTCTTGGGGTCTCCAGAAAATTAGAAAAGTGCTTGAACCGTAAAATCTCTCATTTTTTAATGACAGTAATGATGGTTCTTAATACCACTGTTGACTTTACATGGTTGTAATATTATTCTGCTATATTTTATTAAATATATTAGTACACCATTCGGTTCAGAATATTTTTTTCTTGTTTTGCTCCTCTGAACTTTGGTGCAGCTTATGGCCCAAGTGCATGTAATAAGCCGGGAAATATGGTATACTGAGTGGGCAAGAGAATCTGAAGAAGAGACCTAATGCTAAGGGAGAAAAAACCCAACAGCCAATTTTGATCAGGAAGCTAGCTATTCAGTGGGGGGGATTTACACTCTAAAAGGGTGGTTACACTCTTGAAAAGGTGGTTCAAAGCATAAGCAGTGGAAGTATGTTGGATTGCTTCTTCTCTCTCCCTTATTTATAAGCCAAATAACCATCACCACAAGAACTCTTAACACAGAGCTTATGTATAGATGCTGTACTGTACCTATCTAAGAATGACACGTGTCTTTTTACTAGAGAAGAAATCTGAAAAAAATCACACATCTTGGGGACCTGTCTAGTATGGCCCACACATCTTTGAGAAATAGTGGTAGATCGTATCCAAAATGTTCTCCTGAACAGTAATTACTACAGAATATTAAAAATAGACAATTACTGCTGCTATAGGCAAACTCTGTATAAATGTCTTTGGGAAAGAAATTAATCATCTGGTTTTACTTAATAAAATACTAAAAGCCATACAACACTTCATATAGTGTAATATCTTTCAGATAAGAACTTTGAAGTCAGATTCTGGCTGATGTGCTTAAGTTGTATACTTAAGTTTAGTATACATATGTTCCCATGGAAGACTTAGAGTGAAGGTTAAGTTCTGTGTTAGAATTGGTTAGCCAATATAATGAGCAGGGACAATAGTTTTAGTGACTCAGCAATTTAAAGAAATTGAAACCTGAATCCCAAAGCAAATCTCATACCAAATCTGTGGTGGTTCCCCTTGCAGCTACAACACTGTAATGTTCTACTTCAGTATGAAAAAGGCTTCAGGGTGTTTACGAACAGACTCAGTTTAACAAAATCTGTTCTGGTTCTCAAACTTAAATTTGGTTTTCAAAGATTTCAAGCTGTTATGATTTCTATATGGTTTAATATTCAGCACCATTACAAGAATAGCTTCTGAAAACAGCTTTCAAAATACAAAACTGTAAATTGCTTAATAAATTTGAAAACCCATTTTGCCAATATTTTGTATACCTCACATGTGCATTTAAAAGATTTAAATTAAAAGCTAACAACAATAGTTTAGATTGGTGATTTTCAACCTTTTTCATCTCACAACATATTGACAAGGTGCAAAAATGATTAAGGCACACCATCCAGGGTGACCAAGTAGAATGGAAGACAGACCCTACAATCCAGAGTAACTACGGGAGCACGTAAGAGACATTACGTGTACCCGTAGTTACTGCACCATCTAATGAAAACTTATGGGAAATTCATACTGCAATCCACAGCAAATTGTTCTTACACCAGAGCAAGGACTCCCCGTAGTTACTCTGGATTGTGCCCAGAGTGCCGCAACCTTTAACCACTGTGTAGACTATAGAAGAGGAAAATTAGGAAGGTTTAGCTCAATACAGAAGGGTTTAAAAAGCAGCACCTTCCTAAATTCCCTGTTCTGTGCAATGGTTAAAGGTACAGGTATTATGCTTTCTATATGCTCACCCTGCACACCATCATTTTTTGGCAATTAACAAGGCACACCAAGCTGCTCACACCCCCATTGGCCCTATTAGTAAATTACCCTTCCCAAAAGTCCAATGGCAAATTCCCTGCAAACCATTTGCAGCACACCAATGTGCCACAGCACACTAGTTGGAAATTGTTGGTTTAGATCATAATATATACAAGTAGCAGCTCAAGTACAAGATGTGCAATGCAGAGACTCTTAAGTTGTAAACAGTTAGAAGACTGACCAACTAATAAGCCACAGTGAGCAAGCTTTTGTAGACAAGTTTATGGCAAAGTAAAATAGTCCAAGCTGATCAGATGACAGAAGCCTTAAGCACTACTAATGTATGCAGTAAATAGTGTGCTGTCCCATTTGGCATATCCGGTATTATTGAGAAGCGTTATTTGGCACATCCTGCATTACTCTCAGGTTATTCAGGCTGCTATTCTATACATACTTTTCTGGGAATTTCAATGAATAAAATGGGAGAAATTACTAACTAGACATCCATCCATAGGATTGTGCTGACAATTATTTCTCTTTCAATTTTCTTTCGTTTGAAAAAAATTGAATTCTTCACTCATTATGACATGTGGGGACTGCATAGAACAGTTTTTAAAAAATTTCTTCTTGCTTTACACATACAGAACAATCTCAGGAATTTGATTTGTCACAACTTTTGATTAAATCTGAAGTTGTTTCTCTCCAAAACTGTGCCTGAAGGATTACCTAGGAAGGCTGAATATCTTATATCAAAATTTATCCAGAAACCTTCATTTACTTCTGAGATATTAGCATCCAAAGATGGATACACAGGAAAATAACGCAATTTGCAAGTGTCGAAGATGGATATGGCATCCTTGTTTTGAAGGACCATAGTACACAAAGCCTTTGGATTTTTCATCTAATATTTGGCATGTGGCCATTTTATATGTAGAATAACCCAATTATTTTCAGTCAAATCTGAGTCAGTCACCATGGGACCTCTGGTTGAGTTCATATGGAATGATCCAACAGTGAAATATCATCTACCCCAAAATAATTGTGCTATATGGTCACCTTTCACAATACATGCATTAAGTAGGAGTTCATGCCTATTTTAAAAGAAAATAGGCACAAATGGAACCCATAACAGTGTATTTAGAGGCAATTCTAAATATTTTGTTGAGAATGTTGTCAGGTGCAGTGGCAGATTTATAGAAATATTTAATAGTTTGAAATTACTGTAATTTGAATAGTTTGAAATTGCTAGAAATTTAGAGGTTTTTTTAATGTACTACTTACAATAAACTTTCCTACTGTTTTCCCCAAAATTCTGTTAACAGTTTAGAATTTGTAGGAAGCAGAACTTTAAAATTATTTTCTAATGTTTTTACCATAGCTCTTTTGTAACAACAACAACAACAACAACAATAAAATTATTGGTCTAGATAACCTACTGGTTGGACTTGATGACCTACTGGATTCCTTCCAACTCTTAGGATTATAAATAAATAAATAAATAAACTTTAATTCTATCCTGCCTTTCGGGGGGGGGGGGGGGAGAGGGACTCAAGGTGGCTTACAAACAATGCATAAAAACACCAATAATAAAATCCAATACATTAAAACAGTTAAAACAAGCATCTTAAAAAATAAATAAAAACATCTACAATAAAAACTGATTAAAACCACAATAAAAGAGTTGTGCAGACACTAGGATACTAAAAAGCTCAAAAATGGGGATCTTTTCATGGGCAAAACTACTTTTCCAAGGGCAAATTCACCTTGTGGGCAACTAACTATGGTAATAAAACTTTTTCTGCATAATTGTACGTATATTGTAAACATTTACTCAAAAATTCTGTTTGTGTTCTCACCGCCTTCGTATTAAAACTTTAATCTCAACTTTTTTGCCCTTTTTTGGCATCCCCTTTTTTGATGCCAATATCTCCAAAACTACGAGAGGTCTTTTCTGATGACAGATTCAGAAAGCCTATGCCCAAATTACTCTATATATCAAAATTCATCCTGAAAACTTCATTTACTTCTGCGATATTAGCATCCAAAGACGGGTACCCAGGAAAATTCTATTTGCGAGTGTCAAAAATGGGTATGACACCCTTGTTTTGAAGAGCCATAGCACACAAACCCTTTGGATTTTTCATTTAATATTTGGCATGTGGCTATTATATACGTAGAAGTACCAACCCAATTATTTTCAGTCAAATCTGAGTCAGTGACCATGCAAGGTTTTTGAGACTGGTTGATGACCCTGTTATACATCCCAACCTTTTGCACATTTACTTAAAAGCAGATCAGACTGTGTCCTACGAGACTGACTTCCAGATAACTATGGTTGTGGATAACTATGGTTGCAACCACAACCTCAGAGTTAGTGGAACATTGTGATAAAGATGACAAATCCTTTTTCCTACACTGATGGCTGCTATTCAACTGCTATATCCAAAAAGGAGGAACTGTTAACATATAAGAAAGGGTGGAAGTAATGCAAAAATATCCCAAGATTATCTGAAAAGCATTTCTTAATAGGAAAAAGAACAGCAGTAAAAAGCTAAATGTTTTGATTTGCATTTATCCAAATATCTGGGAAATGGGGGGAGGAGATCTGGGACGAACGAGGTTAGCCATTATGAATATTGGAAAAAGTCATTTTGTTCTCTCGACTTTATAGTTCCAAAAAATCATGAGGGTGGAAACATATATGACAAAGGCAATATGAAAGAAGTTTAGCCTACTTCACTATGAACTTACATTGTCCTCTTACCTGGTTTTACTACATTGTACTGATTATACAAATAGGTACAATTATAGATAATTCTTAATTCAAAAGAGCAGAGCTTTTGAATGACAGCGTATAAGCACCTATGAGCATTCAAAGTTTTGTTTCCTTTGCTCCATGCTGTTTAGAAACACCTTGCAATCGTATTAGTATCAAAAACATGTGCAAGAAAAATCCATACAGGAACTTCCTCTGTTTTTAATCAGGTTTTTTTCTGATTAGATCAAAGCTAAGCAAAGAAGAAAGTCTCACTGGAAATGAAGTATAACCAATTTTCAAGTGTACATGTTTAAGATCACATGAAACAGGGAGCTCTTTAAGAGAGCACTGCCCTGTCTATTAAGTCAAAATTGTTTTAATTATAGAAGAGATGGAAAAAAAACCAAAGGCAGGCTCAGTTACGGGTGATAAAATGCAAATACAAGCAGGAAGATACAGTATAAAGCTATATATGTACATGCACTAAGGGGCTTAGAACTTAATACTTCAAATAGCATTTTTTTCAAATTGTGAAAGTTAAAAGTTTCTGTGCTGTTTTCCCTAATGAGTGGCATACCATATTTATTGGAGAAGTTTCATAGAACAATATAGGAAGCCATGATATTCTTAGCTATTATTTTCTTTCAATAATCATGAATTATGTTTTGTCTTAAGCAGTGATCGCCATTTCACAGCATAGTCAGCCCACACGGAACAGATCAATAACATTACAGACACTAGACTAGACTGTACCCATTTAATAACCACAAGAAAGTGTACCATTCAGCAAAATCTTGCACTCATTGCACAACTGCTGGAGAGCAGGAGCTATTTAATGGTGGAAATCAAAGTGAAATCATAAACAGATCTACCTAGCTGTCTTTTCAATTATAAAAGCTACCTAAATTTTTAAAATAATAAGAGAATAAAAGTAAAATACAACTATAAAACACTCAGTTTGGCTAGAAAAGGGAATACATGAGTACTCATTATTACCAGGTAGGTCACAGTATCATCTGGGAAAGCTACAGGAATAACATAAAGCAATTCGTCCAGCCACTGGTTGCTGCTTAGAAAAGCATTTCCCTGTTATCAAAATCTGATCAGCTTATGTCTGTCTAATATTTCTGTAATAAACTTTTGGGCTTATTATTTCAGCAAATGCACACTCTTATTAACAGGATTTTAAAAATCACATGCACACACAGTATTTTAATGGTACATCATTCACCTAAGGTCATTCAACACATCTTTTTATGATATAGGATGCAATCCTAAACACACTACCCTGGAATAAGACCCATTAAGCACAATGGAGCTTACTCCTGAGTAGACATGGTTAGGATTGTACTCATAATCACATTAAACCACCTCACTGACTTCATCAAGAGGAATATCAGATCAGGGTTATTGCAACCACATTTCAGATTTACAAACCGAAAAAACAACAATTTGCCATTCCTGCATAACAAACAGACAAGCTTATTAGTTACACACGAGTGCAGCAGAACCTGGACCAGACATAAATTTAAGCAGTAAGGTAGTATTTAAAGAGAATAAAAACAATATCTGTCAACATGCTGACAAAAAATATTCAATGCACAGAAAGTAAACTGGTGTCTTCAATTTTAATCTTACAAGTGAGATGACAATCACAGTTTAAAACATAAGACTATACACTCACCTGAGGAACACGAGATCAGAAAAACAGCAAACACCAACTTTGTAGCAGCTCCCATTTTCCAAGTAGTTAGAGCAGATATGAAGGAATTCTATATATCCAGTTTCCTATGTCTTCCAAAATATTAAAATCTCCCCTTTGCTTTAACAATGTTATCTATCGAAACATGTTTGGAAAGGAACATGTCCATAAAATAGTAAAATCTGTTTTTTATAGTGTTCTATTCAACTCCTCCTTAATAAATCACACCAGCAAAGGGATGCATATGTTTGGGAACACACACCTGATTTGGCTTCCGTTCAAACTGTGGCAAAATTCAATTCATAGAAACACATTAAGTGCCCAGTTTAAAAGGTCAACAATAAAATAGTTGAGTGTTAGACAAATTATTGTTGGAGAGCACGGTTCATTTTCTTCTTCAGCTTGAAATTTGTAAAGTATCCCCCATGGGTACTGGAATCAGGCAAGACTCACAGAGATTAGTAAACAATACTTTCTGTCTTCACCTGTTTTACAGCATGTAGTGTATGGGTGGGAAATAGTTCCATCTCAGTTTCAAATGTCAATATAAACACCCCTCCGATAGAAAGGGGAACAGCACTTTAATCCATTAGTGTGTGTTTGCTTCTTTATAAAAAAGTGAAGTTCTGAAATATCAGTTTCTTAATAACGCTGAGCTTAACAAACAGGGCAGCAAAAAGGAGCTTATTTGTCCTCTATAGTACCACAGATATGACAAGTCTCTGGTTCTTCTTTATCTAATCAATGGAAAGATGCACATTCTGTTTGTCTATGTAACCCCTTTGGACGTTAATGATTCTTTGCTGTTGCCCACCTTAAGGGAGCAGGCTGCATTCTCAGATACTTGCTCTTCCTTTCAAAATCAGAAATTCAAACTCCCTCCCTGTTTGACTTAAAATGCCCCCGTAATATGGTAGTTAAATCACAGGAGAGTGGCAATGGAGGGGGTAGGAAGGTAAAATGCTGCCCATCTGGGAAGAAACAAAGAATATTTCAGCTGTGGTAGAATAATAAGGAAACTCCTCAAGAAGAAATCTTTCCTGAAGCCAAGAGGTTTCAAGGGTTGAAGCGATGGGTGCTCCTAGACTGGCCAGACTGGTTGTTGTTGTTGGTGGGTTTGGTATATGGTTGCCTCACGACCACGAGTGGGGGGATGATCAGATGGGTGCTCCTTGGATGGTCAGACTGGTTGGCGGTGGGTTTGGTAGATAGTTGCCTCACGACCACAGGGACGGCCAAATGGGTGCTCCTTGATCCAATGGGTGCTCCGACTGGTCAGACTGGTCTGTGGTGGCTTTGGTGGGTAGTTGCCTCAGGACCACGGGGATGGCCAAATGGGTCAGTGGTGGTGGGTTTAGTAGGTAGCTAGTTAGGCTCCGGATTCCTCCTTGGCTCTCAGAGGTTTGTCCGCGCACAGGGGCTGCAGGCTGCCTGCCCCAGAGTAGTTCGTGCCCCCCACACGCCCGGGTGCCTGGAGCAGGAGAGGCAGGAGGATCCCCGGGAGCTTCCGCTTGCCCTCCTCGAGTCCACCAGGTCGGGGGCGGGAGCCTGTTGAAGCCCTGTTGGGCTCCTTCTCTGCCCCACGCCCCGCAGAGCGAACCCCCTGTGAGGGGAGGGAGCTGAGGCGGGCGGTGCTCCCCTCCTTAGCCAGCGGAGAGGCGGCCGAGCCCAAGTTCGCGGCGGTGCTGAAGGCGCCGGTGGTGAGGCTGAGGCGCTGCCGAGGAGGAGCAGGAGGAGGCGGAAGGGCCGAGCCGAGTCTCTCCCTCAGGGCGTCGGAAGGACACGGGCGAAGAAGCGGAACCGGCTTTATCGTCCCCCAAGCCCGGCCGGCGGTGGCTGTGGCGGCGGCGGCTGTGGTGGCGGCGGCAGCAATGCTGAACGGCCCTCCCTGCCTTGCTGCGCCCCTGTGGTAATTTCATAGCGACCCATTCACTGGCGTCGTGCGGAGAACCGACCCAAGATGGCGGCGCCCGGGCGATTGTTTTTGTTTCCTCTCCGCCTCGCGTCCCTTTTTTTTTAACTCGCTCACTCCCTCCCCCCCACCAACCCGCTCGCGCCTCTGTGTGCGCGAGCGCGAGGGAGGGGGTGATGAAGGAGAGAGAGCGCGTGCTCAGGCGGTTAGTCGCTGTGGAGAGGGCGCGAGGGGGCGTGAATGAAGCGGGGAGCGCGCGCTCAGTCGGTTGAGTCAGTTCAACGGCTGCGAGCAGCGCGAGGGGGTGGGGGGAGGAGAGAGCGCGTGCTCATTCGGGTAACCTGTCAGTTCAACGGCTGCACGCGGGTGGGGGGGAGGCTGAATGAGCGCGTGCTCTTTGGGTTGGTCTGTCAGTCTAATGGTTGCCGCGAGGGGAGGGGGGAAGGAGCGCGTGCTCATTCGGGTAGCCTGTCAGTTCAACGGCTGCAGCGGGGGGGGGGGGGAGGCTGAATGAGCTCGTGCTTTGGGTTGGTCTGTCAGTCCAACGGCTGCTGAGAGGGGAGGGAGAAAGGAGCGCGAGGGGGGTTAAAGGAGCGCGTGCTCATTGAGATAGCCTGTCAGTTCAACGGCTGCTCGCGGGTAGGGGGAGGCTGAAAGAGCGCGTGCTCTCTCGGTTGGCTTGTCAGTCCAACGGCTGTCGCGAGGGGAGGGGAGTGAAGGAGCGCGAGCTGATTCAGATAGCCTGTCAGTTCAACGGCTACTCTGCAGCGCGAGGAGAGGGGGAGTGAAGGGGAGAGCGCCCCTCAGTCGCTTAAGTCAGTTCAACCGGCTGCCAGAAGCGCGAGGGAGGAGGGTGAAGGAGAGAGCGCGTGCTCAGGCAGTTAGCCTGACTGTCAATTCAACGGCTGCCCCTAGGACCAGGCGCGCGCGCAAGCCAGCAGCGCGAGGGAGATGAAGAGGAGAGAGCGCGCGCTCTCAATCTGTCGGTCTGTCAGTTCAAGGGCTGCTGCTTCGAGAATGAGGGGGGCGCGCGCAGCCACAGCGCGTTCTTAGGCATGCCTTCTGTGTGTGCGTGCGAGAAGGCGAACCGCTTGACTGACAGCCGGCGCTAGCCACTCACCGCAAAGAAAAAGAGAAACGGGCGACGTTCCGTTCCCGCCTCCCTCCAGCCCTGCTCTGCCCCGCCCACCCCACGGATGGGCGGGGTTCAATCGCGGCGTTCCAATCTGGGCGGCTCAGAAGCGCCGTGGAACGCTCAGCGCAGGGCGCGCGGCGGGGAGGGAGAGGTGCTGCGCGCGGCGGTGCAGCCGCTGTCGGAATGAACTGACTCCCAAGGAGCTCAGGGAGGCCGCCTGCCCAGTAAGCGCGCGCCCTGTAGGCTTCCCAACCTCTGACTGCCCTGCAGCTGCACAAGTGCACGCTGAACTCCACACCTATGCACAGTTTCCTATGCAGTTCTACGCACGCTTCCCTATTCACTTACACGCACAATTTCTCCTATGCACACTTCCCTATATTCTCTTATGCACATTTATGTACATTTTCCTGTGCACACTTCTATGCAATTTCTTATGCTCTTTTGTGCACACGCTTCCCTGGGATGAAGGACCCCTGAACACAATGAGATTTACTTTTGAGTAGACCATTTTAAGATTGGATGGAAGCTTCACTGAAAGCAGACTTCGAGGATTAAGAGAGAGCCCTGTGGGCTTCACTCTCAGGCTGCAGTCCTAAGACACTTTCCTGGGAGTAAGACCCATTGAACACAACGAGGCTTACTTCTGAGAAGACATGGTTAGGATTGTGATCACAGTTGCAAATAAACTTTGCAATGTGTCGGCATTGCTGCATGGAAGTCAGTCTCACTGAACTGAAGTGGGTTTACTTCCAAGTAAGCATACATGGAGCCAACTGATATCAAGTTATCTGTTTTCTCTGAAGACCCAATCCTTGTTTTATCCCCTTTTGTATATGAGTTCCACCCTAAATTATACTTTCTATTAAATTGACAAATTAAAGCACTCCATTAGCTAGCTAAAAAATGAACATCAAGCTGCTGATGTTGTGTTGTGTCCATTTCCACAATTTTTTTATTTTAAAAAGCATTAATCTGGAATGTTTTGGTTCACAGAAGAGCTCTGTGTGCATTTGTGTGTATGTATGGCAGTGTCATCCCTTTAACTTCATGGCTCCTGGACCTTTAACAAGCTTGTAAAAGAGGGAATGCTGAAATGTGTAGCTTGTGATCTGTGGAATAAAAAGCTGCACCTGCTGAAATTTCTTCCTCTGTATATTTGTTAAAGATCCTGGAGCCCTGAAGTTAAACGGTTGGACACCTGTGGTGTAGGATGTTCCAATGCTCAACTTTAAGGCCCTCAGACCTTTAACAGTGTTGCAAAAGAGGGGATTTCAGCAGGTGCAGCTTCTGATCTGTGAGGTGACAAGCAGCACCTGCTGAAATCCCCTCTTCTATACATTGTTAAAGGTCCTGAAGTCAAAAGTTTGGACATCCCTGCTCTAAGGAGCTGAAAGTGGTGTATGTGAGTCCTCCCCTATGCTTGTTCTCACAACAACCCTATGTCAGAGTGATCAGATGTCATATCCACAAAAGAGGACAAGGCCCCCAAAATGTAGGACACCCAAGAAAAATGTAGGACATGATAAAACAAAAGCAAAAAACACTCTTATATATTGCTTTCATGTGGTTAATTAAAACACTCTGTTAGAACATAAGAAGAGCCTCTGCTGGATCAGGCCAAAGGCCCATCTAGTCCAGCTTCCTGTATCTCACAGAGGCCCACCAGATGCTTCAGGGAGCCCACAAGACAACAAGATACCTGCATCCAGGTGCTAAATTAAAACTATTTCATATACAGTAATTCATTACATCTAATTTCTTAATGACAGGGCTATATGCTGCCACAAGGAAAAGGAGGACACAAGGTTAAAAAAGAGGACATGCCCTGGAGAAAGAGGAGATGTGATAACCCTGCATTGAAATAAATGGCAAATCAGTCAAATTCATATTCATCTGACTAAATATGAATACAACTGAGTCTCTCCTTAATACAAAGCAACTACACTTAGAAAATGCAGTTATGCAAGGTTGCTCAAAAGAAGGTTCTGTTATATTGAATGGTGCTCTCAGGTGCTCTCAAGGAAGACACAAGGTTAAAAAAGAGTACATGCCCTGGAGAAAGGAGATATGATAACCCTGCATTGAAATAAATGGCAAATCAGTCAGATTCATATTCATCTGATTAAATATGAATACAACTTAATACAATATGAATACTCCTTAATACAAAGCAACTACAATTAGAAAATGCAACAATGCAAGATTACTCAAAAGAAGGTTCTGTTATACTGAATAGTGCTCCCAGATAAGTATGCTTGTGATTGTAGATGTAAAAATATCAAAATCTTGACATGTATCCGAGAATTGGATCCTGATCTATGGATGCACTAATGGGAGAACCTACTAACGCGAATGTGAACTTTCCTAAGAATCAATTCTCATCCCCATGTTTGAGTCTGGAAGGAGATGTGTGACTGGCCAGCCTCAAAACTATTTTGTTTTTCATTTTCTGAATCAAGATAATAATGTTTTTTCCCCCCTGATGTGGACCATGGCAGGCCTCCATGCGGCCCACAGTAAGCCCCTTCCATCTAGCCTGTGGACAGCCATGTAATCCTCCAGAGGCAAGGGGAGCTCTGCCCTTCCCTCTGCAGGGTATTCTACATGCACTGTCTCTCTGTGCATGAAAGAGCTTATGAACTGCTTTGAAAATCATCCCTTCTCTGTGTTAGAAAGTGATTTTATGAACTGATTTTCATTCATTCGACCTGTCTATAGTCATTTAAGTAAATTTATGTAGATTTCTTCAGGTTTGAAATGTAAATCAGTTTTTTTCTGGTCCCCTATGGTGTCAAAAGATGATGTAGGCCTCTTGAGAAAAAGCTTGGATGTCTACATATAGTATGTGAACCACTGGTGATTTTTAGTACACTGTCCTTAGTCCAAGAGAGTGAGTAGCAGGCCTCCGTCAGTCTTGAAAGACTATGGTATCATGCTTGGTGCTGCATACGCTGCATGCAAAGCACGAAAGCCTGGGTTAGATTGTTATGGAGGAAAGGCTTTTACCCAAGCAGCAAATCCCCCCTCTCCACGCCACTGAATTAGTCCAATGGAAAGGCAGAGCTGATACAATTGGATCCAGCTGGCGTCGCAGAGCTGGGCTAAGGACAGGAGCTCACCCTGTCTTGTGGGGCCGACCCGGGTCTCGAACCCTGGCCTGCTGGTTAACAGGCACAGTGTCTTAACCGCTTGCGCCACCCACAGCCCTAAGAGAGTGAGTTAAGCTGCAATCCTAAAGACACTTTCCTGGGAGTAAGACTCATTGAACACAGTGGAGCTTACTTCTGAGGAGATATGGTTAGGATTGTGCTCTTAGATAACAGAAATTATGGTCCTAGCTAAATGAATAATGACAAATTTAAGAGTCCACTCACTCTCTGAATCAGCTGTTTTGGATGTCAAGTGGTGTAAATGCTTCTTAGACCTCTGCTTGTTTCCATGTATTTGTTGTTAGAACATTGTTCATGGTCAATTCTTACATTAGGGTCAGTAGAATTGGGATGGAATATGCTAGGTACATATTTCCATCTACCTGTATATATAAAACTAAGGGCACAATCCAGAGTAACTACGGGGAGTCCTTGCTCCGGTGTAAGAACAATTTGCTGTGGATTGCAGTATGAATTTCCCATAGGTTTTCATTAGATGGTGCAGTAACTACAGGTACATGTAATGTCTCTTATGTGCTCCCGTAGTTACTCTGGATTGTAGGGCCAGTCACTGACTCACTCATCAACGCACGGCCAAAACTGCTGGAAGAAGAAATGTAAAATTTGGGGAGTGTGTTCCTTCCATGTTCCTTCTAAGAACCAGTTTTGGGAAATGCCAACAGGAAGAGAGTGAAAGGGGAACAACTCCCTGTCCTCCCTAAACTTGAAGAATACTTGACCGAGAGACATTACCCCCAATCCCCTAGAAGCATGAAATTTGGGGAATATATTCCTTCTGTGACTGGAACCCCACCAAGAACCAGTTTCTAGAACTTTACCTCCTAAGGGGCTGAAAACGAATGCAACACATTTTTGGCCTATACTTAACATTGAAGACTGATCAACACCCAGATCCAAATCCACAACTGGGCGGGGGGAAGATGTGGCACATGGGGGGTTTGAGGTGCATGGAGGGATGATGCACATGCCATAAGTCACCAGTGCCACTCCTGGGAGGGGGGGTGTTATGCCACTGCACAGACAAGCGCTGGCCTCCCACACCACTACAGAATATGGATACAGGTGAGTAACCTAAATTAGTTAGGACTGCACACATAATGGCTGCTGCATGGAACAGTAGGTACATACAAGCCATTCAAAAGTGTCCCACGTTAGAATGCAAGTATGCCTTGCTTAATGACAGGGATATGTTCCACAAACTTGGTTGTCAAACAATTTGGTCATTAGATGAAATTCCCTGGCAAATCAGTGGCATCCCTCAAGGAGGCCTCCATATTGCACAAGGCTCCAGAATGGTCCACACAAGCATCTAGAAGTTACTTCTGGTTTTCAGAAGCAAACCAGGAGTAACTTCCAGAGGCATCTGTGGGCCATTCTAAAGTCAACAAAGGCCAACAGGGTCACTAGCGGATGTGTGACTTAGAAGAAGTTTCCAGAACCTACCGATGAGGCATCCCAGCAAGGAATTTCAAGGAATTTCAGTATCAGTTTAACAATGTTCAGCATATCAGACATCAGCATAACTATTAGCTAACAATCACTGCTGTATATCCAGGGGGTCTTGTCTGCACTTCACTAAATGACTCACATCTATAAGAATGCTTGAATATCAATGAACAAACAAATCCCTTGGTGACACAAAATCCTAACAGTGCTCCCCATTTCCCTTCTTCTAGCATATTCATTCTTCAAGATAAAATAAACAATACAACTGAATCAGAATGAACAAGTGGCTGAGTTTTAATTCCAAAAGCTTTCAAGTGCTATCTTAACAGCTGAAATGTGAAGACCTGCTGATTCATATGCAAAGAGCAAGGTTCACTGAACAAGAACAATTAAGGAACATGGGTGTAACTAATATAGGCAGCCCTGACTTAAGAAAACCTAACGTCCCAATTTGAGAACAGCTGTCCCAGGCAGCTGTGGAGCCTGTCCACTCCAATTTTATGCAGATGTAATAGTGCTGGCTTGTGATAGGGGCCCTGCTTTTTGGAGTGGTGGTAGGTACAGGGGAGCCAGTGCAACACTTAACAGAACTGTTCCTCTCTAACCAACATAAATGCAAATTTTAACTTCTTGTAAAATGCTCATTTTATACATTGCTCAGACAAAAAGCTGGTTTACTGTAGATTATATTGACAAGGAAGAGAATTTTATCTATTCTACAGATAAGTAAGTACTGTATGTATAGAAATAATCTGTACTGTTCTTCAACTCCTACAGAACATTTTTCACAATTATGTTTACATTGCATGTTTCCACTTAAGTATTTACCTCTGGAACATAACCTGTATTTAAATAGGGATGGTTTTTAGTTTTTTTAACATAGGTCAACCCTTAGTTATGATGCTGGAGGTGATGAACCAAAGTCAAAGTGATATCTGCTTAGCTCATAATTGTATGTATGCTTGGCCCTAAACATTTGGAACAAGTTACTTTCAGAAACACATTAGCAGGCACCAGTGGCTTATGAGATAGTGTGACAGGTATGCAGGGCTCATTTCATAACATGAGAAGAACCTCTGCTGGATTAGGCCAAAGGCCCATCTAGTCCCGCTTCCCATATCTCACAGCAGCACATCAGATGCCTCAGCGAACACACAGAACCTGTATCCAGGTGCCCTCCCTTGCATCTGGCATTTTGAGGTTGAATTTCGGGGCACTTGGCCATCTCCCCATCTCTGAGCCCCTTCCTACCTTCACAGATCTTGAGAATCATTCAACAACCACCCTATGGACACATGTGTTTTCAGAACAGAATTGAATGCTTTTGAGGGCCCTGACAACTGTGCAACAGTGCTAACTTCTTGCTGACCCTCTTAGTATGTGTAAGAAAGGGTTACACTTACGTTAAGTTGAACCTTTTTTAAAAAAAAAAACATACAAAATTGTAGGATTGAATACTTGACTAGAATTGTCAGATCCCTGACAAGTACCTCACCTAATACCTGTACCAAAGTCACTCAGGATAAACGTATGTGAACGCTGTACCCCAATAACTGATTGTATGCAGTAAGAAATGTAAAGAGAGAAGACAGACATTATTTAGAATATTTTAATTCTCAATAATTTTTCAAACATACCAAAAAAGAGAAAAATGCCCTTTCTTCCAAAGCACTCACAATCTCAATTTAAAAAGACGTAAAAGATGCCAGCAAACAGCTGTATAAAAACATACTCTGCCGAGATGAATTGTGGCTATTGCTGTCTCCTAAATATAAGAGGACCACCACTTTAAAAGATGTCTCTTTAGCCAAGTAGCAAGGATTAGACTCCCCAGCTAGATTGCTTGGAAGCTTTTACTGTATATCCCCAGCAAAAAATGGCAATGCACTAGGACCTCACCTTGAGTACTGTGTTCAGTTCTGAGCATCTCAGTAAAAAAAGATGCAACCAAACTGGAGCAAGTCCAGAGGAGAACAACAAGAATGATCAGTGCGATGGAAGGGAAGCCCTACAAGGAAAGGTTGGGGGAACTTGTGATGCTCAGCCTGGAGAAGAGAAGGCTGAGAGGAGACATGATTGCCCTCTTCAGATACCTGAAGGGCTGTCATATGGAGGAAGGGGCTCATTTGTTCATAGCTGCTTCTGAAAGCAGAACTAGAAGCAATGGGTACAAACTGCAAGAAAGGAGATTCCAGCTGGATATCCGGAAAAAATTCCTGATGGTGAGGGCAGTTCGGCAGTGGAACAGATTGCCAAGGGAGGTGGTGGACTTTCCCTCACTGGGGATCTTCAAGCAGAGGCTTGGAGAATTTCCTGCTACAGGCAGGGTGTTGGACTAGATGACCTACTGGGTCTCTCTTTCAACTCTAGGAGTCTATGATTCTATAGGTTCCATTGATTAACCCCATCAATGGCATAGCCAGGTGATGCAGGGAATGCTGTTGCACCAGGCTACTACCTTTCAGGGGGCTACAAGCAAAGCTTGACACTAATGACTAAAATTGTGAAAAACAGGCTACATATGAATGATAATACTATCATGTTATATATCATTGGAAAGGAAATTTAGAATGCAATGAAACTGCACTGGAATATCTGTATTCTATCAAAAGTTATAACCAATTAAGCAGAAAATGAAAATGCAAAAGCCGATGGAACAAAAAGTGGAATTTCTTAATTCAAACTTTCCCATGATACTGATTGCTCTGAGAGCCAATGAGATGCAATTCTGATACCGTATGAAATAAATAAGGTGTTAATATGAATCAGATCTAATTTCCATATACATATATAATAATACAGTTAACACATGTTAATCTAAGTCAGTGGTTCTCAATCTCCCTAAAGCCGTGACCCCTTTATAAGTTCCTCATGTTGTGGGGACCCCCAACCATGAAATTATTTTCGTTGCTACTTTATAACTGTAATTTTGCTACTGTTATGAATCATAATGTAAATATCCAATATACAGGATGTATTTTCATTGTTACAAATGAAATGTGTGTTCTATGCACACACTGAACACAATGGGATTTATTTCAGAGGATTGGGCATAGGATTGGGCCCTGAGGCTGCAATCCTATCCACATTTACATGGGAGTAAAGGCCCCCTGACTATAAAGGGATTTATTTCAGAGTAGGCATGCATAGGATTGGGCCCTGAGGCTGTCAGTCAGCCCCAGTGCATGTGCAGCTACAGCCAGAGGTCTGGCAAGCCTGATCTAGCCCCCTGCGCCTGGGGTCTTTAGGCGACCCCCAGGAAACCTCTAGGTGACCCCGAAAGGGGTCCCGACCCCAACTTTGAGAAACGCTGATCTAAGTGGTGCTCCTCTTATATTTTGCAGGGAAAGAATAACCATTCCTCTTTGGCCCAGCACCCCATTTATAACATCCCCATGTGCACCCTTCCCTCATGTGCACCATATGCAACACCCCCATGCACACCATCTCCCATGCACAATACCCCTGTACAACATCCCTGAATGTGCTCCCATCAACCCATGTGCTCCTGTCTACCCATGTGCAACATCCCCCATACAACATCCCCCCTGTGCACCATCCCCCATGCACTCACTCCATGTGCATCATCCCCCATGCACACCATTTCCCCATGCGCATCATTCCCCCTATGTGCAAAAACCCCCGTATGAACCGTCCTTCTACACACACCATCATCCCCTGTGCACCCTCCCCCCCAGTGCATCAACAGGATATTGATCAGTCAATGTTAAATATAAGACAAAAACACTTTGCACCCCTTTTCAGCCCCTTAAGGGTTAAATTACTTTACACTTTTTCTTGGTTGGTGTTGATGTCACAGAAGGAATACCCTCCCTAAATTTCATGCATCTAGATCCAGGGGTTGGGGCAGGGCCTTGATCAGTCATGGATTCTTCAATGGAAAGTATAGGGAGGAAAATGCATTGTGTTCCTTTTCACCCCCCTCCAGCTGGAATTTCTGAAAACTGGTTCTTAGTGGATCCCTCCATCACGGAAGGAGCACCCTCCCCAAATTTCATGCTTCTGGACCCAGTGGTTTTGGCTGGCCATTGATGAGTCAGTGAGGGAGTGAGTCAGTCAGTAACTTTTTAGTTTATATATATGTGCAACACCCCCATATATATATGGCAAACCTTATTTATTTATTTATTTATTTATTTGATTTTGTTGCTGCAGGGGAAAATTTAATAAATTTTTAAGTACTCTGGGATGACATCACTTCCGATTGTGACTTCACTTCTGGGGCAACATTTTGAGCTTTGCACTACATGATCATTAGATACGCCATTGTACCCCAGCAGTGTCTTAAAAGGAGAAGACTCTTATTTGCAAGTTGGGCATCCTTCTGAGAGCCCATTTCTGAAAGGAAAGGCAGGTTGGATTGCTTGAAATAGAGTTGGGTCTATGCCACAGTGAACCTTTTACTATAATGTAATTATATGGGTGTTTCCCAGTGGAGAAAATGCCTGTCCTATTCACTGCAGGAGGCCCTTTGAAAATCCCTTACAGCTCAGAATATGGTGGCTGCCCCATTTAGCAGTCAGGAAAGCTGTGGCTGTTTTGAAGTAGCAGAAAATGTAGGGTGGAACTCTAATTACAACTTGACACCACAGGTTTCAAATAACCAATTTTTCCCCACATTCATATATATGCCCAGTTGCCCACCTTTTTGAATGTTGCAAACATATGACATCAGTTTAAGTGCATATATAAATATTTCAGAATTTCTGAACATTTAATTCTTGTGTAAGATTGCAACACTCCACATAATATTAGTAAAGGTATAGACCAGTAGTTCTCAAAGTTTTATCACTGCCACCCACTTTTTAGAATGACAACCAGTTCAGGGCCACTGGAAGAGATGCCATAGTGAAGTCATCATCAAAGAAACAAATTAAAATAAATTATAACAAATAATCAAATAAGGTGAACCCCTGTTCCACAACCACCAAGTGAATTTTCTTTATATCTTGCTTGCAATAACACCCCTCACAAAAAAATCAGCAATATTTCCAGCCCACCCAGTGCCCAGTTCATTTTAAACCATATCACTCTCAGAACTCAGCTAGTTTTACAAGTATAATAATAATAATAATAATAATAATAATAATAATAATACAAACTGAGGCACAACTCTGTTGCCCAGATGATCCACTGGAATCTATGCCAAAAGTATCATCTGCCAATGGCAAAAAACTGGTGGGACCACAAGCCTGAAAAAGTGGTTGCAAATGAGCAGGTCAAGCTCCTGTGGGACTTCAGGATACAGACGGACAAGGTCTTGGAACACAATACTCCAGATATCACCATCATAGAAAGCAGTCAGGTGTGGCTTGTTGACATCGCCATTTCAGGTGACAGCAGAATTGAGGAGAAACAACTGGAAAAGATCTCCGCTACCAAGACCTAAGAATCGAATTACAGCGTATCTGGTGTAAGCCAGTGCAGGTGGTTCCAGTGGTAATTGGCACACTCAATGCAGTGCCGAAAGACCTTGGCAGGCACCTGAAAACTATTGGCATTGACAAAATATCACTCTGCCAACTGCAGAAAGCCGCTCTTCTGGGATCAGCACAAATTATATGCCGCTACATCACACAGTCCTAGACTCTTGGGAAGGGTCCGACTGGTGAAGTGAATGAAACCAGCATGAAATTGTTTGCTGTGCATTTATGTTTGATTTTCAATAAAATAATAATAACCTTACCAGCTCAAGCCTCTGTTTTATTCTTTTTATTTAGGGGGAAGCTGCCTTGTTTAGGGGGGAGCTGCTCCATGTGCAAATGATTTGGATGTTTCTAGTAGCCATGCACTCCCCTTACCGGACCTTCCACAGGAGCCAAGCCATGCTTCCCTACTCGTGAGTAAACAGAAATGTGTGGCTGAGGCTGCAATCCTATCCACACTTTCCTGGGAGTAAGCTCCATTGACTATAATGGGATTTACTTCTGAATAGATGGGTACCGGATTGGGCTCTCAGTTTCATTCTCCATACTGTGAAATACATTCTTCATCTTGGAAGGAGGAACATCCTTCTTGAGTATTTTTGGGGGGCTGTGTTTCTGGGATCAGAAACCCCTTTGGTGTCACTGAATTCTTGCCTGTCCTTCTTGCCTGTCCTTCCCAGTGGACTAAGGATGCAATCCTAAGCATGTCTATTCAGAAGTAATTCCTATTTTGTTCTTTGGGACTTCCTCTCAAGAAAGTGTCCATAGGATTGCAGCCTAAGGCAATTTCACCTACTCATGAGTAAATGAGTGATATGGTTCAGTTTTACTTTCCGAAGGGTTCCATGCATTTGCCATCTCAGCTGTTGGTTTATCAGCTAAAGTTCATGACCCACCCACAATGAGGTCCTGACCCACCAAGAGGGCCCTGACCCACAGTTTGAGAAACCTTGTCGGGAGTAGTGTAAGTATTACTTAAAATATGGAGTATTAATGTAATATCCATGTATTTGCCTTCTTAGCTATCGGTTTATCAGCTGGAGCTTCATGACCCACCAACAACCAGGTTGCAACTTACAGTTTGAGAAAGCCAGGGATAAACATTTGAAGGACTAAAGCTGCAATCCTAAAGACACTTTCCTGGGAGTAAGATCTATTGAACACAATGTGACTTACTTCTGAGTAGACATGGTTAGAATTGGGCTTTGAGAGAGATGCAGGTGTTATTTGGGATTTCTTGCTGCTGTTTTCTATATTTTTGTAAGTATTTAAAAAATTTTATTGTGCAGGAGACCACTGTTCAGTTCCCTGTGGCAATGGTATGGTCCTGAAAAACAAAAGGGATTGATATAAGTGTTTTGGTTAATGAGCAGTAACAATGATTGGAACTTCTGGCATTGGTTAAATGGGAACAGATACCACTCTCTCCTAGTGATTGCAAAAAAAGTGATGGTTAGGCAACTTATGGCCCAATCTTGCCAGTTTGCTGCCATGTGAACAAAATGCACACTGCATTTTGAGGCCTCCTCAAGGTAAAGAAATGTTTGTTCTCTTACCTTGGGGGCTGCATTGACACTGGAAAGTTGGATAGATTGGGCATCTAGTTGATAGCAGAGAATGTGCGGTAATCAGGAGGGGTCAGGAAGCAATGGGTAGAGATCAAGATGCAGCAGTTGTGGAATGGAATGGAATTCCCTCGCTCACTGATTACATTGTCCTTGATGTCCCATTTGGGGTGGTGAGATAGGGATCCAACTGGATTTATACTGGAGAATCTCCAGGAAAGGATTGGGCTTTAAATTCCATGAAAATAATGAGGCTTGAGTCATCCACAGTTACGGTAACTAAAAATCCCATATATTTCAATGGAACAGATAGTTCAATCCACTTATCTGAATAGTCTCCACTGAACTTAGGAAGAAAACATACATAGAATTGCAAGTTAGTCATGACTAATTTTCTTCGGATGTAACCTAGAACAAATTAAAAAAAAACTGAGATAAGTGTAAGCAATAACTTGTGAAAAGTGAAATTTAAAAGTACAATTTAAAAAATACAATTAAAAATTGTATAAATTAAAAAATACAACTTCATATAACAATTTCATGATTGCTAACTATGCTATTTAATTAATGAAAGACTGTGAAAGTGCCCATTGAAACATCTTTCTCTTACGAGATACTCCTTAACTTCCCTTCCTACAATCCTTCAAGATTGTTTGTTTTGGCATTTTCTTGCTTTTTGGCATCTACGCTTATCTAACTTGTGCTGGTGGTAGAATCTTTTGCCATTAAAACTCAGAAAATCAACAAAATCCTTTCTTGGGGCCTTAGCTGTTTAGTGGCCACTGCCATTTCAGAACATGTAATCGTACATTTGTTCTGATGATAAGCAAAATGGCAAGGCGTTTAAAGACATTTATCTCAGTATTTCATCCAGTTTGTTTTTGGTGTGTGTTACTGGGGCTAGCCAAAACTACCCTCTTGCTGAGTTATTCACAGCCTTCTATTTCTTGCTCATTATTTCTGTGAATAAACAGTTTAAGGCCGCAGTCCTAAACACGCATTCCTGAGAGTAGGACCCATTGAGGACAATGAGGCTTACCTCTGAGTAGACATGGTTAGGATTGCACCGTATGTAAAAAAATGCAGGCATGATATTTTAATCCAATTTGTTTCATTTTCCAGTCATATAAATAAGAAAATGGCTATTCTTTGGTGCTAAGTAGTAGAAAGTAGTAGACTGGGAAGAGGTTTCTAAATGCCATTAGGAAGATCTCCATGCTTTAAGAAGGCTGCTACTCCCTGAACCAAAGTCATTGAGCACAAGCCTAGCCATGTCTACTCAAAAGTAAGCCCCATTGTGTTCAATGGGTCTTACTCCCAGGAAAGTGTCTTTAGGATTGCAGCCATTATGTGCTAACATTTTGCTATCATGAAGTTCCAGAAATATCTAGATGCATTTGGGCATATTGGGTGCTGTCATTTTGTGGAGGAACTTGGAATGAATTATAAATATTAATTAAGTCTTACAACACCCTGTTTAACATGTTGATCTTATGTCTTCTATCCCAATGCTCTGGTGCAACTTGTTCTGCAGGTTTATAATACAGCTCCATCAAGCTCAGCAGCTTCTGAATGATCATCACCTTGACATTTCAGTTGAAAATTACAGGCACAGATTTATCACAACCACTATCGGTCCCATATATCACAGAACATTTTCATTTTGGGGCTCTTTGTTTTTTATCTCTTCTTAATTTAAGTGAATTAAGGAGAAAATAGGAATGTTCTTTATGATGGTAAAATCTTGTCCTTAAACTGTAATGAAATTGTTATCGATTGGCTCACCTCTTCTTGAGCTTTTAACAAATGCAAAATGGAACATGTCTTTTTCCAGAAGCTGTCAAGATTACCTTTGCTGATCAACCCATAACTTGGGTGTTCACCAACCTACTAATGCCTTTTACGAAGAATATTAACATGGCTGTTTGGCAGTGTAGAAAAAATATAAGGTATTTCCAGTATATTGAAACTGCTGTACTCTTTAAGGGAGGTTGCTGTCATATAGAACAGGCAAATTAACTACAATCAATGCACACTTTAACTATGGCTGCAATCCTAAGGACATTTTCCTGGGAGTAAGACCCATTGAACGCAATGGGGTTTACTTTTGAGTGGACAAGTTTAGAATTGTGTTCTAATTTAATAACAGTATTTGAAATCAAGAGATTGCAATCTTGTAACATAGAAGTCTACTGAGGAGGCAAGACTCCTTTAGAAGGTGGCTGTTTTGTTTTGCTAAAAACAGATATCTTGGGTTGACATGTAAAACTCATGTGATCATCCCAAAGACTTAATTTACTAGGCTGTAAATTGCCTGATTTTTGTAACTTGTGAATAATAAGGTCTTAAACCAGTTGTTGGATTCTTTTACTGTCAGATCAACTATTGCTCCTTTTTCCAGGGGACTATGGATTATGTTTGGAAATACACAGTAATTGTCATGGAGATGATTTGAAATTTGCATGTGAAGGGAAATAGGGCAACACTGGCTTCCTTGAGATCTTGGTTGACTATTGCAGGAACCAAGTTTTCAGTCCTATCCAGTGCTTGTTATTCTAAATATCCCAGAACATCTTGAAACAGGGGAATACATTCCATTCTAGCCAGCAGGATGACCAACATACAGTGCAATCCTAAGCATGTCTACTCTGATGTAGATCCTATTGTATTCAATGAGGTCTATTCCCAGGAAAGTGTGTTCAGGACTTCATAAAATGGTGTCACTTCTATCTTATGAATTTTGCTGGGTAAAGACACAAGATTTCAGTAGTAGTACCCAGGTTGCAAAATTCCTTTCCCTGGGAAGCCCATCTAGTGCTCTTACTGTGAAGTATTAAGCAGGTAAACATTTACTTTTTTCCCCACCAGCTTTTTGCTGATGACTCCTTTTTTTTTATCACTTACACTAGTAACAGCCTGCAGCTGTTCCTTGTGGAGGTACAATATAACAACATACATAAGTAAAAACAACAACACAAAAACCCCACAAAAAACCCATCCCCTTTTTCAGCATCTCAGTGGCCCTTTTGCCACTTCTCTCTTCAACTGCTCCTCTAGCCTCTTCTGAGTCTGGCCTTCCTCACAGTTGAGATTCCATTAGATTGCATTATTCATCCCATTGTTAGGTGCTTTGGGAAACTGATGCACCTATCAAGTTTTAATAAAATAATTTTTATTATCAATTATAATTATTTATCAATTATTAATTATAATAATTATCAATTATTTATTACAAAAATTATTATTATAATTTTAATAAAATAATTTTTATTATAAATAAAAATAAATATTTTTATTTATAAACAATAAAATAATTTTATTATTTTAATATCCCAGCAAACATAATTTAAAAAATATTGCAATAAAACAAATGGGCAGTATCTACAGTTACTAAAACTATATTTTCAATCTACATAAGAGCCTTAACCTTAGTAGGTCTGATATTTTACTATACTAGATGGGGTGAATAAGGCAATCTAATGGAATCTCAGCTATGAGGAAGGCCAGACTGAGAAGAGACTAGATGAGCAGTTGTGTTTGTATATGATTTTAACTGTATTTTGTATTCTGAATGAACTTTTAACTGTGCTTTTATTCTGAATGCAAATGATTGTGATGGCCTTTAGGTAATACAATAAACAATTGTCTATCTGGGAAACAGATGGAAAATATAATTTTCCACAACTTAGGCTGCAATACTAACATCCACTTAGGCTGGCCTCAGTCCTGATACAAATTTTATGCTGACCTGGGGGATGTCACAAAAGTGCCTAAGACACTTCTGTGCCACTTGGAGAGTTAGGCCAGTACATAGACAATTGCTTGCCTTCTCACATCTCAACGGGAACAGGAAGACTGATGAGTTGTGCCAGCCTAGGTTGGGATTGCTATGCCAGCCTAGGTTGGGACTGCACCATTAGGACACAATCCTAAATAATTTAGGCTGGCCTATCTTTTCAGGATGGTGTAGAGAGGTTGGTGTATACCTTTGCATTGTCCTGACCTCAGGGAGGTTGGATGTGGTGACATCAAATCCTCCCCACAGCAAGGTAAAAGGTTGGATTTGGTGACATTGGCATCTGCTGAATCATAACCCGTTTGCTGGCTAAATCTGCTTGGATTGATCATCTTGGACTTGTGCCAGCTGTAGAACTGGCACATGTATGGTGACTTCTGGGGAACAAAAATTCCCTTGTTTTGAGGAGGGCTCCAGAAGCCATAATTCAGAAGCCAGTGGTAACTGCATTGGCACTGCTGCATTACTGAGCATGTAGTTAGTTAATATTGGGTTGTTTGTCATTTCCATTGGCTGCAGGCAGTATGCAGACATTTATCCACATATTTTCCACATCAAACCTTTGTATGGTTTTATGGATTGTAACCTTTTTCTTTATTAATAATTACTTCCGGGGACAAAGAGTGTTATATTGAAGCAGTATTGTAGGAAGAAACATAATAGGAGTTATCATGGTATTGGGGTATTCTGAAAACATCTGGTAATCAAAATCTGCAGTGGATAATTTTGAGAGCAAGTTTGTTTTCTCTCTGATTTTTAAAGCAATTAACATATCCAGCCTCGGTTGATGGAAATATCAGAATCTGGACCACTGTACATATGTATTGCAGGGTGCTATGGGAGTTTGGGGAAGGATAATTTAGTTATTGCAGGTGTAGCCCTCCTGCTGCAGCATGATGTGCCTTGTCAATTTTAGCACCTTGCCAGTAAAAATGAGATGAGAAAGGTTAGATATATAACACGGGTGTGAACCATGAGATTGGATCATCCCCAGTTGGCCATGTTATAGTCTGCACACTTTTTATTATTGCTCTTCTTGGTGGGGAATTGGAAATATTTCTGCACTCATTTCTGCAAGCCATTTAAATAATGTGATCGGTGGAAGGCTTCTGGTTAGGATGAATAATTTTAGTGTGCATGTTTTGTAAAACTTCTGTCCATAACTATGGTAAATTGTTATTTTTGTGTTATAGAGGAGTGATAGGTACTTTGACATACTTGTTTTACAAGGCTGTGCTGATTTGTTTAGTGTTTTCACCTCAACTCTATGGGTCAGAAATCCTATTACTATATGGACCTACTAATATCTAATAACACTCCAAAAGTACTCAATTGCTGAAGGATTGAACTACTGTACATTCAGTTTAGGCATATTTCATAAGTGCAGTGTGGATAAGAAGTAGTTCCTGTGATCTCATACTTAATTAAGTAATTTCTGATGGCAGCTGCCACAATAATTAGCTTCATTACCATTATTTAAAAGATTCTGAATTTTAATTTTTGAACGACATAAGAGTCCATCAGGAGAGTTTCCCTCTGCCCCATTTCATACTTGTGAATCCTCAGAAACTCAGATTTTAAGCTTAATTCTTTATAAGTCTTTGATTTCATTTTTCTTCTTCTATACATGACTGGATTTGCTTTCAGTGGGGGTGTAACTTGGGCATATGATGCTTTAACAACCCAATCCTAAGCAGGCCTTGTGCAAGTTGTGCTGCTAGAATGCTTGTTCCACTGGCATAAATCCCCTTCCAGCTGTTGCAAAAGATGACAAGCCATTTTGCATGGCTTAGCCACCACCGCTGGGTCCATATGCTGGGCTAATTTGGCCAGGGGGTTGGAAGAACTGGGAAGGGAATGGAACAGGGCTGCAGTGAGGACTAGAAGGGTGGTTCTGGGCTGGGAAGGGGCAGTAATGGTTGCAGTGATGGTATATAACTAAAGGCACAGTCCAGAGTAACTACGGGGAGTTCTTGCTCTGACATAAGAACAATATACTCTGGATTGCATTATGAATTTCCCATAGATTTTCATTAGGTGGTGCCCTAACTATGTCAATGTAAATGTGTCTTATGTGCTCTGGAGTGTAGGGTAAGAATATCTATGTAGGCCAAGAATAACTTACAACAGTGGTTCTCAAAGTTTTTAGCATAAGATTCCACTTTTTAAAAAATTATACTCTGTTGGTTCTTGCCTGGATTTAAGAGTCTAATAAAGATAACCTCACCAGCTCAGACGTCTGTTTATTATCTTTTTTGCAATGGTGGGAGTGCTGTCTTGAGCAAGTATTTGTTGAGCTAGTGTTCATCTGATTGGAACCATTCTGGTGGCCTTGTGTTCCCTTTTCCCTGGGTTTCAATTGTAGCAAAGGTATATTTGCTTACTTGTGAGTAAACACTCCTATGTTGCTCAATTTTCTTTCAATGGGAGGACTTCTTTCTGGGGTGTTTTGTTTGGGGGGGACTTATGTTCATCAGATTGGGATCATATTTTGTTCTAGCATTATAACTTAACAAGAGTTAAAAACTTTATTCTCGTGCAGTAATTTAAAGATACACAGGTTGCAATCCTAACCAATTTAGGGCAGCACAATTCACCCACTTTCCACATTCCCACAGTGGCATGGGCAGTGCACATGTCTGTGCACTGACCTAACCCTCCACCTCTACCACCAGGAGTGGTGTAGAAGTGCACTCAGTAGCGGGCTCCAGCCAGGAGTGGGCCTGGCCTGGCCCAAGAACTGGTTCCCCGGAAGTGGGCGGGGCCAGGCCAGGGTCAGGGGGTGGGGTCAGGGGGTGGGGTCAGGGGCGGGGCGAGGGATGGGTCCCAATCCCGCCGCACTGTGCATGCACCAGGCTTCGCGCCAGCACAGTGCGTCTCCTGAAGCACGGCTTCAGGAGACGCAGTGCGCTTGCGCATTGCTGGACACAAGCACTGTGCGTCTCTTGAAGCTCTTGCGCATTGCTGGACGCAAGTGCAGTGCGTCTCCTGAAGTGCAGTGTGTCTCCTGAAGCATTGCTGGACGCAAGCGCAGTGCGTCTCCTGAAGCTCGGCTTCAGGAGATGCAGTGCGTTTGTGTGTGGCCGCAAGCACTGCGAACCAGTCCACATGGTTCTTGCTACCCGCCGCCACTACCGGCTCGCCAGCAGCGGCCAATTAAGAAGATCCGGTTTGGGTGAGTAGGCCAGAACCGGCATCTGCCCACCACTGGCTCCAGCATGTTCGCACCTACTCTATAGAACCGGTTGTTAATGAGAGATAGAACATATAAAGTTTAAAAATAGCCATTTAAAAGTGGCTGCCAGAGGGGCATAGAACCGGTTGTTAATTTCTTTGAATCCCATCACTGCTTCTTATGGTACTTTTGTGACAACCCCAGGTCAGCACAAGACTTGTGCCAGGTAACTGGGAGTAAGAATTGCACTGATAAAGTAAAATTAGAAGAGATTCTAAATGTGTTGCATAGAATACGAACACAATGGCATAGCTAAAGGGGTGCAAGGGGTGCAATTCCACCAGACTACAAACCTTAAGGGGGCAATAAGCTGAGCCTGACACTAGTGATTAAAATTGTGAAAAGGAGTATGTATTAATAATAATACTATCATGCTGGAAAGGTAATTTAATGCAAAATGCTATGAAACAAACTGCATTGGAATATCTGCATTCTATCAAAAGTTATGGCCCGTTAACCAGAAAATGAAAACACTAAAGCCTATGGTAGAAAAAGTGGATTTTCTTAACACAAAACTTCCCCATGATACTGATTGCTCTGAAAGCCAAAGAGATGCAATTCTGATACTATATGGAGCTTTTCAGGTGTTAAAATGAATCAGCTCTCATTTTCATATACATATATCATAACACAGTTACCCATGCTAACTGGGTATACAGGCAGTTCTAAGTGGTGCTCCTCTTATATTCAGCAGGGAAAGAATGACCATTCTTCTTTGCCCCAGCACAGTTTCCCTAACCAATAAGGTGGTTTTCCTAACCAATTTTCTTTTTTTCACTTAATTAAATTTGATTTTATTGTTGTGGGGGAGCGGAGAACAAAATCTTCTTTGAATCCAAATAGCAAATAAGTGTTTTAGCTATGCCAATAGCAGAGCAAATGGATAGTGAACTGCTGAGGAAGAGGAGGCAGGTTTTCCCCAATTTTCTTTTTAGAAATTCTCAGGGATGACATCACTTCTGGTTGTGACATCACTTCTGGGGCAACATTTTGAGCTTTGTACTGGTCTACATGATCATTAGCTATGCCACTGTATAGACAATCTGAAAAATATGTCCTACCTGAAAATTTCCAATACAGCCTGCCATGTTCAAAAGACTATCAGACTGGCAATTTTCCCCTGAAAGAGAATTTCAGAACAGAAATCACACACACATACACAAATCCTTTTACGTGTTGCACAGATGTTGCAAAGATTTAAACAGGTGCTCTCAGTCAAGAACTGTCACAGTTAATCTTTCACTCATGGCTGCTACGCAACCAGTTCCAGGGCTTGGTTGAAAGGCAAATGCCGCAGCAGCCTCGCTGAAGTTAAGCATCTCTAGGTCTAGTCAGAGCCACGATGGGAGACTGTCTTGAAAACTTTATGCACTCTGCTTTCAGTTCCGTGGAAGACAAGAGGACTATACATGAAATAAACAAAGTTCCCATTCATCAACATGGTTTATGCAGGATGGGTGATTTATTTAATTAAAGTACAATCCTCTCCCCCATATAGAAACAAACAGGATATAGAGCAACAATAGCAATTGTAACAGAGTAAATTTTCATAAGGAAAGATTTGCTGAAAGGCTAACTCTAAATTACACCTTCATTCTCAGGTGTTGTGGCATGTGCAGGGCTAAATCCAGTTTACTTTAATCGCATGAGTAATCCTATTAACTTCAGGTGAACAGGATTTAGCCAATATTACATAGTGTTAAATAGGGTTGTCCGACTACAACCTGGAAATGCTATGGGTTTCAATGTTCCTTCTTTCCCCCCTCCCTCATCATTCTTCTGCTGGTTCACTACCTTTCTCCCCACTGCTGCCTGCCACTGCCCCCTGGCATCCTCTGGTAGCCAGCAGTGCCCAGGTCCCAGAAATGTTCTTCAAATTTTTCTCCCACTGTAACAGGTAAATGCAAACTTCTCATCAGTTCTTTTTTCTGACGCGCAAGTGGTTAAGACACTGTGCCTGTAAACCAGCAGGCCAGGGTTCGAGACCTGGGTAGCCCCCACAAGACAGGGTGAGCTCCTGTCCTTAGCCCAGCTCTGTGATGCCAGCTGGATCCAATGGTATCGGCTCTGCCTTTCCAATACATTCTGATAATTCAGTGGTGTGTGAGAGGGGGGATTTGCTGCTTGGGTAACAGCCTATCCTCCATAACAATCTAACCCAGGCTTTCGTGCTTTGTATGCAGCGCTGAGCACGATACCATAGCCTTTCAAGACTGACGGAGGCCTGCATCAGTTCTTTTTTCTGACTTGATTAGATGAGAGCCCAGCCTCATACTTATCAATGGCCAAATGACATCTAATCCAGTTTCAAACAATTTGTAGACAGCAGGATGTGTCTCTGCACATATGTTCATTTTTTGAAGCTATCATGTATGCAATGTGTAGCCCTAAGCTATTATGGACCAGCTCATACTGTGAAGTGGCATTGGTGCAGCTTCAGCAGCATGCTATGTACTGGTGGATAGAAAGGGAAGGTTTTAAAAAAACCATTTTCACTTATATACCGTTCAGTACCATGGTCCCTGATGGGCCAACTCAGATTAGGACCTCCTATTTGTCTGGTATAAATCTGAGAAAGTCTAAGGAGGCATGTTGAAACTGGGCATGGGACATATTTGTGAAGCTGATGTTAACTGCTCCCAGTCTGTACCTCTGACTGGTCCTCATCTCTGCTCTATCTTGCTCTGGCGGGGTTTGGTGCTCAACTGACACACACCCAGTACTGGTGGCCCCAACCCAAAAGCTGTCACTGTGGCTGCCACAACAACGGCTTGGGCCATACATTGATGCAAGATCCAGACAGCTCTGGATCATTACCATAGATGCTGGGTCCAAATGGAGCATTTGCAAGATAGCTTTAAAGTCAACTTGAAATATTCTACTTCCAATACAGCCTTAAAAATTAATCAATTAAACTTTCCAAGTGTCAACACAATTCTTGAAGAAACATTTGACTGGGTACTTTCTTCATGGTCTTCCACCAAAAGGATCAGATTAGAATCAGGTTAAGTTCAAATTGAAAAGTCATGGACAGAGTTTAACATTTAACTGTTTAATTTTTGTTAAATAAAAGTTTTGTTTAACAAAAGTTAAACTGTTTAAGAATATAATAAAAATTTAAGTATAATTGTGGATTATACTAGTTACTTTTGGTAACAGTTGACAGGTACATGATGTAACTGAAACTGAATCTAATCACACATAGAGGGCATTTTTAAAAGGGTCTTACAGGTTACACGAACAAGACTTACTGCACAATCCAGAGTAACTGCAGGAGCTCTTATGTCAACGTAAGAAAAATTTACTCTGGATTGCTCTATGAATTTCAAAATAGGTTTCCACTAGGTGGCGCCATAACTATATTGATGTAAATGTCTCTTAAGAGTTCCCGAAGTTACTCTGGATTTTGCTGTTACTCCTATAGCACAAGAATTTGAATGCACAGACTCTGGTTCCCACTAGCTCTAAGTGTGCTGGGAAAGGGTGTGCATTCCTGAGGCTTTTTCCTGCAGTCCTCCCCTGCATGTGAATTAGCTGTAGTTAATTGAGGAAAAAAATAACTATATCTGCATTTATCACTGAATCTATATGTGTTGGTAGATAAAATTGTTATTTATCCTTCTTTTGCTTACCTTCTCAACCTAAAATTGTTAATTACCTTGCAGGAGGACTAAATGTAATAATGAGAAGAAAATGGGGGTGGGAATATATAAATGTACAGATTTTTTTTTTAAAAAATGATATAATAAACGTTATGGTCAAATAGGTGACTCATACAGTTGAGTGAAGCAAAGCATATATGATAATCTCCATCAAAAACCAAGATGATCTAGTGTGTGAATAATGCATATCTATCTTTCTGAATGAATAGAATGAAATATTGATCATACAAAAGACTGGAAAGTACAAAGACTTTTACTTCAGTGCTGGAATGTAATCAGCAAAATGTGAATTTATGATGAAGCTGAAACATCAGTGAAGGGCAAATAATATCTTCGCTATATAGCTATACTTTGAATTTTTTTAAAAAGAAACTTTTTGAAGGTTAAATTTGGCACTCTGAAATCAGGATTAGGCTTCTTGTTAAAATGATTGTCAGTTATGCCTTAATCCTAGATCAGAGTTATCTCTCAGCATACCTTGTACTTTGCTCATGATAGTAAATGGTGCCTACAACTTGCATTAGTGGATGACTTACTACCAATTTGCACAAGCAGTTTAAAGTGATAAGTGCAGTGCTCATAACAATTCTCTTTCATTGACTGCTACCGTGTTAAATATAATAGGTGTAATTTAAATGATAAACATCACTCATGAAATTTGGTAACATCCCCATTCCCTTTTTCACAAATGGAGAACTGAGGTTAGTTCACACTTAGAAACCACTAACCTCATCCGCTATGCTTCTTAATACCTCATATAATGAAACAAACACACTTGTGGTTTCTTTTCTGTGATGACTGAATAATGCAAGTGTGTGTGAAATTGCCACTGAGCAGAAAGGTAATGAATTATGTAAAGAAGTTGACAACATATACTGCTCCAATTTAAGGTCCAGCCTTGATACATTTCGCATTGTGACTCAGCAGCATGACAGAATCAAAGAAACAGCAGATCACTACCTGTGGAGCATATATACTGGGTTTAAAGCTTCTGATTGGGATATTCCAATGAAGCAAACTGTTGAAAGGTCATCTGACAATCATCACAAGTCTTATTGACCAATATAGGTATTTAGGATCAAACTATTCTAATCATCTGGATTTCTGGGTTAGTGATTTTACTCATGTTTTCTGCACAGATTGGTTGAAGTGTCAGACTTTGGAGTGATACTTTTTTTTTGTTAGTACATATGCTTCTTTGTGACATTTGTCCCACATATTTGGACCATTAATTCTTTGAACCTCCACCATGTATCCTCAGGGATAGAGAGTAGGGAATCCATAACAGGATCCCATCTCAGCTGCAGAAAATTAATGTATGTAGACAGAAAGGTTGTGTAAAAGTTAGGCGCCTGCCATGAAAAGTGTGTTTGAGCAAAGCAGAACTTGAGCACAATGACAAAGGTAACTCTTGGTTTTCATGTCTTCCATCCTGCATCTTCTAATTTTCCTTTGTTTTTAAATTATCTTCTAGTGTAATTCTACAGCTGTTTGAACAGACTATTTTTAGGAGGTTAACCAAAAAGATGGCAGACAGCAAAATCTTGTATGGTCCTAAATAAATCATTTATGATGTTACCTTAATTTTAAAACTCTGTGTGTAAGTGCCAGGGAAAATATTCCACATAGGAGATATTAGAATAAGAAAATAAATTTTAAAAGGAAGACTTAAAAGGCCCATGAATAAAGTAAACCAGAGATGGTAAACGTCTGTGTTATTAGTGAGAATAACATGAGGTAGGAATTCAGGGACAGAAAGTATTTTTTGACATACAAACTGGATGGTCTGGCTTTGTACTAAATTGGCATCATCAAGCAGTAATGGCTTCAAACTGGTAGATTACATGTAGATTTTCTCATTTGCCATTCAAAGACCCTCTCCCCTTTTTGCTTAGGAGTGATAAAAACATAGTCCTGTAGTTTTTAACCACATTCGGTAGGGTCATCCTGTGCTATGAGTAGATGCATTTACAAATCCACTTGGCAACTCATAAGGGTGCAAGTGTTGCATGTTATTAGTGAGCAGTGACATAGAAGCACACATATCTTCCTCTGTAGGAATGTTTCCACTGTTGTTTTGGAGAAGAAACAGCTGGAGTTTTGAAAGCAATGAAAGAAGCTCTCCATTTTGTGGCACAAAACAGGAGACTTTCCCTACAATCCAGAGTAACTACGGGAGCACGTAAGAGACATTACGTGTACCCGTGGTTAATGCACTACCTAGTGAAAACCTATGGGAAATTTATATTGCAATCCAGAGCAAATTGTTCTTACACCGGAACAAAGACTCCACGTAGTTACTCTGGATTGCGCCCTTTGTTTCTTTCCCAAGCTTGCAATAGCAAAGAGTGGAAGTGGATCGTGAAAGATGCATAAAATACATCAGCACCTACAGTAGCATGTTGGTTGAGAGGACAACCTCTTCCACAATCACCAGCAGAGGACTAAAGAAGAAGAAGAATGTACACTGTAAGACTAAGGGAAGACAAAAAGTTGCAGTGACCATGAATAATGCTAGCTGGTAAACTTAGGCAACATTTGTGGACACTGCCTAGATTAAGCTGGTTTAGAGGCTACCTTCCGATCTAGGTCTGATAGTGTACACAGTGCATCCAAACTATAAAATCCATTGTAATCTCACCTTTTAACTGCAGTACAGTGGCACCTCACGTAACAGAATTAATTCGTTCCAGAGGCAGTTTCTTTACGTGATACTTTCTTTACGTGAAGCGAATTTTCCCATAGAAAATAATGGAAACTCAGATGATTGGTTCCACAACCCCAAAAATATTCATAGAAAAATATTAACTGGATGTAAAAATGATGACAAAACACTGGAATTGAATTCAAAACATGCATTCAATGTGCATGATCTTATGAAATCTACCTAGGCTGCAGTCCTAAAGACACCTTCCTGGGAGTAAGACCCATTTAACACAATGGGGCTTACTTCTGGGTAGACATGGTTAGGAGGCTGCAATCCAAGACACTTTCAAAGTGTCTCCCCACTGTCTCCTTCTCTCCATCCTGAGCTTCTCTCTCCCCTGCTCCCTTCTGGCTAGCCCTGAGCTGCTTCCCTCTTCTCCACTGCTCTTCTCTCCCTCTGTCCAGCAGACGTCCGGCTGGAACAGCGCAGAAGTGTTGCTTTCACTATGGGCAGGTGCTCTTGGCAGCCCTGATGCTTTTTAAACAGGCTGCCAGCCAGCGTGTCTGCCCCAACTGCCAACAAATTTTTTCTTTACGTGAAACACTTTCTTTACGTGAAGCAGAATCCTATAGAAATTTTTGTTTGTTACGTGAAACTTACTTTACGTGAGGCATTCTTTACGTGAGGCGCCACTGTATTAGCATAGTTATTGATTCCCCATAACTTACAAAATATTTATTTTGGTTCTTTATTTTGGTTCTTTGATGTCTTTCTTCTGAAATATAGTGACAGATGTTCACCTACATAAACAAGTTCTTTCAGTTTACTCAGTCCAAACGTAGAAAGAAAGATTTGGACAAAGTTCCATACAGCCTGTTGAAATTTAACGTAAGAGAACAGAAGCACTCAGCCGTTCAAAACAACTATTTGTCTTATTTGGCAATCAGAAGAAGGGTGCCTGACTGTCTAGTGTTTCAATATCAAGGTGGATTAAATAGTATTAGGGAAGCTTATACAGCTCTCAAGGGAGAGATTCCCATAGTTTGAAGAGTTCATTCCATCTGAGCAGTTGCTCGCTTGCAATTTGTGTTGAGCGAATAGGGTGACCCTGCTAAAAATGTAGATGGTGGCCACCTGGGCCATGTGCTTTGTCCATATGATGAAACTCTTTAGCCTAGGCAAAGAAGCTTTGATGCTAGCTTTATTTACCAGAAATATCAAATGATAGTAACTCATCTAGTTTCATGGGTACTGCCAGCCATTGACAAGGCAAAGAAAAGTGAATTTTATGTATAAGAAGTGTGATTCTAGAAGCTCATTTGTAAATCCATTTTGTTCATTTTGTTTGTAAGTCCAACAAAACCAGACCCAGATGGGGTGAGTTTCATGCATTTATGAACAAAAATAGTTCCCCCTTCAGATAATGAAAGGCTGGCATGCACCAGACTTCCATGCTCTGAGGAGAGGAGATTATCTTTTCCCTCAGGACTTGAGAGGCAGGTGCATACACCAGCTTCTTGCCTTCTGAAGGGGGTGAATGATCATATCTGGTGGGTGAAGGGATGGTTCTCTCCTCACCTCCAGAGACTGGAAGCCCCTCAGTTCCTCCAGTCTATGGGGTGGAGGGTGATGCCTCCTCACTGCACAGACTGGAGGACCCTGTGCACTGCGGATGCTCTAGTCTATGGAATACGGCGTGATGCCTCCTCACCCCACAGACTGGAAAACCCTGTGTACTGTGAATCCTCCAGTCTGTCTGGTGGGGGGTGGATGCCTCCTCACCCCATAGACTGGAAGACGCACTTGCAATAGGGATCTTTCAGTCTGAGGGGTGGAGAGGATTTTATCTCTCTGACCCAGAGACTGGAAGACCACTGACCACAAGGGATTTCCTCTCTCTGGGTCCAGTGTGGCTGCTGTCCCTGGGGCTTAGTCAGCTGCTGCTAAGATCCCAGTAGAGCTGTGGTGCCCAGAGGCAGAAAGCCCATTCTACCCTCTGGAGCCTGCATGGCATCCATCCCTGTCTTAGGGAAGAGCTGCTATGCTGGCTTCAGAGAACTTTTACAGATGCAAACAAGCCACTTCTGGGTATCTTGTTTGTAAGTTAAAGGTTTGTCAGTCGGTGACTTCCTGTATTAGATTACATAGTTCAAATTGTTTTGCCATTTCCATATACATATATTATAATACATGCTAACTGGGTGTACAGGCACGCCAATGTGTTGCTTCTGTTATATTTAGCAGGAAAAGAATAACCATTCCTGTTTCCCCCAGAACAGTTTCTTTAATGAGAAAGGGGCACAATTTTTTTACATAATTAAATTTGATTTTGTTGTTGTAGAGATGATGATGATGACAACAACGACAACAAAATCTTCTTTGTCCCCATACAGCAAATAGGTGCTTCTAGCTGTACCACTACGAGAACAAATGGGTGGTGAACTGCTGAGGAGGAGGAGGCAGGTTTTCTCCCAATTTTCCTTTTAAATATACCTGGGGATGACATCACTTCCAGTTGTGACATTGCTTTTGGTGCAACATTTTGAGCTTTGCACTGGGCTACATGATCATTAGCTACATCACTGGCATCACTAATTCCCAAGGTAACTTCTTCAGTGTTTGTCCCATGTGGTGGCAGGGTCACTTGTTCTGGATTGGAATAATCCAAACTATGGTTAACGTGACATTGGGGAAGCCTGGCCAGCCTGTTGTAGGGTCCAGTTGTCAGGACAAAGTGGTACCTATTTATCAACTTGCATTTGCATGCTTTTGAAATGCTAGATTGACTGGAGCTGGGATGAATGACAGGAACTCATTCCATTTTCCAGCTCTTGGGTCTCGCTCCTGCCCCCCGAAAAATTCTTCTGGGGAATATAATCTGGAGAGAAAGAAAGATTTGCCTTCCCTGTATCCTTTCAAAATCATCTTTCCTGTTCTTGTGCATACCAAGCATCTTCTGCAAATGGAATAAGCACTTCAGATACAACCCATAATCAGAGCAAACTTTTAAAAACCATATTACTTAGATTCTGTTTAAGTTACTGTAGTTGATCTGACTAAAATTTAGAAAAGACAGTTTTAAATTAAAAATGTTGTCTTCCTCTCTCTGATTAAAAATATAAAAGAGGAAGTAAGGACTATATTTTAGACAAATGACTTTTGCACAGTCAAGTAGCCCAATAAACTTGCAAACCATAAAATTTGCAACTGCTATATAAAAACAATCATTTTCTCAAGGAATTGTCTACTGTGATCAACAAAGGATGCTTTTGTTTAAACTTACAGGAACAATACACAAGTAATAAAACAGCTTCACAACTTGCCTTTAACATTTTATATGTTTCGTAACGCATATGAGTCTCTTCTCTCTTGAGCACAGAATGTTACTTAAGTGGAACATGAAGGGCTTTCTAGGCCTATATTATATACGTATTGTGAATAGTCAGATACTATGGTTCAAGCAAGGTCACATTTATCTCCATAGCATAGGCTTCATATGAAACTGGGTTATCCAATCATGTAACTGACTAAAATGCCAATAAGTTTTTTTCCCACCAGTTGCACTTTGTTGCAGGATTGGTAGCTTGTTAAAGTGCTCCTATATCTAACCATATCGGGGGTGGGGGAACATGTCACTTGGTGCTTTTGTCCAGTGGTGGGATTCAAATAAATTAACAACAGGTTCTATGTCAATAGAACAACAGGTTCTATGTCCCATTAGTAACTGGTTCTCAGAACCAGGCACTCATTAGCAAAAGGTTCTATAGAACCTGTGAGAAACCCCTGAAGCCCACCAGTGCTTTTGCCCCCTTGACCACACTCCAGGTCCACCACTGATACTCACTCAGCCAGCCATTGTGCTGTCAAACCAGAAGATGTTTAAAGAATGTGTAAGATTATCTGTCCCCCAGTTCAAGCTGCTGATCCGCACTCTTATTTTGGCACCAGCCTAACCATTAGTCCTGTCAAAAAACATGTTATAGGTTTTCTGACAATTTACTTTCTTCCTATGGTCCTATGTTCTTATGGGGAAAATGGTCAGAAGCAGCCATGAATGTAGTGTAATGCAATGATCTTCAATCTTCTTCATGCCATGTTATGAGAGTCTGAGACTGTTCTAGTTCAACAGTCCTCAATCTTTTAAATACAATTTTAATGTAAATTGCCATGATTGCACAACCAACGCTTCAAAGATGAGCAACCACAACTTTACCAATCTGCTTCCTTGGCCTCATGAATGATTGACTCTGACTGCCTAGTCAGAATACTGCTAACTAAGGATAGAAAAGAAATTATATATTTCTGTGTGAATGATGAGACAATTAAGGAGCTTGTCAACTGAAGACCCATTCTTCTAAAACACCTCTATTAAAATATACATACTTTTTTCACCTTTTTGTAGAAAGTGAGATTGAAGAAAGATATATGAATGGCTTGCTCTAAGAAACATCAAATCTGATGCTTAAACTAAAAGAAAAACCAGTGGTTCATAAATTATAGGCTAGGTAGGATATTCTGAGCTTTGCCTGAAGATTTAGAAATAAAGAATTGGGAATGAAATATTTCCCAGGCTAATTTGGCTGAAATTTGTTTCCATGGTGCTTATATATATATACTGTGACGCCTCACTTAAAGAGCTTAATTCGTTCCAGAGGCATGCTCTTTAAGTGAAACGCTTTTTAAGTGAAGCGGATTTTCCCATAGGAAACAATGGAAATTCAAACGATTGATTCCACAACCCAAAAAATATTCATATAAAAATATTAACTATGTAAAAATGATGACAAAACATTGGAATTGAATTCAAAACACTGTCATATAACAATTCACTGTAATAAAACACTGTTATTGACTGTATGTACAACGAAACAGAAAATAAAAGAATAACTAATTTTCAACTAAACACTCACTGTTGTCTTTTTTTAGCAGCTGGAACAAGGAATCTGTCTAATGACACTTGCTTTTGCCTACTTTTGAGACTGCAATGAAAGACAGTTTCTTGGGAGTAAGACCCACTGAACACAATGGGGCTTCCTTCCGAGTAGATGAAGTCAGGAGGCTGCAATCAAAAACACTTTCCTGGGAGTAAGCCCCATTGAACACAAAGTCAAGTGTCTGCAATCAAAGACACCTTCCTGGGAGTAAGCCACATTGATCCCAGGGAGCCTACAGGGGGAAGCACAGGAGAGCTTCCTGGAGGGCTTCACAGGAGATAAGCCCTCACAGCTCCCTGCAGAGCTTTCCCAACCTGCACGGGCTCTGGAGAAGCTCTGCAGGGGACGGAGGGAAGCCCTATCAGCCCCTTCACAGCTTCCCTGACCCACTCGCGCTGCAGGGAAGCCCAGGAGGGGGCGGAGCGAAACCCCCTCAGCCCCCTGCTGGGCTTCCCTGCAGTGCGCGCTGCTGTTAGCAGGGCTAACAAGCACTTGCTGGCTGCCTTTTAAAGTTTAAAGGGCAGCCAGCAAGTGCTCATTAAGGAAATCTGCCTCGTTAAGTGAGGCAGGTGCCCTGCATAACTGAGTGCTCATTAAGTGGAGCACTCATTATGCGGGGCACTCGTTAAGCAAGGTACCACTCTGTGTGTGTATGTGTATATATATCTATATATATAAAAGAGAAAAGTCACTGACTGACAGACTGACTGACTCACTCACTCATCAACACCCTGCCAAAACCGGTGGGCCTAGAAGCGTGAAATTTGGGGTGGGTGTTCCTTCCGTGACGGAGGAGTGCACTAAGAACCGGTTTTCAGAAATTCCAACTGGAAGGGGGTGAAAAGGGGCGCAACGCGTTTTCCTCCCTATACTTTGCATTGAGAATTGCTGACTCAGCAACATTCCGCCCCAACTGCTGGGCCTGAAGCATGGAATTCTGGGAGTTCCTTCTGTCACCTGAACACCCACCAAGAACCATCTGGAGACATTTAACCCTTCAGGGCCTGAAAAGGGGGCAACGTGTTTCTGTCCTATACTTAACATGGGAGACTGACCAACATCCAGCCAATTCGGTGCTCGGTGCCTGGTGCAATGGGAATGTTGTTGGGAGGAAGAGGTTGCACTGGCGAGGATGCTGCGCCTGGGGGGAAGTTGCGCCTGGGGGAAAGGTGCGCATGGGGGGAAAGGTGTGCATGGGGGGAAAGGTGTGCATGGGGGAAAGGTGTGCATGGGGGGAAGTTGCGCATGGGGGGATGGTGCGCATGGGGGGATGATGCGCATGGGGGGATGGTGCACATGGGGAAAGTTGCACATGGGGGATGATGAGCATGGGGGGAAGATGTGCATGGGGGGAGTTGCCCATGGGGGGAAGTTGCGCATAGGAAAAGTTGTGCATGGGGGATGATGCGCATGGGGGGATGGTGCGCATGGGGGATCATGCGCATGGGGGAAGTTGCGCATGAGGGAAATATGTGCCGTGCTGTGATGTCGTATGGGGAAATGTTACTCCCACAACGCGGGTACGCTTTTTGCTAGTATATATATAAAACATTTGCTATTTTTTACTGTATCTTGTCCCCAACAAAACAACTGCAAAACAACTATAAGCCCTACATATCCATCATCAGCAGTACTTGGATACCTACTCCAGTTTAAAATCATGTTAAATACCTCTGTCTTGCATATTGCATTATTAATAGTTCCAAAAAGCAGTGAGGAAAGATTTTCTCAAGATGTGCAACCTCACATCTTTTCCAGTAGCTTACTTACTAATTAGTATTCAGGTGATGCCCAGTTTGATACATGAAATTACATGCAAATGCAGCCTCAGTGCTATCTTATGAACATTATTGTAATTTACTGTGTAATCCATCACTGGTATGACTCTCTATGGCGTTGCTACATCTGTATGATTATATATTTTCTTCCATATTCCTAATTCTTGCCTAGAGTGAGGTTGAAGGTCATGAAAAAAGGAAAGCAGAATGAAGCCACAAATTGAACAATTGCTCCTCTCTATCTATCTATCTATCTATCTATCTATCTATCTATCTATCTATCTATCTATCTATCTATCTATCTATCTATCTATCTATCTATCTATCTATCTATCGCTTTTCAACTTAAAAGTTCACAAAACTGTTTACAAAGAAAATTAATGGCCAATGGGTCCCTGTCCCAAAATGGTTCACAAACTAAAAAGATGGAAAAAGAACACCAGTAGAAACCACTATAAAAGACTATTGCTGGCCTGAGGAGGGCTAGTTATTTGTCCCCTGCCAAATACAAAAGGAACACCAACTTAAAAGAGTGCCTCTTGCCCAGTTAGCAGAGTTTCTTCTGCTAACCCTTATATACTGCCTTATATACTTACAAGTAATTGTTCTGCTTTTCCTCCTCTTTCAATGCATTTTTATGGCTAGAGTATGGATTCAAATCTGCATTACTGATTATTTGCACAACCCTAACCAACCTGGCACAGTGATCAGTGTACCAACAGAAAGTTCACAAACATGATGTAAGACAACCCAGACCGCAATCCTATCCAATTTAGGCCAACGCAACTCATCCATTTCCCTGTTCCTTTGGTAGGTAATATTGTTCAGTGATTACCGTGTTGTTGGTATTCTTACAGCATGTTTACTCAGAAGTAAGTCCCATTGAATAATAGCTACTGTCAGAGTAGCTTCAGTCAGAGTTGGCAAGCATAATGGTAAGAGAGAGGTGGGAAGCAGCTGTCATTACCAAGTGGTGACTTAAGGGGAAGGGGGGTTCTGTGTCTTGCCCATTGGCATTGCAAGGTAGTGGTTGAAGCATGAGGCAAATGTAGCAACCCCAATACAGGTGCATAGCTATTTATCCATTAGAATTGCCTAGTCTAGGCATGAACACCAATGTTCTTAGCCTATGTTGGGCATTTTGAACTAGGAATCAGCAATGCGTCTACATGATACAAACTCCAGGTGCTCCTGGTTTCCATGATAGCTTTTATGCTTTTATGCTCCATGATAGCTTTTATGCTGGTGGGGTCATGATCAGGGTGACCAGATGTCATATTAAAAATAGGACAAGGCCTCCTCAAAATGTACCACATCCAAGAAAAATGTAGGGCATGACAAAAGCTAAGAACACTCATATATGTTGCTTTCATGGGGGTTAGAGTAGACACTATATTACAGGCATCCTCCGCTTTCTGACAGTTTGTTTTCTGATGGATTTGCTCTTTCAGCACCTTTCATTTATATCAAAAACTCATTCATTCAACACATGCATCACTCTTTTAACCTCTCTCTGCTGGTCTAAAGACTAAAATTGTCTACCCTTATGTTGATTTGCATGTGACATAGTGATCAAACTCTTTTTGGCATTTCCTTATGACTTTCTTCAGTAAATAATCATCATTCAGATTCATAAGATATTTGTTGCCCACACATGCCTTTGTTCATTTTACTGTAATTTGTTATGTGTTTTGGCTGTGTGTTAATAATAGGTATTATTTAGGCTTTTGCAAGTGATACTTGTGTCTTTTTTGGCGGCCCAAAATGATTTGGTTCCATTTTTCAATGGTTTTCTCTTTTGAACAGTTCTCCGGTCTCTAACTTGTCCAACGAGGGCAGGGGAGGGTGCACGTACTTATTAAATTTGAATCTCTTGCATATAATTTATGAATTATAAGAATGCTGAATTATATACATGCTGAATTATATACATGCTGCTTGCTCATAAGGAAAAGCAGGACAATGAACATTTTTTCCAGGACCCTAAGCTTAAAAAGAGGACATGTCCTGGGAAAAGTGGACATATGGTTACCAAGGGTAGTGAGGCCCTCTCTTCCTTGTCACTATTCAGCAATGAGCCCTTTTCTATCCATTATACCAATCACACCAATCACAGATTGGAGGTTGGGGGTGGGGGTCTGGCAGAAAATCAAAACACTGTAACTGAAGGAAGAAGGGTAAAACAGAAGTGAGACAATACACACTGACATCAGGAACTAAGGGGTGGTGGAGGCATGTCATTGAAAGACAAGGTAGAGGAAAGTGGAAGAAACCACATCAAACTTGAGGTTCTACATAGTGTTCAAGAATATGGTGTAATGCGATGTACGCAGCATGAAACACTTTAGAATTGGCCTGACTGCATACTGTTACATCTGTTAATACTTTGAGAAAGAGAGAGAGAGAGAAACCTTTTGTGTTAAATTTGCCAGAGCTAATGTGTTAAGAAGTAACAAGCTTTTTAAGTTAGTTAGATGTCTCTTTTCTGGAGAAAATTACTATAATAGTTACTTTTCCTAAAATGCAATTACTGTCAGTGGTAACAATCAATCATTTTTTTTCTTGAAGAAAGAACTTTAGCTACTTGAGAGTGCAGTAAAGAGCCTGAGATCAAGTGACTGAGTACCAATTTTAGAGGAAGAAGTAATATATTTTTAGTCAACGCATGTGAAATAATATATAAGCAGTTGCCCTTAAGGTCATAAAAATCACGTTGGGGTTCAAGAGAAGACTGAATTAACAGTTGCATGGCCACTGTAGGCCCTTCTGAATACAGCTGGTGAATGATTGCATAGTTAGGTAGAAAGATTTTATGACATTATTCTGGCATTGGATGGAGATGGTTAGATGGAAATGTAAAACGGATCCAAGACAGAATGCCAGGCTACTGTCGGACCACTGAAAGGTGAAGAATTGGCACTGCACCTTGTCTATTCCAGTGCTGGCTCAAGTGAGGGACAACAGTAGGAGCTCAGGATTGGGCTCTTAATTTACTTTTTCTATTTACTAGTGGTCAGATTATTGCTTTTGTTGTGTATAGCTCATATCCACTTGTATCAAGGTAAATTCATCTCTGTGTAACCTATATAGCCTATTGAAGAGTACCCAAAATATTATCAAGTGCCCAAAATATCCTTGCTGATGTAGATCTATCTATCTATCTATCTATCTATCTATCTATCTATCTATCTATCTATCTATCTATCTATCTATCTATCTATCTATCTATCTATCTATCTATCTATCTATCTATCTAATGGTTCCTTGCTATTAATTGCTTTTATTTTTAGTTACTATTTTTAATGTCCTCAGCTAGCTTTAAATTACTCTTGAAAAGCTTCATGCTAATATATTTCTACAGGCTTTTAATGAATTGAATTTTTAATTGTTGCCATTGTGAAACATATTCTTAAATAATTAAACTTCTTGTTGAAGTGGCAGAAAAAACAGTTACATTTTTGGCTTATTAGAAAAATAAAAATAACAATGACATTATTCTAATTAGAATTGAGAAAATTAGTTGAGAAACCATAGATTTGCTGGCACTCAGTCTAATCTCATTATGTTCTTTTTAACTATGAAGAGAGTGGGTTTAAAGATCTCCAGCAGGGCACATGAGATGAGGAATTTGTAAGGAGATTAAAGAGGCAGCAAAATAAGGGTCCTTTACACACAAATGAAGATGTATGCCTTGTTTTATAGGGTCAATTGGCCAGGAATAAGAGCTTGTGAAGTCACTTCAGCCTCTTATTTATTTGTTTGATGTATTTAATGTATAACGAAGGAGTTCATCAAATTGAAGTGAGAGTCAACATTCTTGTGAGTTAAGGGATGCTTGACTAATTCTCCTGAGACACATGTCTATGTAGCGATAGCAGAACAATTGTCTCAGAATTGCAGTGGTGGTGATAGTGGTGTTTGTTAATAATGATACTGATAATTATCTACACAAAAGCCTTGACCTGTGCATGTGGTGTCCACACATTCCATGTCAATCAAGCAGGCTGAGGGTTCTATTCCCATGTGTTTCTGGAGCAGAGAAGGCTGAGGAGAAGAACTGTCAACATTTCATTTGCATTTCAACTATCATTTCTAAGAGCACAATCCTAACCATGTCTACTCATAAGTAAGCCCCATGGTGTTCAGTTGGTCTTACTCCCAGGAAAGTGTCTTTCGGATTGGAGCCTAACTGACTCATGGACAGAAAACAGGCCAGGCTCAGAAAGGCTCTGGGGCAATTGAACCATTGAGGAGAGAGGTGGTAAAAGGGCAGTTAAGGGGGCAGTTGAGGAGAGCCATTGAGGAGAGAGGAGGAAAAGGGGCAGTTGACATGATGGAAAGGGGGTTACCGGTATGTTGTTATTAAAAAAATTATATTGTTGTTATATTGTACCTCTGTGAGCAACAGCTGCAAAATGTTACTAGTAATGATAATACTTACTCCAACAAAAAATAGTTCCCAAAACATTTTACTTAGCAAAGTAATGAATAAATAAATATAATTTTTATTATAGCATGATACCATAGTCTTTCAAGACTGATGGATGCCAAGTTTAAATAATAAATAAATAAATAATGCATTAATAAATAAACTCTAAAACAGTCTAAAAACTCACAGTCTAAAAACAAATGCAGCTACTGGAAAAGACAGTGTGCTAGTGTGAAGAAGGACAGTTGTTCTCCCCTGTTATGTATAGAAGGACAACAATATTCAAAGCACCTCTTTGCCCACTTAGCAAAGGTACAGGTAACTTCATATCTGGCAGTTGTATGATTTGAGTGTCAGTCCTGATGCCTATGTGTATGTGGGTACTACACCAGTGTTCCCTCTTTTGACATGTTCTGGTTATGTGATGATACATGTATCTTTACACATGCACACATGTCTAGTGCAGTGGTTCTCAAACTGAAATGAAGAAGATGAAAAAAATGAAAGGCTAATGGGTCCCCGTCCCAAAAGATCTCACAATCGAAAATGTAGAAAAACACCAGTAGAAGCCACTATAAAAGACATTGCTGGGGTGAGGAGGGCCAGTTACACTTCCTCTGCTAAATAAAAGAACATCCACTTGGAAGAGTGCCTCTTTGGTCTACGCATGGTCCATTAAACACACAGACAAACAAATGGAGGAGATGGGCCACTTTATTACATGATTATTAAAATAATCAATAATCAATTAATTCAATTAATAATCCAATCATAATCAAAGGGCGGGCAGACCTTGAACTTGACCTGGGGGTTAAATTCCTTTAAGACCCCCAGCGTCTGCCCCGTGTCTAGGGTTAGTGAGCTTGCAGGTCCTTTATGGGCCCCCAGGTGAAACATGGGTACCAGGGTTGGCGTGTACATATATATTGGCCATACCCAGTTAATAGAGTTCCGCCCCACACACCCCTCCCCCCAACCAGGGGGATTGGGTCGGATCTTACTGTTGCCTGGTTACCCCCTTCCATCCCACCGGGGATTGAAAGTAGGCGACCTGCTGGCACGAGGGTTGCCTTTCTGGTCTCGTCCCACCGAGGACTGAGGTCGGGTTATTGTAGGCACACCCCCTTGGCTGTGCCTCAGTTGATCCTGATTGTACGTTGCCAAACCCATTATTTAGGACCTTTTCACCTGCATCCTCTGCCACGAAAGGGGGGTCAGCCTTGCACTTGCCCCACCTAGCCCACAATGGGGGAGCAGGTCCTGCTGTGTCGGAGATCCCCCAAAACAGGTCTGCCCGAAGAACAAAGAGGGTGGGCTTACCTCTGCATCCCCTTTATAAAGCCCACCTTTAGGTTCCGCCCTTCCTGGTGGTCTCACCTGACCCCACAAGGGTGGAGCTGTGTTTTTTGTTTGACCAGTGAGCCAAATTTGACACCTGCCTATTGGCTTCGTGTCATCTTACTCAGTAAGCAGATCCTTAAAAATCCTCTATGGTACGATGAAATCAATCCTGTACTGCCCTGTATCAGTGGGTGAACAGCAAAAGCTTTATTCTCAGATTTCTGCAGGATCCCATCAGAAAAGTGTCTGGCAACAGCTTGATCCTATCCCCTGCCATGTTCTAGCCCTGGAGATGAACGCTACATGCTATGGTGGAAGCAAAATCAGGAAGCCAAGAGGTAAGGGAAAATATTTTCCTTTCCCTCTGTATGGCCAGTGGGCCTCCAACCTATGCTAGCTAAATACCTAACATGTTTTCTGAGGCGATTGCTTCCTCTCACCTCTTGAATAAGCTCTCTCTCCATGATGAAAAGTGTATTTTCACAGGATTTGTTGTACTTGCACATTTCCAGGTGGTCTGAAAGATAGGGCAGTGGTGGTGCAGGATTTGATCTTACATCCTGTTTCAACCTCTAAATGTTTTCTTACAGAAACTGGGATGGAAAACAGACTTCAGAATGTAGAACTAGAGTAAGAGACAAAACGGGAACTTTATTTCAAGACACTCATACAGGCTAGCTGGGAAAATATCAACACAATCAGCTCCCATAGCTATTTTAGGGTTGATCCCAAGCAGTTGACTGTAAACTCCATCCTGATTAGCTTACCTCTGCTATTTAGCATTCTGGGTCAGTCGGAGTGAGCTCTGACGTGAGCAACAAATACGTATAGCCTGCTATTCTGGCCTTTCTTTATGTCACACCTTGACTTTCTACCTTGTTATGTTTTGCATTGCCTTGATCCTTGAATTAGCCTGGTTAAAACCTTTTGAGTATTAATCCTGGCATGTTCCGCCACCAAGCTCTGTTTCAAAATCTCTCATACCCCCACCCCAGAGCTGTGTTTCTCCAAACTATGTATTCTAATTTAATCAAGGACCTAAATATTATGAATTCTGATCTCTGGGTTTTGTAATCTCCACGAACAAAGTGCCAAGTTGTGCATTATGAATGAGGAAAGATATGCACATTATGCTGAAAACAATTTAGTGCTTAAATTACACACTGTGTCGGACAGCTAAACCAGGCCGGTTGCCCTTTAAATACAAAATCTTTTAATGGTGGGTGAAATTAATGATAGTATTAAGTAATTAACCAAGGTTTTATCTTGAGCCTTTTGTATTTCCAAATTAACCATAGTGAATATTGAAGCAGTTTTTCTTAAAATGTAAAGGTTAGCATAAGAGGATTTCAGTCACAGCCTAGCAAACTATAATTTCCTCCAGGGAATCTCAGATATCACTTGCTTCCAGATATCAACTCATATGAGAAACTGCTTACTTTGAGGAAATGAATGATATGCTACTTACAAATTAGCGTATTTAGTATTAGTATATATATTATTTGCAATAAGTTGCTTGCTTAGGTGACTCAAATATTTTTGACAGTATTTCTGACAAACTGGTGAAGATTTTATTTTTATTGTACTTCAGGCATGGTAGTCCACTTTAATAGGTACAAGACTCTGAGGTTAATACCCTGATGTTCCATTCAAATGAAGAATTCTGGTTTCAGTAATTGCTGGAAACAAATGTGAGAGTTACTGGACTTTCAAGTTCTTAAAGTGAAAGAGCAAGGAAATTTAACCATTTACACTTTGAAAGAATAGCTGGCCATGGTGATGGGCAAACCTGGGTCACTGAGGGTCACAAAAGTGCTGTAAGGCACTTGTATGCCACTTGTGCTGGATCCTGAACACAGTCTTGGAGAGCCTGAGGCAGGTCAGAGCTGCTTGGATCAATGCCACTTGACTACCCTATGTTCTCCTACAAATGGACCTTGATCAATGCCACTTCTTTAGGTGCACAGATCCAGTAGACCCAATGGGACTGCCACAGTGCAGTATAGGAGAAGAAGCAATTTCCATTGCCCTGCACTGAGCTGCTTTCAGTTCCAATACTCTTCTAGACTTCGGGCAGGCCAGGCAGCAAGTTAGGATCAGACTGCACATCAGTTATCAAGGGGAGACACACATTGTTTTGTAAACAGAAGCAAAAATGTTCTTGCAGCATAGGGCTCATATAGGATTGGTCTGTGTCTAATTTCCAGAAATGTCCTTTGGGACATCATTCAATGGATATCCTTTCCAAAGGATTTCCAACTTTTATGTCAGATATCAAAGGGCTTTATGTAAAGAAAATAATGGAGAACATTGGTTAGCAACATTTCTAAAGGTGATCTTTGTTCAGACAGGCCCTTTGTGTTCTTTCAATTCACTCAGTGTGTCTGTGTGAGGGTGTGCACGCACATGTGATGGGTTTCTAGAATACACATGAATTGATAGCTAAGGGTACTGATACCACATATACTTGTTCTAAAAATACTGTAGTATATAAAAAACCCCAAGTATTATGTCTACAATGCATGTGGCTAGGTCCCATTGTCACAGTTACAAAAAAGATAGAAATGTGAGCACCATCCTATATCTGGCAATGACACAGTCCCAGGCTGTGCTTTACAGCAGTTGCCCTCATAACCAAAATAATATTCCAATCCTAGATTGCACTTGGCTGGCACGGCACATCTGTGACAAAATGGGGGAGGTTAGGTCAGTGCACCCATGATCTTGGCACATAGCTGGCAGTTATGCTGAATCCAAGCCTCTGTCCCTGGGCAATAGCATCCAGTCTGCAAGGATTTAGACCAGCTTCTGAATTTGTGTCTGAGTAGACCCTCTGGGGTTGTGGCAGTCCTACTGTGGGGAAGGACAAGCCTTACCTCCCTGCAGTAGCACAACAGCAATCCCAATACTTGTGCTGGCTACAGCACAGGCTAGGATACCCAGCCTTTTCCATTTCAAGTTAGTATAGTGCTGTAAATGCATAAGATTCCAAACAGATACTCCAAATATCCCCTCTTGTTTAAACTAGCTCTGTTTAAGATGTTGAAAGTATTTTTTTCCACTGCAAGGCTTCATTAAATTTCATCTCTCTCTCTCTCTCTCTCTCTTGTTGCTATGTAGACAGCTTTTCATTTTTATCTTCATCTTTAAAGCTTGAAAGCGTTGATTTGCAAGCTCATGTTAAATCTGGACTGGCTACTGAAATGTATGCATGTGTAAGAGACAATATTTGACGCTTGCTCCCAGAAGACTAATGACTGCATAAGCAGTTGCTGAAGTTGGATTGATTTTGATCTTGCTTGGCTCCTACTGCCTTCTAAATTTGGTCTTTTGCATTGAATTTCTCTCTCTCTCTCTCTCTCATATATGTTATTGCATAGTGGCTTTGCTGATAGCTATTACTATGTGTGCCCCGTGCTCACAATCTGACAGCATGCCGCTTTCCTACATAAACAGCTTGCTGCATTGCTAATGCCCTGTTGATCTATAGTCAATGAACCCACACAAAAGGTGTTTTGTCTCTTCATGCTGCTTGGCAGTGGCATGCATGGGAAAGCACATCCATCTTCCCTTCACCAAAAGCAGATCTTTTCCCGGAGCTTCTGTTTGTATTGGTTCCCTTCTCTTTCCGTGAAAGATTTGTTTTTGGAATTAGAGATTCTGCTCAGCCTCTGCTTCCTTTAAGCACATCACATCACATCATTATCTTCAACAGATTCCTGTGATGGTTTGTTTGCACTGGAATACCAGTTAGAACTGCAAATTTCATTGTCCACCTACTCGCTTTCCTCTCCGAGAATAAAATAGAGTGGGTGCCTCATATTAAATGATCTTCCTTAAAAAAAATGTAAAGTATCAAAACTTTTGATGCTACGTGGTCTAATTTTGTATTCTTAATTCTTGCCAGTGACAGCCTATTGTTACTGGCTACTTTAAAATGGCTTCCTTTTCAGACCAGTCTCGTTAGTAGTCAAGGCATTTTCATATCATTTCAATATGAGGTCAATTTAATCAATGCATCCTCTGTCTAGTCCTCTGGATGTAGGATGAATAGGACCTGCAATTGAATTAAGCTGGTGGTTCCTAAAGTCCTATGTAGATTGCGCAAAAACTTGGAAGTGTGCACTAATCAAAAATCAAAGCCATTAAGAGCAGATAGCAGGCCTTGCAGAGGGGGTTGCAGGCCTCTCAGATCCTTCCTGAGGCCTTCCATGACATCCCGAGGAGGTATGATTTAAAAAGCCTGGATCCCTGCAGCATCACAATTGCACAATGAGTGCACAGGGCACCCATTTTTTTCTTCTGGTAACCTAAGGCCACCTCAGGAGAATTCATGGGAGAGGTGAGATGTCAATGATGGTAGCCTTTCAGAGCATATGGTGTGGTGTATTGCAAAGTGGAGAGATGGAGCCAGGCTAAGCCAGAAAGAAATGCAGTGTGCATGATGCGTAATCATTCTTTTGCAAGTCCCTCATTATTCCCCCAATAGATAAGAAAAATCCATGGATAAAAAAGTGGAAATACCGTATTTCCCGGCTTATTACACGCACCGGACCATGAGACGCACCAAAGTTTAGAGGAGCAAAACAAGAAAAAAGTATTCTGAACCAAATGGTGTACCAATATATTTAATAAAATATAGCAGAATAATATTTCAACCATGTAAAGTCAACAGTGGTATTAAGAACCATTATCACTGTCATTAACAAATGCGGAAAGACTTTAAGCTTCAAGCACTCTTCTAATTTTCTGGAAACCCAAAAACTCATCATCTCTAGTGTCAGTGATTTGTGACTTTTGCACAAATCTCATTGCAAATGGTCCAGGAAGGCAGGTAAGTTGGGGGGGGGGGTTCTTTTGGTGGGTAGGTAGGGAAAGGTGAGGAGATCTAGATACATAGGGAAGCGTGAGGGAGGCACAGGCATGGAGCAGGTCTTGTGCATGTCTACTTTGGAGCAAGTCTCCAAGCCAGGGAAGGCTGCTTAGGATTGCAACTGTGCCAGGGTGACCAGATGCCAAAGCCAAAATTCCTACCCACTTAAAAAATTGCCAAAAAATGTATTTTTTTGTTTTTATATTTTTGATTTTTACATTTTTGACCATACCTTTTGATAGGAAGGAGATATCTCAAAACTGATTGTTGCATTGGATTCTGCTCTTCATTACGAATCCAACAACATATAACATGATGGGGTACGGTGCTCCAGGATTGGCCCTATCACTCTATGAGACTCATAGACATTCCTCCCCTTTGGGGAGAAAAAAAGCGCGTCTTATAAACCGGGAAATGCGGTATATATTTTTTCCAGGTTTCTTGATACTCTATTGCTCCTAATGGAGTAAGCTTGTGCCTCAGTAGCTGCAGAGGTTTGATTCTGGGGCTCCCTACTGATACAAAATAATGTGTTAAAAACAGTTTAAAAATATTTTACAATGGTTTAAAAACAGCTTTTCTTACTGTTGTAGGGTGCTTGTCAGCAGTTAGAAAAGCAAAAGACCCTCAGTCTTTGCTTAGCTGAAGAATGGAAAGATTGCTGGCATGATTGCCTCTATACAACAGTAGAAAAGCAGTTTATAGAACTGTGATTTGTAGTGGCCATTCGTGTTGGTCAAATCCCTGTATAAGAACATATGAAGACCTTCTGCTGGATCAGGCCAAAAGACCATCAATCCAGCTTCCTTGATCTCACAGCAGCCCACAAGATGCCTCAGGGAGCACACAAGACAAAACACCTGCATCCCACATCTGTAGGTTTTCCAAGTTTGGTAACCCCTGACCTAGGTGGGCCATCTGAGACAAAGACCTGGATCCCCTGCCCCTTGTCCAGCCCATAGGTGGTCTCTCCCCTCAGTGCCAGCCTGACGCAGAGGGGAGGCACTGTCCTCTGTGCACCCCAGCTAGTACATGCACAGATTATTATCTACCTTTCAGCTGGCATTCTCCAGATTATTATCACAACCTGTCAGCTGGCATTCTCCCTCTAGTGCACATAGAGAGCGGTCATGCCCCTCAGCATTGGCTTGAGTGGCAACCTCACTCATCCAGCATTTTGAAGTTGCCTACATCTATAGCTACATACATACATACCCATCATGGCGTGTAGCCTGTGGTCATTCCTTCTAGAAATTTGTCCAAGCAATGAGGCTAGATGTCATCACCACATCTTGTGGCAAGGAGTTCCACAAGCTACCAAAAAAATCAGTGTATAACAAGGTTGGACCTGTAGTACTACAGAGGGGACAACAATGGAGACATCAAGACAAGTTCAGACAAGTGCAGTATTAGTAACTTCTGTTTCAGAGCTCCAAAGTTCAGATGTATGGGATATTTCAGTTTGTGCTAGTTTCTGCCCCTCCTCCACCACCAGTACTCTCTGTTGTAATCTGACTGGTATAATTATCTCACTCATCATCCAGGATTATGTACACCAATTTGTAAGTGAGCTCAGTTGTGTAGATAAGGGAGAAAAACAGTAAATATCTTTGGCACACCAATAGTTGTGTAAGTGACCCCTCCCACTTGCTATCAGAGCCTTTCTGGGCAGCAACAGCAACATGCACGTGATTGCCAAACCAAGTAGTCTCTTGCTCATTAATGTTGCTACCTGGAATGGCTCAATCGTTGAATTGGGATTTGGACTTGGGTGTCTATGCTCCTTCTCCAACACTCTACTACAGCCTATTGGCTCTGTAAGGCCCAGATAATTCTTCCTATAGTTAATGTGGGGGCTCACCGATGGACAGTACCTTTTTGTGGTGGTGGGATTATGTGCTCCAGAGATACAAAGGGCTATGCTGGTGGCAGCATAGCTACTGGCAGGGACTCCCAGGCCAGACAGGCCTTTGTTGAGGAGCCAGACTAAACCTGTCCAAAATCCCACTGAACGTGGGTTATCTGGAGAAGGAAAACTTCCACCTCCAACCTGCACTGCCTTGTGGCTATACCCATCTATGGGAAAAACTTCAAGAGTCAGCCTTGGGCAAAATCTGGAGCTGGAGTCCCGTAAGCAGTTCATGACTGTGTACAATCACGTTCTGGAAACTCCTGCAACACAGCTAGAACCAATCGTATCGGCTCTGCAGTTCCATTGGACTATTTCAGTGGTGTGGAGAGGGGGGATTTGCTGCTTGGGTAACAGCCTATACTCCATATTAATCTACCTAGGCCTTCATGTTTCACATACAGTGTCGAGCACGATACCACAGTCTTTCAAGACTGAAGGATACCAATGCATATAATGTGGAGGGGGTGAGTTCCCTACGCAACCTGTCTTTGTCTAAGATCATTTTTCCATGTTCTAGGTTAGGGCAGTGCCAGAATCCCTAGAAATTATTGCTTGAACATGCTGTCTACAGAATTCAGCTCAGCAGAAAGTGAGTAAATCAGATCTGGCTCTATTCCAATAAAGAAACTGGCAATCCAAGAGCAACTCTTCCTTGCACGTAAGAGCCCTTAGGTTGCCCTATCTATCACTAGGGTGGAGCAACTGCTCCACCCTAGTTACTCTGGGAAGATGCTCCACCCTAGCAAGGTTTATGGGCAGCCTTAGGCAACTAAGGGCAAAATCCACAGCAACTTTAGCTTGCTCTGCCCTAACTGCTCTGCCCTAACTATGCTGTATCCTGAACATAAAGTTATGTGTGATGCAGAGAAGCAGGAACCTAGGTCTGTCCGTAACTGCTCCGGTGCATGATGGACAAGCATGATGGACAAGGCAGGGCTGTCAGGGCTGGAAATGGGAAACAAGCTGTCCCCCGTACCCCCAAGCAGGCAAGGTGGCCCAGGAAAAGCCCAGGCACCAGCAGGGGCAAGATGCACAGAGGAATACATGTGTGTGTGTGTATTGTCAATAAAAACAACATCAACAGATAAACATGAATGTCCTGTGGTCTTTGGCAACAGTCCAGAGGAAACATCAGCATTAAAGGTACAGCACACCAGATGCAGGGTCCACACTCAGGTGGGCTGGGAGGAGAGGGAAGACCCCATCCAGGGGGCATAAGGCCTAGGAAAGAGCCCCCCTTGCTGGCTCAGGCAGGGGAGGGGCAAGGATTCCCCAAGCAGCTGGCAGAGGGGGAGGCAAGGGGGCTGCCAGTGGAAGCATCTGTGGGGAGGGAAGCCTGGTAGAGGGGACCTGGGTCTGCCAGGAAGCAAAAGTACATCCTGGCACAGAGGGGACCTGGGGCTCCCACACCAGGGCAAGGGTGTCTGACCACTTGTGGGGCCACTGCCCACCCAAAGCCTCCCACCTCACAGGCTGAAGGGGTGGCATCAGGCCCCAGGAACCCTCCTGCAGCCTACCCCAGTGACCCCAGATGGCCTCCCCTTCCCATGGCAATGATGCTCCCAGGAAGATGCAGACACAAAAGTGGGGTCAGTTCACATGTGTACTTGCTCATATGCTTGGGGTTGCTCCTGCTCATTCAGAGGGTCACGGGTCAGGGGTAGGGCTTCCAGATACAGAATAGTCTCCAGGGAGGATGCAGTGGGACCCCAGAATCAATCACATTCAGATTGAGCACATGGAAGGGATGACACACCTTTAAGCAGTGCCTGGACCTTTAAGCATCTGCAGACTGCCTGAATTTCCTCATCTCTGCAATGCTCACAGGTGATCTCACTGCTTCCATGTGGCCTCTTGTGGACTTTCCAATGGCAAGGAAGCTACAGGCAGCCCCCTCCACCAGAAAAGAAGACCAGGTCTGGATGCCATTGGGGGTCTACACTAAGTCAGAAGGCATTTACGTGTGCCCATAAGCCTCTGAAAATCTTTAGGATACAGAGTAGTTATGTGGAAGGGAGCGGGACCTATGACACACCCCTGACATGCCCCATTACACCCTCTGTTAATTGCTTGGGGCAACCCAGTTAGGTTGATGGAATAGTTGCTGTGGATTTCATTGTAAGTTGCCTGAGGCTGCCCATAAACCTTGCTAGGGTAGAGCATCTACCCAGAGTAACTAGGGTGGAGCAGATAGGGCAATCTAAGGGCTCTTACATGCAAGGAATAGTTGCTCTGGATTGGGCTGCCTGGCATTCAGGTCAGGTGGGCCAGAGGCTTACAGGGGACCAGAGGCATATAACAGCCCAGATAGATGGTTGCCCCAGGCCTCATGTGGTCCCCATACTGGGGTTTAGAGACACCTAATTTAGATGGACAAATGGCCTTATTCACTACAAGGCTCCTCAATACGTGAAGTAAGCTTATTAAGGAAAGCTCCCTCATTGCTATCCTTGCAGTGAAGCCAGAAAACTTTTATTTAAACAGGCATATGATGATACTTAAGGTTATTTATAGCTGTCTGCCTGATTTTAAATTGGGTTTTTACTGGTTTTACTGTATAGTTTAATAGCATATATTGTTTCTATCCAGTTTGAATGGTATTTTATTGTTGATTCAAACTTTGTTAGCTGCCTTGGCTTTCCTTTTTTAAGGAAGAGAGGTGGGATATAAACAAACAATCAAATAAATAAAAGTTGATATCAAAGGTCAGGACATGTAAAGGTATAGCTGGTGAAGAGCAACCTGATACTACCATTAACATCCTAGTGACAGTAAAGATTTGGTTCTTGCACAGTATGGACGTTCAGATGGAAAGACAGATGGGCTGATGGAGTGCACATCCTATAACCACATGTAACCAAATCACAGACTTGGACATTGGACTATTCTGCTCACACTCTTTCATTTAGAGTAATAACATTGCAATGGCTTATAATGTTCTCAGCATTCCTGCACTTCATAGCACCATAATATAATGACTTCAAGCTTATGTAGGCTTGTTTGGATTGAGCTCACCAGCAGGGCAATGCTTGTGAAATACACACTTAAACCAGACTCCTGAGCTTCTGTTGCCAAAAATAACACAACCAACAGGTGTTGGCACGCAGAGCTGTAAAGCCAAATATTTGACAGTCCTGCTTTGTCTTTCTTGGTCGGGAGGAATGTTTTCATTCATGTATCCAGTTTAAATACTGGAAGCAAGTGATAAGACCCCCCCCCCAGCACACAAGAGCATGTCCAGTTGTAAACAGCTGCCCCCTGTTTATTTTTCACAACTAAATGAGAGTTCTGTAGATGTGTAAAGTCTCCTGAATGCAGTGTCTTTTTCTCTCATTTGGAGAATAAAGGAGGAAGTGGCCAGTTGTTGCATATGCCAAAGAATCCACATTGCCCACCCAGAATGAATAAAAATGTCCGACCAATTAAAATGGCTTGTTCCGGGAAAAAACGATTATAGTATTTGAACATTTCTGCCAGCTGTCCCATTTGTCTGGCTTTTTCCTCTTGCTGGAATGTAACCATACATGGAATAAAACTGAAATATATAAAATGGTGTACTAGTATACTATGTTTTAAACTGAATTAACTGAAAAGAAAACCTCACTGGACAAAAGTTTTTTCCAAGAATAGTTTAATGTGTACAGGATTCCTCACTAGCATTTTAGGTGCACGGAATTTTTATTCTGTCCAGTACATATTTTTAATTATTCTTGTTTTGTACATGTTCTGACCTATTCTTCTGAAAGAAGAGCCCTAACAGATCTCTTAGAAAGTGTTGTTTTATCAAAGTTTGCTTTCTCAGGTTATTTAGTGGTTATGAATCAGTTATGGATTCTCTGGTTATGAATGAGAAGTATTGTGCATATGCCCTTAGGCCTATCCCAATCATTCTCTACTTATTTGAGCATCTGAATGTGTACCAGTAATTATTTTTTGTAACTAGCAAGTTGAACATGAGAAGTCCATTTAAATTGAAAGCTTTCACTCAAACTCATTTGAAGAACAATCCTTAAGCCCTCTTGGGCTGGTGAAAAATACTTGTGCCATAAGGCACATCCGCGCCACTGTGGAAGGGTTAGGCCAGCACACAGATGTGTGTTGGCCTCTCTGCACCACCCTGCGCCGTCTGATGCAATTCCTGAAGGTTATACTGGTTTCAGGAATTGTTTCAATGTAGTGTGGCAATGTTTGTGTATTTGTATACTGTACGTATACTCCCTGTTAAACATTTTGGGTCACAGTCATAGTAGTTTCATAAGATACAAATGTTTCAGTTGTAAGGATTGCTTTTGATAGAACAACACATTTGACTTCTGGACCTTAGTCTTTTCAAAGGAGTACATTCTTCTTTAGTCCTGGCAATGTGAAACACTGGACAGAACTCTTCTTAAACCTCATGTCTGGAAAGACCAGTGATCAGTCCTGATGACTGGATGAGCTCTGGATTTCCACAGATCTAATGGTCTTTGACCATTTTTTTTTAAATTGGTGGGATTTTCCCACTTTTTACAGGGGGAATTTCCCCCTTATCTTTGACATCTAATTTCTCAGGGGACAAAAGTGTGTATATTTTGAAAACAAGGCTATTTAAAAAATTAATGTGGTACTTAGAAATAAAATGTCTTCAATTGGACCAGCGGTGGGCACTTACCGGTTCGGGCCTACCCGCCCGAACCAGATCTTCCCTTTTCCCTGTCGCTGGCGAACCGCCAGCAGCAGGGAAATCAAAAAAGAGAGTGGACTGGTTTGCGCCGGCCACCATCTTTACTGCGTCTCCTCCTGCTGGAGAAGATGCACTACGTGCTTAGTATCTCCTCCCACTGGAGGAGACACACTGGGCACACGCTGGGCCCGGCGCCTGTGCAGTACGTCTCCTCCAGTGGGAGGAGACGCACTCATCTCCTCCTGCTAGAGGAGACGCACATCGCGCGCACCGACGGGTCAGTGCGTCTCCTCAGGGTCAGCGCGAGGAGACGCACTGCGCATGCGTCAGGGGTTGGCGCCGGCCGCCATCTTTACTGCGTCTTCTCCTGCTGGAGAAGACGCACAGGGCTCCCATTGGAGGAGACGCACTGCGCATGTGCCGGCCTCAGTGCCTGCGCAGTACGTCTCCTCCAGCTGGAGGAGACGTACAGCGCAGGCGCCAACCCCCGGGGTCGGCACATGCGTCGTGTGTCTCCTCCAACTGGAGGAGACGAACTGGGCATGCACCAGGCCTGGCGCCTGCGCAGTACGTCTCCTCCAGCTGGAGGAGATGTACTGCGCAGGCGCCGACCCCCGGGGTCAGCGCAAGGGTAGTGTGTCTCCTCCAACTGGAGGAGACACACTGCGCATGCGCCGGGGGTTGGTGCATGCGCAGTGCGTTGAGGTGGTGTCCACCCCAGCCCCGCCCCCTGACCCCAGCCCCGCCCCCAACTTCCGGCAAACTGAATCTTGGGTGAGGCTGGGCCCACCACTGAATTGGACCTATACCCTTTTCAATACTTTGATTTTCTGCTTAATTGTAGTGATTAAATTGTAATTGAGTGGTCTGCTTCTATTTAGAATATGCCGGGTTTTCCTTGGCTGGTTTGTGCTGAGTGGTTGTGTTATCTATTATTATGTAAGCCGCCTTGAGTTTCCAGAAACATGGCAAGGCTGGTATAACACTTCCAAACAGTTATCATAATTTTGTTTTGGCATATCTGATGAGAACAAGCCACTGGTTGTTTTTCTGTTCCATTTAAGGGACCGTCAAGGCAGTTTACAATAATATAAGGGAACAGCATATTAAAACCAATTCCACCTGGAAGAGAAAAGTTATACGAGAGTTGTTTTGAGGGCAAAAGGATTTTTAAAAGCTACGTAAGCTGCCTTTGACATTTGCTTCGCCTTGGGAAAGACAGGGTATGAATGAATGAATGAGTCAGATGGGGGTCTTTTTAGGTCATTATTGTTAATGGTAGCAGTTTCAAGGGGTTTAGGCAGAGACCTTTCTCATCCTTAGAGATATAAATGGTGAATCAGGGACCTTCTATGAGCAAAAGAGGTGCTGTATCACTATGCAAAAATCACATCAACATAATTAGAACAACTCCAGTAATAACAGCGTGGTTTGTTTCTTTCTCATCTGGAGTTGAGAGCATCAAGACACAGTGATTCTCAGACTGGGGCGTCACAATGCCCCACTCCATGGGCAATGGCCTCTGCAGGGGAAGTGGGGCGGCAGTGATGCTGTGGTGTCCCATAAATTCATGATTGCAAGTGGAAGTGGGTGTGATTGTGATATTTACTGACTCAGCAGCATGGGAAGTGGTGTGGAGACTAGTGTGGGGCTCCCTGCATTCTCAGGAGGCTGCTGCAATATTAAGTGCAATAGTGATGCAGTTCTGAAGATCACGTCACTCCATTCCTCCCTCCCTAGAACAACGGGGCTAGAACTCCCAAGCAGTTTGAGAACTGCTGCTATATGGAAAAATTCCATTTATTAAATCTCTGCTATGCCTGCTGGTTGGGCAAAAAGGCACTATTTAAAGCATATAAAATTGTGAGCCCTTTGGTGACTGGAAATCATTTATTGATTTTACTATGTAAACGGCTCTGAAGGGTTGTTGTTGAAAAGCACTATATTCTCCTCCTCATCCTCATCAGCTACAATCCAGAGTAACTATGGGAGCACATAAGAGACATTTATGTTGACTTTGTTACGGCACCACATAGTGAAAACCTATGGGAAATTCATATTGCAATCCAGAGTAAACTGTTCTTATGTTGGAGCAAGGACTCCCCGCAGTTACTCCGGATTGCGCTCATCATTTCACTATGAGCCTTCTTATGAGGAAAGTCTCTCCTGAGGAACCCCTTCTTGCAGCACCTAACTAAAATCAAGTTATGTGCACATTAAAGAAAATGCCAAAAAGCAACTTGTGGAGTTCAGTTATATCAGAGGTACTCAGATATGGTCAATCACCCTTAATGCAACCCAGATTAGACTACAACGAAAACTACCTCTGTAAGAAAGAAATCTTATACTGGAACAGTGAAGCTCACAAATTGGTATATTGGCAGCGACAGTCCTCAAAGGCTAATGCTAATTTTATCCGCTTAATACAGTCTTGGGAACCTAATGTGAAATCAATTTGGTGGATTCTATTTATGTTTTCCAATATTACCATAATTTGTGTTCTAATGGTAAATGTGGAAAACTCCCTTCAGATGCCATTTATATTTTTTTCCTCATGATTCTGACAGCTAAATTACTTCCCTACAGTATTATTGTATGAAATGATGGCAAAAAACCTCTTTTTTTGGATTGGAGATTCTGATTTTTCAGTTGCTCATTGTGAGAATGTTTACATGATGTACTGCTACTGTGACTTGTTCATAGTTTAGGAGAGTCAAAAAGCTCTTCTGCACTAATTAACATAAAATTTCAACTTTGGGGGAAAAGCATGGCTTTTAAAAAGCCAACTTTGAAGGGGAAAGAAAAAGGAAACATTTAAATGGAAATAAGTCCCTTGTTACATAACAAGAGTTGTGGTGGCTCAGTTGTTGAAGGTGTTTGTCTACCTGAAGGTGGCGGATTGGCAGTTTGAGACCCCAGTTATCACATGATGGTCTTGCATTACTTGGCCAGCTCTTGCCAACCCTGAAGTTTGAAAGCATGCAAATACAAATGAAACGCAAATGGGTATCACTTTGACAGGAAGGCAACAGTGTTCCATGCACCTTTGTTATCTAGTCATGCTGGCCACAAGATCACAGAGAAAACTTTGGACAATACTGGCTCTTCAGCCTCATAACAGCGATGAGCACCACCCTTAGATTTGGTTATAACTAGCAGGGCAACCTAGGGAGAGAACATTATGTTTACCTTTTGTTACATAACATGGTAACACACTTTTATATTTTACAAGTCATGAGCATGTAGTACAGCCACAATCCAAGGTCTTTGAATAAATGATCAAGTATCAAGTTTAATGGATCAAGCTTATTGAGATCTTAGGCTCCACTGCTTTGTTATAGGTATCAATTCACAAGTACAGTGTGGAAAACAGATGAGCAGAGTATCCATGCTTTACTCCCACTCTTGCATATGACTTGCATCCCATTTTGCATTTGTCCCTCTGGAAGGTTAACAGCAGCTTCAGTATTGCTGGTCTGCTAATATTCGGAACTGTGAACAGCTGCTTGCAAGAAAAATAAAGCACAACTGGGAGATCAAGCACAGTCATGCCACACAACAGGTTATCTAACCCTTTGTCTGAAGTGCTTTACTGGACTTATTCCCTGCATGTGGCCCACGTATCCTAAAGGCCTGTCGTGCCCTACAATCCAGAGTAACTACAGGAAGACGTAAGAGGCACTTACTCTGGATTGCTCTATGCATTTCCCACAGGTTTCCCATTGGTGGCACTGTAAATACATCAGTGTAAAAGCTCCTGTAGTTACTCTGGATTGTAGCCATCATCACTCTGCCTATGAACACAATCCTAACCATGTCTTCTCAGATGTAAGCCCATTGTGTCCAATGGGTCTTACTCCCAGGAAAGTGTCTTTAGGATTGCAGCCTAAGAGTCCAATGTATGGTTGTCATAATTCTCTGCCACAAAACCAGGACAAGACTCCCTGTCAAACTTGCCGGTATGGGAATACAATCTCCCCCCCGCTCCACTCAAAAAACCAGGACAGTCCCAGTTTTCCTGGCCATATGGCAACTCTAGTCCAATATGAGCCTAACATATACTTAAAGCACAATCCCAAATTAATGTAGTGGCTGCTGAGGCTGTGGAAGGTTTTGCAAATACAGGTCCAACCTTGTTATACACTGATTTTTTAACACATGGATTTGACTCAACACCAAAAAAACAATCAGTTTTAAAAATTGCTTTTCTACTGTTGTAGAGAAGCAGTCTGCTAGCAGTCATGGCATTTTTCAGTCCCAGAATCGATCTTCTGCAGATATTTAAGCACTACCTTATTCTATTAGGTGCAATGGAGGAAAAGAAAACTGAAAGCAGGCCTTTAAATCTATTTTTTCATTTTTTTATACACAGATTTTTATCTATGGGAGTTTCCAGAATGGAACTGTGGTGGATTACAAGAGACACCTCCTGTATGCTGTAAGGTACCTTTATGGCACCAAATGTACCTTGAGTACATCAGTAGTGTATATGAGTACATGTTCATGAGTAGGAAGCACTGGTGGGAAGTCTTGTGCCACTTCATTGGTGCTGCATCCAATCATCTCACCAGACAGAGCAGGTAAGATTGCATCAGGTGGTGGAAGGGCAGTGGGTTTGGAGGTGGAGAGGGGACATTTTGGGTGGGGGAGGATAGAAAAGGGGGTGGATCAGATTTTGGAGGAGGGAGATTGACAGAGCATCCTATCCCCCACCTGGGCTTGCTGATGTCATACAGAGCTGCTTGGACTTATGCCTGCTACTGTATATTGCAGGTGCAGATTCAAATAGACCCATAAGGTAGTTGGGGATTTTACTTGGGTAAGGGAAACATTTCCCCTTATCCCAAAGTGACCTCCAGTTGGCCTTGATGAATGATGGATATAGCAGAGACTGTGTGGTCCTACTGTGCCAGTACTTGTTAGGATTGGCCTGTTAGCCTCACCACTGTTAACAGTACAGGCATGCATGTTTGTTGATCAGTGATGGGTCATCATGAGAACCATCATAATTCTTCTTCCCATCATTTAGCAGCATGATGCTCTGAGTAGCTTGATACATTATGGTTGATTTTTTTTTAAAAAAAGGTTTTATAATGTTTATTTATGAGAGTTGTGGTCCAGAAGAAAGCTCTACTGATACAGTTATTTTGCAGCCAGTCACACACTTAGAGCACAATCCTAAGCATGTATACTCAAAAGTAAGCCCCATTGTGTTCAGTGGGTCTGCTCTTACTCCCAGGAAAGTGTCTTTAGGATTGCAGCCTTAGCTGCAGTGAGAAGAGGCCAGCCATGCCTTGCAAATTTACCCATACCTGACCATTTAATCAAAGGGGTGGGGATCAGTTGCAGAAACCTGAAACGAGGGACCTGGATGAGTCTGATCACTTGTTTGTTATGGTATGATTTCACTTCAAAAGCAGGATGGCAATTTATAAAAGAAAAGCATTCCTTTCTCGACAGCAATAGCCCATCATGTGCACATAGCTGCAGCCAAAATACTCCCCATGCTCCCTTTTCCTCCCTTTTCCAGTATGTGTCTCGAAATGAAGCATGAGATCATAGCAGCATTTTGGTTATTGGTGCCGTTTCCCATTTCTTCCTCGATCTTTTTAAAGCGCGTACTGTCCTTACAGAAATGACCTCTTCGCTTAGTGTGGCATAATCATGTGACTTGCTGTGGCTGTTTACTGCTTTTTGCCAGTGTCCTAGTTTGAATCCTTTAACCTAAGAGGACATTTTAAATGGTATCATTTCAAAGAGGTGCCCACAGCGTGCTATTTACTGCCAAAGTACAGCCCACTCAGCTGAGTATTACTACCATGATCAACCCTAATTCATTAGAAATTGATGAATTTCTAATAAAATTGATCAACCCTAATTCACAATCAACAAGGTACAGTATCTTATAATTTTCTTTTTGTTCCAATGCAATAAAGCAAAGCAAAAGCAGGCCTCCGTCAGTTTTGAAAGACTATGTTACCATGCTCGGCACTGCATATGCTGCATGCGAAGCATGAAAACCTGGGTTGGATTGTTATGGAGGATACGCTGTTACCCAAGCAGCAAATCCCCCCTCTCCATGCCACTGAATTAGTCCATTGGAAAGACAATACGATTGGATCCAGCTGGTGTCGCAGAGCTGGACTAAGGACAGGAGCTCTCCCTGTCTTGTGGGGCCGACCCGGGTCTCGAACCCTGGCCTTCTGGTTAACAGGCACAGCGTCTTAACCGCTTGCGTCAGAGCATGCAAACCCTAAGGAAAAAGGTACCAGTAATTATTTTTTGTAACCTGCAAGTTGAACATGAGAAGTCCATTTAAATTGAAAGTTTTCACTCAAACTCCTTTGGAGAACAATCCTTAAGCCCTCTTGGGCTGGTAAAAAATACTTGTGCCATAAGGCACATCTGCGCCACTGTGGACGGGTTAGGCCAGCACACAGATGTGTGTTGGCCTCTCTGCACCACCCTGCGATATTATGGGAACAGAATGCAGGGTGAATTGTGCTGGCTGAGTTTGTCCAGTTCAGTGGTTTGGGGAGGATAGGGAGGAGGCATTCTGGGGTGAGGGAGAGTATTCCTGGGGCAGGCAGATGGGAGCAAGAGGCACGGCTTGGACCGGCAGTTATGCTGGATCCAAGCCTCCATCCCCAGGAAGCCAGAAGCTGCCTCTAGGTACTCCTTTCTGCTCAGATTTAGTCTACCTCCAGGACAAACCAACTGGGAAAGCCTCCCTTTCCCTGTAGTATCCGTGCCAATAGTAATAAACTTTTCAATGGATACAGCACAGGCTAAGTCATCCTGCCTGTTCCAGCAAAGTTAGGATTGCACTGTCAGCAGAACTGAAAACAGCATTTTTTATTTTTAGGCCTGTCTTATTATCCAAAGTCCAGGTTAAGTAATATGACATCTGTATTTGTTGGTTAGCCATACTTTATCTTTCTTGCAATTAACACTCCTGATCATGAAAGTCTAGTATCTAGTTGTGTTTATGAATACATGTTGTCTTGATTTATTTTTCTTTTCCCTTCATGTTCTTCAGCTGCTACAGTTTCCTTTAGATGACATGGACAGCAAAACATTTGTCATTAATTTTAAAAATAATATCACATACTGCTCTGATGACAAACTTTTCCTTTCCTTTCCTTGTGGATCTAAATTTGTATACAACCCCCCCAACAGGAACAAGAAAAGACTGCTCCATGAGTTATTTTTAAGTAGTTGGAAATAGTATCTCCATCATTTCAGGACATTAATGAATGGAATTTGTGTTAGCAAACATTGGTTCTTTGTTTACTGCAGAGTGTTAGCTTGTGCTTCTTATTATATTAATATTTAGGAGTGTCAGATCAGGAAGAAAAATAATGTTTACGTCTTGTTTCATATTTCTGTCTCTGAATCAGAGATTGATTAGCTCGTCTAAGTATCCAATTGATAGAAGAATGGTAATATGAACCCTTTCCCACTATGCTCATAATATAATGTGTAAAGTCACTGTTCAATGTAGATACATATGAATGGATCATGAAATGGATCATGAATTGATCATACCTTTTGTGGGGGATGGGGAAAAATCATGCGGTTTGAATGTATGCAGTTTTATCTGAGTGCAGTTGAATGTTTGGGTGCAGTTATATCACAAATAATATTATCAGCATGGTGGAGTGTATGATACACAATGTGTTGTATTAAAATAGGATTATTTTGCATTGTTATTGCACATAGGGTGCAATACTAACAAATTTAGGCTGGCCTAACTCAGCCTAACTTTCTGTGATGGTGTGGCAAGGTCAGCATATGCCTATGCATTGGCTTAACCCCCCCAGGAGTGAGACAGAAGTGTCTTACTGCACTTTTGTGACACCCCCCCCCCACACGTCAGCACAGGATTTATGCAAGACTTAGGCTGGCCTAAGTCGAGGTCAGGATTGCAGCCAAAGTCTGCATTTGTGTATTATCAAACAGAATGGTCTTGTGAAAGACTGTAGTTAAGAAAATGCTTTCTTTTTGTATAAATGTAAGAAGTGTTAATGAATAGTGTATTCAAGAATTTTAGGCTAAATTGGATATATATGTGCAGATTTACTCAGTGTATTAAACCAGTGTAAGAAAAAAATATGTCAACAAAGGATTTTCTGTCGATTAGCAGACATTACAATGCATATGTTGTGTGACTAACAGGTTTTAGATATCAGAGATCAGATCTCCAGTAAGGGGATGCAGAGCCAATCCACATACACAGACATTACAAAACAAATTGAAGCAGATTTCGGAATGATTTTGGTGAGAATTAAGAATAAAACCAGTCTTCTTGCTTTTCCAATAATTAAGAAGCAATTAATTGAATGGAATATAGCAATTATCCAAAATGTGACAACACTTAGTTTTTTATTTACAGGAAATGTATGGTTATAAAATAAACAGTGGTAGCAATGAATATACATTCTTCTGACAAAATTCTTTATGAATCTATCAGTCTAATTCACACAGTGTTACTACATCATATCTACCCATTTTTAAGGGTTTATTCGGGGAGGGAAATGTCTACAGTTCTTTTTTCTGCTATATTCTAAATTTCATAGAATACAACTTATTCATATTCCATTGTAAACAGGACTTAATTGTTTTCAGATATGTTGGAAATAGTAATTATCTGCGGGCCCAAAGAGGATGTGCAAGGCCTTCCCATGCCTCAGAGGGCCTCTGGATGGTCTCTGAAAAGCATTTCTGGTTTTGATTGGAAAACTGGAGTGTCTTTCACAGGCCTTCAGAGACCTAGAATATCCTGGTGGAGCTTCCTTGTGACGTAGAAGTTCTCTCATTTATGACCGGAACACTCTTCTCGTCACATACGGGAGGACTAGAATGTAGATGTGATTATCCGTGGATTTTGGTATCTGCAGGGAGTATGTGCATACCAAGATCCAATTCTGTGTGTGTGCATGAGAAAGAGCGGGGGGGGGGGGGGGAAGTGCACATGCATGCGTGCATACACATTTCTGGGTATACATTTGCTCTCATGAAACCAGCTATACTGTGGCTTAATTTGCCATTAAATTGGCCAGTATAGGTATAAGTTTACTACAAATGTACTAAGGAAACACTATATTTTTTGTGCTACATTTAATTGATTTTTGGACTATTGTGGGGAAAGTATCTTTAATGTTGAATGTGCATTTCTGGAAAAGAGTCTTGTGACCATCATAGTTTTCAGAGCAAATCTCAGCAGCATTTTTTGCCCCTAGTAATTAAATTAATGTCTTCCCTATTATGTAGACAGAGTTAATTACTTGTGTGGCAACCAGTGACATATGTTGTGGAATTACTTTATGTCTGAAAACTTGGGGAAGAGAAACTATGTTGATCTGTATGTGCAAAAATCCCGGCCATCAAAGCAGCAAGTTGTACAGCTCACACTCCCAGCATTTTTGTTGTTACCAAACTGTATCACAGCAAATCCTTACAAAGCAATGCCATACATTCAATACATGCCCCATAATTCTTTTTGGAGACAGTGCACAGCTGCTCCCGTTTAGTATTAGCTGCTTCTTATGGCCTGGTATCTCCTTTCAATAAAAATCACAGATGGTGTGGTCTTTCACACCAAGATGGTAAATATGAGATTGGATCAGGTGAAGGGGTGATATAAGTACATGTAATTCTCGTTAAAAAATATTGCAGCAAGCCAAAATATTATTTTTATTGAATGTTCCTAAATCTCAATGATAGCAATGATGTCTGAAGCGGAAAAATATAGTGACAATAGAAATAAGTCTATAAATGACTCTCTAAGTTGAAAACTATATACGCGCAAGCCCCACTGCACCCAGTGATGTATTTCAGCATAAAGATGAGCTGTGATGCACATTGGAATAGGCACATCCAAAATTTAATGCAATGAATGTATGCTGTTTCTAAAATCACCAGATACAATAAATATTTTGTATTGACGCATAATGCAGGGAATCAGAAAAAATAAAATCATATATAAGATTGTTATTGTTATTTATGTACTACAATCGGAAACCATGATGCTTTACATGGAGTGAAAAAGACAGTTCCCTGCCTCAGAAACTTGCAATCCAGGAACTGGTGTAAGGGAAACAAGAGACGCTGATGCAAGTAGCGTCAGTGGAAAGGCCTGTGCCAGTTTGCCAGCACTGCATCCTTGACAGCAACCGGTGGAGGTGAGTACTCTGTGGAACGTAGGTGGGGACGGGATGTTTTGGGTTGGGGAGGGTAAGGAGGGGGTGTTTCAAATGGGGGCAGAGTGGGAATGGGGTGGTTCAGAACCCGGAGAGGTGAGGATATAAGAGTATCTACTGTATCCTAACCCTTATTCAGACTGAAAGCCCAACATAGGACCACTCAGATCTGCACATATGATTTAGCTGGTGGAGATCTGATCATTGGGCAGGCTGAAGCATTAGTCAGGGTAAGGGGAAAAACTTAAAAAACCTCCGTAAGCCTTTAGAAGGCCTCAGTACACCTTCTGGATGTGACTTGAGCATAGCTCAAGTTCTGTTTGGAGGGGATGCAGAGCAGCCCAGGTCATGGGGAGACCCAGGAAAGTGTGCTGCAATTGGGGCAACACTTGTATTGCATAAGAACTACTTTGGACCTTCCTGGTGCCTTTGTGTTGTGATAATCTCTACTGTGAGAAAATGAAAGCGTAGAATAAATTTTTGAAAAGATCCCTTCTAAAACGAATGGAAGGGCAGGAGAACAGATTCTAGCCCAGATAAGATCAGAACTCTTTGAATGTTGTTTGTGTCACTGGGTGCAAACAGTCTGGTGAATGCTGGCTAGGACATCACTGCCAGTCACGCTATGTTTTAGCTGCAACCCCTTGTTTAGCTGTTAGGTGAGTCTAATACAGGATAATTTCTCTTCCCAAATCCCGCCTGTTCAAATATAGTGAATATAAAGGGGGAAATCAGGAAGTTTTATTATTGCCGGAGTCTTTTACCCCAAGGGCTCTGGGCGGCTCAAGTGGTTAAGAAACTGTGCCTGTTAACCAGTAGGTCAGGGTTCGAGACCCGGGTCCCCACAAGACAGTGTGAGCTCCTGTCTTTAGCCCAGCACTGTGACGCAGCTGGAACCAATTGTATCGGCTCTGCCATTCCATTGGACTATTTCAGTGGTGTGGAGAGGGGAGATTTTTCAGTGGTGTGGAGAGGGGAGATTTGGGTAAGGGCCTGTCCTCCATATTAATCTACCCAGGGCTTTGTGCTTCACATACAGCGTTGAGCACGATACCATAGTATTTCAAGACTGATGGATGCCAATACTTTTACCCCAACAAAAAAATGAAGTTCAGAAGAACTCAGACTTACTGTCCAATTCTATCCACACTTTCCCAGGAGTAAGTCCCATTGACTCTAATGGGATGTATTTCTGAGTAGGCAGGCATAGGATTGTGTTTTTAATTATTCTATTTAAGCAGGAGCAGGAGATTGCTGGCTGCTCTAGTTTATAGAATTGAAGAAGGCTTCTAATTCCCAGTCACTTTCCTGATTTGAGGGGATCAGTGTAGGTCTCAGTATCTTTTTACTAGACTTGAATATATTCTACATGTATGTATAATTTGTTCAGCATGTCATAGGTACAAAGGTACTTAAGGATAACTACAGCAGCATAGCTTGAAGGCTTGCGCAAAGGTGACCATTCAAATGGGTGGGTCAGGTTTATAGATATAATCTCCATCATCCCCCTGCTTTTTTTCTTTTATCACTAAAGCACAGCTTATCTGAGCATCTCTTATCCAATGCATCTCTTTGTGCATACTTTTTTTAAACAAAGCCAACAAGAAAAAAGTCAAAATCCAAGCTGAATGTTTAAGGGAGGGATTTGGAATATCTCAGAAAGATTTAGTGAAGATAGCAATTGACTGAGCAAGAATTCATCTTTTTGATACCATGATAAGCACCCAGAGCTGGTTGCGCAAATCAAGAGGAGGTCTCCCTGCCCCAAGGAAGAGCCCTTGTGCAAGAAGAAAAGTAGCTCTGGATGATGTATTGTTTTGTATTGTATAGGATGCAATCCAGTATCTTTTCATAGGAGTAGAAGGAACATTTACTAGTTCATCCAACGCCAATTGCAATGCAATTTTCCAATTTTCAAACTAATTGGCAATTCAAACCAATTTTCTCGCTCCAGGGTGAACGCAATGCAATTCTGAGGAAAGGGAATAAATCCTCCATGACTTGCCCCCACTGCAGGATGTAGTACATGCCCCATTGATGTAGTTATTCCAGTGCTTGAAAGTTGGTTAGGATTTTGCCCTGGATGTCATAATATTTTTTTTTTACTTCTATTCAGCCACAAGGCTCATTATCCAGAGAAGCAGGTTTGAGGGAGGAGGCGATTAGTCCTTATCCAGCTTCTACTGATTCTACTGGGGAACAAAAAAACCCTGCATAACATCCCCTTTTCCTGCACTGCTTCACCAATGGAATTAGCTGCCTTTTGAGATTACTTTTAAACTAAGAAAAATGTAAATAAACCAGGCAAACAAGGATCTCCTGAATTATGTCTGCTTTGGTATTAAGTGTTTGGGTAACCCTAATCCATGTATGGATAGAAAAGGCTCTGTTTAAATGGGACTGGAGCAAGACAGCTGTAGAGTGTGTGGTTTCTTCACTTTTAAAATTGCCATCTTAACATATTAAAACCAGAAAATAGCTGTGGTGGATTTCATGAAAATTTATGATGACTTGAACAAAAGAATCCTTATTCATATATTCACTTGATTAATATGACTGCTGATGTCAAAATTTCCTCACCCCATATCTGGAATCTCTGTAACTATATGCAAGAAATCAAAGTTGCTGTATTTAGACCACACCTAATGTAGGTAATCACTGCTCAATCCTTTATATCAGTGTTTCTTAAACCGAGGCTTGGGACTGTTAGGTGGATTTTCAAGGGGGTCAGCTAGTATTGAAAATACAGAGCTGAAAATACAGGTACATAGCTCTTCGGTAGGGCAGATTCCCACTGGGAGAGAAGCATGATGTTTTGCCCTGAGTAGGTGGGAAGATGGCATGGTGGAAACGAGAGAGGCCTATGCACTGGAGAAGTATTCAATCCTGCATTCTGCCTTGACTTCTAAGCTAGAATGTTTGGATTCTGAACTGTGCAAAATAACAGCCCAAGTGTATTGTGTTAATGGGATCTTTGGCTGAACATGGCATCATTAACATAAATTGATGATGTCACATCTGGTCATGACATCACTTCCAGGTAATGGCACCTTTTCTAGTGGCTCCCAAAAGATTGACATTCTAAAACATCAGTCCCAGTGCTGGAAGATTTGAGAAATACTTCTTTATATTGTGATTTGTAATATGGCTGATAAGATGCAAACCATAAGAAATATAAATATTTCTTAACATTTATATTTATATAAATATTTCTTAAAGGGTTTTCAAACTAGTTTCATTAGGCACACTCCTTTCACATAGTCTCACTGGTATAGGTGCTTTTGCAAAAAGTCAGTCCTGTGCTGGTTGAAGGGCGCAATTCAGAGTAACTATGGGGAGTCCTTGTTCTGGTGTAAGAACAATTTACTCTAGATTGCAATATGAATTTCCCATATGTTTTCACTATGTGGTGCAGTAACTACAGGTGCGTTTAATCTCTCTTATGTGCTCCCGTAGTTACTCTGGAATGTAGGGGAAGTCTTTATAAATAAATGACCTGTTGTATAGTGGCAAATTTCATTGGTTCATGAATTGTCCCTTCATGACATATGTTTCCTGAGATTTTTATTCATATTTTGTTGTTGGCAGTTTTTTTGCAAATGTCCATGGTAATGGATATTTGCTAGGCCAGTATGATCCAGTATGACCCAGGTTCATCTAGTGACATTTAGACTGGACGGCTAACAAGACGCTTCAGGTTCCATAGGTTGTAAGGTTATGCCATTGCTCCCCTCACCACAAGTTGGCTGGCTTAAGAAAAGCTCTGCCTTTTATTTGTTCCTTGGGAAAACTCCACGACCTTGCTTGCACCTCAGTGTTAACCCTCTGAACAAAAGACTTATCCTGGGATCCTTCTTGTTATCTTGGAGTTAACAAAGTTCTTATTGACATGAATGTAGGTCTCTCATCATCATAGCCATGCTCACTAAATGCCAACCAGCCAAATTTCATTCAGGCTGCAATCCTAAACCCCAATTAGGCCAGCCTAATGCCCAGCTCAAGGTTCCATCCACAGTAAAAGACCATGGCTGTCTTCTAAAGTTTGAACCAGAGCCTCAGTAATCATAAATCTCTTAGGGTGCAATCCTAACCTTGGTTGGCACAACTTATACTATTTTTTTAGTCCTCCCCCTTTTAACTCAAATCTCTCTCTTTCTTGTACAGTATTTCACAGAGTTGTGCCATTGGCCACTGCCCTCAATTCCTATGCATGCACTGGATTTTACTTATAGTGAGGACAGAATCTCACTATAAAGAGTTGTGTATGTATCAAATACACTAAGGTTTCTAAAGAATAACTTGTGGAAGGAGAATTGTTTTCATGTGAGTTCCCTTCTATGAGCAGAAGTAGCCTCCATGTTAATGCAATTCTTCTTTAGCAAGTGGAATGGCTTATGAATAAGGGTCTTACTCCAACTTTCCAGCATCAGTGTAGTCTCAGTGCAACCCCAAGGTAAGAGAACAAATGTTCCCGTAGGAGGCCTACGTGACTATCCTTCCACTGTAGGATGCATTTTGCTGTCTGTTGGCACAGCTGCATTGCCATTGGAAAGTTGGATAGGATTGAGCTATAAGTGCTCCATGTGAACTTACATCACAGCCCTAAAGTACTATGTAAACAGCCTTGAGAATTTTTCTTATGTTAATAAGCAGTATATAAATATTCAATCACCATAAAATTAGGTACTGTTCAAAACCAATATAAAAGCTTATGCGACTGAGTGGATCTAAAATTTAATTTAGACATAGAACAAAATACCATAAATAAAACAAAGCTAAAATTTAAAATGGGAAAGCTGGCCAAAAACAATTGGACAATTGGTTAGCTGAAATAATGGAGCCTGAAGGGTTTTATAAAGGGAGGAAATCAACTGGCTGAATGCATATCATGCTCTGGCAGAGATACAATTTCTACCCTAGATAGGGAACAACAGAAGAAAATGCATGAAGATGTGAAATAGAAGGAAATTATACTGGGTTTGACAAGTAACAAAGAGCAAGATAAATCAGTAAATAGGAAAAAGCATATAACAGTATTTGAAGAAAAAGTACTCTCTTCACTCTATATCTGCGTTCTGTGTGTGTGGCATTAACATTTTTAGATCTAACTCTGAATACACTTTCATCCTAAAATATTACTTAATGAAAACAATGAGTGTTGCAAAAACCAAGAAAAACCTGAACCACAAATTGCCAAAAGTTGCATGTTCATCTAATTAGCTCTTCAGCAGCAAGTTTGGATGGATGAAATCCATTTTTCCCTGCTTCCCTGGTGTCTCCAGGTGAGAATCAGATGGAGCAGAAAATGATTAGTATTCCCACTAATAGACCCCAAGGGTAAATATAAGAACTCCATAGGAATTCAAAATGAAAATAAAAAAACACCCTCTATTGTTAGATTCAGTCCAGCCAATAAAATGCAATTATTCACCAATGTATTTTACAAAAAATAATATAGCCAGAAGGATGAAAATAAAAAAGTGATTGCATAAAAACTGTTATTAGAAGAAAAATTTCTGACTTCAGAATACCTAATGAAACTGCAGACAAAACCTGCTGTTTGGAATCTTTATTTGACCATTGTTGGAGTGTAGTTTAGAAAAAAATGGATAATTTGGAAAAAAATGGAAAAAAGTGATAATTTGAGTATAAGGCAAGGACTTCCAACTTTCAATATTCATGTCTCTCCTCCTAGATTAATGTGTGTTTTTATGCATGTCCTTAAGAAGACAAGAGCCTATTCAGAGCATTAGCCATGATTTTGGAGTGGTGCTCAAACTTTTAAGGAAATCTATTCCCTAAGTAAATCTTTATGGATTAGGAACAAGGGCAGTGACACAATTGCATTGCTGAAGGGTTTAATGGGGTACTTTCACTTACTTTCACTAGAGCTTTCAGGGTTGCTGCAAGTTCCAGGAGGTGCAGGGACCCCTGTGCAACCCTCCCCAAGTCTTGGAGTATTCACAAATGTGCATTCCGATTCTAAAGGGATAGGGGAAGCTTTCCACGGGATGGTGGTGAGACTCCCCCAGTTTCAATACCACTGACCTATAAGGAATCAATGGTCTGTGTAGGATTACGGCCTTGTATGGCCTTTTTCACACTTCAAAGTATTGTTTAAATAAAACTATTAGGAGAGCACATGAATTACTGAGGCATGCAAGAATTCCAGCCAGTTTGTGTTTCAGTCACTCCTCGTAAATTACATTAATTACAAAACCAGCACCCCACAAGTCATCATTTTTCTCAAGAAGAAAGGGTCCCATCCAACACAACACACAATACTGTGTGATGTCGGTGTTGCTATCTGCAACTCATCAAAATGTGTGAGGTCAATGTCAACAGACTCTAATACTGATGAATATATATTTACAAAACGTTGCCCTACTTTGGCATCTAATCTCATTACAGTGCAGTCCTATTTGACCTGTGCTGCTACATACAGGCTTGTAGGCTGCCGGAAGCTATTCACGTATAAGCATGTTAATGTAATTCCATTCATCGCTACAGATGTGTGTCAAACAGAGTGTGAGAAAGTGTGCCAAAAATGGGTAGATTGTTTTAGCATTGATAGGTGATCCAAATGTTTAGGAAATGAAAAAAACATGGTGCAGCATTTACACAAATCACCTCACTAGTAGTTTGAGTTGTCTCATGTCTTGAATATTGTCCCATGTTAAACACTTTCTGCTCATGGACTACTGGGCTACTGGGGGAAAGAGAATTCTCCTGCCTGTGCCAACACTGATTCCTTAACTCCAAGAGCAGAGAGGAATGGCAACAGTGATGGCACTGGCATCAGAAACAATGCGCGGAAGCAATGATCTGCTTTCCTGTCACCTTGCTTGAGCGGCCGTTTTGAATAAAAGAGGAAGCGTGAAATGGGCTGGAAGCAAACCTTTTAATAAAACTGGAAATGTGGAGCATGGGAAAGGAACTTTATAACCAGTGTACTTGTCACTTCCCACAACTACAAGCAGATCTCAGGGTGGAACTCTGCAGAGGTAAGGGCATCTCTGTTTCCAGGGTTTGAGCCAGTGGTGGCCTTCAGGAGGTTCTCACAGGTTCTTTAGAACTCTTTGCTAATGAGTGCCTGGTTCTGAGAACCGGTTACTAATGGGACATATTAATTTATTTGAATCCCACCACTGGTTTGAGCCATCATTATTTTGTAGTTTGCATTCCAGGATGTGTGTTTGCATTCCATTCTCCTCAGTGATTATGAATCCGTTCTCTGCAGAAGAGCAACCTACTGGTTTGATGCATCACTGGCCAGCTGATATTAGTGATGCAGCAAAGTACATGGGATGTGTGTGGATGTGGCTGCCTAGGCCAATGATTGGCTCATGGTAGGTTTCCTTTGGTTGTTTCATGCACTGTGGCATCACAGCCAGATGTTCCTGTTTGAGGTGGTGCAATGTGTTAAATGCTCTTTCTTCTGTAAGTTACCAGCATTCTGTTCCAGTTGACTGCAGTTGAAGATCCCTTGTGACTTGTTCCAGTCCCAACTTTGATGTGAGAACTTCTTTTAGCAAGTGGATGATCTTACACAGATTTGAACTCTTAGCATTTGCTGGTGTTGGTGTGGCATTCCTGTTTACTTTAGCTATATTGTTGAAAAACAAAGACTTGCTTTGTTTTTCTTTTACTTTTATTGATTTAACTAGTGAAATTTACCTGCTGTTGCAGGAGAAAATTCTCCCCTGTGCAGCATACCCCCCTGTGCAACATACCCCCCCTGCACCATCCCCCTGTGCACCACCACCACCCTTGTGAACCTCTACTGCTCCTGTGCCCCACCACCACCCCCATGCACTGTCTCATACAACATCCCCCTATGCACCACCACAACCCCCATGCAACATTTCCCTCTATGCAACATACATCTCCCTTCGTACATTACATTACATACAACATCCCCCCATCCACCTTCCCACCCTGTGCACCAACCCCCTCTGTTCACCATCACCTCACAACCGTGGGCACCCCTATCACACAGGTGCAGGATTTGTGGCTGGATGTTGATCAGTCTTCAATGTTAAATAAAGGCCGAAAATGTGTTGCACCCCTTTTCACCCTCTTATGCTCACAACACATAAGCTCATAACACATAAGCACTCTGAATTTCATGCTTTTTGGTTCAGAGGTGGTGGTTGGGTGTTGATCAGTCAGCAACTGTTCAGTGTAAAGTATAGGGACAAAAACGTGTTTGCCCTTTTTCACCCCCTTTTTTACCCCCAATTTTTCTGGTTGGAATATCCAAAAAATGGTTCTTAGTGGGTCTTTTCATTATGAAAGGAACAACCTCTCCAAATTTCATGCTTATTGGTCCAGAGTTTTGGCTGGGCATGAGTGACTGAGTGAGTGAGTGAATCAGTCAGTCAGTGACATTTCAGTTTTATATAGAGAGAGATCTAATCTTATACACACTTATCTTTGAGTTGGAGCACAATCCTCACCATGTCTACTCAAAAGTAAGCCCCATTGAGACTCCCTTGGGAGTCTAACTCCCAAGAAAGTGTCATTAGGATTGCAGCCTTGGATTGCAAAACTCAATAATTTTGAGTAGAACTGCAAAGGTTTTTACTGTTAAAAGTATTTTTATCTTGCAGTTTCTATCTCCAAAGGGAAGTCCAAGGTGACTATTTAAAAAAACTTTTATAAAAATAAACTTCTTAGGCAGGTGGAGTCACACTTTCCGTTCAGTGAGTATCAGGTCTAGAACCAAAAATGATATTATGTCACTTTTAGGGCCTGATTATGTCACTGTGGCTCTTATGCCTGCCATGGAATTCTTTTTTCGTCACAGTATATATAAGAAACCAAATTTATGGTATTAATTTAGAGTTATCACCCTTACAGTAGTACTATTTTGAAGGCAAAAGCATTTACACTCTTTGTTGGGAGTCAAATTTGCCCAAAGCATAAGGCAATGTGCCACCTGAAATCTATGTGTTCTGCCCACATTACTTCCACTCTTTTACCTCCCCAGTACTATAGACAAATACAAAGTGACACTTACAGGAAGAGCTGCTATTACAAGCATTTGGTACTTAACTCAGTGACCTGGTGTGGCATCAGTGACCTCAGCCACATCTGACTGCTGAGCTTGTTGAGTGTTTCATTCTTTTTAGGTTTCTGCTCACTCTGGATTTAGCTTGTTGCCTTCGCACACCTTACAGCCCCTGAAATTAAAATTAAAATCTGCCAACCTGTCTGGCAGTGAGAAACTGAAAAAAATCTCACCTCCTGCAGGCACCAGACAGTGTTTTGTGCTGGTGCGTGTTTTCAGTGAGCCAAATGAGCTCCAGCAAGAGTGCTGAGATGGCAGGATGTATTTATGAGACTTTGAAAAAGTTTGTACTTTTTGGAAAAAGCCAACCATAAATGTCAAGGTACTGTTTAGAAAACACAGTTGGCGCAGACAGGCGTATTTGCTACACCAGGATCAACATGATCAGAAGTCATACACTCTGAACTGACTGGGCCATCACATTGTTATAATGTGGCATATGGAACTGTTAATGAATCAGGCATTTTCCAGTAACAAGAAGAGCAACTTCCTCTTTTCAGCTTGCCCTACAATTGAGCGTATAGTTATCTTCTGCCAACAGCTTTAAAAGCTGTCTGGCTAATTCATTTCTGTACATTGAGGGTCAAAGGAAAGCAAAAAAAATCTATCTTGACCTGTACAAGAGTTTTTATCTTTTTAGAAGTATGCTGACTCCTCACATTTCCAGTTTGCAAATGTACCCCGCTAACTGGAAATATCTCACCACACCGTATCGTTGAACATGCCGGCTGGAGTCTAAGGAAGGTGAAAGGAGAAGGATCAGATAATAGCGAATAAGAGACTATTTGCTAAACACAACGGATCTTGAACAAATGATATTGCTTCCTGTAGTAGAAACCAGGATTATTTTTTAAATTACTGTACTGCATTTTCTCAAATGGAAGGAAGTAGAGACATCACCCAGTTTACTTCCTGCACTCTCTTCATTTTGGTATTCAGTTCTGTTGTTATAAAGGTTAATTCTAGCATCCAGTCATATCAAACACTTTTCAGGCTGCAATCCTAACCACACTTATTTGGGATTGCACCCCACAAACTATAATGGGTCTTAATTTTGAGTACACATATTTAGGATTTGCTGTAAATCCCTTTGATTTCAGTGAGTTAAGCACCTGCTTTGCATCAGCTGTTGAAATAAAATAGCCTTAAAAGAGCTTAAAGTTGTGTAGATCTTGCGAATTGTTAAAAGCATTATTTTCAAGGCCCTATGTGTATTAAGTTTGCATGTATATATCAAGGGCCAAACCCTATCCAATTTTTTTACCGATACAGTGTCTGCTACATCCTGAGGAGGGGGTGTGAAAGAACATTTGCCTGTAGAACAATTACCTACCTCACAGGGTTTCTGTGAGTACAAAACGATAAAGAACAATCATAACCATGTCTATTTAAAAGTAAGAGTATTTAGGAAAGTGTATTTAGGATTGCAACCAAAAGCTAGGTTTGCTGCCTCAGGCATTTGCTTTAGCATGGGGAAGGTGGGGTATAAGTCATGAAATATTTGTTCCGTTACCTTGGGGTTGCATTGGTGCTGGAAATTGGTTCGGATTGGACCCCACGTTGCTTACAGGAGAAGAAGATGGATAGTCATTTGCTTGCGATGACAAGTGAGGCAGATTATTTCTTTCTTTTGTACACTAATGTCTCATAACTTTTCCCTCTCCGCCAAACCAGATGTGTAGCTGATTCTGGAACTATGACCTACTGGCCCTAGTAGAAGACAAAGACTACAGTATTCTTATTTCATGCTTGAACCTCAAACATACCCATCACCTTTAACTTTGGTAATATGTATTCACTAGCGAAAATGTACCTGTGTTTCTCTCCCTGTACACAATTCCCCCACTGTGCATCAACCCCCATGTGCATCAACCCCGCATGTGCATCACCCCCATGCGCTTTAACCCCCATGTGCATCAACTACCAAGCTCAACATCCCCTCATGTGCACTGTCTTCCCATGTGCACCATCCTCCCTTGTGCACCGTCCTCCCATGCGCACTGTCCCCCATGCGCACCATATGCTACATTCCCATGCATGTCATCACCCATGCGCATCATTCTCCCATGTACAAGACGGCTGTACAACTCCCTCATACACACCCACCCCATGCACACCATTCCCCATGTACACCATCTCCCCATGCGCACGATCTCCCCATTCACATCATTCCCCCATGTGTACCATCCTTATGTGCACCATATGTACCTCCATATGTACATATGTACCTCCATATGTACCATCCCCCCATATACACCATCACCCCCAGTGCACCCCCCCTCCCAGTGCATCAGTTGGATGTTGCTCAGTTAGTCTTCCATGTTAAGTATAAGACGAAATAATGCTGCACCCCTTTTCAGCACCTTAAGGGCTAAATTTCTGAACATGGGTGGGTGTTGATGGCACAGAAGGAACACCCTCCCCAAATTTCATGCTTCTAGGTCCAAGGGTTGGGGCAGGGCCCTGATCAGTCAGGGATTCTTCAATGTAAAGTATAGGGAGGAAAATGCATTGCGCCCCTTTTCACCCCCTTTCAGGTGGAATTTCCGAAAACTGATTCTTAGTGGGTGCCTCCATCACCGAAGGAATGCTTCGGTGATGAAAATCACAAAATTTCATGCTTCTAGGACCAGCAGTTTTGACTGGGCGTTGATGAGTGAGTGAGTGAGTGAGTCAGTGACTTTTCAGTTTTATACATATAGATTACTCCCCTGATTATTTTTTTCTTAACTGTAAAATTATAGTAGTGATAAAAAATTTCAAGGCAGACTTTTGTTAAGTCATGTCATATGTTTTTAAAGAAAATGATTGTATCTAAGATAAGTTAAGAGTCTTTTTTAAGAATTGAGACAGCTGGTATCTGGAACACTTAAGATTTCCCCCAAACAATTTCAATTCAGAGCTAGAGATTCAGGGCACAGTCTTTGAAATGACCACTCAAATGAATGCACAAGTGAAAAACACATCTCCTCTCTCTGTTGTATGGAAGGAACATGTATGGAAGGTATGTATGTATGTATATATGTTGTCTGGAACTGTTTGAAGATCACCCTCTCTTATGTGTTGGAAAGTGAACCGATTTGAATTCATTCATTCACAAGTTCTGTCACTAATTTATTCATTTATGTAAATTTCTTCAAATTTGAAATGTAAATCAATTCTTTTTTTCTTCCAGCTCCTGATAAAGTATCAGAAAGATGATGTGGTCCTCCTGCCAAAAGGTTTAGCAACCCTTGCACTAGACTGAAGACTCTAATGAATATGAAGAATGAAACTATCTATTTTCATAAAGCCTTTTCTATCAATGAAGCACCTACATGATAGTGGTTTGATGATTCTTTGGAATAGAAACACATTGTACATATAGTTAAGGGCAAAATGAAGTTTAGATAATAACTGCAGGAGGTATTTTCCTCTGGATTCTTTTGCGGGGTGGAGTGGCATTGGCCTTCTACAGAAACTGTGTTTTGTTTAGAATGCTTTTCATTAAATATTATTTGTGATCAGTGCATTTACAATTCCCTTAGCTCTCCCTCTTCAACCTCTTCACTTTGCATTTTATGAACTTTCATTGAACAACAACAAAAACCTTAGAGGTGTCTCAGCCTCAAGCTTGTGCAGGGTGACCAGATGCCAAACCCAAAATTCCTGAACCCCAAGGCCAAAATTCCTAATCCCAGGCCAAAATTCCTACCCGCTGAAAAAAATTGCCAAAAATGTATTTTTCTTGTTTTTGTTTTTCTGTTTTTTGACCATAACTTTTGATAGGAAGGAGATATCTCAAAACTGATTTTTTTGCATTGGATTTTGCTCTTCAATACGAATCCAACGACACATGGCATGATGGGGTACTATGCACTATTGCAGTTTCAAAATGAAGCCAAATTGTAGGACAATGAAGCCAAAATGTAGGACACCCAGACAGGAGGCTAAAAATCCGGACAAATCCGAGTTTTTCTGGTCATCTGGTCACTCTGAGCTTGTGAGGATAACTTTGTACAAAATGGGGAGACCATTATTGTTATTCAGGCAGACTAGCCAAAATAACAACAGTGTACACCATCCCATTCACCTCCCATGACTCTCTCTCTCTCTCTCTCATTCTCGCTCTCTTTCTCTGGCCAAACTATAGCAATCTAAATGTCAACCAGCTATTTTGCTGCTGATCGTTTTTAAGAGAAGCACCCAGCTTACACACTTGGTTATTTCATTTATCTGCATTTACATTCCACAGGAATAGAGCTGTGGGTTTTAAATTGGGGAAGGCTTAGCCTTTTAAGCATCAGGTTAGGTTTCCTAGACGGAATTCTAGACTCACTGGAACCACAGGTTAAAATCCTGGCAGGCTGTTCCGCCAAATGTCATACTTTTCACTTGACACTCATTTGCTTCCCAGTCTTTGACACTCCTGAAGCTCTGCTGAAATTTCATGCATTTAGCGGCTGTTTGCTAACAGGAAATGTGAGGCCACTAGATTTCCTCTTACGTATGCCTACTGGATGGCCACGTGTACATTTGCACATGTTCTGTGGCTCTGGCTACATTAAGACATGCTTACCTTGAAATTCATCCAACTGAAGTATTGGAACTGCCTTCTAAATCAACATGTCTAAGGTGGTTGTTATGAGTATAGTACCAGTAGAAGTCACTCTAGCAGGTGCTTTTCCTGTTGTGATGGGTATTGATGTTCCATGTTTTGTTTTTCCTTTACTTACTTGCTCTTTTTCCTTGCATTGTAAGCTTGTGTGCAGAGACTCGTCACTGTTAAATTACCGTATTTGCATGGGCAGCACTTGTAAGAAAAAAAGCCATTTGAGCAGACTAAGGATTGGACTGAACCCTTGCACTCAACTCTTGCTCTTCCTGGCTGATCAAGACCACCAGGATAAGCCTGTTCAAGCAGGTAGTAAGGATTAAAAATACATCTTGGATAGAAGGTGGATTCCAATTTACCTGAAAGTAGTGAATTGTGAAACTTATCCTGAAAATACTCTGTGGAGCTGTTGCTTCTGCACCCCTTTCGCTTCCTCCCATGTAGTAGTTGAACAATGTAAGGGTTGGGAAAGAACATTTCAACCTATGTTGCACTATAAATGCACAAATCATGGTTTGTGGGCTGGTACATGTTGGGCATCCCTTATCAAAAATGCTTGGGACCAGAAGCATTTTGAATATTGGCTTTTTCTCCATATTTTGGAATACTTTCATATACATAATGAGAGAATTTGGGAACGGTGCATGGCAAGGGTGCCCAGTGCTCAGTAGGGATTCCTAATGACCACTGCTGCCTGGTGGTGCCTGCTGCCTGATGCCCCAGTAGAGGTGCCCAGTGCAGGGTAGGTATGCCTGGTGCCTGCTCTACCCCCTACTGCCCTCTGGTTCTATTTGGTGCCCGGTGCCTGTCAGTGCCCGGCCGTGCCCGGGGCCCACAAATATTCTTGAAATTTTACGCCTGTAACAATAGGATGATTATGCTAATATTTCATAAGTTTGTGAATGAAACAAAGTTTGTGCATAAAACACAGTTTGTGATTTTATTTCTTTAGGCAAAAAATAAAAAAAATAATTTTGCTGTTCAAAATAGTTCTGTATTTTGGAATATTCTGTATTTTGGAATTCTGATTAAATATGATCAACTTATTATTTATTGAAAGACCTTGTAGTTCTCTATAAGGACTGTTTCTGTGCTCCATAAAGACTGTGGTTTCTGTTCTATTGTTCCTTTCTCCCCAGCTCCAGTGTCATTCAAAGAATCTTCTCTTGTTTCAGATAGCCAACTTGGTTTTCTTCTTGGCCTGCAGCCCATGTTGTGGCCCTGCATGGTCAGGGTGCTGGATTTATTTTCCATTGCCTTTCTTCTTGCCTTGATCCCCTACTTGGACCCTGACTCCTTCTCTGCTTCTGGTTCATTCCTTCCTTGTCCTATCATCTGGTCTGCCACATCAATGTTGGTGTATTTCTTCAAAGGGAACTCTTAGCCTCACTTCTCTATAGGCTGCAATCAGAGGTATATCCAGGGCAGCATTGCATGGAGTAGTGACATCATGATGTCTTGTAATACCTTGATATCATGACTCACATCTAGGTTTGGAGGAAGATGACAGCAAGCTTTGTAATGTGGTTTCCATCCTTTCTCCCACCATTTCTTTTGGCTACCACCAAGCTGGAGGAGGCCTCTGACGAGTTGGCCAAAAAGCTGCAACACAATGGCACCCCATGTAAGTGGCGCCCAGGGCAAGTACCCCCACTTTTCATATTCTAGATACACCTCTTCTACAATGGAGCCATTCATATGTGGTGGTAGGGGATGATCAGGTGTCCTATGGCCTTCTTCAATAAAAAAATGGGGAAGGATTATGCAGGGAACACACAAAAAACAATAACTTTTGAAAGGAGATCTGGCATCTGAACAAGTACATTAGCTTTTTACAAAGTTCAGAATATTAAAAACTTTGGAAAAGACTCATGATTATTTATTAATGATTTTTAATATTCCTTTTCAGCCGAAGATACACTGTTAGCAGTACACAGCAATTAAGATAAAAAATGTCACTGGAAAAGGGGGTTCTCAAGACCAATCTAGGCATTTTGTAGGGGAGTACCTGACCAAAGCATCTTGTTGCTGTAATGGCCTTGGCAATTGTTTAATAGCCTCTCAACATATATAGGAATCCCTAGCTTTTCGCATTTAAAATCTTTTGTAAGCCGCATTGAACGTAGACAGGCAGAGTACATTTTATAAAAAGTTTTTGAAGAAGAGCACAATCCTAACCATGTCTACTCAAAAGTAAGCCACATTGTGTTCAATGGGTTTTACTCCCAGGAAAGTGCCTTTAGGATTGCAGCCGAAATCTCCAGCCTACTCCAACTAATTACTAATAGATGTAATTAGGATGGGAGAAATGAAAATTCACACAAATATATTCTTAAATGCTAAATTTTATTTTTGAATTTTTGGAAATTAAATGTATTTTCAGCTTTGACGGAGCAGTCTAAGATGCTCAGAATATGTTTCATAGGTGAATCTTCAAAATACTGACATAAATATAATTCAAATAATCAAAAACAGTATGAGTCTGGATTGGGAGAAAGTAAGAAAACCTTGATAATCAAAGTCAGGTGCAAAATGCTGCAAAAATTTACTGAGTGCATGTATATATGGTATTTTGTTATACAATGTGTGTATATAATATATATTGTGTTATTGCAAAGTATGACCCATTGAACAAAATGGGGCTTACTTTGAGTACACATGATTAGGATTGTGCTCTAATTCTGTGTATATATGTGATTTTATTAACAAGCCACAAACTTTAATATGCAACCTTAGTTAATCATTTGCAGCCACGTCAAATTAAAATTATGTAAATAGGAATGGTTGAAAGAGAATTTTATATGAAAATCCATTGCCAAATCAACACAGCATTACATTGAGTTCTACCATGGCAGTTCTTCTTGATAAAAATAACTGTGTCAGACATTGAAGTGCTGATAATGAATAACATATAATGGCCGTCACCTTCACGTTCTGCTGTTTAGCCGCTAATCTGGCTGACCACAACTGGAGATGAAATCCTAGATATTTCTGGACTTGCTTTTTGTATAAACAGCCAATCCCACAAGTAGGATTTCAGCATACTGTCCATCTCCCAGGTTGACTGGCCCTACCTAAATACAGTACTTCTGTTTTAGCTACAGCTGGGCTGCAAAAGAACAAAATAGTGAGATGCCCTAAAAACAGTTAGGAAATCACAAATGCCCTAATAAGAATCCACACAGCAATCACTGCGGGCACAATCCTGACCAATTTTCCAGCTCCAGAGTAAGGACAATGCAACTCTAGGTTAAGAGAACAAACATTGCATTACTTTGAGGAATCCTTACTGACTGCCCCTAATTGCAGGATGTAGTACATGTCCCACTTACACAGCTATGCCAGTGCTGGCAATTTGGTTAGGATTGCACCTTGAGCGACTGTTCAGCTGTTCTCATTGATGGATTTCCCCATGATGATGATGAAGAAAGTATGGAAGGGTGGCATTTAGCGAAACCCTTTTATAGAGCATGTGATCAGTATTTGACAAACTCAAGTGTTACAGGTTAGTCAACTAACTTTGTAGGCTGCTTTTAATCTTGTTCCTCCTTCCCCCCCCAAAAAATAAACTTAGGCTGTAGTCCAAAAAAACACTTTCCTGGGCGTAAGACCCATTGAACACAATGGGGCTTACTTTTGAGTTGATATACCGGTAGTTAGAATTGTGCTCTTAAAATTCTGTTTCCTTAAAAGTTACTGCCTCTAGTACAGGACTGTATGGTAAGAATTTGTGTCACAATCCTATTTTGCTCTATGAGAGTCTGCTTTGCGTCTGCCGTATGGTCTAGGCAATTTCTCAGCTTCAGTCTACCAGGAGCAGCAATATGAATATAAAATCTTGCAGGGTTGCTGTAGAGACTATGGGTGAAATCCAGAGTAACTATGGGGAGTCCTTGCTCTGGAGTAAGATTAAGTTACTCTGGATTGCAATATGAATTTCCCATGGGTTTTCATTAGGTGGTGCAGTAACTAAGGGGGCACATAATGTCTTTTATGTGCTCCCGTAGTTACTCTGGATTGTGCCCTTTATCAAAATAATACAGATGACCATCAGTATCCATGGGGAGTGATTCATTCCCTGGAATCCAACATCCACTTACGTTGAAATTCCATGGTAGGATTTGTAGTGCCCTAATAATGTACTGTGGGGTCACATCGGGCACTCTGGACATTGCACTTGGACTGCAGCCCACTCCATTTGCCATCCTGTGATTCAGAACACCTCCTAGAGGTGACTGGAAGCAACTTCGTGTTCATGTATATGATTTCCAATCACACCAAAGTGGTGTTCTGTGGCACCAGGAGGCCAGTGGGGCCCAGGCCTTTCCATGCCTCAGAACACCTCCCAGACATGACAGGAAGTGATTTCTGGTTTCGAATATCTGGTCACATCTGAAAGGAGTTATGAGGTGCACACTGGCTCAGTTCCACAGAAGCCGAAACCAAGGATGTTGACAGCCACTGTACATGTGATTACTACCAGTTCCCAAGCTGTGGTGGTGTCCCCCATAGGTTGTGCTGCTTGTCCTGACTGACTGTAGGGTGTGGTGCTCATCCCTGTTTCTAGGTTGAAGAGCAAGCATGGCCCAAAGATGCTTCCATGTCACGTGGCTGGCATGACTACACCAAGGTGTATAGAATGCAACCTTGCCACCAAGGTGGTGCTTATTTACCTAGTTACATTCACATGCTTTCAACCTGCTAGGTTGGCAGGAGCTGGGCAAGGGACGGGAGCTCACTCCATCTTGTAGCACTCAGGTCTCGAATCCTGGCCTGCAAGTTGACAGGTGCAGCATCTTAACCACTGAGCCACTGCAGCCCAAGCTGCAGTTATATGGTCCGCCAGTTGGTCACAACCCAGTTTTTAGTGGGTTCCAAAACCACCTGCAATCACCATTTTAAGCCACAAAGCAGTGGTTTTCAATTTTTTTTTCATCTCATGGCACACTGTCAAGGCACACCATCAATTTTTTTTAACCACTGACAAGGTACACCAAGCTGCTAGTGGTGGGCTCAAATCCCTCAGTTGCCCTCCTAATAAATGCCCTCCCCAAAGTCCTGTGGCACACTGTGGTTGAGATCACTGCCATAGAAGCTTGAGTGGTTGGTAAAGTGAATCTTTTTTTAGGTGGGTGAGCCAGTGGTGGGCTCCAGCAGGTTCGCACCTACTCGATAGAACCAGTTGTTAATGAGAGACAGGACATATATAGTTTAAAAATAGCCATTTAAAAGTGACTGCCAGATGAGCATAGAACCGATTGTTAATTTCTTTGAATCCCATCACTGGGTGGATCTCAATGCTATAAAGCTTATACAACCCAGTCTATACAACAAGTGCTAAGTGGTATTGATAACCCCCATGTGAACAGATAACTGAGATGTATCAACTGATGCAATTGCTCAAGTCTGTAAACTTACACAAGCCACTCATTCTAACTGGATGGTTTTTGAGAGATTTGACTATCTGGAGAATATCGAAGGCATCTTTAAGTTGCGAGGTTCTCAGCCGATAAATAAACATTAGAAGCCGATGCTTAGTGTGAAAATTAGGGATGCTAAAAAGAAGCGTTGTTACCTGTTTCTACATAGCCGTCTCGCACTCTGTGTGGTGAGAAGTATTACTCACTGTGAAAGAAGTGGAAATTAAACTGTGTTTAGTATGTCTGTTAGTAATAGCAGAAGACATATTGCTGACATAAACAATCTGAAGGAGCTGGTGTTGTTGCTGCCACTCTCTGCTATCGTTTTAAATGCTGTGTACGCAGACGCCATTAGCAGGCTTTTTCTCTGCTGATGAGCCTGATGCCTTCTGGGTAAAGCTATTAACAACAAATCCTCTTAGGCCCCATCCTAAGCGTGCGACTGCTAAGGGTGGGCCTGCCAAAACTGTTTTGCAAATGGTGTTAACCTAAACCACATAAAACTGGGATTAAAGAGCAAACACAGTTTTCCCCTCGTGAGGCCGTGTCTGGGGCATTATCTATGCAGCCTGTCTACTGGATGTGTAATTAAGACAACAGACCCTTTTTCCCCCTTCAAAAACTTAGTCTAATAGATAAGACAACAGGCTTTCAGCAAAATACTGATCAGACAGGGTAGGGTGGCTGGAGCAATCCGTCTGTTTCAGTGGTAAGTTGGAAATAATATTCACACCAACAAATCAGCACTGCTAGAAGGAGATTTTGGGCATGTTTTCTGCAGCATTTTGTCACCCAATTGGCAAGGGTGAAATGGGTTATATTATGTTGAAAATATAAATACTTATAACTCAAGTGATATACTGAGGCTGCAGTCCTATACACACTTTTCTGGGAGTCAGGCTTCAATCCTAACCTCTCTTTCCTAGGAGTAAGGAACACGTAGGACTTACTACTGAGTAGACATGCATAGGCTGGTGCCTAAGTCCCATAGAATACAATGGGAATTATTTGCTTAGGGGTTGCACCCTTACCCTACAATCCAGAGTAACGATGGGAACATGTAAGAGACTTTACATGCACCCCTAGTTACTGCACCACCTAGTGAAAACCTATGGGAAATTCATATTGCAATCCAGGGTAAATTGTTCTTATACTGGAGCAAGGACTCCCCACAGTTACTCTGGATTGTGCCCATAGACAAGTACTTGAGAACAACTTCACTTAAAAGCTGTAAACTTGATATGCAAAGCTATTAACCGACACGCTTGGCTATCAAGTGCTCAGTGAGTTGTGAGTTTGGTGCTGCATAACATAACAACCACCCCCCCCCAAAAAAAAACATGCATAAGTGCATTCAAAATTGCACTCACAACTCACAGCTTCCCATGACCCCTCCATAACATGGTCTTACTTATTATGTGTCCTCAAATAGTACAGAGGTACAAAGGCAGAAAATGCTCACTTAATCTTGGGTTGCAGGCTGAGTTGAATTATACATAAGAAACGGCCTGCTGGAGCAGACCACAGGTCTAGCAAATCCATCATTCATCCTACAGCGGCCAAGTTCATAAGTCCAGAACGCAGGGCACAAGGGCAATATTACTGTCCTGCTATGGTTCCCTACCAGCAACTGTTATTCAAAGTTATATTGCCTCTGACTATGGAGGTTCCACCCAGCATCATGATTTATTGTAATAGAGACCTCTCCTCCATGAATTTGTCTAATTCCTTCTTGAAGCCATCTCAGCAAATGGTCCCTACCATGTCATGTGATGGTGAATTTCACAAACGATGTGTTTTGTGGAAAAGTACTTTTCTCTAGCCTGAATTAGGCTTGCTTATTATTTCGTCCTTGAGTTCTAGTATTATGAGAGAGGATGGAAATCCTTTCACTTCCCACTTCCTCCACACCATGCATCATTATAGAATCTGCTATCATGTCACATGTAGGATCAAACAAGACATTATGTTAAACATATAATTTGGGCTAATGTGCCTATTTGTTATTTAATAAGCTGGAGTTTTGAAAGAGCTAATGTGGACTGAGATGATGGGGTATGGATAAGGGTAAGTAAGGGGGCTTTAGCTCTTTCAACACAAACACAGTTCCAATGTAGAGTATTCTTCAACTGCTGCACTTGCCCAGTGCAATTTCCCTCCTGGGGAAAAAAGCAGCCATGGCCCATGTATGGCATGGAAAATGGATTCTTCCAGTCTTGATTCTACCATGCCATACCTGGGCCCATGTATGTCTCTTTTCTTCTTACCACTGTACAGTACTGATTGCCTCCTTTGTCTTCTACTTACTGAGAAACATACTAGCTCTAACACATGCTTAAAGCTAACAAGTAAAGTGATCTCAAGTCATAGGATTTTCACAAAGAAAACCACCAACACATTGACTTTTCCACTACACTACTTTCCTTTTCACTTCAGAGAGCAGGGCAGGCAACAAGGTTTAGACAGGTCAGGCACTGGCTGAGAACTCACAAACTCTCCAGCACCTCCCTAGGACTGATTTCTGAAGCCTCACACCTTATTGTATCCGATCATCAGATGTTGTATGGATCATCAACTATTGTACTGAGAGAGTGCGACTGGCCAGGCATGTAGGAGAAGGAGGGAGGACATCTTGCACTGGTGCTGTCTCCTTCCCCTCCCGTCTCTAATCAATTTGCTGTCCAGGAACCCAGATTCCCTGGAGAGTAAACTGATTGTTGGGGAGACCGACCGAGAAAGTAGAACTGCCTGTTCCCTTTCCTCTCTCTGTGTTATGTGTGTATAAAAGTTTCTAACTATTCCAAAATTATTTTATTAGATTATTTTAGATTCACAAATTGAGTAATATATACATAAAGGGCTGCAGTGGCTTAGTGGTTAAAAGTGTGTTCTGAAGATTTGAAGATGCCAATCTGAAGATCTGCAGGTCAGTGGTTCGAGACCTGAGTACTGCAAGACAGAGTGAGCTCCTGTCCTTAGCCCAGCTTCTGCCCAGCGAGCACTTCAAAAACATGCAAATGCAAGTAGATAAATAGGTACCATCTCAGTGGGAAGATAACAACTTCCGTGCACAACTGCACATGTGGGCAGTCTTTGGGCCATCAGACAGAGGCATCTTTGGATAATGCCGGCTCTATGGTTCTAGAAATGGGATGAGCACCACTCCCTAGAGATGGTCACAACTACTAGGGCAAGTTGCGGGGGACACCTTTCCCTTTAATATATACTGTACGTAGACTGCAATCCTAATCCCCAGTTAGTCCGGCCCCTCCAAATGTAGGACATGATGAAATAAAAGCTAATAACACTCATATATATTGTTCTCACGTGGATAATTTAAACACTATATTACTTATTATTAAATTTAAAACTACTGCATATAATTTCTTTCATACAATTTATTAATTAAAAGAAGGTTACATGCTGCCTGCTCAGAAGGAGAAGGTGAACAATGAAATTCCCCCAGGAAACAATGCTAAAAAAGAGGACATGTCCTAGAAAAAGAGGACAAATGGTTACCCTGCCTAGGCAGTGTATTTGTAAAAGAGGATGTGTACGATTCATTCATATTCATTTATTTAAATTTTGCAATCTAATCTAATGTTAATCTAAACTAAATTTAAACATTAAGTTTAAACTAAATAATTTCCACATGCTTGATTTCTTATTGATGTTTACTGTATTATTGTAATTATTGTTTTTTTGTTTAAAAAACAAAAAATTATTGTTTACTGTATTATTTCTGCTGATTAATTATTTAATTAATTTTTTAATTTATTTAATTTAATTAATTTAATTAATAATAAATAATTATTTAATTATTTAACAGATTAATTATTTCTGTTAATTATGCCCTTTGACGTCCATATGTCAAATGAGAAGGCTTATTCCTTATAGTGGCCCTTTTATTGAACCTCTAGCAACTTGTTGAAGTTCTAGAATGTCAAAAGCAAACTGAGCCCAACTAGGCTTTCTTATTATCTCCAGAAAGTCTTCATTATTGGCAACTGAATTAATACAGAAAGTGTTTTCCTGCAAGTTCGTTGATGCTCCTGAAGCCAAGCAATACCACTAATGATAACCAAGAACGGTCCACATGGATGTATCAAGGAGGCAATTTTCCCATCCATCTTCTGGAGATTGCAGGTCCTTTCCTGAGTAGATCCCTTCTGCGGTAAGGAATGCATTTAGTGCTGATGCCATCTGCTCCATTGAAATGTCTGTCAATTGAAAGAGTGTCACTTGTAAATAAGAACTGTAAATGCTTCCTGCCTAAGAAGAAATGTTGTCTCCCACACCCCACACTAACATTCTTAGATTGAGGGTGACCACTTGTGGGCACAGGATTTTGTTCAATTGGCCACGGCATTTAAATTGGACATCAGCTGTGCACGGCTATTAGGGCGGCCAACATCAGATGATGGTCAAGTGCAATGGAGGTTTTCACATAGTTGGCTGTGGAATAGTTTGCCTCGGGAGTGGGATAGTGGGTGTTCGATGTGCCTGTCCATATCCTGGACAGATTCAAAATATGAGTCCAGTGAGAAAAACATGAGGTTGGCAGCAAATAATTATGGGTTGTAAGCCATATCTAAGAACCAGTTCAGAAATGCTTGGGGTAGGGCTGCAATCCTAAGAGCGCTTTTCTGGGAATAAGCCCCATTGAACTTAATAGAACCTACTTCTGAGTAGACATGAATAGGATTGCATTAAGATATATGTATAGTGATATATAGTATTTAAGAAGATGATGTACAATTTGAATGGCAGGCTGACTCCCACTTCAGAAGCTCATTACATTTGGGGACGGGGCCCTTCATATGCTATTTATGATGCTACAAGAAAGGATGAAAGGTTGCAGGGCAAGCCCTCTCAAGCATGACAGCCACATTAGTGGTTCAGAAGGAGAGGCTTCTGGAGTAGTCCACCCTTGATCACACTGTGTCCCTTTTTATGATTGTAAGGGGTGCCGGCTTTATGTATACAGACAAAAACAGTGTAATACAACTATAGAATGTTGGAAGGGATGTTAGAGATCATTTAATCCAGCCTCCGGCTTAATGTAGGCAGAGCAATACATTTACATTCAGTAACAATTAATAGCAATTTCAATGGGTAGTGGTTGTAGCATAGTGATTAATGGTTCAAGCATAGTTGGAGTGGTGCAGAAGGGTCTTATGGCAGTTTGGTGACATCCCCAGGTCAGCATAGGCTTTATGCCAGGGTTAAACTGGCCTAGCTGGAGTTTAGGATTGCAGTCATAGTGATAACCATGAGTCTTCACGTATTGCAAGAGAAGTCAGAAAAGCAGAAGCAAGAATCACTGAATTGCCACCATCTCTCTTTTTAACTCTATGAATTTTTTTCTCATTTATTCTCACAAGTATCCCATGGTGCAAAGCACTGCTTACCCAGCTAGAGAAAGGAGCATCAGAAAATGGGACTTGCAAAAGAGCATCAGGATCTCTTCTGCCCCGCAGTGGGAAGGGCAGCTTCTGGTTCAACAAGGATCAGGTGAAACAAAGATCCAGTTAGGTCAGGGCTTGTTATTGATTGTAAAGCCACCCTGCTTCAGCCAGACCTTATAAAGCCATTGACCTTGGCCTGGCTTCTCAGTCTGAGCAACTTATTGTTTTGATGCAGATGGATCTGTCCAATTATCCAGTGCCCCACTTTCTTGTCTCCAGAACACTTGTCCCAACTTTTAGTGAGAAAGTTAACTGCTGAAAAGGGATGTCAATTCAGATCAAGCAAAACATATTGATCATTAGAGTCTATTGGCTCTTTGGAAATAGTAGGTAAATTGGAAATGAACATATTTACATTCATACATCATACAAAATGTCATTCTTCTGTGAGGACTAGACCAGTTAGGTGTTGCGTCATTGCTTTCCAGGTGCTAGAAATTGTAAACATCCTATGTTTCTAGTTAGCTGCCCACCTAATCCTATTATGAGAATATCAGACTTGAAATCTTCTAAGAGGGATTAGAGTGTGTGTCCATCCACAACATACAAGGATGCTAGTTAGTGCTTTATCACTTATAGAACAGCATGCCTTATCAAAAAGGCTGAAGAGCAGGCACCGAAAACTGGAATTTTCTAAGCATGATGGAGTTGTTGAGATGAGGGCTGTGAATTAAAATATCAGAGTTCCAAATTGGTTTGACAGGATAAATTATAGGGAGGAAAAAGATTAACAAGGATTGTTCAATACATCAGCAGATGTCAGAAGAAAAATTTTGAAGTCTTGTATTCAAAATAAGTGTCACGACTCTTGATTATTAGGCATGATTACTTTTGTCTTTAGTGGGAGGATGTGGGATCCAGGACATAAACGAGACTCCAATATATGCATTGGAGATATATATGCAGACTCATATATCTGCATGCTCAGGAATGGCTATACATGCTTAATGTAACAGCCACATATGTGAACTTCATATGTTTGAGAGCTACAATAGTTAAGAAGCATTTATATTCTTAAATACATGAACTTACCATTACTCTGTATTTTTACTCTGGTGAACTCTAGGTTTATGCCTGACAAATAATTATAATGCTTGACAGTTTTTTATCTGCCCTTTATATTAATTATGAAGAAAAAAGTAGCTCAACATATTTCCACAAGCTGCACATTATAAGTCATAGTGAGTCATGGTTTGGCCATCCCTGCCATAGCTCAATGGCAGCATGCACCATCAGTTAGGCCTATGAAAGGCTCTTGTCTGAAATCTCAAAAGCCAGTGTAGACAATATGTCATGGATCTGTGGCATGCATGTGTATGTGTGTGTGTGAGAGAGAATTTCGTAACAGCACAAGACAGGAAGCTTGTCCTCCACATCTGAGCCTGTGTATGAAATTAACTGGAGCCACAAAGTTGCACAAGAGGCCTTGTATGTATAGTTCTTTTTCAGTGGGTAGTTTTTCAACTTTAACCACAGTTGAAAATAGAGACTTTAAATACCTGTAACATTTCTCCATTATGCTTAGGAACAACAGCTCAGCTGTGGAGCACATGTTCTGCATGGTGTAGAACTGATCTTAGGTTTGGTCCCTAAGGTAGGCCTGGAAGAAACCCCATACTGAAATTCCAGAACTGTGATTATCCTCCACTTTTTGTGGCACATTGGTATACTGCAAATGGCCCACAGGTCTGGGGAGTGTTATTTATAGTAATACTAATAGTAGGACCATTGGGTGTGCAGCATCAAAAACTGATGTGCCATAACAAACTTAGGCTGCAATCCTCATCCCCAGTTAGGCCAGCCTAAGTCCAAGCATAAGTCATGTGCTGGCCAAAGGGTGTTACAAAAGTGCTATAAGACACTTTTGTGTCACTCCAGGTGGAGGGTTAGGCCAGTGCGCAGATAGGCAAATGCCTCCTTACATCACCACAGGATCAGGAAGACCAATGAGTTGTGGTGGCTTAGGTTAAAATTGCTTTAGTGTCTTGTTAGTGTGCTAAGCGATGAAAAAGGTTACTGTACTAGAAAGCTACTGCCAGTCAGTGGACATAATAGTGAGAAGGCTGGATCCATCAGAAAGCAGCTCCATAGCAGCTTCCTAATGAACTGCCATCTGAGTAACAGGCAGCACAGTTCTAACTTGCACTGAACTAGCAGGCCAGCACAGGTTTGGGGCTGGATCCAGTGCAAGTTTGGAGCTGTGTTACTGCACAGGAAGTGGAAAATTTCCCTTTTCCATGGGTGTCTACTTGGATCTGCAATTGGCTTGAATGGATCTACTTGGATCTGTGCAACCTTTAGAGGTGATACAGAGTAAAACGTTACTGAATAGCCTGAGGCTGCCCAGGGAACATGGTTTGGATCTGACATAACTGTTGAGTCCCAGCCCCATCTTCCATTCCTCAACCACCCTCTCCTACCTGGGAATTTCTCCCTCCTGCCTCTTTCCACCCTTTCTTGCCCCCATGACTTCTGCATTAGCCATGACTGCAACATATCGGGCTGTGCGATCTAGTGTGGCGCAGTTACTCTGCAACTCACCAGGTGTTGCAGGCATGCTCTATAGCACATTTGTGACTCCATGAATTAGTACAAGTGACTTTTCCTGGTCCAAATAGAGGGCTAGGATTGCAGCCTATATAGCATAAGGCTTTTCGGCATTCTATGCATTGCATAGTATACTTAGTATAGCCTGGCTTCTGAATCAGTATATATTGGCTTTCTGGTTGTCACAGCTCATTTTTAAAAATGTGCAGTACAATCCCATGAATGTCTGCACAGAAGTAAGCTCCATTTAGATTAATAGAACTTACTCCCAGGGAAATGCATATCAGAGTACAGCCTTAATGTTTCATTCCTTAATGGATTTGTTTATACTTATGTAAGATAGCAGTAACTCAATTAGATTTGGCCACATTACAATCTGACTTGGCAGTGGTGTTGGGGTGGGGGAATGAAAGGGAAGGAGCTCATGGACAGTACATGCATTTATACTACAGTCAAGATGCATCCATCCCTACTTATAATTTTTGAAGACCTGGGAGAGAGGGCTGAAACCTGAAGATCTTGAGTGTGTCTCTGTGCATTGTGGTACCCAAATTTAAGCAAGTTATTTCCAACATCTTCTCCAAGAGTTAAAAGAGGATAATATTTTATCGGACACAAGGATCATTGTACTTATCTGAGGCCTTGAATGTACTGAACCACTTTCAAGTGGCCTTGAACCACTTTCTTAGGTGTTTTTAGCCTTGTGTCCTGGTAAAAAAAATCTTTTGAACAGGCAGCATGCAACCTTCTTGTAACTGATAAATTTTCTATATATAAAAAACTGAAAAGTCACTGACTGACTCACTCATTCAGTGACTCATTCACACACTCATCAATGCCCAGCCAAAACTCTGGACCTAGAAGCATGAAACCTGGGGAGGATGGAGGCAACCACTAAGAACCAGTTTTTGGAAATTCCAGCCAGAAGGTGGTGAAAAGGGGCACAATGTGTTTTCCTCCCTATACTTTATATTGAAGAATTCCTGACTGAGGGACAGTCAGCCCCAACTCCCAGACCTAGAAGCATGAAAGTTGGGGAGGGTGTTCCTTCTGTGTTCCATCAAAACCCAGCAAGAACTAATGTTGAGAAATTTAACCCTTATAGGGCTGAAAATGGGTGGAATGTGTTTTTGTCCTATAATAAACATTGAAGACTGACTGATTGAAGACTGACTAAACATTGAAGACTGATGCACTGAGAGGGAGGGTACAATGGAGATGATGGTATGCATGGGGGATGCTGTGCAAGGGGGGATGGTGCGCATAGGGAGATGGTGTGCATGGGGAAATGTTGTACAGGGTGTTGCATATGGGGGAATGATGTGCATGGAAGATGGTGCGCATGGGGGTATTGTGCATGGGGGATGATGCACATTGGGGTGTTATACATGGAGGGACGGTGCGCATTGGGGGGACAATGCGCATGGGATGGCGCACATGGTGGATGCTATATGGGGGCATTGCGCAATGGGGGTGTTGCACATGGGGGATGATGTGCATGGGGATGGTGTGCATGGGGAGATGTTGAACGGGGTGTTGTGCATGGGGGAATGATGTGCATAGGAGTATGGTACACATGAGGATATTGCGCACGGGGGATGATGCACATCAGGGTGATGTACTTGGAGGGATGGTGCGCATTGGGAGGATGGTGTGCATGGGGATTGTGCACATGGAATCTCCTGGGCTGTCTCATCTCTGGCCAACCCATAGGTTGCAGGCTGTGATGGCAATGCTGTACATTCTGGACTGGTGGGTGATACAATTGGACCACTAGCGTTCATCCCCCCACTTCTTCTGAATGCACTCTATTTCTTTTGGATAATTCTGGCCAACTAGAAATTGCTGATTCATGGACCACTAATGATGTGAAACCTTGTTTAAAGATTTTAGGCTGCCTTTAATCACAACTGTGATGAGACAACCCCTTTGCTGAAACCCAGGAGGAAAGGGCCCATCTGCCTGTGTAAACTGTGATTGGTAAATACAGTCTGCTGATGGTGATAGGTTTTCTTTAGCCCTATATTAACAACTAGTGAAAAGCGTACCCGTATTACAGGAGTAACATTTCCCCATACGCCATCCCCCCAAGGTGCATGAACCCCCCCCCCACGGCACATTAACACCCCATGTGCATCAGTCCCCCATGCGCAACTTCCCCCCGTGCACAACTTCCCCCTGTGTGCATCGGTCCCCCATGCGCAACATCCCCATGCGCATCAACACCCCAAGCATATCAACACCCCATGCGCATCAATCCCCCCATGCGCATCAGTTCCCCCATGCGCAACATCTCCCATGTGCAGCATCCTCCCCAATGCAATCTCTTCCTCCGAACAACATCCCCCCAGTGCACCAGACACCGAGCACCAAATTGGCTGGAGGTTGGTCAGTCTTCCATGTTAACTATAGGACAAAAACACGTTGCACCCCTTTTCAGCCCCTTAAGGGTTAAATTTCTCCAGATGGGTTCTTGGTGGGTGTTCAGGTAACAGAAGGATCCCTCCCAGAATTCCCTGCTTCTAGGCCTAGCAGTTGGGGCGGAATGTTGATGAGTCAGCAATTCTCAATGCAAAGTATAGGGAGGAAAATGCGTTGCACCCCTTTTCACCCCTTTCCGGTTGGAATTTCCGAAAACCGGTTCTTAGTGCACCCCTCCGTCATGGAAGGAACACCCACCCCAAATTTCACACTTCTAGGCCCAGCGGTTTTGGCAGGGCAGTGATGAGTGAGTGAGTGAGTCAGTCAGTCAGTGAATTAGTGAGTCAGTGATTTTTATATATATGAGGCATTCATTGGAGGTGATGACAGACATTTTAAGTATCTAAAACATGAAAAAGTGTGGATTCAATGCAAAACACAGACACACATGGGAATGGGTACAATGGAGAAGGGGAGAAATTAAGGCCACCCTAAAACAACACTGTTCTTGCATTCCTTGTTGTACTGAATTTGCTGAACAGACTTGCCAGATGTCAGCAATTGTCCCAATTTTTTTACTATGACTGTCTCTCAGTCAAAGTGACATCTGGCAAGTTTTTAACACAGGTCAGGGAAAAAAATTCATATAGTGGAACAAGCAGGTCTGCCACCCTGACAGCTTAATTTCATTTGGAGGAAACTGTTGGCTTCTACAAAACATGTCTTGAGCTTTCCCTCCTGTTTGAACTATCATTTAGCTCTATCTATTTATTTATCTATTTATTTATCTATCTATTTATTTATTTATTTATTTTGGAGGGCAGCCTTGATGAGCTGATAATTTACTTGGTTTTGTCACATTTTGTCATGCTTTTGCCCCACAACACAACTAAGGACCAAAACTTCCCCAAATGATTCCAGTAAGGTTTGTTTCTATCAAAAAGCTTTTTTACATTTCAGAAACTACGCTGGTTGTGCAGACCATATGTGGTTTTCATGCTGATGTTTGGCTCTGCGCTGGGGATAGGAAACTGATGCCATGCCACATTCTGACACCACATTTCAGTATTGCTGGGCTATGGCAATATTCACTGAACTTTTTAGTAGCCACAATTCAGATGTGCCCTAGCAAGTCTGGGCATATTTCATTATGGAAACAAACAGGGCTTTGAACTGATTTTTATGGTGTTTCAAACATTTGAGTATGAAGACTGCAATTGTGCTGGAGCAGGCAGGCCAGTTGGTTTGCACTGCATCAGGTGTGGGTTTGGGGCAATGGGGAAAGTTTTCGCCTTACTTAGGTAATGTGGCTGCAGCCCAGTGGGTCTACTCAGTTCTGTGCTTCCTCTGGATGTGATTCAACTTCTGGTTTCATTGCTATAGCACTTTCATTCAAGGTTTGGAAAGCCCCACAAGCACTCTGTGAAGCTCCCTAGGGTTCCCCACATTTCCCTGATCCTGGCAGCATCTCTGGTAAGTGGCAAAATTGCCCCCACACTTTAAAGAGAGTGGTGGACCTTTTGGTGGCCACCCCCATTTTGAGTAGCACTGAAATACAGTTTATTGTAATGCTCATACGTGACTGAAGGAAACACTATAATACTGTGGAAGGCTTCTAAGATCTAAAAATACTTTTCTGCACAAATGAATAACATAACACAGCAGCTGCAGCTTTATCTTAAAAATATGAAGTATTAACAAATCTTGCACGTCATAGTTATGAAATGCCTCACTGAAATTACTGGCAGAGAATAAAAAAGGGGAACTCTTGAGTTTTCAAGGGAAATAGGTGGGGATGAGAATGCTTTCACTGGGGTTAAAGAGGCCACAGTAAAAGAATCTAGCAGCATACTCAACTTTAAGGTTGTTGTAAGGTCTTGATGGCTGCATATCATAGGGAGGGAAGATGGACATAGAAGTTGATTAATGTTTTGTTTTGACTATTTTTTTGACTATTAATGTTCAATTCTAATCTGTGTGGGCACAGCCAGGATGCATGATCTGTGTTGTATCCAGTTCAGGTTAGGAGTAAGCTAGAAGTCTCTTTGGATAAGTGGGTATATCACCCCTTACACTAACATCCAAACTACCCCATGAGGCTATTTGGATCTATGCCAGCTATTGAGCTGGTTTAAATCTCAGAGACTTCCACTGTTCCTGTCATCTTCTGGGCCCGATCCACCCCTCGTTCCACCATCTCTGCCTATAAGAGACCCCCCTCTCTCTGCCATCAATCTTCTCCATGCTTTGGAGATAACCCTGGCATAACACTACCAATGCCATCCAATGCTGATCCTGGATGTAGTGCTGGCAGAAGATTTGGCCATCGCTGCCGGCTCACAAGTAGTTGTAAGTGTGCTTGATGGCATGCTTGAGATGCTCTGAGCTGGTGCAGGGATGGCTGCTCCAGTTCAGGCAGGTTATAAAACTGAACAGTGAGACTTAAAACAGTTTCCAATTTAAATCTTCAAGGAACGTGTCAGTAAAACACTTTTGAAATGTGTGACTATATGATGTTTAGCCAAGGCAATGTGTACATCAATGCTTGGATTCTGTCCAATGTCCCACAGGAAAAATGCATGTATTAATCAGCATTAATTCTTTCATACTATTATTCTTATTCTGATACCTTAGGTGAGAAATGTTCCTTGATCAAAAGAGGGAGAATGAAAGTTCCCTTTACTCTCCTTGGGCCTCATTTTGGAATCAATCAGAAAATGAAAGGCAATCCAAGAATCAGAATCTTTTTCCATGGTTTAAAAGTGGGTTTTAAATGAGATGCATCTCTAAATGGTGAAACACTTACTGCTGAAATGTTTATATAAAGTTGCCATAGGAATAAACAATAACTGAACTCAAAATGGTTACTCTCTTGCATTTAAATTCTTTCATTTACAGTGCAATCTTCAGCATGTCTAATCAGAAATAAGTTCCATTGTGTTCAATAGCACTTAAAGGAAAATGTGGTTTGGATTGCAGTCCTTGTTTTTTAAAATTGTTTCCTTCCAAACACACTTTGCCCCTCTTATACAAACAAACATTGCTCCTGATCACACTTTCCTTTAGAAATATTATTCTGTTCATCAAAGAGATTTTCTGATTACAGGTTGAGTCTTGGAATATGTCAGGGTTTCATTCCAGGAAACTTCTGGATGCCAATTTTCACTTTAAAGAAAAGCAATTAAAAGATTAGGCTGATTTTAAAAATACCTTGCTTACCATGATAATGCAGCAGCCAGGCAATCACCTTCTCCTTGTCTGGGGCTTAGAAGAGTTTTCTTTTCAGCTGGGATACAAAAAATGCAAAGCAATGATCACTTCCCAGTTGCTTTGCACTCCCTCTCTACTGGGGGATGGGGTAGGGAAGTCAGGCCTTTGTTTTCCTAACATAGGCCCTCTGGCTCTGCTCATTCACTCCACAGGGAGTCACCAGTCTCCAGTGGGCATCTGGCCCATTAAAGACTATTGAAGACTGCAGGAATGTTTTAACCTTCACATTCCCCTACACTACCTTTGAAAAACTTGTCTCTACGTGTTTCTGCATTGGTCTGTATCAGGGGCCTCCAAAGTTTTTGGCAGGAGGGCCGCATCATCTCTCTGACACTGTGTCAGGGGCCATAAATGTTCCATTTCCTGCCTCCAGTATTGTGCTTTTTCACAGTCAGGGGAATGGCAGGGGTTAAGGCAAGGTTATTTTTTTCACCATGGAACTCCAAATACATACTGCCAGGCCTTGCCCCCTAACTGCAGGAATTCATGCAAATATCAGTTTTTTTCTATCTTCTTTAAAAGGTTGACATTCTTGTGACATCAAGCCCATCTGGTCTGGCAGCTCTTGCTTGGCTATAGCCTCCCTCTCATCATAGTCCTTTTTTAAGATTTGAAATATGTTGGGACATTTTGTCATGAGGAATCACATAAACATGTAGGTTAGCTCTGATTCAGTCCTTTAATTACATTGACAGCCCAGTCTTACCCAGGCCAAGTGATGCCATATGACTGATTTCAGCCATGATACTAAATCATGATTACCAGTAAATTAAATCATGTTGTATCCAAACCTAGCAAATCACATTTTGTTCTAACCACAGTTTAAGATTATTCTAACTCAAGATCACATCCTGGTTTGATATCGTGATTTGGTCACAAACTGGGATTTTTGAGGTTTGGATAACATAGAAAAGCATGGTTAGTTTTAAACCACAAATATAAGCAGTAAATTTCTTCCTCTCACACATAAAGGGAAGCAGGGGAGCCAAGGTTCATGTAGTTCAACATTATTCCATCATTGTTTAGTGTGACAACTAAACTATAGTCTTTAGTTTGTGTATCACTGCAGTTGTTTGGGTTCCCCATCCCAAAAATATATGGGAGGAAAATGTGATACATATACCAATCTGAAACACTAAAGGAAAGAATGCAACTTTTATAAATGAGTAGTGGAACAAATGAAGATTCTAAGAATGACAATGAATTGAATAATGAAACGATCATTTTCCTTGATCATTCCAAGAAGTAACAATGAACGCAGCCCTTGGAGTTGATTCCACTTCCTAAGATATGTATAACTGATGCTCTGTCATTGATGTCTTAAATTGACTACATAAGCTGTGTTTTTGTCATGATTTCTTTTCCTTAGATAACAGTAAGGAGCAGAAAACAAAAATATTTTTCCTGATTTGATCAATCCCTTTTTCTTTTGTCTACAAACTATGGAAACAGGATGCTTAATTTGATCTAGTGATATTACTGTATATTATAGCTAAGGCTAATAAAAAGAAAATTCAATAGATACATTAAAATGTCTGAGATGGTGGCTAAATACCGCTAGCGAGTTAGACCATTGACCCTGCTGCACTTAAAGGAGTCTGACAACCAGACTTTTGACGCCAAAGATAGCAAAACTGAACAGTTGTGAGTGTGTGTGTGACTGCTTGGCAAAATTTGGAACAAAATCTGTTGTCCCAAAATCTTTTCAGATCTTCTTGGCCAGAGAAGCAGTTTAAATCTGTGTTTAAAATATGTCCATTAACATTTTATCAGAACAAAAAAAATCAGACAACGGTTCTCCACAACTTGCCTTCTCTTAAAGTATTGTTCATTAATATTTAAATACTGTCAATCAGTGCATACTACCATTATCTTGGTTATTATAGGAAATCCATGCAGATTTGAATCCAAACATGAAGTCATGAAAAAGAAACAAACAAAAACACATTTACTCTGATCTTACTCAGGGTAAGGGAAAAGATTTTCACTGGCCCCATGGTAGAGGAGCAACAGCCCCAAATTTGAGCTAGATTAAACACTGGTCAACTAGACTGCCTGTTGCACAAGTTATGATTCTGCTGCCCTGTGTCAACAACATAAGACTAAGGGCAAAATCCAGAGTAACTACGGTAGTCCTTGCTCTGGTGTAAGAACAATTTGCTTTGGATTCCAATGTGAATTTCCCATAGGTTTTCACTAGGAGGTACAGTAACTACAGTAACTACAGGTGCAAGTAATGTCTTTTACGTGCTCCCATAGTTACTCTGGATTTGGGGGTAACCTTTGCAAATAACAAAAAGTAGGGCTTTAAAAAAAACCTATTTCGGCAAAAACTTTTCCTGTTTAGAAGAAAAATGAACTGAGAAAGTAAGACGTGTCCAAGGTTTGCCTGATCCTTTACTTTATCACTGAATGTTTATCATGAAACTCTCCCAAATGCAACATGGAAAAGAATTCAAGGAACTTCTGGAAAATGATGACATTTTTTAGTCCTTTGTGTCTTTCTCATTATCTGCATGAAGCCACTCTGGTTGGCAACTGTAAAACACGATAACCAAAGAAAAGAAGATAATAAAAGTTAGACATCAGCTATAGCAGTACATTCCCAGAGTATTTGCAAGAAGTCTAGTGAAAATCTATTTCAGGAGATGTTCCTCTTTGAAAAAGAATCCACACAATGTTAAAGCATTTTTCATGGTTTCAGGAACACCTTATCTCATGTTTGCCAGCTGACTGTTATTGCATAACCACCAGAACACCACTCATGTTACTGGAAATATTTGGAACGCATTTGAGGTTAGTTCTAAACCTTAGAGTGATCTACAGACTACGCAAAACTCCAAAATTGTTTCAAACTTTTAAAAACTGGAGATTTCCAAATGTTCACCTAGTAATGCCACAAAATTGCCAATTCTTGTTAAATGGAAAAATCTGGTTTCCAGACCAAAGCCCAGATATAAAGGGATAGACTCAGTCCAGAAGCAGTCATATGTATCTTGTGTTTACACAATGCTGCCTGTCTACCTGAGAAAAAAAGCACAAAGATGGATAAACATGTTCAATTTGTGCAAGCTGGTAACCCTACACAAAATGTCAAACAAGTGGGTGATTTCCCTTTACTCCATAATTCACATATACTGTAAATCCTAACCAATTAAGGCCATCACACTCACCCATCTCTCTGATCCCAAGGTGGTATGGGGAAGTTGGTGCATGTCTATGCACTCATCTAATCCCCCAGGAGTGGCATAGAAATGCCATTGTGGCATTTTTACATCATGCAAAGGCCAGTATGGGAATTGTGATGTGCTGGCCTAACCAGGGGTTAGGATTGCACTGTCAGTGCATGGTAAAAGCTGAATTTGTAAGAAATATATATCATGTGAGAATATTTACAAAGAACCCAACCTGCAGTCTTGCTGCACTAACCTTCAAAGAGCATTTCCACTGCTGTACAAGCACAATACATATAACCTTCAATAGCAGACCATTGCTGCAAACGCAGACACATAGGATGCAAATGCCAGTCTTGCATTGATTTTCATTGCAGTCACCCACAGTCATTACAATTAGTGATGCTTTCTATGCCTGGTCCATCTGCATGATCTGTGTGGATTTGCACCAGGGTGACCATATGATCAGAAAAACCCGGATTTGTCTGGATTTTTAGCCTCATGTCCAGGTGTCCTACATTTTGGCTTCATTGTCCTACATTTTGGCTTCATTTTGAAACTTCATGATAGTGCACAGTACCTCATCATGTCATATGTCGTTGGATTCGTATTGAAGAGCAGAATCCAATGCAAAAATCAGTTTGGAGATATCTCCTTCCTATCAAAAGTTATGGTCAAAAAACCTAAAAACAAAACCAAAAAATTACACTTTTTGGCAATTTTTTTAAGCAGGTAGGAATTTTGGCCTGAGATTAGGAATTTTGTCCCTGAGGTTCAGGAATTTTGGCCCTGGGGTTCAGGAATAATCTGGTCACCCTGATTTGCACAAGTGATTGAGCTGCAAGCAAGTCAGAGTGGCTTTACCCCATGGGGCAGCTATGGCTTACCACTAGGCAAAGAAATAAATGTTCCCTTCAGTGTTCCAGAAAAACTTCTATTAGCAAAAAATTCCCCATGAATGCAGCAGAAGCTATGTCAGCAATGTCCCATTGCTGTGTGGCAATTCAGGTAAGATTGGGTTGTTAGTTACAGTTGAGTTCCATAAGCCTGTGCTTTGTGTTGTCCCAAATACAAAGGTATTCTACGTAAGGAATCATTGAAGCTCTGCCTTCTATCAATGTAATTTGACTCCAGGCCTTTAGTGTTCTCACCATTACATTTTTACCTTATCATTTTCAAACTTCTCTTTTTGCATGTAAACCCAGAATACATAGGTTTTTTAAAAAACCAATCAAGGCTATAATTCTCATGAGGCAAACAAGACCATGTTACGTATTTCTGGATAAGAATTTTCCACATAGATAATGACATTCTCTCCAGTGCCTGTACTTGAAGTATCAACCTATTTGTTCCTGTTGGTCTAGGACAGATATCTTGCTTCACTTACTGAAAGAGATGAAGATGTATTCTATTCTAGCTATTATTAAACCAGAGGATTGGCTAGACATTTTGTTCCTACTTGAAACCTACTTGGCCTTCTCAAACAGAACTGCCTCTTCCCCGTCACATGGGTTTTTCAGTACTCATTTGCAATAAGTACAGTGCATGTTTCTGCCTTGACTACGCTCAATATTACCTTCATGCATCCTGAAAGTGTGTGCGGGGAGCCATTCAGAAACTGACAAAATTATGTGTATCTCAGCAATACTGTCAGATCCCCAAGCTTAAGTCTGTCCTGCACCCACAACAGTGCAGCCATGCCAAAAGGTGTATGGGGTGGGGCAGAGGTGGGCCCGGCCTGGCCCAAGATCCGGTTCGCCAGAAGTGGGAGGGGCCAGGCCGGGGTCCGGGGGTGGGGCGGGGCGAGGGGCAGGCAACGTGGCGCATGCGCAGTGCCTGCTGCCCTGAAGGCACTTCCCTGAAGGCAGGCCTGCTGCCCTGAAGGTGCTTCAGAGGAGGCACCGCGCAAGCGTCAACCTTGGCACTTGCGTGGTGCCTGCTGCCCTGAAGCGGGCGCCCGCTTCTGAGCAGGCTCTGCGCAAGTGCCGACATCGGGCAGGCCGCTTCTAGGCAGGCTCTGCGCAAGCGCCGACGTCGGCGCTCGCACAGAGCCTGCCTAGAAGCAGGCAGGCCACCTCTAGGCAGGCTCTGCACGAGCGCCGATGTCGGCGTTTATGCAGAGTCTGCCTAAAAGCGTCCTGCCCACTTCTAGGCAGGCGCGGTGGGGCAAAAACATGGCGGACCGTACCGGTCCGCTATGTTTTTGCATTTCCCTGTCGTTGGCGGTTCGCTAGCGGCAGGGAAACTGGAAGATCCGGTACAGGCACGTAAGCCCGTACCGGTAAGTGCCCACCACTGGGGTGGGGGAAGTGTGTAAATGGAAGTAAATCCACCTCTCCCTCTATAAGCTTTCTGCCCCACAATGGCACTTTGGATTTTCTCTAGCAATTTGCTACCCCACCCTCAACCACCAGCAATTTTGCTTAAGAACATGAAAACACAAGAAGAACCTTGGTTGGATCAGGCCAAAGATCCATCTAGTCCAGCTTCCTGTATCTCACAGTGGCCTACTAGATGCCTTAGGGAGCAAGTAAGACACCTGCATCCAGATGCTCTCCCCTGCATCTGGCATTTTGAGGTTGCCCACATCTACATCTGTCTATGCACACTACACACACCCCTCAGGCTCATGCACACCACCCCCTCATGCACATCATCCCACCATGCGCATTACCCCAGGCGCATTATCCCACCAGTGCATCACTCCTGTGTGCATCACCTCCCATGCACATCACCTCCCTCATGCGCATCACCCCCCTCATGCGCAACATCCCCTCTCATACGCAACATCCCCCCTGTGCATCACCCCCTTGCACATGTCCCCCAGGGGCAACATCCCCCCACTGCAACGTCCCCTCATGCCCATGTCTTTGTTGGGAGACAAACTCAGCCAAGCATGGAAGCTCCAATAGATTCCTGAAGGGCCTGGAAGATAACTTCATGGTCCAGGAAGTGGAGGGAGCGACAAAGGGAGGGACCATCCTTGTCCTGATCTTAACAAATCATGAAGACCTGACTGACCAGGTCAACATAGTGGGAACCTTAGGAGAAAGCGATCATGAACTGCTAGAATTTAGAATATTATGGGAAATAAAAAGAGTGTACAGTGAAACCTGTATATTGGATTTCAGGAAGGCCGATTTCAACAAGCTTAGAGAAATCATAGGCAGGATCCCATGGGTTGATGAACTAATGGGGAAAGGGGCCCAAGATGGGTGGGAGCTCTTAAGAGGCAGCATCTACAAGCACAGTCAGAAACAATTCTTATGAAAGAGAAAGGGGGGAAAAATCTCAAAAAACAGGGTCTGTATGAATGATAATACCATTATGTTACTGTATATATTGTTGAAAATGTAATTTAATGCAGAATGCAATGAAACAAACTGCATTGGAATAGCTTTATTCTATCAAAAGTTATGGCCAATTAACCAGAAAATGAAAACACAAAAGCTGATGTAACAAAAATGGATTTTTTAAACTCAACTTTCCCATGATACTGATTGCTCTGAGAGCCAGTGAGATGCAATTCTGATACTGTATAGAACAAATAAGTTGTTAATATGCATCAGTTCTCATTTTCATATAGGAAAGAATATAGTTCTGAATCAGATCTCATTTCCTTATAGGAAAGATCATTTTGATCTTTGCACTGGGCTACATGAACATTAGCTATGCCGCTGACTTCACCTATAGACTCCTTGCCCCTGTTCTTCCGCTTCTCAAGCAGCTTAAGCAAGGGCCATAAGTGGGTTAGATGGCAGTTCCAGGAAGTCAAAGTGCCCCCTGATTTCTCCTGATTCTTCTCTCCCTCTCTTGTCTTCCCATGTCCCACATGTTCTGCCAAGTCCAACAGTCCCCCAGAGTGGATGTTGAGGGGCTGTGGGGAGGAGTTGTGTTGCTTCAGTGGATACAGTGCCACTGTATCATGTTACTTTGAATACAACCCATTGGTTTTAAAAAGCTGTTAGCTGCCTTAAGAGTCTTTGACTGAGACTCAAGATAGAAATATCTTAATAAATAAGTCATGAATCTAGATGGAATAATAATGACGCTGATAATAATCATACATTCATAATCAATGTACATATTTTGTGGCTGATTTGCTACATGCACTTTCAAACTGTATTTCAACAAGGAAATGCTCGTAAGAATAATCTCAAATCAGGTTTACTAACAAATGTCCTACTTCTTCTTATTCTTGATCGTTAGTATTTTAGCCCAAAGGTTTTAAAATATATCTGCATGACGGTGATCCTTCTCTGAGAAATGTAGCTAATCTTACCAAAGCATGGTTAGTTTTCTTCAGAATATCTGATTCTTCTCAGAGCAGCTTCAAATTCACTTAAAATTTTATTTTACATTTTGTCTGATGATAAGCTAGGGATATTTGGAATCCCTCCAAAAGTAACCTTATCTAATCACAACTCATTTGGCTTTGCTAAGCTTTGCCTGAGTAGCCAACTTCTAATTCCATTCTGATTTGGATAACCCGCTCCCCCTCTCTGAGGTACTTGTGGTATTTCACCAAAATAACTGGAGAATGGCAGCAAGGTAGACAGTGGTTCTCAAACTGTAGATATGGGACCCACCAGTGTGTCATGACCCAATTTTTTGTGGTTCTTGAATCTGATAGGGCAAATTAGACCATATGTTTCAAGGGTTAAACAAGCTACTACTGTGAGGAGCACTGCTGCCCAATCGCTATTATAGCCACAGCTGTTGGCATTCATGAAGCAGGCAGCAACCCTTGGGGCTTCTAAGATTTTGAGAACCACTGAGCAAGAAAATAGTTAGAGCTGCTTAATGTGGAGCACACTGAGCCAAATAGGTGGGGATGCACCAATTTCAATCATAACTTTTGCATCACTCATATCACAGAGTCTTGAACTCTTGCAGGGCTTGTTCCTCTGCTTTTCTAATTGTGGAGTGGAGTATAATTACAACATGTGGAGACAAGAAGCAGTGGAGGCAAGTGGGTGGACAGAAATGGGCACCCCCTCCACTAATTGGATGCCTAACATGACTTCATTTGTTGGCTTTATAGATGGGCTGGCCCTACTCTTCTTATAGAGGAGATGTATAAGATATGCATAATATTTGCCCTCCTCTGTTGGCAGAGCTCAGCAATTATCTGTCTGCCACTAGATCTTTCCACTGATTAATATTCATATTACAAGTGATTGTGGTGTAGAAGTTGTTGCAAATTCCCTTTAACATGCTGTGTGGCTTTCTGGAGTGCCTGGGATTGCTTTAACTGAGCTAACTATATGTGCTTGCCCTATAAACATCCTTGGCATACTGCATCTTGCTTTCCCCTACCCTGTAACATTCTGGGTGATGTGAACTCCCGATTACCTCATTCCTTGTCATTTAATCCACATCAACATAGAATGAATGACAAGGAAATAAGTACACACTCCATTGTTTCCTTTTATTCCCTCCCAAGCATCTGCTACCTGCCCTAGTGGAGACAGCATATTTATTTTAATGTCTCTTTATTTAAGTAAGGATATACTTCCACCCCCATTATGGTGTGCGCGAAACTAATGACATATACAATTTAGGTGGTGAGAGTTTTTGTGGAAGTACATTCATACATGTCTGGTGCATTCCTGTTCTTTGGCCTAATTCTACCAGGAAAAGTGCCTTATGACACTTGTGACATCTGCAAGCCAATACAGGATTTATGCTGACCTGACTGGGGATTAGGATTGCAGCCTAAATGGACCTGCAGCTATCTAAAGTAGGGGTAGGCAGGGCTATCTATTTGTATGGTCTAACAAGTTGACAGCTTTCCAATAGCTGATAAGTATACCTGTCATTTTTTATTTTTATTGTTAATACTGTATGAGAGAAATCTCAGCTTGCCTTTGGGAGAAAATGCATAGCAAATCTTGTTATTTGGTGATGTTCATGTGTAGCCTAAAATACCTTCTTCCTGTCAAAAATCCATGTAGTTGAAAGAATGATTATGAAATGGTAAGGGAAGCAAATGCATTTATAAGGAAAGGTCTAATCTTTTTCCCCTTGAACTTTAGAAGTCAAATGCTCCCACATCTGTAAAATACTGGTCTTTGGTTCCAACCTAACTTCCAATTAGGCAGGCCTAAGCCCCAGCATAAGTCCTGTGCTGACCTGGGGGTGTCACAAAAATGCCATAAGACAGTTCTGTGCCACACCTGGGAGAGATTTAGGCCAGTGCACAGACATGTGCTTGCCTCCCTACATCACCAGAGGAACGGGAAGACCAATGAGTTGTGCAGGACTCAGCTAGAATTGCTCCCTTTGTGATTTTGCTGCTACCAGTGAGAGGACATCTAGTTTTTGGAGCCATCTCGATTCCCTAATGATTCTTCTGCAGATGTGTCAAAACACATTTCATACAGAGGAACAAAGTTGGCATTAATGGTGTATTCCAAAGGCCAGAATCCAATCTTATTCTTGTTTACTCAGAAGCAAGTCCCATTATAGAATTATGTACAGGGTTGCAGGCTTGGAGCCCAAGCCTATGCATGTCTACTCAGAAGAAAGTTCTATTCTAGTCAGTGGAGCTTACTCCCAGGAAAGTATGGACAAGGTTGCAGGCTCAGAGCCATACATGTGGCCAGGAGTATCACTGCTGCCGCCACTCAGTTGGGCGGCCGGGGGGGGGGGGGGGGTAGGGATTGTGGTGACCTAACTCTGCTGCCTGGTGCCACTTCTGCATCTCTTCCAGGGGAATCACAGTGCACAGACTCATAGAATCATAGAATCATAGAGTTGGAAGGGACCTAGTAGGTCATCTAGTCCAACCCCCTGCCTGCAGCAGGAAGACTCCCTGTGACCCTGCAAAAAGGTGAGGTTATTTTTCCTGTCAAAGGTGTGTTATCCCAAAATAACCTCACCTTTTGCAGGTCCCTACCCATGAGTAATGGTCAATCTCCTTTCCTGGCTGAGTGACAGAGGTGGCAGCAGTTAGCAGTTGACGTGCCATGATTCCCTCCAGGCAGAAGTGGCTGGGGAGCAGAGGTAGTGACAAGCAGAGTCTGCTTGTTGCTGGCACCTCTGCGCTTCTGCCTGGGGGGCAGATTGACCATGGAGGCCAGGGTGACCAGATGCCAAACCCAAAATTCCTTAACCCCAAGGCCAAAATTCCTAATCCCAGGCCAAAATTCCTACCCACTGAAAAAAATTGCCAAAAATGTATTTTTTTGTTTTTGTTTTTCTGTTTTTGACCATAAATTTTGATAGGAAGGAGATATTGATAGGAAGGAGATATCTAAAAAAACTGATTTTTGCATTGGATTCTGCTTTTCAATACGAATTCAATGACATATGGCATATAGGGTATTGTGCACTATCACAAAGTTTCAAAATGAAGCCAAAATATAGGACAATGATGCCAAAATGTAGGACACCCGGACAGAAGGCTAAAAATCCAGACAAATCTGGGTTTTTACGGTCATCTGGTCACCCTGAATTGGCGGCAGGCTGGATTGATGTATGTGTTCTACAGGGAAATTAAAACATTGTGAGAGATAATGAATTGCTATCTTGATTATATCTTGAGTTGCTTACCAACCTGCTAAGCAGAAGTGGGAGCCATAAATGTATGAAGTGTGTGTTTTGCTTTCTTTATTTTAACTTTGGTATATTGGTACAATTTGAATTCTATCCCAGAGAAGATCACTATGATAACATTTGAGATATTTCAGGTTAACTAACCCTACAATCCAGAGTAACTACGGGAGCACGTAAGAGACTTTACGTGCACCCATAGTTACTGCACCACCTAGTGAAAACCTATGGGAAATTCATATTGCAATCCAGAGCAAATTGTTCTTACACCGGAGCAAGGACTCCCTGTAGTTACTCTGGATTGCACCCTAACACTCTCTCTCTCTCTCTCTCTCTCTCTCTCTGTGCATGTATACCTGCAATCCAGCTTCTTTAGCAAGCATTTTTTCCCTTCCCTTCCTGTTTTTCTTTTTGAAATTTTTACATTTTCCCCCTCTTGTGTAAAAGTCCTGCACAATATTTAAGCTTCTCAAAGCACCCCCATGGGGAGATCCAGAGAGAAAAGAAGCTTGGGCACCAGCCAAAAGTGTTTCCCCTGGCTGCTGTTTGCTGTTGCCTACTGCTCAGTCAGCAGGGTGCTTAGATTTATTGGGTGTGAAGTTGCTCATTATGGTTTTACCTTTAGAAGCCTTTATCAAAGGGATGACTATATATTGCCCATGCACCAACAAAACAAAGGAGATTTGATTTTAGATGACACAATTCTTCATAAAAATGCAGACAAAGGGAAAAAATGTGGTCCTGGCAAAGATAAGGCTTTAATGAAGTTTACTGATAGTGAGTGCAGAGTTTTATTCAAATGTGACCTTTTTAGAAATCAGAGCTTTAGCAAAGAAGACTTAAATGACATTTTATTACCGTGGTGCCAGCTAGTGTCGCCATATTTTAGGGTCCGTCAGCATTTTCATTATAAACCTTCAGGGATTTGTAATTTAGCTGCACTATAAAAATTTGCTCTGGGTTGAAACACACACCCTACAAAGCTCTATTTCTGGACCGCTTTATCTTTAAAGTCGCATTGCATGGAAACAGATGCTATTTTTTTCCCCTTCAAGACTGAGGCTACTAAATAAAAGGAAATCTTATTTTATTCAAACTTGAATTATACTGCATTATGTTTATGTATTTAAGTCTCATCTTCAATGACAGCAAACTGTTGGGAAAATTAAGCTTAAAGCCTTTTTCAAGCATTCATTCATGGATAATATGTGTTTGTCGGGGATGTATTGGTGGGGGGGATGGGAGGGAGGTGGCACACTCCATACTGACTTGCATGCATCCATTAGTTTAGCAGTTCCCAAACTTTCAGGTTTCATTATTCAACTCATTGTCCTTGGTGGATTGTGCACCAAACTGTGGGTCACAACTCACTGGTTAGTCATGATCCAATTTTTGGTTAGTCATGGGTTCCCCACAGTCAGGAAGATGCAGGGTAGTCCAGGGTGCAGTGCACCACAACACTGCCAATGAAGCAGGTCATGCATTGGCACAACCTGGAAGCAATTTTGACACTGTGTATCAAAATGTCTGGGTTAGGTGGGTCATGACCCAGCAGTGCGTCATGACCCAGTTTATGACAGAACCACTGTCATATTTGGTCACTTTGATAATCTTCCTGCTAAGTTTCATTTTTACATTGAATTGTAACTGAAATGTAATCATTTTATATTGGGAATAAAAATAAATATCTACAGTGCTATTTTTTCCTGGAAAAATAGGTTCCAGTACTCACCTGCTGGTACTCACCTGTTTATGGTACTCACCTGAGTACTCACCTGGTACTCACCTGCTGGTACTCACCTGTCTGTCTGTCTGTCTGTCTGTCTGTCTGTCTATCAACATTATTTATATACCGCTTTTCAATGAACAAGTTCACAAAGCGGTTTACAAAGAAAATGGAAAAATAATAATAGCTAATAAAAACTAATGGGTCCCTGTCCCAAAAGGGCTCACAATCTAAAATGCAAAAAAGAACACCAGCAGAAGCCACTTGAACGGACATTGCTGGGGTGGGTAGGGCCAGTTACTAAAATAAAATAAAATTAGGGCCTGCTAAATAAAAGAGGAACACCCAGAGGACCAGTTTGAGCCAGCCAACCAGAGCCTCCCCCAGATAGAGAGCAAGATACGGTGGAAGAGGTCCCAGAACACCGTTCCAGTGTGTGACAGCTCAAAAAGACCCCTAATTATACAACCAGTGTTGCCTTTTATGTTTTCTCCCCCTTAACATGTGGGCCATCTTATTGGCCTACATCAGAAATACTTCAGAGAAGATCTTATGTAGGTAGCACATTCGTTCCCAATAGTCTATGAATACTACCATGGGATGAGGCTATTATTTTGAATCATTTTACTGGCAAGGGGGTTCAACATAGTATAAAAAAATACTTAAGTGATAGGTATGCCACCATAAACATCACCTATTAGGAAATTACAGTTACTTTACCTACCTGACACAAATGCTGTATGTCTCAAAAGTGTCACAGTGGTGTGGCAGGTGAAGCTCCAGCCGGTGTTGTCACCAGAGTGCAGTATTTCCAATTGTTTGTCTGTTGCAGTATGCAATTTTTTTTTGAAAAAAAATACCTAATGTTCTTGGAAACATATCTAAAACCTCAGGTGCCCAGATGCAAAAAAAGGATAGGATCCTGGACCTGTAATGATTGAGTAGATCAGCAGAAGAAGGAATTGCAAAAGATGCAAATAACCAAGGCTACACCTGTTGAAATTCTCCCTTCCAAACAACCTATCAACTTGAGAAGGGTCTTGCCTGCTATCAGTTAACTCCCTGACATAAATATTTGTTCTGGCATTTCTACCTCCAGAGCTTCATGAAACTATTACAAAGTCAGTGTAATATTGTGATTTTTGACATTGTGCTGGCACAGTGGTTTATAAACTCCAATGGACTAGGAACCAGCTTCTCTTGTCTGATCCTTGTCTCTGCAGCCTGTTGGTATTGAGCTAACAGAAATGTTGTTAACAACACCCAGAGGGATGGCTGTGTGTTGCAGCAAAAACAGCAGAGGATCTTGTTGCAAGGCTGCACTTTTCTGAGACTAAGGGTGCAATCCAGAGTAACTACGGGGAGTCCTTGCTCTGGTGTAAGAACAATTTGCTCTGGATTGCGATATGAATTTCCCATAGGTTTTCACTAGGTGGTGCAGTAACTATGGGTACACGTAATGTCTCTTACATGCTCCCGTAGTTACTCTGGATTGTAGGGTCTATGAAACACAATGGGACTGACTGTATAGTAATGCTTATTTAAATATACTGTATAGGATCTATTGCTGCAGAGTTTTCATGGATTACAGTCTGCTTCATCAGATACATGAAATTCATGTAGTCCATGAAAGCTTTTGTAGATATAGATTAATTTGTTTTTAAGATGCGACAAGCTTCTCTGTTGCTAGAGCTGTTATGCTTCAGGGTTTGCCTTCCTCCCTGAGGTCTTTAGAAGTTGAAATCTGAGTGGGTGGCTGGATAAATCTTGTTTTGAGTGCGCATTCATGATCACTGAAGCACTGAGCAGTGCACACAACTTACATTTCTCATCCTGTACTGAGCTGCTGAAGGATCTTTTTCTCTGTCGATGGGCAAATTTTAAGTTTTTCTAACCTATCTTTCACCAAAAACAAACAAACCCCAAAACAAAACAAAACATGATTCTCTCATATCAGAGGAGGACAGACTAATGCAAGTAGTACAGAATCTCTCACCATGATTCAATAGTTGGTAAGGCTCTTCAGGAATCCTTAGTATGAGAATAGGAGTGTGACTCCATGATCCATCTGTAGAATGTCAGAGAATACAGCATATTTTTACATGTATTAAGCATTAATAAACCCACAGGATACAAACCTCACAAACAGTAGCATTATATGCACCTCCACTTTCTGATGGTTCTATTCTTTTAACACCTTTCAGTTATACCCAGGACTCATTCATTCAACACGTACTCCACTCTTTCAATTTCTCTCTGCTGGTCTAAATGCTAAAGTTGTCCTCCCTGCATGTGACATGGTGATCAAACTGTTTTTGGCATTTCTGTATGACTTACTTCAGTAAATAAACATCATTCAAATGCATAAAATATCCATTGCCCACACATTCCTTTGTTTATTTTACTGTAATTTGTTATGGATTGAGGCTATGCTTTAATAAATATGTGATATTTAGGATTTTGCAAGTGCTTTTTATGTAGGGTTGCCATAATTCTTTTCCACAAAACCAGGACAAGATCCCCTGTTGAACTTGCCAGTATAATAATACTAAACCTTTTACGGTCTTAGACCAGCACAGAACTTGCCAGAATGTGAACGCAATCCCCCCAAACTAGGACAGTCCCGGTTTTCTGGGACATATGGCAAACCTACATTTTTTGGTTTTTTAGTGGCCATTTTGCATTTGCAAGCTGAAAAGGACTGGGTTCCACTTTTTAATGGTTTTCACTTTAGGATGGTGCTCCCATCCAATAAGTGGGGGATGCCTTCACTGTGTTTCAAAAGGAGGTCTTCTGTCTCTTTAAGACCTATGGCTAACCCAATGATGACCCTGATGGAAGAAGCTGCAGATTGGGGTAACCTTTACCCTGAGTCTGTTGCCACTTTCCTCCTCCTCCCCCATTCCTGGAGATGCAAGATGCGTTCATCCACTCCCTGGTCTCTAAATACAAGTCAGAACTGGACTATCCCTTCCTCTTATATATTGCACTTGTTTGAGATTTAAGATATAAAGGGAATGCATCCCTTGAAACCTAAAATGGAAGGTGAAAAGAAGTGATTCATTTCTGCCATATTAGTGTGGCTTTTAAAGTTCAAGCCAGGAAAAGCCAACCTTTCAACTTTAGGACTGATAGAGCAAATGTGTAATAGAGGGAATTTACACAGGTGCAGCTTGTCATCTCATAGATCCTTCATCTCACAGATGACTTGTTGCACCTGCTGAAATTTTACACCTTTCCGCATTAAACCTAGCATTACCAGACGGAAAGAGGGACAGAGTGCCTATCACTTTAACCATTGTTTAGAGCAGCGGCCTCCAAAGTTTTTGATTGGAGGGCCACATCATCTCTCTGACAGTGTTGAGGGTGGAAAACTAATTTATATTTCAAATTTGAATACATTTACTTACATTTACATATAAGAATGTATTGGAGTGGATTACAAGGCTTGCCTAAAGGCTGGATAGAGGAGTCTTTCCAGGGGCCACACTGAGGCTCACTGAGGACCACATCTGACCCAGGCTGGGGTTTGGAGACCCCTGGTTTAGAGAAGTGGTTCTCAAAGTAGGGGCTGGGGACTCGGGACCTCTTTGGAGGTTCACGAAAAGCTGGGTGCTGCCATCTTGGAGTCTGGCACTGAGCACTGCCATTTTGGATTGGGGCACTCAAGCTGCAACTCATAATTTCCAGGGAGTAAGTCTTATTGAACACAATGGGACTTACTTCCAAGGAAACATGGAGGAGCTCCGGCATCACAGTGATGTCTCTTTCTGTTTGATGTCACTTTGGGCCATGACAAAGTGGGGGGTTCCAGACAGATTGTCATTCTCAGACGGGGCCATGGCAGAAATGCTTGAGAACCACTGGTTTGGAAGAGAGAATTTGGCAGATGCAGCTTTTTAAACCCTTCCATGCTGAGCTACACCTGCCAAAATTGTCTTCTATATAATGTTTAAAGGTAGAGGCACTCTGTCTCCCTTTGTATTTGATCACCCTATTTAAATCCTGTGTGTGGATGAAACAAAGGGAAGAGGTGAAGGGCCCCCCTTCTTTCCAGTGCTGTTGGAAGAAGTGGAGGGAGACAGCCACACTTTGGATCATCTCATCTTACTTACTTGGTGCTTATGAATACTGGCAGTTTAGAACCTGCCATCTTCTGTTAGTTCATGTTCCAGGAGTATGATCTGCAGCCTGCTTCATGGTCCACCCTGCTTCTGTTTTGTATGAATCAAAGCCATGCAGACTAGGAACGAAGACTGCACCATTTCCATTTGAAACCAATGTGGCATGGACCAGGCAGGCTGCAGATAGTTCTTCTGGTGAGCCAAAGGATAGGGGTGCAAGCATGTGCTTTCCTCCACTTCCATGGTAGGTGCATGCATGTGCAGAAGCAACATTACGGGGGGATTGTGGTGGAGTAGCAGCTTGAGATTATTCCACAAGTCTTTCAGTTGTTTGTTTGCTACAGACATTTGCCAATGTCATTGGAGTCAGGTTTTGCTCTGTTTAAAATATAAAGGAAAATTTCAACACTGTTTTTAAAAGACATGCTCTGGCATGTGGTTGAGTTGATGAAGATGAAGGAATGTTGAAATCAAATACAGGCTTGAGAAAATGACTCCTTTCCTGTTAATCTGAACAGCTGGAATCCATGCAGGCCTTTAGATCAAGTTTCTTCAGTTTGATGTTTGTTGCCAATAGAGCCTACTTAAGGTTCAGATGTGCAGAATTAAAGTCAGTCTTTTTGGTTAAAGATCCACACTATCTTGATTAAAAATTAAAAATAAAACAAAATAAAATTTGTGGTTGCCAAAGACAAAAGAAAGAAATTGTGAGTGTAATATGCAGGTAGTTTCTGGAAAACAAAGGTTTTACGCAAGAGGACAGATACCCAGTGTTCAGAAATAATGTACCTGTATTTCCCTTACATTTATATGAAGGGTTTGAAAATGAATTCATTACTGTGCAGAATCAAAAATAACAGTTAAAAAGTTTTTTTTTCTGACAATCTTATTTATTTCATACTAGTTAACAGCCTGCACCTGATGCTTCTGGAAGTTCAATATATCAATATTCATTAGTGGAAAAAAATATTTTTCCATTAAATGGTTAGGCCTGTTCTAGTTAGAATTACCCAGGGGAGAGTAAGGAAACCTCTCTGTGTTTGCTGTCCCACAGTGAACTACCTCCTTCTCCTCAGCTTGCCCTCTTCTGTCAGGGAGACAGTTGGAAAGTTGGAATGAAATGTTGGCCAGAAGGTGCGGACATACATGCAAACACACAGGTTAAGGCTTTTATGTGGCTCCAACCATCCAACCATCCACCATAGTTGGATGCTGACAAACTCAATACTATTACTAGCAGAAAAATGGCAGGATTGTTATATATGTTCTTATGGCATTTATTTTCAGCCCAACTATATTGGACTGGAATGCATATAGAAGGAAAGTTCCACCAGAAGCGATTCACTTATGACAGTCATAAAAGAACTTCAGGTATCACATTCAGGAGTCATACTTCTGGTCTGTCACCAGAGAGGCCAGAGTGGTCCTGTTCATGGTGTAAGGGCTCTGGAGATCTGCTAAGGAAGGTCATGGGATGGAGGCTGGGAGATGTCAGAATGAGGAGGTGATGGAACAGAGAGGAAGTTGGACTGGGTCTGGGAAGATGAGTTGTTTTGGGATCAGTGGCAGCTGCCAAATCCTAACCACCTTCACACCCAAAGATCTGCACCAGGGATTTTGCTGATGTGGGTCTGAAATGCCATGGAGTCTTATTCCCGAGAAATGGAACAAATATTCCCTTACCCAGATAACACCTCCAGTTCTGCCCCCATCCAGTGCAAGTTGCTTTATCATAGCTGCATTGGGAGGGAGCCTTAGGATTTGGCTATTAATCTCATACCAATACATGAAGAATACCTCCAGACTTTCCAGGATCACATACAGTTTTTCTCTTGAGGCTTACTTTATGAGGATTTATGATTATGAGTTTCAGTAACTGGTTGCCATTACAGAGTTGGGTTTTCACTGAATTCTGTGGACTTCTCTGTTTGTTGTCCGACAGAATTCAAATTAACAAAGTTCTCTTTAAAATGGACATTTTCATTTTGTTGCTTTTTAACTACAATATTCTTCCTGACTCTGAATCTTATTTATTTATTTATTTTTTGCTTGTTTATTTAATATATACTCGCCTTCCTATTGTATTGCCAAAGGCGTCATACTGTATTGCCACAGGCATCTAACAATACAACAAAGGTGTACATCTTAGGTTCCTGAATACAGTATTACTAAAATTTGACATTTCTAATTTTTTGCATCAGTCAAGTGTTTAATTCAGTTGTTCTCTTGGAACAACCTCCTTTTTTTGTTTAGGCTTGGAGTTTTTCCAGAACTGAGGTTTTGTTTCAGCTATCAGGTGAGGTGTATTTAAGTCCAGTTGGGAGCCAAAAATGTAATGAGGCCAGCCACAAAGATCGGCCAACCATCAGGCAAACTAAGCAATCCCCTGGGGCATCTTCCTTCCAGGAATATCTCCTGCTTCAGTTATGTAATTGACTTCTAGTGAAAGCGCTGCCTGCTTTTTAGGAGTAGTTGCACAAAGGCGGCAATTTATTGGCTGTATGATAACCTTTGAATAGCAGAGCATCTGATCATACAGCCATTTCCCACACATAGCTGTAAAGCAGAAGAAGTAGTAATGAGGTAACAGATATGAAAAATGTATATGAAAATAAGGTCTTTGTCAACCCTCAATAATGTAATGTGCTGCTGTTCTCCTACTCAGCATAGAAGACGAGACACAAAGTGAGGAGAGAGCAACATCTTAAATTTCTCTAAGGCAGCATGATACACAATCATTTCTTTGTTTTAGTGTTTCCTCTGTTCAAACAGGTTTTGCTTCTGTTTGTAAGAATTAGTGGGAATAATTTTTTCTACACTGAAAGTGCAGTCATCTGTTGACCCCTTCCACTTCCTTTTCTGCTTGCAAAAGCCTTGGATCCACTACAGAAGGAGAAAGAGAATGGATGTGAAGGTGGAAGGTGGGATAGCTGGGACACTTCTGCAGAACTACAACAAACACCCAGCCCAATCCCACTAGCCCTTCTTTATCCCATCCCTGCTCCTGTTGTGCCTTCTTGCCATCCCCCTCCTGCCTCCCACTAATGTAGGTTTCAGTACAATCCTAACCAACTTCCCAGCACATGCATAGCTGTACCTGTGTGGTCTGTGCTATATCCTGCAGTTGGGGTAGTCACAAAGATGTCCTCAAGATAGGCCAATGTTTGTTTTTTTTTACAATGGAGTTGCGTTATCCTTACCTTGGAGCTGAAAAATTGGTTAGGTTTCAATCAGCAGGAGAATTGCAGTGTGGGCAGGAAGCTGTTGGCCAGGGTTTCTCAATCCCCAGTCTGGGACCACTGGTGGTGCTTGGCAGCTGTCTGACGGTCTGTGAGAGACTCCTCTAAGTGCCTCTTCCCCTCCTCATAGTAGGAGGGCTTTGCTGGAGGATTGCAGCCTCAGAGACCAATTTTATGCCTGCTACTCAGAAATAAGTCCCTTTGTAGACAGTGGAGATTACTCCCAGGAAAGTGTGGATAAGATTGCAGTTTCAGAGTCCAGTCCAATGCCTGTTACTCAGAAATATGTGCCTTTGTAGTCAATGAGGCCTACTCTCCAATAAGAGTGACTAGGATGGCTTTGTGCATTTTCAATGCATCCTGCACGGAAAAGGGTTGAAAATCCCTGCTCTGAGTAGACATGCATTGAGACATTGGGTTCTCACCTGCAATCCTATCCACAGTACCCTAGCAAAAGCTCTATTAATTAAAATAGAATTTACAGATGTAGGCAGCTGTGCTGTGCTCTAGGTGGGGAAGCCCCCCTTCTAGGTCATCAGAGGCAGAACTCTCTCCCCACCCCTGGGCTGGTCCGTGGAAAATTTCTTTTCCACAGAACCAGTCCCTTCGGCCAAAAAGGTTGAGGACCATTGGTGTAGGCCTTCTCAATGAAAGAGTGCCTTTTGCGACTTTATGGCAGTCAACATCAGTGGAAAAACGAGGACCAGTGGTATCCAGTAAGGAAGTAAAATTAACAGTGCAATCCTAAGAATGTCTACTCAAAGTAAATTCCATTTCAATAGTACTTACTACCAGGAAAGCGTGGTTAGGATTGCAGCCTAAATGGCTTTCTGATTATAGGTGAGTTGATTTCAATCAATCAATCAACCGACAGTATTTATATAGCATTTTTCACAAAGTTGTTTACAGAGAAAATGAAATAACAATAGCTAAAGGGCTCACATTCTAAAACTAGCCTGCCATTTGAATGCACTTCCTTCCCATGTGTCTCTAAATGCATTGGGTTTCAGCCTCCTCTAGGGAATTAAAAGATATTCAAATAAAATTTAATTGGATTTGGTTCCTCTATCAGCATAATTGTGTGAATGAAACTCATATTCCTCTAGCTTTCTATGTACTGAGACCCAATGTTTGGTCTTTACAGAAGCTGCAGAAATAGGTTGCCCTTATGCAGAAAATGCTTTTTGAAGCTTTTAAATGACTGAGGGTGCAATACCAATCAACTTTCCAAAATGGGTATAACTATGCCACTGGGGCATGTGCTGCATCCTGCAGTTGGGGGTAGTCAAGGAGGCCTCCTGAAGATAACACAATGTTTTCTCCCTTACCTTGGAGTTGCATTCTTATGTCAATGCTGGAAATGTGGTCTGGATTTTCTTTTTATCCCACAAACTTCTAACATTATGGGGCTGCCAATTTCATTGCAGGCACACATTCATACTTCCAAAGTTTCATTGAGCCTTCCTCGCCTCTGTTTGGACACAATCAAGACGATTGTTTCTGCTGAATGACAAAAATGCCAAACATGCATCATGAAAATTCTTGGCTGCCCTGAAGTCACTGGGAGTTGTTCAATGAATTCAACTGAGTCATGATTTATTGTTGTTTTCTTTTAAGGCTGCAATCCAGAAGTGCACTGGGGCTGCCCTATCTATCATTGGGGTGGTCCAAATCCAAGATGGGACAGCCCAGTTATGCCAGAAAAGGCCTGGGGCAGCCTAAGGCAACATAGGCTGTCCCGAGATAGATGGACCTGGGCTGCCTTAGCTGTGCCAGCCTATGCAGCTCAGGAGAGGCATGTTGAGGGCATGTTTAGCATTGCCTAGGGCAGAGCAATTACTCTGTATCCAGACCCTGTTTCCAGGGCAGAAATTTCTTCTTCCAGCTCCTAAAAGATACACCACCTCAGGAGCAGGTATAGTAATGAGTAGACCAGTGATGGGATTCAAAGAAATTAACAACTGGTTCTATGCCCACCTGGCAGCCACTTTTAAATGGCTACTTTTAAACTTTATATGTCCTATCTCTCTTTAAGAACTGGTTCTACAGAGTAGGTGCGAACCTGCTGGAGCCCACCATTGGAGTAGACCCATAGAGGTCCATGATAAGGCAGAGTAAGAACTCAAAAATCTGAGTTCTTGGCCAGCCTAGCTGTAATCTCTGCCTCTCAACCTCAGGATATGGCACAACTACAGCAGCCCACTAACCTGGGGATACAGCAGGCCACTCCAAGTAGCCCCTTGTATTCACTGTAGACTGTACTGCAGCCTTGTGCTGCAGCTGTTTACTGGTTCTTATGTACTCCTTATAATGCAGGCACCACAGCTGTTCCTTGTTCAGTATGATCTGAGGGAGGTCTCCTTGGGAGGAAGCCCTCCCCAGGTGTCACTCACTTGGTGCCTACTGAGCATGCCCAGGCTTGCTGATTCTCTGGATGCAGCATAACCTTCTGCTCTGGATTCAGAATAATTGGGGCAGCCCAGCTAAAGCACTCCTCACTGCCCTCACTCTGGATTAGACCCTAAGTCTTTTAAAAATTATGGAGAGAAGACTGTATTTGTATAGAGTGCAGCTGTGCAGAACTGTCTGTCTGTCTGTCTATCTATCTAGACAGACAGACAGACAGACAGACTGGAATTTTGTAGGCTGGAATTCTAAAGACACTTTCCTGGGAGTAAGACCCATTGAACACAATGAACCTTTGAAACTTTAAGTAGATATGGTTAGGATTGTACTCTAAGTCTTTTCTGGGAAGGAGCTGGGACAGTGGCATGATCTGAAAGAGGAAAGGAAATTGGCATGACCTGCTGAGGAAAGAAGGATAATTTCCTGCTCCATCAGTGGTCCTGAAAAGTCATGTAAGATCTGGGGAGCTGTCAGGAGATCCACATATTGCTTTGCAGACCCTCCTCCCATGGTTTAAAAAAGTGAAAATCTTAGGCATGATCTGCAGATCCCCCCAGATCCTGCACAACCTGGTAGGAACCCTGGGGGTGGGCAGAAAATGGCCCCCAATTCCCTGCAGCAGAGTGATCTTGATGAGATTGCTCTGCTGCTTTTCCTCACTACTCTACCCCTTAGAGGGACAGGTTAACCTTTACATGAACAGCAGGGGTCATGACCCCCATTTGGGTAGCACTCTTTTAAGTGATGGAATACAAGTGGACTTCTATTATCCACCGAGGTCCCATTCTTGGATGCCTTTCAGATACTGAATTCTGTGTGAATAGAAATCGTACTGATTTGGGGCACCACTTAGCTCTAAATGTGCCTAGTGGTGTTCTGAGGCCCAAGGAGGATGCATGCAGCTCCAAAGATCCTAGAAGCGCACTTCTGGTTTTTGGCCAGATTCCAGAAGCAGAGCTCCAGTTGTCTCTAGAGGTGTCAGATTGAACTGAATCGACCTGAGTGGGTTTCTGGAGGATCTGCATTGAGCCAAGTCTGCGGATCATAAATCTATGGATACATAGTCTGTTTTGTTATTAGGAAGTAGTAGTATCACATTCTGCTTCTTTTCTTCACCTATAGAAATCATGGCGTATGGATCTCCATTTGTATAATTTTGTGGCTTATGTCTGAAATTCTCTCACACTTTGCATGAACTCTTCCTCAATCCCCTGTCCATCAAGATGAAAATTTATGCAGTATCAATTTACATGCATGATTTAACAGATTCCAATACCAGTCAGAAGAGAAATTTGGGTTGCAAATACAGCAATAAGGACTGTCAGATGAAGCAGGAAAAGGCAGAAAAGCCGAGCCAATCTTTTAATGGCATTAAGAAAATCTCTGTTAAATATATATATACCTTGTAAAGAAAATTAACAATATTAATTTGTAGGATGTCTGTAGTGTAGGAAAAGGATGTTTATTTGATACTTCAATGACAGCAAGTTAAACAGTACAACAAACAGCCTTGTTCTGAAAAATTAATAGTATTTATTAAGAAGACACATCAGCACTCATACTGGTTGCTGCAATTCACAATCATAAGTTGTGGAGCATTATATTTATAATTATTATTATACAATTATTATTATATTCTTAGATGCTGGCAGGATTTGCCTTTCAAAAGTCTGTTGTGATGGTAGTGCCTGGCATCATATTGAAAGAGCAATAAAAACAAGCTTTTACTATCATTGGTGTTCCATGTATTCTTTTTTATCAACAACTTTGAATAATTCTGTAGCCACTTTGGTGCAAATGTTTTTGTTTAACTAACAGTCTTTATTTTATAGCATTCAAAAATGTACTTGTGAAACCGAATGTGTTTCATGTTGCTACTTCAATTCAAATGGTGCCATTATTAGCACTTTTCACTTTGTACAAACCTGAGTCCTGAATCAAATATTTCAAGAGAATAAACAGAGAAAAATGGTGTTTGAATCAGGATGCTGATAGCACAGAACAACGGTGAAAGTGAAGAAGAACAAGGTAAACATTTCTGAATGTCCTCCTCTTCATGAGAGCTCAGAGTCAAAAGGATTTTGGAATGGATGAGTTTTTGAAGTGTTTTGAAGAGTTTTTGCCTTGAAGAGTTTTTAAAGTTCATGCTTACATTGACTTCTATCTATAAAAGATTATCCAGACTAATCAGGACATTTATGGAATTCCAATCTATTGCAGCATTTCTCAAACTGTGGGTCCTGCAGCTACCACTCGGTAGCTCATGAGGCTATTTCTGGCGGGTCCTGGAGGGAAACAACCCAATCCTTTCCTTGTCAGAACTACTGGATGCAGTGATGCCAGCCAAAATGGTGATTGTTGTATCCATTAATCCCATTGATGATGCCAGAGATCTCTCTGCAGGAATGGAAGCCACTGGTCCCATACCTCTTTCATGCCAGTTCCTCCACCCTGGAACACCTCACCCTCACCCTGAAAACTGGCACAACTGTCTGGTGCTGTTACTTACCTCTGGTAGTTCCTACATTATTTTCAATTCGGAGCTAGATCCCAGTGCTAAAAGGCTTGAGAACTTATTGGACTCCTATGTTGATGCCATTGCAACTCCTACACTGAAGTCACCTAGAAATACTGGAAACTGCAAGTGGAAACATGGTGAAGTGCGATCAGAATCAAAACTCCCACCCCATCATACATGGGAATCATATGTGTGCTGATATGTGTGATAGCCATTTTCTATATACACTGTGTAGAAATACACACACACACACACACACACACACACACACACACACACACACACAGAGAGAGAGAGAGAGAGAGAGAGAGAGAGAGAGAGAGAGAGTTTTGAAAAGTGTAAAGCCAGTAGTGAGAAACCTATTCAGTGATGGAGCTAAACAGCTGATGTCAGTTGGTGAGAAATTACACTAGATTTTAAGGTTCAATTGCTTTTATTAATGCTGTAAAAGTATTTTGATCACCACAGCAAATTAGGAATTGCATAAATCATCAGATTATATTAGCTTGGGAAAAATACCTGATAAAATCTTTATTTTGCAAAAAAAAAAAAAATAGTTAAGGAACAGTTGAGCAGACAGATCAATGTTTTGTGCCAATTTTTGTGGAAGACATGTTAAAGACCTTACAGTAGAAAGCAGTGGTTGATAAGATTTGAATTAATTTTGTTTTCATTGTATTATTTGTCCTGGTTTTCTGACAAACTTTATTTCTCAAAGGAAACCAAACATTTTAAAACAATTATAGCAGTGGTTTTCAATCTTTTTCATCACATGGCACAGTGACAAGATGGTAAAATTGTCAAGGCACCTCATCAGTTTTTGGACCATTGAGAAGGCACACCATGCTGCTGGTAGGGGCTCAAATCCTCCAATTGCCTACTGATAAATGATCCTCCAAAAAGGAGTGTCAGGGAATTATACTGGTTCTGGTATGGGGTCTTCCATGCACAGGTCCCCATGCATGCAGAGTGGTATAGCACTGATCCCAAATCCTGAATAATGGCAAAGAGCTGGAAGAGCTCTGTGGAGATAAGGAAAGAGAGCCAAGTATAGGAGAGAGGTAGGAGGAATGGATGAGCAGACTAGTCAGGGAGCAGATAATGGTCACCTATGGTGTGCTCACAGAGCCTCGTTGAGAAATGCTGGTATGGGCGGTACTGTGCTAAGTAGATCAATGATGTAACTCACTGTAAGATGACTTCATGAAGATCATAGTGTTATCTTCAATGAATTCTTATCAAATCAAATTTAATCCTTAATCAAATGACGATAGCCTATTTTTCTGGTATTGCTGTGCTCTGTAGTCGCTCAACCCAGGATTCATCCATGTATATACATTTCCAGCAAAAATATATCTCATTTACTGCTGCCTCAAACTGCACTTGGTTCTGATTTCAAAAGCTTATTAGAGTGCTAAGCAAATAACAGGAACTTATGAAAGAGCCAGGGGTAGGTCAGCATTTCTGGGATACTCCCCTGCTTTTTATAAACCTCAGATAAAGAGACATTCCATCCCAAACACTCATTGGAAAATCTGTATCTCTTACATACAGTACGGTTAGCTTCTTCCCACATCCTGAAGTGGTGAGACATCCTAAGGGTAGTAAAAGTTTAGCTTCTCTTTGATGGATATAGCACAATCTTAACCATTTCTACACAAAAGTTAACCGCATTGTGTTCAATGGGTCTTACCCCCAGGAAAGTGTCTTTAGGATTGCAGACTTATGCTGTTTTTGTGATATTGGTTTTAATTTATAAATATACAATCTGAATGTAAGGGGTTCAAATGTAATGTTCTACAGTAGGCAGCAAATCAACTAACCATGCATAGAATGAGTTCCTTGTATTGCAAAATGCTTTGTCTTAATTGAGATGTTCTCAAATTTTGGTATCACGATGCCGGGTGCTGCCATTTTGGAATGGGGGAATTAAGGCTGCTTTCCTGGGAGTAAGTCCCATTGAACACAATGAGATTTTTTTGACATGGAGGTACTCTGGCATCACAGTAATGGCACTGTTCAGGCCAGATTGCCTTTCTCAAAAGGGGTCCCCAGCTGAAATGCTCAAGAACCACTGTGCTGGTGGATGTCACCTTCCCAAAATCACATGGGTGGTAGTGAGACATCACTCACCATATAGAGACAAGCACCTTTCACTAGTTTCCACTGATGAAACATCAGCTTATTGTAGTGGACCAGGAACCAGTCAGTTGTTTGATCACTGTTGATCACTCAGTTGATCAATCAGCATTTGTAGTGCAAGTTTGAGACTTGCAGTACCTGCTACTGTAGCACTAGGAGAGCTATCTCTGGTTTTCAAAAGTACAAGAACTACACTATGCATAGAATCTGCAACAATAAATAATTTCATCGTCTCTATGGCTAGCCCAGGAGCAGCCAACCTGTGAGGCACAGCAGTGGGATGGGAAGGGACAAACTGGTGATGGGTGCCTCATACCCTGTGCCTACCTAACCAGCTTCTTCACCTGTCTTCTGCCCTTCTTGCTCACTCTCTATGGGGAACAAACAAGCAGAGAATTGGGTGGGTGGCAGCTTATTTACTGCTTCCAGTACATGCCAGTACTGCTGTCAAAAATTGTAGCTGGGAACCTGATCCAAAAATGTACTGCTGCCTCTGCTTCCTTTTGGTTCCTCTTCTCTCACTTCTTCCAAACTTGCTGTGCGGGAAGGATACTGGGAAATGAGGAGTTTCCACTCCCAGCATCTTCTTTGCCTAGCCAGTGGAATGGCAGCATCCTGTATCAGAGGAGATGAGGCCATGATGTGAGAGGATGACGTGCTCCGGAGTGCAGAATTTGGGCACTGTTTTTGGCATAATCTGGGCCAAACGCCATGGGAAGTATATTTTGGCATTGGGGATCCAAGATGCTTACATTATTACCTGTCATTCACTCCCAGTGACTGGGGACTGAAGAGAGGAGCAGCTCAAAGGGGAACAAGAGCCATCAGAAATCAGAACATCCAGCACCAGCCCAGGTAAGCCTCCCAGGAAAGAATGGAGGACAGAGTGTCTGTATCAGGATAGAATGGAGGACAGAGTGTCTGTATCTTTAGCCACTGCATGGAAGAGGGAATTTAGGCAGGTGTTGATTTTTAAACCCTTATTTACTGAGCAACACCCGCTCAAATTCCCTCTTCCATGCAGTGGCTAAAGATACAGACACTCTGTCCTCCATTCTATCTGGTCAGCCTGTGTAAGATGAACAAGTATGAAAATTGCTTTCTTAGAGCCTTAGGCTCCAGGCTTGATCCAGAAACATGGTGGTCCTAGAAAGGGAAAAATGGATTGTGAATATTCTCCCTTGCTTGCAGTTTCCAAATATTTCTTTTCCTTTCAGAAAGTCTGGTTCATAAGTCATTAAGGGCACTGTACATGAAGAAATGATGGAATTTTGCAGTGTTCAGAGAGCACACAGTAAACCACTAAAGGGCAGAATATGACGCTAGTGTGTGCACATTCCAAGCATTTCTTCACCCACCACGCTCTGGTTTCATGGCATAAAATAAGAGAAGGCAAAGGAATGCAGGAAGCTTAGAAAGAGACAATGTCAGGGGAATGAAAGAAACAACTCTGTAACGACATTTGTTCACATTCATTCATACTGGGCTTCCATTTTCCTTCTGTCCCTCTGCTGTCTTCCTCACGGGTGGAATTTGATAATGGGCTGGAGGTGAGGGGTGACAGAAACTCTGCATCTCCAGAATTTGTGGCTTGTAGAAACATCCTTGTCAAGGTTCCTTCATCTGCCAGAGTACTGACGGGCCAATTCTGAGCTCATACAGCTGGTGCTGCACCACCCGTGTATGTCACAAACAAGCTGTAAAGCAGTGTCCGCACTGTTTCTTGGACCATGGCCCAGTTCTGTAGGAATCATTTTTTCCACAGACTGGCTGGGTTGCACCTGCGCACATGCAGTTCATTCTACCTCGGAGTGAACAGGATATGTTCCACCCAGTGACTGGGTTGCACACACACAGTTTTCTCAAGACTAGGAGTGAACTGAATATGCATAGACCAGTGTATGGGTGCACCAGCCCAGTTTGCTCTGGGACCAGAAAAAATGGGGGCATGCACAGCCCAGCGACTAGGCTATACCTATCCAGGTTGAGGACACCTGACATAAAGCACACCTGTGGGCCTCAGCACCACCACTCCAGTACCAGAGCTAGTGCTAGAACTAGTGCTGGTGCTCCACAGCTCATAAGGGGAGACACGGAATGTGAGGAGAGGTGAGGGTGGGGAGGAAGCATGGTAGGAGGAGAGTGGAACCAGTAGAGCCCAGATCCACCAGATTATGAGCTCCATGTTAGGCCTCATGGTGTGAGGTGGACATTCTTGATTTTGTGCAGATCAAGAGCTGCCACATAATCAAGTACCTCATTGTGGGGTGATTTCCCTTACCTAGAGGATGGGAAAAAGTCCCCTTCTCCTGAGGAGTCCCCAGCGGTAGCCTGTAGCAGTCAGGACACCGTGGCCAGTGGTGGGCACCAGCAGGTTCGCACCTACTCTATAGAACCGGTTGTTAACAAGACATAGGACATATAAAGTTTAAAAATAGCCATTTAAAAGTGACTGCCAGATGGGCAGAGAACCGGTTCTTAATTTCTTTGAAGCCCATCACTGACCGTGGCAGTCACCGTGGAGTAACAACCATATTTTGAGTTGTACAAGTCACACCCAACCTGCACTGGGTATTATGAAGGCCAGTTGGCCTGCCTGTTCCAGCACAGGTCAGTATTGTGCTGTGAAAGTATATAAGAAGTTAGGATGTTTTGCCTTATGTATCCAGGGAGCTCTCTGTAGGGCACTCATGCATCATGTTTTGCCGCTTAACATTTATTTACATTGAAACGCATTTACCATTTGCTTGCCCATTCACCCTGACTGGAGATATTCTTTTGCAAAAGCAGAACTTTTTTATTCCATTTTGGCTATTAGCAACTTGAGTAGTTTGGTATCATATGCAAATGTAGCCATCTCACTCCTTACTCTCAAGTATGAATCATTTATTATTCATAGTTCTTAATTCTCTCCACTGTGAAAACTTCCAATTTTTTTCCCTTCTGTTTACCCAAGTATACAAGGACCTCTCCTCTTATTCCATTAATGCTAACTTTAGTCAAGAACCTTTCATGAGAGATGAGCTTTGTGAAAGTCCAAGGCCCATACCCTAAAGTCAAATTAAGCCCTTTGCTCCGGATCAGTAAAGTTGACTTTCCATAACATAACACTTGAGGGTGATGTAACTGCGTGGACCAGTAACTGCTCTGGATTTTGCCCAATGAATAATAGTGTCAAGGCAATCACTCCTATCCACATCCGTATTGATGTTGATAAATGTGGATATCCACATCCCTGTTGATGTGGACAGTTTTAAAACTTTGCTTGTCAGGAGGGGACCATTGGCCAAACTGGGAAAGAACAGAACAAACTGAGATCCCTCTACTGTCCCGAAAGGAGCTTCGAACTTCAGACCTGGTAGCTTCAGACCTGATGAAATGAAGAACTCTTGTATAGAAGCATGTGTGCTTGGTTCTAGTCCTGTTGCTGTATAACACATTCCCAAACAGATGTAGCAGTAGGTCATTTAAAAACCCTACTCAGATGCCATGTCAGTGTTGCATGGACAGTAGCATGAAGCCCATCATATTCTAATCATGTCCTGGTGACATCAGATGAGCCTTCCCCTTCTAGGGTAGTGCAAGAGCAGCTTCTCTAACAGGCACTGGAACAGGCATGCCAACCTGCCCGTTCCAGCACAAGCCAGGATTGTATTGTGTCACCTTATCCCTCCTTTCCACTACTTATGCCTCTATTTCCAGTCTATGCAGATGGAGTTGTGGTTGAGTCAGCTTATGTGGAGATGCACTGGCATATTTTGTGGATAGGATAGGATTTTGAGAATAGGTATCTGAAACTTGCATTTAATTTTCACCCTTACAGAATTCAAATCATTCTATGAAAAAAGAATATTCAGATTGAACTAAAAACAGTAGTTTTTGCAGTACCCACAAAACTTTTTCTCTTACTCAGGCTCTTTTGGTGTCTTGTTTATAACATTATATATGGTATATTCGTTATATAACTAATTTGTTGCTCCAATACACGGTATTTTGACTAACTAGGTCTCCTTACTTAAAAAAAAATATACGTTACATATCCCCCTTCTGTCAACGCTCTTTTCTATGCCTGTTGAGACACCACTTGAGATATTTTGGGGAAAGTTAGCACCTCGATAAAAAAGTAGAAAATGCATCTACAGAGAAAATCCAGACGTAAATCACATAGCAGAGACGACTAGGGACAGGTTTCAGGATGAGGTGTGAAAGACACCAGCTGTTTGTTCTATGTTTTGGAACATACCATGCAAAAAACAGCTGGTGTGAACACTCCCTTTGTAGTACTCTTCAGATAATTCAGGAGAATACTTTTCCAGTGACTGCTAACAGGCTCAGCCATCAGTAGCCAAAAGCATTTTGTTCTCTTCTACGCTCAGTTGTCATTCCGCTAATCCTAATAGATGTTGTTACTACCTACAGCTATTGGCAATTATCTTTGAATTGGTCTTTAGCTTCTGAACTTTTGGTATAGCACTCCCTACAAAAACATGGTACACTTTCTTTTCCCTCATTCCCTTCACTCTTTTAAATTTGAGACTAATAAAAAAGATTGAAAACACTGAAATTTTGGATCCACAGAAATGAGACAGCAGTCCGTTTACTCCCATCACAGCACTCAAATCCTCTTACAGTCAGTGCCATTATAGAATCTCCATGTGTCCAAAATTGTTTATTCGGACCACACTGTGTTGTGCCCCATGTTCATGTAATCCTATATAACTGGATTAATCAGGGGTATGGAACAAACAAGATGAAGGATGAAAGTGGAAGATGTGGACAGTCCTGATGTGGAATAAATGACAAGATGTGCAGATGGATAGAAACCAACCACTTTGTGAAACTAAGGGTGAAATCCAGAGTAACTATGGGGAGTCCTTGTTCTGGAGTAAGATTAAGTTACTCTGGATTGCAATATGAATTTCCCATAGGTTTTCACTTGGTGGTGCAGTATCTACGGGTGCACGTAATGTCTCTTACGTGCTCCTGTAGTTACTCTGGATTGTGCCCTAAGAGAGAAAGCTGTTTATGACTGGTTAAATGTGTCTTGACATATACCAATGCTTTTTCACATGATATATCCCAAGAAGAAGTTTGGGATCTGCATGCCTCCAATGGTGATCCTAACGCATACAAACCAATGAACAAATTTGAAGGTTGACAGCTTGACAAGTGTGACGGTTTGGTAACAATTCCATGCACATGCCCCATTCAGTACCAGTTTGCTGTGCATCTCTATTAGCTGATGTAGCATCACACTTTAATTGCATATGTGAATGAGCCATCACAGAACAAAGACAGGATTTCCATTTCATCTTGAATCTGGGGCAGTGCATGCATTCAAGGGCTGTGGGTGGCGCAAGTGGCTAAGACACTGTGCCTGTTAACCAGCAGGCCAGGGTTCGAGACCCGAGTCGGCCCCACAAGACAGGGTGAGCTCCTGTCCTTAGCCCAGCTCTGTGACGCCAGCTGGATAAAATCGTATCGGCTCTGCCTTTCCATTGGACTAATTCAGTGGTGTGGAGAGGGGGGATTTGCTGTTTGGGTAACAGCCTATCCTCCATAACAATCTAACCCAGGCTTTCGTGCTTCGCATGCAGCGTATGCAGCGCTGAGCACGATACCATAGTCTTCCAAGACTGATGGAGGCCTGCACGCATTCAACTGCGACTCTCAAATGTTGAGCAGTTAAGTGATCAACATGCATGTGTGACCCTGCGGTTAGATTCTTTCTACCCACAAGATAATGGCAACTGTCTGTAACATGTTTAGCATACTTGAAGTGGAATTTTCTGTCTTTATCAATCTTCTGCTTCCCTTACAACAAAACAATTATTCCTTCCTTGGAGAGACAGAGATAAACTGTACAGAGCTGTACATTGCATTGGGCTGGCGCTAGTACCTTGTGCCAGCCTGGGAGGGTCGTAAACATGCCTTAAAGTATGTTTGTGCCTACTCTTGAGTCAGCTGGGTTGGCGAAAAGACATGCACTGGGCCTGCAGAGGCTGCATCCAAACTCAACAGTGTCAAAAAGGTGAAAGTCTATGTAGCTGAGCTCAGCTGGCATAGTGACCAGGGGTGGGTGGAGGGTAAGAGGGAAGTTTTTCTGGTGGGGAAGGTATGGGGAGGGTGACTAACAGATGGGCTCAGAGGCCGGCAGCGAGAGAGCCTGGGGTGGAGCCTGCACCCGTTCCTGGGTGGCATGGCGTGGCTCAGGTGTGCTTGGATCTGTATCACCTCTTTAGGTGTAGCAGCATCTCTCTCCTTTGCAGCATCACTTCCTCTTGCCTCAGGATGAGCCATTTTAAGCCCCAAACTTGTGATGGATATGGGGCAGGCCTGTCTGTCTCCTTGTTCCACAGCAAGTTCGGATTGCCTTCGCTTCACTTGACTGAGCTCAAAGATACTGCTTCACTCTTGGAAATTCTTACAACAGTAGCATCTTATTTCTTTCTCATCTTGACTGTCTTGAAAACTATTATTTTCACTTTTCAGTATTTGTTTCTTTGCGTTACGCATGGGTATCCGAACTTTTTGGCAGGAGGGCCACATCATCTCTCTGAAACTCTCTGAATCGGGGGCCAGTAAAAGATTTACATTTCAAATGTAAATAAATTTACATAAATTTTAACATAAGAATGTCACAGGCCACATCTGGCCCCGAGACTGGGGTTTGTGTATACTTGTGTATACTTGGCAGTTCCTGGCTCTTCTTGTCATTCCAAGCAGAGCCATTCTATTCCATTCTATTCTTATTTTTATCTCAAGAAATGCTTTATATTTATCAGAAATGCAGGGGTCTCATGCTTGACCCGCAGAAGAATTTGGGAATGAAAAGAATCCAAAGAAGATTCTATGATGAATCTCTCTTGTAAACAAAACAACACACTCAATGCATCACTTCCTACCACTTGACAGTAACCTTAAGAAAAAACAAAACAAAGCACTCAGGGAAGAATAATTTTTAGATTCACATGAGATGGATCAGAAGCTACTTTTGCTCCATTCTCATTTTGAACACACAACTATTATTTGGATTAGTCCAGTTCATTGTGGAATTACTGATAATTCAGTGTATTGGGTGGCCCAGACATCAAATTAGGGGTGTCCAAACCCCATACTGGGGCCAGATAATGTCCGAGGACAGTGTCAGAGAGATGTTGCGGCCCTCCTGCTGAAAGGTTGGACACCCTGGCTTAGGTAATAGACAGCAGCTGGATGGTCACATGCAAGAATATTTGCTCTAGATCAGGGCCTTCAGTATCATGGCTCATGGACCAGATCTACCAGTACCCTTTAAAAGCCCTCCCCAGCTTAACTGGTGCTTACTGTTTTGCAGGAAAACCTTGACAAAGTGCCTCAGTTTGCTCCAACTGTTGTGGCAACTAGCTGCTTCTGCCCGGAAATCCAGGTGGATGTCAGAAGCCAAAAATGGCTAGATATGATGGTGATTGGGGGTGAATGCAGGCACTTTGTCAAGGCTCACCTATGGAAAAGGAAGCACCATCTACACTCAGAAGCCTCTGCAGGAATGTAGTGGATGGTATCTAAATTAGTGGTTCCCAAACTGTGGGTCAGGATCCAATGGTGGATCACAACCTGACCCTTGATGGGTCAACAAATGGTGATAGAAAGATTAGATCACTAATTGGCCAAAGCATTAAGGTTATTCAAAAATCAAATTCTGAAAAGCGTTATATAAATACTGCAGTTAGATAGTTACTGAGCTCTTGCAGTTTACAAGCATGTGTAAATATGGGAAGAGGCTCACCTATGAAAAACCCTTGTGCTGCCATGTTTGAGAGTCTTTCCTCAGGTTATTGCTAATAAATAGTTCCTTTGTTTCTCTCCTTTTAAAAAAGTTGTAAATCCAGGTGGGTCTTGGTAGAGCGTTATTTTAAAAAAGGGGGTACTGGTGGTCTAGATTTTTTAAAGGGTACTAATTCTCCCTAACAGCTAAACACCAATTTCATGACCTCACCACTGTGTGAAATGCAAATCATCAGGCCACTTTTTCCAGCCTACCTTGGCTGAAATGTACACATTAACCCTTCCCATTTGTGGCTGGAACTCCCTGCTGCTTGCCTGGTCTGAATGATGGCTGCACAAGATTTTTCATGCCACAAAAACAGGAAACAAGCACTGCCCAGACTTAGGCGGAATTGACTTGGTGACTTGAATACAAGTCTCAGATCAGTAAATGTTTTTCAGAGTCTTCCCATTGCACGACTTGAGAGTTGGTGAGTCTACAAAATGGCAAATTTTCATGACTCAAGTTCAAGTCATTTGAGTTGAGTGATGCCCAATGCCTAATAATATTTATAGTCTTTCTATTCCTGCCCTTCTCTGATGTTCCATCATCTTCCATAACGGAGTGCAGTTACCTAAAATGGGCACCAAAGGATTATTAAAATTCAGAGCACTTGGTTTTCCACTATGTAAGCTAGTGGTGTATAAACAGGTAGGACATTACTTATTCATAGAGATGAGCAAATCATCTAAATATTTCAGGCAAAAATTAACATTTTAAAAATGCATGAAAAAAGATTACAGTCTCTAATCCAACCTTTTGCTTTCAGGTATAAAATGGCTGCTTGCTTGTTATTCCCCAGGTTCAGTGGTTCTCCAAAGGCATTCAATTCAGACCAATGAAAATAACAAATACTGACTGAGATCCTAAAACCCATTTTTTAATTGGTCCCTTAATGGAAAAACTGGACCTGGAAAAGTCACGCATATATTATCTATACATATGTATGTGTTTGCTGTGCCAATTTCAAATTTTCTCTATTTTTAGAATCCTGAAGCTTGGACACTGTAGGGTTTTTTGTGGAGGGGGGAAGCGGAAGCAATTAGCATTGTTATTTGGTTTTTAGTGATGACTATGGCTGCAATCCAGAGTAACTACGGGGAGTCCTTGCTCCGGTGCAAGAACAATTTACTCTGGATTGCAGTATGAATTTCCCATAGGTTTTTACTAGGTGGTGCAGTAACTATGGGTGCACGTAATGTCTCTTACGTGCTCCCGTAGTTACTCTGGATTGTGGGGTATGAAGCAATGGAGATCTTTAAGCAAAAGCTTGACAGGCACCTTTAGGAGATTAGAGAGTGTTCTCCTGCTTCAAACCTTGGATGGCCAAGGCTTCAAACCTTCAATGGCCCTGAAGGTCCTTTCCAACTCTATACTTCTGAGATGGAAAGGTAATACAAAAAAAAGATTTTTAACTTCCTGGATCATATGATGCTGATGTTTCACAGATGTTGGTGAGCTTGTGGCATAGCCCTATCCAAGCCTTCTTTTGGAGCAGATCAGGAATGGCTGGTGAGAAAAGTATTGCTGCTATGGAGAAGCAACTAAGAAGGAGAGGGACACCAGGCCCTTATTCCTGGAAAAAAGAAGCAATTGTAGTGGCAGGCGGTGACTTCATATATCAGGGCCAGTTCTCAGGTTAGTGTTCTTGGCAATCAGTATACTATTTGCATGTACAGTGGTGCCTCACATAAAGAGCTTAATTCGTTCCGGAGCTATGCTCTTTAAGTGAAACGGTCTTTAAGTGAAGCAGATTTTCCCATAGGTAACTTGGAAACTCAGACGATTGGTTCCACAACCCAAAAAATATTCATATAAAAATATTAACTGGATGTAAAAATGATGACAAAACACTGGAATTGAATTCAAAACATGCATTCAGTGTCCATGATCCTATGAAGTCTACTTAGGCTGCAATCCTAAAGACACTTTCCAGGGGGTAAGCCCCATTTAACACAATGGGGCTTACTTCTGGGTAGACAAGGTTAAGAGGCTGCAGTCAAAGATACTTTCCTGGGACTAAGCCCAATTTAACACAATGGGGCTAACTTCTGAGTAGACATAGTTAGGAGACTGCAATCAAAGATACTTTCCAGGGCTGCTGCTGGAGGTTCATAGTGGTTGGTGGGGGCACTTGGGGGGCAGTTAGGAGGCAGCAGCACTTGCCGGCAGCCCTTTTAAAGAGCCTCCATACAAAGCATCAGGGCTGCATAGCATGTGTGCCCATAGTGCGCTTGCTTGTTAAGTGAAGCGGAACTTGTTATGTGAAGCAAGATTTCTTGGAAATTTTTGTTTGTTATATGAAACGCTTGTTAAGCGAGGTACCACTGTATAACTTATCCATGTTAAAAAGATAAAGGTTGTCCTGCCAGTTGTGACTGATTAGGGAACAGTGTTCATCCTCATTACAAGACCAGGGGCAAGCCTTTCTCCCATCTGATATGCTCATTGGCTGCTGCTTTATTAAACTTACAAAACTAAAATAACATAATCTGCTTCTATACGATGCACAAAATCAATTGTTTATAATAACATTTGGATACATTCAAGGATTTCAGAATTGCTGTACAAATCAAACATACTACATTAAGACCATCACATACTCATAGTTCAACTGTGGATATAATATATTGAATATCAAACATTTAAGGTTAACCTGGCACAAAAAGGACTCAAATTGACGTCCTTTTTAAAAAATTGATTTTATGCGTTGTATAGTAGCAGATTGTGTTATTCTTTGGCTTGTGGATTTCACTGCTACTCCCTTATAATTGTGTGGCTTTATTAAACTAGCCTGAGCAAAGATGGAGAATTTTCAACAGGGCTCTTACCACCTCCATCTAGCAAGAGAACTAGGAGGAAATATTCATGGTTCAGCTTTAAATATAAATTGTTCAACTTTGAATATAAATTGTTCAGCTTTAAATATAAATTGAATGAGATGGAAACTAGGTATTAAGGGACATGGATTGATAAGTAAACTCTTCAGCTGAGAAACTGACAATGCAATCCTAACCCCCAGTTCGATTGGCATAAGCCCTGGCACAAGTCCCATATAGATTGAACCTCACCATTCATAACATTTGGTTCCAAAAAGCTCTGTAACTATTGTTACAGTTTATTATTATTATTATATTTATTTATATTTATATTTATATTTTTATAATAATATATTTATAATTTTATAAAATATATAAAAATATTTAAATATTAAAAATAATATAAAAATATATATAAATATATAAAAATATAAAAAATATAAAAAATTTATAATAATAATAATAATAATTATTCAGTATTATTATTATTATTCCTCCCTCTTGTAGGGGAGGAAAGGTGGGGTATAAATTAGGAAATAAAAATAAATAAAAATTACATTATGTTAAAGGCAATGTTACAATGCCGTTACATTGCCTACAAAGGCAATGTTACAGTGGTATCAAGGCAGGCAGTGAATCAAGTTCCCTTTCAAGTATCTTAAAATTTCAGCTCAGAGGCAGCAATTCAGAACTGTTTATCACTAAGTGGAAGTGGGGGCTCTTCCTCCCAGCTGAATCAGAAGCTGAAACAGAAAAACTGTACAAACTGTTCACTGACGTCTGTGAACTTTTCTAAGACAAGCTTAATTGCCTGCCACGTTGCCACTGTAAGCAGGCTGCTTTTAAACCAGTGGTTCTTAACCTTGTTGGAGGTACTGAACCCAGAAGTTTCATATGTGCATTCACCAAACCCTTCATACTTGAAAAAAATAAAATAGTGCTTCAGAGTACTATTTCACACATAGATCACACATTACACTACAATTTTTACTACAATACAAAAATTTACTACAATTTACTACAGTGCACAGACACCTCTCTACACCATTGTAGGAATGGGGGGGGTGACAGGTGAGTTGTGCTGGTTTAAATTGGTTAAGATTGCACTCTCAGTGGAATTTGGAAATGATCAGAAAGCTGAGGAGAGTCAGATGCTGAAGTAAAAGAAAAGGGGAGACTGTGACTGCTAGTTGGACTAGAGAAGGTATTTAACAGGAGGGAATGAGTGGGAGAAGGAAGCAGCAAGAGTATGATGAACACTCTCTTTCCAGCTACAGGTTCAGATGAGAGCCCAAGACAGGAGTGAGCAAACTTTCAACTTTAGGAATCCTGGATCTTAAACAATTGTCACTGTTATCTGTAAGATAACAAGCTGAACTTGCTGAAAATTTCTCTTACATAATTGTTACAGGTCCAGGATTGCTAAAGTAGAAATTTGCTCACTCTTTCAGGGGTGTTCAAATTTTTCAGCATCTCTCTGACACTGACAGTGGCTGTAGAAATGATTTACATTTCAAATTTGTGCAATACGTGTAAACGTGTATTAGAGATAGATTGGGAGGATTACAAGGCTTGCTCAGAGGCCAGATAAGGCTCTCCATGGGCTGCTTCTGACTTCCAGGCCGGTGTTTGAACACCCAAGAAAGGCTTTGAAGGCACTACTGTGACATCCACTGACCAGTGTGTGTGAGAAAGGGGCTAATAGTAGGAGTTCTGCAACTCAGCTAATTCAGTTCTACTCAGAAGCTACAAAAGTCCCTCCCTTCTTTCTCTTCTCAAAATCACACTTGGTAACAATAAGATTAAGTTAAAAGCAAACTAATGGATAGTGAGTGGCAGTCAGACGAGCCTCAACAAAGTTACTTTTTCTGGTAACTATAAAACCTAAGTACCCATTGACATTTTTTCCCCTACGTTTTCAACAAGTGCCAGAACCATCACTGCAGCAACTTATGATTATGGATTCTGCTTACAAGTGCAACACAGTGTGATGGCTTTATTTTTGCTGCTGTTATTATTATTATTAAGTGTTGTTGCCATTGTATCCTGTACCTCTTTGACCTATTCATCATGCATTGGCTGCCTTCTGCTGGAGGTCACAGCAGAAATGAACCCAGAGGAGGGCTGAATAGGAGCTTTGGAAGAAACTGTAAGGACTCTTTGTGCTTGCCGCACTCCTTTCTTGCAAGTGACATTTTAAGAACAGCTCTTAAATGTTCCTTTCAGATTGGCAAATTATAAGGAAAAAAACTTGCAAAAAGAAAAAAAATCACATGAGAAAATTCATATTAGAGAAAATTAGTCATTCCAATTAGGCACAGCTGGCAGATTCTACTCAAGAGGTTTTGTAAAGAGATTCAATTACCTATCTTATTTAAAGATCTCCATAGGTCGGAGTAGGCATGAACAGCATTCTGCACAATTCCCTCTACATGCAGGAATTTTCAGTGTTTTGGGTCTTCTTATTTTATTATCTAGCCATGTAAATGTTGCAAAGAAACTGAGACAAATTACAGGTGTGAATAGATACAATAGGTTCTTGCATCATATGTTGCAAAATTAGTCTGGTTTTTGCTCTGTTGGTTCCAAAGACCATAATTTGGAATTTAATAAGTGTTAGTGTCAGAAGTCATGCATGTCTCCCCACGGCACATCAACACCCCATGCGCAACTCATGCACAACTTCCCCCATGAGCAACTTCCCCCATGCATAACTTCCCCCATGCACAACTTCCCCATGTGCAACTTCCCATGCACAACTTTCGCCATGTGCATCATCCCCCATGCGCAACTTTCCCCCATGTGCACCATCCCCGCATGTGCATCATCCCCCCATGCGCAACTTCCCCCATGTGCAACTTCACCCTGCGCAACTTCCCCCATGCACAACTTACCCCCTGTGCATCATTCCCCCATGTGCAACTTCCCCCTATGTGGAACTTCCCCCATGCGCAACTTTCCCCATGCGCAACTTTCCTAATGCTCATCATCCCCCATGCGCATCATCCCCCCATGCACAACTTCCCCCATGTGCAACTTCCCCCTGCGCAACTTCCCCCATACATATCATCCCCCCATGCACAACTTCCTCCCTGTGCATCATTCCCCCATGCGCAACTTCCCCCTATGCGGAACTTCCTCCTATGCGCAGCATCCTTGCCAGTGCAACCTCTTCCTCTGAACAACACCCCCTCAGTGCACTGGGCACCGAGGACCAAATTGGCTGGATGTTGGTCAGTCTCCCATGTTAAGTATAGGACAGAAACACGTTGCCCCCTTTTCAGCCCCTGAAGGGTTAAATGTCTCCAGATGGTTCTTGGTGGGAGTTCAGGTGACAGAAGGAACTCCCAGAATTCCATGCTTCAGGCCCAGCACTTGGGGCGGAATGTTGATGAGTCATCAATTCTCCAATGCAAAGTATAGGGAGGAAAACGCATTGCACCCCTTTTCACCCCCTTCCCATTGGAATTTCCGAAAACCGGTTCTTAGTGCACCCCTCTGTCATGGAAGGAACACCCACCCCAAATTTCACACTTCTAGGCCCAGCGGTTTTGGCAGAGCGGTGATGAGTCAGTGAGTCAGTCAGTGAGTGACTTTTCTCTTTTATACACACACACACACACAGATTATAGAATAGTTCCTTCTTCTTGTATTACTATATCATATATGTTTGGATTTTGTATGCTAATTCTCCAAAATTTGGGTTAACATATACAATTTTTTATGTTTTTTATGTTTTAATGTATACAATGTTTTTTATATATAAAACATTGTTGCTGGGAAACCCCAAGTACAGTGGCACCTCACGTAACAAATTTAATTTGTTCCGGAGGCATGTTTGTTACGTGAAACGTTCTTTATGTGAAGTGGATTTTTCCATAGGAAATAATGGAAACTCAGATGATTTGTTCCACAACCCTAAAAATATTCATATAAAAATATTAACTGCATGTAAAAATGATGACAAAACACTGGAATTGAATTCAAAACATGCATTCAGTGTGCATGATCCTATGAAGTCTACTTAGACTGCAATCCTAAAGACACTTTCCTGGGAGAAAGACCCATTTAACACAATGGGGCTTACTTCTGGGGGTAGACATGGTTAGGAGGCTGCAGTCAAAGACAACTTCACAGTGTCTCCCCACTTTCTCCTTCTCTTCCTCCTGAGCCCGTCTCTCCCCTGCTTCATTCTGGCTAGCCCTGAGCTGCTTTCCTCTTCTCTACTGCTGTTGTCTCCCTCTGCCCAGCAGGCTCCCGGCCACAGGAGGAACAGCGCGGAAGTGTTGCTTTCGCTATGGGCAGGCATGAAAGGCAGACTTGATGCTTTTTAAAATGCTGTCGGCCAGCACATCTGCCCCAGCTGCCAACGAGTGTGTTTGTTTCGTGAAGCACAGTTTGTTACGTGAAGCAGAATCCTAGAGAAATTTTTGTTTGTTATGTGGAACATACTTTACATGAGGCGTTTGTTACATGAAGGCACCACTGTATTGTCATATAGACTCACAGCACTTACATTCCACATTACTATGGATACAAAGTATCATTATCTGAGCATTGCAGTTTGTTGAAAGTGATTGCAACATTAGATGTGTAGCCTAAAAGCAAAGAGTGGCTACATGGAGGTGTAAATCCATTTCTTCTCTCAAAGAGCAGGCCTATTTTAAATCCCAAGTTAAAAACTTGTTGAACAAGAAGGAATGAAGTGGCAGGCCAACACCTTGCCCTCCTTACAGAGAATGTGGTCAGAAGAAAGACTAGTTGACCCACTGACCATCAAAAGCCCTCCATTTCTCACTTGTATGTGGGCTGACAGCTGGTTTTTTGGGGGGTGGGTGGGGTGCGGAGTCTTGGGCTATGAAATCTCTAATAATTGAACTCTATTTAATGATTAGGGTTATTATTTTTTGTTAGATTGTACACATGTACAGTTGTTCAGATGTGTGCACACATTTTAATGTGAATGTGAACATATTAATTTCAAAAGTCAACAAATGGACTGGGCCTCTTGAAAATGTGGAATGCAGATCCAGGGCACTGCTATATGTGTGTTGAATGTGACAGGCTGTGCATTATAACAATTAATTAAAAATGGTGTGCACACTGTCTATAGTTCTATTCATATGTCATGACACTGTGGAAAAGCACCAGTTTCACTGTGTCTGTGAGTCCCCACCATCTGTGTGCTCTATAGCCCTACTGCAGCTCTTCTCCATGGAATCACCAAGCACAGTGATGTTGGGGTTCACAAGCATAAGCACAGGCAATGTGCAGAAGTGGAGACTCTCGAGGGTTTCATAACATCTGAAGAGAGCTTATACACAGATTTTATGGCCGTGGAATGTAAAGCGTAACTCGGGCTTGCCTGGAAAGTTTATTTGGATCTGCTGCCAAACTGAAACTTGATGTGGACTCATTTAATTTCAGATCCTGTACAAGGTTCCTTTTTTGTGAGCTGTGTGTTGGTCTTTGTGTCATGTGTGCCACATTACCTACTGCCCAGCCTTTAGTCTCCCATCCCCATTTTGTTAGGGTATTAAATCAGAGTAGGCAGTGCTGAAAAGAGAGGCTCAGTGAACCGTTTTCCTATGACAAAAATAGTGCCACAAGCTGGCTGGCTCCCCTGTTTATCCCATGTTACAGTGCTACTCTTTTTTGCTCTTTCATTTATGTCTGGTCAAGGATGATGATGACAACTCGGGTGCAATCCTTACCAAATTTCCAGTTTGAGGGTAGGAACAATGCAACTCCAAGGTAATGGAACAAACATTACCTTCTATTGAGGAGGCCGCTGTGACTGCTTCCCAACTTCAGGATGCAGCACATGCCCCACTGGAACAGGATTATGTCCCTAATTGCTTTGCTCACAATACCATACAATTTTCTACAATAAAAGTGAACAGGCACAAACAATAATCAAGGCCAAATACTAACAAAACAATCATAACAACTGATGTAAGAAGCAATTTTGCATACCTTTCCAGCAGTTTCTCATATAGAAAAATTTTTCGGATTTGTCTGAAATCTAGTCTGTTTCAAATGTTGCTATTTACTGATTCGGTATTATGGCCGACACTCAGTATTTGTTGGAAGAAATTCAGCAGGACTGAAAGTCATTTGTCCTCTGCCAGGTATGTGGCTTCTGTGATTGTGTACAGTTCCACAACTTTTTTGTAGAGTGGGGTGGATTATTTTATGGAAGATAAATAGATTTCAGTTTTTGGGTAGAAGATGTTTTTGCCACCACTGCATAAGCCGTTGGCAGACTGCTTCTTTCATCAGTAACCTATTGCTAAGAGTGAAATAGGCTGTTTAGGATTTTAAAAGCCAAATGAAAATGTACTTAATGAACCACAAGGGAGTTGTGTGACATGGCTGAGGAAAAAGAAGCTTTTAGCAGCAGATGCAGACAAAGGTATTAGATTTCAGTCTGCAGGAAAGTCAAAGACAAAGAGCAAGGAGACGGTGGCCCCCTAGAAAAGGAGGTGTCAGATTTGCAAAGACTAAACAGCTGTAGCCTGTTTATGGAATCAGGTTTGTTATTTGAACAGTGGGAAACGAAGTAACACGCAGGGGCCTGGACAGCAGAGGTCTACAGTCGCCCCCCAATGCAGAAAGAGGTGGCACAAAAATTAATCAACACTGTTTGTTTGGGATGCTTGTTTTCATATTCAGAGGTGTGCAAAAAGTGAAGGAGGGTATGCATTTGTATATTTCTTTTTTGCTGGTGTTTGCACTCCCTCTGAAGTGAACTTCAGAAAACAAACAGGAAAATTCTGATAATCAACATTAATGTCCAGAAACCAGTAACAGCAATAGTGTAGCTGACAGGAGGTAAGAAGGTGCAGTCTGCTCTGGGTGATGTGTACTTGGGTGTGTGTGTGTGACAGGTCTGTCATCTGGGACACATGCCACAGGTGGATGACCCCTCCCTCCCATCCAAGGGTCTAAACAATTAGAAATTGAAGTCCAGAAGCAACAGGGCAGTGTGTTTGATTACATGGTGACATCATGCATCAGCAGGATCTCAATCTTAGATCCTCCAGAATTGGGATCATTTATTCCAATTTTAAATTACCATAAAAGATAAATACTTACGGGGTTCAAATGCTCTGAATGCCATTTGAGTCATGTAATCTATTAGGGCTTGGTAGAATTTTGGAATGAAGTGGGAATATGGGGAAGCAGTGCTGGATTTTTTGTTGCTTTTCTTATACTCTTTTCAGGACTAAAAGGAGTATTAAATGATACCTGCAATAATAAAGGTTTTGGCAATGCTAACCAACTGTGTGGAGAGAGGAGGATCAGGAGTATCTAGAATTACTGCCTTGATCCCAATATTGATTCTGTTGGAGCTAGTGACAGGACACACCATCTTGGTATATTCGGTAACTGCAAACAGTACTCAAAGAATATGATACAGAGGATCACATCCAGAATGACAATAGAATCATAGAATCCTAGAGTTGGAAGGGACCTAGCAGATCATCTAGTTCAACCTCCTGCCTGCAGCAGGAAATCCCCCTAGAGCATCCCCGACAGGTGCTCCTTGAGCCTCTGCTTGAAGATCCCCAGAGAGGGAGAGTCCACCACCTCCCTTGGCAATCTGTTCCATTGCCCAACTGCCCTCACTGTCAGGAATTTTTTCTGGATAGCCAACAATACACATCTAAAAAACTTATCCCTATGTGGAGATCATATTAGCTGCATTTACCATGTATATGTTTATGAAGGCTGTCACTTGTTATCCACTAGGGTCCTGTTCCTGAACCCCCAGTGCAGTGGTGGGCTCCAGCAGGTTCGCAGCTACTCCATAGAACTGGTTGTTAACAAGAGATTGGACAAATAAAGTTTATAAATAGCCATTTAAAAGTGGCTGCCAGATGGGCATAGAACCGCTTGTTAATTTCTTTGAATCCCATCACTGCCCCAGTGGATGAAGAAAAAAAATCAGTGGAGTAAAAAAGCAGTGGAAAACAGATTTAAAGATTTAAACCACTTCCAGGTTTCTTGCTTCTCCATTGTTCTTAATGGAATAAGGTTGCAGCATGATATCTGCAGGGGTTTGATGCTGGAACTCCTTGCTGATACAAAAATTGTGTTAAATACAATAGATTTAAAAAACTAAAATATGTTCCTGTAGAATTCTTTAGAAAACAGCTTTTTTACTGCTGAAGAGAGGCAGTCAGCATCAAGAAATGAAAAGGACCTTTGCCTTTGTCTGGCTCAGCTGAAGAATGGAATGATTGCTTGCATGACTGCCTTTCTACAACAGAAAGAAAAGCTGTTTTATAAACAGTGATTTTAAAGGGATGCCTTTTTCCACTTCTCCAGTGATTGGGATGTTCCTTCTCATTTGCAGTGGCTATTTGTGTTGAATCTAATTTGTGTGTTAAAAAAAAATCAGTGTATAACAACGTTGGACCTGTATATACAAATGCAGTTGTTTTCACATGTCTGGGAGGAATGGTTTGCATTCCTTAGATCAAAGTTTTGTATGAATATTAAAAAAACAGAAATAGAACCTTATTAGATCATCAAATTCAACCTCCTGACGTTTTAATCTTGCTGGTTCTGAAACAGACTGTATTAAAAACCCATTGGTGTGATTCTCATTAAAGTAACTGCACCTGTCTGTCACTTCGGCTCAGGTTGTGAGATCTCGGCACAACTGAAAGCCAGAGTTTGCACCTTTATACTATTGAAAGGATAAAAATAAATATAGGTTTTTTAAAAGATCCTCTTTTAAGCATTCCTAGCATAGTTAATCTCTGAGATATGTAGCCAGTTCAGCAACCATGATGGTATATGGTGTGTGGTACATAGGCTATTACTGGCACCCCTCTGGAATGCCTAGCAAAACTTATTCATTGAGAGGAATGTGGCTATTTCAGACTTCTGTTAATAAAATGAGTATATTAAACATTCATGCATTTTTAATATATTTTAAGCTGTGGTCAATTGTAAAAAAATCATATAAACATTTACATGATTTTCAGCTTGCAATAGCACTTGACAGCCAAACTTCCAGCCAAGATGTGTTTCACAGAATCCAAAAAGGTAGCTTCTTAACAGGGGATGCATTGCAAAAATATCTGCTTCTGTGATACTGAATCAGCTGTCTTGGGCCCATAGTGGTGTTGTCAAGCATGAATAATAGCTCCAAGAAAAATTATGTACCAGTCTACTTTCAAATACAGATCAGTTAATTCAACTTAATTCAACGTTTCTCTTCTGGCTGATGAGCCTGACTAGGCTCAAGCACAAGGCCTTTATTTTACTGAAGTCAGAATAACTGGTGGTCTTTTATTTCTTTCCTTGATCACAAACTAACATCTACTTTAAATGAGAGAAACTTTCCATTTTCTGAAGTAGCAGATGAAAACTGATTTGATCTACAAAAAGTCAGAACAACTTTTGTCAGATAGTTTTGAAGATTACATAATAGTTTGTGTGAAACTGGACAGCTATTTCAAATCTTACAGCTATTTCAAAGCTTTGCTTTTAGATTTTTTAATTGCTAGAAAACAATGTTGGTCTCAAGTTGACGCATAATTTATGAAGTATGTCATGCCTACTTTTAATTGAACAAAAAACCCCTTAAGTGTTATGCAAAACTGAAATTCTTCTTTGAGTCCAGAAGAGAGAAATATTATAGTCTGCACAAGCAGCTGTGAATGATGAATACATGCCTTAAAAATTTGATTAAATCTGCTTATCTGCCTAAAAACATAAATTAGCCTCATGTAAAATATGTAGGACAACAACAATTCATCAGTAAACATTGAATGGAGACCAGTTTCTGTAGCTGCTAAAGAGGATCTATCAAGCAACAAGACACAAGAGCAACTGTAAAGCTGCCTCCGTTCATAGCCTTTGAAACATAAAACTGTGAACTCCAACCATCAAGAAATGTCAGGCATGCCAAGTGATGTTTACTGCAACCAAAAACCCTCAGGTTCTTTCAGTGTGACTTGTGATGCTTTACTAAATATCTGTAGAAAAGCATAGCTAACTTTGATTGTTATCATCTGAATGGAGACGTTTTACACTTGATCTTCTACTATTTGTACAACATTTAAAATGTTCATGAAAAGTCATAAATAATGGAATTCTTGAAGTGAGTCCATAGCTCACAAGAGAGCCAGATGTGTTTGTAACACTTTTGAAAAGTAAATGTATTTTTTGGTGACAGTTTTGCCTCCTCTGTGTGGCATATGAGTCTGTGCAAGCTGACCTAGCAGAGGCATAGAGCCAGTGTTTCCCAAACTGTGTTGGGATCATCATGCAGAACAGACACCATTACCACCACTGTTTAGGGTTGCCATAATTCTCTTCCACAAAATCGGGACAAGATCCTCTGTCCCATTTGTCAGTATGTGAACACAATCCCCAAAACTCAGGATTGCCCCTGTTTTTCAGGACATATGGCAACCCTACCACTGTTGTCCTTTCTGTTTCTGCTGTCCCATTTTTGAACCTGTGCAATTAAAACTTTGATTTGCAGCATTTAGTTAATGGCAAACAATCCCTTTTCCCTTTCCCTTGCATGTTGGGCTGCTATTGTGCCAATGTCAGGGCAAACATGCCACTCCATGTTATGTGGGCTGTTGAAGTTTCCATGAGTGCTAGTGGTATTACTGGCTTGCGTGCACTAAGGTGGAGTTGCCTGAGTGCTTATTTTCCCCTTCCGCTTTGTGCAGAACTGGGTTTGGATATGATGGATGTTGTGCTGAAAATTGCGCCAATGTCTCTGTGACATCAGGGCGGGCAAATTTGGCATAGAATTGCACCGTAAATAGATTAGTTTTCAGCCTTTCTTTCACAACCTCCCACTTCAATAGCATGAAGAAAAGTTGTTAAGATCTGCAGTGCTCTGTGGGTTGTGTTTCTACAAATATCTTTTAGCTAGAACTTAACGTCAGCCTCAAGTGTACAGTCCAGGCTTACTACTTGAGAGTTTCTTAATAGCTTCTGTATTCTTCTCAGAGAACTCTACATGGAAAGAATACATAGATGAACATAATTGTTTTATCAGACTACACTGAAGCCAGAAGCCATTGGTGACAGCAATACCCAGTACACTTATATCTTCCCAATTTCTTACGAAAGATCACATTGTCAACAGAGGAAAATGGCCCATCACCTTTCATGCTGTTAAGCAAGATATCCAGGTGATGAAGCAAGTCCGAAGCAGCCAACAAATCCATTAACAATCAAAGGTGTGAAAAACTGTTGTACTGGAAGTTCAATTTTAATGCAATGTTCAAATTTTCATTCTACTGTGGTTATGGGATTTATTTGGTGCACAAAATGCCTTTGGCTGAACCTTGGAGGGAAACAATGAGTTTTCTTTGTGTATTTTCAGTTACTGGTCTTAAGTGACTCACAAAGGAAAACAAATCTGAAATACCTTTTCTTCTTCAGTGTTTAAAAAGAAACACCAGACCTCTGTAGACACCAAAAGAAGTTGTGGCATGTAGACAGGAAAGACGCAAAGGGAAAGAGTCCATTCACTAACTTCCCTGTTGAATGTTTTGCTGTCAGAAGGTGACGTTCAACATTCAAGCTGCATAATACATGCACATTCATGCTGCTGAATTAAGTTGCGTTGGAGAGGAAAGTATGAAACTTCAAACCACAAGTGAGTCAAATGTCAACTGGTATCAATAAACCATCCCTCAGTTATCATCCATAGTCACTGGTATGTTTTCTAAAACTCTCTCTGTTTAAAGGAAATTGTTTCTCTTGTATTCGGCAGGCTCATCTATCTGCATATCATATATACAGTATCATTTTTTTTTGTAAATGTGAAAACTGCAACAGCCACAATGGCTCTATGTCTACAAATCTTGGATCTGGTACAAGTGCTGGGTCCAGCCTCATCTTCTGCTCCTTGGCCATCTACCCACCAAGTCTCCCATCACCCAATTCCCATCCCAAAATGCCAATCATCCATCTCCTACATGCCATATCTCCATCCCCAGACCCCTGCATTTCCTAGCTCACCAGCCTCTGGGCCCTGTGGCAGCACAGGGAGGCTGGTACAGCTCTTTGCTCTGGCCTATCCACCTTGGCATGTGTGACAGAGGTGTTTTATAGCAGGTTAGTGTCATCCATAGGTCAGCAAAAGGGACTTGAGCTGACGCAAGTGGGTATTTAGGATTGCCCCATAAATACAGATGATGGGAGGATTTATGGAGTAAGAGCACAATCATCACAGATCACAAGCTGAAATTTCCTCTTCTACACACTTGTTAAAGGACCAGGAGCCTAGAAGTTAAAAGATTGGATACCCCGATCTATAGCTATAAAAAAAGAGAATGATGCTAGATTGGATGGATATTGCTCCCCCTTTTAAAAATCCCATTTCTAGATGAATCCCAGTTCTTCCCATCTTTCCTCATGTAAGTTTATTCTACAGTTATGGCAGCTTAGATCTGATTCTATTGCAAGTTGGCCCACATTTTGTCCTCAAATGTGGCGCACAAAACGGTACAAAACAGAGTGATATTGCAAAATTATCCATGTGCTATAAGTTTTGTATGTATCTTCTGTTGCTATACACACAGTGCTTATGTAATAAGATAAAATTTTAGGTTCCGATCATGTTACCACATAATAACCAATCTTTCCTTCAACCATATGATCAGAGTGTATTTATAGAATTCAACCAAATTGAACACTCTGTGAGATGAAAGCCCCAGGCCATTTGTGTGAAATGAACATGTTCGAGGTAACCTTATTTCTCCCTCACCCACTATTATTACTGCAAAATCCTGTAAAATATCAGTGTATGAACTCAATTTAAATGACTTAAGGCTGCAATTGTAACTTGCAGTTAGGCTGGCCTAAGCCCCAGCACAAGTCCTGTGCTAACCTGGGGGCGGCACAAAAATGCTGTAAGACACTTTTGTGCCACTCATGCGGGAAGTTTAGCTCTTGCCTCCCTACATCACCACAGGAATGGGAATGCCAGTGAGCTGAGCTGGCCTAGGTTAGGATTGCACTCTTGGACTTCAGTTGTGAAATTTTCTCCCAATTCCAGAGTAACTATGGGAGCACGTAAGCGACTTTATGTGCGTCCGTGGTTACTGCACCACCTAGTGAAAACGTATGGGAAAATCATATTGGAATCCAGAGTAAGTTGTTCTTACACTGGAGCAAGGACTCTCCGTAGTTACTCTGGATCTTGCCTTTTGTGTTTTTCACTGACTAACTGACTTGTGAGTTGCATATATGAAAAGCACTTAACTCAGTGCCCCGCTGACTTGTGGGCATGCTCATGGACAGGCCTGGGGTGAGTGGGATTGGGGTTGGGATTCAGCTCTTGGGTCAAATTCTAACCCCACACCCAAATAACTTGATTACAGTAAGCCTCCTTGGATCTGCACCATCTCTTTAGGCTGTGCAGTTGTGGGTAGACCTATTGGGGCTGCTTCTGTGTTACTAGGAGTAAAGGAAATTAGTCCCCTTTGCCCTTAGCTGACTCATGGTCAGTCCCAACCCCAATATGGTTTTTAAACCATATTCTGCATATTTGGACATATGATGCTGCCTTCTACTGAGTCAGACATTGATCCACCTAGATCAGTATTGTCAGCACTGACAAGCTGAAGCTCCATAGGACTTCAGGCAGGGGTGATGCACATTTTCCAGGTCATCTAGATGAGCCAGGGTATAGAACAGAGATCTCCATCCTGTGAATCATGTGCATCAACATGGAACTATTTGTCCCATATTGTCATCATGGAGTAATATAACATAATAGGCTGAAACCAAAGAAGTTGGTTTCAGAGTTGAGCAGGGCTTAACTTGTCCAGTGGGGCTTTCTCAGCTACATCTCCACTCTATAGGTCCCTGTGCAACCTCTCTAATCTTGAGAATCAAGGGACCTCCTGAACAGTCATGGATAGGAAGCAAGGGAATGCTGCATGTGCTGGAATTGGTGGAAACACCTGTGTGAAGAGAATGGCAGGGCGCCCTTACATGAAACTGTATGTGTATTAACATCTATGCATATTAAAATATTACAAAACAATTTAAAATTACAAAATTAAAAATAGGACAAACATTAAAGCAAGTCATTAAAATATTTTAATTTAATTTGAAATTAAATTAATTTGAATACATAATTGTACTTGTTCCAGGTTCATCTCTCTTTGGAACCAATTTTGAATCAGTCCTGATGCAATAAGCACTTATTCTGTAGTCCGACAGGTGCGGTCCTGTGCATTCTTATGTTATTCTTCTTATGTTATTCTTCTTAAGTTCAATGGGGTTTATTCCTAAGTAATATATAGGCCAGACCCAAGCTGATTTGCTGCCCCAAGATGTAGAATGTTTACACCCCCATCTCCACTTTGCATCTTCACTGCCACATGTTTTAGTTATGTCTATAGCCACAACTTTCTTGATGTAAGAACTGGTAAAAGAACTGGGCAGATGTGAAACTCCACAACATAGAAAAGTAGAATAGACTGTTTGGGTCACATATCAAAGTTTAAAAAGATGCAGGTGGCCATGTTTGCAAAAATAATAAAAAATTAAAAGTAAAAATTGAAAGAATAGAAGCATGTTGTATAATACTCAATTTTTGGATCAAGTGACAGTCACTTCCTCAGACTGTTTTTTTGTGGAAGACAAATTCTGAAGTCAAACATTACATATGCTTCACCTGTTCCTATATTCCAGAGGCTGTTTGCTTGAACCTGTCCCCTGCCAATCACTGTCCCTATTTTTCCCCTTGGGGGATGCCTTCTTAAGAAATTGTTAATATGAATTGCTAGAATTCTTCAGGGTTCAGCCCCTGCTCAGGGCCTCTAGAAGTTATATTTGAGTGAGGCATGGATATCTTTTGAGTATAGCCTCTTACATACATGTGCATAAACAGTGTGATCTACTGGTTAGCGTGTCAGGCTCTGGCCAGGGTTCATATCCCCTCTGCTCTGTAAAGCACATGGAGTGATCTTACATGGTTCCCAGAGTTTTTAAGCCTAGTAGTCTCATAATTAATGAAGATCAGTTACTCTTGTAATCTTGAGTTCAAGGAAGGGAGAAGAAAATGCAAATAATAGTAAGCTGCCACATAGTAGTTTGATATATCATTTAAGCTGGCTTTTGCAGAGGTTGATGGGCTGTGGGTGGTGCAAGCAGTTAAGACGCTGTGCCTGTTAACCAGCAGGCCAGGGTTCGAGACCTGGGTCGGCCCCACAAGACAGGGTGAGCTCCTGTCCTTAGCCCCAGCTCTGCCACGCAGCTGGATCCAATCGTATTGGCTCTGCCTTTCCATTGGACTAATTCAGTGGCGTGGAGAAGGGGGATTTGCTGTTTGGGTAACAGCCTATCCTCCATAACAATCCAACCCAGGCTTTCTTGCTTCGCATGCAGTGTATGCAGCACCGAGCACGATACCATAGTCTTTCAAGACTGACGGAGGCCTGCTGCACAGTTTGACCGTATACAAGGGTGGGCTCCAGCAGGTTCACACATACTCTATAGAACTGGTTGTTAACGAGAGATAGGACTTATAAAGTTTAAAAATACCCATTTAAAAGTGGCTGCCAGATGGGCATAGAACCAGTTGTTAATTTCTTTGAATCCCATCACTGACCGTATATGATAACCACAAAGTCAAAATGCAGTCCCCCAAAATGTACAATACCCAAGAGAAGTATAGAACATGACAAAATAAAAGCTAAATCACTCATATACATGTATTGTTTTATGTGGTTAATTTAAATACTATGGCTAAATTCGAAACCCCAGTTAGGCTGGCACAAGTCCTGCCACAAGACCCATGATGGCAAAGAGTTGTTGTCAGGGTGATCATATAACCGGATTTTTCCGGATTTGTCCTCTTTTTAACCTTCTCCATTTTGGCTTCATTTCGGAACTTTGCCATGGTGTGCAGTATCCTGTCGTGTCATATGTTGTTGGATTCGTATTGAAGAGCTTGACACTAGTGGCTAAAATTGTGAAAAACGGGGTCTGTATGAATGATAATACCATTATATCTTTGGAAAGAAAATTTAATGCAGAATGCAATGAAACAAACTCCATGGGAATATCTATATTCTATCAAATGTTATGGCTAATTAACCAGGAAATGAAAACACAAAAGCCGATGGAACAAAAAGTGGATTTTCTTAACTCAACTTTTCCATGAAACTGATTGCTCTGAGAACTAATGAGATGTAATTATGATACTGTATGGAGATAATAAGGTGTTATTATTATCTCCATACATAATAACACCTTATTATGTGTTATAATAATAACATATTATTATATGTTATAATATAATATAACATATTATATTATGTTATATAATATAACATATTATATATGTTATAATATATAACATATTATATATGTTATAATATATAACATATATATATGTTATATATTAACATATATATATGTTAATATATAACATATATATTAACTCATTTCCATATATTTATGGAAATATAAGTACTCATTATATTATGATGAGTACTTATAATCATCATATAAGTGATGATGATTATAAGTACTCATTTCCATATACTCATTTCCATATACTTATATCATAATACAGCAACCCATGCTAACTGGGTATACAGGCAGTTTTAAGTGGTGCTTTTCTTATATTTAGCAGGGAAAGAAAAACAATTCCTTTCTGGTCCAGCAGAGTTTCCCTAACCTATAAGGGACAGAATTTTCATATTTTTCCTTAATTAAATTTGATTTTCTTGTTGTGGGTGTTGAGGGGGGCAATAAAATCTTCTTCAAATACAGTTAGCAAGTAGGTACTTTAGCTATGCCACCAGCAGAGGAAAAGGATTGTGAACTGCTGTGGGGATGCGACAGGTTTATTCCCAATTTTTTTAAAAAATACTAGGGGATGACATCTCTTTCCTTTGTGATATCACTTCCAGGGCAACATTTTGAGGCTTGCACTGGGCTACATGATCATTAGCTATGCAATTGCTCAAGTGCATGGATATGTGCTGGTTTCCCCACACCAGAATACAAAAAAGGACATGTCCTAAAAAAAAGAGGATATATGGTCACCCTGCTTTTTCATTAGAAAAACTTTTCTTTCACCATAACAAGCACTTCTAATGGAGTTGGGGGATTCTCTGTATTCATGAGAAGAAACTGGACATTGAACCTTGAGAATAGGGATATTAGAAGCCTGTCCCTATTTTCACTTACACATTTTTACATGGTGAAAATAATTTTAATTTTGCAGATTTTGGGCGCAATCCTAAGAAATTTAGGCTGGCCTAACTCACATGGCATATTTTTCTGTAGTGGTGTGTGTGTGTGTGTGTGGGGGGGGGGGGTGGTGTATGCCTGTGCACTGGCCTAACCCCACCACCCCAGCAGTAGAGGCAGAAGCACCATATGGCAGTGGTCCTCAACCTTTTTGGCCCCAGGGACCAGTTCTGTGGCAAAAAAAATTTCCAGGGACCAGCTCAGGGATTGGGGGAGAGTTATGACTCCGGCGACCTGGAGGGAGGGCTTCCCCATAGGGGAAAGCACAGCACAGCTCCTCCAGTTGTAAATCCCATTCTAATAAATAGAGCTATACCTAATTTACTGTCGGTAGGACTGCAGGTGAGAACCCAATATCTCAATGCATGTCTCCTCAGAGCAGGGATTTTCAACCTTTTTCAATGCAGGATGCATTGAAAATGCACAAAGCCAGCCTAGTCACTCTTATTGGAGAGGAAGCCTCATTGACTCTAACGGGACTTATATAATGGGACAATCCAGGCATTGGATTGGACTCTGAGGCTGCAATCTTATCCACACTTTTCTGGGAGTAGGCTCCACTGCCTACAATGGGACTTACTCAGTGATGGGCAGGCCTGGCTCCAACAACCGGTTCTCTGGAAGTGGGCGGAGCCAGGCAAGGTCAGGGGTGGGGCCGAGGTCAGGGGGTGGGGCCAGGGGCGGGGCCAGGGATAATTTTTTAAATTAAAAAAATTTAAGCATGTTTTTTAAGCATTTTTTAAAGCATTTTAAGCATTTTTTAAGCAAAAAAATTTAAGCTTACTTCTGAGTAGACCTGCATAGGATGGTGCTCTGAGGCTGAAGTCCTCTCCACACAGGCCTGGAAGTAAGTCCCATTGACTTTCATGGGACTTACTTCAGAGTAGACCTGAGGTCCTAAGGTCTACTCACCTCCCCCCCGCCAGCCAGCCGCGCACGGTCTATGCAGCCCCCTGGCAAGCCAGGAAGAGGCTGAGGAGCGGTGGCCAGCCGCGCGCGGTCTATGCAGCCCCCCCGAACCGGTTCGGACAGTTTTGGCCAGCCACCGTAGCTAGAGGTTTGCCAGCGTCGGGCTGACTGGAACTTCCGGTTCAGGCGATCTGGCCCAAACCGGTCTCAGCCCATGACTGGACTTATTACTGAGTAGACAGGCATAGGATTGGTCTCTGAGGCTGCAATCCTCTAAAAAAGCCCTGCTGCTGTGAATATGGGAAGAGGCACTTAGAGGAGTCCTCTCGCGGACCAGTCAGGCAGCTGCCAAGAACCTCCAGTCCCCCCTGGACCAGGAGTTGAGAAACCCTGCTTTACGGCACTTTAGTAGCACACCTGGGTTAGCACAGGACTTATGCCGGGGTTTATTATGTGCTGGTCTATTGACCGTAATAAAGGTTTATTATTATTATGCTGGGGCTTATGCTGGCCTAACTTTATCTTTGCAGATTATCTTTTGCAGCCATAGAGATCTGAAAGGCAGAAAATTGTGTTATGTTTTTAAACACTTAAAAGTGTACTAGGTGGGTTATATATGTGATAGAGGCTGCAATCCTAACCACATTTTTCTGGGAGTAAGTATTATTGAACATAATGGGACTTACTTCTGAGTAGACATGCTTAGGATTGCACTGATAGTGTAGATATTTGTGCTGCTCTTTTTATTACACAGGAAATCATCCAATCCTGTTGTCAGACTAGCCCTGTGCCTTTGGGGTCAATATGTACACAGAGAGCTAAAATATACCAGTGAGCTTCTGTGTAAGCCAGAGAGAGAGCATAAGCCTACCCATGTCTGCACAAAAGTAAGTCCAATTGTATTCAATGGGTCTTACTCCCAGGAAAGTGTCTTTAGGATTGCAGCCAGAACATATATGAGAGGAAAAAGTCACAATTTCCAAATGTCATTAGAAAATGCTTTTTATTTTTAAAGGAGAAAGAGTTGTGGAAACCCCCCTGCAGCCAGTTCCCCCCACAAGTCATAGTTATGACAAATAGGAGGCTTATGATTCATGTTCTCTGAAAAAAGGAAGCAGAAGAATCTCATTATCTATTAGCTTTTGAAATGTTTTAGCTTTTATTTACTCAATGTTCTGCACGTCTCATGTGCTGAGAATCTTTTAAAATAAAGATTTTTGAAAGGCAGGAGAATTGCTGTGTGTTTCCAACTGATGTTTGATTGCTGTTGGGTTCACTGTTATGTTCCTCCAGGGTATAAAACCCATTAGTTTCCAATATTATTAATGCAGATGGGGAAAGAAAAAAATTCAACATTTTGATAGAAAAGTAATCCTGAGCTATCCACAAAAAATCCACTGAATAGCTTCATGTCTATCACAAAGATAGTGTATTTCTTTGCTGTCACATCAGTGCACAAAGTGCCTGCACCTTTTAGTGCAAAATGGAACTAACCAAATTTCACTCTCCCTTGTACCGGTAGTTTCAAAGTTATATAAATGTAATCTCACTCTTGCAGTTCCAGAATGACATAAAACAACCAATCTGTCAAGAGTAACAAGGTTGTCTTTAAAGTCAGTGCCTTATTTTTTTTCTTTTGTAGCCACCAGCGGTTTTACAGTAATAGAAGAATTTTCCAATTGTGTTCAGTTTGGGAACAGACTCAGAGCATACGTTACTAGTGCTAGCATGAAAGCCCTACATTTTACATAGTTAGTGCAGCCATTTACCACCTTTTCCATCATGCGGCACATTGACATGGCACACCATCAGTTTTTTCAACCATTGACAAAACTCTCCATGCTGTTGGCAGAGTGCTCAGACTCCTGTGGCACACTTGCTGATCACCTGTGGCACACTGGTGAGCTGTGGCACAGTGGCCAAAAATCACAGTGTTACAAGTGTCTTTCCCACTTTTGGTGTCTAAGCTAAATTAGACGGGAATGTGGCAAGTCAGAAACGTGGCTGAATGTGGACCAAAGGATGAATGGATAATGTTGGAAAGGGTACAGTTTTAATTCTGGTAAACATTTTTCTCTCTTTCCACCCTCTATGTGGGTCTCATTACTTTTATGAATTATTTTGTTTTTTTGGTAAGAAATACTATGTAAGGAGCCTGTTATAGTTAAGAGCAGGAGGAATTATGTATTATATAGGACATGAAGCTGCCTTCTCTTCTTTTGACTCTGACATGGTGCTGCAAATGCAGTTTGCTAGGGGCTTTCCAGGATCTCAGTGGTCATTCCTTGACCTCCCTGAAACCACCTGCAATCCTGCATGGCACATCAGTGGCACTCTCAGATGAAGGGGGACAACACTATGTTTTCTAGGACACCTCAACATTCTGTGTAAGATTCTTCTCTCCCTCACCATCAAAGCTGTTCCAGATGGAGAGAGCAACACACTGCTCTGCACTTTCCTCATATGTTGCCATATGTCCCAAAAAACAGGGACAGTCCCAATTTTGGGGGATTGTGTTCACATATCTGCAAATGGGACAGAGGGTCCTGTGCTGGTTTGTGAAGGAGAATTATGGCAACCCTACTCTACACTGTTGTTGCTGCCTGGAATGGCTCAGATGGGGACAGCTTTTGTGGTTCACTGAGGTGCCCTGCAAAACATAATGCTGTGTTCCCCTGGAATGCCATATTGCCAAGAAGGTTGTCTGCAACTGAGCTTCAGCCCTGAACTAGCTACAAACTCTCAAGAAGGTCATGGGTCCTGTCAGCAGCATAGCTGAGGTATGTTATATTCTCATATTCTCAAGAAGAAAACAGTCTGACACCTTGATGGCTAAACTCTAGGATTCTCTGATTCTATGAAATACTTCAATCAAAGCAAATGGATAGCTGTGAAAGTGATCTCTGACAATATAAACCAAGTATTAGAATTATGTGTCTATCAGTTGGTTCAGGTAAGCTAAGCTGAGTAAAATGTTTGGATTTGAACATCTGCCAGTTGGTTGGTGCCAGTTGGAGAACTGTTTGGCAGTTGGAGCTCAGTTGTTCATCACAGCAGAAGCAGACTGGTTAGCTCTGAGGAGAATTAGACTGAAGGAGTTAATTCATGTTTATGACCCAGATCATGTTAGACTACTCTAAAGTGTAAATACAGTATATAGTTAATCTACCCCATTGTGTACGTCTTCACTGTTGCTGCATCTAAGCAGTGACAGGACACAAATATCAATCAACATCCTGACACCACGTTTGACCAACACAAATCTGTCAATCAAAGGAAATATTCCATCTTTGCTCCATAGTTTTTGATCTGGCAAAAGGTTCTTTCAGAAAATGGTTTTGACAATTGATGTTTTATGAGAAATCTAACAATAATTTGTCCTTTCGTCTGTTATTCAAAAGAAATATTCAAAGTGGGAAAATTCCCACTCCTCACTGATTGGTCTTTTATGCATCCATTTCGAAGCTGTTCAGCAAGAGTTCATTTCAAAGTTTCTCTTCCTTTTTTTGTAAAATTGTTATGCCGGGCTCAACCTACTGCTATAGGGCAACATAGACTTGTGTCAGCGATTGGGCTTGTGCAGGTCTGAATTGCTCTCTTGCAGCTGCTGGAACTTACATTATGGCAAGGAGACAAATACCTTCTTACTCCATGGAGGCCTCCAGCAGCTGCAGTTCCCTTGCAGGATGCTGTATAACCAGGGTTGGTACCACTGCATCACCACACAGGGATTTGCACTGGATTGGGCTGTGAGTTTTAAAACTCTCAGAATTTGATGTTCGAAACTCAGGATAGTGGCCAAGATGTTCTGTACAAAACTATCTGCTCTCTTTTGTCCATCACAAAAGGGATGGTGTCAGGGCAACATTATTTGTGCTTATTTGCAGAAGGGTTGAAATTACATGCCATTTTTAAAGTCACTCCAAATGAAAAGTCAGTGGAATATCTTGTTTTTTTTCTTGCTGAGAAACATCTCCTTTTGAAACCGGCTAGAAAACATTTAAGTTGAAAATGTCCCCATGTGAAAGAAACCAATTATATTTCTGACACTTGAGCACCCACTCCCTTAAAAACATAAGTGCCTGTGTGAACTTGTGTTATGATTTAGAAGTTACTGTTGTATAATACTGAGGCATGTTTATACTGAAAGATTATGAGTTCATCAAAGATTCTTCTATTTACCCATGACATTTATATATTGGAAATTAAATCTAACTTCCTTCAAGTTGCCTCTAAGTGTTCTATAATATTGAAGTTCAAGGCACATGTATGTCCCACACATATTCTCCTCAGCACCTGTGTCCTAAACCAGTGGCTTGAAAATAACTACATGATATTGTGGACTGAAAAAAAAATTAAATTGCCATTCACAGTGTACAATTTAAACTGTTTTCACCATTTGACAGAACCAAAGGGTTAGTATGGCTGACATTTCTGTTGCATGTAGGATGCAGTGGTATATTGTGGTCAGTGGTATTTTGTTGTCTTGTGTGTTCACTGACAGAGCAATCCTAACCTCTGGCACAAGTCCTATGCTGGCCTGAGGATATTGCAAAAATGCCATAAGTCATTTTTGTTCCACTCTTGCGGGTTTGTTAGGTCAGTGCACATACATGCGCTGGTCTCCCCACGCCACTATAGGAACAGGGAGATAGGTAAGTTGTGCAGGCCTAAACTGGTTTTGATTATGCCCTGAGGCATATTGTGGGCCAGTGTGAGATACAGAAAGCTGGTCTAGATAGGACTTTACCCTAATCCAGTGAGGTGCTTCTTGTGTTTATGTTCAGGCTAGACTGGGCTCTATGCAAGTCAAGACTAAAGGTGTATTTCCAGGCTAGGGCCCTTGCAGTCCACTTCTGTTTAGCTGCTGAAACTGGTGGAGCCATGCTGAAATAGAGCCAGAGCATATGGTGCAGAAGCAGACGTTACTTTATTTACAAAGTAAGCTGCTGCTGTTCATGTAGTTCCTGGCTTCATGTTTCCTAGCACTAGACGATCAAGCACATCTGTATGCCCTTCTGTGCTTAAAGAGGATTTTGAAGCATAAGCACCTGCAGCCTTTGGTGACTAACTAGACCGAATCTCATAACGTTTTGAATCTTATAATGTTCTTATAATGTTCTGAATCTTATAATGTTTTGAGGCCTTGCCATCACTGCCACTACAGATGTGCATTGGATTGAGTATCCATTCTCATTCAGAACAAACAATGAAGAAGCATTCTTCTTAATCTGCTGTACCCAAAATAAGAGCTGTCCAAACATGAGCTATTATGGAGTAGTGATGTTTCAAGTGAAAGCAGTAACCTTTTAAGAAAAGTTCCTTAACGTACTTCTGGTTAGAAGGCTCTTATATGGGTTCTAACATTTTATATAAAGTCACTAAATATTTTATTTTTTATTCCTGGCTTGGCCAAAAGGCAAAATAACATCCCATTCCAGAGATCTTGATGTGTAGCAGAGATCAGCCAAACAGATCTATCAGCCTTGACACTGCAAGGCTGTCCCCTTGTGGAAGTGGAACAGCTTCAGTTCATCTTCTCCCTTTGGTCTGATAAAAATCACATGGTCCCTGATGCCCAACCTTTACATGGGTGGGAGATGATCCAGAAAGAAAGTCTGTGTATGGAAGCCTTCTTTTTTTAAAAAAGCTTACAAAACAGCTTACTAAACAGCTTACAATCCTAATTGATTGTAAGATACTTTATATCCTGCATACAGAAAACATAAAAACAGGGTTTAAGCAATATAAGTTAACTTAAAAAATAGATCAATAATTTTAATACTAAAATAAAACCAATCAGCTATTAAAAATTTGACTGACAGCCCAGTCCTTTCAAGTGCCAATACAGCTGTGGCAATGGCATCCTGGCAATGTGGCATCCTGCAGAGTCCTCCTCAAGGTAAGAGAACATTTGTTTCCTTATTTCTGTTGCATGTCAGCTGCATCAGGGCCGAAATGTTGGTTAAGATTGGGCTGTGACCATAGAAGAAAAGCACAACATGATTTGCACTCAGCTTGGTCTAAATGTACCCATGTCCTGACATGAAAGATACAGGTAGACAAGGATCTGTAAACAAGGATTTGCAAATGAAGCTGTCATAATCCTAACCACACTTTTCTGGGAGTAAGTACTATTGAACACAATGGGATTTACTTCTGAGTAGACATGCTTAGGATTGTACTTGTACTCTTACAGTGCAGAATCTGTGCTAGGTAGGTGCTATTAACTGTCACAGGTCCAAGTAGATCCCTTGTGTCATGGAGTCTTACTCCTTGGAGGCTCATAATGGTCTGCCGTATGATCAGACTCAGGACTGCTTAGCTTCCCTAATATATTCCTTCAGACTATATTCTGGGACCAAATACAAAAAACTTCCTTGACAAATGGCAAAAGAAAGGGGCTTTAACATCTCTCTGGGAAGCAAATTATACAAGTGAAGCATCACCACTGAAAACATCCCCCACCCAGGTGTCTTCCAGACAAATGTTAATTGAACTAAATTTTTTGGCATATATACGATTACATGGACTAACACAGTGTGCAAAAATTAGTAATCAGCCCATGATTTGTGATCTGTAGTAGACTTTGCACAGGTTCCCGCATGTCAGACCACTGGTGTTTCTGAAGAGAACTGAAGATTCAAAGCATGGAAAGGTCCTCTTCTGAAATGGGTCAGTGACAGTAAATAAGATGTTGGCCAAATTGCCAGCTACATAATGATTTTCTTGGATTTGCAGAAAGCTGTGTGCTAGAGGCATAACCATGCATCATTGATGAGATATCTACTGAGATGGATGGGTTCCATCTGCCATAATAATAAAAACAATAATCCTTGGCAATTACACATCCCTTCCAATTTCCAAAGTGCTGTGCAAACATTAACTAATCTGAGAATGAGCTGAGATACTTTTTTTTTTTTAAAAAAAGAAAGTTTATATAATCTTGGCAACAGCCATTTTGGTCTTAAAATATTTTCAGGTGAGAATGCATTCCAACATAGGGCTAAATTGGTGCTATTGTATTTGTGCCTCATTGCTGAGTGTGATTCCTTACATCTTTAAACAGATGGGTTAGAGAAACTGAGGGCTCTCTATGCACTGAATTAGGTGTCTGAGGTACCTAGGTCAGGGTTTGCTCATCCCTGATTTAGGGCACAATCTGAACCAGTTTATGCTGGCACAACTCACCAACTCCGTTTCCATGCATATGTGGGGAGACCAGCACATATCTGTGCACTTGCCTAACCTCCCCAGGAATGGTGCAGGTGCCTGATGGCACTTCTACAGTATCCCTAGGCCAGCACAAGACTTGTGCTGGGACCTATACTGGCTTACCTGGAGGTTAGGATTGCAGCCATAGATGCTTAAATGAAGCAGTACCATTCATATCTGAACATATACTACTGTATAACCTACATCCTTAGCCTCATCATTCTCCTAGCAATTACTGGAAGGAAACATACTAGAGAGTTATTCTAGGCATTGCTTGTACAATCAGTTATGAGAAGCAATTGGCACATACATCTAAGCAAATAAGTGTCCGGATGGTGTGCCAGTATTGTGCTCCCTGAAGCAGAGCAGCAAGTGGTGCCCTTCCTTCCTTTATTTTTTTTCTTTTAAAAATTACACCTTCTTTCTTTCAAATCTCATTCCCTTCCTAAAAGAAAATGAAGGGATAAAAGAAAAACAGCACAATGCCATTTTCCCTTTCTTCCTCTGTAGACCATTGATGGGCCTGGGCAGGGTGGTCTAAGTTTATAAGAGTTGCTCTGAGGTCTGAAACTGCCCACTCCACTTTACTTCATGGTAGGGCTGGCCCTGTTTGAACGCAAACACACTAACTTATTTTTGCATATACATTTCTTTATTCCAATATTGAACATTTAGCAGTTGGTGTTGTCTGTGCACAAATACTACTGAGAATGCAGAGTCAGGAAAACATCCGGCTGATTTTCTTGTTCTATGGTTCCGACAAGGTGCTCTGTACTGCTTTGTAAATCTGTTTATCTTTATACGTCATAGATTATACCTAGGGGTTTTACAGGAAAATCGGCTTTAAGGAAATGTCATTAACACCATTACCCTCCCTCCTCACATGTAAAAGTAGCTTAGAAATGGGTTAATTGAGCAAGGCAGTTTTCACATGTTTCATATGTAATACTGCTCACATGGAATTACCTCAGGTATTGTGTTTTTACTTCATAATCTATCTATCTATCTATCTATCTATCTATCTATCTATCTATCTATCTATCTATCTATCTATCTATCTATCTATCTATCTATCTATCTATCTATCTATCTACAGTATTTATATATCGCTTATCAACTAAAAAGTTCACCAAGTGGTTTACAAGAAAATGAAAAAATTAATAGCTAATGGAATCCTGTCCCAAAAGGGCTCACAATCTAAAATGCAAAAAGAACACCAGCAGAAGCCACTAGAAGCAGACACTGCTGGGGGTGTGTAGGGCCAATTACTCTCCCCCCGCTAAATAAAAGAGGAACACTCACTTGAGTCTCTTGCCCACCAAGCGTGTAAAGATCACATAGAATAAAATTATTCTAATATAATAAAATTATATTAATAGCATTAAAGTATTTAGAGTTTCATCAGCACATATTATTCATGAAGAATATGCTCAGGAAATTCTTCTGTGCTTTGTCATAGAAAATCAGGTATCAGCACTTAGGCTCTTATGCATAGCACTGGGAGTTTGTTCCTTTTCTGAAGAACAGTTTTTTCCTTATCTGGTTCAACATTGTATTTTCTATACCAGTGATGGTCAACCTGATTGGCACCGAGTGCCAACTGATGGTGCTGGTGCTCAGCATGAGTGCCCAGAACTCTGGCATGCACAGTGGGCATCAGTGCACTTTGGATGGCAGGAGACGCTGGGTGGTAGCCACGCAGCCAGCAAGGGGAGCGCTCAGCAGTCATCATACAGCCCTGCTGGGAGCGTGTGGCAGCACTATGGCTGTATGCCAGCAGAGAGGGCTCTGAGTGCCCTCCCCAGCATATGTTTGCCACCACTGTTTTATATTGACCAGTCAAACAGTAAGTCCCTGAAGCTGTCAGCCCTGGGTGGGCATCAGACTGCTCCCTAATCTGGTAGTGTGTTAGCAAGCATGAAGAGACATTTGAGGCATCTGGATGCAGGTGTCGTATGTGCTCCATAAGGCATCTGGTGGGCCACTGTGTGATACATGAAGCTGGACTTGGTGGGTCTTTGGCCTGATCCAGTGGAGGCTCTTCCTATGTTTTTATGCTGTTCATTTTCCCATCTCTTGTAGTTGCTGATTTGAAAAAGAAGACTGGGGTGATGATGAAGACCAGAGTTGAAGGTAAAAGTATTTCCTGGGAGATGCTGTAATCCACCTCTCTTCTCTAGTTCTACCAAGGGGAGGAAGACATATGGTGGCAGGAAAGGAGACATCAGTCCACCACTTGATATATTCACTTTATTAGAACCAGTGTTGCTTGTACCACTGGTGAATCTTGAGGTGGTGTCTAGTGATATGCATGAAACATCCCCTTGATGTCAATAGGATGTCCAAAAGAAGAACTTGAAGGCAATAGCTCATTCCTGTTCTTACTCCTGAGCAACTGATATTCAGGAACATTCTGCCTATGAATTTAGAGGCTCATAAGCTTCTGTAATCCCTGTTGAGACCACTGTTGAGGCCATAGATAACCACAGACTGTATTACAGCAGTACCACATAAAAGGAGGATGTATCCATAAAAGGATTGGGATGTTCAGCCTGGAGAAGAGGAGGCTGAGGGGATACATGATTGCCCTCTTCAGATACCTGAAGGGCTGTCATATGGAGGAAGGGGCTCATTTGTTCTTTGCTGCTACTGAAAGCAGAACTAGAACCAATGGGTACAAACTGCAAGAAAGGAGATTCCGGCTGGAAATCCGGAAAAAATTCCTGACGGTGAGGGCGGTTCAGCAGTGGAACAGATTGCCAAGGGAGGTGGTGGACTCTCCCTCACTGGTGATCTTCAAGCAGAGGCTCGACCAGCACCTGTTGGGGATGCTCTAGGGGGATTTCCTGCTGCAGGCAGGGGGTTGGACTAGATGACCTACTAGGTCCCTTCCAACTCTATGATTCTTGTAAAGAAACATTACAGGATAGGGAATGGGATACAATAGTCATGGAAGAAGTTGCTTGCCTTGTAGCAACAAGCTACAAAGTGAGATAAATTTTACTATATATCTACTATCCCACACATCTGATAGGCTGCCAGGATACTGTAAAATTTGCTCCATGCAGTAGACAGATACTTTGGATCATGCACCTCCAAATCCCAGCCCATGCGTCCAATCAGGCGTTCCCATATTTCTAATCCAGAGGTGGCGTGGCAGTGGCAATGTTTTGCCATTCCACATTTCAGCCTACAGGATTTGCAGCTGATCTTTTCATAAAGTTGCAGCTGCTTTTCCCCAGGAAATCAGGATGCAGAGGTTGCTGGGGCAATATGATCTGGAAGTGGCTGCCTGGTGTGAGTTTCTGAGAAGATCAATTGTGAAAAGTGGAGTGGATTTGGTGGGCCACATTTTGGAGACCACTGTTATAATGTAGAAAACTGGTTGTATACACCTTAATATAAATAAGATGTTGGGACATTATTTTATTTAGAGATTTCCAGGGTATTGACCCTGTTTGTTTAACCCTAGCATGCTCATTCGAGAAATTTTCCAAAATCGGTCAGTTTTTCTTTTTTTTATAATGGAAGTTATGCTTATAATTTGACAAGATCTGGAGACTTTGTTCCTTGAACCTACACAGTATTAAGAGATGCTAGCTTTAAATTGCTTCGGTGCCACCTGCGTGGACCACACCTGCACTGTATTGTGGTATGAAATGCTTCATTTCATATATTTCTTATAGTAGAACTGGATAGCATTTTTGCAATAGTAGATGACACCCTCTTTCATGGATTGCTTTTTGAGGCATTAGTCTGATGGGGAAAGAGACAGACTACGGCAGTGATCAAAGCTGTTTATTTAATTACTGGAACATTAAGTTCTCCTATATAGAGCTATGAAAAGCACCAACAATAAAATATCAAGACAGACCTTTAAATTTTGTAAAACATTCTGTACTACAAGGACATTAGAGTAATGGTTTGTTTCATGCTGATGTATAGTGTGAAACATACTTCAATGTGCATCTCTCCCTGTAGTGGATGGCGATCACAGTGAAGGGAAAAATATAATGGCTGTGAAATTCTTAATTCACTTTTAACTATATAAGCAACAAAAACAATAATAGCATCAGCAGCCATCGCAATGACTTCATCGCAATGACAGCAGCTTCTACAACTAGAACAGCAGCAGCAGCAGTAGCGTGTGTGGGAGTTGGGCTATGATGTATGTGAAAGAGTGGGTTGGCATGTGTGAGTGTGGAGTTCTTTTGTGTGGGTGTGTAGAGTGTGGGGCTGGATTGTTGTGTGAGGGTTCAGCTACGTTGTGTGTGTGTGAAAGAGTGGATTAGCATCTGTGTGAGTGTGGAGTTGTGTTGTGTGTGTGTGTGTGGAGTATGGGGTTGTGTTGTGTTTGGGGGTTGGCCTGTGTTTTGTGCCTCTATAAGTAAGACCCACCCCAAATTTCACACTTCTAGGTATAGTGATTTTGGCGGTTCATTGATGAGTGAGTGACTCAGTCAGTCAGTCACTTTTCAATTATGTATACATAGATTATTATTACTTGTGGCTGTGGGTGGCACATGTGGTTAAGACGCTGTGCCTGTTAACCAGCAGGCCAGGGTTCGAGACCCGGGTTGGCCCCACAAGACAGGGTGAGCTCCTGTCCTTAGCCCAGCTCTGCGATGCCAGCTGGATCCAATCGTATTGGCTCTGCCTTTCCATTGGACTAATTCAGTGGCGTGGAGAGGGGGGATTTGCTGCTTGGGTAACAGCCTATCCTCCATAACAATCCAACCCAGGCTTTTGTGTTTCGCATGCAGCGTATGCAGCACTGAGCACGATACCATAGTCTTCCAATACTGACGGAGGCCTGCTTTTTTATTATTACTTACATATAATTTACTAATTACGAGAAGGCTACAAGCTGCCCACTCATAAGAAAAAGGAAGCCATTCAAGTTCTTTTCAGGATACAAGGCATAAATCCAGGACATGTCCTGGAAAAGAGGACATATGATCACCCTGTCCTGTATCTTTTCACTTAACACTCTGTTTTGAGCTCAGCCTTTGTTGTTCTTGTGGCTTTCTGTCAGTAGGGATTTAGTCCAAGAACATTAGAAGCTCATGAGCTTCATCACTGAGGAGACTGAATTTTTTTTTTGTATCTTCCAACCATTTTTTGGGTCTTTCTTTGGGTCCAAATAGGGAGCACAGATTTCTCACTACTTTTTTAAATAACAGTTTATTTTTGAATAACAGTTTTATTGTTGTTGAACTTTAAAAGTTTTGATTAAAAGTTTGAGCACAATCCTATGACTCTTCAAGAGTAAAGCCCATGGTTTTTAGCCCCATGGCTTACTCTGAGAAAAGTGTCTTTATGATTGCAACCTTAATCTGTGTTATTTATTAACATTTTAGCTATTAATTTGGTATTAATTATATTCACTATAATCTTAAACATTTTAGCTATAATCTTAATAACTTTTTAAGAAAATAATAAAATATATCCTTTAAAAACTGTTGTGGCTTGACAATTGGAGTGCCTTGCAGGTGTGCCATGAAATGAAAAAGGTTGAAAATCTCTGGCCTAAGGATTGAAATGTTGAGCTACTTTTATTTTGGATGAGATGATCTGGATAACTGCCTTTTTACTGCTCCAGAATATTTTAAAAAATACTGCTATGACTACTAATAATGACATACTCAAAGCAAATGCTGCTTGTGTGGCATACTTAAATTACCAGCTGTGTAACTGAGCAGGAAGGAATCCAGAGCACAGCAGCAGCCCAGCATAATAAATGAGGTTGTTTGTCTTGCAATAATGGAATGATAATTGTGATAATTTCAGAAGTCGTTCTCATGTGGCCCCATGAGGTCTTGTGCTGGCTTCTCATTCTTTAAATATGTATGCCGTTCTCCCCGAGAGCGACTGCTTGATGAGAAAAATTTATGCACAGGCATACTGGAAAAGATGATGGGAAGATTATTTTTTCCAGGGGAAATCCTCAAACCAGAGGGTTTTTGTTTCACCTGAGTTTGTTTGTAAAGCACACTGTACTGAAAAGCTTTGAGAGGAGTTTTTAATTAAAGGTTGCTCATCACTGTAAGTGTATATTTAGAGACTTGTAAAATGCCAGTAAACTATCAAGTAAAATTATGGTACAGAAATATAAAAACAGAGTTAATGAGAAAATAATCTATTATTGATATTGATTTTTCCTTTCTTTCATGCTCTAGCATGAAGTATTTATTAGGTTTTCCCTTCTCCCTGTTTAAGTTTGTTTCAAAACATTGCTCAGTATCAGTTTTACCTAATGCTCACACTGAACTTCGGGATTTGTATACACTGGGGAAGCATTTGATATGCTGTCTCCCAACATAGCTGTGTGCCTACCACTGCCTGTATTTCTTGGATTTGAAAAGAGGAAAACAAAGCAGAACAGGAAGTGTGGAGGATAGAGGGCCAGTGGACTTCATTGAACAGGAGGAAAAGGGCCAGTGAAGGCAGAACTGAGCAGTCATGGAAAGTCAACCAGTGGCATAGCTAATGATCATCTATATATATAAAAGAGAAAAGTCACTGACTGACTGACTGACTGACTCACTGACTCACTGACTGACTCACTGACTCATCACTGCCCTGCCAAAACCAGTGGGCCTAGAAGCATGAAATTTAGGGTGGGTGTTCCTTCTGTGACTGAGGGGTGCACTAAGAACCGGTTTTCGGAAATTCCAACCGGAGGGGGTGAAAAGGGGCGCAATGCGTTTTCCTCCCTATACTTTGCATTGAGAATTGCTGACTCAGCAACATTCCGCCCCAACTGCTGGGCCTGAAGCATGGAATTCTGGGAGTTCCTTCTGTCACCTGAACACCCACCAAGAACCATCTGGAGGAATTTAACCCTTCAGGGGCTGAAAAGGGGGCAACGTGTTTCTGTCCTATACTTAACATGGAAGACTGAACAACACCCAGCCAATTTGATGCTTGGACCCTGGTGTACGGGGTGGGGAGGGGATGTTGTTCAGAGGAAGAGGTTGCACTGGTGAGGATGCTGTGCATGGGGGGAAGTTGTGCACGGAGGAAAGTTGTGCATGGGGAGAAGTTGTGCATGGGGGAAGTTGCGAAGTTGTGCACAGGGGAAGTTGCACACATGGGGAAAGTTGCACATGGGGTGAAGTTAATGATAATTTTAACCATATGGTTTAAAATGGATATTACAATTGAATCATTGCGAGAATTGGTGATTAAAATGGCACTTTGATTGATGAAGCTCCCTTTTGAGGAACTCCTAACAAAGAGACTTCGGGGGCAACTGCAGTGTGTGCTGGTGCTGAATAAGCTTCTCCACAAAGTGAACCTAACATGCCTCTTGCTGAATTGACAGCACTTGTCAGTTTCAATGTATTTAATGAAAAGATTTATACCCCTCCTTTCCCCTTAAATATAGATTGCTCAGGGTGGCTTACAATTGAGTATAGTTGAGGTAAGAGCTTAATTTTTGGGCAATTACAACCACAGGAGTACCTCACTTTCTGATGCTTCTTCTCTTTCAACACTTTCCAGTTATACTCAGAAATCATTCATTCAATGCTTGTTCCAATCTTTCAATATCTCTCTGCTGTTCTAAAGGCTAAAATTGCCCTCCTCCATGTTGATTTGCCTATGATATGGTGATTCAGACTGTTTTGGCTTGTGTTTGTGAGCAAGTCAGGTCAGTGATTATACAGATCTGTTTTATTATTTTTATTTTTAACTGAAAGTTCGAAAGGAAATTCTTTTGGAGGAGGAATCTTTGTTCAAAGCCTGTGATTTCAGGAACAGATGGAAGGCCCACTGCATGTCAGTGCTTCAGTTAGCTTTTCTTTTATCTCTCCTGATGACTTTGCTGTCAGATACATTGATTTTATAAACCAGAACCACAGCCAGTCTTAGTCAAATCAAAGCTCTTCCCTTGCTTCCGCGCAAGGTTTGCAAAGGCTGTCTGTTTGCTGATGGTCTTCTGGGCCCCTGCCAAATAGTCTGGGAGGCGTCTTCCATCTCTGCTCATGTCTGAGGCAGCATCACTATAGCATTTACATGAGGCCAAAGACATTTCAACTGGAGACAAATCCAGAGCAGACTATTAAATCTGAACAACCTATGAGCACAAAATGATTTTTTTAGAGCTGCATAATCAACTACTCTCTCTCTTTCTCTCTCTCTCTGTGTGTGTTCTGTGGAGAGAGAGAGAGAGAGAAGAGAGAGAAGAGAGAGAGAGAGAGAGAACACAATTCTAATCATGTCTATTCAGAAGTAAGCGCCATTGTGTTCAGTGGGTCTTACTATCAGGAAATAGTCTTTAGGATTGCAGCCTAAGTCTATTGCAGACTTTAGAGAGATGAAGATGATGCGTTCCTAGTAAGGCTTGAATGCAGGTGAATAGTGGAAACAACATTATGTCAAATGGATTTATCAGCTTTTTCAGAAAGGCAGAGCCTATTCTATTCTATTCTCGGATACAGGCCGAGAATGAGCTCATCTTCAAGTTGCCCCTAGAAATTTCAGTATGGCAGACCGAGCTTCCATGTTCGTTCTAGCAAACAGATGCATGCATATGAAGAGCGTGAAAATACGCATGCACGCACGCACGCACACACACGTGTATATGTACAAATGTGTGTTCTTGTTAATGGTCGTTACTGCTACAGTTAGTGCTATGTTATAGATTCACCCTGCAATTTCAAAGCAAAGTTAAGTAAATCCACCTGTTCTTGTGGACTTATTCTTTTGGCTGAAACTGCTACCAACAGTCTTGCAATTCCTTATATTGTGTTCTCTTTTGATGAACCTGCATAGAAATGATCATTGCTTTCCCTTTCTTCTATTTTGAATGTTGCAATCATCAGTGGTTTAAACAGATTCCCCTCAAGCTCTATAAAACTCTTTGTAAGCCCAGAGAACCATCTGTAGACGACACATTATACAGCTTTTCTGCTAACATCAGACTGAATGTATGGCCTCATAAGAGTGCCACCTGGAACTATATAGGATCTGCACAGACATATTTGGAAGAAAAGTAAAGTCTAACAAATGAATTTATGGAAATGTTTCTGCAGTTGCTACTGCTTTAATCTCTTCCTGGCATTATTTATATTTCCCAACTACTTAATTGGTCCCCACTTCCTAATTTTATTCCAGTTCGAAGGATTTTTTTTTGCCTTTTATTCAATGGACTGTGTAAAACTTCAAGGAAAAATAATTCAATATTGCCTGCCTCATGATATGGATTGTTTCCAAAGGAAGTTAATCATGATTAAGGATCATTGAAATCAACAAGAGGAAAGGTATGACTAACATAAACATCATTAATTTCAATGGAACATATTTAATTAAAAGCTTTAAATACAAGTGGAATCTTGGCGTCCACAGAGGATTTTTTTCCCAGACCCATAGCAGATACCAAAACATGTGGATAATGAAATCTCTTGCAGCTTCTATGGGCCTCATAACAGCCCCCAAAAAACTGGGAATGCCATTTCTAGTTTTTGGTGAACACTGGAAATGGCCTTCAATACTTCTGGAGGAGACACAACTGGAACAAGGTACCGTATTTACTCAAATCTACTGTGCCATCAAATCTAATGCACTCCCTATACGTAAAATCAAAATACCATATTTACTCAAATCTAATTAACCATCAAATCTAATGAGCACCCTGACTTTGGAGACTGAATTTGGCTGAAAAAAGTGACTGTTAGATTCAGGTAAATACAGTATTCAGAGAAGCAAACAACATCAAAATAAAATATACCCAAAACAAAAATTGTCTGAATAAAAACTTAGTCATGATAACTTTCTTTGGGTAAAGTCCTGTATGATTCTTCAAAGACATTTTTTAGGAAGTCAGTTTACTCGTTCACTTCTGTTAAAAATGCTGTGTCAAACAGATACCATTGCTGCCACTGTGGTGACCTCAAAAGCTTTGTGGGTGGTATATTGTTTTTCCCCCCAAAGTGCCAGTTAAAAATGCCCACTAACTAGCAAACATTTTGCTGGGTTTCACATCAGCTTACTGTGTAAGTACTCTATGATTGTTCATTTGAAAACAATTGTTCAGTGAAAAATGTTCTTAACCTAGTATCAATTTTCCTGTCAGCTTTCACTAAGTTTCTTTACCATTCAGCAGAAAAACCAGGAATTTATGGCCGTGTGTATCACAGTTCTTGATTTGTATTTTTTTTTAACAAAGGACATTTTGGAAGTTGAGATAGATTCTAATTTTCACATAGTAAAATAGTTTAGTAAACTGCAGATCATTTAACAAAAAAGATGAATTTTAGATGCTGGTATGTAAGAATCATAGGACAAATGTATCATGATAATGTTAGAGATACTCTTGGATTGAGAGTAACTTAGATTAAGAGCGTTTTGCAAGACAAGCAAACATTTTGATTAAATTTTGTCTTGCAATACAAGTGATGTCTTCTAAAACAAGCGAAAAAGTGCTGGCCAGGAGACAGCCGGTTTCAGAGCTCCACCAGCACCTGCTCAGCCTCTCAAAGACACCAGCCTATGAATGTCTACTCTGAAATAAGCCTATTACAGACAATCAGCACAATCCAGAGCAACTAATCTGTCCACATAAGAGCCCTTGGGTTGCCCTATCTATCACTAGGCTGGAGCAACTGCAAGATGCTCCACCCCAGTTACTCTGGAAGAGGTTTAGGGCAGAGCAAGGCAAGATAGGGTGCCCTAAGAGAGGTGGACCTGCTCTGCCCTAACTGGGGCAGCCTAAGCGGTTCAGGAGAGGCATGTTGAGGGCGTGTTAGCATTGCCTAGGGCAGAGCAGTTACTCTGTATCCAGAGCCTGTTTCCAAGGCAGAAATGCCCTCTTCCAGCCCTCAGAGTTATACCACCTCAGGAGCAGGTATAGTAATGAGTAGACCCATAGGGGTCCATGATAAGGCCTGAGAAAGAATGGCAGTGCTGACCAAAAATCTGAGTTCTTGGCCATCCTAGCTGCAACCCCTGCCTCTCAAACTCAGGATATGGAGCAACTAAGGCAGCCCACTAACCTGGGGATACAGCAGGCCACTCCAAACATCCACCCTCTGCTAGAGGAACTGCAGCTGTAACTGGTTGTCAGGAACTTCTGGGCTTTCTTTTGTTTATATTTTGTATTTTCTTTATTTTGTATTATATTACAGTTTTGTAATGATTTTTACATGAATTTTTTGGGGGGTTGTGGAATGAATAATCTGAGTTTCCATTCTTTCTTATGAGAATATTTGCTTTGATATACAAGCGTTTTGGATTAGCATGTTTCCAGAGTGAATAAGGCTGCAATCCTAAGGACACTTTCCTGGGAGTAAGGCCCATTGACCACAGTGGAGTTTACTTTGAGTAGACATGGTTAGGATTGTGCCCTTATTCTTATAAACCACTTATTGCTTGCACAGATTATTGAGCTATTTCACTTGGACATGTCCAGTGATATGTTGGGCATTTTTTTTCTTTTAAATAAGCCCTCCATTTTATGCTGTGTCTCAGTGCCTGAAATTTAGTGGGTGGGTTTCAGACAGTTGATACAAGAACATTAGTAGAGCCCTGATAGATCAGCCAAAGACCCATCTAGTCCATCTTCCTTCATCTCACAGTGATCTAATAAGTGTCTCAAGGAGCACCCAAGATAACAAGAGACAGCACCCTGTTATCAATCTTTTACATTGAGAAATAGGCTACTTCTGAATGCAACTACTTTTGCTTCTGAATGCCAGAGTAGACTCCTAAAATTAGGAGGTTTCTATCTGTCCATGACTTGTTATTTATAGTGACTTGTAGATATTTGTCTAATATCCTTTTAAAGACATCTAGGCCAGATGTCATAAACACACGCAAGGAGTTCCATGGCTGGATAAAGAAATATTTTCTTTTGTCTGATAGCTCTGCTGACCTCAGTTTTAGTGAATGACCCCTGGTTCTGTTGTTGTATTAGTCTGCAATCCTAAAGACACTTTCCTGGGAGTAAGATCCATTGAACATAATGGGGCTTACTTCTGAGTAGACATGGTAAGGATTGTACTCTTAGAGTGAAAAGAACTCCCTCCATCCACTCTACCTAGCCCCGTCATAATTTTGTGTGTCTGCCCCCTCAACAACACTGGGTCTATATTTTGTTGACTAAATACCATATACCAGGTGACCCGTCCCTAGTCGTCTTAAAACCACATGATGAATGTCTGCAGGATGTGGGTTTTCCCCATTTGTTTTGCTTCCCTGAGCAAAAAAATGTGGTACGAATGTTGAAAGCTCTCACTGGGGTATCACCTGGAATTCTTAAATAGGGAGGCATAGACAGGCAGCTTGATAGAAATTTTGTGATCATTGACTTCCGGGCTTGACAATCCCAGTACATTAGCTCTTATCAGAGTTCGAAGAGCTGCTACAACGTAGCCATTGTAGATATTGGATCGATTGCTGGCAAGCTGCCTGAAGGTCAGATAAAGTACTTAGGCAGGCAGTTTGCCAGGCTAAAGAGATGTCAAGAAAATCAATTAGTCTCTAAAGAAAGAGCAGCAAGCTAACTAAAAATCCAATCTTAAAAGGCTCTCCATATTTCAAAGGCAGCTTATTAGCGTTAGCTATATCTTTATCTCTTTAATAAAATTACATTTGCTAAGCAATTAAACCAGGCTGGGGTCATTTGAGGAGAGCACCGAGGGGTTTGTAAACACCTGAACAGTGCCAGATTAGAAACAGCAGCAATGAACAGGAATTGATTCACATTATTTTCTGGGTACCCAGTTACATGAGTTTCAATTAAACTGTCCCTCCTCCCTTGTCCCCGTCCACCCACTGATTACTCTACCTCTATGCATTTGGCAAACCTAAGATACTTTCCCAGTTGAGCGGTAATGGAAAGCCATAGACATAGAATTTGTCTCATGGAGCCGCATAGGTTGCTTAGTAAATTATAGCTGTCTGAAGTCAATACAAGGAAGGGAAATATAGATGTGATTGTTTTTGTACATCTCTTCCCTCAACAGAGTACAAAAAAGGAGCTTCATTGTCATAATCAAGAGAAGTGCACAGGAGGGCTTGCGGGTGGTAAGGATGCAGTCAATCTGTGTAAGCATTTCCTTGTGAATTCTTTGATTACCAAAGATTTCATTGTCATAATTGGTGGAAGACTTATGGCTGTTAAGGTATCGTTCCTCTTAGATACTGCAGTGGTCAGGAGTAATGGGGTAGGAGTTTAAATGTGCACTGTGCTTCCTCTTAGTGTGCATTCAAAACAGTCAATCCTAAACCATTACCATTTTGCTTGCTAAGAAACATTTCCATAAGGAATAACATGATGCAGTTAATATGAGGGGGCAGACACAATGCATGCAAAGGGCATTACTGTATAAAAATTATGTTAATTGATGGTGGTATACATGTGTGTCAACAAGATTTTTATCCTGCCTTTCGGGTCCCACAAGGTCCACCCAGGCAGCTTACAAAAATAGAAGACAATTTATAAAATAGACAATGTAGACAATGAGATCATGAGAAGCATGTGTGTGTGTGTGTGTGTGTGTGTGTGTGTGTGTGTGTGTGTGTGAGAGAGAGAGAGAGAGAGAGAGAGAGAGAGAGAGAGAGAGAGAGAGAGAGAGCAAATGAATTATTAAAGCATCCTAATTAGAAAATACAGATAATCAATAAAACCTATACCAAAGTGAAACAAAATCAATTCCCAAACAATAGCCCCAAAGCAGCTAGAATAGATGGGTTTCAAACCAGGCATTTAAAAAAGCTCAACATTGTGGCTGTTGCAATTATTATTATTATTATTATTATTATTATTATTATTATTATTATTATTATTATTATTATTATTATTATTATTATACACTAGCAGAATTAACCCATTGTTACGGGAGTAAAATTTCAAGAATATTTGTGGGCCCCCATGCATGACTGGGCACCAGTGGGTACTGCTGGGCACTGCTGGGCAATGGGCACTGGCATTGGCACAAGGTGGTGGGCACCAGTGGGCACTGAACACTGCTGAGCACCGACAGGCATGAGGCACTGGGAGGTGTAAGGAAGCAGTGGTGGGCAACAGTGAGTACTGGTGGGCACCAGGCACCCCTTGTGGACACTGGGCACCATTGGGCAGCAGGCCTCAATGTGCACCAGCAGGCACCAGTTGGCACCAGTTGGCAGCAGGCACTACCAGACAGCAGGCAAAAGTGGGAACTAGGCATCCCTACTCGGCACCAGGGAACATTGGGGCAGCAGGCATCACTGGGCACCACCAGGCAGTGGGCTCCATTGGGCACCAGCAGGCAGCAGGGGACCACTGGGCACCAGGCACCAGCAAGCACCAACAGCAGCAACAACAGAAGAAGCAGAAGCAGAAGCAGCAGCAGAAGAGTTGATTGCATCCTTTATACTTTGAGAGCATTCAGTGCTACTGATAGTATTCTACAAAGAAGCTGCCAATGCAATTGTTCACATGCATACCTTTGAAACATTACATTCATGGTCCTGGTCACTTTTCTTGCTGTTAACTAAATTGACACCCTGCTTTTTCTGGGGAGTATTTTCTATTTTTTTCCTCAGGATGATGTATTTTCTCATATTCTGATTGCAAAGATTAGCAGATGTCACCACCAACGTAACAACTATATTACGTAATTAGTTGTCTGTTAATCACATTGGATAAGGAAGCTTAGCTGCAGCTACTATTTATCTCAGCTGCAGGCACTGTTGACAACAACTACAGATTGGTGAGGCCCAACTCTCTGACAACCTGATGTGGCTTGTATCAGTTGCAGCTTGAAAGGGGAGCAAGGTGGTAGTGGATTCAGGGAGCACTTCAGCCTGCCATCATCCCTCTCTTGCCTGCTGTAGGTTTGATCCACTTCTTATTCACTTGATCAAAAAGTGGATCGTGAGTGTGCTCCTTGTGCTGTTTTGTCAATCCCGGAAGTGCGGAACTGCTCGTTTTATGAGGAACCCCAGTTTTAACGGAGCTCCTTTTGTTCACGCAGTTCCTTTAAATAAAACTGAAAGTCCCACACTTCCTAATTTTAGTTATTTGCATGAAGCACATAGTATGAGGCTTTCTTCTCCTTACAGTATGCTGCAGCAGAGGTTGTGGTTCAACTTGGTGGCATTGGTGAGGTCCAAACTTATGCCACCTCCCTTTTCTACAGAATTCACCTACCCATTTGCTTATGTTTACGAATAGCAAATCAATGCAAAATGACATACTTACTCTTGTGTAATACCAGGCAAAATCATGGGGTGCCACAATATTTATTTTGTTTTTTGTCTTGGGGATAACTGAGAGCAACCCTAACCCCTAGTTAGGCTTGCAAAAATCCCAGCACAAATCCTGTTCTGGCCTGGGGGTGTCATAAATGTGCTCTGTATCACTCCGGGGGGGGGGGGGGGGAGAGTGTGGGAATCAGACCAGTGCACAGACATGTATCACCCTCACCACAGGAATAGGGAGACAGGTGAGCTGAGGTGGCCTAAACTGGTTAGGATTATATCCTGTTGCTCAATCCTCTCCTGTCCCACATTATAGCATGTAGCCATAGCATGCATGTAAAGAAGGGGGGGGGGGAGCGCGGAAGGCCAGACTTCAAGAGATGAGTAAAAATAACAATGTATTTTTTTAAGCTTACCTCCCCTGATAGGCTGCCCAATTGCCTATGGGTTTTCTCAGACCTATGCCAGCCATCTTGTGGCATTCATCCAAGGAGAGAAAAGGTATCTTGAGAGAACAAATAATTCTCAGAAGAGTTTTGAAACATTATGCTTGTGGCAAGAATACAACATTAGTAATACAATATGCATTAGAAATAGCAACACAAGGGTGATTCTGTACATTTTAACTCCACTTGTACAAGTACTACATAAAATTAAATTCAGCGGAATTTGATGTTGAAGGAAATAAGAAATCGGGAAAAGAAACAAGTAACTGAATAGTCTGTTCAGAAAATGTCCGTTATTATTTCCTCAGTCTTTTTACACACTTTTCATGAGACGTTTTGAAGAAACTATCAAAAAATGATTTATTTTTTGTAATTTGCATCACTAACAGCACACTTCTATGCATGTCTACTCATAAGTGAGTTTCGTTGAGTCGCATGGTATTTGGTATCAGGTGTGTTTTGGTGTCAGGTGTGCAGTCCAACTTTTTAAGAAAGTGTATTCTGGAATACGTCCACAAATAGCTTAATTTACTATGTGTTGGGCCCAAGGAGTTAAGCTAGTAATTTTTAAGAATCAAATGTGAATGGATTAGAGTTGCTTGATCAGATACATAAAAAAACCTGAAAAATTGTTGAGGTGGGACCTGATTATGTGTACAGTAAGTCTCCTACTTACAAAGGAGTTCTATTACAGAAGCTCATTTGCAAATTGATTTGTTCATTAGCTTCGCATGCAGTGTATGCAGCGCCGAGCACGATACCATAGTCTCTCAAGACTGATGGATGCCTGCTGCTAGTCCTGCTAATTGATGTTGATGCATGTTTGACCCAATGTAAAAAAGAAAAATATCTATCTACAGTATTCATATACCGCTTTTCAACTATGAAAAAAGTAGTATAAATTAAATATTTTTATTGTTTACAATTAAAATATTTTTACAAAACTGTCTGCTGTTAGAATACTGTTATTGTACCTTAAATACAGCAGACAAGTAGAAAGTTATGTTCATATGCTTGAAAGTTCATATCTTGAAGTGCGGAAGTGATGTTCATATGTATGAAAATTTGCATCTTGAATATTTGCGAGTAGGGAACGTGCTGTATTTTACTGTCATGCTGCACCACGGGACTACACGTCACTGAACCGTTGACTTCAAGTGTTCAAATACAGTAAAACCTTGGATTGAGTGCATTTTGGATTGAGAGCGTTTTGTAAGACAAGCAAACATCTATATACAGTGGCGCCCCATGTAACAAATTTAATTCGTTCCAGAGGCATGTTTGTTACATGAAACATTCTTTACGTGAAGCAGATTTTCCCATAGGAAATAATGGAAACTCAGACAATTGGTTCCACAACCCAAAAAGTATTCATATAAAAATATTAACTGGATGTAAAAATGATGACAAAACACTGGAATTGAATTTAAAACATGCATTCAATGTGCATGATCCTACGAAATCTACTTAAGCTACAATCCTAAAGACACTTTCCTGGGAGAAAGACCTATTGAGCACAATGGGGCTTACTTCTGGGTAGACATGGTTAGAAGGCTGCAGAGACACTTCCTTCTGCAATCCAAGACACTTTCAAAGTGTCTCTCCACTTTCTCCTTCTCTCCATCCAGAGCCTCTCTCTCCCCTGCTCCCTTCTGGCTTGCCCTGAGCTGCTTCCCTCTTCTCCACTGCTATTCTCTCCTTCTGCCCAGTGGACACCCGGCCACAGGAGGAACAGTGCGGAAGTGTTGATTTTGCTATGGGCAGGCGCATTAGGCAGCACTGATGCTTTTTAAAAGGGCTGCCAACCAGCGCGTCTGCCCCAACTGCCAACAATTATGTTTGTTACGTGAAGCACAGTTTGTTTCATGAAGCAGAATCCTAGATAAATTTTTCCTTGTTACGTGGAACAAACGTTATGTGAGGCGTTTGTTATGTGAAGGCGCCACTGTATATAAAACTGAAAAATCACGGACTGACTCACTGACTGGCTCATCAATGCCCAGCCAAAACTGCTTAGGAGTGTGAAATTTGGGGTGGGTGTCTCTTCCATGACGGAGGGGTGCACTAGGAACCTAGAACCAACTGCTGGGCCTGAAGCATGGAATTCTGGGAGGGATCCTTCTGTCACCTGAACACCCACCAAGAACCCAAGTGGAGAAATTTAACCCTTCAGGGGCTGAAAAGGGGTCAATGTGTTTTTGTCCTATACTTAACATGGGAGACTGACCAACATCCAGCCAATTTGGGGGGATGTTGTTCGGAAGGAGGCGTTGCACTGGGGAGGATGCTGTGCATGGGGGGTGTTGCGCATGGGGAATGTTTAGCATGGGAGATGTTGCTCATGGGGGTGGATGCACATGGGGGAATGATGCGCATGGGGTTGATGTGCATAGGGGTTGATCCAGATAGGGTGATGATGCGCATAGGGGGATGACGCACTTCAGGGACTGATGCACATGGGGCGTTTATGCGCATGGGGATTGATGTGCATGGGGGGTTGATGAGCATGGAGGGATGGTGCTCATTGGAGATCTGATGCACATTGGGAGTTGATGCACATGGGGTTGTTTCACATTTGGGAATGATACGCATGGGGGCATGAGGGTTGATCTGCATGGGGGTTGATGAGCATGGGGGATGTTGCACATGGGAGGTCTGATGTGTATGGGGGTTTGATGCGCAATGGGGAATGATGCTCATGGGGATGTTGTATATGGGGGATGTTGCACATGGGGGGTTGTTGTTCATGGGAGATGTTATGCATGGGGGATTGATACCCATGGGGTTGATGCACATAGGGGGAATAATGTGCATGGGGTGGATGAACATGGGGGATGTTGCACATGGGGGTTGTTGCACATGGGGGTTCATGCACATGGGAGTTGATGCACATAGGGTTGTTGCGCATGGGGGAATGATGCGCATGAGTGTTGATGCGCATGAGGGATGATGCGCTTGGGGTGGAAGCACATGGGGTTGGATGTGCATGGGGTTGATGGGCATGGGGGTCAATGAGCATGGGGGTTTGATGGGCATGGGGTTGATGTGTATGGGGGCATGATGTGCATGGGGTGAATGAACATGGGGATGTTGAGCATGGGGTGGATACGCATGGGGATTGGTGTTTGGGGGAATGGTGTATGAGAGGACAGGGGAATGATGTATGGGGGAATTTTACTCCTGCAATGCGGGTACGTTTTTGCTAGCTTCTAATAAAATTGTCTTTCAATACAAGCAAAAAAACTAGTCCCGGCCATGATAAATCCACTTTCAGCGCTCCGCTAGCACGTACTCAGCCTCTCCTGCGAGGCCAGCCTATGCATGTCTCCTTTGAAATAAGGCTATCACAGTCAATGGGGCTCCTTTAATTGAATTTGGTGGAAACCATTGATATATATATCATATGAACTACTCTGTACTGCTTCTGATTCTGGGCCAACTAAGGTTAGAGGCAAATGCCTATGGCTGTAATCCTAACCACACTTTCCTGGGAGTAAGTACTATTGAACATAATGGGACTGTCTTTTGAGTAGACATGGGGGTATGATGTGCATGGGGGTTGATGCACATGGGGGGTGCTTAGAATTGCACTGTTAGTTAGACAAAAGGTATGTTGTTGCCCATAATGTTGCCCATAATGTTGTCATAGTACACAATTTCTGACACATAATTTTCTTTGTGTGACCACACAGGCTTTGCAAGTTTTGTTGTGCTTCAAAACTGATAGAACCAGTTGGACTAGTGAAAACAGTGAGACAAAAGAAATGAATGGGTGCAACATGAAAGCAACAATGTCTTTATCAGGCAACATTGAACTCCGAAAACTGTTTTCTGTTTCATCCTTATGCTGGCATCAGTACAAATGCATCTGCTTTCTAATGTATACTGAACAAATGGTTTTAAAAGAAGCATTAAAAATATTTCACACTAAGTGAAGCATAATAAGTTTATTATTTGGAGGGAGAATAATATTTTTTTTGCATTTAGAAAAGGCAAAGTAAACACAGTAAAGACAACAAAAGACACCCAAAACTTCTCACTGAGTTGTAAGGAAAGCAATAGCGACATCTCATTGCTTCTGGTGTAGGGATGTCAGCTGACTGCAGACCCGTCCATGGATGAAACTCATTTCATGCAGTGAGCCAAGGATCGCATTCATGGTGCCTGCAGAGGGCCAGAAGTATAGTCAGCAGAAAGTGATATCATTAAGCAGATGATGAAATAAGAACTTTGTTCTCATGTAGTACCTCATTCACTGAAGATGACAGAAAAGAAAATGTATGCATGTCATTCATGCTTTCAAGATATGAGAGAGCCCACTTATAAAGTGGGGAGACCTCACTTATTAGAGGAGTTAGATAAATTTCTCCCGGGGGCCACATTTGGCCTATGGGCTTAACATTTGATGCCCCTGATCTTGTATCTTGATCTGCAGAAATCAGCACAAACAAATGATATTCTGTATAAATATTCTTAGGGATGATGATAATGATGATGCCACAGAGAAAAGAAAGGTCCTCCATGTGCATCTGGCACAAGAACAGGTGTCAGTAAAATCTGGTAATCTTGCCTTGTTGTTTCTTATTTTATTATTGGTTATGTTTGTGTTTACTAAGGATGGTCAAGACATAGGGCAAAATCCAGAGTAACTATGGGGAGTCATTGCTCTGGTGTAAGAACAACTTACTCTGGATTCCAATAAGAATTTCCCATAGGTTTTCACTAGGTGGTGCAGTAACTATGGATGCACGTAAAGTCCCTTACGTGCTCCCGTAGTTACTCTGGATTTGGGGGATAGCCTTTATCCAGATAACATTTGTTACATAAGAAGGGGGGATGGAAACTCAAGTCAGGTGACTTGGACTTAAGTTGAAAAAATGCACATTTTGCATGCTGTGCTTGACACTCCTCCCACATACCACTTCTGACCTCACCCTTTCACAGCCTGTCCCACCTCTTTCCACCCTTTTAAAAGATGGGTTGGACAGCAGGGAAGTGTTTAAAGCGAAAACATGAAAATACACACACACACAAATACTGGCAGTAGCTCTGTTTTTTTCTACAGCAACATGGTGGGCTTTTAGAAGGTTTTGATTCCACCCGAATCCTCTTGAGTCATGAAAAAGTGATGCAGTGACTTGAAAAGTACAATAATTATGAATCACATTCAAGTTGAATCAGAATGGGCTGTGACTAGACTTCACTAAAATCAAGTCACCTTGGATTTGCCCATCCTTGGTGACAACCATGAGCTTCTTTGCTGTTGGAGCATATCTGTGCTATGATTGCAGGAGTTTCTCTTATTTAATTCAGCTGTCAACCTGCTTCCTTTTTTCTTGAATCATTTGACTGTGAATATAAACCGCCCCCCCCCCAAGTTATTGCATTGAAACTTCCGTTGTTTCTTTGGAAGTGCTGGCAAAACCTATGGAACTTATGGTCCTGATAGCCTGATGAATGCAGAGACTGGATTTGATTGTAATTGCAAGGAATGCTTAAGTCCTGATGCTTAGCCATTATTGGAGTAAAACTGTTCATGTTGTGGAATTACTTTTTGACAATGATGCATGGGGAAATTATCCTTCACCAACTGCAGAGAAAAAAAAATCTTGAGACATGTAGTATGTAGTATGAAAGCCAATGAACTAGAAAGACCAAAAAAGCCATCCAGATGGACAAAACTCCAAGGAACTTTGTCCAAGGCTTTGTTATTACCCAAACAATGATGTCTAGTGTCCTGTGCAGGGTTCCTGCAGGACAGTTAGACTTGGAACAGGAGCAGATTACCCTATCATCAAGTCATCAGAGTGCTGCTACTTGAATAAACACAGCTGCTGTTTTCTAAGAAATATGGCAAAGAGCAGTCTGGGATGGGGGGAGAGGAAGGGGGTGGGACAATCAGCATTGCTGCCAGAAAAATTCAAGTCAACATATTTAGTATTTATGGAAATGTTGATTTTCTGGAGAAGTTTGTTTGTGCTGTGATTCAGTTGAAGGAGAGAAGCCCACCTGATCTATATTACTCATGTATTGTGATATATTTGAAGGGCTGCAATGGAGAATGCATATAATTTTGTAATGTGTTAAATGTCTGCTTTAATTATGGCTGTTTTTTTTACAATCCTTATTTTATAGTCAATACAGTGAGTGAATTGTTCCTTGTTTTCCTAAAATGTAAATTGGTTTAGGCTATATTGGTTATACTTTTAGTGAAAAACCGGAGAGTTTTTCAGAAGGCTTCAGAAGGCCTTTGAGGTATGGAGAGTCTGAGTGCAGCATATCAGCACTTCAGAAGACCTACAACTTAATCTTAAGAAAGTAAAGGTAAAGCAATGGTGGGCCCAGGCTGGTTTGGGCTGGATCACCCGAACCGGTTGTTTCAAAAACCCCATCGCTACCGAACCAGTAGCATGATCCTTTTGTTTTTTTCTCCTGAGGATCACATATTATTCTTTTCTAAGGGCTATTTTGTTTTATGATCAATGCCATTGGCATCAACACACACACACACCACTAATTGAAATGAATGTATTTGGTCCTGTCATGCCAATCTCAGGTTTTTAAAATGAGCTAGCAAACTGAGATTATTCAAAGTAACTGGCAGATTACAGGAGTACAAAGTGTGCAGGCAAGCAAGAGTATAGGGACCACCCCAGATCATTTGTGTATATAATTATCCCTCTGTGTATGTTTTAGTAGGCTAACTCCAGGATTCTGACACAACAATTTATAGTATTTGGGATGAAGGTAACTTCTTCCTTGTCAAATACTTGTTATATTTCTGGTAGTTACTGAAATGCTTTCCCCAGAGCTTTCTTTTTTGCCAACATACTGAACATAGTACCTTTGAATGTTGTTTTCTTTCAGTACTCATTAAGTGACAGATCCTTTCCCTTTTGGACTAGTCAATTACCAGCATCAGATGAAATCATAGTGCAGCATTGTTTTTGTGCTGTTTTAAAGTAACATTTCAGTGTATGGTTTCAGCTTGTACACAATCTAATTACCTACTTAACATTTCTTTTAAGATATACCCATGTCAGCAACAAGGGTGGAGCCTCTTTATTTGTGGTGGTTCATTTCTGGACCCTTTGTAGATAACAATATTTGCAGTTTTTGGAGCTTACCTTCGCTATCACCATGCATGGCTTCTCTGAGGCTCAGAATGCCACCTGAAGCTTTTTTGATGACTATTGGTTGAAAGTTAAAGAAAATGCTTTGGGTGGGTTTACCAGAAATTTGAAAAAAGGTGGCATTCTGAGTCTTGGAGAGGCTGCCAGACACAACAAGCACATGGTTCTGATAACATCTGGGAGGTCTACAGGGAGATGATCTGGGACAAATCTGCACATGCCAAACCTGCAGATAAAAAGGCCTCACCAATATTCATAAATATAAGCATGCTCAGGTGATCAGATTGGAAAGTGGGTTATTGGAGGAGGTAAGAGTATGGTTTTCACATTATTTGCATTAAAAATCTGAGACAGAATTGATTTTAAACACCGTTTAAATCTTCTAGACTTCATTCATTATGAGCCCAATCTTATCCAACTTTCCAGCACTGATGTAGCCATGCCAATGAGATATATTCTGCATCTTGCAACTGCAATCCTGCAACTGCATGGAACACTTATAGAGGTCTCTTCAGGAAAAGGAACTTGGTTCCTTTATTTTACGCTATATTGTGGCTATATCAGTGCTCGTATTTGAATCTGTTAAGAGCTTGCTGTGAGTCGAAAATCTAATTTCTGATAAAGTAATCTCTGTATTCGCATTCACGTGATGTATACACTCATTCAAGTACAGTGGAACCTCGCTTAACGAGTGCCTCGAATAGCGAGTGTTTCACATAAAGAGCAAAAATTTCAGTGGGATTTTGCTTCGCTTAAAGAGCTTTTTTCGCATGAGTGCCCATTGGCTGGGCTCCCTGTCCTTCTCCCTGCATTGGCTGGGCTGAGGGATTGAGGTGGGACTTTCTCCCCCTCCCTGCAGTACCAAAGAAGAGGCCAGCAGGGGGAGCAGAAGAACTTCTTCATCAGAAGAACAAACATGGCTGCCATCTGTAGCCAGAAAACATGGCCTGCCAAGCTTCTGCAAGCCTCCATCAGGTAGGAGGGAAAACTCCTCCTGCACCCCCTCTGCAGTCCCCCTCAAACAGACCCCTTCCCCCTAAGGAAGCTACCTTGCCTGGACCCCACTATAACCACCCCTCTGCCCCCACTACCTTCCCTGCCTGCACTTTTCCTTTCCTGTGAGTAAGCCCCAGTGGATTCAATGAGGCTTGAGTCTGAGTAGACATTACAGGATCTGGCCCCTTTTGAATGCAAGCTGCATTAAATGCAATCCTGTGGAAATTGGATCTGGCCCCTTTTCAATGCAAGCTGCATTGAATGCAGTCCTATGGAAATTGCTTTGCAATCCAATGCAATCCTATGGAAAGAGTCAGGCTTGCATCCTATGCACTTTCCTGTGGGTAAGCCCTGGTGGATTCAATGGGGCTTGATTCTGAGGAGACAGCATCTGGCCCCTTTGCTGTTGCAGTGTGGCTATCTAGTTTGCATAGATAGATCTCACACACACAGAGAGAGAGATACCTTGTCAAAGATGCTCCAAAAGACACCAGTGACTTTTTTTAGTGAAAATTAGTCATCCTTGGCCATAAAGGTTTTTCTTTTCTTTTTGACTGTACAGAATATTACAGTGTTATTGTGGTCTGTATTATACTATAGTGTTTTGAATTCAATTCCTGTATTTTGTCATCATTTTTACATCCAGTTAATATTTTTATATGAATATTTTTTGGGTTGTGGAACCAATCGTCTGAGTTTTCATTATTTCCTGTGGAAAAATTCGCTTCACTTAAAGAGTGTTTCACTTAAAGAGCATGCCTCTGGAACGAATTAAGCTCTTTAAGTGAGGCACCACTGTACTGGGAAAAGGGTGTTGGGAAAAGGATGTTGGGAAAAGGTTGTGTAAGAAAAGCAGGAGCACACAATGGAAATTAAACATTCAGACATCTCAGTAAGCCTGATTCATTACAGGGCCCAAGGTCACAATTACCTAAAACTACATGGATTTAGCAGAGAGGAGTTGAGAGAGAGAGAGAGAGAGAGAGAGAGATTGTTTAGGGAAAAAATTGATGCTTGCATTTTAAATGTTATGTTATAAAGAAAATTAACTTGTATCAGTCTGAGCATTGTGGAAAGGTTGTTGTCACTGTGTGAATTTAGGCCATAACTGGAATACTGTGTCTTAAGTTAATTGCAGAATTTTACTGCTTCAATTTGAAACCGCATTTTTATAGCTTAGCCAGCAGGTGCAGATAGTTTCAGGGGAAAAAAATCCCTTCCAACAATCCGGTTTTTATAAAAATGGACCCAGTAATAAAAATGCGAAGGGGGAGTCAAATATGCACCACAGCATATCCAAGCCACAAAAGTGAAATTGTTCTAAGTAGAATGAGACACCAGAGCACAATATTTTCCCTGAATCATCAGCATTTTATATGGATTACATTTGAAATATGTAATGCAGCATGTTCTTTAGAATTCCAGATGTAGTCCTTATATAATGTCTCTTGTCATAACATATAGAAAGGAATATAAAAGTGTTGTGAATATTGCTTGGAGTGGTAAACACCCACCACCAATTCTCCTCTGCTTCCAAATTGCCAAGGGTGACCACCTGCCCATGGAGGTCCATCTGACGTAGGCCAGCATTTCTTGCTGTTTTCACTCCACTGCTCCACTTTACATGGTCTACCTATTGGAATTACCACCAGACATACCTGCTGCTGCTGAAATATTCACCAGTAACTGTTGCCAGTCAGTATACTGACAGCACAGTCCTAATCCCTGGTTAGGCCAGCATGAATCCCAGCACATGCCCACCACTGGCCTGGGGTGTTGCAAAAATGCAGTAATGCACTTCGGTGCCACTTCTGGGAAGATTGAACAGACTTGCGCTGGGCTGTTGGCCTCCCCACTCCAGTGCAGTAATGGGAAGTTGGGTGAGTTGTGCTGGCCTAAATGGATTAGGAGTTAGACATGATCTAATATCCTGAGTTAGATTAAACTCCATACAAAGCAACTGTAAACCCAATCCTATTCCTGTTTACTCAGCAGTAAGTCTCATTATCTCCTTAGTGTAGCCAATAAGACTTGCTCCCCTCTAAATTCATTGGCCATGGTCTCATAAGGCTACATGGCCACTTTGTACATCGCCTCAGGATCAAAGAGTCTATTCTTTAGCCTGTTTTAATGTAATACCTTTGACAGTTCTCTATGGAAGATTCACAGTATACCACATGTGGACATACATTGTCCATGTGCTATGAACTGTGTTGAAACATGTATTTTTATACTGCATTGTATGTCATTTCACATACTTGATACTTGGAACCACTGCTAGAAATAAAAAGGGGCTCATCTGACACTGTTAAGATCTCTCACCTACTTAGCTCCAATTCTCCAGTGTTTGTTAATAAGGTAATAAACTTTTTGATACAGACGACATATATCCGTAATGTAAAGCTTGAAGATGTCTAATATTCAGTCTTGGATTCATGATGTTTTATGTCTGAGTTTTATGCCAATAAAAGTGTTTGAATTTGAATTTGAGTAAGTCTCATTATTGTCTGCTAAGGGCATGACACAGGCAAGGAGGACAGAGGGAGCCATTAAGAGACAACACTGACAACGTGGACAGTAACTTTTCATGGTGTTGGGATTGTATGCTCCAGTGATACAAAAGGGCTTTGCTGGTGGTAGTATAGCTAATGGCAGGGACTCCCTTGCCAGACAGGCCTTTGTTGCGGAGTCAGACTAAACCTGTCCAAAATACGTAAATATCCCAAATACCTCCTGTGGATCAACAGGCCTGGTCAGTGTCAGCTGGCTCCCCAGTATCAACTGAAGCTGAAGACCTTGTTGGTTGGAACGGCTTCAGGAGAACAGCACCCGGTGTGGTGGTAGCCACTTCAACAGCGTGTGCACAACAGTGTAGAAAGCAAAAGGGAAGACTACAACACTATATATTTCCTAGGAAAGTCATGTTAATGGCAGCAAAACCTAACAATGGCCCCTTAAATGGAGCAGGGGTGCTACTAAAATAGGTTTGCCAACATGATTGCCAACGTCTGATGACGTTGAAGAAGAAGAAGTCAGATTATAGACAATGAAGCTTACTCTCAAGAAAGTGTGAATAGGATTGCAGCCTGCATCTGTTCACATGCATTTTTACTCACACAATATACGGACAGATATTAAAATGGAGATATGTATTAGTTGAATCCTGTCCCAGGTAGGAATGAGTAGTTGGGAATGCTCTGAATCCTAATGCACATGTGAACCTAATGCATATGTGAACAGTGAATTAGTTGACAGTGAGATATTAGTACCATGACATCATCTCAGATAGCATCAACCAACTGACAACTTCATTGCCATCTCTTCTCCTAGAGCTCTGTTTCTGGAGCACATGTTACGTGTGTCCTTTGCCTAAAAGAAAAAAAGTTTATGATGGAGGCTCTTGGATGTGCAGCATTTGCCCTCTTGACATTGGTTTCCAGCAATAATGCTCAGTTCCCTCTTCAATGTACATGATTGTCAATTCTGCAGGTGTCTCAGAGTAACCTTCGATTGGAATCTATCATGGATGCCCTTTCTCCTGCTCAGTGCAGAAAGTGCTCTCTTCTTAATTTGGCACAAATTGTTCAACCTGATGTGATTAAGTACTCCAAAGGGCTAATGTGTGACTTACTACTTTGAGCAGTACCACGTACGAGCAGTACAAAGGCTTGGGACAGTGAAGAACTTCATCTTTGCAATTCCTTTCCTGTTGCAGGAAGCTGGACAGCCTGTCCTTCAGCGTTGACATGATTTGCTAATGCATGATTACACTTGAAGGCCGCCTTTTTGTCCTATGAAATAACGGCATACGTGCTGCAGATGAGTATGTCCTTCCAATGTGCAAGGATGGAAAGACTGGCTGAATGCTATAGTGCACAAGTCTTGCACGTAACAGGGGCTAAAGAACATATCAGTCAGAGGTGAGTTAATACAGTATATGTTCTTTCTGTGTTAAAAGTTACACTGAGGTGCGCTGCCGCCAGTCAAGTCAAAAGCCATGGAGTTTGTAAGAAAGAGGCAAGGCATTACTGATTTGAATGCTCGGGAATATTTTTATTTTGTTTGTTTTGATGCTGTTTCATTAAGTGATAGACATTACACATAGGGCACAATCCTATGCATGTCTACTCAGAAGTAAGTCTCATTATGTCCAATTGGTGTTACTCCCAGGAAAGTGTGCTTAGGACTGCAACCATAAAATCACAACATGCTGGTCAGAGAGCACATGAGATTGGTGGTGGTGGTGAGGGGAGGAGAATAAACAGATTTTTGCTGCATTGACAAAGTGGGGTCCTGTTATTCTCTTTTTTTGTCCCATATAATCTCTGTGCCATCCCTGCATCAATTGGTTTCCAGCATCTCTCAAGGATAAATCTATTGCTTGGTTCCAAGACCAATGCTCAAGAATGAGGCATGGGTAGGGTTGCAATATGTCATGAAAAACAGGGATAGTCCCAGTTTTGGGGGATTGTGTTCACATAATGGCAAATGGGACAGAGGGTCCTGTCCTGATTTTGTGGAAGAGATTTATGGCAACCCTAGGCATGGGCCATCTTGGCCTCTGTGTAGAAAATTCTGGGAAGAAGCCCTCCATTTGTCTGCCATACTGGTCTCTCACAACTGCAGAGGGCTCTGCCTCTTGGGGGATTCCTGCCTCCCATTCCCATTTTTTACCTATGTCAGCCTGCAACTGTCTTCAGCACTTGACTCTGAAACAAAAATGAATGAAGGGGCTCCTACTGGTGTTGGAATGCCAGGAGCAAAGGTGATACCTCACCCCACACCTTGATGGACACTCTTGGTGCCACCGCCTTGGCCAGATGAGCTCTCTGATGGGTCTCATCCCTTGGTGGTAACCAAGCCACAATGCTGAGAACCCCACCCCTGAGTTTCATAGGACTGTGTGTGCTCTCCAGACTTTAGACCGCGACAGAGCCTGAACCTGTCGCCAGGCAGTGCCTGATTGAGAACCTTAAACTCAAGCTGCCCTCATTTCTAAGTCCTGCTAGGCAAGTTTCTCCAGGTTGGATGCTAATTGAAATTAAAAGATTTGACACAGATTAAAAGCTTAATTGATTTATGCTACAGCAAATTCAAACATGAGAATACAAAACCCAGCACAACATCAAAGTATCAAATAGTCTCTCTGAATGAAATCCTAAAATAAAACTGTAAGAGGAAAAGAAATCAAAGCAGAGGCTGAGAATACATGCAGCTCCATGGCCCTGAAGGATCCCCCCAGGGTCAGGTCTTGCCCGCCCACAGATATACAAATTTGATCCCTGTTGTGTATGTACAACGTTGGGCAGACATAAGCATGACATTTGGGGAGTATATTCCTTCCATGATATAAGGACCCACTAAGAAGAGATTTTTTTTGTTTTCAATCCCTAAGGGGATACAACCCAAGGTACATGAATCTGCACCAGCTAAAGAGCTGATGCAGATCTGAATAATTCCTTATTTTATGTATGTAGTACTATGAGGTACTATGAGGCACTATGTACATAATATGTACTTAGCCCCATAGGTACTATGTAAAAGTGTATGTAGGCTACTATTAGTTCAACATTGCCATTTTTCTCTGACAATCTGAAGAGGTTGGCTATGGCCAAAGGTTTTTAATCCTAGGAAGGCATCTTGGATTTGTTAGGCTCTGATTTCATAGGTCAAAGAGTACATTGGTCAAAACCATGCTATATTGTGAAAAACAAATGTAGCCAAAGCAGACCTTAGCACATTGTCTTTGGTAATCATATCTTGCCAGAAACTCATCACTATGTCAGTTATAAAGGGCTATCTACTACAGACTTGTTTACAATAATTTAATCTCTAGGTTATGAGGGACAGGAAAACAGTACACAGAGGCCAGAATCCTGCAAATGGTTTGTAAAAGGCATTCTATGGAATGGATTCCATTCCACTTCCAATTTTGTGGATCTGAAAGACCAAAAAAAGATAAATTCTAGCAGTGACTTACAAGTTTCAAGCCTTCAAGCTGCACCTGATGAATTGGTTTCTAGTCCCCCAGAATGTATGCAGAAATACATGATTGCATCTTTTAGATCAGTGGTTCTCAAAGTGGGCAGTCAGGACTCCCTTGAGGTGTTACAACTTCATTTCAGTAGGGACCACATAAAAAGCTGGGAGTCACCATCTTGGTATCTGACAATGGCATCACCATCTCAGAATGAGGCACTAAGGTGTCAATCCATACTTTCTTGGGAGTAAGTCTCATTGAACACAATGGGGCTTACTTTCAAGTAGACATGATGGAGCTCTGGCACCAAGGTGATGTCACATCCAGCCATGACATCACTACCAGGTAGTCCCAGACAGAATTTCATTCTCAGAAGGGGGTCCCAAGCCGAAATACTCGAGAACCACTGCTTTAGATGTCACTAATTGTTTTCACCATAGCAAACTAAAAAGGCTGCCATCAGGAAGGTTCTGCCAACAATCAGTCGAATCTAGATTTCACTCTTATCTGAGCATCAGTTGGCTCAGCTGAAGAATTTCCAGTCTGTCCAGAACCTCTAGCAGTGAAACACAAACCATGATTAGCACATTGGAGACTAGACACCTTCCAGACGTCAAGGTTTGGTTCGGGTTCTCTGCCACGTCAGTCCACCCACATTTTCTCAGCTGATGCTGTAAATTTGGCTGATCCAATTGGGTTAGGAGCCTAATTTTAAATTTAATTTGTGGTTGAGTGTCCTGGTTTGTGCCAACCTTGTCTGCAACAGCAGCAGAGATGGAGTGTGATACAAGCCACTATTCCTTAATTTACTCTTCCCTTTGATCTGAAATTTTCCTCTGGTCATCCCAATTCTTATTGACTTTCCACCTCACATCTTTCCTTCCTTATTGTCCCTCTGGAGTTTCTGAAGCATTATAAACTAGCATTTCCTATTGGACATGAATAGTTTTAAGGATAAAGTTTAGATTAGCATTGTACAGGTTGAACTTCCTCATTTGTGACATTTGATTCTAAGAACCTGTGCACTTAACTGTTTTCATATTATACAAGGGCATTTAGAAATTATGGTTAACAAGGGAGGCAATCAGAGATGGGCTGGCCCCATCCCAAGATCCGGTACGCCGGAAGTGGGAGGGGCCAGCCAGGCTCAGGGGTGTGGGCGGGGCGAGGGGCGGGACTGGGGAGGGGCGAGGGGCGGGGCGACGTTGGCGCCTGCGCAGTGCCTGCTTAGAAGCTGGCCCTGCGCAAGCGCCGACACTAGCGCTCACACAGAGCCTGCCTGGAAGCTGGCCTGGCAGGCGGGCTTCCAAGCAGGCTCTGCGCAAGCGCTGACACCGGTGCTCATGCAGAGCCTGTTTGGAAGCTGGCCTGGCAGGCTTGCTTCCAAGCAGGCTCTGCGCAAGCGCTGACACCGGCGCTCGCGCAGAGCCTGCCTGGAAGCTGGCCTGGCAGGCCGCTTCTAGGCAGGCTCTGCGCGAGTGCCGACGTCGGCGCTCGCACAGAGCCTGCCTAGAAGCGGGCAAGCCGCCTCTAGGCAGGGTCTGCGCGAGCGCCGATGTCGGCGCTTGTGCAGAGCCTGCCTAGAAGCGGCCTGCCCACTTCTAGGCAGGCTGCGGTGGGCGCAAAACATGGCAGACCGTACCGGTCCGCTATGTTTTGCATTTCCCTGTCGCTGGTGGTACGCTAGCAGCAGGGAAACGGGAAGAACCGGTACGGGCCTGCGCGCCCGTACCGGTAAGTGCCCACCACTGGAGGCAATGACTGAGAATGACTCAAGTTCCTTTTCAGGTGGCTGCTACTTGCCCTGCAAGGAGTGGAGACCCTGCAAATTTGCAAGCAGTTTCAGTGCAGAGCAATTCACAAGTAAGTATGACTTGGGGGAAGAGAGTGGCTCTTCCTCCCAGCTGAACATGAAATTCATGTTCATGAAGTTCATGAAGAACATGAACATGAACATGTTCATGTAGAACATGAAGTTCATGAAATTTAGGCCAAGTTTAATTGTTGTCTTGGTAAGCAGGCTACCTTTAGGCCAGTAACTAAAATTTAATGGAATTAAGGGATTTATAGAGCCAACCTCAGTCGCTTTGAGACAAAATTGCAAATATATATGAGACAAAATTGCATATATATGCAATTTTGTCTCAAAGCGACTGAGGTTGGCTCTATTAATATATATATATATATATATATATATATATATATATATATATATATATATATATATATATATATATATATATATATATATATATATATATATATATATATCATAACCCAAGTGTTAATTGTGGCTAGTTTGGACATGCCGGTATAGTAAGCTGGCCACAGAAAGAAATGGAGGCGGCCGATGTGAAGACCCAAAAGCTCCTCACAATGCATGGGGGTTTCCACCCCAAGTCTTACACCCAGAGACTATACACTAGTCGGAATGAGGGCGGCTGGGGTCTGATGAATGTAAAAACTACTATCCTTGATGAAACCCAGAATATCCAGGAATACATCAGTGAAATGGCTCCCAAAGATGAGCTGATGAGAGAATGTCTCCAGCAACAACAGCAACAGCAAATATGGAAGGAAGATCAAACTGAGGAAGTGTCCTGGCAAGATAAGACCCTGCATGGGATGTACCATCGCCAGATAACCGAAGTCGCTGATATTGTGAAATCCTATCAGTGGCTGGAAAGAGCTGGCTTCAAAGATAGCGCTGAAGACCTCATTATGGCAGCACAAGAACAGGCACTAAGTACCAGATCCATAGAAGCGGGGATTTACCATATAAGAGAAGACTCAAAGTGCAGGCTGTGCAGAGAAACGTCAGAAACAATCCAACACATCATGGCAGTGTGTAAGATGCAGGCAGGAACAGCATACATTGAACGGCACAACCAAGTAGCCGGCATCGTGTATAGCAGTGGTTCTCAATCTTCCTAACGCCGTGACCCCTTTATAAGTTCCTCATGTTGTGGGGACCCCCAACCATAAAATTATTTTCGTTGCTACTTTATAAATGTAATTTTGCTACTGTTATGAATTGTAATGTAAATATCCAATATGCAGGATGTATTTTCATTGTTAAAAATGAAATGTGTGTTCTATGCACACATTGAACACAATGGGATTTATTTCAGAGAGGCATGCATAGGATTGGGCCCTGATGCTGTCAGTCAGCCCCAGTGCATGTGCAGCTACAACCGGAGGTCTGACAAGCTTGACCTGGCCCCCTGCACCAGGGGTCTTTAGGCGACCCCCAGGAAAGCTCTAGGCGACCCCCAAAGGGGTCCTGACCCCCACTTTGAGAAACGCTGGTGTATAGGAACATCTGCTCAGCCTATGGACTAACTCCTCCCAAGACCAGATGGTAGACCCCTCTGAAGGTTGTGGAGAATGACAGGGCTAAGGTCCTGTGGGACTTCCGTATCCAGACAGACAAGAAGGTACTGGCTAACCAGCCAGACATTGTGGTGGTAGATAAGGCCCAGAAGACAGCCCTGGTGATAGATGTAGTAATACCAAACAATAGCAACATCAAGAAAAAAGTGTATGAAAAGGTAGAAAAGTATCAGGGTTTGAAGGAGGAATTATAAAGGTTGTGGCAAGTGATGGTGAATGTGATCCCAATAGTGATTGGAGCACTAGGGGCTGTGACACCCAAGCTGGAAGAATGGCTCCAACAGATTCCAGGAGGGACAGCAGAACACTCGATCCAGAAAAGCGCATTGCTAGGAACAGCTAAGATACTGCGCAGAACCCTCAAACTCCCAGGCCTCTGGTAGAGGACCCGAGACTGAGGATAACATACATACACCACCCATGGAGGGTGAGAAAACAATTTTTAATTTTAATTTTAATTTTAATTTTATATATATATATATATATATATATATATATATATATATATATATATATATATATATATATATATATATATATATAAAACCACCCCCCTTTCCAGCATCTCACCTGCCTTTTTGCCACTTCTCTTCACAATGGCTCTCCTCAGTTGCCTCCCTAGCCTATTCTCAGTGCGACCTGTTATCTGTCCCAGAGATAGATGACAGTTCACATGACAATGGAAAGTTGACCTTTCTTCTCAGCCTTCTCTGCCACAGAGCCACATGGAAATAGAACCCTCATCCTGATTCCCCCTTGTGGTTGAACCCTCAACCCACACAGGTCAAGGCTTTTATGTAGATAGAATTGTCAGGAGAAACCTGAACATACCAAAGTCCCATTATTTCTCCCCTTTCCAGTAGATCCTTCTCTGACAATATGCTGATCCTTTTCATCCCCCCATGTTTCCTTGTGGAAGGAGATTCTTCATTTAAGAAGTGGCTTCTAACCCAATTGGGTCAGCCAAATACTATCCCTATTTCCCTGGAAGTAAGTCCCATTGACAATAATAGGGCTTACATCTGAGTACACATGCACAGGCTTGGGCTCTAATAAGTCCTCCATTACAGCTTGTTTGAGCTCCCTTCCCCATTCCTTCTTGACTGAAGAGTTGTGGCTAAGGAGTGGCACATGAGCAGTTTTTAGTGGTGCTTGATCACTGTAAAATGAGCAGTGGACATTAAAATAGAGACATCTTAAAGGGATGAAATTGGACGAAGGCTGCAAACAACGCAGAATATGATACTAGCACATTAGTTGGACGGTTTCTTCTATCATTCTAATGAATAAGTTTTTCTTTTTTGATACTGCATTTTGCAGACCAGGCATTAACTGCTATCTGTATGGTTAATTATAAGAGCAAAGAATTTGTTGTTTACTTATGGTACCACAATTCTTCCAAACAATTAAAAAAATGGCACAAGCAAGATTATTGCCAAGGAAATGAATTTATTTATTTTTCTGTCTATTTCATTCTGCTAGGATAAATAGTATTGATTTTTAAAGATGGATTTTTTTATTCTTAACATTACAGGTTACAGCTCTCAACAAGAGGTAATAGTATGCAGTGGTTGACTATCCATATGCTGATCCTGCCCATTGAATAGATAGTAAAGGCTGTCACTTTTGAAGTGACCCTTTGGGTATGGGAAAAAAATGGAGGAGCTCATATCCTGGATTGCGATCTTTACTGTTTTTGGCCAAAGGGCCACATCAAATACACAGGTGGGCTGTGGCTGGTTCGGTCCAGTTCTCGGGGACTGGATGTTCAAATCTCCCCACCGCTACCGATCTGGTAGCGGCGGGGGGGGCCATAACCGTGCGCACCAGTTCGGCCACTGGCTTGACAGTTAAAGGCTCCAGCAGCTGGCCGGGCACTTTTAAATTTGCCACTCTTAGCGGCAGCCCGGTGAGGTGCCCCACAAGCCCCAGCGCTGGAGTGTCCTTTCCCCGGCTGCTGGGGCTTGTGGAGCTCCTTGCTGGGCTGCCGCTAGGAGCGGCAAATTTAAAAGTGCCCGGCCAACTGCTGGCGCGGCCAGCTTCGAGGGCTGGGACTGCAGCCTGAGAACCCAATCCTGACTACTCAGAAGTAAGTCCCATGACAGTCAATGGGACTTACTCCCAGGAAATTGTGGCTGGCACTGCAGCCTGAGAGCCCAACCTGACTACTCAGAAGTAAGTCCCATGACAGTCAATGGGATTTACTCCCAGGAAAATGTGGCTGGCACTGCAGCCTGAGAGCCCAACCTGACTACTCAGAAGTAAGTCCCATGACAGTCAATTTTAATTTTTTAAATTTTTTTAATTAAAAACCTCCCCAGCCCCGCCCCCTGACCTGAGCCCACCCTCTGACCTGGACTAGCCCCGTCCACATCCGGGGAACCGGTTGTTGGGCCGGGCCAGGCCAGGCCCACCACTGATCAAATATCTGGAACAGTGTCAAGAGCCAGATAAAAATATTTTAAATATAAAATTTAAATACATTAGAAATAGTTTAACGAATAAATGCACTCAAATTTCTAGGATTTCTGCAAACACCAATACACAGCACAGAAGTTCAGCTACAATTAATAGGACCACAGTTCCTCTATCAGATCTTCACAGCTCTAATTATGTTTGTTCAACTTGATGAGAGGCTATTAGGGGGCCAGAGGCTGGGTGCTGGCCAGTTAAAGGCTTGCTGTGGGCTGCATCTAGCCCTCAGTCCAGAGTTTGGAGATCCCTGCCCTAGATTGGCACAGAAAGCCAGAATACAATCTCAGCTTAACAAGACCGGCTTAATTAAACATTACATGAAAATACAAATCTGTAAATTTTTCACTTACCACAGAAAAAGTTTCCAAATCTTGTATGAAGTTCCGATAAGCAATCTTATATGACTTACCAAATAAGATATGACATATGTGTAGGCTGGATGCATGTGTCCCAGTCTTATTTCCTACCAGTTTATACTATGCAGCTGTGCTGCTGAAACCTGTGTTGCATCTACGTGTGTGATGTGTGTGTGTGTGTGTGACCAGAAAGACACAGGACTGATAAATAATTTTTACCTCTTTTTCTAGGTCATCCAGCTACCAATGGGTCTCCTTGGACCAGCTGTAAATACATTTTTGATTGCTAAGGGCTGAAATTCTAATCACATTTTCCTGGGAGTAAGAACTATTATTTATTTATTTTATGTACGGTATTTATTTAGTAAATTTGTACCCCACCTTTCTTGGGATGTGGCTGGTGCAAGACAGCTAACAAATAAAACAATATTAAAAACAGTCAATAAAAACATTTAAAACATTTTAAAAACATACAAAGATTAAAAACAATAACCTTCCACCTCTGCCTCAATAAAAAGCTTTTTTAAACCAGAAAGTTTTTAGGCACTGCCTAAAGCTCTGTATGGAGGGAGGTTTCCTAACTATTGAATACAATGGGACTTACATCTGAGTAGACATGCTTAGGATTGCACTGTACACCAATAATCTCGGGGAACATGATTGGACTAAAAAAGGGAGATAGAAATTTGGTGTGCACCACTGCACTAAGATCCTTCTCCTCCCACCCCAAAATTCTCCCTGTTCAGACTGCTTCCCATCCTGCTTCTCCCTCTGCCATCATGTTACTTACTTTGGTGCAGCATCTGGAAGTCTTTGATCTTGTGCGCCTGTGGTTCCACAATATATAACAGTTGTGCATCTTTTGCAATACCATAAAACTTACTTCATGATCATGATACACATAGGAAAAACATTTGAAAAAAATTAAGGGGGATTTTTATGATTATTTACAATGGTTGCAATTCATATTTTTCTTAATTTTCATGTTACAGATTTTTTACTATAATGTCTATAGCAGGCTATAATAACGAGCACTTCAATTAATCAGAGGGAAAATGGGGCATAAATCATTTAAATAAATAAAAATATGTACCCCAGGGCAAAGGCATGGAAACTTAACTCAATGCAGCAGAAAAACTCTGGCAAAAATAGGTAGCCTAACTAGTTTGATATGTTATGACTGGATATTTTATCACTGGATCTCGATTGAATTACATTAAATACAGGAAAGATATGAGATTAATAACCTGCTTTAAACAGGTTAGTAAATTTTAACATGGTAAGCAGTTCATTTTCTCTGGGTCTCCTTTTGGACTAGGCACTTTCTATCATGCCACCACAATTCTTTCTAGCCATTTGCAAGATAATAATCACTTGATCTGCATGATCAGGCCAGTTCACATGAATGACTTACATCACAATAACATTTTTTAGGTAGAATGATTTTATGTAGCTCCCATGTGATGGTTGCTCTACCGTATATTTAAAGTGACTTGATCTATATGTATATTGAAAGGTTTGCTGAGATACCCCTAAAATCTGGAGCCTGTTCTACAAGATGACTTACATGGCATAGGGGTCAGGGGTGTATCTTGGGTATGGTGATACAGGGCAGGTGCCTTGGATGTCACAGGGTGTACCAAGGATAGGTTTCCTGGGCAGTGAGCAGTAGTGGTGGCACCCCCTTCTGTGTGCTCCAGAAGGGCTTTTGGCCTCTCTGTGGAAGGGGTGGTGGCAGCTTCACACCTGTTCTGTCTCCTGTGGAGCCTTCCCATTAAGGGGAACATCCACAGAAAAATGAATGGAGTGTGCAAAGCCTTTTATGGGGAAAACTTGAAAGTGTCATCACAATATCACATGACATTGTGATATCACAGACCCAGTGCTGGGACAGTGCTGCATGCCATTGTAGACTTCTTAAGTTTAGATTTAAACTTACGGTGGTTTATATTCAAACAATTGCAAAAATAAATTAGCTGTGCATTACTTATCTTGAATTCACTGGTGTAAATCTTGTCATTTGATTACTGAAGGAAGAATAGAACCTGAGTTAAGATCAAGGTTGGCAAACATTATAATAGATTGAAAAGCTTTAAAATGTTATGCAGAAAATGTGATTCCTGCTTAAGGAAAAAAATGTGTGACTCAGTGAAGTGGGCTGAAAAGCAAGACTCTGATGGCTGAGTAATTGGGAAGCGTCACCTCAGATACACAAATGCTTGGATATTTTTGCTTATATGTATGCCCTGTGCCACTTAATACACTCCTACACTATTTAGTTTCTTCACAGCAGTCAAAATACATTTTGCTGATCAAGCTGCTTAATTACAAATGAGTTTACTGGACTGTCATTGCTCCCATCCTACATGTTGTTAGCTTCATATGTTACATCAACTAGACATGAATGAGCATTACAAAAACATGCTGGGTCAATAGGTTTTGCCCTGCGGATGGCAGAGAACAAGAGGGACGAATCAGGAAAAAGAATGTTTTTCTTTGGATATAGGAATCTGTCAAAGAGAATGGTTACTGGGGATATTCACAAAGTATTGGAAAAGTATATTTGTGGGATGCAGTGGCTCAACTGGCTAAGACACTGTACCTTTTATCTGGCAGGCTAGGGTTCAAGACCCAGGTGCTGCAAGATGGAGTGAGCTCCTGTCCTTAGCCCAGCTCCTGCCAACCTAGCAGTTCAAAGGTATGCAGATGCAAGTAGATAAATAAGTACCACCTTGATGGGAAGGTAATCAGCGTTGTGTTCAGTAAAGCTGGCCATGCGACCACAGAGGCATCTTTGGACAAAGTTGGCTCATGTCTTGAATTGGAGAAGAGTGTCACAGCCAACAGCTGAGGCTAGTGCCTGTATAGGCGGCAGGGCAACCTGCCAGGCACCTTTACTTTTACCTGTGGGGTTTAGGGAGCTGAATAAGAAGGTTAGCTGGCCCATGATACCACTCATTGGCCCTGATCACCATTCTAAAACTCTTCTTTATATATAGCCTTGTGATTTGTCTGCTACTTTGCTTTGATCACAAGAGCTGCCTATGCTGCTAGATTAGATAGATGAAGAGCTCACCACATTGTCTTCAGCGCTGATGGGTTAGCAAGTCCTGAGTCTAACACAAATAATCATCCCTGCTGCTTGCCTCCAGGGTTCTTGGGTTGTATATCACTACTTTTGTCACTCCCCCCTCCCAATGTTGTGTAATGTGCTGTACATGTACAGAATATATGATAGAGGCGCAGGGAAGATGAGGGAGGCTTGGACCTTATTGGTGTATGATTAAGATAAAAAGACAGGTCCAGGTCTTTTATTGCATGTGTCTTACATGCTATTGCTATCATATGTTAGATAAACATCCATACTTATTATGAAATGTACTGTGTCATGACTTCTGTCATTGCCACAATGTTTCCTTTACTATTATTTTTTTAAAAAACTTTCTGCATTGAACAGAAACAATGCTGAAGCTTTTGTACTTAGCTATTGTTTTCTCTTAATTATCTCTTTTTGGGAATAAAGTGCCATTTGTTTTTACAGTCTGGGAAGGAAGCAATTCCTATATTCTGCTGAACTGGCGACAGCGAAGCCGGGTCATTTTACACAACAAAGTCAAAGCTGTGTTTGTAGTGCATTAATTCAGCACATCAGAATCCAGAGCTCATTTTACATCTGACTTGGAAGATATTATTAAACGTTGCACTGGTTCAAAATTAAATATGAGTCAGCTGGATATGAAAATAGTTGCTACTTTAATTGCTTGCTGAACAGTTGTGAAACTAGCTGCAAGCATTACCTGTCTAGTTATGCCCAGTAAGGGAAAACACCTATCTTGTATTCATGATGTAATCAAGTGTAAACAGATCAACTTCTGAAAGGGATTCAATAACTACAAGTTAATGTTTGTGAAGCAAGGCATTTTTTAGAATTATTCTTTTCAAAGATAAAGAAAGAAACAAACCCCAAGTTACAAACATATACTGTTCAGTCATATCCCTCCACCACTGATGTGGATGTAGCTATGCAATGTGTGCAGCATTCAGTGATGGTGGTGGTAGTGCAATCACAAAGACCCCCACTTTGAAAACCACTGGCTAATGTTTCTATGCAAAGCTATGCATGATCGCTTCAGTGACTATTCACAATAGTGGTAATCAGAGCTCATAACACAGTAGACCTTTTTTGCTTGTGTTGTGGGCAAGAACTCTTAAAGAGTTGATGGGACATAGGACAGATGATATATAGAGGACCCTCCACAAGGATCCAAGGAGAAAAGTTAAACTGTACAATGACAACAATTTCATCATAAGTTCAACATGACAATTCCATTTCCACATTGAACAGTTTATATGACAGATGCAAATCTTCTCTGATTTTATAAAACAAAGTTCAGATTGTAACTCATTAGCATCTTAAATATAGGTAATGGGCATGGATTTCTCAAACTTACCAGATCTGTGATGCACCTCAGTCTCCCTCAATGTTGTTATGACTCAAAACAGTCTCAGAAATGCCTCCCAATGTAACTGGAAGTAGCGTTCATGAAACCAGATTGACACAGAAAGTTGGTCTGAGGCCTTTTGTGGCATCTGGATTGGGCTGAACATAGGAGCAGCTTCTAGAGATGTGCGGTAACCTGGGGAGACCTTTAGGTACATCCATTTGGCTTCAATTTGGAACTAGATTGAGATAATTTTCTTTTTAAAGAATACCTGGGTATTACATCACTTCTGGTTGTGATGTCACTTCCAGGACATATTTTGAGATTTACACTTGGTTTCATGATCATTAGCTACACCACTAAGGGCATAATCTAGAGTGAGAGCAATGAGGAGTGACCTCTCTGGGCTGCCCCAACTTTTTTGAATCCAGAGCAGAAAGTTATGCTGGATCCAGACAGTCAGAAAGCCTAGACTGCCCTACCTGCTCCAGAGGCATCAAGTGACACCTGGGGAAGGCTTGCTCCTGAGGAGACCCCTCTCAGATCACAGTGAACAAGGAACAGCTGTGGTGCCTGCCTTATAAGGAGTCCTTGATGAGATGCCAGTACAGTCTATAGTGAATATAGGTTAGTGGGCTGCCAAGTTAGTGGGCTGTCGTAGTTGTGCCAGATCCTGAAGTTGAGAGGCAGGGGTTGCAGCTAGGTTGGCCTAGAACTCAGATTTTTGGTCAACACTGCCTCATGGGTCCTGCATGGCTTCTATAGTTTTATTACTCTATATTACAGTTTGCCAATGCCTTCTTTGTCTGCACTGCAGTGTCCACTCCTTTTTATCACATCCCACAATTTTCAAAAATTATTCCTACCATCTTTCTTATACGCATGTAATGATAAATACCAGCTGTTCAGAAGGCAAGATATCAAGTGCCCATCTACAACAATTTTGTAGTGGCAAACATTTCTCACCTTCTCAAGAACTGTATTTAGTACTTGGCACGTACCTCCAAATACACATTTTGACTATGCCAGGACATGTAGTATACTTGCATTCAGTGCTTCATAACTGTTTCAAGATGTTGATTTTATTTACTGACAAATTTTATCATAGAAAGCTATGCAAAAAATTTTATGCATAGAAAGCTCTGTTCTTGCTCTAGGCAACAATGTGATTCTCTAGAACAGCAAATTTTGCACTGCCATAAACAAACTAGTACCAACCAGACCTCACAACACTTTACAATTTGTAACTCTTCAGTCTCTTACAGAAGCGATAATGCAACAGGGGAGTGGGTGTTTGTGAACCCAATCCTCAGCAAGCTTACTCAGATGTAAGTCCCATAATCGTCAAAAATGACCTCCTCCCTATTGCCACTCCTTCCCATTCTTTTAGTCCCCCCATACTCCTCCTGTTTACTCCTCCTGTCCTGTTTACAGATGGTGGGGATAATGGAAATGTTCCAACAGACACAGGCAGCCTTGCAGCAAATCCATTTCTACCAGTGCTGGGCTCTTAATGGGATGACGACAACTTGACTCAAGAGCTTTTAACCCATGTAGGGATGACTTGAGTACTTGTAAATTCTCCCCATGACTATTTCTGAATCTATTCACAAGAGGTCAGTGACTCTAGACTTGACTCAAGTCAATGTACCCTTGACTTGTCCCAACACTGGAGTATACAGTTTGAAAATTTGACTGACATATTATTTTTTATGGATAGATGAGAGAATAAATTCCCAAACATGCTATTATGCTTTTGCTTCGCTTGAATACATTCTACCGTCATGTAGCCATTCATCAATTGAATGATAAATATGTGTCAGATATGGCTGTGCCATGCGTCTGTTGTAGCCTTTGATGTTCATTTAGATGGAGTTAGAGAGCTTTCCAGTTTGTCTAACATTTTCATTTGCATAACAAGGTTATGAATGACAGAGCAGCTAAAGCCAGACGAGTTGGCTCCAAGATCTGCAATTTAAGAAGGCAATGTTTTGCAATGGTTACAAAAAGACAAGAAGTGAGGGCACGTGCTTCTGTTTGTGAAACTGGGCTATCAGCACTGGGATCGCTCTTCTTGCAATATGTGGAATTTGCTGAAATAAGAGTTCCTCTCAAGTCTGACTTTGCTTTAGGCACAGAAGCTGTAACAGAGGAAGAAAGGGTTTGTAAATAGATGTACAAGTCACCTTCCAGGGTTTGTTGAGGTAATAGCTTAAGTTTCAGGCAATTACAACTACAGTACTCAATTAAATTCGTATTGTCAATTTGTGTTCAAGGGATATCACAAAGAAATAAAATCATGAAAATTCATGACATCTTCACAAGAAAGAATATTAGAATTCTCATACTACTGGAGTTTAGGGTCATACAATGAAACTGATTGGTAGTATATTCAGGATTGAGAAAAAGGAAGTATTTTGGCGCATTAGTCACATAGGTAGAAACCAACAAAGCTGTGTAGATTTTACACATAGGCCCATATCCTAAAGTCAAATTAAGCCCTTTCCTCCGGAGCAGTTAAGGTGACTTTCCATAAGATAACACTAGAAGGTGACGTAACTGTGTGGACCTGTAACTGCTCTGGATTTTGCCCTTAGTAAGGTCTCTTCTATTGTGTATGATTTGATACATTTTGGTAAGTATAAAATTGATCTGATCACTTTTGGTTTTTTTTACTTCATCTTTAAAAAGTAAAACAACTGAAATTAAGAAACAAACTCAGAAAACCTACAAGCTACTATCAGTGGCGTAGTTAAGGGAAGTGCAGGGGTTGCAATTGCACCGAGCTACAAGCTTTACGGGGGCTACAAGTTGAGCTTGATACTTGTGGCTAAAATTATGAAAAACAGGGTATGTATGAATGATTATATATTGTATATATATTATATATTATATAGCTTCATGTTATATATTGTTGCAAAGGTAATTTAATGCAGAATGCAACGCAACAAACTGCATTAGAATATCCATATTCTATCAAAAGGTATGGTCAGTTAACAAGAAAATGAAAACAGAAAAGCCTATGGATCAAAAAGTGGATTTTCTTAACTCAAACTTTCCTATATACTGATGGCTCTGAGAGCCAATGAGATGTAATTCTGATACTGTATGCAACTAATAAGGTGTTAATATTAACCAGCCCTCATTTCCATATACATGCAGTATATCACAATACAGCTACCCATGCTAACTGGGTATTCAGACACTTCTAAGTGGTGCTCCTCTTACATTTAGCAGGGAAAAAAAATAACCATCCCTCTTTGTCCTTGCAAAGATGTTTCCCTGACCAGTAAGGGACACACTTTTTATTATTATTCTTAATTAAATTTGATTTTGTTGTTTTGTGGATAGGGTGGCAACAAAACCTTCTTCATCTCCAGATAACAAATGGGTGCTTTAGCTATGCCACTAGCAGAGCTAATGGGAGGTGAACTGCTAAAGAGGAGAAGCTGGCAGGTTTTCCCCAATTTTCTTTTTAAAAATATCCCAGGATGACATCACTTCCGGTTGTGACATCACTTCCAAGGCAACATTTTGAGTTTTGCACTCCATAATCATTAACTACATAATCATTAACTACGCCACTGGCTAAGATTAAAACACAAAACAAACACAAGTATAAAGTATTAAGTATAAAACACAAAACAAACAAAAACAAATCTATCTACCTAACCATCTTCCTACCTACCATCTACAATATCTACCCTACAATATCTAAAGAGATATTGATGATCAATTCTTTATTTTATTTTCAATAAAGTTTTTTTAAATCTCTGATCAATTTTCTACTCCTTGATCCATAATTTGTTAAACAAATTTTCCCTTTCATGTGCATTAATAGTTTCCAATTGTCCATAAAATCTTCTCTATAAGAAAAATTGTAAGTCTGTCCATTTCGTAAAAATGTAAGAAGAGCCCTGCTGGATCAGGGGAATGGCCCATCTAGTCCAGCTTCCTGTGTCTCAGTGGCCTATTAAGTGCTTCAGGGATCCCACAAGACAAGAGACCTGCACCCTGGTGCCCCTGCTGCATTAAGCATTCTGAGGTATCCTACATCTGTTTGCGGACTTTACTTTTGGTGTTTTTGTGAACAGAAATATGCTGTTGGAATGTAACTTCTTTTTTTATATATATATATATATATATATATATATATATATATATATATATAATACTCAATTATGCTCAGGATCACAATCTAAGAGGCAATGGAAAGTCATGTCTGATTATTCCACTGAAGATTAATCTTGCCAATCAGAATAAAGTACTTTTGGAGCCTTTCAAAACTATCTCATACTTTGTGAGTCAGAAAATAAATCCTTGACAAACTCATTTACTGATGCTGTCATTCATTGGGAGTCAGCTTGGCCATCCTATCCTTCAAAGTGACGGAACACCCTGCAGCATCTAAACCAGAATAAACAGCTTTGCTAGGCAATCTAAAAATATCTTGACAAGTTCAACCATCCTGCTTTAAACCCGTGAGCACTTGCCACATTAACACAGCCACAACTGTGAATTTTGCTGTAGTGCATGAGGTCACATGTTTGTGTACACCAGAACAAATTCAACAAACCAGTGAGGGCATCATGAGAACACTTGTAGGGTCAAAAATTTTAATGATGTTGGTGCTCAGTAGATAATAACATTTCGCCCTTCAGACCCTATTTGTTTTCAGGGCTCACAGTGTTGTGAGATGTGTATTGTGTGCCACAATATTTTGATGTATGATATGACAAGGGTATGGGAACCATAAAAAGCTAGATTCGTGTCTAACCCCACCATCAAATGGGAACATGCTGGGAAGAAAAGCTGTGAAATAGTTTCTTTTAAACTTTGAAAAATGCTTTTGACTGGTAATTTGTATAACAACTAACAACATGTGTCTCAGAGGGACAACTTTAAGGGAAATATAATTGTGTTTGAATAATTTATAAAAAGTATGCACGCATTACAAATCTGAAAACCCTAACACATTTATTGGGAAGTTCAAACAGATCCTTGCCCCATGCAGTTTAGGAAATTCACACAGATAAGAGGAAATAAACCAGGATGTTTATTTGTTGTGAACACAAACCAGTTCTTGAACCATGACAGTTCAAAAAAATAGACAGTTAAAAAAAAGAAATATATGTGTGCAGAATAACCCAATGTCATAACCACAAGAAGTCCTGGCACCCCAAAATATAGGACATACAAGGATAATGTAGGTTCTTACAAAATAAACAGTACATACTCTCCTATATTCATTTCATGTGGTTCATTTAAACATTAATTTTTAAATTTGAAACTATATTACATAGAATTTATTGACCCTTATTTATTAATTACAATAAGACCAAGCACAGCCCACAAAAGGATGACTTTTAAGTTATTTTCCAGAACACAAGGATAAAAAAAGAAATGTCCTGGCAAAAGAGGTGGCACTGGTGGTTTTTTCTGTACTTTAGCTGTCATTTATATACATATACCTGGCCCATTGAACTTGATGGGGCTTACTTGTGAGTAAGCATGGACAGGATTACACTGTTTAAATGTTTTGAAGCATATTTTTAATCACACGAAACCTGTATTTACATGTTTTTATTAATTCTTTTCCTAAAACAAACAAATGGTCCAAGTGTCACAAATATCGTAAGAGCACAAACCAACTGATGTTTACTCAAAAGTAAGTTCCAGGTAAGTGTGTTTTGGTTTGAAGCCTCAATCAACAGAGTTAACTTTTGAAGAAACTGACTGGAGTTGAAAAAGTGAACAGAGGTTACCCTGACAGTTCATGGATAGCATCACACAGAACACCCTTGAAGCACTTTCTAGTCACTTGTATTTTAAAATTCAGGTGAGTAACTTCCTATCCAAAGTGACATTTTTTGCTGGACAGGAAAGAAAATTGCCCTTCTGAGTTCTGAAATGTTGCAGTTTGTCATGTTATTGGTTCTGTCATGTCAGATGCAACATGGCGGATTCTGTAGCAAAATGTGATATGACTCATTTTTTAGAATTTACGTGGGTGATTATTTCAGAAGGAAATTTGGAGGAATGGTTTTCTGATTTCAAATAACAGTTCAAATTAATTCTTGACTCTTAAAAATTAATAGAATGGGGGTTCTTCTGACTTTCCTCATTAAAATCCAGGAGGATATATCTTCAGATGACAATTCGTTCCCCAGTTCGCACCAAATGGAAGTAATTTAAACTGCCACAGAGATGCTCTTAAAAGTATTTTTAAAATTCAGATGCATTGTTGCTGTGACTTTTTGCAAGAGTTAACCTTTCTAAACTACTTCATTATTCTGATTCACCATATCTGGTGCATATTAGAGGGGTGCCATTTAATCCTAAAAACAACAACAGTTTAGGGAAATGAACTGGATCCCTTTTTAATCAGTACCAATATATACAGTTTAGTTTAGATGAAACTTATTTTAGTTTACCCAAAGCTGTTGAGTTAAAGCTAGTTTTCCCTGTAGTAATGTATGACTTTGAGAGCTGGACCATGAGGAAGGCTGACCACAAAAGAATAGATGGCAGATGCCTTTGATTTATGTGCTGAAGAAGACTCTTGAGAGTCCCTTGGACAGCAAGGAGATCAAATTAGTCCATCCTCCAGAAAAGCAACCCTGACTATTCACTAGAAGGACAGATATGGAAGCTGAAATATTTTGACCACATGATGAGACGGGAGGAGTCCTTAGAAAAGATCCTGACACTGGGAAAACTGAAGGCATTAGTGTCTGTTGACCAACGTTTCAGCAGGCTCTGCTTCAGGATATCCAGGCAGATGTGACTGCCCAGAGCATCCCTGTGCACAGACTGGGTGAAGAAAGAAGGAGCAGTGCAGATGAATGTTAAGTGCTGCTTTGTGGCGGGGGAGGGGGTCTCCTGCCAAATACCCGTGGCCCATGGGCCATAGTTTGGCAAAAGCTGGCTTATGAAAATGCATCTGAACCATGACTCTATGACATGGTTTTTTGCACTTTGAACCTATATAGATTTATTTGGAAGTATATCTTATTGAAATGGGTGGGGATTACATATGAGTAAGCTTGGTTAAGAGCAGGTTGTAAATGAAGTCTTACAGTGCATGTAATTCCAAGGGATGGTTCTCAATTTGCCCATTTGATCATCTCCAATTTGCCTTTCTTTTTCTGCTATGTAGTTTTCCCCCTTTGTCCTCCTCCCTTTTCAAGTATATACCATAAAAAGAGGATCAAACATCTGTATGTGATTTCAACAAAGAAAAAAATAAGAACAAAGTCTGAATAACTTAAGACTTTAAATAATTTTATTTCCAACTTATTGTAGGGTCCTGAAGGGCCTTGAGATTTGTTGTATAATTTTACAAGAGGCTCTTCATCTGATTGTGATGATGAGACACAGGGATGATTCACAAGCTCTCATCACAGGCAATTTTTCTTCATGCCTGTTTCTTACATATCTGATAATTGGAATTATACTATAATTCACCATGTTTTGAATTAGTATCAGTATGTGTGTATGTATACGTGCATGTTTGTGTATGCACACATGACATAAGTGGGCATGTGGAGGGTGGAAGTGAACGGGAGGCAAGGTGAAGATCCGGCACTTATGTCGGATACTGACTCCACTTCTTGGGCAGCCACAAACAGCCTCTGGATGATCCTGTCTACTCAGACTTAGGCTAACTCTGGAGGCGGCCTAGGATGAAGTTGACCCATCGGGGCTGCTATTGCCTTACAGTGGGAAGGGGATGAACCTTCCCTTCCCAGAAGTACCACAGTAGCTGTCTCTAAACTTGCACTGGATACAGCACAGGCATGCCACCTGCCTGTTCCGGTGCAAGTAATTATTGTGCCATCAGTTTGGTAGACCCTGTGATGGACATGAACATGAGCCCAACTTGACAATAATTAATGTTGATCCATTAATTATCCAATAATTAATGTGAAGATTTGGTTTGCTTGTTTTGTATATGGCACATATGATTAAAGAAAGTGAAGGCAGAATCCTAACCATGTCTACTCAAAAGTAAGTCCCCTTGGGTTCAATGGGTCTTACTCCCAAGAAAGTGTCTTTAGGATTGCAGCCAAAGTAACACAAGACAGAAATGTTGTGTTGTAAGAAGTGTACTAGATATCCGAAAATGGAAAAAGGAGCATGAGGAGACCAACAGTGAAATATGGTGTGATAATCTGTAGATTAGCAGTTAGACACCTAGTGTGGGAATTGGGGAAAGTGTAATTATGAGGTTTCATGGTATTTATGACCAGTTCGATTGTGTTGGGTGATTGTTGATTGTGGTGAGTGCTTTCTCAATGTCTCAGGTGACTCTTATATCCACCCATCATTGCCAGTTGCAACAGATGGGCAGGCAGTACATTTGGACAAGCTGATGGATCTCATTTAGTTGTTTTGCTTTCAGTCTCTCAAGTTTGGCTGCCCCATCTGCCTCACTTCGGCAATCCATGCATCTTGATTCCAGTTGATGACTCCTAATTGAAACAATGCACTAATTGAGTCAATGGAAGTGTCAGCGCTGGGATCTGGCAGCAGTTCTGCTTTCCCAACCTTTTGTTTGTTTTCATTCTGCCAGTGTCCTTACTTACAAGCCTCAGATATGCACTGTCAAAATCCCTTGCTGTTTGGGAAGTGTTGCTTGCTGTTATCAATCATCAAAGCGTCAGTGTCAACCTTTCCTGTTAGAACAATTTCAAATACGGAAACAATGCTTTCTGCAAAGATAAATCAAAAGTGATAATTTTCACAGGATCACAGACATAGCAGCTTAGAAGGGGGCTGGTTATTTTACTGAGGTATGGTTTGGTGGTTTATTTCAGCAGCTTATTCCAGGATGCTCTGAAGGAGTCACTTAGGACTACTCTAGAGTAGAACAAAGCAAGTTCCAGGGTGGTAGAGATCTTTACAGAAGAGTGCTGGAGGGACCTGTAAGGCAGCTTGTATCGCAGGAGTAGCCAAATTACACTTCATGAGCCAAACTATGCTTTTTGATGTATAATATCTGACTCGCTGATATATGTTGGCTGAGCTCTTTTTTGTATCACAATTAAACTAAGCACGTTTGGCCATCCCTGTTATATTGCAATGTGGGGAGGGTCAAAAGAGTTGAAGTGGTGTTTCAGCTTTGGCTGGTCCTCCTCTGGCTTAAGTTTCCCTTTGTGAATGAGAGGGAGAAGAGACGGTGGCAGTAGCTCCTTCTCCGAGCCACCCTCCCTACTCATACCTTACTGCATTCCTTATTCATTGAGAGGAGAGGATGAGATGCCAGGGCTAAGTGTCAGTTACAATGCACTCAATGGAATATATCATAATCCTAATGGAATTATGATCATAATATATGATATATCATAATCACTTAAGTTTGACTGCTCTTAGTGGGCCAAAATATTCTTGTCAAGATGTGACAAAAAGACAGAAGCATATATGATAATGAAATCAGCTCCTCTTTTTCCAGAAGTGACACTGTGCTACCATTCGGGTTTCATTAATAAAAGAAGCATTCATTTCTATTGACAAACGGCACAGTGCTTTCCAGTATAGTGTTTTTTCAAAGATGTTTGTGTAGGTGAAAAGATAAAGCACTGGCATATTTGACTAAATGTCCACATCCAGTTTTCAATCCTGCCTTGTTTATTTGTGTGGTTTGCCTTTTGTTTGAGTGACTTCCTCACTGCTGTTTTTCAGCTCTTTTCATCCCCAGAAATCTGTGGCACACAAAGATGGGTTGTATTTCCTTAGGCAACAGGTGTGTGTATTTTTTTCCACTTAATGCACACAGCTGACGAAGAGGCTTGCATATCTAACAGCTTTGGCATGAAAACCCAATGCTTACTGTGTCTCTTTGGACCAGCAGCTTTCTGCCTTAAGAGAGGCATCAGCTGCGCTGGAAACAGAATATTTTAAAGAGCTTTAGTTTCCATTGTTGTGTAGTTTCTTGTTTATAGTTCACATCTTTGTGCTGCAAGCCAACTGTAGATCAAAATATTGGTTTCATGCCACAACTGCCAACATTCCTCCAGGTATCGCTGTTGGCATCTCCTTATTCTTGTTCAGAATTTAATCTTTACCTTTTCCTTCTTTCCTTTGCAAGGAATGCTTAGCCAAACTAAGCATTATGTTAAATTGGTGCTTGAAGAAGTGCTGCTTGGTTTTGACTGTTTAAATAACAACTGTAGGATCCTGATCTGGACAGGGATCTACACTTGGCAGCATGAGGAATGTAATTCTCTGCCCAGTGATGTGGATTTTTTCAGAAACTTTTCCAAAGCGCCCAATATGATGTAGCACATTTTACTTATTTAGCATAACGAAAACTTGAAAAATAACCCATGTCAGTTTTATGCTCCAATAGCTACAAGTACTGGATTTGAACTGAAATCTTTGATTAGGATATATATATATATATATATATCAAAGCAAATTTTCGTATAAGACATAATGGAAACTCAGATGATTTGTTCCACAACCCCAATATTCATATAAAAATGATTACAATACTGTACTATAATACAAAATAATAAAGAAAAATAAAACAAATTAACCTGCACTGGAGTCTCTCAGGCTGCAATCTTCCCCCCTTACACAGGAGTGAGCCCCACTAATTATAAACAGGCTTAACTTAGAGTGCACATGCAATACTAGGGCTGCAATCCTAACTCTCAGTAAGGTTGACATAAGTGCTGGCACAGGTCCTGTTATAGCCTGGGGCAGTCACACCTTGTGGGGTTAGGCACAGAAATGCGCTGGGTGCTCACACAACCGTGGGCACAGGGAGACAGGTGAGTTATGACAGCCTAAATTTGTTAGGATTGCATCCTTGGTTTTCTCAGACTCCTTTCCATTGCCACTTTACACAGGAGTAAGTCCCACTAATTATAATAGGGCTTACTTTAGAGTAGACATACACAGGCTTGTCTCTAGGATATTCCAAGCAGGTGCCTGTGGAGCACTCAAAACACATATCCTGGCCTGGAATTTTTTTTGCTTGTTTTACAATACATTGCTTTTTATTGCAATTCAAAATTTATTAGAAATGTTTGCTTGTCTTGCAAAACACTCTCAATCCAAGTTCTTCTTAATCTAAGGTTTTACTGTAGATAAATAGGTACCACTTCAGTGGGAAAAGCAACATTCTGGTGAAAGGCCCCTGTCACAGGTTGGCCAAGTTATCCCATGTGGTATCAATCATCTAAGAAGACACACGCCATGGAGTGGGAGCAATGCTGAGAAAATAAGACATATGACTGCCCTGTAGGAAACAGGGCATGTGCATTTCCAGGACGTAGGACACAATCCAGAGCAAATTCAGCCTGCTCTGACCTAACTGCACTCTCCTAACTATTCTGTATCCAGAGCAGAAAGTTATGCTGAATCCAGAGAGTCAGGAAGCCTGGGCTGCCCTAACTGCTCCAGAGCATGCTAAGTAATTGACACAAGGGGAAGACTTGCTCCTGAGGAGACACCCCTCAGATCACACTGAACAAGGAACAGCTGTGGTGCCTACAGTGGTGACATGACTCTGCACATCACCTGGTGTGGAAGTCTGTGCGTCATCCCTGGGATGCGCGCCCCCCCCCACCTGGACTGCACAGTCACCAAAGTTGGCGCCTGCGCAGTTGTTTCTGAAGCCAACTGGCTTCAGAAAGAGTACTGCGCAGGCACCATCTCTGACACCTGCGCAGTACTTTTCTGAAGCCTTTTGGCTTCGGGGGAGACTGTGCAGGCGTCAGAGTTGGTGCCTGTGCAGTACTCTTTCTGAAGCCATTCGGCTGCCGCTCCGCCTCCTGAGTGAGGCCGAATGGCTGTGCAGAGGTGCGGACTTTCTCTGCTCTAAGGAAGTCTCCTCTGAAGCTGTTCGGCATGCTCAGTGTGTTTCTGCGCAGTGCACCTCAGATGGCCGTTCAGGCCAGCTCCTCAGACAGGTGGCAGCTTCTGACTGCTGCTCCGCTTTGGAGCAGGTCTGAATGAGGGTGCTGATGCCCGGGGCCTGCCAAAGGACAGTCAAACTCCTCCGGCACATCACCCCATACGGAGCGCATCACCCAATGCAGCCCACACCAGCCGCACCAGTCTGGTGACGCCACTGGGTGCCTGCCTTATAAGGAGTCCCTGATGAGATGCCAGTACATTCTACAGTGAATAGAAGGGGCTTCTTGGAGTGGCCTGCTGTATCCTGAGGTTTGTGGGCAGCCGTAGTTTGTTCCATATCCTGAGGTTGAGAGGCAGGGGTTGCAGCTAGGATGGCCAAGAACTCAGATTTTTGGTCAACACTGCCATTCTTACTTGGGGCTTATCATGGACCCCTATGGGTCTACTCATTACTATACCTGCTCCTGAGGTGGTATAACTCTGAGGGCTGGAAGAGGGCATTTCTGCCTTGGAAACAGGCTCTGGATTCAGAGTAACTGCTCTGCCCTAGGCAATGCTCAACATGCCCTCAACTTGCCTCTCCTGAGCTGCTTAGGCTGCCCCAGTTAGGGCAGAGCAGGTCCACCTCTCTTAGGGCACCCTATCTTGCCTTGCTCTGCCCTAAGCCTCTTCCAGAGTAACTGGGGTGGAGCATCTTGCAGTTGCTCCAACCTAGTGTTAGGGCAACCTAAGGGCTCTTATGTGGACAGATTAGTTGCTCTGGATTGTCCTGATATATTTTATTCTTGTCCTGTAGAATTTGATTGTCTGAAAATTAAAAAAGGAAGTAAAGCCAAAGTTGGCAGCTTGCGTGACAAGTATTGGCTCATGATCATGGTTATCCAGCTGGAACCCTACAGTGTTTATGATGCCAAACCTTAGAAAAGTCAGATTACAAGATTGCATTTTAAATTTCTACTTATATGATGTCCTTACTTTTCAGTGAGGGCACTGTTTATCTAGAATTATTTATAGCTATACTGCCAAATATAAGTGCAGAATGGACTGGGCTGTTGGCTCCATCCTATGCCAAATCATTCACTGGAATGCTAACCAGACTATAAAAGCAGGAGTTATCTTTATATGTATGAGGCAGTTGATTAGCAAAGGTAAACTACATCAAACGAATGCTCTGTACTTGAATGATTTTTTTAAAATGGGTTTACCAAGGTTCCTATTACAAATATATTGTATTACTAGCGAAAAGTGTACCTGCATTGCAGGACAAAAATTCCGCCATACGCCATCCCCCCACAGCACAACATCCCGCAAAGGGCAACATCCCCCCATGTACATCATCCCCCCATGAACAATATCCTCCCATGCACATCAACCCCCCCATGTACATCAACCTCCCACGCGCAACTTCCCCAATGCGCAAGTTTTCCACATGCGCAACTTCCCCATGCGCATCAGTCCCCCATGCACAACATCCCCTTGCACATCTGTCCCCATGCGCATCACATCCCCATGCGCATCTGTCCCCATGCACATCATGTCCCATTGCGCAACTTCCCCCATCTGCAACTTCCTCCCATCTGCAACTTTTCCCCATACGCATCTACCCGCCATGCGCAGCATCCCCATGCGCAACATCCCCCATGCACATCATCTCCCCATGCACATCATCTCCCCATGCACATCATCTCCCCATGCGCATCAACCCCCATGCGCATCAACCCCCATGCGCATCAACTCCCATGTGCATCAGTCCCCATGTGCAACTTGTCCCTATGCGCATCAACTCCCCATGTGCAGCAAACCACAATGCGCATCAAAAAGCCATGCACATCAATCCCCAGGCACAACATCTTCCCATGCGCAACATCCCCCATGCACAACAGTCCCCCATGCGCATCATCTCCCCATGCACATCAACCCCCATGTGCAACATCTTCCCATGAGCAACATCTCCCCATACACATCATTCCCCCATGTGCATCAACATGCGCAACAGTTCCCCATGCACATCATCTCCCCATGTGCATCATCTTCACATGCACATCGACCCCATGCACATCTCCCATGCGCACCAACCCCCATGCGCAACCCCCCCATGCACAGCATCCTCCCCAGTGCAACCTCTTCCTCTGAACAACATCTCCCCCAGTGCACCAGGCACTGAGCACCAAATTGGCTGGATGTTGGTCAGTCTTCCATGTTAAGTATAGGACAAAAACACGTTGCACCCTTTTTCAGCCCCTTAAGGGTTAAATTTCTCCACATCGGTTCTTGGTGGGTGTTCAGGTGACAGAAGGAACTCCATCCCTGAATTTCATGCTTCTAGGTCTGGGGGTTGAGGCAGAGCATCCCCCAGTCAATGATTCTTCAATGCAAAGTATAGGGAGGAAAATGCGTTGCGCCCCTTTTCACCCCCTTCCGGTTGGAATATCTGAAAACCGGTCCTTAGTGCACCCCTCCGTCATGGAAGGAACACCCACCCCAAATTTCATGCTTCTAGGTCCAGTGGTTTTGGCAGGGCGTTGAAGCGTGCGTTAGTGAGTGAGTGAGTGACTTTTCTCTTATATATATATAGACTAGCAGAATGAACCTGCCATTGTGGGAGTAAAATTTCAAAAATATTTGTGGGCCCTTGGTACTGCTGGGTAATGATGGACACCAGGCAGCAGGCACCAGCGGGGACTGGGCACTCTCAGGCACCTGACACCGGAGAGTATTAGGGGGCAGTGGTAGGGAGCAGCCAACACCGGCTATCCTACTGGGTAGACAACACAAATACCAGGCACCCATCAGGAAGTGTGCACCACCTGGCAGCAGACACCAGGCAACCCTACCAGGCAACTTTGGGCAGTGGGCATCACTGTGCAGTGGGCAGTAGGCACCAGGTATCATCAGGCACCATGTGGCAACCCTATGCAATGAGCAGTGGCCATCACTTGTCATTGAACATCCCTTTTGGGCACTGTGATGCGGGTGAGGGGAGGTGATGTGTGTGGACAGGGTAGCCCCCATACTCAAACTGCATCCTCCCTGAAATAATTCCACAGAGACGTGGGTGGGATTTCCAGCACGACACTTTTACTCTCCTCTTCATGAGGGGCACGACTCATGGTTACAGCTTAACAAACAAACTCAACAGTACATCATAACTCAGTCCCACGATTTCCCATATAACAGGTAAGTACTCAGTCCTTAACTCCAACATAATTTCCAACCAGGTAAGTCTCCTCCGGCCTTCCCACCACGAACAGGTAAGAGCCTTCAGTTGCACCAAGCACCATACTCTCTCCCACTGTCCCTTTCTTCCCGCTCTTTTCTTTATATATCTCTCCAGGGGCCCCTCCCTCTGGGGAGCTTCCATCCCTCCTGTCTTGGAGGGGGAGGAACTTCCCTCCACCAAGCTGGGCCCTGATCCAGTCCTGGCCTTCTCAGGCTGCACACTCTAGAGGTCAACCCCCCTGGTTCTCTGTAGGCTTGGGCCTTCCTCCTCCTCCAATATCCAGCCACTATCCTCTTTCTCTCTTCCTCCATCCTCCGATCTCTCTCAACCATCTCCTGCCACTCTTCTGGGGTCATCGTATCAGCCATGATCAGCCATCGTATCAACCATGATCAGCCATCGTATCAGCCTGATTCCTTCTCACGCCTCTCCCTCTCCCATGGTGGAATTGGGGGAAGTATGTATCTTGTGGCTGGGCCGCAATGACACTCAGGGTCCCCTTCCTCCCTGGAGATGTCCAGCCACATCATGTCGTCATCCAGCTCTTCTTGGGGGGTCATCCGTCGTCTCCCACAGGCACAGTGGACAGCAATGAGCACCAGCAGGTTACGGGCACCCGCAGGCACCAGTGGGTAGCAATGGGCAGCAGGCACCACTGAGCACCACTGTGCAGTAGGCAGTGGGCACCCTACTGAGCACTGAGGACCCTACCAAGCACTGGACACAATACTGGGCACTGGGCACCCTACTGAGCACTGGAAATCCCTTCCAGGCACCAGTGTGTGGTGGTTACCCCCAGTTACTGGGCACCACTGGGCATTCCTACTGGGCACTGGGCATCCTTGTCAGGCACCAGGCATAGGGCACCAGTGGACCACATCAAGCAGCAGGCACCACCGGGCACCAAACTTAGTGGGTCCTTAATTCACAGAAGCAATGTGCTCCCCAAATTTCATTCTTCTACATGGAGGGGTTGTGGCTGGGTGTTGATCAGTCAGTCTTCAATGTTAAGTACACGGACAAAAACACATTGTACCCCATTCACTCCCTTAGGGGTTAAATTTCTCAAAACCGATTCTTAGTGGGTATTAAGGTCTAGAAGAGATATGCTTTCTGAATTTCAGGTTTCAGTGGCTAGGGGTTGGGGCTGGGCATTGATGAGTCAGTGAGTCTTCAATGTTAAGTATACGGACAAAGATGTGTGGCATCACTTTTCACCCCCTTCTGGTTTGAATTCCCCCCAAATTGGTTCTTAGTAGGTCCCTACATCACAGGAATACCTTCCCCAAATTTCACACTTCTAGGTCTGGTGGTTTTGGCTGGACTTTGATAAGTCAGTGAACCAGTCAGTGAGTGAGTCAGTCAGTCTGTCAGTGACTCTTCAGTTTTATATATATGGATTGGAAAACTTGGTTCTACTTAGACAGCAATGCAAAGTGCATTTCATGCTAGCAGGAACAAAGGACATTTAATAATCAAATCTGACAGCAATTTTATGACTATGATTACCTTATGGATTCTCACTTGTGGAGATCTGTTGCTGGAGGGAGTAGTATTGGGGTTATCCATCCAAGCTCTGGAGAGTAATAGTAACAGACCATAGGATGCACAGTAGGTTTGCAATCCCAGACCTTCTCCTTCAGAGGGCCTCCATAGAAGAAGAAACAAGAGAGTGAAGCCACCACATCAAGGACTTCCTCCTCCAAGAAAAATCCAACTGACTATGGTGCAGGGTGTTCACTCCTGGGTTCCTTCCTGCAGGCGGCAATGGCAGCTTCAACTTCAAAAGGAAGCTTCAAAAGGCAAAGGAATGGGGGGGGGGGAGCTGCAAAGCTGACAGTACTCCATCCTCCAAGGAAAACCCAGAAGTGACACCACAATGGCACATTAAATAGTGACATCACTGTTTCAAGGTACTTTAGTTACACCAGTGCAACTACACACTGTATTTTAACCTCTTACATTACATAATTTAACTCTTGGCTGGAGCAATCCAACTGGGCCATGCTTGCCACCCCACACAAGACTGTGTGGGAATACATTAGTGGTAGACACCCCTGCCAACTGGGCAAGAGGCATTCTTTCAAGTGGGTGTTCCTCTTTTATTTAACAGGGGAAGAGTAACTGGCACACACTCACCCCAGCAATGTCTGTTATAGTGACTACTGCTGGTGTTCTTTACCATCTTTTTTAAGATTGTGAGCCCTTTTGGGACAGGGACACATTAGCCTTTAATTGTTTTCATTTTCTTTGTAATCCACTTGATAGATAGATCGATACTTGCTAGCTAGCATAGGGATTTTAACAAACTATGTTCTTACCTCCAGGTGCCTAATCTTGGAACCTTGCCTGGGACCTTCCAAGACAACCCTGGTTAGAAGCTACATTTGGAACATAAAAATGCTCTTCAAAAGTGCTTTCCCCCCTGCAAATTAATGTGACAAGATTACAGCAGACTAACCCCTAAAGAGCCTGAAAGAACTGAAACAGTCTGTGCCATAAGTGGCTTTTCAAAATCACACAGATCTTCAGCATTAACATCAGTGGTAGGCTCCAGCAGGTTTGCACCTACCCTATAGAACCGATTGTTAACAAGAGATAGGACATATAAAGTTTAAAAATAGCCATTTAAAAGTGGCTGCCAGATGGGCACAGAACCGGTTGTTAATTTCTTTGAATCCCATCACTGATTATCATGAAAAGTTCAGCTTACTGAGTTCACATTATGTTTAACCAGTGCCACCCAGATGGGCACCGAGGACAAGTTCCTGGAGCTTGCTGGGAGTCATGGGTCCCAAAGTGGGGCCCACATGGCACCACCTGCTTGTCCCCTGAATGGCCCACTGGGCATTACTACTGCCACCAGTGTTGAAGGTTCAGGAGCTGGCCTGACAGGTGACTCCTTTTATGGATGTGGGCCCTTGCCAACACTGATGGCTATCCTGTGTTTAACTTTATTCCCAGCAAAATTTGTGATACTTTGTGGTCAAAGACCGTAATAAAGGCATTTATTATTATTATTATTATTATTATTATTATTATTATTATTATTATTATTATTGTTGTTGTTGTTGTTGTTGTTCTTGTTGTTGTTGTTGTTGTTGTTGTTGTTGTTGTTGTCCATAAATACACAGCAAACAATTTCGTGCTGGTTTCATTCACATCACCAGTCGGACCCTTCCCAAGAGTCTAGGACTGTGTGATGTAGCGGCGTATAATTTGTGCTGATCCCAGAAGAGCGGCTTTCTGCAGTTGGCAGAGTGATATTTTGTCAATGCCAATAGTTTTCAGGTGCCTGCCAAGGTCTTTGGGCCTGCATCGAGTGTGCCAATTACCACTGGAACCACCTGCACTGGCTTACACCAGATACGCTGTAATTCAATTCTTAGGTCTTGGTAGCGGGAGATCTTTTCCAGTTGTTTCTCCTCAATTCTGCTGTCACCTGGTATGGCGATGTCAACAAGCCACACCTTACTGCTTTCTATGATGATGACATCTGGAGTTTTGTGTTCCAAGACCTTGTCCATCTGTGAAGTCCCACAGGAGCTTGACCTGCTCATTTGCAACCACTTTTTCAGGCTTGTGGTCCCACCAGTTTTTTGCCACTGGCAGATGACACTTTTGACATAGATTCCAGTGGATCATCTGGGCAACATCTGAGTTGTGCCTCAGTTTGTAGTCAGTCTGCGCGATCTTCTTGCAGCCACTTAGAATGTGGTGGATGGTTTCATCCACTTCTTTGCAGAGCCGGCATTTTGGGTATGAGATTTTTGGGCATTTTATACTTCGTGGTCAAAGACCATAATAAAGGCATTTATTATTATTATTATTATTATTATTATTATTATTATTATTATTATTATTATTATTATTATTATTATACTTTTTTTCAAACTGGATCAGAAAATTATTGCTTGCTGTCTTCTTGATTTTCAGCCTTATGTGGGCTATTCTTAACCCAGAGTATTCTTAACAGTAATCTCTTTCTGAGAATACTAAGTTAAATTACTGATCTACAGGTGAGGGGTGGAGGAACATCATCATAATGGCTGTGTGGGCAACAGTACAAGAAAATGACAAATAAGAACATTGTTAAGAACTGAGGGCACAATCCAGAAGTGCATATACATATATCACAATATAGTTACCCCACGGTAACTGGGAATACAGGTACTTCCAAGTGGTGCTCCTCTCATACTTAGCAGGGAAAGAATGACCATTCTTCTTTGCCTCAGCACAGTTTCCCTAACCAATAAGGGACACAATTTTCATTATTTAACAATTAAATTTGATTTTATTGCTGCAGAGGGGATAGGGGCAATAAAATCTTCTTTGACACCAGATAGCAAATAGGTGCATTAGCTATGCCACTAGCAGAGTAAATGGGTGGTGAATTGCTGAGGAGAAGAAGGCAGGTTTTTCTCCAATTTTCTTTTTAAAAATATCTGGGGATGATATCACTTCCAGTTGTGACATCACTTCTGGGGCAACATTTGAGCTTTGCACTGGGCTCCATAATCATTTGCTATGCCACTGAATGGCATATTTTGATATCATATTTCTGTGTTGTCTTAATCTACAACATCTTTGAAGATGTATTCCCACCTTTTGACACAGAACATTTTTGCTCACCTCTCTTTGTTTTTCAAAGTACTGATATTGGTTGAAAAAAATGTCCGTATGTTTATTGGTGATCCCCTTTCAATCAGTCATTCAGCTTTTAATCTATTGATAAATAGCTCACAACAGGCTAACCGTTGCATTTCTGTTGAAAATGATAGTGTGTATTGACAGGTTTCAGTGAGTGGTGTAATATTCAGAGACTAGATTTAGGAAATGGAAACATGGATTTTAAAGCACAGAATCTTCCATTATCAATCCCCAGAGCCAGCCAGTCTCCCAGTTAAGATTATTTATATTTTATGTGGTTTCCGCAATGAGCAGGCCAACCTATCTGTGTTTCTGTCCCTTAATTACTTCCAGGCTTATTAATACAAAGATAAGCATGCTTTTAGAAGCCAGGAAAAACTACTTTCTCAATCATAAAAGTATCATTGCTAAGCAATGCTCATGCAAAATAAGAAATGTTCTGTGCGCTCCCTTGGACCTAATTGCAATCAAAGAGAAGCTGCAGAGTAAGTAAACAACTTTTTTAAAACTTACCTTTCCAATGCTGCCTAGTTCCAATGCTGCCCAGGGCATGCAATAGCATTGTACCAGCACCCTACTTTCTATGGGCCAGTCCAGGGGCCAATAGTTGCATTGAACATAGTGAGCCTTACTTCCTAGTAATCAAGCTTAGGACTTCTTTGGGAATGGGTTTCTTTTCTTTTTTTTCTGAAACACTGTAAAGTATCACATATATAATATATTTAATGTAATTTATAATCATAATTATAATTCTTATAATTCATAGACAAAAATAATTCCCGCAGGACAAATCTCATCTCCTTTATCAGCTGCAGCTGGTCATTCAACGAGGCTCTCTCTTCACCCAAATAACAACAGAACACACAGAAGACATGCAGTTGGTATGTGTGATTAGTATGAACCGCCTCTGACCACCACTTTCTTTCTCTTCTGGACAATTATAAGGCAAGAACCCACTTGGGCTTCTCCTGCCCTACCTCACCAAATAAAATATCAGACTGTCCATCACTTCATCTAATGATAGTTGAGATAGAGCCTACTCCTGCTTGCCTTTCATTGCAAAAGCAAAATATTAACCATTCCCTGCTTCTTGTCTGGAACTTCCTGCTGCTTACCCTATCTGAAAGATGGCTCCACAAGGTTTTTGTGCCCTGAAAAAAATAAACATGCACACCCAGACATCGACAGCCTCAAAATGTCAAAGCTGATAGCAACTCATGAGTCAGGGGCACAGTGGTGTAGCTGAGGAGGGTGCAGGGGGTGCATTTGCACCTACAAGCTTTAGGGGGACAACAAGCTGAGCTTCACACTAGTGGCTAAAATTGTGAAAAACAGGGTATGTATGAAAGATAATACCATCATGTTATATATCATTGGAAAAGTAATTTTATGCAGAATGCAATGAAACAAACTGCATTGGAATATCTTTATTCTATCAAAAGTTATTGTTAATTAACCAGAAAATAAAAACACAAGCCTATGGAACAAAAAGTGGATTTTCTTAACTCAAGTTTCCCATGCAACTGATTGCTAATTCTGATACTGCATGGAACTAATTAGGTGATAATATGAATCAGCCCTCATTTCCATATACATGTATCACAATATTGTTATCGTCACTAACTGGGTATACAGGCACTTTTAAGTGCTACTGTTCTTATATTTAGCAGGAAAACAGTAAACGTTACTCTTTGCCCCAGTACAGTTTTCCTAACCAATATGGGACACAATTTTCTTTTTTTTACTTAATTAAATTTGATTTTGTTGTTGCAAGGAGGGTGGGTAACAAAATCCTCTTTGACTCCAGATAGCAAACAGGTGCTTTAGCAGAGCAAATGGGTGGTGAACTGCTGAGGAAGAGGAGGCAGGTTTTTCCCCAATTTTCTTTTTTAAAAATACCCAGGGATGACATCATTTATGATTGTGACAGCACTTCTGGGGCAACATTTTGAGCTTTGCACCATGCTACATGATCATCAGTTATGCCACTGACTTACATGTTTTGCCGAATTTTCTGCATGGGTGACTTGAATCTCTACAAGTCAGCAAAAACATGTATTTTTGCAACTTAGACTCAAGTCACCGGATTCATGTACCCATGCCTGGTATTTGGTTTGTTACGCTTGGAAATATAATGGTGAATGGACTCTAGTGTCATCCATCAAAACAATTCTTCTATTCTTATGTTCTCTGCCCCAGGTGAAACAAATCACAATGTTCTTTTAAATATTCAGGAGACACTTCTGTTTTTAACTTAGCCACATGGCTATGACTCAAAGGAAACAAGTCAATAACTAGTTGTAATGTCTCGCAGGCTCTCAAACACATTCACACCACTCATTTACAAAAGTGATAGCCATGTGATAATTTGCATCTTCATGTGGCCTTGAGCACTTCACTAAACTCTGTCCAAAAACTTTGTTCCTTCAGATTTTCTGCTTCTTCATCCAACCTCTGAGTGCCCTCAATAGCTATATGGAAGATGCTACTGAGCTCTGATTCTCTTGCTTTTCAGAAGTAATGTCGTCTGGTGCAGGTATGTAGCCATAGATAAATAGTAATTGGTGACCTGTTCATATAGAACAGTTTGCTTATGGACAGTGGGTTTGGTTATAGATCTATATTAATGTTGCCATTTTTGAGTAACCCCCCAAAAGTTGCCATTTTTAAAAATGGGATGTAGTGTTGTGTCATGTACAGTATTACTAAAATATGAACATTATTACAATGGAATAGTGTAATACAAGAATAGAATATTGTAAGACAAGAATGGAATTATTACTCAGGACTGATGTGAAAATACCTTTCAAATATTATTTGAGACCAAGGATTTGTAAGTTGGAATGTTTGCATCCCTAAGGGTTGTGCAAAGAGTATGATATGATCCTAGACTTAAGAAACATTTTGGCCTTGGTACACATATTTAGACTAGACGATGAGTTTGAATTTCGCCCTGGCCACTGAAGAGTCAACAAAAAGAAGCTAATAAAATTTTTTTTGTATTGGCTACAATATTTATTATTCTCAGCAGAGCAACAAAGAAGATGCTGTGAACGTGCATCTTGTGGTATACACAGTGGCAGAATTCAGGATCTACAAATAGGATTCAGCCATAATAAAATGACACATCATGCTTTCTTCTTTGTTTAGCTGTTTGCTTTGCTCTCTATTCATGATGGGAAGAAGGAAATCTGTTTGGACTGGACAAACAGAGAAGTCAACTTGGAAGTACAAAACACACATCCACTCCAATTAATTCATTTATGGTAAAACACGTTTATAGCAACTGCTGAACAGGGACTGTTGGCGCTTGCACCAGTCAGATGCTTGTAATTTTATCAACCTATAACTAACACTGTGGATATAAGTGCCTATACTCCATTGATATGTCATCAATATTGAAACTATTGATATGTCATCAATATTGAAGAGGAGAGGATTCTGTCCAATTTAAGCACAGGACAATCAAGATTAGCCAGGTTCATGCAGGCCCAATCATATGGAGGCTACAATTCTACTCACACTTTTCTGAGAGTAAGCCTCATTGATTTTAATGGAACTTACTTCTGAATAGACTTGCAGAGGATTGGCCTCAGAGTTAATTTTGTTTCATACACTGCTAATGCTGGACCTGTGATTTAGAGCTAAACATAGAAGTAGAGGTGGAAATGTTTTGTAATAAAATAAGACACATTAAGACTGCTTTCTGCCCTTCTCTTTTTTTAAAGAAAAACAAAGAAAACACCCCCAAATCTGCAAAAATATAAATGGGAAAATCTGAAAAAATCAAATAATGAGCTGAACTTGGAGGTGTGGATGTGCACATGTAGGGGCAGAAATTCCAGGGCTCTTTAGAGTCCTCAGCTCCTCAGAGTTACACCACCTCAGGAGTAGGTATAGAAATGAGTAGACCCAGAGGGGTCCATGATAAAGCCAAGTAAGAATGGCACTGTTGACCAAAAATCTGAGTTCTTGACCAGCCTATCTGCAACCCCTGCCTCTCAACCTCAGGATATGGCACAACTAAGGCAGCCCACTAACCTGGGGGATACAGCAGGCCACTCCAAGAAGCCCCTTGTATTCACTTTAGATTGTACTGCAGACTCATGCCACAGCTGTTACTGGTTCTCAGGGACTCCTTATATTGCAGGCACCACAACTGTTCCTTGTTCAGTGTGATCTGAAGGAGGTATCCTAGGGAGCAATTCCTCCCCAGGGGTCACTGACTTGATGCCTACTTAGCATGCTCTGGAGCAGTTAGGGCAGCCCAGGCTTCCTGACTGTGGATGCAGCATAACCTTCTGCTCGGGATTCAGAATTGTTAGGGCAGCCCAGCTAGGGCACTCACTGCCCTCACTCTGGATTGTGCCCCTTGTTCCGAATATGGTATCCATCTTGAGGGTTTAAGGCTGCAATCCTAACTTGCAGTTAGGCTGGACTAACCCTAACCCTGTCATAAGTTCTGTGCTGACCTGGGGATGTTACCAAAGTGCCTTAAGACACTTATGCACCACTCCTGAGAGAGGGTTAGGCCAGTGCACAAACATGCACTTGCCTCACTACATCTCCAAAGGAGCAAAAAGACCAATGAGTTGTGCCAGCCTAGGTTAGAACTGCACCCTTAATCACTTATTGCAGAAGGTATCTGTTTTTAAAATTGTAGGTAAGGCAGGTGTTTCTGTTCTTCATTCAGGTGCTTGACACCTCAGGCATGAATGTCCTACCCATTCATTCATAGGGAGTGTCTCCTGCTGGGGCAGTAACATTCAAATATTTCACAACAGGTCTCTTCTGACATATCCCACTCTTAAATTAGGAGCTTCTGACTCATGTTTTTAGGAATTTCGGAAATTTGAGAATCATCCGCACACATTTTTTAAAAAGGTTGGCCTAGGACTTTTTCATATCTTAGAACAGTGATTTCCAAGCAGTGTGCCATGGCACACTGGTGTGCCCCAGATAGTCCTCACGTGTGCCATGGTAATTTGGGGATTGACATGAATTAATAGGAAAATTGAGGGATTTGAATAGCCTGGTGTGCCTTGTTAATGGAAAAAAAATTGATGGTGTGCCTTGACAATTTCTGTGCCTTGTTAAGTGTGCCGTGAGATGAAAAAGTTTGAAAATCACTGCCTTAGGAAATAGGGATATATTATGGATATGCTGATTAATCAATATATCAGCTGCTTTTTGGTGAAATGGTCCTCAGAGCAAGAGTTAAACTTACAAGTATCAATTAAAAATAGTAAGAATTGAAAGTAGTTATTAAAATAATCAATGACAGGTTTTGGGGATCAGGACTCAGGAAGCTTCTGTGTATCATTTACTATTAATATGTATGGTATTAAAAAATCTTCTGTAGTTAACATCCAGTGGCCACTTACTGGTCCGTACATGTATAGGGTTCAGGCAGCCTTTAAGGTGTATACTCAGTATACAATGAGCAGCGAGCCCATTGTAAATCTTTTGGTTTATATTGAACTCTTTTACAGGCAGATGGACAAACTTCAAACTGAGAACTTCAATATTGTGACAGTATTGAAGCTCCTCTATTCTGCACCGCTCCCAAATTGGATGGAAACAGTGCTGCTTGACTAGTCCTTGTGCCAAGATGAAAGTCAGTTCCTCCCAGTGTTTTGCAAATTTAAAGTCTATCAGGAGTTTTATCAGACTTCAGGGAAGCAGTTCTACTTCACTAGTGGAAGAGGGTCAGAAACTGGGTCCAAGATCTGGGGTCAAAAGATCAGTTGTGCCTTTGGCTCCAGTTCTGGGAAATGTCAAGACAATCCCACATGATGTAGTAGTTGATTAATAATGAAACCCACAGGCAGGCTGATGCAGCATACATTCTAATTCATAGTGTGCTCCTCTTCCCACATGTTGGATATGCTTCAGGAGGAACTTGCCTAGGCCATTGTCTTGTACACCAAGGCCTGACCAACTTTGCTGGCTCCACTGACTTTTATAGTAATTTCAGTGCAAGTGGGAGAGAGTTGCATAATTAGCCTATTTTATTTACACAATATATGAGCCTGGAAATCTGCCATTGGAAAAGTCCCACACATCTCACGCAGCATTAGAGAAACACTAGGGTGTGTGTGCATCAGATAAAAGAGGTGGAGGCTTCGTGCAGAGGGCTGTGACTTGCCCAAACAAGTGTATTACACCTACTGTGTCCCACTTTCCCAAAAGAGAGAAATTTGTAATTATAAAAGGAAGACAGTTTTGAAGGTAATTTAGAGTTGGCCTTGGGCAACATCAATTTATTCTCTTGTTCTAGAACCACGACACTCCCTTGATCATGGGCTGCATTTCAGCTTCACATAGGAACAGGGCACATTTTAAAGTTTCACACCATTCGTATGATGCAGCATTTAAAATAATGAATGGCACATACTGCTAATTTACTTACACCCTCTTGCTTTAATGTAAGATTTCTTGCTTTTGTATCAATGGTTTTGTCAGCAGTCATCCATATAAAATAAAAAAGTGGTGCTGATATCTGAATAATTCATTTGAAGTATAATTTTAATGGCTATTTCCAGATGTCTAGTTGGGCATTACGTCTGTTATAGAAAGATTTAGATATGAACTGCGCATTGCACATAAAAATCCATTTGCGTATACTTTTGATTCTCATGGAAACACTGACAAGTATAATACTCCAAGAGTAGAATAGTTTGGGGACATGAATAACTACATGGGTTCTTCAGATGAACTTGAGAAAAATCCAGTTGGTAATAATAAACTAGAACATGCTTGAATGCAATTACTGTGGTTTTTAAACAAAGGAAATACCCACATCCCTATCACAGTCAATCCATTATCTACAATTGGGTATTGAACAGAAGATGTAATTCAGCAACACACTTCAGAGTTTTCCTGGCCCTGACTGTGATGAATGTGGCTAAAGAGGCAATAAGCACTAGAGGCGGGAGGAAGGAAAACTGAAAAAAGGAAAGATGAAATGGAAGAGCACAGACTGATCTAACTGAAGGAAATGCTCTAAGCCAAGAAGTTTCATTCTGGTGCAAAAGGAAACCAGGAGTGAGGAAGGGGCACAGAAGAACATAAGAGGAGCCTCCACTGGATCAGCAAAAGCCCATTAAGTCCAGCTTCTTGTATCTCACAGCAGCCCACCAGATGCTTCAGGGAGCACATATGACACCTGCATTCAGGTGCCCTACCCTGCATCTGGCATTGTGAGGTTGTCCACATCTACACACACTCATCATGGCTTGTAACCTGTGACAATCCTTTCCTCTAGGAATTTGTCCAATCCCTTCCTCAAGTCATTAAGGTCAGATGCCATAACTACATCCTGTGGAAGGGAGTTCCACAGACCAACCACATACTGGGTAAAGAGATATTTTTTCTTGTCCATCCTAACCCTTCCAACATTCAATCTTAGTGGATGTCCCCTAGTTCTGGTGTTATGTGAAAGGAAAAAGAGCATCTTTCTATCTACTCTATCCATCACTTGCATAATTTTCTATGTCTCAATCATGAGGTTAATTTTGCACATCTCAGTCTCGAGGTTCCCCCCAAGTGCCTCTTTTCTAGACTGAAGAGCCTTTCCTCATATGGAAGGTGTCCCAAACAATCATTCATTTTAGTTACTCTCCTCTGACCCTTCTCCATTTCTTCTATATCCATTTTGAGATGTGGCAACCAGAACTGGACATATTACTCCTAATGTGGCCTCACCATGGATTTGTACAATGGCATCATAATTTTTGCTGTTTTATTCTCAGTCCCTTTTCTATTGACCCCACACATGGAATTTGCCTTCTTCACTGCTGCCACACATTGGGTCAACACCTTCATTGAGCTTTCCTCTAGCACCCCTAGATCTCTCTCCTGTTCTGTCACAGATAGCTCAGAGTTATATTTAACCTATATGCAAAGTTAGGATTATTTACCCCAATATGCATAATTTTATACAGTATTTACTTATGTTAAAATGCATCACATTTTTCTCTTTGTATGAAGAGGACTGGCTAACCTAGTGTTAAGATGTTACTTTGTATATTTATAGCATTTTGACTATGGCCTTATCTTACTCAGACCTTGTGCTGATCAAACTTGCACTCCACATAATGCTTGGGCTGCTGTGGTGGCTGATGCTGCATTGGCATGTGGGCCAGTGGAGGCAATGCAAACAGTTGGTGGCCCAGTGTGCACACCACAGAATGCCAAGATCTTGCTGGAGAAGGTAGGATTATGAAGAGGTATTCCAGGGTAGGATCAGGTAGGGATTGGGCTCAGTCTGGAACATTTTGAGAGCAGCTTGGAGGCAGATATATGCAGCAATGGTGGCAAAATCCTATGCATTTGTCTCAGGTTCAGCATCTCTACTTGGACCAGCAGCATTTGGATTTATGCCAGCCAAAGAACTGGTGCAGATCATGTAGGTCAGTTGGGAAGCAGCTGGAGGTAGAGTAGGTATGTATAACATGTCTTTACTTCTCCTTTGATGCCTGAACCCTTGCCAACCCATAGCACGCAGCAGTGTGCATGAGTGCTGCTCCATGCTGTGGACCAACTCAGGATAGGACTTGGCCATTTATTAATTAAGCTTTCACTGATTTCAACAGGTAAGAGCTTTTACTTTAAGCAGTCAAATTTATATTAATGTGGCAGGCTTGTTTCATATCGATGGATCTGATATAATCTGTTTCAACATCCATAATCTGTGGATTCTGTGAATACCCATTAGTGGACCCCTGCAAGTCCATCAGTGTTCTTTAAAGTCTTACTGGGATGGGAATCCTGCTTTAAACAGTACACTACAGGCATAAACTAGTTATTGGCAGAATTTTCACCTATGGTTTTACTTCAATGTAAATTAGGTTTATATTAAAAGATAGGCACCCCTTTAGGTAGCAATTAATAGCTTTAAAATATCTTGCTTACCATAGCAATGCAGCATGCAGGCAATCAATCTCTCCCTCTCTCTGAGAACTGGAATCCGTTCCCCATGGAGCAGCAAAATATAATTGCTTCCCAATTGCTTTGCATTTTTGCACTGCTCCAGGGGAAGGGAGGGATCTGCCTCCAAGCTGAAAGAAAATTCTTCTGAGCCCCAGAGAGAGAGAGGGAGAGATAAGCCCATATCCTAAAGTCAAATTAAGCCCTTTCCTCCAGAGCAGTTAAGGTAACTTTCCACAAGATAACACTAGAGGGTGACATAACTGTGTGGACCAGTAACTGCTCTGGATTTTGCCCATAGACTGATTGCCTGTGTAAGCAGGCTATTTTTAAACCACTGCCTAAAGGACCATTTGATTCTTTGCTTTAACATGAAAATCAGCATCCATGGAGTTTCCTGGAATGGGACCCATGTGGATGCTGAAACTCAACCTATATAAACATTATACTTTATAACGGAAAGAGAACAGACTCTGAGCAATTTGATAACTAAGGAAAATAGACCCAATGCTAAACAGGAAAAAGTTAACTTCCGCTTCCTATTTAACATTTAGGTCAATTTTTATCAGTTATTCAGGCTGCTCACAACCTGTTCATGTTGTAAGCTGGAATGCATTGTACTGACTTTTAAAGCAAGTTTTGCTTTCCGTGAACTTTAAAAAATGCTAAGGAGCACAGGGGTGCGCAGGAGACAAACCCTACAATCCAGAGTAACTACGGGAAGACATAAGAGGCACTTACTCTGGGTTGCTCTAAGCTTTTCCCATAGGTTTCCCACAGGTGGCACTCTAACTACGTCGGTGTAAAAGGTCCCGTAGTTGTAGCCATATGCATGTCTCATGTATGGGTTTCCATACATGGGGGATCCCTGGAACTGATACCTTGAGGATATGCACACCTGTTTTTTGCAGCTTTGTGATTAATAATCAACTGAAATATTAAAAATAAACAGCCAAAGTAGTCAAAATCAAACATTAATGTAGCACTGACTTAAATCCACCAAAATAAGTATGAGTTAAAAGTTTTAACTTTTCCTGCACAACCCTTCCTGGATTTTGCTTCAAATCATATAAGAAGAAATTTAGGGCCAGGGAAGTTATTTGATAATGCAGCACAAGGCATATCAAAAATTTTGGCTGTTTCAGAACCATCAGTTATTGAACTTAAAATTTCTGATTTTTCAGTCAAAACAAGCTTATTATCTGCCATTACAGAGTTAGTTTAAACATCCAATACTACTGAAGAATTATAGAATTCCATTAAACTATAGATATTAGTTTTAGTACAAAATAATCCATCTTCAGAGTCTCAAGAACGATAAAGATATATTTATCTTTAAAAAAAAAAATCACAGAGCCTAATTTTTCAAACAACTCCTGGCAGGACTGTGATTCACCTATGCAGTTCTGAGATGGAGTGGTCAGTGATCAAATGCATCAGCAATAATTCATTTCCACCCAGAAATGGAAGATTAAATTTACATTAGTTTTTTTTTTCCAGGGATAGGCACACATCTATCTTTTGTTGTGAAATATGGTAGGTATTTATCTATGGATGAGAAGCAGGAAAAAAGAAAGGATGGCATCCCTTCATGGCGCCAAGAACCACTTATGAAATCTATTTGTAAAATTGCAGCTAATTGATGTATTTATGTGCATGTTATTAATGTAAACTGCGCCCTATTTTAGTGTACATAGATCACAGCAAGCTACAGGTGATGAACTTGCTTCACCTAGCGTTGCTCCTTCTGGTGCTGCTTCTACTACTATGTGATGTGCATAATATATAATGCTTTTCTTATGTTCTCAAAGTGCTTTAGTGATACATTATCTTAAGACAACAAAATTATAACTGAATAAGATGGACCAATCCTCACTAACCAACATTCTGCCAAGCTTAATGGGTGGGCTGAAAAAGTCCAGTCTTTCCCTCTCAAACCCCATTCAGTGATATAGCTGTATTCACTATCACTGTAATATGAACTACTGTAGTAGAGAAGCCAGTCTGACTCCATCTTAGGGTGAAATCCAGAGTAACTACGGGGAGTCCTTGCCCCAGATTAAGAACAATTTACTCTGGATTGCAATATGAATTTCCCAAAGATTTTCATTAGGTGATGCAATAACTACGGGTGCACGTAATGTTTCTTACGTGCTCCCATAGTTACTCTGAATTATGCCCTTATACAGCGGCACTCTGTACTGCTGATAATAAAGGCTAATCATAAAGATCTATTATTACTTTTGGCATTACTGAAAGCAAAAAAATAAAATAATGCATTGCATTAGCTGCAGTACACGGTACTTCACCCATTTTTTGACTTAAATTTTTACAATTTTTACAATTTAAGTAAATATTTAATTAAATTTTTTTTTCAATTTTTACAATTTAAGTAAAAAAAGGTTAAAAATTGTTAAAGTACTGTGTATTGCATCTCATGATATAGATTGGCTAATCATAGGTCTCTCATTAATTTTGGCAGTATAGGCATCCCCGCTTATCAGGCATGTTATGGACTGGAGCTGTGGTGAAAAATGCAAATTGTTATAAAGTGGAACCTGGTCTTTTTAAGTTTACAAATGTTGCTTATAAAAAAAGTAGGTCCCAGAGTAAAAAATTTGAGAACCACTGTTTTAGAGAGTCCTTGGAATGGTCCATTGCTCTGCATGTTCATATTAAAGACAAAAAGAGATTTTATTGAACCCCATGGACTCCTCAACATAGGGACACTGTGTGGGGTTGAGTCTGGCATTTAAAGCTCTCGTACCATGCCCAATTTCAATGCTGTTAGCTTATAAATGGTGTGCAGAGCAAATGTGTTAACGCTTACAAAGAAATACATGCAGACTCAGTTCCAAAATCAATATAGTAAATTCTTGGTAGCGTACGGATCTTTATTATTGCTTTTGACACATCTTTGGGTGAGACAAAGTGCCCATTTCTTTTCAGGTTTTGCAAATGCACTTAATCACATCAGGGTACATAATATTTCTAATAAACTGAATTTATAGTCCCTTTACTTTGCTTAATGAACAGTTTGTGGGGTGGTTTTTGATGAGAATCTTAGATTTCACTGGGTAAACTAGACATTTGATCGTACAAGGAACTTGAGTTTTGCGCATGCCTAGTGACAAGATGGTCAGAAAAGTGATGGCAGCTGTAACGATAATGATTATAACTTTCTCTGCAAAATTTATAATAATCTTTTCTCATGGTCACGCCTTATCGGTAGTGTGCACACTACTCATTGAAGATAAATGGTTGTGAATCCAAGAGAAGCCAATGGTGTAACTGATAGACAAGGCAATTAATTTTTATGCTGATATGAGGTAATCATTATCTTCAGAATATCCATATTTGTAAAATTGAAGAGTCCCTGACTGACCCACTCACTCACTGACTCATCAAAGCCCAGCCAAAATTGCCAGATCTAGAAGTGTGAAATTCTGGGATGATATTCCTTCTGTGATGGAGGCACACACTGAGAACCAATCTTTGGAAATTTGAACTGGAAGGGAGTTAAAAGGGGTTAAAACAAAAACAACTTGTTTTTGTCCCTATATTTAACAATGAAAAAAAACTGACTCATCAACACCAGCCCAACCCCTGGATCTAGAAGTGTGAAATCTGGGGAGCATATTACTTCTGTAATGCAAGGACCCTCTAAGAACCAATGTGGTGCCCAGTGGTGCCTGGTGCCCTGTGTTGCCTACTAGTGCCCAGTGCCACCTGGTGGCGTATGGAGACTTCTGGTGCCCAGTGGTCCCTGGTAGTGTCTGGAGCCTGGTGGTGACTACTGCCAAGTGATGTCCAGTGCCCAGCAGAGATGTCTGGTGCCCAGTGGTTTCCGGATGTCCTGTTACTAGTGTCCAGCAAGGCTGGTGGTGCCCACTGCCCAGTGGTGCTCTGTGCCCAGTGCTTGCTGGCACCCAATATCCAGTGCCTGGTGCTGGCAGGGATGCCGGGTGCCCGGTAGGGATGCCCTGTGCCTGGTAGTGCCTGCTGCCCAGTGGTGCCTGCTGCTGAATGCCTAGTGCCCAACAGGGATGCCAGTGGTGACTGGTACCTGGTGGTACCTAGCGGGATACTCAGTGCTTTATCATGCCCAGTGCCCGATGATGCCTACTGTCCGGTGCCCAGTGGTGCCCACTGCTGGTGGTACCTCCTGGTGCCTGCTACCTAGTGGTGATTGCTAGTGCCCCTTGGTGCCCGTTGACCGGTGCTGCCTACTGCTTGGTGATGTCCAGTGGTGCCTGGCAGGGATGTCTGGTGCCCAGTGGTGCCCACTGCCTGCTGCTCACCAGTGCCCAGCAGTCCTACTGGTACCTGATGCCTGCTGCTGCTCCAGTGCCCAGCAGTGCCCATTGCCCACTGAAGTATGTTGACTGCCTCCAGTATCTGCTCGTGCCTCCTACTGGTGCCCACTGCAGTGCCCAGCTATTTTACTCCCACAATGACAGGTATATTCAAGTAGTTATTAATAAGTTTATTTGTTTGTTTTTGTTTCTTTGTATGTATGTATGTATGTATGTATGTATGTATGTATGTATGTATGTATGTATGTCTTTCTCCCTGAAGGACACCTAAGGCGGCTAACAAAAAAATGATAGGATACAATTAAAAATATGTTTAAAACTATAATATACTTCTCCACTTTTCAAGAAAATAATTCCGATAAACTGCTATAAAACATTAATTAGCCATTAATTTTTTTTTCATTTTCATTGTAAACTGCTTTGTGAACTTTTGAGTTGAAAAGTGATATATAAATACTGTAGATATATATAAATACACAGGTAGGGCCCCCTCAGTTGGGAATAAAAGGATGCTGCACTGGTGAGAGACACAAGGCTGTCCCCAATGCACCTGTCTGACCCAGACATATAAGATGCCCTTAAAGCAGTTTGCAGCAACACAAGCCACATGCAAGTGATTTCAACATGCATGATTCTGACCCAGACATGTAAGACTCAAAGCCATTTGCAGCAACACAAGTCACATGCTAGTGACTTCAACATGCATGATTCTGACATGCACTCTCTCACACACACACACAAACACACATCATGTATTCTCTCACATACAAACACACATCATGCACTCTATCACACACACAAACACACACCATGCACTTTCTCTCTCACACACAAACATACTCCAAAGGGCGCCACGGTGGTCAGAAAGCCCCAGAGGTGGTAGGAAAGCTGTGAGGGGTGCTGTGGCAGCCAAGAAACCCCAGAGCTGGCAGGAGAGCTGCGAGGAGTGCCATGGTGGCCAGAAAGCCCCACAGCTTGCGGAAAAGTCACGAGGGGTGCCGCAGCAGCCAGGAAGCCACAGAGGTGGCCACTGGGGAGGCCTACCAGCCAGCAAAGCTACAAAAGCAGAAAAGTGGCCACTGGGATACCAGGCTGGCTGGCAAGGAATAAAAGCAGTGCAGCAGCTGCTGGAGAGCCGGGCTGGCCTGAGAGCCAACAGAGGCAGTCCAGCAGCCGAAGGAGAGGCAGGGCTGGCTGTGGGGAAGCCCCAGTGCACGTGTAGCTGCAGCTTTGTGCGCAATTTTTTTTTAAAGGGCCAGCAAAATGCCCTGGGAATTCCAGAGAGGGGGAGGCCAGGCATTTCCAGACATCTGATCAGCCTTTTTCTGTGGGGAGGTCTGGGCATTTCTGGTTATCTGATCAGTCTGGATACACACCTCACTTCTGGATTCATTTCACTTCTTCTAGCTGTGTCTTTATCTCACTCTACAATCCAGATTAAATATGGGAAGACATAAGAGGCACTCACTCTGGATTGTTGTATGCATTTCCCTTAGGTGGCACTGTAATTACGTTGGTGTAAAAGGTCCCATGGTTACTCTGGATTGTAGCCTCAGCAATCTTCATAACCAGCACATTAAAAAAACCTATTTGTCATATATAGCACAGCATTTATGTGCACACCATCTCCCAAAATTCACTCCGCTATATCATGTTTTAATCCTTTGCTGAACAACGTGACTTGATGCTTCTAAAATCTTAACTGGCTTGTAGTCATGTGTCATCAAACGATGTCTGTTGAGTGGTGTTTTCACTAGAGAGTTAGAACTATTGGCACGCAGACTACTTGGCAGGATAATGGAGAGAACAAACAGAATAACCAGGCAGAAGAAGTCTTTCACCGCGTACTGCAATCAGAAGAAGGTGAACACATGTTGACAGCAGTCGCACCTGCTCACACTTTCTCCTAGGAGTTGTTCCCATAATAACATTTGGAGCACTGTGTAAACTTCCTTTGCAGAGCCAGAAGGATCTCCAGCTGACCTGAATCCCAGCTTCATTTCAGAATAATTTATAGCAATTTCTGCGGGGAAATTTGCTTGCTTTTGCTTTCAACACAGCATATGCATCGAGGCATTTCAAACTGTAACCGAAAGAGTTGAGGAAGAATAGCAGATAGCAAACACAAGTACCTGAGAGCAAAATGACGCCTCTATTGACAGAGATGAAGTGGAGGAAAGAAAAACAGCAGGCATTGCCATTGTCAAGTCTTTTTCATAATGTATCACCCAGGTGACTTTTCTAATGAATAATGAAAAAAGCTTTGGTGTTGACAGAAGCTGAGTGTAGGCCAAACTCTCCAAATTCTTAGAACAGAAGCTTCTGAAAGAGCCAAGCTGGCTTGCTCATATATCGTCTCAGTATTTTTTTCAGTGCATTAAGTATTAGAAATGGCTTAAATGTGGGACATGAAACTGATACCAGTGTAAATGGTTCAGATACATGGATATGATATAGCACAGCGGCATTTGTTGAGCTCCACATTCATCAAATGAGGACCATTCTCATGGTCCTCTATGTGTTCCCATGTTTGAGGACTATATTCGTGTTCCCCTTCACCTGTCCTGCCAAGGCACAGTCACCTACTCACAAGTGATTGCAGAAGTGTGCTCAGTTTTGCTTTCCATAGGGCTCGATACATTTTCCTTGCCAGCTTGCAAACTCTCAAGAGGTTTTAGGGGCCTGCATTCATTAAATTGGGTCCCTTCTGGTAGTGTAATGTTCCCCATGGTTTGCCCTTTAAAGTGGTCCAAGGCATGTTAACCTATCTGAAGTAAACATACACATGCTGCTCTGTTTCAGTTTCCATATGTATCAATACATTTTTTGTGAGCTATCCACATGCCAGTTTCATGACCGACCAGAAATTTGGATGTAATATACTCATTGGTGGGAATCACTGGTATAAAGACATTCTTAGGCTGACCACCTTATTTGTCCAGAACAAGTCTTAAACATGAACTCTATAATTCCATCTTGTAGGGGAGTAGCTCAGTCCTAAAAACATGTTCTGGCCTATTCTCAAGCCTGGCCAAAGATGAATGGTGCCTTCCTTATCTTCCCACCATTTTTCCCATATGGAGTGGTCCACCTCCTGACCCTTTCCACCTGAACTTCTTCAAAATTGGGTTCTCAAGATCCATTGCACCCAACTCTTTTTTGAAGAAGCACCAGATAGCAGGAGAGATAGGTAGCAAACCTCTTGCTGGTCGCTTTCCATAAAGAGCCATTGGGAACTGTACAGTGACCATGACTTCTTCATCCTGCACCGTTCCTGTGATTTTTGGCAGCAGTGATGGAGAAGGAAATAAGTTGCTCTATGTAATCATTCAGTCACTTGAGAGAGCAAAAGAGGATGGGATACTAACTGAGCAGGCATCAAGTTAGGGTAAGAAGGGGGTGGATGCAAGGTGAAAGGAACACCATGCCTCTTGGTGACTTCTTCCAACCAGCCACTCAAGGCTGCTGAATCTGTATCTAATGAGTGGACCAGCCCTATCTTTACCTCACATGATAAGTAAGCTGCTCCCATGAATGATCCAACACAGACCACACAGAGATCTGTAAAATTATTCATTCTTAATGAACCTAATAGTACCAGGGATATTTGTAACACAAAAATGATGACATTGTTTACAAATTATGGGCCAATCTTGTCAGGGCCAGCTGGCTGTGGAATGCCAGTTCTGCTGCTGGCTACTGCTGAAAATGTGCCCAAAGTGCTTTCTAAGACATGCTGCCAGTAAGCCACTTGGATGGCCAAAGTCACCTTGTATGTGTTGTCAGATATCTTACCACATGGTGAATATCTGGAAGAAGTGGGAGTGGGTAGACAGGTGAATTGGGGGGGAGATGATAAAACTGTGCAGGGAGGGAAGATGAGAGGAGGCAGGGAGTCCATGTGAGGGAGTAGATGTGGCGGTGATGACATGCGCCAGATCCTATCCCCATTTGTGCAATCTCCCTGCCCATTTCTCTCTATGGTCCCTTTCTCTCCACCAATCCTGTACATTGCAGGAGGCTTCCAGAGGTGTAATAAGTTGTTAATCTTCTTAAGAGCACAATCCTAACCATGTCTACTCAAAAGTTAGCCCCATTGTGTAAGCCCCCATCCTAAGAAAGTGTCTTTAGGATTGTAACATTAGCCTCTGAAGCCTGATAAACACCCTCCCCAGATTGGATACTGCATACCCATTTTTGGCACAGCTGTACGAGTGGGGTGGGGAGAGAAAGGATAAAGATTGGCAATTAGATTATCAACCTTACTTTTCTTTTTGTGGTTGCTGCAGCATGGATTGTGAAATCTCATTGATTGTTGCCATATGTATACCTTTTATTTGGTGAGAGGTTTAGCTGATTTCACAAGCATTCTTTGTTTGTTAAGTAATCTTGAAAGTCTCAAGGAAAAACCTACATCTAACTTTCCATCTGGTGCTGCAATAATGGATCTCAGTACCATGACCTTCTCCTGGGTTATTCTGGCAAAAAAAATTCTAAATGAGAATTGAAAGTTTTCTGGAGAAGACTATGCTATTAGTCTATTACACACTGTCATTTATCATAATGGGATCTTCCTAAGTGATAATGCCACACCTAGAAATGCCTGTTCCTTGGTGCAAAGTGAATGATATTTCCGTGATGTTATCAGCTATGAAGTGATAATAGCTTTTATTATCAAGGTTTTGAAATAATGATTTTACTTTGGTGACATAGTTTAGCTCATGGGTTCTCAATCTGCAAGGCCCACATCCCTATGAATAGGGTCTTCAGATGTGTAACTGCTCCCAGAATTAAGAAAATAAAAATTGCCTTTATACACATTATTTGACTCCGGCTGAAATCCTAAGCTCCAGTTAGGCCAGCCTAAGCCCCAGCATAAGTCCTATGCTAATCCTAGGGTGTCACAAAAGTGCTGTAAGGCACTTCTGCTCCACTCTTGTGAGGCTTAGTCCAGTTCACAGGCATACACTGACCTTTCCACACTACCACCACCATATGCCAGGTTAGTTAATTAAGCCATCCTAAATTGGGTAGGATTGCGCCCTAAATGAAGGCAGTTTTAAAAACATTTTAATTTGAATGTCTCCCACTAGAATTGAAAGATAAAGTCAAAATAAAATAAAATAAAATAATGTATATATATTATATGTGTATATGTGTGTGTGTGTGTGTGTGTGTATATATATATATATATGTGTGTGTGTGTGTGTATATATATATATATATATATATAAAATATAATAATGTATATATATTATAAAATAATAATATATTCTATTAGCTACACAGCACAGCTTTCACACTGCCACACACAGATCCCACACACACACCTGGCTCAGGTTGTTCCCTCCCCACCCCCTCAGTGAAATCCCTGTTTGTGGAAGCCTGTTCCAAACTTCCTCAGAAGTGCTCGTCTTTCAAGACAGTGCTCTTAATTTCTGTTAAAATTTTGATTTTAATCCAAAAAACTCTAACTCCAAGTCACCCTTAAACCAAGATACCACTGTATTTTGTATTATATAACAATATTGTAATAATTTTTATAAAAATACTAGCGAAAGCATACCCACATTGCGGGAGTAAAATTCTCCATATGCCATCCCCCCACTGCACATCAACCCCCATGCCCATCAACCCCCATGTGCATCATCCCCCATGTGCATCAACCCCCATGCGCAACATCTCCCATGCACATGATCCCCCCATGCGCAACATCCCCCCATGCACAGCACCTCCCATGCGCAACATCCCCCATATGCATCAATCCCCATGAGCATAATCTCCCCATGCGTATCGCCTCCCATCCACAACAGCGCCCCCCCCGCACAACCCCCATGTGCAGTATCCTCCCTAGTGCAACCCCTCCCTCCGAACAACATCCCCCCAGCACACCAGGCACCAAGCAGGCTTGATTTTGTTCAATCTTCCATGTTAAGTCTAGGACAAAAATATGTTGCAACCCTTTTCAGCCCCTTAAGTGTTAAATTTCTCCACATTGGTTCTTGGTGGGTGTTCATGTGACAGAAGGAACTCCCTCCCAGAATTTCATGTTTCTAGGTCCGGGGCTTGGGGCAGAGCATCCCTCAGTCACCAATTCTGCAATGCAAAGTATAGGAAGGAAAATGCGTTGCACCCAGTGGTGGGCTTCAGGGGGTTCTCACAGGTTCTATAGAACCCTTTGCTAATGAGTGCATGGTTTTGAGAACTGGTTACTAATGGGACATAGAACCTGTTGTCAATTTAGGTTATTAGTTTATAGTTAATTTAGGTTGTTAATTTATTTGAATCCCACCACTGGTTGCGCCCCAGTTCACCGCCTTCCGGTTGGAATTTCCAAAAACCGGTTCTTAGTGACTCCCTCTGTCACAGAAGGAACACCCACTCCAAATTTCACGCTTCTAGGCCCAATGGTTTTGGCTGGATGTTAATGAGTAAGTCAGTGAGTCAATCAGTGACTTTTCATTTTTATATTATATACGTAGATTTTTGGGTTGTGGAACAAATCATCTGAGTTTCCATTATTTCTTATGGGAAAATTTGCTTTGATATTCAAGCTTTCTGGATTATAAGCATGCTTCCAGAATGAATTATGCTTGTAAACCAAGGTACCGTTGTATTTTGTTCAATACAAGCTGCTGAGATTATGGTTAATGGAAATATAAGACTCTGGAATGGGAAAGTATTTTGGTAGTATGAATGACTTGAGAAGCATTGGTGTACATTAAAGGATTAAAGTGATTGCAGATCAAGTATGTGAGGTGCCAAGTCTCAAGTACATGCCTGTTGCTCATTAGCATTCTTCTCTCATTCCCTTGAAATACATAAGAGCATTTTTTCCCTATACCTTTCATTAAAGTTAAACCTGCCATATAAAAATGAGATCCATGCCAAAACCAAATTCAACCTGTCTAATTCAGCTGGAAGATTCAACGTGTGCTCATATGGGGGAAGGCTAGCGACATGTTATAAAGATTTTATTGATGGTTTTATTATTCCTTCCCTGTAGCATAATATAAACAAACTTCTGAAACAAGAAGTGAACATATCTCAGTATTTTTATAACTACAGACAGGGAAACCTACAAAATTTTATACAGTGGCGCCTCATTAAAAGAACGCCTCATGTAAAGTATGTTTCACGTAACAAACAAAAATTTCTCTAGGATTCTGCTTCACATAACAAATTGTGCTTCACGTAAAGAACACATTCATTGGCAGTTGGGGCAGACACGCTGGCTGGCAGCCTGTTTAAAAAGCGTCAGGGCTGCCTAGTGCACCTGCCCATAGTGAAAGCAACACTTCCATGCTATTCCTCCTGTGGCCGGGTGCCCACTGGGCAGAGGGAGAGAAGAGCAGTGGAGAAGAGGGAAGCAGCTCAGGGCTAGCCAGAAGGGAGCAGGGGTGAGAGAGGCTCAGGATGGAGAGAAGGAGAAAGTGGGGAGACACTTTGAAGGTGTCTTGGATTGCAGCCTCCTAACCATGTCTACCCACAAGTAAGCCCCATTATGTTAAATGGGTCGCACTCCCAGGAAAGTGTCTTTAGGACTGCAGCCTAAGTAGACTTCATAAGAACATGCACACTGAATACATGTTTTGAATTCAATCCCAGTGTTCTGTCGTTATTTTTACATCCAGTTAATATTTTTATATGAATATTTTGGGGGTTGTGGAACCAATTGTCTGAGTTTCCATTATTTCCTATGGGAAAATCCGCTTCACGTAAAGAACATTTCACGTAACAAACATGCCTCTAAAACGAAAAAAGAAGAATTCAGTTAATGGGACATGATCCTTTGCTGTGGGAAAGTTCAACGACCACACACAGACTCCCATAAGCCATTGGTCTCATAGGCAAGGTGGCCATATATCATAACCAAAAAAGAGGACAAAGCCCTCCAAAACGTAGGAAACCCGAGGAAAATATAGGATATGGCAAAATAAAAACTAAAAACATTCATATACAGTATATTGTTTTCATGTGGTTATATTAAACACTATTATTACTTATTATTAAATTTAAAACTATTACATATAATTTATGACATCTAATTTATTAATTACAAGAAGGCTACATGCTGCTTTCTCACACGGAAAAAGAGGGTAATAAAGATTTTTTTTCCACTTCACAAGGCTAAAGAAAGTACAGGTCCTGGAAAAAGAGAGCATATGAACATGCTTCCCATAGGATTCTTGGTTCTTTCTTCTCATATTTACAGATGAATCTCAGTGTCTGCACTCTGCAGTTTGAGAGTCAGATTTTGGATAGTTTGGAAAGCTGCAGAAGCAGACAGCAAGAACCTAAATTCAGAGCCATTAGAAGAGTTCTAGAGAAGGCGAGAGTAAGAAAACTAATAGGAAGTAGACTGCAGAGGAAAGTGAAAGATAGTGAGAATGCTAGACTCTGCTTCTTGTAAGCTTTCTCACTGTTTGCTCCTTTAGTATTCTTCTAGTTCAGGGGTGTCCAATCTTTTTGGCAGAAGGGCCACATCATCTCTCTGACACCGTTGGGGCTAGAAAAATGGTTTACATTTCAAATTTAAATAAATTTACATTAATTTACATACAGGAGTAACTTAAGCCCATATCCTAAAGTCAAAATAAGCCCTTTGCATTGGAGCAGTTAAGGTGACTTTTTATAAGATAACACTAGAGAGTGCTGTGACTGCATGGACCCATAACTGCTCTGGATTTTGCCCTTCCAGACAGGTCTGGAGAATTACGAGGCTTGCCCAAGGGCCAGTCGGAGGGGTCTTGCCATGAGCTGCATGGATACAGAACTGCTCTGGATACAGAACAGTGTGGGCAGCCCAGCTAAGGCACTCCTCACTGCCCTAACACTGGATTGTAGCCAAAGTGACACTCACCTGTACACACACACACACACACACACACGGGGGGGGGGGGGGAGCAGAGCAACTCTGTTGTCTGGGTAAACTTTTCGGTTTTTGCCCTCTTCTAGCCAGTTAACACTTCCTTCCAGATTCTGGTTCATGCTCTTGGCAGCTTCCTTGGCACATATATTATGAGGAAATGAGAGACAGAGTTGCAGATAGGGTTGCCTCTATGTGGGAAGAGCAAAGGGCATGGACAAAGTATGTTGGCATAAGGAGTATGGCTACTCAGTCTGCTCCTACACCCCTACATCTATGTGATATTTCTTATCTTACCAAGAATTCATGCCATTATCCATCTCAGGTTTGGACGATAGTATTGCACACTTGTGATAACTGAATTTCTTCATGTTTTTGATATGCAGTATTTAGTACTATCATCATGTGGAGTGTATAAAAATACAGAAGTTTTGTAATGCACCCATTTTTCATGCACCATTTCCCAGAGCTTCAGTTTAAAATAAAGAAATAAATTACGTATTATACATTGTAATGATTGTTAGGAGAGGGCTATGACAATGTGTCTATTCTTGTGAAAAAGTATGACTTATGAAAAAGTATGACAGTGAAAAAGTATGACTTATAATGTTTCAAAATATTTGAAATTTTGGTATAATTTGCTTTTGGTCACATTCTTATTGTTTTATACTTGGAGCTTGATAGAGATAATTTGTCTCTTAAATCTTAAGCTACTTTTCATAAGGGGCCATTCTCCCTTTGTATGTGATAAGTGTAGTCCAGTTGTGTGGATACATCTGTCATCACACCTCTCTGATTGCAACTTCAAATGCTCTTAAAATAGAACAGATGTGACTGCCAACATACTAATAAATAGTGTTGACCAAGGAAGTAATACATAAAGACAATGTTTGGCATTTTGAAAGAATTCTGGATTTTAAAAAGTGTTTGCAATAAATACTTGATCTCAGTATGACTGGTTGAGGGGGAATTTTATTCGCACAAAGTAGTTTTAAAAGTTGCTACTGATCCAGATAGGAATATAGATAGAAAGCACAGAAGCTGCTTTTCTGCAAAGATGCTTTTACTTTTCTGCAAAAAAGTAGTTCTCAACCTCTTAGCTGATGACCCACTTTTTAGAATAACTATGCAGAACCTACTAAAAGTGATGTCATGAATGGATGTGACATCATCAAGGAAAATAAAATTAATAAATAATTGCAAATAATTAAAATAAAACAAATAATTAAATAAGGAAACAGGGCCGTAGCAAGGGGGCAGTATGGGTGTTGACCCTCTCCTAGGATTTTTCACAGATCTGTCCTTGCTTCTTATCCTGGATGTCCTCGGTTGTGGTTTTTGTTCTGAATGCTCACCCCTCCCAACAGGCATTCTGGTTGAATCTGGTCATATCAAGGCCATCAGCAATCCCCTTTTGCATTACAAGGGGGAGAACTAAGCCTGCTGGCAATGCTTGCTTGGAGCTGCAGGTAAAGAATCACATGGGACCACAAGGGATTTGAGGGACCACATGGGATTTGGGGTCTTTTCTTTGCTTTTAGAGTTCAGGATTTATATGTTGGGAGACAGAGTGGTGGAGAGAGATCCTTACATATAGGGAACCACATAGGATCTGGAGCCTTTTCTTGGCTTTTCTACTTTTGTAGGGATGCAAGCCTATGCAATGAGTTGGTGTGCAAAATGAAAAGTTGCATATTATTTCTTTATAAACAAATACATACTATACACAGAGATGCATTTATTCTATGCAAATTATTGTTATATTGTATCGATATACACCAGTATATTGGCTAACCCTTGGCTAACCCTACAATCCAGAGTAACTACGGGAGCACTTAAGAGACATTACGTGCACTCATAGTTACGGCACCACCTAGAGAAAACCTATTGTAAATTCATATTGTAATCCAAAGTAAGTTGTTCTTACACCAGAGCAAGGACTCCCCGTAGTTATTCTGGATTGCACCTATAATTCCACCCCTGAAACAATTGTTATTCCCCCAATTTTAAAATCCTGGCTAGTGGCTATTTCCCTGTAATGGGAGATGAGATGGGGAAGCCAACGCTGTTCCACAAAAGGAATTATCTCCGTCCTATCTGGAATAACCTCAAATTCCCCTTTATACCCCTTCCCCAAAAATATATCAGTAAAATTTTTAGCCTTACTCAGTTACTACTTCAATTTTAAGTTCTTATATATAAATCAGGTCAGTGTGATTTGGGATGAAATCAGTTTCAAATCCAGCATGTTTTTGGTTTGGGCTGAATTGAGATTCAAAGTTTCCATCTAAACAGCATTAAAACCTTAAAAGTGATGAGGAGAGGAAAATAGGCTGGGAGTGGAAAGGAGTGGACTATCAGGACTATCAGGACTCACCTAGCTTTACACATCTAAAAAAAGAAACTGTTTTCATCCTTTTCAGCAGGGAAGAGGCACTGCCTTGTGGAGCATTTGTTGAACTCCACTTTTATCAGATTGGGACCATTCTGGTGGCCTTGTACGTCTCTTTGCCTAGCATGCTTCCATGGTAGTATCAAGCCTAATAAAGTACATTAAAAATAAAATATACATGGAAATATATTGGGACCCATCTAAAATTATTTCGTGACATACCTAATTGGTCTAGGTCAGGGGTCCCCAAGCATTTTTGTTAAAGAGCCATATCAACCATCTGGCATATTGTTGAAGGCCAAAAAAATATAAGTAATTATAATTCTGATGTCCTCAGTATGCCTTCTGGATGCAAGCAGAGCACGGTTGTAGTTGTGTTCTGTTGAGTGGGCCAGAGGCTTGCTGATGGCCACATTGAGGCTTGCTGTGGTCCACTCATGGCCCCTGGGCTGAGGCTTGGAGACACCTGGTCTAGGTAGTTGATCCATCTAGTTAACAGTGTCATGTACAATTACCTGGACATACTGTATGTCTGAGAGGTATATATAGAACTGGGCTCACTTCTGAGGCAGATGGATATAGAGTCCCATAGATTTCTATGGGAATTCTACATGAACAGCTGTGTGTTCAGAGACATCTCCCCAGAATCACATTTGCATGCTGCGCCAATCATGGCTTCATGTGAGTCCCTTTCCTTCTAAACCAGGGGTCCTCAAACTACGGCCCGCGGGCCAGATGCGGCCCCCAGGGTCCTCAATCCAGTCCACCTGGTAGTTACAGAACCCCCCGCCCCCACCGGGGTTGCCATATGACCAGAAGAACGCTGGCCGCCACTGGGAAAAGAGGCTTGGTGGCGGCCTCCATTTTTAATTTGGCGCGCTGGGCTATACTGAGGGGATGCCTCCTCCCCCTCCCTGCCTTGCTGTTGCTGAGTGGCTGCGAGGCGAGAGAAGGCAAAGCAGGCAGGGAGGGGGAGGAGCCATCTCCTCAGTACATGCTGGGCAGGCGCCCACCATTGCAAGGGGCTGCCCGCCTGTTTGCTCAAGCGGATGAGCCGCTGCCTGTCCTGCCCTGCTCCCTCTGGGGCTCCCCGCTGGGCTCAGCATCCTCCCTGGCCTGGAGGGGGAAGAGAGGCTCCTGGGTGAGGGAGGAGCAGAGGCACCGCTCACACCCCCAGGGCTTACTCCCAGGCAAAATGAGGTTAGGATTGCAGCCTGAGAGGCCAATTCTCTCTGCTTACTCTGCTGACTCTCTTACATGCTTACTCTGAGGGAGTAAGCCCAGGCAGGCCCCCATCAGTTCCCTCCCAGCCCCCGGGGCCTCTCCTGGCTGTACTTTCCTGGGAGACCCCAAGCCGAAGGCTGCAATCCTAAAGACACTTTCCTGGGCCTGCTAGACTCCAAGCTTCTCCTGGCCCGGCTGCCCCCTCCACTATTCCCCCCTCCCTGCCTCCATTTCTGGGAGACTCTTTCACCTGGCTGAAGGAGTCCCCATGTGCCACCTCCACTCTTCTCCCCTCCCTCCCCCTCTCTCTACTTCTCCCTTCATCTCTTTATCTCCCTCTCCCTCTTTATCTAGTTTTCCCTTCCTCTCTCTGCCGCCCTCTCCCCCCTCTCTCCCTCCCTTAATCTATCAACTTTCCTGCTTCCCTATCTATCTCACCCCCTTAGCTATGCCACCCAGCCACTTACCTTTTACCCCGTCCCCTCACCCAGCCAGGATCCCCCTGTCCCTTCACCCACCCAGGATTTCCACTGTCCCTTCACCCACCTTATCGATCATCTATCTAACTAACTTTCTTTCTAACTTCCTTTCTATCTAACTTCCTTTCTATCTAACTTAGGCTGCAAACCTAAAGACACTTTCCTGGAAGTAATACCCATTGAACACAATGGGGCTTACTTCTGAGTAGACATGGTTAGGATTGTGCTCTTTCTTTCTGTCGGCCACTGTCTGAGGGACAGTGAACCAGCCCCCTGTTTAAAAAGTTTGAGAACCCCTGTTCTAAACCTATTAAGATAGAATGGGATATCTTAACCTTTTGGGGAATGCTGTGTCTTTGCCAGCTCTGTCCAAGCACAGCAAGATAGTAATGCTCAAGCAAGAGTCCTTAAACAACCAGAAGAGATCCTGATTAGAGCAAAGTGTAACTTCTGTTCCCAGATGGCACTCCGGATGATTGAGCAGTACTCTGCAAAATAACAGGATGCAACTATTGTCAATAAGCTCACATTTCTTTCCATATTTTCCAAAAGCTCCAGCACTGAATTTTTTGTATTACACAGATTTGATAACATTGAATTACTCAGTGAGATTTAACTTATGGTTCACCTGACTTTCAATTTTCTGTGAACCTATCAGCAATAGTACCCAGGGACTGGGTGATGATGTACTAGAGTCATGAAACATGTAGTTTTTGTGCCTCGTACAGACTTGAGTCACTTATATCAAAAAATTGGGCACTGATTTGAGATGTGGAGATTTGTCTCTAAAAAAGAAAAGATTCAGATTTCTTTTAAAATCTGTTGCTTTTTGTGTATGCTTGTAATTCTATTATATGTATTTCTTTGCTTCCTTTTTTTCTCTGCTTCTGGGGCTTGAGATGTGGACTCAAGTCAAAATGACTTGAAAGATGGCTCTGGACAAGCATAAGAGCCACTGTTATTACTTGTGGGTGACTCTGGAAAATCTCTGCTAGTCCTTTACTGCAATTCAGTTTACAAATGAAATATACCACTGATCTTCTTCATCTCTCCACCATTCCTCACCTTCCTTTCTTGCTTCCTTTGTGTTGAGAAAAGGCCATGCCCCTTTTATCTTACGAAGCTCCATAAACATTAATGGTTCAATATAAATAAGTTGGTGGGCATTCTATTTATTGTTCAGCTGGGTTTTTTTCTAACTTAAAAAACAAACAAACAACGCAGACACGTTGCCGCTGCAGATTTTTGGATTTGGCCCAGTGGATTCCTGTCCAGATTTAGATATTTTGCATCTTGCACATTTTGCGTGTGTGTGTGTGTTTGTGTGTGTGTTTGTGTGTGTGTGTGTGTGTGTTTGTGTGTGTGTGTGTGTAAGAGAGAGAGAGATCAACCCACATAGTGGGCTAAGAAAAGTAGCAAATGCCTGGTTATTCAGCTGAAATCATTTGCGACTGCCTTTATTTTAAGCCTCAGGCAACTTGAAATTGAGACAATGAGAGTTTCTCATTCTAAAACAATGAGAAAGTTGGCAGCTTTGCAGAAAACTCTCTCTCTCTCTCTCTCTCTCTCACACACACACACACACACACACACAGGCCTGGGGGAGGGGAGAGAGAGAGAGAGAGATACTGTGTATGGTGAGTTGGAGGACAGACAAAAATGCCTAGAGCCCCTTCTTCCTCTCCAGAAAGATGACATTATGTATACATCAAACAAGTTTGTGTTTGCTTTTGTCACATATTTGCCCTTGTTTTAGAGAAGCTCAGCTTTGTTCCTCATACATCAACTGACAGTGAAGAGACAAAAAATTACTCTGAGTTTGGTGTGTGAGAGAAATTGGTATCTGTTTGATTTGTCAATCGCTTTGTGGTCTGGTGAACCTTAAGGGAAATAATTATATTTGATCTATTAGGCACACCAAGCCCAGATGTTTGTTTAGTCAGTCAGTCAGTCAGTCTCTATCTATCTATCTATCTATCTATCTATCTATCTATCTATCTATCTATCTATCTATCTATCTATCTATCTATCTATCTATCTAGTCAGACTTTCAAGTTCTTTACCCTTTCCTTTTTGTATTCCTTTTTCATTTAAATATGATGCATTCCAAGTCTCAAGTGTACCATTCTAATATGTGTTTCTTCTTATCTGCTGTGATCTAGCAGTCAATATATCTAAATTCCTAGTTCATATCTTCCAGTTTAACTGAAAATGACACAATACTTGGTTTTTTTACTTTTTTCACCCTGTTGTGTTTGCAAGAAAGCACTTGTGTGTGTTTGTGTTGCATGTGTGTGTAAAACAAAAAGGAAATTATAATGAACAGTATTTAAAACTGTGAACAGATGGAAGTGTTCAGAGACTAGCTTCAGTTTTGCCATCTATATGATCTCTCTGTTATTGCTGTTTGATGTTCTTCTAGAACCATTAGTGGAATTTGTTTGGTATGAACTGGAAATCTAAATAGCTGTACAAACACAATGACAGATGGCAAAATCCCAGATGGAACGTATGGCCAGCAAACTGGCTGCTATTTGTTTTCACTCCAGGGTAGATAGAAGACACACAGTGTCTGTAAAACAGCTGTGAGAAATATTTAATTCCAGAACTTTTTAAGACAGAGGAGTATTTTCAACAAGTGGGAGACTTGGGTGTAGCTTGGGAAGACTGTTTACCTGCCTCTCCAGAGGACTTTGGCACCAGTAAAATCGCAAGGAGGTGTGAACAAATGAGGAAATATTTACCCTTGGTGTGAATTTGTAGCACATTTTGTGAACAAGTAGATGATAATGTCAGAACTTGATATTTTCACATGAAGAGAAAGATTGTTTGGAAGTGAATGAGATGCTTCAAATCATCTGTAGAAAAACTCATTTTCTCAAAGCCACAAGACTCTTAAGGCATTTTGTCTTTTAGGTGATAACTTTTGCAACATAGGGCACAATCCTGTCAGCTGTCCAACTCCTTCCAACCTAGCAGTTTGAAAGCAGGTAAATGCAAATAGATGAATAGGTACCACTTCGATGGTAAAGTAACAGCATTCATGCCAGCCACATGGCCACAGAGGCATCTTTGGACAGTGCTAGCTCTTTGGCCTTTTAACCGCAATAAGCACTGCACCATAGAGTTGGTCACAACTAGATGCTATCTTTATCTTTTAGGATGCTAAAACAATAAATAGCTGTTACCACAAGGACACAGGATTGGGGAATCAGACTACATACATTTAATAAATGAGGGACCAAATATAAAGAACCAAAACAAGAGTAGTTAATTGTGCTTAAGTCCTATTGAAACCAGTGGGACAAAGTAATGATCAGCAGCCCAACCCTAAGTTTCCTAGTGCTGCAGGCTACAGAGGCTCCAAAATGGCCACTACTGTATCCTACAGAGCTAAAGAAGGTGTCTGAAGTCTCATTGGGGCAAGGGACATTAGTCCCCTTACAGTAGTAAAGCCCCAGCCCACACAATAGGACTACATAAGTCTGTGCCAACTAAACATCTGGGCAGACTAGAGAACCCCCTTATCAGGATTCCAATGGAAGGATTTCGAGGGGAGAGGCTTCCACCAGATCATGCTCTCAGGAGTGGATCTTTTCCATGTTCTTTTTCCCCACTTTCTTACCTCCCTACCATCTGTAATCCTCCCCACATTCCCGCACTGCCTGGAACTTTTCATTAGCCAGGACTTCTTCCTCCATATTGCAAGCAGTGTGGCATAGGCCTTCCCACAGGCACCCCTTACTGAGCACTGCAAATGTGCATTACTGCACATTTGTGACACCCAAGCACTAGTGGACATGTGTACTCCTGGCATTGAGGGTCATAGGAGTGGAGCCCAACACAGCCCTATTGACTCCAATAATACTTAAGCAGAAAAGGACATAAAAGTTTGCATATTCATAACTGTATTCATCATTATTCTGGTATATTTTAAATGATTATACACAATGGGGCTTACTTTTGAACACAATGGGGCTTATTTTTGAGTAGACATACACCCAAATCCAGAATAACTACAAGAGCACGTAAGAGAATTTATGTGCACCCCTAGTTACTGCACCAGCTAGTGAAAACCTATGGGAAATTCATATTGGAATCCAGAGTAAGTTGTTCTTATATTGGAGCAAGGACTCCCCGTAGTTACTCTGAATTTTGCCCAAAGTTAGGGTTGTGCTCATAGCCTTTGAAAGCTGTGCTGTTAAATTTTCTCAATATTTTCTAGAATATTAGATTTGGGCACTGGCAGGCACCACTGGGCACTGGCGGGCACCGCTGGGCACCGGGTGACAGGCATTGGCAGGCACTGGGCATCGTTGGGCACTGAAAGGCACCGGAGGATATCGGGGCCATGACAGGTACCAGCAGGCACCAGAGGGCACTGTGTACCCCTACTGAGCACTATTGGGTAGGGGGACCACCAGGCAACACTGGGCACTACTGTGCAGTGGACAGTGGACACTACCAGGAACTACCAGGCAACGGGCACCACTGGGCAACCCTACTAGGCACCAGGCATCCCTACTGGGCAACGAGCATCCAATGCTTGATATCATTGGGCACCAGCGGGCAGCAGGCACCACTGGGCACCACCAGGCTGTGGTCACCAGTGGTCAGCGGGCACCAGTGGGCACCACCACACAGTGGGCACCACTGGGCACCACTTCCAGGCACCAGTGGGAAGAGGGCACTACCAGGCACCGGTGTGCAATGGGCATCAATGGATACCCCCAGGCACCAGGTAGCTTAATTGGGACCAGGAACCATCAGGCAGCACTGGGCACCAGGCATATCAGGCAGCACTGGGCACCAAGAATCTGTGCTGGGCATACTTCCATACATGGCAGTTTTGCAAGTTTTAAGAAAGAAACAGTATCTGCCACCCCAGTAAACCCCGCTCCTCAAGTTCCTTCCCAAATTGGCTGAACAATAAGGGACTACTACAGTATTTTAAATTTTGGGTTGGGTGGAGGTAAAACCTGGAAAGAGTTTCCTGAAATCAGTGAAAGTACAGGCTGAAAAAGAATTGGCTCCAGTACTGGTATATGTTACAGCTGCTGCACACAGTCTCTGAAAATATTGCTGGTATGAAAACCCTTAAGGGAATCAAGGTGGCTCACAAGTCGGAATAAATCTGAAAACATTTTCATTTCTACAACACAAAGATGTTTCCAGGAGCCTCCATACAGTGGCTCTAACATAACAACTGACACCATTTCAATGATATAAAGACCACAGAACTGGATTTAGATTTGATTCAGTATCCTAAGATATTGAAGGTAATGGGGCCTTTTATATGTCCAGCTGTCCTTTGTCAAAATTGCCACTGTTTTTTTTGTGTTGAATATAATGCTACCTGGTAATTTAAGGACCTCGTAGGTATCTAAAGCCTTTTGCACATAACAAAATATGCATTTTATCAAAGTCATTGTTGAACTGAAATACAATTTAAATTTTTGGGGGCCCCCAAGAGAGTGGGGCCCTAAGCTATAGCTTGTTTAGCTTATACGTAAATCTGGCACTGAGAGACGATGATCCCGTTGTTCTTCTAACAATACAGGATTCAAGCTAAAGCATGCACAGTCACTTGAGAGCTTTATTCAAATAAATGTAATCTATTTATTTGTCTTAGCCGGGATCTATGTCGTTATGGAGTTGCTATGGGGATTTATATAATTGTCTATTTTAGTTGCCATGGAGCCTAGCATTTAAAACACACACTAACACACTCACTAACACACCATATTTTAATGTTCACTGAGGTTGGTTTGTTTTTCTTCCCCTTTTCCAAATCATTATCTTGCTTTTTTTTTTTTTTGGTTCATGGGATCTGGTGTTTTTCAGCCTGTGTTCCCATCCTTTCTGGCAGTCATTCTGTTCAGTCCAGACAACACCAGTGATGGAAACGTGGATGATTAATAATAATATTGCTTCTTTCTAGATGTTGCATAACAGGCAGTGCTACAAGATGATCATCTCCCAAGAGTGAAAAATGAAAAAAATATATATATATCTGCAAAGAAATGGGACAAAAAAGACAGATACTTTTTTAAAAGACGAGCAATGCTTCACAGGGAATGAAGAGCTTTCATCCAGTCAAAGTTGAGGTGTCTGTCAAAACCTAAGCAATCTAATAGGCATGTGCAAAACACTGTTATTATGCTGTGAAGAAAATATAGTTGAGATGCCCTGGCTGCAATATAGCTTTTTTGCTGGTGATACTCCTCTACCACCTCCCACATTTAGCACTGACAAGACTTCCACCCTGTGGGGTAGTTAAGGGCAAGTGGACTGCTGGTAGTTCTCCTACAGCAAGTGCAGTGAAATCATCAGCAGAATGACTTCTACGTTTTGAAGTACTGTGTTTGAGACTTTTTTTCAAAGAATTTTTGCTGAGATCAGGCTCGGCAGGATGCAAACTGAGATATTTGCCTGGGGGAATATGTTAGTATCTATTCTAGGCCATGGTCATTTGCAAGGGCAGCCTGAGAGATGTGTTACATTAACAGTGTGATTCTAACGTAGCACTGGTACAGCCTGGCCATATGGCCTGCACTATATCTGACAAAGAATAGAGGTCACCTTGGGGGTATCCCCTAACCCAAATAACATACCAACCTGCCTTATGGGGCTACTTGGATATGTGTCAGCTATTTAGCTGATGCAAATCCAAGCAGCCCATATAGGGCTGCATGGCCTGGAAGCAGGTATTAGAAAACGGCATACACTGCCGCCAGCAATCCTGTCTACTTCTCGGGCTGATCATTCCCATATTCCATTCCCTCCTGCCCTGAAAAACCTATCCTATCCTATCCAATCCTATGTAAATTTACCATGAAGCAAGTCCTATAGAAACAGGGGCACTTACTATAGAGTAAACAAGCAGAGGCCAGCGTTCTAAAATGTGCTTTATAGTTAGATGAGATTTTAAAATCCCATTTTTCAGTTGTTCTACATTGGATTTAAAGTACTGCATCCCACTCCACAAATTTGAGATAAAATGAGTAGACACTTCAGTAAAGTACTACAATTTTCAAAATGTTTCTGGAGATGACTGCAATCTAATGATGAATGTGAAAGTTGATTTGTTGTTGTTGCTATTGTTGTATAGTATACAGTATGTGGGGTATGACTATGTGATGCATGTGTCACAGCAAGCTTCTTCATTTCAGAATTTGCTATTATATCACTGCTACCCTGTACGGAAGGTAGCATTTCAAAAATATTCTGAAAACCATTCAGCAAATCTAATAAAATAAAATTGAAAATAATACAATGCACAACCATTGTATTTCAGATCAGAGAAATTCTTCTGTTGGAAAGCTATAATGGCTCAAATATTTCTTGGAGAAAAGTAGTTGAGTCAATAGCCCCATACAGTGGCTCGCCATAGTCCCATGCCAATGACCTCCCTAAACATGCCACTGAACATCTTTATCAGTGACATGTGGTGAGGCCCAGGCTCAGGAAGGCAGAGGGTGTCACTATGGCTGAAATCCTAAAGATACTTTCCTGGGAGTAAAACCCATTGAACACAAGGGTTGACATGGTTAGTTGACATGGTTAGTATTGTGTTTTATATGTTTTGTCCATAGCTCCAGCCATGGGGGCCTGCAGAGGCTGTACGCTACTGGGTGTCTCAAAAGTATTGTATTGTATTGGCATCCATCAGTTTTAAAAGACTATAGTATCGTGCCTGGTGCTGTATGCAAAGCACAAAGGCCTGGATAGATTGATATGGAGGATAGGCTGTTACCCAAGCAGCAAATCCCCCCTCTCCACGCCACTGAAATAGTCCAATGGAACGGCAGAGCCGATACGATTTGTTCCAGCTGCATTGCAGAGCTGGGTTAAAGTCAGGAGCTCACCCTGTTTTGTGGGGACCCGGGTCTCGAACCCTGGCCTACTGGTTAACAGGCACAGTGTCTTAACCACTTGTGCCATCCACAGCCCATGTCTCAAAAGTACATAACACACTTCACTGCTAATGGGAGACATCCAGTGGTGGCAAAGGTCTGTGCCACTTAGGCAAAGTGGTGGCAAAGGTCTGTGCCACTGGGTTTTTATGCCACCAGGCATGAAATGAGCATCCTTGCCAGGTGGCAGGAAGACTAAGTAGCTGGTACAGATTCAAATAAACCCATTGGGACCACCAGTTTTCTATATGGGGCAAGAGATCCATTATTCCTTTTCTCCAAGGAGACATGTGGTGGCTGTTCTGGCCTTGTGGGGTACAATAGTGGTCATTTTGGCACCACTGTACCACACAGCTACATCAGCCTGTAGGATTTTGCCCTTAGCTTTGGTCGCAAAACCTCAGTCTCCACTGAAATTGTGCAACCACTCAGAAACTGGATGGAAACCTGAACAATCACAGGGTAGTCTGAGGCTTGGGGTAGGATGAGTGAGGCTCTGCCTCCCCTGACTACACATCCCCAATTGTTTTGTAGGTGGTTGTTTGTCTTCAGAGGAAAATACTAAACACAGGGAGAGTTCATCCCCTGAACAGATAGCTCTGGCTACCCTTTCACCTCATAAAGCACTTGCCTCAGAAGAAAAGTGTTGAACCTGAGGATACCTGGGGATGTGGCCACAAACTGTGTTGATGCATAGCCAGGAGCCATGCTCCCATTCTCTCTCACTGAATGCCTGACCAGGAATTGAGGTGGTACATTAATATAGAGCTGTTTATTGTGGAATATGATTTTTTTAGTCTATTGCTCATCCATGAAACTCAATGGGGACTCTGTATGTCTAACCCATGGGTCTACAAACCCCGGCCCGGGGACCAGATGTGGCCCTTGGCGAGCTTCAATGTGACCCCCAGCAAGACCCCTCTATCTGGCTTTTGGGCTAGCCTTGTAATCCACTCCAATACATTCTTATATGTAAATTTATTCAAATTTGAAATTTAAATTAGTTTTCTGGTCCCTGACACAGTGTCAGTTAGATGATGATGTCAGTGTCAGTTAGATGTCCCTCCTGCCAAAAGCTTTGGAGAGTCCTGTCCAACCTATATTACCTATGTATAAAATAGGTCTAAATCTATATTACATATGTATAAAATAGGTCTAACCTATATCCCCAAGTTGCTATATGTACAGAACAGAATAAGGTAACATATTATGTACGATATAGTGTTTAACAAGATGTGGGATACTAATGTGATTCCTATGGTAGGAATTAGTATTTATTAGTATTTTCAACATTCATGGAAAAATGGAGGAAATATATCAGCACAGGAATGACAGAGAAAAACCAAATCTTCATCAGGGGAATGTAGAAAGAAGACACACTGTTCTGTACAAGCTGGATAGACTTTTTTTTAAACAGAGCTCGTTGAGAACAGAGTGTCTTTTTTCTCCTGTTCCATCTCTCTCCGATGGAGATTATAATGAAAATGCATTGGGCAGAATAAATGGATAATCGAAACACCTTGGATATTTTTTCCACTCCTTTATTCTCCTTTGCTGCTTTCATCAAACTACAAAGCATTTACTAAAAGAATATATTCTTTATATATATATATATATATATATATATATATATATATATATATATATATATATATATATATATATATATATATAGCTTAAAATATAGCTTAAATAGCCTCATCTTAGTTACTGGCTAGAAATAAGGCAATCATTTAAAAAGGGTAGCCAACTGAAGCAAAAAAAAAAAAAGGCATTCTCAAAGTTTAATGTCTTTTAGAAATATGTAATTGACTCTCCATCTTGTTATCCCAGCTCATCTTCAGACAAAAGTGGGCAGTTAAAGCAATGTTCTTTCAAATGCAGGCTGAATACTGGATTGAAAGGGGTCAGATGGTGCAATGGGTGCTGGCATCACAACAATGTCAGTTCAATATCTGATCCACAAATGTCTCATCCTAAGCTTTTCCATCAGAAAATAGGAGAGGAAGAAATAACACAAATAGCCCCACAGTGAAACAGCCCTACCAGTAATTTTGCGATTGTCCATGGAAACTCTGATACCACCCACCTGATCACCACATTGTTTCAACCCCATATTGTCCCAACATGTAGGAAATCAGTCACTACAATGTCAATACCAGGAAATCACCACCAGGTTGAGCAAAGTAAGGAACTGGGAAACCTCAGATCCAGTGAGCAGCCACTGCTGGGCTAATGTGCTCCAACAGTCCCCAGTAACATCACAGCAGCCCACTGCCAATTATGAGGAGATGCTCTGTGACACCATACACAAATGCACACCCATGACAGATGAATGCCACCCTGCAGTGTGGCACAGACAGCAGGGTGGCAAAAGCAGATAATTTCCAGTTCAAGTCCCCTTATGTTACTTGCATAACATACAAGTAATAATCTCAATGATGTAGCTAATGATCACGTAGCCCGGAGCAAAGCTCAAAATGTTCCCCCAGAAGTGGTGTCACAACCAGAAGTGATAGCATCCCTGGATATTTTTAAAGAGAAAATTGGAGAAAAACCTACTTCCTCTTCCTCAGTAGTTCACCACCCCCTGCACTCCCCTAGCTACACCACTGAATAGCCATACAAATGCATTTGTGTATTTGCTTAGCTATGGAAACTTTGTGAATTACAGTGCATTTTTTGTTGATTCTTCATAACAACAACTACAAAAACAATTCACAAGGGGGAAGCATTTGTACAAGCCAGTGTCCTTGTATCCTACTGCAAAGGGGCTCAGGCTTAGGCAAGGGGCTTAAATAACCAGCACCACACTCATCTGTTGCATGCTTGGTCAGAAACACATATGGCAGGGGCAAAGGGATAGGTAGCTACTGACACTAAACGCAGATTAGTATACAAATTTAGAGACAGACAGTGAGCCCACACAGGTTAATCTACAGGGTTACTCTCTAACTGCTCAACCAAGCAAGGAACATACATGTTGTGATAGGGAATATACATGATGCCCACATGGTGCATTTACTTTTTCACATTACTACAAGCAATCACACTTGATTACAAAGAAGCTATAGCATACAGACCAATCAGAGGGGGATCTATCTGGACTTATCACTGAGCTTGCACATAAATGTGTGATCCCTGTTGTGACATCTCAACTGATTAACCACACCCAAGTCCTTTGGATCTGGCGCCTGCTAACAATAACCTGATGTAGCTGTCACTCTGCTATCCTTCTCTCCAATGGTCTGCCTTACACATCATGGCAGAAGAGGTGGCTTGTGACTGAATCGTGGCTTCCCCCCAAATTGAGCCCAAAGATTCAGACAGGGAGGTTGCAGCGGACCCTGAGTCCTGATAGCTAAGAGACCACTCCTCCCTTCCTGACACAGTCCTAGATGGAGGCCAATAAAAAAAGAAGGATGAGGAATCTCTCTGTGCTAAGAAAGAGTTAAGACAAGTGAACAGGTCAAAGTTTTCATTAAAGTTTTTATTGGGAGCAGATGCTGCTCGCAAAGGTGGGACAACATGTGTGGAATGGCCAACCATCTCATCTCTGCAGGACTCTTGCACCCTTTGAAAGTTATCCAAGCAACAGCAAAGTCACAGGTCTGGTTGCATCACTATATGTTATGGAGTTTGTAAAGTGATAGGGACCTGTTTGGAAAACTATGTTGGCAGTTCCACAGAGGATAAAATGAAATCACACTGGTTTTGACTGACAGATGTGTTGTGATCCGTGTTATTTGCCATCTGGAGGATCCTGTGTCCTCTGCGCTATTGGACAGGTGCCTGTGGAGAGTAAAGGGAAACAGAGAAAGCATACCTAGACATAAACTGCAACACACAATCTATGAATCGGAATGCTCTTATTTGTAATCCAAACTTGCACTGCAACAGGGAGGCTAGATTAGGGCTGCTGCCATACTGTGGTTAATACTTGGCCCTTTATTCTTCCAAGTACCCAAGGGATCAATATTTCAGATTATCATTACACTGTGCACAAACTTATTGCTATAGTTTTCACAAATAAATAATGAGAACTTGTCTTCTATAGCCACCTATAAATTGATAATTGTTTTATAGAATACATTTTGAAAATATGGACAAACCTATCGCCAGGCAATTGAATATTCTAAAGTTACCTCTGCTTTGCTGCTCAGTACAATTTGGTGCTCAGTTTGGTGCACCAATAAATTGTTGCACTTACGAAACTGTGACAAACCACTGTGTCTATGCTGACATAGAAGTATGTACAGCACAGTTTGTACATTTGGAACATTATCTCAGAAAGACTTTGGAACAATTCTGTAATGGTCTCCGCTGCCAAAAGAGAATAGTCCAATAGGAAAAAGTGGAGCAGTTTAGCTCAATTGCTGGTTTTTATCAACTAAAGAGAGCTCACCAGAAATTACAGCAAATTAAATATCAACTGTGTTGTGGTACTGAACTGGGCAACTATATTGACCCTTATAGGTGTATCAAACATACCAGAGACTTTCCAGTCAGAGAATTGTGTGTTTCAAGTTTGCCTGTTGAAAATAAAGCCAGTTCCACCATTTTTATTTCACAAAGGTTTAATAGTGGAAGTATGCCAGTAGAAAAATAAGATCAATATGCAAACATCTGTGTAAATATTACATGACATTTCTCATGTGTATATTTCCATCATTGTTCCTCTTGAGTTTCTTCTTAAATCCCTCCATTGGTGTCCCACCATTTTTATATTCAGCTCCAATTCCTAGTCCTTACCGTCATCTTTCTAGGTTTAGTTCCAAATGTACTCTGTCTTTATCTCTTCCTACCATAACTGCATTCAATTTTCATGCTTCCTTTAAAATTCAAACAGTTCTCCATTCTTTTCCTTTCTATTTGGATCCTCCCAGATCTATCCAAATGTGGAATCCAGGAAGATTGAGACAGTAGTGTAGCTGGAGAGGAGGCAAAATGGTGAGTACTGGAGGTGCCACAATGTGCCCCTCTCACTCACTGTCAGAGCCATTCTGGGCAGCAATGGCAATGTGCAGGTGTTCTTCAAACCATGTGTCCTGAGCATTGTCTGCTTACATGAAATATTAAGATGCCTGCAGGAGTTACCATTTTGTTTCCCTCAATCTATGCTACTGGACTGAGGTGGCATGGATAGAGCTCATTGGCAAGTAGGATACTAGATGGTCTGCTCTTATTCCTCCCTCCATGCTTTTAGGCTGAATGCTTAATTTAGACAAGAACGTTTGATATTCTGACTGTAATGATTTTTTTCTTGGACTCCACCAATTTACTTGGGATAGAACCTAGCTTCTTAGATTAATAATTTCCTGGAGGCTTTTAACTTTGGTGTGAAGGCTAATTTTCATAAGGTGCTTATTAACTATTTGGTGAAGAGACCAGTAATTTTGTATTTCAATACATTATGTTGTTAAGCATGGTTAGGTGGATAATCTATTCTTAGTCGCATTTTAATTTATAATTTTCTCAATTAGCTATGAAAGTTCATCTTTTATTTTTTTAAAAAATAGCTCTTTTAATAAACTATTTGAAAACAAAGTCAGATTTGGTTGAGATACTTTACCAACCATGCTGAAAACCAGTGCAATGAATCCATACAATCTGCTATCTGTCTTTTTTCAGTGCTTCTTTTACTCCTTTGTCAAAACTAGCAGAGATCTCAGAGTGGAGGAATTAAAATAGTCCTGTACAACAGAAAAGCTGAAGAGCCAATTCTACTGAGGCCTTCTGCTACTGGAGCTTGTATTCCACTGACACAAGCTCTTTACTGCACCCTTTACGGCTGCCATTGAAAGAAATGGGGGAGGTCCAAATAGGGAGAAGGTAATTAGGGAATGAATTGTTTAGGCCTGGGAGTGGGATAGATTTGTCAGCTGAGTGCACTGAATCAAAATTCTCTTCCTGTCTGAGATCCTCCGGCATGGATTAACTCAGACTTGTACCAGAAATATTGTTGGCACAGTATCAATATCGCCTCTCTTCAGAGTATTCTTCAGACCTTGCTTAAGGCAGTATACATAGGCAGGCTTCCTAGACCCAATAAGGACTTTTACAATGCCATCCATCCATCCATCCATCCATCCATGATGGACAGACAGAACAACAATATAAAGACCCTTGTAATTCTTGAAATTTCAGCTGTTCTTCAGTAGTATGGCCAACGTTCTCTTACTCTTATGGCCAACGTTCTGCAGGAAGACTCTGAGGTTTCAGCAACCAAGCCATAAATCACATCAGGCAAGGGATTTTTCAGTTGTTAACATTCCCATCACATACATCCTCAACCACCACCCCACCATGGCAAACAGCAGTAAAGATTGTCACTGTTTGTCAATCACTGTCAAACAGTGGTCACTCTCTGTCACTGAGGCTCACAACAACATATCATTGACTTTTCTGGTCTCTCCATCAGACACGACTCAGGCTGCACCTATTTCGTTTCCCTGTAATGCTGGTATCTTCTTGGACTTTAGCACAACTTTTCTATGTTGCAAAATATGAGTGGGACAAAATCAGCTTAAATCTAACTACTCTGGCTTCACGATTTACCAGTTAGATGAGGAACTGCATTCCAACGGCCATTGTGTATATCTGGTAAGACCAGAGATATTGCCATTGCCTTTCAATAAGGCTTCAGTGACGTTTAACAGGCCCTACAGCCATTTGTATGAGGCAAACTGCCAGTGTACTGGCCTGGATTCCAATCTATTTCTTATATTAAATGAATAATATAAAGATCCAATTTCCAGTAATCTGCATTAACACATACCTTTGTATAACCGCCACTGAGTTCACTTTTGCCATTTTTCCACTCTGAAGGAAAAATCTCTCACGCAAGACAGAAAATTAATCAGTTGGATGATGTGTGTATTAATTTTATATCAATTGCTTAATAGCTAACCTTTAAACAAAAGTAGTTGCTGTGTTACCTCAGAACAGCAGGAGAGTTATAAATGAATTTGGAGATGATATGCATGTGTGCACCTTTTAAAATGCTCACCATTCATTGCTGAGTCAAGGATAGCTTGAAACAGCCATTAAACAGCACTAGGCAAATGTTCATTTCATAACTGCAAGAATTGTACATGGTATATGTACATCAAATATATACAAATCATCATTTTCTTAGCATTGTTCCCAGTCCTTGTATGATTGACGTGACATGGGGAAACCTGGCCATTCAATAGCAAAAAATCCCATAATACTATGAAGCACAAGGTGAAGAACAAGTAATTCATAAATAATATATTTGCCAGCATGGGAAGAAGGGGGAATTGGTAGTCTTCTGTTTCAAGCTTAATATCTTTTTAAATGTCTTTTTATCTTCATTGCAATCAACAAATGTTAATCAACAGCAGTACAAAAATCATTACATAAACAGATAACAAAATAACTGTCAGAGGATTTTTTACCCATAATTTTATCTCAAAGTGAATGAACGCCCATTAAATTAAAAGATAAATGCCCCCTTAGGTATCAAAAGCTTGCTTACTATGGTAAAGCAGGCAGGCAATCCATCAACCTCCCTCTCCTTCTACAAGGCTTAAAAGTGCTTCGTTTTCAGCTGGGAGGCAGACAGTTCATGGAGGTTCCTAGAACAGAACCCTTGTGGATTCCACCACTTGACCTCACCCAGATTTTGTTATACCAACTTCCTTTGTATATTTATTATTTCCCATGAAAGTCTTCTATAGCTCTAGCTCTAGATTTTTGTTCTAAGGCAGAAACACTTTTGACTGGCAACAATTCCCCTGACCTACTGAGCCACTGGCTGTGGCTCCCCATAAGTGCTACCATTGGCATAACTAGGAGAGTGGAGGGGTGCAGTTGCATCAGGCAACAGAGCTTGACACTAACAGGGTGACCATATGGTCAACCTCGAAATGTATGGCAAGGTTCCCCAAAAGCCCGGATTTTCAGTTGCAAATCTGGACTTTTGGAGGACCTTGTCCTATATTTTTTAAATGTAGGACAAAATGTATGACATCCTACATTTTGCCCTACATATTGTCAAACCACTCCCAGGGGGGTCTTACCTTTTGGGCTCTCTGGGCTTGTGGAGGGTTGTGTGGTGCTTTGGGCCACATTAAAGGCTGCTCGGAGCAGCTCGCAACCAAGTGTGGCTGTCCGAGCAGCCAGTGTGAATGAGAGACTGTGCAATTGCGCACAGCCTCTATCTCTGTCTGATTTTTTTTTAGAGAGGCTGTGTGCATGCGCACAGCCTCTCTATCCTTCAGTATCAGACCGGCCGGTCTGATTCAAGAGAGCGCTCTGCGGGGTGCTGTGCAGAACGCTCTGCTTTAAGCTGCCTCCGCGGTTGCCTGAGGTGAGAGGGAAAGTCCCTCGCGTCCCTTGCCGCAAGCTCAGCTGCCTCCGCTGTCGCTCTGAGAGGGAGGATGTGAGGGACTTTCCCTCTCACCTCAGGCAGCTTAAAGCAGAGCGCTCTGCACAGGACCCCGCAGAGCGCTCTCTTGAATCAGACCAGCCGGTCTAATACTGAAGGGAAGAGAGGCTGTGTGCATGCGCACAGCCTCTCCTTTAAAAAAACCCAACAGGGATACAACAAGAATACTCATTCACACACTGGCTGCTCGGACAGACGCACTTGGTTGCGAGCTGCTCCGAGCAGCCTTTAATGTGGCCCACAACACGACACGACCCCCCCAAGCCCAGACAAGCCCCCCCATGCCCAGACAGGCCAGACAGGAAGCCAAATTCCGGACCCGTCCAGGGGTTTCTGGGCGTCTGGACGCCCCGGACACTAGTGGCTAAAACTGTGAAGAAATGGGGTATGCATGAATGATAATACCATCATGTTATTTATCATTGGAAAGGTAATTTAAGGCAGAATGCATTGAAACAAACTCCACCAGAATATCTATGTTCTGTCAAACATTATGGTGAATTAACCAGAAAATAAAAACACAAAAGCCTATGGAACAAAAAGTGGATTTTCTCAACTCAAAACTTTCCCATGAGACTGATTGCTCTGAGAACCAATGAGATGTAATTCTGATATTGTATAGAACTAATAAGGAGTTAATATGGATTGGCTCTCATTTTCATATACATATGTCATAACACACTTACCTATGCTAACTGGCTATACATGTACTACTACATGCTGCTCCTCTTATATTTATCAGAGCAAGACTAACAGTTGCTGTTTGCCCCAGCACAGGTTCCCTAACCAATAAGGGACACAATTATCATTATTTTACTTATTTAAATTTGATTTTGTTGTTGCTAAGGGAGGAGGGGTAACAAAATCTTCAACTCCAGATAACAAAAAGGTGCTTCAGCTATGCCACTAGTGGAGCAAGTGGGTAGTTAACTGCTGAGGAAGAGGAGGCAGGTTTCCCTCTTATTTTCTCTTTAAATATCCTCTGGGATGACATCAGTTCCAGTTGTGACATCACTTTCGGGGCAACATTTCGAGGTTTGCATGGGGCTACATGTTCATTAGCTACACCACTGAAGGCTACAACCTATATATACAGTGTATAGGGTGGTGGGTTTTTAACATGAATTCTGTGGCTTTCCGGGTTGGTACCTGCAGTTCCTCAGGAACCCACAATCACAGTTTGGGAACAGTTGTTCTAAGATTTGGGGTAGTAACATCCATGTGTCCATCAAAGTATGGTTAAGGAATAATGATTAAGGAATAATGTTGAGTATATGGCCATGTCTCTGACAATTTAGTTTCATTGGAGTTACACTCTGAAACTTGGCTAACCCTCTCGATGTGGACATTATTTGTATAGCTCTTTATTGAACATGCACATTGTTTCAAAAATTGTTTCAAAAATTGATAGGAAACTCAGACCTACATACAACTATCTGTCCCATCTGAGATTTCTATTGGACCATGAGACCATGAAAAGTAACAGGATGTATCCATTAAATATCCATTCTGTTTCTATACATCAAAGAAGATTATTGTAGTACTGGTAAACTGGCTGATAACAGCTAGTTAAAGAGATTCAGAGGCCAGCAATAGCAGGAGCAGGTAAAAGCATCAAAGTTCAAATCAAGATTTTTATTTTCTAAGTACCTGTACTGAGCGCTTCGGTGCTTATATTCTGTCACAATGCACATGAAAACTAATGATTTAAGAGTGATGCTGAAATGGACAGTAACAGTCCAAACCTATAAAAATCTACTCAGAAATAAATCCCACGCGTTCACTGAAACCTACACCCAGGTAAGCATGTTTAGGACTGGATTCCAAGAACAGTTTTGTGTTTGTAAAACCAGAATGGTGTAGTGGATCAGAAGTTGGACTTAGGGCAAAATCCAGAGTAACTACTGGGAGTCCTTGCTCTGGTGTAAGAACAACATACTCTGGATTCCAATATGAATTTACCATAGGTTTTCACTAGGTGGTGCAGTAACTACGGGTGCACATAAAGTCTCTTACGTGCTCCTGTAGTTACTCTGGATTTGGGGGCTAGAGTTGGAAGTTCCAGGTTCAAATCTCTTAGGGTGCAGTCCTAACCTAGGCCAGAACAACTCATTGGTCTTCCCATTCCTATGGTGATGTAGGGAGGCAAGCGCATGTTGGTGCACTAACCCTCCCCTAGGATTGACCCAGAAGTGTCTTACAGCACTTTGGTGACACCCCCAGGTCAGAACAGGACTTGTGCCAGGGCTTAGGCTGGTCTAACTGGAGATTAGAATTGCAATCATGAAACTTCCAGGGTGATCTTGATCTCTCACAACCTCGCCAACCTCACAGGTTTGTTGTGAGGTCAAAAGGAGGGAAAGAACTCTCCAAATGTGAAAAATAAATAAATATTTGGAGTCCAAAAATGTGCATGCCTTCGTAGCATCCTGGAACATGTTTGCAGAACCAACAAGTCCCAAAAGAGGGTTGAGACACCAGTTTCATTTGAAAAACCAATTTCACCAATCATCCCAAGGGGAGAGGCTTGAGGAATCCAGTTTTCCTTTTCCCCACAGCTGAACTGGAGGGAATTTTGGTTTGGAAGAGTTGTACTACACATATAGCCCCAGAATGAATCATCACAAGTACTTATGTGAACTCTGGCACACCAAATACTTAACAGGGACAAGAGATCGTGTTGGAAGACTGTACAGTCTGCAAGCAACTAAACTGCAGCAACAAAATAAAGCTCCTCTATATATATATAACATTACCAGAGTCATGTACTAAAGTACTAATGCTTTAAGTACTGCTATGCTATTTAAATACTGCCAGTGATTACATGAGCTAACATGTTTGTTGTGTAAAATTTTATGTAAGCCATTCATTGAACGTTAAAAAGTATATCGTGAAATAAGTTTATGCACTGCCATTTCATATCTTACACAATTCTACTGCAGATGCTCTGTCCTGCTGTAAAATATGTAAGAAAAAATAATATGAACACTAGATTCTACATGGTTTGTCAAGCTGTGACTTTTATTTTTTGTTCATGTGTCTCCAGTGAGGTTGACTAAGGATAAAGGAATACCATCTGGTACTAAATTTTTAATTTAAAACGTGATTGAGAAGTTACAGAAGGAAATGTTATTTTTTTTTACCAGCTAGTATTGTCACTGACAGCTAAATGAGATTTATTGGATCAGGTTAGGGGTTTGTCAGCATAGTCTTAAGAAGATCTACTGAGAAGTACTGTGGTACCTTGTAAGACAAATAAAGCAGGCCTCCATCAGCCTTGAAAGACTATGGTGTGCTCGGCACTGTTACCCAAGCAGCAAATCCCCCCTCTCCACGCCACTAAATTAGTCCAATGGAAAGGCAGAGCCAATACAATTGGATCCAACTGGCATCACAAAGCTGGGCTAAGGACAGGAGCTCACCCTGTCTTGTGGGGCCGACCTGGGTCTCGAACCCTGGCCTACTGGTTAACAGGCACAGTGTCATAACCACTTGTGCCACCATTTGTAAGACAAATGCTTTGTAAGACAAACTAAAATTTCTAAGGAATTCTGCCTTGTTAAGACAAACAGTTTTACAGTGAAAATTTGTTATAAATGAACGAATTGATGGATCTGCATTGAGAGCAACAGCAAGAGGTTATGGAGGAGAATCACCTCGTCTACAGAGGAGAAGGAGACTAAGGGGGAGGGATCACTCACATTAAATGAGATTAAGGACATTTGTAAACATTGGGAAATTGTGCAAAATTTGGTAGAAAAGCACTACCCAAATAAGGCTGTAGCCATGTGAGTGATGAATCTGTTTAAATACATGCAATGTCACATTTCCATGAAATCCTCAAAAGGAGACCAAAGCAGGTGTCATTAGAAGGTTCCTTGTTAAAGTTCCTCAAAAAGACAACAGTGACTCAGTGAAAAGAGTCATCCTTGCCCATAAAGGTTTTTCTTTTCTGTTTTACTGTACCATATATTACATTATTTTTATTAATATTACAGTAATTGTGTTCTGTATTATATAACAGCATTTGGAATTCAATTACAGTATTTTGTCATCATTTTTACATACAGATATTTTTATATGAATATTTTTGGGTTGTCGAACCAAGCGTCTGAGTTTCCATTATTTTCTATGGGAAAATCCATGTTGTATAACGAAAGCTTTGTCAAACAAACATGCTTCTGGAACAAATTATGTTTGTCTTACAAGGCACCATTCTAAGTCTCATTGTGTTCCACAAAACCTACCCTCACGAAAGCTGCAGCCTAAGATTGCAATTCTAAAAATAATCAATAGGGACTAAGGGTTCAATCCAGAGTAACTATGGGGAGTCCTTGCTCTGACGTAAGAACAATTTACTCTGGATTGCAATATGAATTTCCCATAGGTTTTCACTAGGTGGTGCTGTAACTATGTCGACGTAAATGTCTCTTATGTGCTCCCATTGTTACTCTGGATTGTAGGGTAAGGCTGCAATTTTATCAACACTTTCCTGGGAGTAAGTCCCATTGACTTCAGAGCAGACATGCATAGGATTGGGCGCTAAGTCTCCCGCAACTCCTGCAGCTTGCAGCAGCCATCTGTATTTACAGATTGCCTCTAGCTTCCCTCACTCCCTCAGATTCAAGTAGCTCCAAAGTTGCTGGGTTTGACCCAGTGATGGGCCCAGCATGGCCCAACAACCGGTTCCCCAGAAGTGAGTGTGGCCAGGCTGGGTCAAGGGGTGGGGCCGTGGTCAGGGGGCGGGGTCAGGGAAAAATTAAATTCAAAAATATTTTAAAAAATTAAAAAATTAAAAAATTAAAAAAAATTAAAATTGGCTGTCATGGGATTTACCTCTGAGTAGTCAGGTTGGGCTCTCAGGCTGCAGTGCCAACCACACTTTCCTGGGAGTAAGTCCCATTTACTGTCATGGGACTTACTTCTGAGTAGTCATGCATAGGAATGGGCTCTCAGGCTGCCGCTGCAGCTGGGCTGGCTGCTGGAGCGCAGTTAAACAGGGCACCCCAGCTGGCACTTTTAAATTTGTTGCTCCAAGCGGCAGCCCACCGAGGTGCCCCAGAAGTCCCAGAGGCCGGGGAAAAAACGCTCCAGCACTGGGGCTTGTGGGACACTTCAGCAGGCTGCCGCTTGGAGTGGCAAATTTAAAAGTACCAGCCGGGGTACGCTGTTTAACTGTGCTCCAGCGGCCAGCCCAGCTGCAGCCTCTAGTGCAGAGCGCAAACTAGTCCGCCCGGTTATTGCGCCCCCTGCTGCTACTGGATCGCCAGCGGCGGGGAATAGGAACATTCGGTTCCTAGGAACCAGACAGAACCGGTCTGGGCCCACCACTGGCCCAAGATAAGGGAACAAAGGTCCCCTTGCCTTGAGGAGACCTCCTGCAGCTACAATTCCTGTGCTGAAAGAGGCAAAGTGTCTCTGCACTCCAGAGCAGGAATTTGGTGAATACTGACCTGAAAGCTTCTGGAAGAAATTGTGCCAAGTATGATTAAGCCTAGTGAATTCACATTCTTCTGGAGTTCTCAGATTTTCCAATTTAAGGAAATAAATGTTGCTCATGTCTCAAGTGCATATTGTCCAATTTTGGAATTCACATTCTGGCATATCATCTAAGTGATGTCTTAGAGAAGAGACAATGATGTTAAAATCATTGCTCACTCATGAAGCTCTCTGGGTAGCCTTCAAAAGTCATTTTCTCCCATTCAAAATCCATGTCACAAAATTAGCATGAGGATAATATGGAGAATTAATGTGCTGTTTTTATCAACATACATAATCATAACAGTATAATCACACTGGATTTATCAAGAATATCTATGACTGTATAATAACAACATTTTTATCCTAATATCTATAGTAGAAAGATGTCATCCTTTGTGTGAAGGTAATTATGTCTATTATTCCTATCCACATAAAAGCTCTAAATTATTCTTTTAAAATTCAGGTATGCAAAGGTTAATTTTATTTTTTTAACATGAGTTCAAACTTGCTACTTTATACTCTTGGTGTACTTCTTAGCAACAAGGAGAATCCATTAGGGATTTTCTTTCAACTACAGTGGAAGAGATGGTGAGTGATTGCCTGTCAAATGTATAGATTGGCATGGTGACAGTATGCAAGCGATTTCCCCCAAAGGACAGCATTTGTTTTAGTGAAATCAAAGTTCATTGAACTCTTGTTAAAAGGAGAAATCGAACTGCTAACTTTTGAAAGACAAGAAAAAAAGGAAGAAAGAAATGTTCCGTGGCAGGAGATCAAGATCTCTGATAGGCTAGTTACATTACTGTGGTATTACTAATCCTAAATTTGTGTAGCCTGTCATACCATGAATAACCATAAAAGTGCCTGATCTTAGAGTCTTCTTCAGTGAATTCTTAGGAATCTTCAGCTTTGTAGAATTTTGACTCCTTCAATCCTATTAATATATTAAAGGAGTCTTTCCCATGGAGCCAGGGACACTGTTATGCAAAATGTGCTCATTGGGTAACCCAGTTGGAAATTCTTGGGTTTTCCCATCCCAAAACTCCAATTAAAAATTCCCTGGACTACTTCAGAAAGAAATAACAATCTCATCTACTGCATTTCTGCATTGAGAGTGTTTCACAGAGAAATCCCTTTCAAGATGCCAGTTGACTGGGCTACTACAGGGCTTGGTAAACCCTAACTTGAGGTCCAGATGAGGGGTTCAGCTGAATCCTTCTCTCCTGTGACCAGTGCAAATCATTCTGGAAAGCTGTGGGACTTCATGTGTTCATATAGGGATAATGCAATACAATGGCCGGTCATGTCTTTGGGGAAAACCAGGCACAATATACCCACTGGGGCATTGCACCTTAGATGTGACTGGCCAGAGTGTAGTAGCCCTCTGATCTAGGGACATGAAACAATAAGAATCAGTTACACCAGGAAAGGCATTCTCGGTGCTCAGCAATTTCTGCTTTGAGCATGGCTGGGGTAGTATGACATTCCCATTCCCATACCATATAATGGCACTTTAAAAGTTTGTTCGTGCCCAGATGCAGTTCTCTTAGTGTTCAAGTATGGATGTTATACGGTCTCCCTTGTGCCAATCCAGGAGTATTGTGAAAGTACCATAAGGCACCAGCGCCACTTTCCTAGGAGATGGATTGGCACAAAGAACTTGCTCTGGTGTTTGCTGGAGTTGGCCCCATGGTAGGCGCTGGGACACAGGAAGGTTGGCCAACACAGGGCTTTGGGGAGGGCACTGGGAGGGCAGGGAGGAGGCATTCAGAGGTGAGGGAAGGTGGGTGGGGAGTGGGAGGTGGGACTGGGACCAGCACTTGTGCCAGATTCAAGTCCGGTTCTGTGGCAGACCATAGTAGTCCTTGGCTGCTCGGATCTGCGCTGTTGTGGTGGCGTGGTCCAGATCCGAGTAGAGCCACTGGGGCTGCTGCTGCATGAACTGGCATGGGGCAAGCGACAGTAATAGGAGAGTCCTGTTAGAAATGACCACTGTTTCAGATCTTCCTTTTCTAGCCCAAATGGGACCCCCAAAGTAGCTATGACATACCCTTCCTTCACCTCATCAGGGTCTGCCCTTTCATCACTAAGCATTAAAAAAAAACACATTGCTGCCATTCGTTTTCATCCTGTTGATTTCAACAAACAGTTTCTTGGGCTGCGTCTTTTGAAGAATATATTAAAGTTGGGTAACGACACAAGCATTTCATTGGGAATATTCCTTCCATTTCCCCCCTCAAGATTTCCATATGAATTTATTAAAGCTTCTCATGATGGATTGCCACTGTGATACTTGTCTCATCTGCACACATCTATTTTTTTAACACATATAATGCAGGTTATTGGAAAAACGGAAGCATAAGTATATGGGGTGGGTGGGTTGTCATGATTCTAGCTATCCATTTTATGCAGAGTATACTGTATATCTCTAACACCTCATAGCTTTTGGTTTCTTTCAAAATGTTCTAATTTTAATACATGGTAACAGCTTTGAGTGCATCCCCTTCAGTATGCCATATGGTCTGATGCTGAGTGCACTGAAATGTCCATAAGAATTTTTTAAAAAGAAGATAAGAAGATTTTTTAAAAAGAAGATAAGAATTACTCCTGAACCAGGGGTGATCCACTATCATAGATAGATGGAGTAATATGACACACAGCAGACCAGGTAAGATAGAGAATGAGTGCAGACTGGTCAGCTCACATACACCCATCTTCTGAGGTTTGGGGTTTAACCAGCCTCAGGGATGGCCCACCTAGCTGTGTACTTAACTCTCCATGCTTGTATCCTCAAGCAAGTTTAGTTAATATGATATTTTTCTTTAGGACAGGCAAAATGTAGAACAGCAACTGAAGCTACAGTGATTATATAGATGCAGCTCCAGGTCTAATCTCATTCTTGAAGGAGTTAATGGGAATCAATTTGCAGAAATCTTTGTGCGGCAGCTGGAATTTGCAATATAAAAGGGCACTGGCAATTTGTTATCTAAAAATCATTAGAAGCAACATTTATAAACTAAAAAAGATTGGGTTCCACTTTTCAACAGTTTTCACTTTTGGACAGTGCTCTTGTCCCTAGCCCGTCCAATAAGTGGGGAATGCCTTTACTAAAACTATTGTTGCCACCATCACTAATACAACAAATATTTATATTCAATAAAAAATTTCAGAAAGTAGCAAAAATAAATGGTCCCATGCCTTGAAAACACTATATTGCAACTCTCAAAGTACTTCTGTCTTCAAACTGCAGATGTGAGGCAGCTGTTTTATATGGGCAAAGGGGGTGCAACTCTATTCTCCTGTACCAGTGTCAGATAATCTCTTTCAGTGTCCTCTTTTTTATGGAAAGAAAATATCTGGGATGAAAATTTAGTCTCCCTAGCCAGTTCTGTGCACAGAAAAGCACCTTTGCTTGTGACCAGTTGTTCTTGTGAAACAATCAATGAAGAAACCTTTTTGATAAGTCCCATGTGTTGGGGCTCCAACTCTCCTTGCAAACATATTTCCAAAAAACCCCTCTACTTCTTTCTCCTTGTTTGACTTTCATCTATGCCTTTTGGTGACTGCACCATCCTACTCCTAAATTAAACCCACCCCCCAAATGGATGGTATCAAACATGATCGTTTCCCACAGAGAGAGCAATGCATTATTGAAAGCTAATAAAATGCTTCAGTTTTGAGCATGGCTCAAATGCCTCCATTAACCTTGTACTTTGCAAAAGCAAACAAAACATCACTGGCCCCCAACAACTTCTGGTTTTCCAGTGGCTTGTATAAGCTCACATGGGTGTTGACTTAGCCCTCCCAGGCTACTGCCTCCTAATACGTTTCTTCTGCAGCATTGACCTTATCACGGAAAGAATTCCCTCTCTGTTTCAGCACCCTTCTCACATGTAAAGTGTAATGTACTAAAACCCACTTCACCAAGATTTTAAAAACATAACATGCATTTTACTCTGGCAGCATAAGCTGTACACAACAAGATAGATGGTGTAAGTGCTGCCTGGCCTCATGTAATCTATGCACAAGCTTTGGAACTGTTGGCAGAGCTGCCAGTCACAATGCATCCTGTTTACTATTTTGGCAAAAATATCGTCTTCTGGCTGATGTTAGATAAAGTCTGATGCTAGATAAAGTCCCACTTAGTGGAGCTTCAGCGGTTCAGACAAGGGTTAGCCTAAATATTGCAAGCATGCTGCTTTTTCCCTAAAGCGAATTTGTACCCTTAGGGAACATAATATTCCCATAATATAATATATACTAGCCTAAACCCTGAGCATAAACAGTCTACTCTTACTAGCTGCTGGACCCCACAAAGGATCTCCCAGCAATTCTGGTTGCCTTACACTCACTCACTCACTCACTCACTCACTCACTCAATCAATCAATCAATCAATCAATCAATCAATAGAAGTTTACAGAGTGTCTACTGAGAACCTTTCTCAAACTTCTTTAGAACCTTCAGGGGTTCTGAAGGTCAATAATGAGGGTCAGGGTCCAGTTTTCCAGGCGGTGTGCCTGTCCACTATTTATTTTCTCTGATATTTGTAGCGACAAAGGCCACGTGCTCAATTTACATGGGTCAGTAGTGAGGACCAATAACTTGCCTCATTCTCACATGGTGTGAATATACACCTGATACATGCCCCAAAGAAACATTTGCAATGGTCTGTGGTTCTGTGGAAAATTTTGAAGGGTCTTTAGCTGATGAGTCAACAACACGTCCTTGATCTGGTCAAGACTGGTGCAAAAGCAGCAACATTTTAGTAGAAATGAACAAATAGAGTATTTTGGGAAGGTAGACCCAATTTGGCTTGCTTGATTCCATTTACCAGAAATGGATTTTCTGGAAGTCATAATGCAGCCTGACTGTCTCTCATGGTGGCCTTGCCCATTCCCAAGTTGATCATTACTAGTAAAGCTCATTCTAAAGGTTTAATACTTGCCCTGGCCAAAAAGATGAACTGATGGGTGTGGGTTGTTGGCCTTGCCCCCTGCACAAGAGAGAGATGAAGGCGCATGTGAACTCACAACACATTTCTGATTTCCAAAACATAATTTGGGATATTAGGAACATGATTTCTATATTGAGCTGTAGCAATAAATTCATTGCATAAATTGTTGACAGAGTAAGAAGGCATTTTTGGTCAGTATTGTAAAAAAAACCTGTGTATCATTAAAAAAACTTTAATTTTACAATAATTTTACTTGCACTTTTATTATCCTGTATTTTTAACTCTTCAAAAAATATTTTTTTTGACTTTTGATGACAATATTTGGATCCTCTTAGAGCTCCTACCAGTTCTTCTACTATGGGTCATTTTTTAAAAAGAATCTGAAAAGAAGTTCAGTTTATTGATGATCTTTCAACTTGGCTCTAAAATTTCATTTTAAAAATGCAGTTTTGATGTACAGTTAGAAGGAAAGCAATTTTCTTGCCCAGTCACTTTTGAAGGTCAGCAAATCTTTAGCTTCTAATTACCATCATTTTCTCATTTCCACCCCAGATGTACTTTTGGAGATTTTTGCTGATGCTTTAAAGAAAGTAAAGTCTTCAGTTATTTTTTTCCCCATTTGACATCCTCATAATTTTTATTTTAATTGCTGAGGAGCCGAGCTCTTAAAAACTGACATTTGTTCTAGTTAAATCTTAACTCTTATTTCATTTAGGGCTAATCTAGAGATTACCTGAAATCTGTTGTGTAAGCCTGTGGGATCCTTTTTGTAAATCGCATGGAGGGAAAGGCGGGCAACAACTCAATGGGGTTTCAGGTAGGGGTTTCAGATTTTTGCTGTTTCCAATTGCATCCCATTTTAATTGGGATTCAAAACCTCCCTGGAATGTTTATTCCAGTAGAAATGACACACTGGGATTACAATTGGAATTGGAACTGTAGTGGAGGAAAAATCCTCCAGTACTTATCATTTCCCCCCTTTACCGATGCTACTGATGCTGTCCTACTTTTACATCTTTAGGATGTTTGAAGTACATTATTTACAAGCAGGTTGCACATGCACTTACCATGGTCATGTTATGCTTTCAGGCTAATACCTAGCTTGATACTTATCTTAAATAGAGTTATATTGTATAGAAATTGTTTATAACCAGAGAACAAAGAAATAAAAGGTTTTTACAAATAATAACTTAACAATGCAGAGTTACATTTAGAAAACATTTTAGGGCTGCAAACCTATACACACTTTCCTGAGAGTAAGTACCATAGAAGACAATGGGACTTACTTCTGAGTAGACATGCTTAGGATTGTGCCCCAAATGAATTTTTCCGTGTTGATAGCCACCATCCAGTATGTAATAAATGTTGATGTTACGCTGATGGAAAGTGCAAAGGTTTCACACTTTGAAGATGGTATTGTGAGCTTTGAAAACAGAAAATAAATTCTAACAAAAGACTTTTTGTTCTCCTTCTTTACATAGTGCTATATGAAGAGAAACCATCTCACAATGCAAGTGAACCAAGATCTTAGAGATTTGTGCTTGAAAGACCCTGAACTAAATTTCAGTAGTATTTAGGAGCAATTTGTAAGAATATTTTTTTCTCCCTTAAACCTTTAAGTCTGTAAAATGTTGCTGATAGATAGAAATACCACCTTGTCCACAGCATTTGTTGTGTGGGCGAATCCATTCTGAAATTGTGCTCGAAAAGTACAAAACAAAATAATTCAGAAAACTTGGGCTTCTCTACACTTTATATAACAAATGCATATAACTCCACAGATCTACTTTGGTAAAATAAATGCACAAATCAAATCATGACTGTGGCCAAGACTGCACTTAGTGTGCATCTGAGGGAAATGCTGAATCTGATCATGTTAGATTCGGTCTCTTTCCCAATTTCAGATGTTATACTGTAAAGAGAATACTTATGGTCTTAAGGTTATGGAGGTAACCTTAGGGTAGAGGTACTTAGAAATTTCAGACTGGGACCTCCTTTCAAACGTAAAAATCTGTCCAGGATACCCTATCAAACTTACCGATATGTGATGCCAGAGCTCCTCCCTGTCTTCTTTTGAGTAAGTCCCATTGTATTCAATGAGATTTACTCCCAGGTAATCCCAATGCCAGATTCCAGGATGCTTACGCATGCTTACGCATGGGGGTAGAAAAGTGCTTTATAACTTTTTTCTGACACCCAGTGATGACACACCAACTGCTACACTGCTTCTTACCCGGGTTAGGAATGGACCATCAGTCTTGGAGACCAAATAAGTCAAACTAAAGCATGCCTAAGTCAGTCTTGAGAGACTATGGTATTGTGCTCGGCACTGCATACACTGCATCCGAAGCACGAAAGCCTGGGTTAGATTGTTATGGAGGATAGGCTGTTACCCAAGCAGCAAATCCCCCCTCTCCATGCCACTGAATTAGTCCAATGGAACGGCAGAGCCGATACGATTGGATCCAGCTGGAGTCGCAGAGCTGGGCTAAGGATAGGAGCTCACCCTGTCTTGTGGGGCCGCCCGGGTCTCGAAACTTGGCCTGCTGGTTAACAGGCACAGTGACTTAACCATTTGCGCCACCCACAGCCTGTAAGTCAAACGAAGGGAAATGAATTAAATATGGAAGACTTATTTGGGATACATAAGTTTGGAAGTTCTGATTGCTGAAAAAGTGTGGCCAGCAATGATGGCATTTCAAAACTAAACATATTCAATGTTTCCATATGTACATAATGCATATATGATTCATGTAAACTAGTTTTGCTGGATTTGTATAAATGATTAGCAAAAAGCGTACCTGTGTTGTGGGTGTAACATTTTCCTCTATGCCATCCCCCACGGCGCAGAAACACCCCATGTGCCATTTCCCCCATGCGCATCATCCCCCATGCACATCATCCCCCATGTGCATCATCCCCCATGCGCATCTTCCCCATGCGCATCATCCCCATGCGCAACTTTCCCCCATGCACATCATCTGCCGATGCGCAACTTTCCCCATGCGCAACTTTTCCCCATGTGCATCAACCCCCATGCGCATCAACCCCCATGCGCATCAACCCCCATGTGCAACTTCCCCATGCACAATTTTCCCCCAGGCACAACTTCCCTCATGCGCATTAACCCCCATGCACATCATCCCCCATATGCATCATCCCCCATGTGCAACTTCCCCCATGTGCAACTTCCCCATGTGCAACTTCCCCATGCACAATTTTCCCCCATGCACAACTTCCCCCATGCGCATTATCCCCCATGCGCATCATCCCCCCATAGTCTTCATCCCCATGTGCAACTTCCACTTATGCGCAACTTCCACCCATGCGCATCATCTGCTGATGCGCAACTTTTCCCCATGCGCAACTTTTCCCCATGTGCAACTTCTCCATGCGCATCATCCCCCATGCGCAACTTCCCCCCATGCGCATCATTCCCCCATGCGCAACTTTCCCCCATGAGCAACTTCCCCCATGAGCAACGTCCCCCATGCACAACTTTCCATCCATGTGCATCATCCTCCCATGCGCGACTTTCCCCATGTGCAACTTTCCCCCATGCGCAACTTCCCCGTGAGCAACATCCCCCATGCGCAACTTTCCGCCCATGCGCATCATCCTCCCATGCGCAACTTTCCCCATGTGCATCACTCCCATGTGAAACTTCCTCCATGCACAACTTCCCCATGCGCAACTTTCCCCCATGCACAACTTTCCCCCATGCGCAACTTTCCTCCATGCGCAGCATCCTCACCAGTGCAACCTCTCCCTCTGAACAACATCCCCCAGTGCACCAGGCACTGAGCACCAAATAGGCTGGAGGTTGTTCAGTCTCCCATTTAAAGTATAAGACAAAAACACGTTGCCCCCTTTTCAGTACCTGAAGGGTTAATTTCTCCAGATGGTTCTTGGTGGGAGTTCAGGTGACAGAAGGAACTCCCAGAATTCCATGCTTCAGGCCCAGCAGTTGGGGCGGAATGTTGATGAGTCAGCAATTCTCAATGCAAACTATAGGGAGGAAAACGCGTTGCGCCCCTTTTCACCCCTTTCCAGTTGGAATTTCCAAAAACCGGTTTTTAGGGGACCCCTTGGTCACGGAAGGAACATCCACCCCAAATTTCACGCTTCCAGGCCCACAGGTTTTGGCAGGGCAGAGATGAGTCAGTCAGTCAGTGAGTGACTTTTATATATATATATAGATGATTCAATCAGTTGTTGAAGACTTTCCTTTGGGTTCTCAAATAAGTAACCAGGGCTATTATATGTCTGGGAGTCTTTGCAGAAGCTAAGCAACTGTAGTCAATGCCTGGAAGGGAAACTAACCCTACAATCCAGAGTAACTACAGGAGGATGCAAAAGGCACTTACTCTGGATTGCTCTATGCATTTCCCGTAGGTTTCCCATAGGTGGCACCATAACTACATCGATGTAAAAGGTCCCATAGTTACTCTGGATTGTAGCCTGAGATTTCATATTTCAAATTACTCTGGATTGTAGCCTAACCCTACAATCCAGAGTAACTACGGGAGCACATAAGAGACATTACGTACACCCGTAGTTACTGCACCACCTAGGGAAAACTTATGGGAAATTCATGTTGCAATCCAGAGTAAATTGTTCTTACACTGGAGCAAGGACTCCCTGTAGTTACTCTGGATTGCGCCCCAACTGAGATTTCGTATATACTATCCTGAGTCATTCTGAAGGGCATGCAATACTGTATATAGAATTAATAATAAATATTAAATTTTTCCTCTGGTAAATCTCAGGACATTTACAATTCACAGCAAGTTATATCTTGCAGAAATCAATGGAAGAAATACTGCTTTTGTGGCTGTATCAATTTTTTTATGGCTTCATTTGAGAAACCCTTGCAGTGGTTGAAGACATTGAATGCAGGCAAGTAGATCAAAACTGAATCCGGACAATAAGTCAAAGATACTTATTGTTGGACTTTATCATACTGAATGTTTCAATGATCTGATGATTATGGTGTCCACAAAAGAGCAGCAGCATTTCCATGCTGAATTCAGGAGTGATTCTGATAATGAGTCCTCAAGGATGCATAAGTCTATAGCTGACTTGTCCACAGTACTGGGTTACTGGGAGCAAAACAAATTAGACTGCAATCCTACCCACACTTTACTAGAGTAAGCACCATGGAACACAGAAAAGATTTACCTCTGAGTAGACTTTCATAGGCTTGTGCTCTCAGTCTTCTCTAGTGTTTTCACAGCTCACATCTTGTTATCTTTCCTGCATTCCTTTATTGGATTGATTGACAGTAAATGACTCTAGACCTGCATGGTCAGTCTATTCTAACCAATTTAGGCCAGCACAACTCACCTGTCTCCCTGTTCCTGTGGTGGTATGGGCAGTCCAGCACATGTCTGTGCACTGGCCCAACCCCCCAGGCGTGGTGTAGATGTGCCTTATGGCTCTTTGTGACATCTCCAGGCCAGCAAAGCTTTGTGCCAGGATTTATGCACAAATTGTATGCACAAATTGAGTTTAGGATTGTAGTCTTAAGCAGATAGAACAGAGTATGGAGTTTTTACTGGTCTTCTTGTGTACTAGTGTCAATTCTCTTAACAGGTTTTTCTGATACAAGGAGTAGGAATTCCCAGAGGCAACAAAACCTGTGGTCCCATGCCAAATGTTTTCACCCAGAGTAGTTTCAAGAGTGAAACATTATCTTCATCATTTGCAGTGCACTAGAAGGACAAACAACAGCCAAGTGCTTTTCCAAACCTGTAAATTAGGCTTTTCCAAACCTGTAAAAACACTTAGATGATCTGATTTCAGTGCTACTCCTGTGCTATAAATCCCATCTGTGAAAATTTGTCAGAAACACTTAGGAAAAAAGGCAACCAAACTTTAGTTTGGGGTGGGAAGAGAGAGAGAGAATAGCCTGTCTTTACAGAAGGATTCAGGTTAGCCTCATATTCAGTGACTGGCATACTTAATTGTTGATTTATCCTGTACTTCCTCTATTACAGCAGGGATGAATTGGTATGCAAGGGCAGGCTATAATCCATTCACAGTCTGCATGCAATGGCACAGAGTGATGCTGGCATCACAGTAGGCTTCATTAACCATGGAACATGTTGCATATTCAAGCTTGGTGTTTTTCTGCAGGCAGTAACCCATGAGTAATCATATTACTTACAACCAACAGTATCCACATGGAATAGAACACAATGACAGTCTTCTGTAGGAAGCTGTGGGCATACTCATTTTCAAGATACAGAAGCAGGTCCTTCAAACTAGACTGTTTCATTAGGACATGTCATAGAATCATAGAATCCTAGAGTTGTAAGGGACCTAGCAGGTCATCTAGTCCAACCCCCTGCCTATAGCAGGAAATCCTCCAGAGCATCTCTGACAGGTGCTCGTCGAGCCTCTGCTTGAAGATCCCCAGTGAGGGAGAGTCCACCACCTCCCTTGGCAATCTGTTCCACTGCCAAACCGCCCAAACCATCAGGAATTTTTTCCAGATATCCAACCGGAATAAACTTTCTTGCAGTTTGTACCCATTGGTTCTAGTCCTGCTTTCAGAAGCAGCTAAGAACAAATGAGCCCCTTCTTCCATATGACAGCCCTTCAGGTATCTGAAGAGGGCAATCATGTCTTCCCTCAGCCTCCTCTTCTCCAGGCTGAACATCCCAAGTTCCCCCAACCTTTCCTCGTAGGGCTTCCCTTCCATCCCACTGATCATTCTTGTCACTCTCAACACTGTGAACAACTCTAGTTTCCCCCCATTATGTTTCATTTTGCATCTTACAAGGACTTTCTCATACATTTCATGGTTGTGTTTGAAAATAAAGTGGGTGGAAGAGCATTCTTCTGCTTGAAGAATGAATGCTTATTAACTTGGCTGGATGCTATCAAATATGTACAAACAAATACCCAGAAAGGCATAAGTACTATATTTCAGATTAGTGATTGCCTTGGCTAGGGTTAGTCTGACCCAGTAGCTGCTCAAGACTTCTGTGTGCGGGTATATTAACACTTAGAAAAATGCCAGATAATAACACAAATCTTAAAAAACAAATCATTCTTTGTTCTGTTTGGAAGTCGGTGTAAAACATATCCATGATCACTAGGGGAGCAGTTACAGGAAGCCTGTTGCTGTTTCCTTCTCTCACATGTGTATCAAGAAAAATATACATATTCTTTTCTCCATGACAGTGGTTCTCTAGCATTTCAGCGCAGGACCTCTTTTGAGAATGACAGTCCGGGGACCTCACCTCCCCAGAAGTGATGTCATGGCCAGAATTGACATCAAACAGAAAGTGACATCACTCATGCTATATCTCTTCCTTGTATATTCAGAAGTAAGTCCCACTGTGTTCAGTCCCACTGTGTTCAATGAGACAATGTCTCAAAGAACACAATCCTAACCATGTCTATTCAAAAGTAAGCTCCATTCTGTTCAATGGGTCTGACTCCCAGGGAAGTACCTGGGTGCTCCATTCTAAGACGGTGAAACCCAGTGCCAGATTCCAAGATGTCAAGTGTCCAGCTTTCCACAATTCCTCTGAAATGAAGTCCCAACATTTTTAAGAACCCCTGCTCCAAGGTCCTTGAAAAAATGCACTGGCTGAATTTCCCCATCAAACTTCACAGCCAAGCAGGGATTTCAACTAGATCTTCTTGCTAGTGCAGGGCAAAATGCAGAAGATCCATGCCTATGGAGAAGGAAAGAAAGTCAGAGTGCTTCCTTGGTGTGTAATCAAATGCAGAAGCCAAGGACTTTTCTCTCTCTGGCTTCCAGGGGGAGGCGGACAGCATAGGGGGATCCTTGGCCACATTCAGCCAAGGTGCTGGGGCAGATGAATAGTTTTTCCTCAGTGACTACCCAGCAGTTGTGGAATGCTGTCCTTGAGCAGTTAGTTTTAGCACCCAAAATACTGTGGTCAAGTGGGGGGCGGGAGTGGTTGTCCTGGGGCAGGAGATAGCACATTTCCACAGTACACAAAGAGCACACAAAATTAGGGGGAGAACTTTGTGTGTAAATGCCAGAGCTCTATATATGTCCTTGTCATAATAGGTATTTGATTCCATTCTCCATTCCGAGATACAACAACAGATATATTTGTTGAACTACTGAATATTGAAGATTTGCTTGTTAGTGCAGGAAGTCAAGAGAGTGGAAAATTATATTAATCCCTTGTTCATGCTGTTTAATTTGTATATCACGAATCACCACTGGTAGAATGCGCAGCACCAGGGCGTTCTGGCTATCATATATTGTGAAATCCGTTGCGAGGGAAGCAATGTCAAACCGTTTATAATGACTATGTCAGACTATTCAGTTGCAGTAATCATGCCTTAATAATTTAATCAAACTCATATTTATGTTCAGTTTCATTTCTGACCCCCCAAACCCTGCAATTTGGCTTTTTTTGAATCATTATTTTTAATTAATCACTCTATGCCAAGGGAACTGGTCAAACTCAGCAGTTGTTATTAGTCACTATGGTTTTAGGAAATTGGCAGCAGGTTTTGCAAGAGTTCTGTTGGCCTAATTGATTGCAGCTGTGGCCCTTAATTGAGAAAATCAAAATGTAGTCACGCAATCTGAAATCGAAGCAACTCAATATGCTGATGGGTGAAAGCACAGGGAGGCATTGCAAAAGACATTCCAGGACTTCTTGCTGTGCAAAAGGGATCTTTTCTTTTGTATTGCCAGCCAAAGTAGGGAAAGTAGTAAATGATGTCTCCTGTGATTACATGACCTTTAATCATACACACCAGACCAGAAAGCGGCACACAGTTAAGCCAGTAATTAAGAACAGTTCACATTAACAAGGGAAAAAAACTCACACAGGGACATTTTATGGCTTTTGAAACTTTATTTTGCAAATCTAATAGGCCTAAGACTAAAAGCACACATAACCTTCTACCTTTGTTCCACCTCCTTGCACTGTCAGGATTAAATGCCTTATAGTAGAGTAATAGGGGTAATCCACCCTCCACTGATCCACATTCATATGTGCAAAAGCAACTATTACAAACTTTTAGTGCTGTTTACCTTCTCCTTCAAACATACAGAAGCAGAAACTCAGAATATTGTATTGTAGTACTGAGATCTTAGCACTTGAATCAGTCTTCTCTTGCTATTAAGTCGGATGCTACTGTTTACTGGACACCTTGTAGGTCATCATATGTGATGATAAAGCTGCTGATCAGCATTTTGGGGGGCAAAAGGATGGTGGGAAGGGGAAAGATGGAAGGCTGGGGGAGGGGAAGAGCAGGCCCAAGATGGAGCAAAGCTGGCAGCAGGCTCCGCTGCCATATCCTAATCCCTGGGATGGGGAACAAGGTGGGTCTCCTCGATTCTGAAAAGCAGATGCAGATCCAAGGAGAGCCATAGGTGGTACAAGGGATAAGGGAATGTTTCATTACTCTGAGGAGAACTGGCGCTGCTTTTCTCCCCATAGGATACAGTGGACACCATTTTAACAGCACTATAGCACTGGGCACTCTGGAAGCTGATGGGGCTGCCTGTCATCAAATAGAAGTTCAACCTAGATGTAGCTACAAGCTACATATCATGGAACCTATTAAAATAGGCCACACAGAGTGTGTTTGAGTATGTGCACATGTGTTGTAGTCAATGTAATGCCAGTGTAAAAAAAATTGTGCCAGATCTGTGGGTCTTCAGAAAAAAAATGTGCCATGTTTGGACTTGGGCCTTTTTTCTGTAATGTTTGCATTGGTGAATGTTTTAACCTTTTTTATTTTTTGAAAGCACAATTATTGTTTCCTGGCAGCGTAGATTTTTTTCTTTCGTTGGCTAGCGATTTGAACTTTAGCAAACAAACACCATGAGGACTGTTTTGGAAAGCCCACTATCTTTTAGGCATTTCTCTGTTATGCTTGGAAGAAAAGAGAACCTAAGCTGATGCTGCTGTTTGGAGTTTTCTTCATATTGCAAAACTACCAGGAGGAATGAGATTGCATGCCTTAGGGAGAAGAAACCAGGAAAACTCCATCACATATTAAGAAACTGTCTACCCCTTGCCGCCACTTGGAAGGCTCTGTTTTGAATAAAGAAATCCCAAAGTGCTCTCACACATTTGCCAGATGTGCTTCTCCTCCCCGCCCCCCCCCCCACCCGGTTGAAACATACAGTTATGGCACCTCACTAGGGACTTAACAAGACTCCTGTTGTTTCTGTCTCTTTGAAATGGCAAAACAAGGGGCTTGTCATGCACTTGGATGTTCACAATATCTCCATTCATAATCTCTTACCAAACCATGGTGCGCACTAACTAAAGTTTAGAACCCAAACTGAGGTTTGAGCTTCCAAACATAACGGCAAATTGCAGTTTACGTTTTTTCATTTTCTGTCCACTGAACCAGCCCCGATTTACTGCCGCTTGACCTTTTATCCATGTTCTGTACTTAGTACTCATATTTCTATGAAGGCTTTTTATATCCATGGTTTCGAAGCCGTAACCATGGCTTGTCAATTCTTTCACCACACCAAACCATATAAGTAGTGTCCTAGGTGGTATCTGAGCTGAGCCTCAATATAACCGGGGAGGTCATTTGATCATGATGACCACAAGTTGTGCCAATGCAGGCTTGGTCTACCTCTAGCATCTTCTTGATTACTCAATACATATAGAAAGTAGGGTCATTGCAAGCCTTTAAGCTGCGGTGCTCAGAAGACCAGGTGCCTCTGCTTTAAATGTTCCCAAGCAGAGTAACGGAGAACACAGTTGTGGTCAAAGGCTGATGTTATAATCATCGGTCAAAGGCTGATCAGACTGTGAGTGCTCTTATACTGAGATCTCCATTTTGCTTACACGAGTCCCGACACCAAACCATCATGAAACTTTCTTTAGGGCAGGAAAGAGCAGATATGGCTACAGGCTCCCCACAGGCACTGTGAGTCATTCTATGAGTTCTTTCCTTTAGTTGCCAGGGCTTAAATTTAGTCGATCAGTTTTAATTTACACCCATTTACAAATCATTATAAATTTGCTAGAGAAGTTCGGCTATGTTCTGATGACAAACAGACCACTGCTACACTGCAAGATCTTCAAGATGTGCTCTCTTGTGTGTTCTGACTGTTTGCCAAGACAATATGATGAAATTATGCAAGAGAGGAATTCTCATTACTTGCCCATCAGTTAAGGCGTTCTTGTTCCTTTAGGACTGTAGGGAGTTAACCTCAGTTTTGTGTGGTCTGTTTTATTAGTTTACTGAAGTTCGTGCAATTCGTTGATGTACTTTATATTTACAAAGCAACTGTGCATACTCAAAACACTTAACAGTTAAGGAGCAATGAATCTGTGTTTCCTCTGTATGAAGTGCCTAAGAGCCCAATCCGATGTACATCTACACAGAGGTAAGTCCAATTATAGTCTGCACAGCTTAAATCCCAGGAACTGTGGTCTTAATGGATCAGGTCTATGGCTAGATTATGTAGCATTCTGTGCCTTTCTTGCCTCTCTCAGGACCATCCAACTGCACACCAAGCTCAGGTGGGCTCCTCAGAGGAGGTTCACACATTCTTGCTCATGGCTTTCACCAGTGCTTTGGCATAGTGAATCCACCACTGATGAGGACATGGTTTCCATGGGGAGTGCAGGGTGTGTGGACCACACCAGCTGATATGGATCACCACACCAGGTGATACCTTCAGGGAGATAACACCAATAGTAGTAAAAATTGTGAAAAACTCAGTATTTATGAACACCATCATGTTATGTATCATTTGATAGGTAATTTGCTGCAGAACGTAGTGAAACACACTACACTGAAATACCGGTATTCTAACAAACGTTATGGCTGATTAACTGGAAAAAGAAAACAACTGTATTATATAACAAGGACCTCCGGATTTTCCTGGCCAGAGGGTTGAGAAACCCTGTACTAGGGGAATTCTCCTGTGCAAACCACTGAAATGAACTGGAGAATTACAACAGGACAGAAATGAGGCTTCCACAGGATAACTTCCCAGTCGATTATGCTATGGCATAGGGAGTGCTTCTGTTTTGCAGAAACTCAAAAGAAATATTTAGATGCTATGCCATTCCAAAGCTTAGAAAACAGAATTATTTGAAAAGAGATGGATATGAGAGGAAAGCAACTTGCTTGCACAATTTGCAAACCATTTGCTGGTGTATTTGCAAACCATTTGCAGAGTTCAAACAAGTCTCATCTTAAGTATCTGATGACTTTTCTAGTCTGCTAATTTACAATGCAGTACATGTCTATTCTTCCTTATTCCAGCTATAAAAGAACATGTTAATTGCTTTAACTAAAATGTGATGGAAAAGGTAGATACTGCAGAAGACAGTAGGAACTGAGATGCCTGGAAACATCAAGGAGTTTTCATTCTTTCCTCCATGTGGATTGGATTTGGAACATCCCCCTCCCCGCCCTAGGACAGAAAACCAGTACTGTATGTGGGTATGATTTTTATTTTTAATCTGACCTCCTTTATGCAATCAACAGAACAGCAAATGAGAGGAATTCCTTGCCCTGAGGCTTGTTGTTGACCAGCCGTCCTTGAAGCTGGAAAGTGCTGGCTGGCTGGTTTCTGACATGCTAAGCAGGCACCAGGAAGGCTACTTTTACAATGCCCCTGGCCATCATTGCTCCTGTTGGGAACAATTATTGGGATTACTGGTGGGAAAGGAGAGGAGATGAAGCTCCAGCCAGAAAGAGGAGAGCAGAGAGGGTGGTGTGAATTCCATCATGAGGGCAAGCAGCAGGAGCAGGGTCCCAGTAATAGTGTGCCACATTGTCACAGTACTACCTTGGTACATACCTGTGCATGTGCAAGATCTGGGCACGTGAGTTGGGCAGGGGAGGTAGTACTTCCAGTGGCTATAATCGCTGTGGTAGATGAATGTTCATTTTTTTCAGAACTGTTTCATTCATTCATTCATTCATTCATTCCTCACTGTTCCCATGCTAAAGCAAATGTCCAAGTTGGCTCATAGAACTTCCCCTCCTGCTGTCCTCACAACAACCTGTGAGATAAGTGAGGCTGAAAGTGAGTGACCCAGGAAGTGGGTGACCCAAGGTGAGTGACCCAGAAAGTGAGTGACCCAAGGTCACCCAGGAACCTTCATGTCCAAGGAGGTGTTTGAAACAGGATCTTCCTGGTCTCATTCCAACTCCTGAACTACTATAACATCCTGGCTCTCATTGAAGAGGCAGAGTAGAGGACCTGCTTTGGGTGTGGAGGGCGGAAAGAGAAAAAGAGCACTGTACTGGGAGGCAGCATTACAGAGAGGCAAAAGGTGCTGGAGGTGGTGGAGCAGAAGAACAAGAGGCAAGCAAGCAGGGTCAGGTGAAATAGCAGCGGTAGTACCAGGGCTGAGTTGGTGGTGCTGTCTCCTTGCACCTGCTGCCTCACCTTGCATCATGGAAGGGCCAGTCCTGGCAATACCCTACAATCCATAATGTGTACCCATAGTTATTGCACCACCTAGTGAAAACCTATGGGAAATTCATATTGCAATCCAGAGCAAATTGTTCTTACACCGGAGCAAGAACTCCCCATAGTTACTCTGGATTGCGCCCATATGCAACCCAATCTTAGGCATATTTATTCATATGCCCCAAAGAATTCAGCAGGATGCCCCAAAGAAATTACTCCTATAAGCCCTTTTTGTGACATCCCCAGGTGTCACAAACTTATATCAGGACTTAGGCCATCCTAACTGAAGGTTGGGATTGTTGTATTTTTAAGTAAACATGCAGACGATCATGGTATTAGGGTTATTACTTTTGTTCTGCTCTAATCATCCAGCTGCAATTTTATGTGATTTTATTTTTAGGGTTTTTCTTTATGATGGTTTAATGTCTCTGTAAGCTGCCTTGAGCATATGGATAGGTGGGGGTGTGAATAAATAAATAAGATGACTCACAGAAAATAACCAGCAACGAATTCCTGATCTAAATAGATTTTGCAAAGTTTCAAGAGTTTGGAAGGTTGTCACAGTATTTTATTCCAAATGGAACACAAGTAGAGACATCAGTTTCATTGGGTCAATCTCACAGGTCAGTCTTAGTACATTGGTAAAAGATTTAGGTTAAGAGTGTTGTGTGTCTGTTTTGAATGACAGAAGAAAATAGGATTTCTCAATATGACGTCCTAAATAGAGTTCTATGAGCCTGGATTACCAGCACAGTCTTCAGATTTGTTGAGCTGACAGTTATGTCCACTAAATCCCATTGGCCACCCAAATCCATGCTGGTGCTGAAAGACTTACTAGATTTTGCCCTGAGGATTTAACAAGCCAACAACAAAATGCTTAAGACACACCAGTAGGTCATCATGATGCCGATGCTTACAGCACAGTCTTAACCATGTCTACTCAAAAGTAAGTCCCATTCTGTTCAATGGGTCTTACTCCCAGGATAGTGTCTTTAGAACTGCAGTCTTAGACTAGCCTAAGGCTGTAATTCTAAATACATTTTCCTGGGAGTAAGACCCATTGAACATAATGGGGCTTACTTCTGAGTAGACATGGATAGGATTGTGCCCTAAGTAGATGTTAGCATTGCAGCCTTACTCCTGGGAAAGTGTCACTTGGATTGCAACTCTAGCAGCTGTAATTGTTTTACAGCTTACTCTTGGCAATAAACAAACAAACAAACATGGATATTTTTCACGGAAACATCCTTTATGGTACAATTCTAGATTATTTCATTTTCTCTGTAAACTGCTTTGTGAACCTTTTGTTGAAAAGTGGTCTTTTAATAAATACTGTATATTTTTATTTTTAATAAATAAAAAACAGTATATAAATACTGTTCATTGATTGATTGATTGATTGATTGATTGATTGATTGATTGATTGATTGATTGATAGTAACGCTTAAATTCCCAGGCAGGTCCAGTCAACCTGCATTTTTAATTTATGCACATTAGGCTTTTTTAGAGGGGAATCTAAGCAAATCCCAAGGTAGATAAGTTTTGGAAAATAAACAGTAGGGAGTCGGTGGTGTGGGGAGCCCCTGAAGGGCTCCACAATCCTTTAAAAGGGTTTTTTAAAAATCAAAACCTCTTCATATTTCCTTATTAAAGGCAAGAGAGAGAAGTTGGCTCAGATAAGTGAAAATGACTGTTTGAGAAGCAAGGCTTTAGTTCCATTCCTTAGCAATAGAAAGAAAGGCTATGAGTATCAGGGAGGAAAGGTAATTTTGCTTGTTAGGTGTTTTAATTAACTTCAGGCAGCATAATGATCTCTTGATTCTCTTCATGCCTTTCTGATCAGAGCATCTGATCAGTTCAGTGCAGTTACAGGGACAGAGATATTGAGAAAACTAAACAAAGAAACCTCTGAGGTTGTGCCATGAACAGGGTGATCATATGACCAGATTTTTCCAGATTTGTCCTCTTTTTTAGCCTCCTGTCCTGGTTTAGCCTCCAAAAGGGCTTCGTTGTCCTCCATTTTGGCTTCATTTTGGAACTTTGCAATGGTGTGCAGTACCCTATCATGTCATAGGAAGTTGTATTCGTATTGAAGAGCAGAAGCCAATGCAAAAATCTGTTTTGAAATATCTCATTCCTATCAAAAGTTATGGTCAAAAAACTAAAAATAAAAAATATGCATTGAGCTCTATGGGAAAGCGGAAATGCCAATATTGCAGCTTTACTTGTGAGTAGGCAAACGTGCCATTGTCCATCAGATGGGCCAGGCTGAGAGGAATCCCAGACCTTGTCCTCCATTTGAGGTTTGGGCATCTGGTCACCCATGAGGTGGTGATAAAATATGTTTTGTTTGCAGAAGGTCTCATGTGTCCCTCCAGGTAGTGCAAGGAAAAACCACCTATTTCACATCTTATAGAACTATATTGTCAACAGGGCTGAGCCAAATGATTCAATGACATAAAGCACCATTAAAAAGCACCATAAAGCTTCTGCAGTTCTTGAGCACTGAAGAGTTCCTCCAAACTGGTACTGCAGTTCTAACCCCTCTTTAGACTGGCACAAATCCCAGCACATGTTCTGTGCTGGCCTGAGGATGTCACAAAAGTGCCATAAGATAATTCTAAACCATTCCTGAGGGGTTAGTCCAGTGCACAGACATGCACCGGCACACGTCTTGAGTTGGTCACCTATCAACCATGGGAACAGTTTGATGGGTGAGTTGTGCAGGCCTAAATTGATTAAAGGCCCGAGTGCCATTAAATTATCTTAGATCCTAACCAACAGTCTATACAGGATTCCAATCTTATGCAACATTACTGCACTGCTACAGCTCTGCCAACTGGATGTGCTCTGGATTCTGCAGTGGCGGGTGGGGACAAGTCATGGAGGAATGATTACCAGTATGCCAGTCTGGTAATACAGTTTACCAGTATTACCAATATACCAGTTAAGGAAATGATTACCAGTATGCCAGTCAAATTGTTGGGAGGAAAGGACACTATAATACAATAAGATACAATAAGAAAATATTAATACAATATTAATACAATAAGAAAAACTACAGCAGGGCGTAAACAATCTAAAACACCCTCTTAGTGAGGGCTACTTATTGGGGGTGGTGGTGGAAATGTTGCTAACTATTTACTTTTCCTATACTACAGAGGCATCACATCCTGGCTCCAAGCTCCCTTGGTCATCACTCTAGAGAGCTTATCAGCACCAAACCTTAGGAATCAAGGCAGTTGGATAAATGGATACCCCAGAGGCCATGTCCACTATTGCCTTCTGCATAATCCAGTCTGATCAAGTGTCATCTGAGAATCCTGGGTCATTCCCCAGCCTTGCTGACCTTGGAATGTACACATGGCATATTCCCTACCACCCTGGCAACCCTGTCCGCACATCACCTGCCCAAGTGAACAAAGGCATAAAACCCTAAGCAACACATCACTACAGCAAACTTGAGTAGCTAAAATAATTAATAGCCAAGGCCAATCAGGCTGGTGGAAACAAAAAATTCATAACCAGCTTCCAAACAGAGCAACCAGCTAATTTCATCTCAGACTGTTCAGGGTTTGAAAATTCAGACTTACCCCAGAATTTATGCAACCTTCAGGACATAAGCCCACCTAGTCTTCCTTGTGTGACAGCCAATGAGATGAGATGCCCACACTTTCCAGCCTTAGCTTGGCTTGCCTGGAGTGCTGGGTAAAGAGGGGTTTGGGTGAAGTTCTTAACAGAGTTCTTCTGAAGCTCTTATGCAAACCCTGGGGCTACACTTCAGCTACATCAGCAATGGAAAGTTGTTTACGACTAGAACCAGTGATGGGATTCAAAGAAATTAACAACCAGTTCTATACCCATCTGGCAGCCACTTTTAAATGACTATTTTTAAACTTTATATGTCCTATCTCTCATTAACAACCGGTTCTATAGAGTAGGTGCGAACCTGCTGGAGCCCACCACTGACTAGAACCCTACATTTCTTCCAAGACTTAGGATCTTCACACCATCGTTTTCGTGATCTCTATCAACTCAGGTGCTATATGTCTGAATTAAGGTCTTAATTAGGGATGGTGTCTTATTACTTTGCCCCATCAATAAATGGTGAAGAAGGCCTGTTCACTCAGCTGGAGAAAAAACTTCTGCTAACAAGTGACAAACTAAATTAGAGGATGACGGGAGTGTCATCTGTGATCAGCTTGTACCACTAAAGCATAAAGGATTTTTTCTCCGCCCTTCTCCCCCTCTTCGTGCCAAGTCTTTTGGGAAGGTGGTGCTGAAGAAAAGAGATGCTGCACTTTCTGACAGACTAATTAAGCATTAACTTGTGTCATGCATATAGCAAAAGGCAACTGTCTTTGCACACAGTTTGAACAACCCCTCCCCAAACAGCCTGCATATTTCCCCTGATTTGTCACAGATTTTTAATCCTTATTCAGTGTGAGCCTCATTCTTTGGAAGTGATATGTTTCAAAAGTGATATGTGCTCCAGCCAAATTTTAGAACTTTCTATTAATGTCAAAAAGGCAACTTCTTCAGTATTGGCTCAGATTGTGATGAAGTCTGCTTTTCTAGATTGGAGTGGTCCGACCATGTTTTGATGAGATACTTATGAAACTGGCTGGCCTGTCGCATGAACCTGTCGCCAGTTAGCTACCTTCCAACCAAAGTGGAGCCTATTTATCTACTTGCATTTACATGCTTTTGAACTGCAAGGCTGGTAGAGATGAGTGAAGGGAGCTCATTTTGTTGTACAGCACACAGGTCTCAAATTTGACAACCTACCAACCTTCAAGTAGACAAACACAGCTTCTAACCACAGAGCCATCACAGTCACCGGACTTTCTGTTTATGTCAGTAGATCATTTTAATAACAATCATAACTTTCATTGAAATCAGTGGGACTTAACAATTTGGCATTCACATGATTATAATTTTAATGGTTTACCCAAAGAAGCCCTACTTCTCCAGTTTGGATATTTTTCCAGATACTTACCGGTAAGTATCAGAGGTGAAACTGAGGCCATTTTAGAATTGCATTGGGCTATATCCTTTTACTTCTGAGCCATATCATGATTTTGAATGTCCTCCCTCATTTACCAAGCACTTGTGATCTTTTGATATCATGAGAAATATCTATCTCAGAAATCTCAGACTGTTGAATGCAGCTAATATGGCAATCCTAATCACAACCAAGGCTTTGGAAATGGTCAGATATTCTCTGTGCTGTCTTTGTCCATACCTAGTTTAAGATGTTCCCCTCTTTTTGTCTAAAATCAAATAGGCTTCTTGTATTAATGTATAGATTTGTGTGCTTCTAATTTATGTCTGGCATAAGAAGTTGCTTAGCAGCCAGGAAATTTGTTTAGCCCCTTGTCTTCTAGGTCGTCTTTTGGGTTGATATTTTTCAAATTTCAGGTTTCCTGTTTCTGCAGAATGTTTCCTCCTACACTGTTTGGCAAGCATTACTCTAACTGCCCCCCCACCTTTAGCCAAGTTTTGTATGCTTGTTGCAATCACTCTTTTTTGTACAGAAATGTTGCCAACACTGCTCCCTTACACTGACATAAATACATATCTACCACTACTCATGTACATACCTACAAAGAATCTTGGGCATTACCTCGTCCAGGTTGGTATCAAATAGGGGCAATTTATAAGGAGAGAAGCCAAAATTTAGTCCGTGGCTGTTTTGTGATGCTTGACTGGATAGCAAAGCAAACAATGTCTTACAAATGCCTTACAGCCCTTTTGTGATGGCTAGCACCAGTAAGAGCATGTGCTCTGCTAGTGGAGTAAATAGCAAGGATTATGATCTTAGCTTCATATTGACTGACATTGGCTCTCCAGAGTTTCAGACAGTTTATTTTTGTTTTCCCCCCTGCTTTGATAGAAGAAATATCCAAGAAGAAATTGGATGGAAGAAATGTCTTCTTGTTTTTTCTTCTTTTTCTTTTCCTACTTGGAAATGTACCATTTCCCTTGTGCATGAAAAGCATGTGCTCCTTTACACCATAACAGACCCTTGTCCACTTTTTCTGAATTCTCCAGCATCTCTGAGCAGAATAATCAAATTTGGCACTGCTATGAACTTTTGGTGGTGCAAAACCTTAGAACATGGTCATGTCACATATTTAAGTTGACATCCATCTATATGAAATGAGATTATCAGTTGTCTATATGAATTAGTTCTTTACCTGGAGTGTTTCAATGGAATACTGAATATGAATTGGACAAGACATGCATTCAGTTTTTTTGATTATGGAGTAAATAATCACTTCTCTATTTGAACAGAGGTACAATCTCACAGTTTTGGTTTAGGAAGGTCCTCTTATTAACATGCTATTATTGAGACCTGTGGGGCGGGTATTCTTTTGTTTTGTCCTGTTTGTCTAATCCAGTGATTTTCAATCTTTTTCATCTCACGGCACACTTAAAAAGGCACTGAAATTGTCAAGGCACACCATCAGTTGTTTTTACCACTGACAAGGCACACCAGACTGTTCAAATTCCCCAATTTTCCTATTAATGAATGTCAATCCTCAAATTCCTTGGCACACCTGAGGACCACCTGTTGCACACTGGCCATGGCACACTGGTTAAAAATCACTGGTCTAATCCATTGTTGTTTTCACTTTGGCATTCAATGAATTTGTTTATTTCCTTATTTTGAGCAGAGCAGCACTTCAAAATCCCATATCCATCAGCCAATCAATCAAATATTAATCTTTTATCTCACAGGGCTCCAGGAAATGTAATGAAAATGGGAATGGAAGCATTTCTTTGTGCTTTTGAAATCATGAAAAAATTAAGTTCCAAACACCGTTCCATTCACTGTTTTTAAATCTACATGGTTTTCAGCATATGATTCACAATATGTGATTGATTCCATGTCAAGAAAGCCAGTCTCATTATATGAAGTCTATTTATATTTTGGAAAAGGGACTATTTATTGTATCTCACAATGTCCCCCTTCCCATTGAAAAATATAATTCCTTTTTGGAAAAGGAGAATTTGATGGTCTAATAAGGTGCAATAGAACACAGATAATAAAATCCATTTCTTCTTGCTCTCAGTTATATGTTTTCTTGATAAAGTCCTCGTACCTTTGGAGTCAACTTGTGATGTGCAAAAGAGGCACATTATGAATGATTTGCTATATGTGACTGTAGATAAGTTTAATGTTTTTGCGTATAGGATTTTGTCCATATCAGTAGCATTATTTGTATTGGACAGATAGATAGGCCAATATTTATACATTGCATGTAAAATTTTAAAGCTCGACCATCACTGAATCAACATTATTGTCTCTCTTATAAAACAATTGTCTTTGAGATATAGATTACAAGATTTATAATCGAAAAGATTATAAATCCCCTCAAAGGGACAGAAAGACCAAAGAAAGAAATATTTTTATACATTTTCTCTGCTCTAGCAAAGCTGATCTTCTAGTTGTCAATTATTCACTTTTCTAATGCTTCATACATCAGTTGCTTTTCACACCTGCACATAATATATGTCCCCCATTCTTGCTTTCTGATGAGGTAATGAACCTTGTGCACTGAATAAAATGATCATTGGCCAAAAATAAATTGATTTCAAAGTCAAAAGAGCATGAACATTCAATCCATTTCCAGGAATGTGTCTGATAGAGTGTGAGTGAGCCTTTTCATACTCTGGGAATGACACTGGGGGTTGTGTGGTAGGTCCAAAACCTTAGAAGTTTGATGTAGCTTCAAGAATGATAAAGTGTTTCCTGGGGTGTAGCTTTTTTTACCATAGCACTACAACATGGGGGAAAATCTGATTATTGCCCCTTCTGTGCAACCTTTGGACATCTCCACATGACATTTATCTATTTAGTATACGGCAAATACACGAATGTATTGTATTTATTGTAATGTCTAGTCCACCCAGCCATTCAAGGACAAAGTGGTCTGTATTGAAAAAGACACTGAGCCGGTGTCAGCTCTTGATGGACACTTGGACACAATGTGATGAATATTTTGTCGAGGAGCACCACAGTCACACTGAAGGGTAGATACAAGACCCACTTAAACAGTGAGTCTTGGCAGACACTGTGTTGGGTGCAGTTCCTTTTCAGAGTTGACCAGTGCTGGCATTGTAGTTCAAAACCTGGCACTTTCATGTAGGGTCATCTACATAACTGTCTGTATCTGGGCATTCAGCAGCCCATTTAGCTTTCCATTGTGTGTTAATGTTAAAGTTGTTAGACAGCTGTTGTGCAAGTGGCAGAGAAGGCTTCCTGGATTTAAGCCTGCCAATTGATAGGTGAGGAAGATTGGTGTGCAAAGGTAGGAGTGGATTGCTCATAATTTTTTGTATTTTTTTTTTACTAAAGGTGCAATCTAACCATGTCTACCCAAAAGTAAGCCCTATTGTGTTCAATGGATCTTAGTCCCAAGAAAGTGTCTTTAGGATTGCAGCCTAAGGCACCTTGCCTTCATAGTGCTATGTGGCTCAAAACAGGCAGCCAGAAAGTAAGAGTAGATTATTTACAACTGCTTATCCCTGGAATCCATTGTACTGGCCCAGGAATGTACTGAAAGTGCCATAAAGCACTTTTATGCCACTCTATGGGAGAACTGCAAGCATGCCAATGTGCACCATCCTACCCACACAGACACAGGCCCCAGGAAGAATGAGTTTGCACTGGCTAATGTTGACAAGTGCAGGGTTATGGAGAGCATAGGGATGATGGGAGCGAGGTGGGAGGAAGGCATTTTGGAACAATGGGAAGGCAGGCAGCAAGCTGGACTTGCTGGGTGGGAGGGCCAGGAACTGGGATTCATACCAGATCCTAACTGTATTCCCAGGCAGCCTGAACAGTCCCGGGCTGCTTGGATTTGTGTCTCTGATTGCGGATCTGAGTAGACCCATTTGGACTGCAGTGGCTCTCGCCGCAGAAAGGGGAAAGAATTCCCCTTATGTTGGGGGAAATCATTATATGCCTAAAACTTGCACTGAATACAGTGCAGGCAGACTGGGCTGCCTATTCCAGCGCCAGTTAAGATTGCATTAGGCTTGTGCTGAAAATGTACAGTATTATATAATATTGTTAGCTGCCATAAGAATCTTTATGATTTGGAAGCAGGCAGGCTATATTTAAGTGAAGGGATAATAATCTTAACCAACTCTGCATACAAAACAGCACCGCTTGTAAAAAAAAAAAAAGTGAGGATCATGTTAAAACTGGCCATCACTCAGTGTGGCCGCAAAGAATTTTATATGTCCTCCTTTTCCTTGATGCAGTGTGAGTTCAGTAAAAGGTTTACTCATGTTTGAAAATGATTTTATTGACCAGTTTGTTCCATAGAAACCTTATCATTTATAAACATACATATAGGCACACACGCACGCACGCATACATATAGGCACACACAGACATGTACGTACACATACACAGAACACACACACTATTTAGAATTCCTCAGCTTGCGGCTTGCATTTCTCCTTATCTTCTGTTTCAAGCACCATCTAACGGTTGCAGAATAAATTACAGGTTGATCTTTTGTTGCTGAACAGCTGCAAGGCATTCGTCAACCCATCTCAGCTCCTACTAGGAGAAAGCTGTAGGGCTGAAAAGCTTAAATCCCACTGAAAAAAGTCATCACATGAGGGAATCATCTTTCATTTGTAGAGGAGTGTAATGTCTCCTCAATTGCCTAGGGTTGCATGATTTGTCCGCACAAATGTGTTTGACTACAAAGCGAGCATTCATTCCAGAAGACATCACACATGGCTCGGATAATTTGACAAACAGAAACTGGGGAAAGTTTCACCTTATTAGGTTACATTGTTTGAAAAGGAATATTGGCATCCTCCAGTTTTCTGCACTTGCTTCATAGTTTTCTGTGGTATTAACTGTGATTTGTATCAGGAATCTATCTGTCCTTCCCATGACAGAGATACTTCTACCCAAAGGATTTCTAAGAACAAACTGTCCACAGATTTCATTTTGTTCCCCATTCTTCTTATTCATCAGTACTGGGGAAATTATTAACAACTCAATCCTATCCTCATCTCCACATTTCACTGAATGCAGCCACTTCAACAGAGTCGGTGCTGCATGCTATGGGGTGAGGAAGGAACAGAAAGCCTACATTGTGCAGAGTGACCATATAGCAGTGATTTTCAACCAGTGTGCCATGGATAGTCTTCAGGAGTGCTGTGGGAATTTGGAAAGTGACAGTCATTAATAGGAAGATTGGGGGATTTGAACAGTCTGGTGTGCCTTGTCAACGATAAAAACTACTGATGGTGTGCCTTGACAATTTCACTGCCTTGTTAAGTGTGCTGTGAGATGAAAAAGGTTGAAAATCACTGCCATATAGAATGGAGGACAGTGTCTACCTGCACTGCATAAAAGAGGAAATTTAGGCAGGTGTTACTTTTTAAATCTTTCTATATTGAGCTAAACCTACCAGAACCAACTCTTCCCTCCCCTGTTCCAACTCCCACTCACCTCTCTCCCCACCCAGAAACTCCCTATTCCACCCCCTCCCAGCCCCATTCCTCTCATCACCAGTATACCAGCAATGGAAGCAGGATGCCTCTCTGTTGAACCCAGCCTCCAGCCATCCGCTCTAATTGCCTTGACACATGCCCCATGGCAGAGGCATTTCCACTGGTGGCACATAATTCTGCTGGCAGAAAGCCCAGTTTGGTGTGGCCTGGAAGTATCACTTAAATTGGCCAAGAGTCATTCTTGAAAATGTGATTGGTTTCTATGTCAGCAAATGGCTGGAGCATTTTTATTTTTGTTTCGGTCATTTCTAAAAGAACAGTAATCTCCAGTTTATTGGAGACGAACAGTGCACATGAGTTGGCTCTCTGTGAAATCAAGCCAAATTCTTCATCATTATACCTCTCGATGAGGGGAAATTGGTTGACACAATTAGCCTTTGTTCCAAACAAGTCTCATCCTGTGTAACCATTTGATGCTGTGAATTATTGAACTAAAAAACCTATAAACCTTTCAGTGAGTAAAATGCTCTGCTCACAATAAAAGGCAATATAACCACATGTTGGCTGTTCCCTGGACTATTCTTTCTGCGTTTTAAAACTTATTTGAGACTTTTACTTGAACCTTGACCCCAATTTGTGCTGCTTTTCCTCTGATCTTGGTAGCACATTAAGATAACAAAGAACTGGCACAAATCTAGAAGATGTAGCAAGTGTGGCATTTTTTTCAGCTTGCTGGAGTTAAAAACAACATACTACTGCAGATAGCAACAGCAGAGCAAAAGTGGGAAAATGTCAGTATTAAGTTTTAATTACAAAGGCATACTAATTGAATTCAGCAATACTTGCCTTCTTTTTTTTCCTCTGGCAGAATTAAAATCTTCATAGACTTCACACTATAAAACAAGCTGTTATGTTCTAGGAAAGTTTAGATATTCTAGCAAGGACACTTTCTTGCCATTTTTTTAAATTTGTTGTCGAACTTTAAGTTCCTATGCCAATCAGCCACTGTTCCAAATATACCCTAATCCTTGTATATGTCTAAGACTCACAAAGCAATTTTAACTCCCAGTTATGCTGGCATAAGTCTCAGCCCATGTCCTTTGCCTTCCAGGGGGTGTCACAAAAGTGCTGCAAGGCACTTCTGAGCCATTCCAGGGGTAAGGGTTTAGTTCAGTGCACAGACATGCACCGGCCTCCCCATGACACTACGGGAATGGGGAGACAAGTGAATTTTGCTGGTCTAAATGGGTTAGGATTGCACCTCAGTGGAATTGATATCAATAATGAAACAAATTTTGCCATAGTAACTAAATTCATTATGACTGAATGTAGAGATCTGGATGGCCACCTAAGGCCAATGGCAGGAAGCTAATATTTTCCCCCTATGTGTATAGCCAGATAACACATTATAGAGAAATTTATGCCCATTTTTTCTTTAAAGTTCTTTTTACACCAGACCAGAAGATTTTTCAGTGAAGGAGCATTGAAAATGTATTCCTTCCCCTGCAATCTGAAATGTGTAGTCTAGAATATTATTCTATCAATCTACAGCCTCATTTTGTATTGTGCAATGGTACCGAAAATTCTGGGGTCTTGCTACTCCCACTCCCACTTTTTCCCAGAGCAGTCAATGCCACCATCTTGGATGTAGTAAAATTGTAAATAATCCTGGATGGCAGTAGAAAAATCTCACTAGATCTCATTTGGTGGCACCCACAAGAGCTGGTAGGAGTGGCCATGAGGGATATTCTGCAGCTCCCTTATGAGTGTGCTGCAATACCCTAAGGCGCCATGTGCCCAGTTTGAGAATAACTGACATAATGTATAGATTACTTGTCAGGAAGGCTGATATTTTAGAATGGGAACTGCTATATGGTGGTTTTCTGTGCTATGAACCAAAACATCAGACACCTGAAGGAGAAGATTCCCTCTGTCCCTAAAAGAACTTCTAATGCTTGGGAGGTTTCTCTAGTGTGTTATATGGATTAACAATAGCATGAAGTAAATGTGAGTCCTATGCACTCTGAAGTGATTTACAGACTAATCCTATTAGTGCTATCAGTGTAGCCTTGTGAGCCAAAATTTGGTTGGTGAGGTAAATATAGAAAACTTTTACTTAACTCCTCCAGTACTGCTTGGGGATAAACTACTTTGGTGGTATAGATGTTTCAGGGCCATGGGGACATGTCAACCTGAAATGAGGGCTCCAGATTTTGTGGATGCTTTGGCCACAAGATCCACCTTGGCCTAGATTGCATCACTACCAAATGGACCCATTCTTCACACCAATCTGTCCTGATCTGCTCCCATTATCATCTTAACTATGTTGATGTATATGCAGTCTGCCAGTGCACAGCCTCCTGGCCTTTACACTGGCAGCCACAGTCTGAAGACCATCAGAGAAACAGCTGCCGGCAGACCTCACAGTCCACCAGTTAATTCTGCAGATGGAATTGGGCTCTTAGCAGGGATTATACATCCACGATCTGGTTACAGAAATGGCATGGATATAATTAATTTGGCTAATCTAACATAATTTGTTGTAGTTTCATTCACAGCACAATCCTAATCCCTGGTTAGAGTGGTAAAAGAAGTCCTGGCACAAGTTTTGTGCTGGCCTGGGGGTGTTGCAAAAATGCTGTAAGGCATTTCTGTCCCACTCCTGGGGGGTTAGGTCAGACATGTGTTGGCCTTCTCAATGCTGGAACAGGGAGACAGGTGAGTTGCACAGGCCTCAATTGGTTAGGATTGCATCCTCAGTCTTTATGACATCTACTCCCAACTAATTGGATCCATGAAGGTAAAATTCATATCAGCACTGACCATGATTTGTTGCTTTAGCACTGATACCTTGAAAAAACAACCACAGAGCAAAGCAATACTCAACACCAGTAACAGCATTATCACCTGGTGGACTGGATCACTCATTTCCGTACAAATTATGTTATAATATCCTTCAGGAACATTCATTCTGCATTATATGTTACCATGTTACAATTAGTGAAGGCTTCAGAACACCTGGTAGGAGCAATTCAAACACAGAAAATCCAGTCTATTGGCTTTTGTGTCATTGGGATGTTTATTCCAATGGCGTAAGTTCTCGTCCAAGGATGCTTGAAGGAATGACACTTCTGCAGGCCAGTTTTATCTCTCACCTCCTAAAATCATCAGAGTCCTTTCACAATCTGATAATGGGGTTTCAAACTGGAGGGGGGGAGAATTGAGGCTACCACTAATTTGTAACAAGGAACATTTGCTGTCCTTTTGTGAGAGTAAATAAAAATGCTGGCCCATTATGGTTTCCCATAATGAAAGGTTGTTGTTCCTGAAATACTATGCTTAAGAAAAAGCATATGTGTGTGTGTGTGTGTGCGCGCACACACACACACACACACACACATATGCTGAGCCTAGGAAAGTTGGGAAATACTAACATATGGAGCACAATAAGTCACAAAAAATACATGAGGAACACAATAAAGTTAACACTGTTTGTAACACAGCAGAGCCTTGTTCCTGAAAAAATTAAGGAAGGTTATATAGCTAAAACATATAATCACCTGGGTATATTTTCCAAAAGACAGAACATGAAAGCAGGTTGAAACAAATCTATCCATCTGTTGGAGCCCAAGGGAAAATTAGAGAATGACTTCTGAGTTCAACACGTTTCTACGCGTCTCACGAAGAGCAGTTGTTGTTTCTGTAGATTTCATGTTTTGTTGAAAGGCCAGAGTTTGATCTTTTTGCTTGGTGTCAAAAACTGTTTTCAGAAAAAAGGTTTTATTTTCTTCTTAAAAAACAGCAAAGTTTTTTTTCCCCAAAAAAAACCTTGGTTATAAATGGCCCTGCCCTACCTGCTAGATCCTTAATTTAATATGGTGTGCAATTCAGCTGGCTTACTCTGGTCCCTCTATGACAAAAGTGAATTGTATTAAAAGCTTGCCAAGCTCAATGGGATTAGCTTCATTGAAGCCATTGTGTTAGAAGCAGCAGGCTCTCAAACAAAACATGTCAACATCCATCTGTCGTCTGAAGACCAGTATCTTTTCACCATCCCTTGAACATAAGTTTGCTTTTGGCAGAACAATGCATAAAGCATGAACACTGTAAATGGCAATTTCACTGACGGACCAATTGTACAACTATTAAGGTTTGATATTGCCGATGTTGCTTGCCAGAAGGATTACTTGAGTTCTGTGGATACACAGTGCAATCCTAACTGCCAGTTAGGTCTGCACAATTTGTGGCACAAGTCCTGTTCTGGCCTGGGGGATATTGTAAAAGTGCTGTAAGGCAATTCTGCACCACTCCTGGACTAAACATAGCCTCTCCATGCCACTGTGGGAATGGGGAGATAGGTGAGTGGTGCTGGCCTGAATTGGTTAGGATTGTGAGCACAGATTCATGAACTGATTATAAAAAAATGTGCATGTTAAATGCAGAATCAAAGATGCAGACAATTCTTTTCTGTGTCTTATGCAAGCCTTCCTGTGCATGGGATAATGTTAAGGGACTGGTTTACATATGAGAGTAGACCTAGGGTGTATTCCATCCCTAGCTCTGGGTAGCTCCTGTAGTCGGAATAGGGTCAGTGGGTGCATTGTTCCACTACAGGTATGCTCTACCCGACCTCAATTTTGAGGTGACCTGAGAATGGGCTTTCAAAATTGTGGCATTAGAGCCATGACATATATTTTTATTTACATAATAAAAAAGAATAGGAAGAATTTCCTTTTAAAATAAATGTCTAGGCTCTTGGTGCTCCCCCATACTGAAAATTAGTATCAGTGCTCCAAACTCAAACAGAACTAAATTGCTCTGCTTATTCTGTATTTCCTGTCACTCAAGGTGGATTTTTTTCCTAAGTACGATCGCCTTGTGATTACTGAAGAAATACAGAAAAAATATCTTGTGTTAGCATTGATGATAATGCATTGAGCAAGCTACTTTAAGGGACTGTAGGAGTTAACTTTAGTTAACTATTGTTACTATTTCCATTGTTACTATTTCAAAGCATCTTACTATACTAACCCCCAAATCCAGAGTAACTATGGGAGCATGTAAGAGACTGCTGTCTTCTTTTTCAAGCCTTCTCCCTTCCCTTGTTTGCACTCAGTAGAGATTGCCTTATGGAGTGGTCAAAACATCTCCAGAAGTAACGCTAGAGAGGCCTGCAAGTGGCACATAAAGCCCTGCCAGCCCAGGTAGATGACTTTGTTGTGAACTACTTTGAATGCCTTCCTTGCCGGAAAGGAAAGTCTATATAACCTGCCTTTTCATTACAAAACCCACTAATAAAACCACAAAACCAGTTTTAACAATAATAGAAGTAAGATTACATCAGCAACACCCAAACAGAAATTTAAGCTATGCGTAGGAGTAAATTGATACAGAAGAATAGTTACAAAACTTTGGTGATCAATGGAAAAAGCACCACCTTTGCCAAATACTTTAGGCACAACTCTGAAGGAGCAATGTGTATGTGTGGAATTTCTACAATCTTTGCATCTTACCCCATACCCACTGACCCTGATTCAGCAGGTGTGGACAGATGGATCAGGGTCTCTTTGGGATATCTTAATGCAGGAGTTCTCAAAATAGGGTTGGGACCCACTAGGGAGGTTGTGACTTCATTTCAGGGAGGACTTGAAAAGCTGGACACCGTCATCTTGGAATTTGGTACTGGGCGCTTCCATTTTGGAAAGGCTGCAATGTGCATTTTCCTGGACGTAAGTCTCATTGAACTCTATGGGACTTACTTCCAAGTAAACAGTTCACTTCAGGCTATGACCTCACTTCCAAGGTGATTGTATCACTTCTGGGGTGGTGGTGGTTGCTAGACAGATTGCTAAAAGGGAGGCATGGGCTGAAATGCTTGAAAACCACTTCCTTAATGTGTAGATAGTTTTATGTAGGAGGTGGTGGTGAATGGATTTTCAAATTGGTTTTTCAATGCCATTTCAAATGGGTTTCTAAAATAATGGACAGCCAAAATAATTTCTTAAAAATTGGTATTCTGTGTGTGTGTGTGTGTGTGTGTGTGTGTGTGTGCGAACTGTGTGAACTGCCCTGGTTAGTAACCTGATAGTTGCCTTTGGCAAGTATTGCAGTGTCTAGGCACAGCAGTTCTGGTTAAATCAGTCTTATCTTGTCCGCATTATCCTTACGTCTCCCAATAAGGAAGATGCGAGAAAAGTATTTAGAATAAAACGAGGGCTGCTTTATTTAAAATTCAAATGCAAGAAAACTGCAGCAGGGCCTAACACAACTCCTGGGTCATGTTGGTGCTAAGATAGAGAAGTAGCTTCTACTGTTTCCATCCACCATGAATCCCATCCATCCATCCATCCATCCATCCATCCATCTATCTATCTATCTATCTATCTATCTATCTATCTATCTATCTATCTATCTATCTATCTATCTATCTATCTATCTATCTATCTATCTATCTATCTATCTATCTATCTATCTACAGTATTTATATACCACTTTTCAACTGAAAAGTTCACAAAGTGGTTTACAATGAAAAAATTAATAGCTAATTAATAGCTAATGGGTCCCTGTCCCAAAAGGGCTCACAATCTAAAATGCGAAAAGAACACCAGCATAAGCCACTTGAACAGATATTGCTGGGGCATGAATGGCCAGTTACTCTCCCCTTCCTAAATAAAAGAGTAACACCCACTTGAAAGAGTGTCTCTTGTCCAGTTAGCAGGGGTATCAAAACGTGCCACCAGATTCAAAACTCAGGCCTCACTGTGCACAGGGCGAGCTTGTCATTGCTGACCAATGCTATAGATCAGGGCAGCTAACCAGGGCAAAATGCCACTGGACCATCTTCCCAAGCTAGGCTAGTAATATGTTAGCAATTCTGGCTCATCCTTTAATCTGCTGCTTCAGGGTGGACACCAAGGTTACAGATTGCAACACTGGGGAAAGGGTTCAGCCTAATTGCTTGGCCCTCACAACCCACAAAATGGAGTAACAGGTTCTGCAAACCCTGTGGCAGCTCAACCAGAAAAAATAATCAGTACCAATAGTTGACAAATGCACACCATCAACCTGAATAGGTCTGACCAGGTCTAAACATGCTTGGGTGCAGAATAACATATCAACCTGTCCAAACGGGGAAAACCCTCTTCGGGTTGGCATTAAGCTTATACTGAGCCAAATTAGTCCTATGTAGTATGTCCCTAGTTCCCTCCCTAGTTCCCCTCCAAGTGGTTTAGTGGGTAGCAGACTTCAGTGGGTTTGAGAGAACCCACTGGAAGAAGCATTCTTTCTTCTCCCCCCCCCCCATGCAAAGACATGATCCTTTTGATGACTAGCATTTTGTTACTTTTTGAAAATCATTTTATAAAATACTGTGCTCTGTTCCTGCAGAACACATAATTTGGTTTAATTAAAGGAATGAGCTGGCTCTTTCATATGCATGAAGGCTATCACCCCTGAAGCAAGACTACTTGCTTGTTCATAAAGTTAGCCTACTAAAGGAGGAGCACTAGAACTAGTATTATTATTGGAGTCGAGCTGAGACGGGGGCGGGGGTTTGGAATTGTTGGCACAGAGGCAACCTGTGCTCAGCTATCAGCTACTATGATAATCCAGCTTAAAAAAACAACTCAACATATACAAATAGTATGAATTGCATATTATGATGAAGAAGAAAAGGAAATGAGGACATTACCAAGGCAAGGATTGATTTTAACCATGGATCAGGCTAGAAAATAGCATTGTGGTCCAAGAACAGTGAGATTCAGCATTGCTAAACCAAACCAAACACAGGGCAGTGTCTCAGGCTGCACTGCTGTGCAGTGTTAAAATTGTGGTAAATAAACAGCTTGCCCTGTGGGAACTGGTGTTAATACAGTGATCTCTCGCGCAGAAAGAGCAAGGCAAAGCATGGACATCGATTTGGCAGGTGTTGCAAGTGTCATCTGTAAAATGATCTCATCAGCCAGAAAGCCTGGTGCCAGTACATACATTTTTCTACAATCGCAAGTTAAAAAAGCACAGCTGTGAGGCAGCTGAATTTCACGACTGTACATGTGCAGCTTGTGAATCGGTCACTCGTAATTCCCTCTGACTTGATTGGTAAGGAACCAGCGACACTGCTTTGTCTTCAGCTCACATGTTCCTAGCCTAGTTTTAGGTTGCAAATCTATACACCTGGGAGTAAGCTCCATTTAACTCAATCGGATTTGCTTCTGAGTAGACGTACATAAGATTGTGCTGTTAAAAGTCATTTCTTTACGAAGCTGTAATGAACCATGCATGGTACGTGATTTCTTGATTTTGCAAACTTGCTATATTGCTCACCTGAGTGTTGGTCAGTATTATTAACTGATACCCCCACAGACCCTTCTGCTTTAAAGCATTGTTACTGATCAAGCTATTCACTGATAAACCCTACAATCCAGAGTAACTACGGGAGCACGTAAGAGACATTACCCGTAGTTACTGCCCCATCTAATGAAAACCTATGGGAAATTCATACTGCAATCCACAGCAAATTGTTCTTACACCAGAGCAAGGGCTCCCCGTAGTTACTCTGGATTGTGCCCAAATATAGAGGTTTGTTTCTGGTGAAATAAGTTTAAAGACTAAAAGTACAATCCTAACCATGTCTACTCAAAAAGAAAGACCCATTGAATACAATGGAGCTTACTTCTGAGTAGACATGGTTAGGATTGTGCTTAGTGTCTTACTGAACGCAATGGACTCACTTCTGAATTAATTAATTAATGCTGTTTTCAAACACCTTTATATATGATTTTCCAAGACTTTGTTCCATACCCAAAGTACAGAAGATATGTGTGGTGTATTTATCAGTCAGTCAATCATGAAAAGACAGTTCACTGTCCATAAGGTGAAAAAAATTCTATAAGGCAGATGAAAGAAGAAGAGAAGGAAGTTGATGCAGGGGAAAAATGGGGAAGAATATGCAGTGATTTGTCATGTGCATTTACTTAAGACTAATGTGTCAAATCCTATGAGACTGACATGGAGACAGATCTTTTAGTCCATCAGCATACTGCAGGACATTCAGTAGCCCCAGCTTCGGCACCAATCTGTTGCCCTGTATTGAAAGAACAGCAGCTGGGAAGCCCCTTGCCAGCAGGCTAAGTGCAGGTTGGGGGGAGGGACATGTCAGGGGCAGATCTCAGTAGCGGCAGCATCCTCAAGACCTAGAGCTCCTAATGTAGGCCCAAGTTGCTCTTTTTGTCTTATTTGATTTATGCCTGCCATAGATCTAAGAAGGCCTGTTGGGGACTAGAAAGAGGCACCCAATAGTAAGTAAAAAATTTATTTTACCTTACAACTGATTGCAGTAGAGACTGTTATAGTGGCACTGCATCATGTAGGAAGAGTTGTACTACATTGGGTCACTTCCTGCAATGAAGTATTGCTAATGTGCAATGTAGTATAATTGGCTTTAAAAAACATCCATGTAAACACATAGGAGGCTAGAATGTGTTCAGGGCTCCCAGATGCATGTAACAATGAGTTTACATGCATGCATGTCATCCATTTTTTACGTCATAGGATGGAGATTTTATTTCTTCCATGTGTACTCCTATAAGGCAAGCCCCAACATGTTGTAGGCTAGACTGTGGTTTTATTTCCAGATGTCTAGCCTAAGGGCTATATGGGTCTGAAAGCAGAGAGGAGGAAATCTGGCTGTTTCATAAGGAATTCCCCTTGGAATTTCTCAACAACATATATTGCAATGGGATGTCTGCCAGGATCCTGCTTGTGAAATAAAAATGGAAGGGAAAAGTTAGGCTGACCAAAAAAAAGTCTCATTAAGCAAATTCCTCAGCCCTTTATACTCACTTTGATTTACAACATCTATACGGCAGAAAAATAATGCCAAAACAACCAAGTCATGAAACAAGCTCTTAGGCAAACAAAACAGAACCTTTTTCTTTGTGGAAATACCAGCTCTTATAGTTTTCTTTCAGCAGAAGCATAAGGTTTAAAAGATGGTCCAGGGTTCTTCCTTTTCACCTGTTTGTCTCTGAGAAGACAGGTGAGATGCCAAGTTCCCTTCATAACTCAAGCTACAATTTTCTCGATGCACAGTTATCAGTTATTTTCAGTTATTTTCAACATTTTTTGTCTCACGACCTGCTGAAAAGGTGCTAAAATTGTCAAGGCACACCGTAGTTTTTTTTACACCATGCTGCTGGGAATGGGCTCAAATCCTCCAGTTGCCCTCCCAATGGTCCTGTGACACCATCCACGGCACATCCGTGTGCTATAATACAGTGGTTGAAAATCACTGGTCTAAATCAGTAGTTCTCAAACTGTGGTTTGGGACTCACTTGGTGGGTTATGAGAAGGGGGACCAGACGCCCAAACCTCAAAAGGAGGACAAGGTCTTGAATTCCTCTCTGCCAGGCCTTTCCGGCAGACAATGACACATTTGCCTACTCACGAGTAAAATTGAGATATTGGGCACTTTCACTTTCCCACAGAGGTCAATGCATATTTTTGATTTTTAGTCTTTTTGGCCATTACTTTTGATAGGAAGGAGATAGTTCAAAACAGGTTTTTTTAAAAAAACTGCTCTTCAATACAAATCCAACAACATATGACTTGATGGGGTACTGTACACCATTGCAAAGTTCCAAAATGAAGCCAAAATGGAGGACAATGAAACCCTTTTGGAGGACACCCAGACAGGAGGCTAAAAAAGAGGACAATTCTGGAAATTTCCAGTCATATGGTCACGCTGATTGTGAGCCAATTGCAGATAACATCCAGCTTAGCCACTGAAAATACACTGCTGAATACAGAGGATACAGAGTTGCTGGGCAGGACAGGCTCCTAGGAGAAAAGAAGCATTGTGCTTTGCCCTGAATTGGTGGGAAAATGAGGCTCTCGAAAGGGGAGAGGGTTTTGTGGTGGAAGAAGGAACAAGTCTGTGATCTACTTTCATATCCAAGCTATTAAGGTTTGAATTCTGAGCAATGAAAAATAACATGAGCATGCCATATAAAGACACGCCTGGATTGTGGCGACTTAGTGATTTAAGTCTAAATTTTTGTCACTTCCATCCATTACATCAGTGATAGTCAAAGTGGGGATCAGCATGAAATAGACCAGTGGAACTCAGGCATTTCAGCCCAGGACCTCCTTTCCAATGGACAAGAAAACACACTGGGTTCACTTCGAAAGAGGTAAATTGCAACACTGACATCCTTAATAACCTCCAAGATGATAATGAGTTTATGCAATCTGACCTAGCATGCAATCCTCACCATGTCTACTCAAAAGCAAGCCTTATTGTGTTCAGTGGGTCTTACTCCCAGGAAAGTGTTTTAAGGATTGCAGCCCTAATGGTATTACATATGCAACAAAACATTTCTTTAGGTCATCAATGCGCTTGGCTCTGTTTGTTCACTGACTTATGTTAAAGCATCTGACAATGCAAGATTTCTCTCCTTCCTGGGCCGGCAAGTTAATGCAATCCCATGTTTTGATCATGATGTGGATTCATGTCTACTGTTTTATTGTTGACAATTTTCTCCCAAGGGAGCAGCCTGACAAGCCGTTTTGGCTCCATTTTTGTGTGTGAGAAGAACACAGCTGCTCAACTGTTGACCATCCTCACTCCTACCCCACATATACTCAACCTGAAAGGAACAGAACAGATTATGCCATCTATTTGTTGACAGCTAATCAACATTTAACACTGTGTCTTTCCTTGGTAATTTCAAATTGCCAAGGATTTGGCACCATGTTTTGATTAGCTGATAGTTCAGAACATTGAGTACATATAGAGATTATATGCATTTATCTGCATATGCCAGATAGAATAATTTATTAATTACAAGTAGGCTTCCTGCTACCTGATCACATGGAAATGGAGGACACTGCAGTTCCTTTCCAGGACACAAAACAAAAAAAGTGGACATGTCTTGGAAAAAATGAGGACATATGATCACCCTCAATCTAGAGAATCTCAAGAGGAGACCTGAAGTCATGAAGGTAGCTTGAATCTTCTGTCAACCGGAGGCAGGTCACAAACAGTGAGACAATAAACCTATTTTAATTGAGCCAAAAATAATCTGTGCTGAGGAGTATTCATAGAATCATAGAGTTGGAAGAGACCTAGTAGGTCATCTAGTCCAATCCGCTGCCTGCAGCGGGAAATCCTCCTAGAGCATCTCTGGCAAGTGCTCGTCGAACCTCTGCTTGAAGATCCCCAGTGAGGGAGAGTCCACCACCTCCCTTGGCAATCTGTTCCACTGCTGAACCGCCCTCACTGTCAGGAATTTTTTCCAGATATCCAACCAGAATCTCCTTTCTTGCAATTTTACCCACAAATTGCACCCAATTCTACCACCATATAAACGTTTTGGCTGATGTACCACTCTGAGAGTACAATCCAGGGTGACATATGACAGGAAATTTCCAGATTTGCTATCTTTTTTCATCTCCTGTCAGGGTGTCCTCCAAAAGGACTTCATTGTCCTCCATTTTGGCTTCATTTTGGAACTTTGCAAATGGTGCAGTACCCATCACATCATATGTTGTTGGATTGTATTGAAGAGCAGAATCCAATGCAAAAAACTGTTTTGAAATATCTCCTTCCTATCAAACGTTATGGCCAAAAAACTAAAAATCAAAAATATGCATTTTCTATGGGAAAATGAAAGTGTCCAATATTGTGTTTTTACACATGAGTAGGCAAATGTGCCATTGTCTGCCAGAAAGTCCAGGCTGAGAGGAATCCTTGTCCTCCTTTTGAGGTTTGGGCATCTGGTCACTCTGGGACAATCCTAACCATCCTCTGCAATATGATGTTGGGGAACAGGCATAGATGTCTCCTCAAGGTAAAATGTCGTTTGCTTCTTTACACCAGAGCTGGAAGATTTGCACCCTGAGTTGTGGAATTAATACAAAGAGGTGGTTTTACTCTTGTCCAGGCAAAAACTACTATTTCAGTGATAATCAGAGTGGGAATTGGGACCCCGTTGCAGGATTATGACCTCAGGTCTGGAGGGCCGCAAGAAGGTGTGGTCTGCCATCTTGGAATCCAGCACTGGGCTTTCCTTGGAGTAAGTTTCCCTCTGAAAAGCGAAGTGCAACAGGACCAAGTTTTAGTCAACCCGTGTTTGACAGGTCACTGCTTCCTTGCTTAGAACTGATCTTTGTCAATTAAAACATCGTTTCATCATTCAACTGTCTTTGTAAATATTTCAGTACTCTATATAAAGTAACCTTACTTTTCTTGTGCCTTTTCCATTTTTTTCTTTCCTATTTTTTGTTTGGCAATAACACTGTAGGCACTTATATCAGTTTTCCAAGTGAGATTGGGAATTCTGATTATGAACCTCTCTTTGTGCTGACAACTTATTGCTGTCTACATTTATGCAACACATATTCATGATCATTGTTTGAGGGTTTTTCAAGCACCAATATATTATTATTTTTTTGCAGTAGTGCTTAGTGTTCCTTTTTACTGTGTGAAGAAAAAAACTGTCATTGAGTTAGGCTATAATTGGAAAGTTATATGACTTTATTAATGATTGTTTTAAGTACTTTGGATTTTCATTATTAATGCTGTTGCTATGACTACCTTTAGGTTATTTCAGTATCTTGTGTTGAAGTACAACACAGAGTATAACATTCTCTGAGCCAAACAGGTTACAAAAACAGAGTGAAAAAAATAGAATATGGAGAAAGGCAAAATAATTTTTGGCTTTTGTGGTTAGATTATAAATTCATTTAGGTAAGTCATAGCCTGATCCTAACCCATGCTGCAATAGGGAGGATGACTAGCTTTTCCTGTATTCTGAGCAGGTTGGAGCTGCCTCTGGCTCACCATGGAGTAAGGGGATTGATTACATTCCTCTTACCCCAGGTAAAACCACAGCTCCAATGGAGTGACTTTGTTCTATGCCGCCTAAAGAGGAGGCACAGATTCAAGAGCTGGAGCTATATCAGGTTGCCTGGGAGGGGTCGAGTATGCCAGCCTGGTACAAAAGTCCCTTATGGCACTTTCACAACAGCTCCAGCACTAAAAAACTTGCACCAAGTCATGGTCTGTTCTGGATTGTGCCCTCAGAGGCTCTAAAAGCAAGTGTCCAATATACGGTGGGGAAAGAGGAAGCCACATACATACTGTAACATATTTTAATTATTTTTGAAAGCTTACAATCAAGATTCTCCAACTGGGGTGTCATGATACCCAGCCTGAGAAGCACTGCCTCTGGCCACAAGAGAGGAAATACCACTCTTAGGGAGTAGCATCCAATGTGTCATTAGGAGCAGGGTAACAATATGACCGAAAATTTCCAGATTTGTCCTCTTTTTTAGCATCCTGTCCGGGTGTCTTCCAAAAGGGCTTCATTATCCTCCATTTTGGCTTCATTTTGGAACTTTGAAATGGTGTGCAGGACCCCATCATTTCATATGTCATTGAATTTGTATTGAAGAGCAGAATCAAACTCAAAAAATCAGTTTTGAAGTGTCTCCTTCCTTTCAAAAGTTATGGCCAAAATCTAAAACTAAAAAATATGCATTGAGCTCTATGGGAAAGTGGAAGTGCCCAATATAGTGGCTTTACTCATGAGTAGGCAAATGTGAAATTGTTCATCAGAAAGGCCAGACTGAGAGGAATACAAGACCTTGTCCTCCTTTTGAGGTTTGGGCATCTGGTCACCCTGATTAAGAGGCAACAGTGAATGGCCCAAATTGGTTTTGATTCATTTTAAAACAGAAGAACCCTCCCAGAGACTGACAGCACAATCCTAATTTGCCCTGGAATAGAGAAGCAAGTGGACCTGCCCCATATCCAGCACAACTTGAAGTTTCTTGCCCCACTACTGTGGGGAAGTGAAAAGGTTTTCCTCTTACTCTGATTAACAAGGCAGCAGTCCCAATTGGTATACTCGAAGCTGCGTCACTTATTTCAGTGGCACAACTCCAGGCTGCTTGATATTACCTGGGAAATGGGGTTGGGATCTGGCACAAATGAAAGGTCCGAGGCCTACCTACTGCTCTACTTCCACCTGCTCCCAAGAATGCCCTCCGCCTGTCTCTCTCCTGAAACACTCCCTTCCTGCTTCTTCACAAGGTGATTGACTGAGTGACTGAGACTGAGACTGCATTCCTAATCCCCAGTTAAGCGGACATAACCAACATAAATCCTGTACTGGCTTCAGGGTGTCACAAAAGTGCCATAAGACATTTTTGCACCACTCCTGTGGGAGTTTAGGCTAGTATATAGACATGCACTGTCCTCCCCACACCACCACAAGAACAGGGAACGGTTGCGTTATGCTGGCCTAAATTAGTTAAGATTGCACCCTGAGTGAGTGAGTGAGACACACAGCAGTTTTGGCAATAGGATGAGGAGGTTAAAAATGCAACACTATCTGAAATGCACATGTATGATAGATTATTTTCTGTGACCTGTATCTATCCCAAACACGAATTCCACAAGTTTGTTATCAAGGAACGCAAGTAATAATAAAAACTGTTAAGAACCCTGCAAATAGGAATTCAAAGCCCTCCACCCAAAAGATCTGCAAAGGTATTTAATACCTGCAGAGGTGTAATGAGGGTATAGCATGGGATACAAGCTGCCATGGGCACCAGGGGTGACTGGGGGTGCCACTGACATGCCTCTGGTGGCCCCCCCCCCCAGTCGCCCCCTCCTGCACTCCTCCTCAGGCGCACTCTGGGACCGCCATTTTTGAATTGCGCATTGCTCTGGGTGTTTGCAGAGCTGTTAAAAGTGACGCAGGCCCGGAGTAAGATCTTCCTTGCCTCGCGGCCAGTCAGAGCTCTCCTAGCAGCCTCAGCAGCAGCACAGCGCTGCACTGTACTCTGGCCCCATGTCAGTTTTACCAACCCTCACTCCAGTCCTCCAGAACTCAGAGCCACTTGGTGCCTGCAGCGCCCTGCAACCAGCTCTGCCTTTCCTTTGGCTGCCAGGCTGCTCTCCTCCAGAGCCTGCCTGCCAGCCAACCCTGCAGCCTGAGCCAGCCCGCCCCAGACTGACCGCCACTTCCAGCATGGAGCTCCAGCATGGCCGGCCACCAGCTCCATGGAACTCCACAGCCTCCTGAGCTTCCATGTGGCCAGCCGCTTCCATGCCGCAGGGTGAATTTTTGGTTGGTGAACCCCAGTAGAAGCAGAAGCCCACAAGTGCAACTCCCTCCCTTGCTCCCCTGGGGACCATCCCCCACTCCCCATGCATCTACCTACCTTCCAACCTCCCCCACCCAGATCCCCACCTATGCCCTCTACCACTGCCATGTGGCTTGTGTTGCTTTGAGGGCATATTACATGTCTGGGTCAGAATCATGTGTGTAGAATTCACTGGCCTTAAGATTTATATATAAATACGTGTGTGTCACATTATATATATATTGCAGGCCTCAGTCTTGGAAGACTATGGTATCGTGCTCAGCACTGCATACGCTGCATGCGAAGCATGGGTTAGATTGTTATGGAGGATAGGCTGTTACCCAAGCAGCAGATCCTTCTCTCCACGCCACTGAATTAGTCCAATGGAAAGGCAGAGCCGATACGATTGGATCCAGCTGGCGTCACAGAGCTGGGCTAAGGACAGGAGCTCACCCTGTCTTGTGGGGCCGACCCGGGTCTCGAACCCTGGCCTGCTGGTTAACAGGCACAGTGTCTTAGTCACTTGCGCCACCCACAGCCCAAATAAAAAAAATACAAAATACAAAAACATAGTTTTTTAAAAATTAAAAAGTTACAATTTACAGAAGAGAAAATGATTATAAAATCTTGTTCAGATTTTCAGAATATGAAATATGATGTTCAAAATATGAACAAAATTATAATTGGGTTTTCCAGTGTAATAACAGAGGGCTAGATAAATTGCTTCTAGGGTCTGCATTTTTCTTGCAGGCCTTCAGTTGGACACTCTTGGACTAGAATGTATCATGGTAACATTAGGATCTTCTAATGCAAATGTTTGGCATCACACGCCAAATTAGGTGGGATAAATCAAACATTCTATTGTATGCATGACTTGCCTATTGCTAAATAATCTAGTGATATAAGAAACTACCTTCTTAAAACATTTGTAATATTTGGCAGTAGGATTGCACCTGCAACTTGTATGAGTAAAAAAGAATCTGCAGTTATATTCTGTCAAAACACTTTTGGTTGGTAGAGGAAATATTTATTGTAGTTGTGTAGCTTTGCTTTTCCACCTGAGTACTGCACATTCCACAAAATAGCAGCTTTGATTAAACAGCTAATCTTGAATCTTACTGCACACCAACTACCTTGGATGGGGTATATCACCAACAGAGTGCAGTTCTGGAATACTGTTGTAGATCTGAATGCAATCTACAAAGCATAAGACAAAAAGAAGATACAACAACCAACAGGAAAATATGAAAAAGGATTGATGCTGGTTTGCATAGAACAGTGATATATGACATGTCATATATGACATATGACAAAGACATAGAACTTTGTCATATATGGAGTTGGCCACAGTGTATCAGGGGTGGCAAAAGATGGCTCTGCAGCACCATCCCTTTCCTATATTACAAAGAGGACATTGTTCATGTACACATCTGCAACCCTATTTCCACAGCAGCTTCATCCCTTGAGCTTTTTTTATATATGAAAAAGCAAGGCTGCAATTTTATTGGCCAAGCAATCAGAAATGTTATTACAGAAATTAACTTAAATTGTAGAGTAATATTTCCATGTTGTTAATTCATAAAGAGTGTCTTGGGATTTATAAAGCAAATGCGTATTTTAAAGTTGCTAAAACATCAGATGTGAAAATGAACTATGGATGTGCAAAAGAGTTTTGACTTTTTTTAATATCCATTTTCATTCTCTAGTAAATGTATGTGACAAAAACCAGATGCTACTTCTCAATGTATGTATCAGTAACTGTCACAGAAAGTGTTCTGTGCAAGTATTGTCACCCAAGCCTCTGCTGCCAGATGGGCAGTGGCACAGAGCCTGTAAAGCGTGAGGTGGCACGTGTCATGGAGTGAACGGGAGGGTGGGTGCTTCCCACTTAAGTCTGCAGAGCGCTCTTGTGCTTTCTACTCCCAGCCGGGTAGTTCTGTCTGGCCAACAGCAAAATGTGCAGGTGCCCCAGCTGAGTAGTTCTGCTCAGTTGAGAGCAACATGTGTAGGCACTTCAGTCGCTGGAGCACACCTGGACTCTCCATAGCCGCAGGGCACTCTATTGGCCAATGGGGTGCGCATGTGCATTTTGCAATCTGATGAGCACACTGGCCATTTATTTAGGCCTTTCCACATTTTAGACTTGTCTTCAAAGGCAGTGCTGAGTAGTTTAATAACCACTTGTCATTGGAGGTTCAGAGGCATAGCTAATGAGTGGCCACAATCACTTGTTCGCAAAGCCTGAATAGCATGCTAAAAATCAGGAAAACTATGAAGGGAAACCAGTCATGCAGACATGTGAATGATCACAATTGCTGCACAACTTTACTTAGTGGAAATATTTTTAGCTTAGATTGGGGGGAATGGAGTTTGGGAAAATAATAGCAACACTACTTATTTATTATATACTAGCAGAATGAATCTGCTACTGCAGGAGTAAAAATACCAAAATATTTGTGGGCTTCGAATATGTCTGGGGACCGCTGGCACCAAAAGCACCAGAGGGTACCAGGGACAATGGCAGACAGCAGCAGGCACTGGTGGGAACTGGGCATCCCTACTGTGCACCATTGGGCAGTAGGCACCAGTGTGCACCACTCTGCAGTGGGCAGTGAGCAGCATGGACACCACCGGGCACCACCAAACAGCAGGTACCAGTGGGCACAGGGCATGCCAAATGGGCACCACTGGACACCACTGGGCAGTGTGTACCACCAGGCACCTGTGGGTTGTGGGCAATAGGTATTGTTAGTGAGCACTGGACATCCTTACTGAGCAACACCGCATTGTGGGCAGCAAGCACCACTGGGCACTTGGCATTCCTAGCAGGCACCAGGCACCACCGTGCAGTGGGCAGAAGGCACCAGCAGGCAGTGGGGATCACTAGGCACCAGTGGGCAGTGGACACCGGGTATCCCTACTGAACACTAGGCATCCTTACCAGGCACCACTGGGCATTGGGCACAACCAAGCACCACTGTGCATCAGTTGGCACCAGTGGGCACTGGGTACCATTGGACAGTGTGTACCACCAGACACCAGTGGGCTGTGGGCAGTAGGTATCCTTAGTGAGCACAGGGCATCCTTACTGGGCACCACTGAGCATCAGTGGGTACTGGGCATACCTACTGAGCACCGGGCATCCTTACTGGGCACCACTGGGCCGTAGGCACCACTACCCAGTGAGCACCGGGCATCCTTACTGGGCACCACTGGGCATTGGGCACCACTACCCAGTGAGCAGCAGGCACCACTGGGCACTGAACATCTCTTCTAGGCATCAAGCATCCCTACAGAGCACCAGTGGGCAGCATGAGGCAGCAGCAGGCTGAAGACACCACCAGGGACCAGTGAGCACCACCTGGCAACCCTACGGAGTACTGGGCATCCTTACCAGGCACCAATGGGTACTGGGCACCATTACTCGGTGGGCAGTGAGCATCACTGGGCACCGGGCATCCCTACTGAGTAAGTGGGCAGTGGGCAGCACCTGGGAGCAGCAGGAGGCAGGTACCAGTAGGGATCAGTGGTCACTACTTAGCATCCTACGGAGCACCTGGCATCCCTGCTGGTCACCAGGCACTGAGCACCACTGGGCACTTAATACCAGTTGGCAACACTGGCAGCAGGTACCACCCAGCACCAGCACCACTGGGCACCAAATTGGTTTTTGGTGGATCTTTACATCACAGAAAGAATACGCTCCGCAAATTTCTTATTTCTATTTCCAGGGGTTTGAGCTGGGTGTTGATCTTGAATATTAAATATAGGACAAAAACATGTTGAACCCCTTTTCACTTCCTTAGGGGTTGGTTCTTAGTGGTTTCTCACATCATGTAAGGAATATTCATGCTTCTAGCTTCTGCGGTTTTGGCTGGGTGTTGATGAGTCAGTGAATGAGTCAGTGAGTGAGTCCATCAGTGACTTTTCAATTTTATACGATTTTATTGTATATAGTGATAGATTAAGGGAATGATCCCACCAATTCAGAACTGCTGCATCCTGCTTCAGTGAAGTGGTTCCTGTACAAACTGAGATGGTGCCCTAGAACTCCTTGCCACATTCTTGGTGCACTCTTCTTCTTCTTTACTTCCTCTTTTACTGTTTTGGGTGTAGAGGAAGATGTAAAGTCCTGGATCTTGTGTTTCTAGTGACCTCTTCCAATTTTATTAGGTGTTGTAGCAGTATGTCCTTGATGTTATCTATCTATCATACTCTAGGACTACCTTTCGCTTGTTATCCTTCTTTTCTCTTAACATAAGCCTTTTTAAGT